>SRSE01000387.1:16328159-17588818 GCA_005024645.1 Planiliza haematocheilus | reverse complement strand
GGAATGACGCAGATGTTACTGTCAGCAGACAGTTTTTTTTTTCCTGCATGTGTCTAAATTGGGAGCAGGGCCATCAGTTCACAAACATGTGCTACAGATGGGAACAAAATGGGTTTTGGACCAAGATTTCACACCTTTGTTACTAATTTGAAAGCTGTTATAAAATAGCATGACAGGTATTGTTTCTGCTAAGCTTTGACACAAATCTACTGTGTATTAATCTCTTGCTGAATATCCCAAATAAAAATTCCGTTATTGAGAGATTTTTTTAATCATTTTGTTATACTGATGTCATGCATATTCTTTTTCTACAAACTAGTTTCTTAAAAGCGTGCTGCATATAGATGAGGCAGGTGTGCAGCTACAGTGCAGCCTCCGACTACATGATCAGATTTCACAGATTTCCTGTATCCCGTTGCTGCAAAACCACAGGAGAGGATCAATTTAACGCGGCAATATTTAACTCTTAATTGTCTCGGTTATTTAAGCGCGCCATGCTGGAGACGTGGATATGAAAGAAGGCACATTTTTCAGGGCCAGTGTTGCAGTTCACCGCTTTTACAGCTCGCCCCAGCCATTGGCATATAGTCACACTGTATCCATTATTAATCACACGGTTCTCAAGGACGACATCTGTGCAAATTAGTATGCAGAGAGCGCAAAGATCACTTACCAGCAGTGACTTTAAAATTAAGTATTAAAAAGTGAATTTGGGCCTTTCTTTCTGCATGCCGGGGCCATATCTTTCTTCTGCACAAAATAGCCATGGGGATTTTGCAGAAATTTCCGGCTTTCATGGCGCTCATAATGGAATTTTCTTTGCAAGATATTGCTGTAACATTAATATTTTTACCTTCGTCTTGCCATCTCCTCTGAAAACGCACCAACCGAAACCCTACTGAATTCTGTATTTACCATATTTGAGTAGCTGTTTTGCAGTGATAGAGCTGGGTTTTATTTCAAGATGTCACGTCACGATATGACGGAGCACAGCTGTGTTAATGGGTTTATGTGAGATAAAAGTGATGCTTGGAATCAACAGCTGACAGTATTATCTCACCTCAAAAACTACTCGTGTTGCCGCTTTGGGGCTGGATCCCATGATCTACATCAGCAGGAGTTCATGTAGTTGTCATGAAACTGTAGATGTTCACATTTTCTCTCATCAGTTTGTGCCCGAAGCTGTTTTTATGAAACTCTCACCTGAAAATGCATTCTCAAAAATCAGTCAGCTGCAGTTGCACAGGCTAAAATGAACAACCTCAGGCTCAATGGATGAAAGAGTTTTGAAATACAGTCTCTATGTGCACATCACAAAGTCAGAAAGAGACTGGATGGAAAAAAATAATAATAATTTTTATTTGTGCGCTATCAAAACTGCAAATTAGAGTAAAAAAACATCAATGTGACAATGAGTCGGTGACACCGGTGTTGTCGAACCTATTCTGAAGCTCCGCCAAATTGGACGGAACAGAAAAGGAGCACAACAAATGATGATTTCAGTGTAATCACCACGGCAACTTCTTGCCTGATTGTGCAACCATTGACAAATGGAGGTGTTTTAATAACGGATACAGCTCGGTCACAGTACATGTTGAAGTCGTGGAAAGCATTTAAAGGACCAATGTGCACTGTTGTAGCTGTTTTAACTTTCTATGTTAGCCCTGTGATAGACTGGCTACCCTCTTGAGGACAAGCGGTTATGGAAAATTATTAAATGTGCAGTGTTGTCACAACCATGACGTTTTAGCTGACGATTATGGTATATGGTTCGTCCACAACCTAATTGAATTCGGCCATACAGCAAAGAACAAGCAGTAGCACATTACAGGTAAACAAGCCGACCATTGTGGGCGTGCGACGCTCAGAGATGACATCATCCACAGTTTGTAGGTCAATCTACAGACCTTGGATGATGACAACATTTAACTCTGGACTCAACAGGGAATAGCACCAGTGTATCATAATAACATATTGATGAGTTTCATGGCAGATAATGCGTTATTTAGAGGCTGTGTTTCGGTGCCCCATTCACTCCCACACACAGATCTAAATATGTCCCGAAGGACTACAAATTACACAAAAGCTATATGGGTGATTAAATGATCGTATTTTATGCCAGAAATAAGGTCCAGGCTATAAAAAACAGTAATTCCCCTTTAAGTGTCGTACAAACTTGAACCACACAATTTATGGTCTTTGATAAATGTTTGAAGAATTTCTTTAAATTCTTGTTTTGTTTTGCTAATTCGCCCTTTAGGTGTCATTACACAAGAAGAAGGCACAATGAGATAAAGTCATTACAATGGTGTCAGTCAAATCTAATAGCTGGAACAGTGATGTAAATATGACATTTATGACATTTCATCCAGCTGTGTTAAATGCTTGAAAGGAAATTATCCTGCGATTATGTCTATGGTAGCAGTCAGCTCGAATAATTGTAATCAGGTGCTTATACAGTAATGGTAACATCCTACCAGGGCAAGGTGGATAATGATAACGACGCTTTCATTTGGGTGTAATCACCCGTAATTATGACTGCAGTTTTGTTCTCTTAAAACGAACCAGTCATGCCTTCAAAGCAGATGTTGGCATCAGTTCTCCTACAGTACATGCTTGGAAAGGGAGGTGTGGTGTTTGTTGCAATCCCTACCACTGCAACATGCCATTAAGGCCTCGGTTATTCTCACTTGTAGATGTTCACAACATGGCCGCAAAATTACACCAAACTGGATGCCCAATGCTTCACGTAAACACCCCAGTGAGAAAATTCACATCCCTTGAACACTTGCAGACCATCACGTACTAGCAGATTTGAAAAGTTTCTCACACATTGAACCTTTTAAAGTGCCTGCAAAAGATTTGAACTCCATCTGCTCATGGTAATCAGGTGCCAGTTGCAGCAGATGTTCTAACTTTGATTAGTTACAACAAACTCTTAAGTGTTTATTATGTGGAGATTTCCCACATAACTGAAAATAAACTGGCTTCACCACTTGTTCTCAGTAAGACTGAACCCTGTTATAACCCTGTCAACATTATAACACTGGGATACGTTGACATATAATACCATTCACCTGGGCTTAATTAAGCAAGTAGGTATGAGTCTCCTATTGGATAATTACTGCATGGGTGATTATCTTTCAGCTGGCAACAAGTTATTTAATCCCAACTGATAAAATGAATAGCTTCTAATTTCTAAACAACATCTCTAAAGACACATCCTGTGGTCATGGACAAGATGTTAATGTGTTTAAGAAGGGTCAAATCATTGGCATGCATCAAGCAGAGAGAACATCTAAGGAGATTGAAGGAACTACTGAAATTGGGTTAAGAACTGTCCAATGTATTTATTAAAAACTGGAAGGATAGTGGGGAACCATCGTCTTTGAGGAAGAAATGTGGACGGAAAAAAATCCTGATTGATCGTGATTGGTGATCATAGAAAACTGAAGGGATTGGGACTGAACAGCTGTGTAGCCTTAAACCACTAATCAGTGAAGCTAACCGTGAAGGAATGCTTCAATTAGTAGACTCTGGAGCAATGGAAGAAGGTCATGTGGTCTGATGAGTCCAGAGTGATGGGTGCATCAGGGTAAGAAGAGAGGCAGATGAAGTGATGCTCCCATCATGCCTAGTGTCTACTGTACAAGCCTGTGGGGGCAGTGCTATGATCTGGGGTTGCTGCAGTTGCTCAGGTCTAGGTTCAGCAACATTATGTGACCAAAGAATGAGGTCAGCTGACTACCTGAATATACTGAACGACCAGGTTATTCCATCAGTGGATTTTTTTTCTTCCCTGATGGTACGGGCATATTCCCAGGTGACATGCAAGGATTCATGGGGGTTAAATTATGAAAGAGTGGTTCAGGGAGCATGAGAGATCGTTTTCACACATGGATTGTCCTCCACAGAGTCCAGACTTTAACCCCATTGAGAATCTTTGGGATGTGCTGGAGAAGGCTTCTCTGTGGTCAGACTCTTCCATCATTAATACAAGATGTTGGTGAAAAATTAACAAAAACACTGGATGGAAATAAATCTTGTGACATTGCAGAAGCTTACTGAAACAATGCCACAGCAAATGTCTGCTATAATCAAAGCTAAATGCGGTCCAATGAAATATTAGAATTTATGACATTTTTTTTTATGGTGGCGACTTTTTTTTTTTTGGCCAGGCAGTGTACTTAGATATAAAGAGAAGACATTCACAGAGTACTGGCAGCAAGTATAATGGGGTCATTTCCTTTTTAAACAGTTGGTTGCTTTATATTAGATGGGGCAACTGATTTACACGCTGGTAAAGTCCCAATAAAGACGTTCCTTAGGCTTTAATGGTGCAATCTAATTCAGTAACTAATTAGTTTGAAACTTGTGAGTACTTACTGAGAACTTTGGCTGGATTTTACACACAAACCTAATCAATCCAATTGAGGTGAGAGGGTTGAATGCTCCAGAAGCAGAAGAGCTGGCATAATCACGTTAAGGTAACACTGTTAACCGTTATATACCATAGAAGTGTATTTTTTCTTGTTTTACACACAAAATCCTTGTCCCTGGTTGCAGTCCATAATAAACTGGCAGTGAACTGCTTTGGATCTGTGGCATTTGTGGATTCTTGGACCAGCTAATATGAGAGGATTTCTGTTCATAACCATAAGCCATAAGCCATACTCCCTCGTATTCAGATTGGAAAATGAAAAGCTTCGGTCACGGTTTAAAAAAAAATAAAAAATCACTCTATAGAGGGCAAAGGGCAGATGCAGTTTCATTGAAAATCCCTAATCAAAATATAGAGAGCTATTATGGTAGGTTATTAAATTATCTTGTGGATGACTCAAGTCTAACTAAAGGTCCTCTTTCATGTAGTGAACTGTGGTTGAAAGGCAAGGCCCTGTCAGTGCACACTTAGTGGCTGACATTCAGCTAATGAATCGTCATGCTGTAATATATTCATCCCCCCGCTGTTTTTGAGAACAGGTTGGATTTGGGATACGGAGGGATTCATCACCGGCGTGTACACACTTTCGGTGTATCAGTGGGTGAACAACACGAGCAAGTAGGGACTGGTCATGCAATTGCTCAGAAGCATCAAGTTTATAACTGTGCCGCTGTCAACAGCCGTGTGACACAGCGGTCTCTCTCTCTCTCTGTGAAAACGAGGAGTCAATTGACCGGCAGGCGAAAGGGGGATTCGGTACTCTGAATTTTCCAGTGCAACTTCCTCAGAACCTATTGCTGCACTAAAAGGGAGCAATGGACCCTCAAGGAACTGCACAAGAACAACACCTAAACAACATCTAATGGTGAAAGCATCCTTCTCTCTGCCCAGAATTACTTTGCCAAACTGTTACTGTGCCCTCGGAACGAGACAGGACTCTAACCACACCGTGACCTGTCGCCCGTAAATGCACTGCAGCACTTCTTGACTCAGTCTCAACGTGCAACTGAATCTATCCTTTATTATTTTTTGGCAGTTTTGGTGAGAACAGTCAAAAATAAAACTCATTACACGTCCTTAGTCTAAAGATAATCTGATAAACATTGTGTGGTAACTAAGGGAATCTACCATCTGTCACCTGACGTGTGTGTGTTTGTATCAAGGCTCGACTATGCAATTCAGAACAAAGGCAAACCCAGAGCCAGCTCATTTAGACTCGCACGCAACCACTGACTGAGATGTCTTTGAACTTGAGATTCAAAATTGATTTTCTTTAAGTTGCTTTAATGGTTTTCTTTGGGCTGCCACGCTTTGCTGCCACCACCCCAATCTCTCTGTGAATGTTCTCCCCAACATGTGCTCATTAAATTTGAATGTGAGTTGGGTTTGTTTCAATCAAAGAGGAATCATCACAGCGTCCCACTGTTGTGACACCCCCCCTCCATTGTACTCCCCGGTGACGTTGGCTCGTGGCCTCATTGTTTCTCACGTTCAATCATGTAACCGCAAACCTAGTCACCTAATACGTGTGAACAGTCCCGGAGCCGGCACCCCGCTGCTCCAACGATTTGTGAGATAACGTAATCTGCCGTGCAGGCGACTCGATCCCAAGAGGCGGATAGCTTCGTTAGGACCTTTAGTGCAAGACACTTAACCTGGCCGGTTAATCACCCATGCTAATGGGATCTGCTGCGCGTCCATATGCTGTACATCAGCAGCCAACAATGAACAGCTTTCATCTAAACCAGAGATTAATGTGTACACTATAATCTCAGTATGCATGCTGTCAATTTAGGTATTTTACTCTTGGTTGATGAGCTTCACATCTTGACTAAGAAGATGTCCAGGAAATAACCACATTGTAAGCCTCTGGGGTCCTCCTTTTTAATTTTTCCTTGGGCCTCTACATGTCTCTCCAGAAGGGCTCCCAATCATGCACTAATATTATAAAATAGGTAACATGCTTATTTTCCAGGCTGCAAATATAGATCGGTAAGCACAGTTCTAATATTTGAGTTTATCTGGATTTGGTCGTAGAAGAGATTTGAATCTAATGTTTTTATTATTGGATTATATTTTATAGATTATTTTCCAGCATTTTGTTTGCATTTTTGACTGAGAATGACAGAAGAGATTCAGATAGGACAAAATGCTCTGACAGGACATGACTTTATACTACCCTCCGTATATTAAGAACATAAAAACCTTCTGAATGTAAAGTGTTTACAGGCGGTGTACACCCTGGACAGGTCTCCAGTCCATCGCAGGGCTAACACAGAGAGACAGACAACCAGTCGCAGTCACACTTACAGCCAATTTAGAGTCACCCATTAACCTAACTAGCATGTCTTGGTCTGGATTCCAACCAGGAACCTTCTTGCTGTGAGGCGTCAGTGCTAACTGTGCCGCTAATTTAATGTATTTTTCTTTTTTAAAGGATCAAAACGTATAAAATCACACTGTTTTTCCAGGATTCATTCTAAAAACATGTATGCTCAATCTGCCGCCACCCTCTCTTGCTGAAACAGGGGTTTTTGTTACTGATGGTTATTGATCGTTAATGATTTTCCCTCACGTAAAGCAGGCGAATCCTTTACATTCAATTAGATTTTCTGCAAAGTCTTTCCAAAGGGATTCTTCAGTGAATCTCTATTGAATTCCTTTTAACTATCTGATCGAGTCATACAATTACCATTAATCATCTCTCAAGGCCTGGCATTACAGAGGTTATATCAACCCTAATTTAATCTTCCTGTCTGTTCTTTTTTTATTCTGAGGGTTTTCGAGTGACTCTATAAAGACTTAAATCAAGAGGATGTGGCATTAAATTGACACGTTATCAGGTTTTAACGCATTCCCAGAGTTTAAAATATGCACATTAGCATGTTTCTGCATGTGTGGTTGGATTATATATTTAATTTCCTTTTCATGATAAGAGTAAGAAACCACGCAGTTTCCTTTCCACTCCAGTTGACTTCAAGGCGCCGCACATTTGTAGAGCAGTCATGTTTTCTTTCTCTTAGTTGACACAGTATCCGTGTCCTGGGTTGCGCTCAGGTTTTCTCTGGAATTTAGTTGACAGCTGGTGATTTTTTTAAAAACCCATTGTGTAAGTAACTTGTCTCATATAATTTGTTTCCACGCCCCTCCCACGCTGTGACCACCTTTTAGTAGCAACAACTCTACGGCTCGTGTTCTTTCCCTTTTAACAGTGCTCACAAAGACCACTTAGAAAAACCGCAGTTGTCTCGTGCTATTCTGCTCTTGCTTAATAGAAGGCATCCAGCAGTGTAATACGACGCCCGTCAGGATCTTTCTGCAGAAGACTGGCTCAGGTCCCATCCAGCGGCGTAGGCTTATTTGCTGATGCCATTCAATTCACCATTAAAGATAAAAAAAAAAAAAACGGAGCGTGCAACCCTGTGCTTACCCAATGTCAGATAGTCATTACAGAGCACCGCTGTTCAATGCGAAATATACAATAAGAAAATTAGTCCAATTTGCCAGGGCATTTGTTCAGTCATTAGCCTGTTTGGCCTCCCTTTTAATGTCTGATTGGCTATTACAATAATCGAGTCATAGACCAGTTAAAAGTGAAATGGACTAGGAGCGCGACGCCATTTGAGGAATGCTGTAATGTATGTGATAATAGTAATTTTCTTCTTTGTCAAATGAACCATAATCAGTGCAGGGATTTGAACCTCTGGTGCTCTAACCTTTAGCTTCCAACCCTCTTTCTGTGAACAAACGGGTGAATGAATGAGGAGTCCTCGTCCCTCCCTGAAGAGTGAGGCGGACAGAAGGGCGGCGCAGTGCAAAGAGAACCCGAACGCTGAATATGTATCAGCTACAAGGGCGCTTTTGAAAAGCTGCCCTCTGTTCTGGCCCTCCTAAAGTGGGGAGCGAGAGAAAACAGTTTGTAGCGCTGTGATGCTAAGTGGTAGATAAAACTAGCTGTTAGTCAATCAACATAAAGTTGTTGTTTTTTTGTTTTTGTTTTTTTGGAAACTACTCTGGTAAACATTTAAAGCCTTTTTCACAAGTTCATTTGAATGTAAAATCCGTTAAATGTTATTTTACGAGCATCATTCAGTGCTTTATTTTGGTCTTTATTAAATCCAGTAGTAACATAACATGCTGAGAATACCTCCCCAAAAATATTTTATGTGACTTTAGTGTGACTGATGCATAGTAATATGAGAAGAGACACACACGCAGCCTCTGCAGTGAACCTCAGTAAATTTGTTTCCCCCATTAGTGTAGCGGGCAGCATCTCTCTCTCTCTCTCTGTCACACAGAAGTGTGAGGTTCAATTTGTTGAGGCTTGAGTTTTGGGGCGGCTGTGGACTAGTGTTTTGAGACATGGATTTGAGACTTAAGGATCCCTGGATCAAAGTCCCCCTACATGCACGGCTCAAGTAGACTAGAGAAAGCCACCTCGGGCACTGCACACATGGCTGCCCACTGCTCTTAAGTGTGCTCACTGCTCTCTACACAGATCAAGCTTAACATTATGACCGCCTGCTTAATATTGTGTAGGTCTCCCTCGTGCCTCCAGAACAGTTGTGACTCATCAGAGGATGGACATGCGTCTTCTGAGGTTGTCCTGTGGTGTCTGGTAACAGGATGTTACTATAGTGGGGGGTCTTTGGGTCCTATGGGTTGAGGGATGGGGCCTCTGTGGATCATCCTAGAAATACTTGATCAGATCTAGTGAATTTGGAGGCCAGGTCAACACCTTGTGCTGTTTTTTGTGTTATTCCTAAACCTTTTTTTATGTGTGTGTCTGTGTCAGGCTGCATCCTGCTGCTGTACATCAAGGGGTGTCATTGCTATAGGGTGTGGGTGCCTGGTCTGGTCTAGGTGGGTGCTACATGTCTAAGTAACATCCAAATGAATGCCAGATCCAAAAGTTTCCGGGAAGAGCACTGAATTGTCACAAGGTGGTCGATGTTATTTACTTCACCAGTCAGTGGTTTTAGTATTGTGGCTGATCGTTGCATGTGTTTACTAATGGGTGGGTTAAATGCAAAGAACTAATGCATTGTATGTACGTGCATGCTTTACAATCGTATTAAATACAAACCTTTACTTTTTCTGTTTTCGATCTGGTGACTGCCATCTTTTTTCTCCTTCTTTCTTTTTTTGTCAAAATATAAACGCAGGCCATATCCTGCAATGTATCTCTGAATTGAAACATTTTGCACAACACAGTTCAGTGTGTGTATAAAATAAACGCCTCACTAACTCGCTGTAAAATAAAATGTAGCCATTGTCCTCAAAGATGCCGCTTGGTCGCGTTTCAGATTTATCATGAAAAAGGCGCGTTCTGCAGCCGTCCATTCTTCTCCTTCTCTCTTATTGAAATTTTGTTTTTATTTTATCTGCTGAATACAAAAGCTGTACAGAGAGACTTTACCGATGGCATTTTTTTTTTTTTTTTTTCCGTGTACGCGGAATATCATTCAGCGTCAAGCCACGAAATTGGATTGCGGCGGCAGTAATTCGTTTAAAGTGCGGGGACTTCACAGATCGGCGGTGACTTGTTGGCGTGATAGATGCAGAGGCCCGTGCACGTTTTAAGGCGTCCATAGCTCAAACGCAGCCGTCGGTCCTTGTGTTGCACTCGCGACTACGAATTCCAACAAACCTTGAATATTATATTGCAGCTTCTCCAAGCGCTCGGTGCCATTATAATGTCGCTGAGTGCAAATAACTGGGAAAGCTTGCGTGTTTGCATTAAAGACACTTGTGGGTGCTGTTTAAAAGCACACTAATGATATAGTCGCTTTATCAGGCTCAGTAGTATAAAGCCTGGCTGCAGTATAATGGGTTGCTCCTGACCTATTTGGACACTATAATAAAGTCCCAGAGGAACTGAGAGCGCAGTATAAATGACTTAACTTGGTGAAATGCCTGGACATTAGAGGATCCTATAGCTTCTTAACTGGAACATATGAAAGGTTTCTAATTAAGAAAGCAGCTTTGATTTAACTGGTATCTCCTGACAGTTGCTGTTAGACGCTTTGACGTTGTACTCAGCCGCATGATCGCATTAAATTTAACGTCTAAATCTGCAGACGGATGTTTATTTCCGTCTGTAAAACAATGCCTTTTTTGATGCAATGCAGCACCTTGCATTATATAACTTTACGAACAGCACTGCTACACCTCTGCCTTAAAAAAAAAAAGAAAAAAAAAAAAGGAAAAGTCAGTGTCGCACCGTCCTTTATCTCAGGAAAGGTGCCAGCACAAGTAGGACTTGATATATTTCAAATGTGATCATGAGCTGTCCGGTTCGGTTTAGCTATGGCCAGCCTTGCAGCGGTACTCTATTTTCACGTCACTGTAAATTCACTCTCCCTGAAGCTTCTTTGGCATCATCTGAGGCCATACCTCTCTATCCTTTACCAGCATGTTTCCCTTCTGCTTACTTTAGAAAGGAAAGGGTTTCAGGTTGTTTTTTTATTATTATTTATTTATTTCTTCTGCTCACTCCTCATTCACGTTGCAGCTCTTTGTTCCTCCCTGTTATATCACCTGTACTGTGAAATATTTGACTGGGAAGAAACTAAACATCAACCTCCCAGTGTTTTTCTGGGTCAAGTGCAAAATGAAATACAGTAGGACTAGTCAGGGATGCACCAGTGCTGGTTTCTATGGTAACTGCAGGGCTGTATTTAGTGCAGTTGTTTCACTGCGCCTGGCTCTCTGTTTTCAACCAGGCGAGGAGGGAAGAGTGAGGACCGTTTCCCAAGAGGGCTCGGCAGAAAGTGGGGCAACGTCTCCCATCGCCGTCAAACAAAATCTTTCAGCTTGGAGAGGGATTGTGTCACATATTCGTTTTTTTTCCCCCCTCCAGAATGAGTTAAAGCACCGTGAAGGCACACACGATCAAACGTATAAACAGTCAGAGACGTAAGAGACATCACTCATCTGTTGACACAAACTTCTGACCTTTCAAGTCGGCACCTTTCTGCTTCTGCTGGTAGGAAATGACAGAAAAACTAATCGTTCTCAGCATGGGCACAAACAAAAGACTACAGCCGCGGTGGTTTAAAACAAATATTTCAAATCAGAACCGCTAGGAATAAGATCACTTTCACCAGTAGCTGAGTGCTTCAAAAGCAACACTGACAGGGAAGTCTTTTAAGTATTTCATTTCAGGTGTTTCGTTTGGTTGGGATGAATCCACAATTCATGAGACTCTCTTCCCAGACAAACCAAGCTGACATCAAAGAACCACCAGCAACGCAGGACAAACTGGCATTGCATCACTTCACCTGTGTGTTGGACCAACAAGTTGCACTTGAACACATATCAAAGACTAGACAACGACCAGCTGGGGCATACGCTGATCAACCACAACATTAAAATCACTGACTGGAGAAGTAAATAACATTGACCATCTTGTGACAATACAATGTTCTGCTGGGAAACTTTTGGACCTGGCATTCATCATGTTGATGTTACTTAGACATGTAGCATCCACCTAGACGAAACCAGGCACCCCCCACCCCACAGCAATGACACTCCTTGATAGCAACCACCAGCAGGATGCAACCTGACACACACAAAAATGCGAACAACTCAAAATACATGGAAACAGTGCCAGGTGTTGACCTGGCCTCCAAATTCACTAGATCCCAGACTGATCAAGCATCTATGGGATGATCCACAGAGGCCCCTCCCCTCCACCCATAGGACCCAAAGGCCACAGGACACCTTCAGAAGGCCCACGTCCTTTCTATTGATGATTCCAGCCTGCAATTTCCATCTCTGCCCCTTAATAACAATAAAATAAATGCTAGTGTGACAGGAAACTGAGGATGAAAGACAATGCACCATGTATTAACAATTCAATTATACAGAAATCAACATGAATTTCTTCCCTGTGAGGTCTTGTTTGGGAACGTCTGGTCTGTTATCCAGATGCAAATTAGTTTTAAAGGGTCCGATATAAGCTCCAGTTTCACATTTTTGTTAAAAGTGATACATCATAAAGATATAAAACGAGCTGAGGCTTCTGTGTGCAACTTCAAACATTGAACCACACCAAAAATAGGGCTACAGATCATCACCCACGTCCCAACACCTTCTAATGTTCGACCACTGGCTTGGTGTGTCGTAGCTCTTGAAGGTGTATCGTGGATTTTCTGACCTCTAGTTGTGCTTTAGTTTATTTTATGTCCCTGTTTGGTTTCTCTTTTGCATATTTGCATAATTGTTGTGTATCACATTAAGCACGAGATCAACAATAAGAGCAGATTTTGCATGAAGGTAAAAATAATAGGTACCATCCCAGTAAATAAAGAACAGCCTCAGTTTGTAGTAGCCGTTTTATACTTACCTCCAAAATGAGGATGTGTTGTTGTTGTTGTTATGATTCGTAGGCTTTATATGAAATAATTTCTATGACAGTATATGGTCGATGTATTCAGAAGTGGCCATTGTTCTCACACATAATTTTCCCCAACCACAGCGGGGGCTTTAATATACCTACCATATCATTTGTGCAAGTCTGGATTTGTCTGATAGGTGTTTGTATGGGAAATCAGTGAAAACATTTACTGTGAATATGTTTCTCTTTCTGAATAATCACGCTCGCTTGTGGATGAAGAACAGGCTGAGGAATACTTAGACAGAAAACCAGTGATCACTGATGATTTTTTTTCTTTTCTTGAGATGATACATTTTCACAGTCACCGATTGCATTAAGCACACCTTAAAGAAATTGATGCTTGCACACCCAGGCAATTAGGTCATTATTTTCAAATGAGTTTGTCCTACATAAACGAATGCTGCAGCACATCTGCCCAGATGCATCACATGTTTTCCAACCTCAAACCGCTGTCATAGAGACAGCGTTTCCCGTTTAATATTACACAGACCTGCTGCTCACGAGAAACACGTGACTTGGAGCTAAATTTTGTTTGTGTCAAAACACAAATGGGCATTAACCGTATCAGGCGGCTGAAAGATGTGAGAAGACAACTAGAGAAGGTTCAAAGCCGGAGCACACGAGGATGTATTTAAATTAGGCTGGAGTGAAGGAACAACAAGGGAACTCTGCAGCTGTTTGCAGTGTGACAGTCTTTCACTTCCTACGGTTTTGCATCCAGCACCTAATTTCAGCTTCAACACCACTGCAGGCATAGACACTTGGGTGTTAACTATTTGAGCACATAATCATTAAAAAAAAAAATAGCTTGCAGCGTTTTTTCGGTTGGTATTTCATTATAGTTGACACATGTTGGCTTTCACAATTACCTCATGAAATACCTGGTATTTTTAGGCTGTTGATATAAGAATTTCTTCATGAACCGTCTGTTAGAAATTACATGCAGCTGCAAAGCTGTGCACTTCTCATACTGGTATTCAGTCTGTTCCTTAATTTGAGCAGCAAATGAATTATCAGAATTAATGGTTGAGTTCTGCCCCATAAATGCAGTAAACAAAACATGATAACAAATGTGAAATGTTCAATGAATAATGCAAAATCGAGGTATGAAGAGCGAAATGAGCCAAAAAAAAAAAAAAGAAACTTACACATGGACGAGAGAGGTAATGAATCGGAAATGTTACAGACATGCTGTTTTGCTTCGGTGACAACAAACCACTCACAGGTCTTTAATTTCACCTGAAAACACAACAGACATTCATTGGAGGCTTTGTGTCTTTGCAGGAGTAAAGGGAACCTTCGCCGCCTCTGAGCATAGCATGCGTTGCACATAAAAATATACTCGCCCTCTTGACTTTTTGTTCTGTGTTTTGTGCTTCACTATTTATTTTTTTATTTTTTTTCCCAGACGCAGCCAATCAAGATTTTTCTCTCAGAAGTAGAGTAATCTTAAAATAAAAAGGGAAATTGTCGGTGCTCATGTGAAACAGTGCGTGATAATATCACAGACAGTTGTGTTTTCCTGCTCTGCTACATCCATTTGTTCATGGTTGCTTAGTATACCTAATTTTTCAATAATCATCTGTGTGTGAAGTCATTCTCAGACACAGCTTCTGTTGTCCTTCCTGTTTTCTGCTCTTGCAAATTGCTGCAGTAAGCTGCCATTGACACCATCCTTCTATAACGTGTCTTGTATTTCATTCGCAGCGAGCACGTTTGTTTGAAGGCAGTGGGGAGCTTTTATTTTGATGCCACTTCAGAACAATGCAAGCGAGCTTCACCAAACCGAGTCGAGTAAATGAACATCTCTGAGAAAACAGAGTGGATCAGAGGACAGCGAAGGCGCATGTGATCTTTTCAGGTTTTGGCAGCTGGGAGCAAAATGAAAACACCATGTGGACGGTTCAGTTTGTGAGCAGTAAATAAAAAGTAGCACAGGTGAAATGAGGAGATGAAGCGGCACAGAGGCTTTGCACAAACCTCCAACTAACTTATAATATAGTCCTGTTGACAGGGTGGGCAGCGTGTCAGCTCTCCCCGCTGCTGCTCACGGCTCAGCACTGTTCAGATGATATATAGCTGAACATAATACCAATAATCCTGCATGAGGAGCTGTGCAAAATGTAAAATTGTAAGTAATTTTTCACTTCAAACTACTAAACTGTGATTTGTATGAGTGAACCAGCCTCTATGCGACTCTTCTACGCATTTTTCAGTTTGAATGACAGTTTTATAGGAAATATTGCTCAGCCATACTAACTACAGCCAAAGGACAAAGCGTGAAGAATGAGAACAAATGATGGAAAAAAAAATAAGGAAAATAAAAAATCTGCCAACAACGATTTCTTTCAAACGAGTGAAGCAAGTTAATGAATGTGTTTATAAATGCTTCATTCATGTTGTTTTTCCTCGAGTGCGTCACCGCCACAGTTAAGACTTTCGAATCAAATCACAAATACTGACTCCCGAACAACTGGAAGTGAAATCATCTCATAGCAATCTATAACTTGCAGAGAGGTCATTCTATTTTTTATGCATTCATGTGATATTAATAAAATATTCTAGGCAACATTTCCAAGATTAAATATGTACCCCTTCGTACAAATTCGTTTCCATCTCGTGGAATTTATTTGAATGTGCAGATCTTTTAGACATTGGCAGTTTTTGAATACGTTGATGACTTCTCTTTTATGTAGACTGTACGTCCTGTCTTCTCTGTTACTGTTTTTATTCAGATTTTATCGATATGAATCAATCTATCGCCATGTCTTGTGCAGTGTGTGCATTACTGAAGTGGAAGACCAAGTACCAGGCAACCCTACGGTACCAACTAAGAGCTGTTAGCACTAGCAGTCCCGGTCCGAGTACGGACAAGATGTGTCCTACCATTTAACGTCAATACTGTCAATACTGTCAATACTTAAAGAGAACCTAAAGTTAGTGACATTTAAATGCTACTGACTTGCACTGTTATCATTTAAAAAAAATTACACTGACGGGTAAGAATAGATTATGACGGGATTTTTATACCCCGTCAGTCAAAATGACAGACAACGAAAAAGTGTAGCACAACCTCTGCCAAGTACATTTGTGTTTAGTTACTTCAGATGTGAATACCACACTGTGTACTCAGCCATATTAATATGACTGCTATAAATGAGACTTGTGAGACAGTCCTTTACTAAATCTTATCTCCATGAAGCATTTCTTAAAAATAACTGAGAAAGCCGGTGATTCAGCTGTGTTTTAATTTTAGCGGCTGTGGTTTGTAGTATTATTGTTGGACATGTTTTGTTCCGAGACACGTCTCTATTGTGTAGTCAGTGGTCTAGTCCAAATAACACAAGTATTTTTGTGTTTAATTGAACAGGCTTTAATTGCACCACAAACTACATCCTTTAGTATGATCACACAGCTGAGTGACTGCCTTTAAACTGGACATTATAACGGTTATGATGTGGGATTTAGCAGCAATAGATGTTTTCTAATGATCTGGCAATGAGACATAAGACAGAAGTAAATAACATTGACCATCTTGTGCCAATAAAATGTCAGAAAAAGATTTGACATATGGGGGGTTCTTCAGAGAAAGAAGTAGCATGTGGTCCGTATGTTGGACCTATCACCTCATCATTATTTTCCTTCTCTTCTGACCCTGAATCCTCCTCATCAGTTGATTCTTCCTCCTCATTATGCCCAGCACTGTCCTCCTGGTCCTTCTTTTCCACAACACGGTTTAAAATTAGCTCTCTAGCCCCCTGTGCAGTAAAACGCTTCAGCCTCCTCACTGAGCTGCTGGTCTGTCTCGGACTAAAATGTGAAATGCCCCAGCACCTGTGAGATCTGTTTGTGCTTTTATTTATATATTTATTTTTTTGTTGTTGTCATGACCATTGCTTGACCCCACACATCAAATATCAGAGATCCCACATGTGTTGGAAAGTACGTATGGAGGGACAATTTGCACCACTTTGTTCTGCCGGGGTGTTTTTGACCCCAGGGGACAACGGCAGTTATTAAATTCGATAAAACACCTCTAATTCGATCATGTCACTTCAAATGTTTTCTAATCATGAAGAGTATTGAATGGTCCCCATTATTTTCAGACGCTTTGATGAATTAAAAATATTTCGTTTGGCGTCAAAATGACCCCAAGGACACCAGGAGAGTTAAATGGAAGTCATGAGCTTGTGTGGTTACGACATAGGACGTTATGTGGCGTTTAAGAGGAGACATTAGACGTGAGCTGTGAGGACGCTGCTGCTAGACAACTGTTGATGTAACGACTTGGTAACTTAACATAGGAGACGAAAAGCATGATTAAAGGTTGTGGCCATTGGGCAGATCAACATTTTCCTCAGACGTGGTTTGTAATTGCAAAGAAAAGACAATAATTAATATGACCTGAAGTTGAAGGCATCACTGGAAAAAGCTCTTTTTCAGAGCAGACATTTTGACTCGTCACAGTAAGGAGGATGAAATTAATGATTGCTCCGTTCCATTAAGTTTCACAGTAAGCCATGACAGTGAGGCAGCATGCACAAAAGCAGCACTGAAGTGGAATGCAGCCTTCATTAATACACCTGCGCTTTCCCTACTGTGACAAGTCCAACATCGGCAGTGAAAAAGGTCTACTGCAAATTTGAGGGGCCGCGTAAAATATTAATTGAGGGGCAAATTCGCCAACAAGGTTTGTAATACATTCGATTTAACATGCTTAGAAAATCTATTAATCTGAGTTGTAGACAAAGTAAGAATATTCCTTGAGATAATGTCTCAAGTTTGATTCATAATGAACACATTTTCAGAGGGGTAATCCACTTTTGAGATGCTCAGGGCTGAGGGGAGAGCTGCATGACTGAGAATAAAACCACCTCCAGACTACAGAGCTGTCATTAATCAGACCATTAGCTTGACAGTCCAATGCCTGCTGCTACTGTGCCGTCCCTTCAGAGCCCATCGTAGGATATTTACGTTGATTGTCTGTACTTGCTCTAACCCCGTCCCCGTCCATCCACTTCCTCATCGCCATTAATTAAAAGCATGTAGTGAATTTCGACTAGCAGCTCGCTTAAAATTATTTACCCATGGGGCCTTTTTTTCGCCTCGTCTCTTTTTGTTCGCGAAAGTGTCTTTCTCTGTCAGCGATGAGGGCCAAAATGCTACAACGTACTTCGGTTCCTTCATTTCGATTCCAGACAACTTACAGACAAGACAAAATAGTTGTGTTTTTAATGCCGGTTAGGGGATTCAGTTCCCCTTTGCTTCCTTTGTTTAATCTGCATTCAACACACATAGTCATCATTGGGGGTTGCAGCCACTAAGCTTATGGGAAGTGTGACTTACTATGCTGAGATGAGCAGTATCTGACTGTGACAGTGTGCGGTGTTAGACGAGGGATGGGGAAGTGTCACTTTCAAAATAACACTGCCACAAGAATGCAGTTAAGTGGCAGGTGCTGAAGTATGCAGATTACTCCCAACACGTAACTGTTTTGTAATGCGAGAAATTCGAAAATGAAAAGTGCAGGAGCAGCAGGAGAGAGCAGACACGTTGGCCCGTGTAGTGCGGCCCACCTTAAAACAAACAGTAGTGATTCTTGGAATGAAAATCTTAAATCTTCTGCAAATGCACCACTTTACTCACCTCTGCTGAAGATGCAGGTTGGTTTCATAAGAGAACTGAAAGAGCTCCCTGTCAGGAGAGTGCTCCATTAGCGCTACTCCCACACTGCTCTTCTCTCAGACGCACGAGGTGTATCATTTATGGATTCTGCCATTGTTTGCATATGCGGCAGCTCCCCTGGAATCTGCTGCAGAAATTGTCAAAGATGGAGGGGATTGTTTCATTCCTCGTCACATGCCGCGTTTTGAACACGGCTGATTCTGCGGCACAGAATCTTGATTCCATGGCAGACAGATGCCAACTTTCATCCTTCGTAGTTTCCTTCAGGGAGGCACCATGTTGACTGAGAACATAAATTCAAAGTGGGTCTCAAAGTCAGTCTCGTGGGGATGCGACGAGCATGATATCCAAGCCACAAATGCAGCTTTTGATCAACTCTGCAGGTTTGTAATAACAACACTGTCATAGTTTTAAATCTAATGAGGCTAAAATTAGAATTTAATGAAAAGTGAACCGGCGGGGTGTTCTTCAATATTTTAATATATCTAAATAAGGTTTTCTTCAATTTTAAGCTACACTTCACAAACGGTGTGGAGAGAAAGAGGCCTATGTAGGTGCAGCATTGTTGTGGGTGGAGATGTGCGCCCTCAGGGTGAGCATTAAGATCATCAAACAAAACACACAATAAACTCAAAGCTGGCCATTTCCCAGAAGTTTGGAGGGCACTGTGCGAAAATGCGTTCATGGTCTGGTGAAAGCACTCAAATTCCAAGGAAATGGTAAAGATTTATTAAGTACTGGGTCCATTCTAACCACACAGCCATTTATCAGGCATGAAAACTTACTGCGGCGGCAGCGGCAGCAGCCCGACGATGGAGTAAATAAAACAACAAGATTCACTCAGTATGCCGGTCAGGTCATTTCACAGGTCAGACAACCGCATGTTTTCAGAGCTTTGCTTTACCTAGGGTTGAATACTTTAAGATATGGATGGACAAAAACAGTCCTTTACTTGTAATGTGTGGTCCTGCAGTCACGTCGCGGCCGATTCAATGAATTATGCAAACATGGTAAATCATGCATCCACGTTTTGAAGTCTGAATTGTTGCACAGACCAGCACCCTCAATATATGTGCAGTAATGCGACATTATATTTAGTTGGTTTGTGTAATAAAGCACTCAAGTAGGTCTGTAAAACTTACATTTATAAAAACTACTTTGCAGTAGTCACAGAGATATTTTCAGATCTCAGACTCTTTGATGTGAAATGCATAATGCTGCATCCCTCCATTTGAAGATGAAAAGTATTGCAATGCATTTGCAGTGACTGCTGGAATTTTGAGTCGACACTTTCTGGGACACACTTTTTTTTATATGTATGTGGGTTACCGAGTGTCTGAAATGGTTGTTAATGATCTGACACAAGCTTTTCGTTTTTTCTTAAAGCGTGCTTAAAAACGTTCTACTACTGCAGCTACGTGTGCCCAGACTTATCTAAAGTTTGCTCCACATCTGCACACTCGCACTTTAGCAACATTCATGAACAGATCACTGTGTTGTAATAAAAATATATTCATGAGAAAATCTGTTTAAGACGTTGCGAAGAACCTTTGGTGTATGACATTCAGTGGAATAAGTTTAACAGCGTTAATAATTCAGTGGAAATGCACAATCAGAATAACATTTCTGAATCCATGGCAGAATAAGTTCTTGGATTGTTTGCTATAAATTAATTCCTCCTCAGGCGCATTAAAGTTTGAAGTGATTTGCCACCCAAAGCCTTTGAATATGAAACAGTCGCTGCGAGTTTGTTGTTCGCCTCCTCGCAGACAACAAAGGCTGTGGTTTGCCTGAGTTGCAGTGGCGGTTTCCAGTAACTCCACAGTGGAATAAAGTCGGGACATGTCCTGACTTTAAGTTCAGCGTTATCTGCTCCTCTATTTTATCTCTCTGTGATCTGCACTTTCAAAGAAGGATTTTCTGACCAAAATACGGCTAAAATCGCATCGTTTGTCTCACTTCTCACATGTGGTCCCGTCATTTTTGTAAGTGGGCACACGAAATAGTATAAATTGTGCGGCCCTCACCTCCTGTTCTTGGCCAAGGTAGCAGTTCTCTTCCATCTAACGTCTTTAAAGTACTGATGGTTGACCAAGGTAAGGTGAGGCACTACACTTTCTTATATTGTACTGCCATGAACCAGTAATTAGGTTAAAATATTTTTCATCTGCCATGAGAAACGAGCTAGGTGAGGATAGAGAGTACTTTAAACTGGCTTACATGATGAGCGACGAATGGAGCCGTGACACTTTTATATAACACAGAGTGAGAAATGCATTCATTTTGAACCCTGATTCATATAACTGCTTTTACCATCACTTACTGTCTAGCTGTTGGTAACGCAATCATAAAATGGCTTTAACTGCGTCTATATCCACTGAGGGTGAAGCAGTAATGTCTCTAAATCCAACCGTTTCACTGCGGTATTCTTGCACAAATACAGAAGGCCCTGAAACGTAGTAAGGCCAGGCATTAGTATTTTGATTAGACCTGTCTTCGCATAAAACCGCTTTGCAGCAGTGTTGCAAGTGTCGGTGAGATTTTCAAGCCGTTACTGAATTCCCGTGTTAATGTTGACTGTGGATGTTAGGCTGAGATCTGTAATTATTTAAACTCTCACGCTCAGGTCAGGCAGCTAAAGGCCCATTCACGCGTCTCCTACTTGCCCGTGCTTTAGCAGGAGTCGACTAATTGAGCATTTAAAACCCCAGATTGCTGCTTCTGCATGTTTTACTCAATTTACTAAAAATCACATCTACTCTGCCTTACTGTCAAGCAAACCATGTGCTGGTCTAACCTTTCCTCTCCTTGAATCTATTCTCAGTCACTGTTCATTGCATTGCTAATGCAATTAAAAGAGCGGCCTCAACAATCTGCCGGCGAGGCGCGTTGATGTGCTCGCAGGATGTGCACGTCCGACCGACATTTAAGAGCTGGCTGCAGATCTTTTTAATGCAAAAAGCCGCCAGCAAGAGCCTTTTTTTTTTCTTTTTTTTTAATGCATCATCTATTCCTGGCTGTTGTTCATACTGGTAGTTTGATCTTCTGATAGCTTGTAAAAGGAACAGCGTGTCAAGTTACCAAGTCTTGGATAGAGGCTGCTACCAGTTTAGATATTTAGAATTTCTTGGCATGAAAAAAATATTCCTCACAGCTCAAGTAAATATTGAGGAAAAAAAAAAAAAAAAAAAATTCTCGAGGCGGCACACATCCCCACGGAAAGAAGTGTCTGGATTCTGCTGGTCAGCTCACATCTTTCTGAGTTCGCCTGTTCCCCCACTGCCTGTGTGAGCCTGAATGTTTGTCTGTAAATCTGTGGTAGCCTGGGGATGTACTGGCGTCCTATTCGGGTTGTTCCCCGCTTCTCGCTCTAACCCCCCCTCCTCCCTACCGTGACCCTCTATAGGAAAAAGCAGCAAGAGCTAATGGATGGGACTAAACTCTCCCCACGGGTGAAATGGTCTGTTGGCTAGAAATCTAACAGCGCGTCAATCATACTGCAACATTCAGGCATATTAAAAATACATGTATACAAACCTTATGTAAAACACATTACTTGCTTGGTAGCGAAAAACCTTACATATAAAGATTTAAAGGTTTTTATTTGACTATTCCCATGAGCGGTGTACAGCGCCGTCTGAGATGACTGAAAGCAGTGGAGCATTCTTTTGCTTTGACAACAAGTGCATCGTGTCCCCGGAGGAGTCGGCCGCTGAAGAGAGGAGTTTCTCCTTTGTTGAGAGTAAAACAGCTGAGAACGCTGACCCGAACAAAGTCAATTATAAAAATGCAAATTTGAATGTTTTTGTGGGTTGGAGTTGTGTGGTTGGTTTTTGGACTCTTAAAAAAAAAAAAAAAAAAGAAACTCAAATCAGTCCAAAACAGGTGTTGCGAAAAGAAAACACGGAGGACGGAGCCTTAATGAAACAGAAAAAAGTATTTTTCCTACACCTGCTCAAATTAATGTAACGAAGGATAAGACTGACAGATTAGATTAGGCCTGTTTTTACTCACTAATTAGCATCGCTGGTCTTGGTAGGGTGGTAATTGTTAGCACTAGAACTCAGCTCATCCAAAACAACGTCCATCTGTGGACCATATTTTACTTCTTTGCTATTAAATTGAAAGTGAAAGTAAGGGATAATCACCCAACAGTGATTTGTTCATGTAGAGAGTTTGGGAGTAGTTACTGTGCGTCTAACAAACTGAACAAGTTTGCTTATGAATCTATGGTGTTTCATCCAGCATGCCCTGGCAGCAGCGGCTGTAGTTTGTCCAAAGTACATCCTTTCTGTGTCTCGATACTATTCCAGCTACAAATAAGCAGAAACAAAGCCACTATCACTGTACAGAGCACATTAAAAGGCTTTGCTGAACTGTGGGTAAGGTCTCAGTGACAGGGGTCGTGGCAAACTCCTCCTGTCTGGGTTATCAGTCTCTGACAGCCCAGCGCTCTCCGATGGCTGCTGCCGTCACAGAAGCATGCATCACACACTTGTCAAAGCGCCTGTCCTCCACCCACCCCCTTTCCGCTGAAAGTCAACACCACAGTCTCACCACACATATACTTACGTGCCCGCAGACACACGGGCACATGCGCACGCATAGACACACACACACACACACACACACACATACACGTTCCCATTATGGTGACAAATCCTGCCTGAGCTGGCTCCCATCTGTGAGTCATGGTGTGGCGTGTTGTACGAGTCAAACTCCCCCGTCATCTGCCTTTCACAGATGGGTCCGCGGGGTGTCCAAGGGCCTTGTCTGGTGGCCACGATCGGGGGACGGTTTAGATCCGAGCCCCACATGAAACGGATCGAGAGCAGGCGCATAATTCTTTGAGGTGTAAGAGGGCAACTCTCCAACAAGAGGGGCAGGTTAATCATCGTGGCTTGACTGGGTTTAATCCATTAAACCATGAGTTCACCCCTACATAGCTTGGCTGACTGAATCTCTGCGCTGATCCCATTTTCTCTGTATACATATCCCCTTCTTTCACTCTGGCTCCTATTTGCCCCCATAATGGGATTAACTTCAGTGACACCAATCTGAAATCGAGCTTTAAAATCTGCAGGGTGAGTCTTATTTCACTGGTTATTCCCATAAGGGATAATATATCGCTTGGGTTACATAATTAGATTCCTCTCTCCAACCTAAATGTAAGCGATGACAAAATAATGATAAATAGCTTGCTGTGTACACTTCTTGTTTTGTGCCAACCCGGTCAAGATGCCTCCAGTAACATAAAACACTGACAATCTGTGTTAATTAATGCGTCTGTGTGAATATGTAGAGGGCGTCGTCATAAATAATGGATGCTGTCAAGCGTGGCTCAAATTGATTGCAACCTAACTCGGCATGAATGACTTGCTTTGTCCAGCTATTACTTATTTTGGCAATAAAATAGGGAAAATAAACTTAAAATACAATACGTTCTCAGTTAGTATTGTTGTACCCACCAGTAAGTTTTGAAAGGCAGCTATTAGACAGGCTTATTATCCAGCTCTTTTTTTCCACTTCGTAATAAAATCAACGTGGAACAATTGACCTTGGTGGAACAAAACCCCTTTCTCTGTTCACTTTCTCATTCTCATGGCGCAACAAGACGTTATTAAGCCGTTTCATTGCTCCGTCTCTCATTGCTCCCAGAACCATTAACAATCAACAATAATGTTTTTTTTTTCTCTCCCTCCTCAACACACTCATCTCTTGTTCTCCGCGGTCAAAGGCGACGTAATAATAAGAGGGCATTGAACTGAAATGTGCAGGAAAGCATAAGGTTGTTGGTGATTACTTGTGGGGAGGCAGCAAACTGTTTATAACCACATTTGACCTCATTAAAAGGAATATGCACGGAGCTTGCGCCTTTAAAGATGTTATTTTCTCAGAAGGCACGCCGCACTGTCACAATTTAAATGCTGGTCAAAGTTGTATTTAATTGTCATTCATTGTCACGAGGAGCGAAATGCATGAATGAGAGCAAGAAGAAATGCTTTCCTTCTTCTCAATGTGCAGCTGATCTTAATTAGGCTCCGTAATTGTGTTTTAAACTCATTCACTGTATTCCAAAAAAAATATCTAAAATGTGGATCATCGCTTCAGAGTTTAAAATATTGCTTTGCTTGAAATCACTTGCCAAAATGCGCTCATGCTGTATTTTAGTCACAGTCCCTTATACTAACATAGCATTTGCATAGAAATAAAGGAATGATGCAAGAGCCAGCGGTAAAGATGTCAAGAGCATCGCTAAATTGAGACATAATCCACTGTGAGGTTACGTCAGTCTTACATTGTGTCGCGGCAGAATCCCCCACGAAATGTCACGAGAGCTTTTGAAATGGAAAAGTGTACAGTAAAGCATATGGTAATGTTATATACATCGGCTTGGAAGTGGAGTACTACTCGTATGGAAGCGCATTTACTTCCTCTATTATTTGAAAGGAAAAGGAGGGGGTGGCTTTTGGTTTATCGTAGACGACACAAAGAGCCGGGCTGCCATTAGTCGTTCATCACAGAGTTTTATGGAATATGTTATTTAGATGTCAGGCTCATTACATACAGCATTAGTGTGTGCGGTTGTGTGCTCTCACGCATATATAGTCAAATAAGATTTTACCGTCTTTCCCATAAATCCTTTAAACCCATTTTATGTGTCCCTCAGCTTATATATAAAGCTGCACATGGAGGTGAGCCAACTTCTGTTGCAGATTTACTGACTTAAGATTCCCCTTTTGCTGCCAAACTGTTGAATTTCAAACAACAGAATACCGTATTTCCTCAAATAGTGACCGGGGCCTCTATTTACCTCAGCTGCAGAAGGAGGTAGCAGGCTTATACTAGAGATAAGCCTGCATTTCTAATTCTGAAGTTTTGTAGTAACTTCAGTACAAAGCCTCGGTTTGATCCGCTCCAGCTCTCCCTGCTGAAGTTACTGCATTACTTGCAATACAAACTCAACATTTACTGCAATCTTAATACTCTAGTCTTTCAATGGGCTGAAATCCTTCCTTAATGGCGCTTTTATTGAGGCACAACAAAGTGGAATAAAATAGTAGTAATCCAGAGCAAGTGTTGAAAATAGCATATCTACATTATTGAACATTTTAATTAATGTATATAATGCATAACTGGCACAATAAACAGTACACCGATCAGACGGATAATGTGAATAACACTGACTATGCAATATGTTGGGACCTGGCATTCATTCATGTGGATGTTACTTAGACATGTAGCACCCATCTAGACCAGACCAGGCCACCCCACAGCAATGACACTCAGTTTAGGAACAAAAACAGCACAAGGTGTTGACCTGGCCTTCAAATTCACTAGATACCAAACTAATCAAGTATCTGTGGGATGATCCACAGAGACCCCTCCCCTGTACCCATAAGACCCAAAAGCCCCACACTAACAGGACTACCTGTCAGAAGGCCCATGTGCATTCTCTGATGAGTCACAACTGTTTTGGAGACACAAGGGAAACCTACACAATGTTAGGAAGGTGGTTGTGGACGTTATATGACGGACGCTGGCCTATTCCTGTTCTTTCTGGAGGTTGTATTTGAGCGGCTGACCTTGATCTGTTTGTGTGAACCTTTCCTCCACTAAAGTAGATATCCTAAATTATGATGCATATAATTCTTGAAGTTAGAACAAAGAGACAGTTAGCTTAGTTTAGCATAAAGGCTTTAAACAGCTTGAACTTTTAAATCGAGCCAACCTAATAAGCATCTATTGGTGACATTGTATTGTAAGGACAGGCATGAGAGCTATATCAGTCTTATCATGGTTTCTTTGAGCCATTATCTTTCTCAATTCCTTTTTGAAATAGTATTTTATCCATCTGTACTTTGCTGTTAATTGTAATTATTGTCCTTTTGTACTTTTGTTTCCGTTTGCTAGTTCACTGCTTTTACCGTTCAAAATCTACCGTGACGTTTCCTTTCTGACGGATAATTCAGAAGATTTGCAGTGAATGGCTTAATCGCTGGTTAATAAAACATGCTTGGTGGATCTGTTATAAATCATCAGCGTCTTTCGGGTTGCCATGTTAATAAATGTAAGTCATTAGGAAAAGGTAATAAATCTTTGTTTCTGCAATTATGAATGCAAACAAAGATGTGAAGAAGTGAGTTTCTCATTGTCTAATAAGCCATCAACAAGTCACAATATGTGCGACAACTTGCGCGACGATATTTTACGCCTAAAACCTACAAAGATTCTGTAACTTATTTGAGATCCATAAATTAGCAGCCGCTTTATAAAGTGTGACGACTTAGAAAGTGGAGCAGGTATGCTGGATATATTTTGGGCTTTTCTAAATTAGCTCCCTGCAAAGGCGAGCGCTGACCTCACCTGCACTCAAGGCCATAACATTTTGATTGACATTTCTTAGCAATTTCTTGGCAAACACTCTGTTTGACTGCCGCCCTATTTCACCGTGGCCTCTCCGCCTTCTCCGTGCCCCTCCTCAGAATCAGGCGGATGGCGTTGAGTATTTGGTAATGTCATTTACTCATGCAGACACATGCCCATATTTCTTTTCTCATTTTTATCAGGCACAGATGTCCCGAACTGGACCCATCTTTACATTTTATGGAGGACTTAAAGTAGAAAAAGAGGACGTGCCTTTGCCCCTCGCGATATCATAATGTAAAATCAAAAGAATCAGATCAGGGCAACATCTATTGCTCTGCTCGCTCTACATGAACGCGTGGCAGGAGGTCTGTTTGTACATATGGTCCCGAAGAAACGGGATGACTGTCAGAAATTGAATCTGTTATTGTCTTTTCATGAAACTCTGCAGTAAACAGTGAGTTTCTGTGGCCTTTATCGCATCTTTGTTCACTTTATCTTAATGGAAATCTGCAGCTTTTTTTGCAGCAGCAAAGACTGAGAATTGCCTGAGCTGCATCTGGATTGAACCAGACGTACAGGAAAGACTGTATAAAAATTCTGCACTGTCTTTAAGGTAAATTAATATGATAGCTGCAGCAAACAGGAGCTATGTGTGTCTTATATACCTGTCATATTGACGCATTTCTTATTAATAAACCCTTTTTTCTTTTCTTTTTTTCTATTAACCTGATTTTATCCTCCTGTCCACGGTGAGACACAAAATGGATTGGGCGTCTGTGGTGGCTAATTCCGATTCAAGGGATTGGGAGAGCCGCGTTAAGGATGTTAGGCATTAAAGAGTTGTCTTTTTCATGGGATTATCTGCGAAGGAGGAAGTCAGTAGTCAGACAGAGCTGACTGGCACAGCAAGATCAGCTTCCATCCAAGTAGAACACTTCTTCAGGCGCGCAAACATGCAGACTTAAGTCACATAATCCCTTTCAATATCGGCGAGGATGTCAATACGCTGACATAAATGGATAGGATACGACTGTTTTTCAGGCTTACTGTTGTTTCTGATCACAGCGTTTGCAGTGGTAGTTGTCAGCTCGCTATTATTAGCCACTGTAGCTCCGCTGACACCGAAATGACAAATCGTTTTCGAACCGCGGACGGAAAGCTATTTCAGGGTGCGTTTTGTCCTTTACAGTCTAACGCTGTGGCATTTGTGGGGCTGGCAGATAGTGAAGTAAATAACCGGACTCACAAAAGCCAGCACTCAAGCACATCTCAGGGGCTCGACAAACAACGGCGCTCAATGCACATTTGCAGCCGGGTTTAAATGAGACTGTAGCTGCGGATCGTAACGGGGCTTTCTAGTGTTCTGTGGAAGCGCTGTTCTGTCAGCGTGACTAAGCAAGGCTGTCCAAGTCCAGCTCACCACGACTGTGCACGAGAGAGAGCGAGAGAGAGCAATGAAAACAATCGCTTCTCAAAACGACCGGGTTCGGGCAAATCGTTGACGTTACACATTCAGATGTTGCTGCATGTTGAAAATGGCGCTGTTTGTGCTTCTTTATTGAACTGCCAGGATCTTAAATCCTGCACTTAACATATTGGAAATGGCACTCCGTGTTGAAAGCAACATATTTCAGGATGTTCTTATTATATCCTATCAATATTTGCTGTTGCAGGAGCCCAGGTTCTTCGTGGAACTCATTAAAGTTTCATTGTGTCTCATCTTACCGCGGCTTATCACGGACTTCGGATTCTGCTGTAGAATGTGGACGTCTGTAATGGTTTCACTGAAGGTTTTAAATGTGGAATGTGAGAAATGTGGAGTGTCTGAAAGAGGAAACTAAGCAGATATATCCCATTTCACATGCTCACTTATTCCTGAACCTAAGCCTTCGTGTGGTGAAAGCCTGGAAAAACATCCTGATCGGGTGGTTATTTCAGTCGAATGAAGGAGTAAACAGAAAAGTCACTGTAGTTAGAATTTGAATCTTAATTACTTCGTTCATTCATTAATTTTCTGCGTCCACTTCTCCTCTGGAGGGCCGTGGGGTGACTAGAGCCTGTCCCAGCTGTCACTGGGCAGGGCTAACACGAAGAGACAGACAAACATTCACACTCACACCAACGACCAATTTAGAATTAACCTAATGACCGTGTCTTTGGACGGTGGGAGGAAGCCGGAGTACCAGAACAGAAAGGTCCCAGTCGGCCGATGGATTTGAACCCAGAACCTCTTTGCTGTGAGGGATCAGTGCTAACCACCAGCCTAGCCACCCTGCCGTCCCATCTTAATTGCTTTATGAGCCAAAACTAAAATGTGTTTAGCTTTTATGTGACAGAGCCGTAATGCGTTGCAGTAAATCAGAACAAATACGCTAATAGAGAAGAAAGTTAAAATGAAGCTGAATGGGAGGAAAATGGCTTTGTGCTTTAATATGAAGTGATCCGTTATAGTTATATTCCTCCCATTTGATAGTGATTTGCTATTTAGACAGCGGTCGGCGTGTGTTAAGGATATTGCGCAAATAAGAGCTATGTTATCTTTCAGATCATGTGGTAATAAGCTCATAAACAACACATTTGGGTTTAAAACGATCCTCTGAGTATTTTTACCTTTGTCTCTCCAGCAGATTTTAAAAGGAAATCTTACATTTTCTACCTTGACAGAATTATAATATAATTCTTTACTTTCCAACTGAGTTTCTTATGGGTACGTCTAGCGTTAAATGGCTAGTTTTATCAGTGAAACGACTGCCTTTGCGTAGTCAGATTTACAACTTGAGTTTTTTTTATTTTAGCTTCCTGGCAGCAACGAGGTAAAACATCAGCTTGGCAAAGAAAAAGCCTTGACTTCTCTTCTCGCTTCTTTTTGTCAATTCTGTTTTGATGCAGGTGCATAGGCAGGTGATGCAGCAGCGCGTGTTCACGTTGTCTGCATGTGTCTTTGTGAGGTCATACCGTAGCACCAATTGTGTTTGATCGCAGCTGGGGTAGGTTGAGGCACGACGGCGTCCCCGAACGGCTCTTTTAACATGACGGTACTGAAAAAACAGCTGCGGTAAAAAAAAGAAAAAAGTGCTACATGTAGACTGAGGTTATGTTTATGCAGCTCATGAGGCGCAGCAGTTTTGTTACCACGTTTGTTGCTGCAGTGTGAACGCGTCCCTAAAGCACCTCTAATTTTAAAAGCAAGTGCCAGTAGAACTTTGCACGTCTCTAATTGGTGACGACGTGCACACAATCATCCCCAAGACAACAGAACAAGCCTCTAGTTTTTATTTGATTTACAATATCGGTCATCTACGTTAAAATGATCACCTAAAGTTAATTTAAAGTGTTCATCTAAAGGTTAATGTAATCACTCTGCGTAATGATGACGATTTATAATGATTCTTACCCGTCATGTCGACTGGCACGCAGGATGTATGAGCGTCTTCCCTTTCGGTTGATTACATGGCTGTAGCTGTCATGTAATTCGTGTGTTCCATCTGTTGTCTCTGAATTAAAGGATGTGTTGCAGGTCTTCCAAGTGAGATTACACAATCGCTCAAATGGTTGTTGATTAATTAAACAAACCCTCTGACATGGCACCATTTTATATCTTATAACGTGGCGTCTATAGAAGATAAATAAGCAGAGAGATAGTAGCTGGCACACATCAAACCAGACATAAATGCAGCTGTGGGTGATATGATGCGGCGTGAATAAAAGGTGAGCGGTGTTACCTTGTGGTTAATATTTGTTTGCCCTGTTGTGTCATTATCTTTGCAGCCTGCCCCGCGTTCTGACACGTCACTCAAAGCCACATTAATGAGCTTAATTTAAAAATGTTTGTGAGTCAGAGAAATTGAATCGTTCTTTTCTATTTGCATTCAACCAACAATCTCACGGCGTTAATGATCTTTTAATACGATCCAGAAACGTGCATCATTTCGTTGCATTCGTTTCAAATTCTGTAAATTAATCACTGACCGTCCTACTGATGTTTGAAAAACGACGAGAGGAAAATGGCAGCGGTGACGGTTTACAGGTACGTTTGATTAATTGGTGGTTTGCTGCTATAAATATCCGCAGTCGGATGTAATGACAGCTGCTCTGGTGTCGATGGAGAACTTTAATTTCAGAGTGGAAATGAGGCTTACGCTCAGTTCCGCATTGCCTCAAATTTATAAAAACGGAATTGCGCGCGTGTGCAGCTTAGTCGTGAATCCACACCGCTGATTGGTACGATGGAAAACACACACACACACATCAGGCATGTGTGTGTGTGGGAGCTTCATAAAATGAAAAAACATTTCAAGAAAAAAAAAAGTGCCCGTGTAAACATATTTCTGTACTGTATGATTAAGTGAATACTATTTTAAATCGCACAACAGACGACGGATGCAGGCTTTATTGTCACGCTAGTTACTGCATTCATAACTCCAGAGGTTTCCTTGTTTGGTAAATGACTATGCATATGCACACGGTTGGTGTCTCTCGCTGATTTAAACAGAGACATGATGTACCCTTGGAAAGAATATTTGGAGTGCTGTATAATCGTATTTGGGGTGCAGTATATTTGTGCTTTGGCTCTTGGCACCTCCTGAACAGTTTACTCACAGGAGAAGCCAGACTGGATTCTCTTTTGCAGCCCATTAGGAGACAGTCTGGAGCTTTTAAATGGTATAAACACAGAAGACGCGATGTGGCATTAGAGGAGCTTGTGCCAAGCCAACCTGGTGAGGATGCTATATAATTCCCCGTCCGTTTTTTTTCCGAAAACGCACGTGTTAAAACGACAATTTAGAGGTGTGTGATTATGTCTGCAACCGGATAGTGTGAGCAGTCAAAGAGGAGACACAATGCTACGTGGATTATATGTGATTTGTTGTGTTGAAATTTGCACTCGTCATCTTCACAGAAATAAAATCTCGGTATCAATACTGAAATTAATAGGATCTACACAGAAAGATAATTGGTTCACACGGGTCTTCTCTGCTGCTGCAGACCTGATGTGCATCTGTGAATGTTTGTGTAACCTTGTTAGCGCAAAAATAATCACAAAAACATTTTGCTAGTAACAAGGTTTCACGGAATGTTAATGGAAGCGACGATCGGCGAAAAACCTTTGGTCATACGAAACGGGCGAGCAGCAAGTTGCACTCATCTGAGCTTTTAGGAGCAACTGATTGACATATGACGCAAACATATTGAGTTCCTCAAACATTACTTCCCCCACCTTTAGTTCCTACGACAAAATTCAACTTGTTGATGTCGAGGTTGGTCATCTGAACCCAGATGTTGTTGTTGACGGTATTCATTCATTCATTCATCTTCTGTAACTGCTCGTCCTGTGAAAGGTAGCGATGGGGCTGGAGCCTATCCAAGCTATTATCGACAGGTCGCCAGTCCAACACAGAGAGACAACTATTCACATGCACATGCACACCTCCGTCCAATTTAGTATCACCAGTTAACCGAATGAGCATGTCTTTGGATGGTGGGAGGAAGCCGGAGTACCCAGAGTGAACCCACGCAGACACAGGGAGAACTTACAAATCCCCACACAGATGTTGATGGTGTTATTTTGCAAAATACAGAGCTAGCTCCATCAAACCCTCGTTCTCCTTGCTTCACTCAGACATTTGAAGTGGAGCAGCCAGCTACAAACTGACGGGCGATGAGCGAATCTCTTTATACGTGGCTTTACATATGAGCAGCTTTATATTCCGTTAAAAGCCTGCGTTACAGTCGGCAGCAGAGAACAGCAAATAGAGGTGTGCTTAGCTTTCCGTGCTTTGGTGTCTTAATTAGCCGCTTTTAAATGATGCATTCTCTTCATAAATCATTAGAAGTGGTTCCTCTCCACCTGATGAAATGTGATAAAAGTAGCAATAATTATTGCCCTGGCCTCCTGTGACCTGGTAGCAAAGCTAGTTTTCACGGTCTCATAGACACGTGGTAAAACGATGCCCATTACTGAGAGATTTCAAAAGTTGCTGACACACATTTTACGCTCTCTGAGAACATATCAATGCCGCTCAGTCCAATCTATGTGGCCATTAAAGATTAAACAGTAAAAAAATACCCATTAATACAGTCAATCATTTGTTTATGTCTGCATTAATAAGTAAAACCTCTGTCACGGCGCAGAAACGAACACGTCAGCACAGAATCAAATGAGAGCCGCGGCCAGAAGTGTGTTGTTGCAAACGTGGCGCAGTGCTCCGTGAAAGTAGGGAGCCAGAAGTTGCTGTGTTAAAGCAAACCCATCCTTCTCTGCACACACTGTCTCTCATACCTACTGATTATTTATGCGGTGCTAGTGAATGTGCTGAGCACGCCTAAGTGTATAAATAGCAGTACGGACATCATCAGAGACTTCAGCTCGCAGGGGGGAAAGGGGAGGGGAAAGAGCTTACTACCAGAGCATCAGATCATGAGCAACAGAGACGATCCTGCCTGACTCATCAGAATCGGAGGGGAGCTCTGATCGCTTGCATGCTCGTAGTCTGTACGTTGAAGGCTCTGACCTCTGTGGCCAGTGGTGTACAACTCTGTGTTGTGTTTATAGCATAATTATTCATATGAGATGACTAAGTACGCTGTTCAGTTACAATGTTCCCGTCGGTTCACTGACTTATCTATGTGCGGAAAGGTTTGGGACAACACAGACGCGCAAATTTAACTGTTTTTTTTGGGGGGGGGGGTTTTAATAGCTGCATAACCAGAGCAATTATTAGAGCGTATCTTATTTGATGTGATTCTCTTAGGCAACTCGTATTATTGCTCAGCGTCACCGCGGCCACTGTCTGCCCCACAGAGAGAGTTCCCTCCGAACAAAGGAGTCATCCTGGTCGTGGTAAATATTATAGTAAAACATTAGCACATCTTTTTTTTCCTCATCATTTTACACCCCTGCTATTATATCCGTGTACTCGCGTGTTCCTGCTCCCTGCAGTGCAGCCCACGGTACAGGCCTCCGCTCCGCCTTGGGTTGTTGTTTTTGTCTGGAGCTCCCTCGTCTCTGGAGGTCGCTCTGGCCGCCCCGGAGGTACCGGTAATGGTCAGCGTACCAACTGTGGGCATGCTAGGAATGCCATATGCCGTCTGTTAAACAGTAGCACAGCCATTTAGCAATTTTAAACGCTTAACACGCACAACAGAGGCAACCGCCGCAGCGGTCGAGCCGTCCACGCAGCGCATTAGAGCAGGTATTTCTTGCATCCTGCCTTGTCTAGCCGTGTCCCATCTTATTTTGTATTCCACACTGATTGCTCCAAGAGAGGGGGATGAAATGGGCCCTGCTCCATAGGCTACAGCCTCTTGCCTCTATTTGCAATTCTCCCGACTGGTTAAATTCACCATGGCCCCAGTTTAAATATGTGTTCCTTTATTTGTTTTTATCTGGGGTTTTATAATAGCAATGTGGGTCCTGGCCTCAAAGTGTTTATTTTAGCCTTGTGGCAAGTCAGGCAGAGTAATAGAGAAGTGGATGTGCTATGTGCCTAGCATTTTCACACATGGCGCAGACGGCGCTATAGAGACGCCCTGTAGCAGGTTCTTTTTCACTCTTCATTAAGGATTCTGGAGGGTGTCTCGGCTGAGAGGCGATAATGTTTCTATGGACATCGCTGGCCTCCAGTCGTGCGCCAAAGAGCGACATGTATTGAAAATATAAGCATAATATCATCCAGTATTAAACTTTCATTTCATGTGTGTGTGTGTGGGGAAAAAAAGACAAATTAAACATCAGCTTTGTCACTATGTGGAGACAAAAGCCGAGCTTACTGTTATCTAAATGGCTGCGTCACTCTGTGTATTGAAGCTCTGAGGCTCTGAAACACTGAACAAATAGCTGCTTGTCCTTGAGGATGACTGCAAATGAGAAGCCTGGGTTTGCTACGCTGGTTTTACAAAAGCAGGGAGACGCACCCCGCCACTAATGTCTAATGAGTCATCAATAAGTGGAAATCACTTGTCTCCTATATATTTTATAAGCGGTGATCTATACATCTTCCAAGCAAGAGTATTGTATTTCATTGTTCTGGTATAAATGTGAGGATTGGAACCTTTTTCTTTCATAGATGATATAACAGCTACTATCTTTGTGCAGAGGTGCATGAAACAAGTCATTCAAACCTTTCTGCCCCGGCTCTGGCAAATTAAAATGTATTAGAAATGAAATGATAAGGAAAATAACTTGTGAGCAACATGTATTTAGAGCGACAGGAATTAAGCTTTAAAAGCTTCACATTATCTGTTCTAGGAGGAAAAAGACGACGTAGCTAGAGGCGGAGTGTGAGTCTAATAACATCTGATCTTTGAAAGATGTTTTTGAAGCAACGCTGCTTTTGTTTTTGAGTCTGCAACCTTTCCCTCTCTCAGCGGCAAGCAACACATCCCACCACAGCGTGTGTGTTGGGAAAAATAAGAACAGTATAACCTCAAATGTGGAGTACAGGGTCTTCACACAAACCTAATCTCCATGTCAGTCAAGTGAAGCACATGTGGGTGCGGGGTATGCGCCGGATGTGTCTGCGTGGGAGTTTGATGAGTAGATGGAGGGGCAGTTAGCATGCAGTCACAATATGCACGATGACAGCTAAAGCAGCATGAATAGCTCTGCTTATGTTTGCGGTGTGATAGTGTGTGCAGGGTGTATTAATCAATTCCCTCGCGCTGGGTGCTTCGGGGTACGCGAACATAGAATGGACGTCTCAGTGAAGTGCTGCAAGTGTGAAATCTTACTTCACACATCACTGTCTTAGATCAGTCGGATTGGAGAGCCAGCCTCTTCTGGCTATGTGAAGCAAAGTAAAGGATTTGAGTTCCCTTAGATCTGGTGAAGTCATTGTTTTTTTATCTAAATACCTTTTTACAGGAGCTTTTGTGTTGACGCAAATGGACGAGTAAACACGGGAACAGAAGAGGCATGCCTCTTTTGGATGTAATTAATGGCAACTGAGCAACATCTGAAGGTTGCTCCCAATGTCAGGGCCTCTTGCAGAGCCTTACGCTGTTTACGGTTAGCAGAAGACAGAATTTGGGTTGGTAAATACCTCTTGCCTGGACAAACACCCAGTGCCGCTGTGACTGGGGCTGATAAAGAGGACGGTTGAGATTCTAATCAAGATCGCTGTTTTTGCAATTGAATTTGACAGTGAAGGAGCGGAGCTGTGCCCGTGTTGTCATTATTCCTGGGAAAGAAGGGGAGGCAACAGCGAAAAGCGGTCCCTTTTTCTTCATCTGCAAAAACTTCAATTAACCATGATGGCTCCATGAGCACCTTTAGTTGTGCGCTGGGGGGGAGAAAGCGAAGGCTCCCTTGAACAGTTTTAGCCTATACAGTACTGCTGCAGATATTTGACTTTTAAGAAGTTTATGTGCGTATCTTTGAAAACTGTTCACAACAAGCTTGTGTTGTTGGTTCATCCCAGCCTGGCAGAGTTTGTGCGTTTGAGGCGGATGAAGCTCAGACTTATGTGCGCAGAAATGTTTAGGAATAAACTTGAAAGGATTAGCTGCATTATACATTTACAGTGACGGAGGGTGGAATATTCTCTGTACGTATTTCTAAAAGCAAATATACACAACCGCAAAGATGTGACAAACTGTTCATATGTACATGTTTATCTATCCGCCTCTTACAGTAATAGTCAAACATTATAAAACTAAGGAATTCATCATTAACTAACCCACTTATAATCGTGTAAAAGTAGCTCAGTTCACGACTAGCGCGACCAATGCGCGATGTGATGTTTACTCATCAGCGGCGTCTCAGTCCAACACTTCGATTCCTCACCCTAAATGTGGAGCACTATTTTAAAAGAAAAGATGAGTATCTAGGCGCAGTGTTTCGTGTATAATAAAATAAATTAAATGAAATAACGGTCTGATGTGTCAATTTTCCGCATCATGTTTGTGCCAGGCTAGCTAGTTTCGCACTGCAATTTAAAAACAGTGTGGATACTTCATTTCTAATTTCTTTTACTCTTTTCTTTTTTCATACTGACGGTGGGAGTGCTTCCTGGAGTCTTCATTTCTTGCCATGCCAACAATATTCTCATTTAAACCTAGTGAAGTTTGGCTTAATTGCAGCTACAGCAGCTGATAGGATCTGTAATAAAACACAGTGAGAAGTTCAATCATTAGTGAAGCATCTGGGCTGCGCTAAACAAAAATCTAACAGCGGCCATGTTGGAGCGTTACATGCATTATTTTGTCAGTAGAGGTGGCAGAGGAGAAATTAATAAACATGACTGCAGTTCCATGCTTTGGGAAAGTCTTTTCTTAGCTGCCATCCAAAGGCACGCCACCGTCACGTGACATCTCTCTGCTAGCTGCCGTTATCCGTGAACTAAAGGTCAAGTGCAGTTTTATAAAGAGCGGGGTTAGCGAGTTGCCTTAAATAACATTTAATGGATTCAGTTTACACGTATGCCCTTGAATGCAAGGTGATTGATGGAAAATAAATAACTAAACATAATACGAGAAAAGAAAATATCTGAAAACGCATACAGAATAAATGCTCCAAACTTATTTTACTCGTCTTTAAATAAAAATTATAAATATAATTATTCGGATAGACCTGTGAAGCTCATGTTTACTGACACTGTGGAAGGTTGATTCACAAGATTGACAAAGAGTGTCAGAATCAGTGTTGTTGCCAATAATTAATAATTTACCTGAAGAGTCACTTTAATTAAGTAATAAATAATGAGCTAAAAGGCTGGGCTAATTAAAAGCAATGAGCTGTGGCAGACTGTATACCATCTACTGTAACTAAATACAGTGATCAATGGGAAGGCTGTGGTTGTATTGGACTGATTTTAACTGATATGTATTTCGTTACCATATCTAAAATTGTAATAACGTATTATGATATACAAAGCCAGGCCAAAAAAAAAGTCTCCACCTGGCTTTAACTTAGCAAATAAGTACGAGCCTCCTGTTGGATAATTTCAGCATGGGTGATTATCTTTCAGCTGGCAACAAGTTATTTAACCCCAGCTGATGCAATGTGTAGCTTCTCATTTCTTAAACAACCATGTCTAAAGACACATCCAGTGGTTGTGAAAAAGATCTTAGTCTATTCATTGGCATGCATCAAGCAGAGAAAACGTTTAAAGAGATTGCAGAAACTAAAATTGGGTTAATTGCCCAACGCATTATTAAAAACCAGAAGGATAGAGGAGAACCAGCGCATCAGGGTAAGAAGAGAGGCAGATGAAGTGATGCTCCCATCATGACTAGTGTCTACTGTACAAGCCTGTGGGGGCAGTGCTATGATCTGGGGTTGCTGCAGTTGCTCAGGTCTAGGTTCAGCAACATTATGAGGTCACCTGACTACCTGAATATACTGAATGACCAGGTTATTACATCAATGGATTTTTTTCTTCCCTGATGGTACGGGCATATTCCCAGATGACAATGCCTGGATTCATGGGGCTCAGATTATGAAAGAGTGGTTCAGGGAGCATGAGACATCATTTTCACAGATGGATTGTCCACCACAGAGTCCAGACCTTAACCCCACTGAGAATCTTTGTAATGTGCTGGAGAAGGCTTTGTGCAGTGGTCAGACTCTCCCATCAAGAATGCAACACTGGATGGAAATAAATCTGGTGACACTGTAGAAGCTTATCAAAACAATGCAACAGAGAATGTGTACTGTAATCAAAGCTAAAGGTGTTCCAATGAAATAATAGTGATATGCAGGCTGATATATACAGTACAACGCAAAGGATGAATGCAAAACCTCCACACGCTCGTAATTCCCAGCTCTATTCACTGGAAAAAAAACATACATACATGAATGAGAACTAACCCCATCTGGTGCAAGTGTTCACTGTATGATCAGAGTTTAATAATTAAACAGACTAAAGAAAAAAACATTAGTCATGCATTTGGAGCAAGAAATCATCTTAAAAGAAGGCGGCAGGTGAATCGATATTTCTGCTTTAAATTTTCACCTGGCGAGCGAGGCTGTGAGCCGAAAGGGATTGTTCCAGCGCCGCAGAAATATCAAATCATGCGTATTAAGTCGTGGATGGAATCAAAGATTGAACTATAAATTGAACCTTTTTATGATTCTGACACCATTACAGCTGCTGCCGTACGGCCTCCGATGTTATTTGTGCTCGCACATTAAGGTGTGACCGTTTATTTCTCTCCGCAGACTGCTTTGAAGTGAACCCTGCGAGGAGCATCCAGAACGACGACGCGATATTCTGGTGAGTTCCCAAATTGAAATTAAAACCCTCTTCAGATTTACATAACACACACACACACACACACACACGGATCCTGGCTGCAGACATGCGCAGAACAGGATGGGGGCGACGGGATAGACGAGAAGGGCTCTGTAATGCCCTCTGACTTGATCGATCACTTGGGGTCGGTATGTTTGACGTGCAAGCATATTCCCTACACAAAGGCAAACCCCACAGTTGTACTCCTCTCCCTTCTCTTTTCCCCCCACATACGGTAACTCAAATGGAGAGGAATTCAGAGGTGCGGCATTTCTATTCTCCCCCTCTGTCACATGCAGCTTTAACCACATGTTCACGTACACATAGAGGGTGAGAGGGAGGGAGGGAGGGAGGGAGAGTGGGAGGGAGAGCGAGCCTCTGCAGAGTGACACTGTTAGCTATCCTCTCACATAGGCAGGGTTGGGCTGGCGCCACGGCTGTTTGCCTCATAGCCTGCGCAATGGGAGTCGGCTCCATTATCAGAGCTGCTGCCTCGCCACCCTGCAGCAAACCCAGCATCCTCTGCTCCTGCAGATTTAATTTCTTATCGCAATAGGGAAAACAGCCCCTCTGATGAACAGCTGAAAACACCCCGGGCTACTGCGAACGCGGCCTGAGAATCCATACAATAGATGGTTTGATAAACTTGTGAATGTGTGTAGCTCTAATGCTCCTCGTAGGAATTTGTGGCTGTTGTCGACATGCGAGGGAATTTGCTTCATATTGTAAATAATGGTTCACGGAAGAAAGCCTCTCTTCAGCTTTAGATGTCGAAGCAATTATTTATGAAGCTGCCGACGAGCATCTTAAACAGGATGCTTGGTAGGTGAATATGTGCTGCTGTTAGTCGGAGACAAACCAAGTCATCTTCCTGTTTGTGTTTGCAGATAGCTAAAGCCTGCTCTTCAGCTGCTCTGCTCTCACATGACATAAACTCAGCATGAACCGGTGCCTCATGTGTGCTCCTTTTGTTAAAAGTCTTGTGAGAGCACATTATCACCTCTCGGAAAAAAAAGGAGCAGCTGGATCTTCTTAATGACAAGTTTTCATAAATGCCTTTGTGTAAAAAAAAAAAAAAGAAATCCAAGCTTCTTACTGTGACGTTGTTTTCCTCCTCCCATTGTTTTCCCATTTGCTTTATTTTTTTTGACAACCAGCAAAATTTCTTTTTTTCGCTCCATTTTGTGAGAACTGAGAGTCTGTAATGGAACTGAAAGATCTGAGTTGTTTGTTGTGGCTCTTCCAGGCCTTTACTAACAGCTTCATCAATGTCATGTAAAGCCACTACAGTGGTAATTGTGTGTCAACTTTCCCAGGCCCTGAAACAAAAGTTATTATAGGAGCACAAAGAAGTTGTGTAACGTGATACACAATGTCAGCGCGCTTGCTAAATTAGTTTCCTTGTGTTTTACAGCACTTACCTAGCGGCTCTGTACTTACTGATACTAATGCTGTCTTGTCTGTGATCTAACACAATAAGAATTTATTACAGTAATTTAAGACGAGGCAGATGTTTTCATTTTGAAAATGTGGAAAATATGTGGAGGTTACGCACCGATCAGCCACAACATTAAAACCAGGAAGAGAAAATAACATCTTGTGACAATTCAGTGTTCTGCTGGGAAACGGTAGGACCTGGCATTCATTCGTGTGGATGTTACTTAGACATGTAGCACCCACCTAGACCAGACCGGGCACTCCTTGACATCAGCAGCCATCCCCAACAGGATGCAGCCTGACACAGACACACACAACACAAAAACAGTTTAGTAACAACTAAAAAAACATGAAGTACAGCACAAGGTGTTGACCTGGCCTCCAAATTCACTAGACCCAAACTGATCAAGTATCTGTGGGATGATCCGTAGAGGCCCCTCCCCTCAACCCACAGGACCCAAAGACCCCCACTAACTACATCCTGTTTCCAGACACCACAGGACACCCTAAGAAGACCCACGTCCATTCTCTGATGGGTCACAACTGTTTTGGAGGCACAAGGGAGACCTACACAATATGTTCACATGTAGGTCATAATGTTTTGCCTGATTGGTGTATAGCAGCAATATTAGACTAAATAACCTGTGTTCTTGCAAACTAAGTCCCTGTTGATACAGCCACAACCGCGACAATTGTTAGCAGACGGGTAAATTATTAGCAACATTCAGCACGGCCTACTTTCCATGAAAACACGATATATAAGATATACTGGGGAAAAAGAAGATCGCACGCGTCCAGCCTTAGGCCGATGCGATCAGCTGACTTTTGAAAAACAGTATTGATGTGATTTTTTTATTGAGAATACTATCAGACTCTCTTTTACTCTCCAATAAGTGTTTCCAGTGCAGATAGTTGTTGGCAACGCTAGCAGCTCGTCCTGCAGGATTTTCCTCCACTGAACCAGGCTGTTCACCATCTAATGTAACGTGCACACTCATCTGCATTTGACAGCCAACAGGAAATATCTCTCGCTCTCTAAGAAAACCCGTGATTGGCCAAAGCCTCTCGTCATGGCTAGATTTCCTAAAGCCAGAAAACAGAGCCAAGAGCCTATGCAGAAGTCAAGTTTCCCTTAAGTCACTTTTTAATATATGCATTAGCAGCTGCAGCTGATGAATAAGTAAGTATATATTATATTAAGTTAGCATGTAATTATTTACAGGTCTACATGGTTTTAAGGATTCCTGGAAATGAAACTGCTAAACCAATCCACACGTTGATATATTTAAAGAAAGCTCGTTGTATTTCCGACGAAATAAACGTAGCGTTTTGTGCGTGCAAAGTCCAGAAGAAAATAAATGTCTCATATTTCACAGCGTGACACAGACGTCGGTACTTAAGAGAGACATCAACACATGCGACCGCAGAGCAGCGCTGATACTGGATCTGATCATTTTCAGGTAGCCGGGGTTTACATAATGTGCCACTGTGAGAGAACATTGATTTTTCTTGCTTTGAGCTGGCGGTCCTGCAGGACGCTTTTCTGCACAAGAGGAGTGTCTGGTTTTAGCACCGCACAGGGAAGCAGCTACCAGCTAATTCAGCGATTAGGTCAAAAATAGAAAGTTAATAATCCATAGTATGTGCACGAACAAAGCCTTAAAAGCCCAAACCACTGAATTAGCCGTTTAATTCAGCTATAAATAAATGAAGGGCGGAATAAATGTGGAGCTTTAATGGAATGGTGGCTCTTTGGATAAAACACAAGTTGGTGACGTGGTCTTGAGATTATTTATCTTGGCTTCTCTTTGTAGCATCCTGAATGCAGGAAATGAGTTTGACACCTTTGACATCTTATTACATGCGAGATCCAAGTGACAATACTTTCATTAGTTTTCCCCCATAAAATCTGTTTTATAGAGAAGAGGCTGCATAAAACAGAGCTCAACACAGGGCTTACTCTGATTCATTATTCCTGATAGGCCGCTTCATGTATTTGTTGTCGACTCCATATGTCCTTGTTAGTGCAAATGCATTTATGGAGCCGTTTCTAATGAGGAAAAACCATTTGCACACATCACAACAATTTGCCACCGTGGGTCCTTTAATGCTCTGTGCACAAGTTCAAAATAAGACAATGCGAAGAGCGCTACAGAGGGTTTGGAGGATGGAAGGACGGTCCGCAAAGGTTGTTCTGTTTATTTTGACAGAACAAAAAGATGCTTAAGAGTCGCAGCTTGATTTTCACGTTTGTGCTGATTCTTGCTGCTCGAGCTTCACAGATGCAAAACACACATGTTATTTAGTTCCACATAATCAAGAATGTCAGACTTGTAAATTCAGCAATCAGAAAAACAAAAACAAAAAACAGTTTTACCAGTGTGACCTTAATCGTGGATAATGTGTGAAGCCGCTTGCTGACAGTCAGTGATTATGCGCGAGCTGGAAGTAAACGGAAGTTTGAAGCAACAATAAATAAGCAAGTAAATAAATAAATATCAGCGCAGTTTAATTAGTGCAGATACTCCGGGATGCTGCTGAAATGCTTATTTAACAGTTTGCTTTCCCTTAAGTTTGACAAAGGCTTCATAAGGATTACCTCAGGTTATGAAAATACCCAGTGTTTTCTGTAAAGAATAAGATCATTACCATAAAGCTTAATATAATTAACCAGCCCTGAGCACAGTATTTTATAAATGATTGATTAGAACCAGCAACGCAGAGGTTTTAGTACTTATTTCTGAAAGAGAGTATTACTTTTAGCTTTTATTACTCTTTATCAAACTGTGCAAGACTTCAGGGCTTGTGGTGTTGTGCAGATGACTGGGATCATTCTCTCATGTAATCGTACAGCAGAAAAACAACAAGGCGACACGAGTCTGTTACAACACCGGGAGCTCTCGGATGAAATATTTTCCTCCACGAGAGCGCGTTCAGCGCTCAGCCCGAAAATATCAGCACACAGAAAAAATATAGATTCTTGACTCATTTCGAAATTAGACTCTCTTCATGCAAATAGCTATTTTGATGTCTTTTGTTGGCATCTGCTGCTTTTCTCAAGGCGCTATAATTAAACAGGAGGAGGCCACAACCCTTCTTATTCTGTGTCGGCTTGAGGAATGGCGGTTGCGGAGCGCGCTGTGTCAAAGCAACGCGAGGCGAAGCGAGGGCTAGATTTCACACACAATTAAAGCCATTTTTAGTGTGTGCGTACTTGGGGATTTGTGAGTTGATCTTCATTACCGCAGCGGCGAAGATGTCGCACCGAAACACACAGACAAAAAAAGAAATAAAAATTGCCGATCAGCAGCGTGCCGCTTTTGCAATTTATCAAATAAGCGTCATTTGCACCTAGCTGCGATTTAAAACTTCTGAGGGCTCATTACTTGTTACTCTGCGCAGATATCTTACTAGTCTGCTTTGATCCCTTACTTTGGGAAAGGCTTAAGTTGTGGCACTCTCAATTATAGGTAAACACATTAGAAATGGGGGTTAATAGTCAATGTTAAGATCAATTCAACCGAGTTAAAGCACCTCGAGGCTCTTTCACTTGTAATCTCTCTGAATTACAGAAGAAACACCATATATTTTTCTTATCTGACTTCCGTGTGTCGCCTCCAGGTTTACGCCCACAGCTACATCCCCCTGATCTGACAACATCGTCAGGATAACTCCCATATATCATCATTAGAGAGCACGGACTCAGGCGCCTTGTCGGGGTTTGCAGTCCAGTGAAAAAAGGTACAAAGGGGGCAGAAAATAGATCTCTTTGATAAACAAGAGATTATGATGGAGAGGTGAGCAAACATTCCCCTCATTCTGTGCCCACGTGTGCACTGCAGCAGGACTCGCTATCTCCCACAGCAGCAAATTGATGCCTGATCCCGAAGACAAGCTGCAAATGGGACGTAATCCTCTCAGATCTTTGTTAAAAAAACTACAGTGAAATTCGAATCTCTCCATTTCTTTTTCGTCGAAACACAAAAAAGACCTGCACGTCCATAAAAGCGGTGGCTAATTTATTATAATTTCATCACATCTGCATATATTCATTATTTATAGTACGACTGTATAAAGTATTTATAGGCTAGCCACATGTATTTACATAACAAAGACTAGCCTTCTTTCACAGTCTTGTGCGCCTGTATTATCAGAGGATCCGCAGCTTCTTTCAGCCCGACTCCTGATTGTTGCAATGTGACATGCGAATATCTGACATAAAAAAAAATCCCACCGAGTTCTGTGACTTGAGAAGTCACCCCGACTGTGTTTCCTCAGTTTTCGTCGCCCCACATCTCGGGAAGGTGTCTCCGAATTTAGAAACCTTTGCGACAACACGGTAGCTCTCAAGTGTGTTATCACGCAGCAGCTAACAGACGAGGGTTGATTGTAATATGCCGGAGCACGCTGCAGAAAAAGACTGTTAGACGGGAACATTGAGGTTTAGCGTCAAAAATCAGTGACTGTATGGTTTCTTCCTATTAGCTGTAGTGCGAAGCTCCTGCTATTTGATTGTTTCTCTTACGAAAATATCTGTTTTGTTTTGCGCTGTGCAAAACTTTTTCTGAGCTTTAGATTTTTCTCCACAGTGGAATACGATCATGAGGCATCTGATCATGCCAGCTTGGTTGCGCAACATATAAACGGAGCTAAACCGCGCAAGCACATTCATAAAGAACTATCTGCAATGACGAGATGAACAGGGAGTCCAGAAACAGATGAGATTGCTCATAAGCTTGTCATGTGTTCTGCAAGATGAGAGAAATATGTTCTTGTTCTCTAAGTGAGCAAGAATAAGTAGAAAGTTCGTCCTGGCCAGGTTATTTATGCTTCATGAGAAACACAAGTGCAGAACTCTGCACTTGAACTTCACTACTGCATACGTCACATGTGCTAAGCATTGCGGGAGATGGAAGACGAGAGGCACTTTTCTTATTATTTTCGGATGTCGGCCTGTTGTTTTGACAACCGTGTCCGTTGGATTGTGTCGTTCATTCAGACTTCACCCACCCACAGTACGTGCAGGAGAGATTAGTGGTCACACTGCAGTTATTAGCATCTGGGAGCTCACACAGTGTTTGCTAGCATTTCCCCATTAACCACGCCCACTTCAAGTATCTGACCAATCGCTGAAAAGAAAAAAAAGTTCAAGAACAAGCTGCAAGAACTCCCAAGAGAACAAATTTCTCGCTTCTTGCAGAGCATGTAACAAGCTTTAGAGTTGTGGTCTCAAAACCTGGAATGAGCAGAAAGAAAACACTAGAGACAAAAATCCACTAACAGTGGTGAGTTCCCCTGGGTACCGGTAACTTTGTCCCAAGTTCCTAAAAAAATAAAACTGCATTTAGACGGCAGTGTCTGTCTTGCAGCTTAACATGTTGGAAAGAGCCTTTACAAAAGAATTTACAATCAATTTAGCTGCCAGCAAAATATAATTTATAATTCATGACATAGTAAAGAATCAACTGTATTTAAACTCTGTCTTCAAACAAAAATATACAATTTAATTATGTGCATTTTTTTTTATGGTAGAAAGTATAAAACCAGGAAGAGTATACAGTATTTGTATTACATCCTTAGTAGTAGTACTATATTACTACATTACTGTTTTTTATCCCTGGAGCCATTCAAGGTTCCTGTAAGTTCATCCTGGAGTGGAGCAGTTTGTGCCAGTAGCTTTTAAGTTTGGCATTAAAGGGGCTCACATGGGGAGATGACTTCCTGTCATTTAAGTATTGCTTCAATGTCAGAAGTCTGTGTCAAAGCTTCAACTCTTTATCTGAGTCAAAAGCCAGGATTTCAGTCTGATGTGAGATTGTTGGTGCATGCCCCCCCCAAAAAAGCTGTCCATTTGATAAATGTTCTTGCTAAGGATGTTCAGTGCATTATTGATGACGGGACATTTTGATTAAGGAATGCTAGCAAGAAGCTCCAGCCACTGTTTATTTATTTATTTTTGTTTATGTAGGCAGCACCTGGGCTCAGCGAGGAGGGAGGGCTTTAAAGAGACAGGACGTTAAACAGTCAGGCGGGCTGACCTGAAAGGCAGCATAAAGGGCACATAAACAGTGAGTTTATGAACTGTAAATCATGCAAAGATATGCCGGTGGAGCCCCAGATAGATTTATAGACCTGTAAACCTACATGGTATGTCCTCCTTAAGGATAATCTCAAAAGAAGCAGCCACTGCCAAGAGGAAAAATTAGCGCTAACGCTGAGTAAGTGTTTCTTTTGCCACAGTGTGTTTGTACATGATTAGGAATGCGGCCACTTAAATGGCATCTAATTAGGAAATCAATTAGGGGGATGTTTATTATTTCTGCTGACCTTTTCCCGTCAGTGCAAAAGTAGTTATCTTTCAGCTGTTGTGGGGAAATAATTGCATTTATGCATTTGTCACATAATACAGCGGTAAAGGACAGGCCAAGAATACAATGTGGTGACGGGGAAAACCTTAACGGGGCAGACTCGTGTGAGGGCTGAGATGTCTGAGATGGCTTTTAGAGTCAAGTTTGGATGTTATAGTAAAGAGACGAGAAAGAAAACATGTTGGATTTATTTTACTTATTGTATTTATCCAGGATGACTGATGAGTATTTTGTGACTGACATGGGAATCACAATAAGGTTTCGGTTGCGGGTTGTTGTTTGTGTCTGTCAATAGATACCGTCTCTGTTTCTTCAAGTCTGTCTCTTCACTGTCCAATAGGAGAAGTCAGATTGTAATTGGAGCTTGTAGCCATTGACCCTAGGATCTTAGGTTAAGATCAAAACCGCAGAGGAATATGATACAGTGGTATGCAAAAGTTTGGGCACCCCTTAGGAAAATCATTGCATCAGTTTGTCACTTGCTGAGCTTTTGAAGCGGCAACTTTATTTTAACAAATGTTATACCTTATGGAAACAGAAACATCTCAGTAATGAAATCATTTTCATTGGTCCAACAGAAACATTTTTATGATTATTTAAACAAAAATAGGCATGTGCATAAATTTGGCTACCCCAAAGAAATAATTCCATTAATATTTAATAGACCCTCCTTTTGCTGCAAGAACAGCCTGTAGACGCCTCCTATAGCCACTGACAAGTCCCTGAAGTCTGGCAGGTGGTACTTTGGCCCATTCCTCCAAACAAAAACGCCTGCAGTCCAGTCAGGTTTCTTGGCTTCCGTGCGTAAACAGCCTGCTTCTAATCAATCCATACATTTTCAATGATGTTAAGGTCTGGGGACTGGGATGGCCATTCCAGTAGATTGTACTTGTGCTTCTGCATGAATTCCTTGGTGGATTTTGAACAGTGCTTGGGATCATTGTCCTGCTGAAAAATCCAACCCCGGCGTAGCTTCAACTTTGTGACAGATTCTTGAACATTCTTGTCAAGAATCTGCTGATACTGAGAGGAATTCGTATGGCCCTCAACTTTAACAAGGTTTCCAGTCCCTGTGCTAGCCACACAGCCCCATAACATGATGGACCCTCCACCATATTTCACAGTAGGCAATAAGTTCTTCTCATGGGATTCAGTGTGTTTTTTTAACCATGCATACCTCCTCTTGTTCTGACCAAATAACTCTATCTTAGTCTCATCTGACCACAGTATTTTTTTCCAAAATGCTTCTGGCTTGTCCAGATGTGCTTTTGCATACCTCATGCGACTCTTCTTGTGACGAACACTCAGGAAAGGCTTTTCGCGCATCAGCCTTCCAAAGAGCTTTTCCTGGTGCAAAGTGCGCTGGATTGTGGAACGATGAACAACTACACCATCAGTAGCCAGATGTTCTTGTAGTTCTCTGGAGGTGGTCTGTGGCTTGTCTGTGACCATTCTAACCATTCTTCGTCTGTGTCTTTCCAGTATTTTTTTTGGCCTACCACATCTTTCCTTCACAATGACTGTTCTTCTGGCCTTCCATTTCTGCACCACATTTCTGACTGTGGAAATAAACATCCCAAACCGTCTTGATAATTTCTTGTACCCTTCTCCTAATTCATGATAATCAATTATCTTCGTTTTCTGGTCAGTGGAGAGTTGTTTTGATGCCCCCATGTTGCCAGGAGCATAGGACAAGCACAGCCAGCAATTGCCTCTGTTAAATAGCCTTTCTCATGATTGGTTTTACCTGTCTTTGTAATTGAAGGTCTCACAAAGCTAATCAAAGCAGTTTTGGGCTGCAACATGTCAGCTACAAATCCCTACAGGTCTTGAAATCAATGTGATTAAAAGGGTGCCCAAACTTTTGCACCATTTTTTACATTTTAATTTATTATAATAAAACTTTGTAATGATACTCTAAGAATTTTGGTCTGGAAAACACTCAAATGTCTACATCTCTGTAGGAAATAAAATCTTGTTGCTGTGATCGTCTTTTATAAAGTTAGAGCAAACTTTTGCATACCACTGTATGTTGATGCACACAATCGAATGCCCCGGGCCGAAATCAAAAAGACGGAGAGCGTGAAAAAGAGGTAATGAACGTGTTCGCTATGGTATGAAAAGGCGAACAGCTTCCCAGTATGATGTCTTCATGTCTTACAACTGTGTCACGTTTAACAGTTCATGCTGTGAGTTTCCCCGGAGAATTGTGTCACTGAGACCTGGCATCTCCGGAGACAGGCGTAGTGGGGCGTCCCAGGATGCAGGAAGATGAGTTTCCAGATTAGGAGTGCCCCGAACACGCCGCTTGTTTGCTCTCTGATCCAAACACCCACTACCCCTTCCCTTCTTCTTGTTTCTTTCTATTTTTCTCAAGCAAATTGGTTCAGGAATTTGCATGGATTACAAGTGCCTGTCAGTAGTTTGATAGATCAAGTGAAACAACGCGGATGAAAATGTGGCGTACAAACTTGACAGGCTGAGACAAAGCACAACAGAAATTCATAACCGACATCGTGTTCCCTTTGTCGGAAATAAACCTCCCCTGATTGTGCAGCACAACAAGAAGGAGCTATAAATTATTCAGGTGCTCCCCGATGGCCGCCTATTTACAGCCGCTCACTTGCATCTGACTGGACGTATTCTTCTGGCGTATCCCTCAGTGATACGCTTGTTTTAAAATGGCAGCAAAACACATGTGACCTCTGAGTGGGACTCTGCCTTCACTCTAATGCTTAATTTATTCATTACTCTCCGCCTAAACGCAAAGCTGCCTAATCGTAAATACTGTAGAATATCAAAATGAATGTGAAGGGGAAGGAACACAGAGGATTATTACAGCTATATATGTAAATAACAAGGTGAAATATGGGGAGCACAACGAGGAGAGGGCTGAGGAGAGGAATAACAGAATGCGGTGGCCATAGATAATAACACCATTTGCCGTATTGTAGTCCATGAAGGACATCTCCCTCCAGACAGCACAGCGTGTCATTTTTCTTCACTGCTCTTCCCTCATTCATGCTGATGTGAGCTTTGCTGCGGAGACTGCCAGGAAAAGGGGAAGACGGTTGAATGCTTTCTCTGTGAAGCATTTCTTTGGGTTTCGACACTCACGTCTTCCCAACTGACTGTCTATACCGTTTGGGTGCTTGCTCAGTTTTTGCAGATCTGTGTTCACGACATTGGAAAATGGCGTGCGGCTATAAATTCTCGCAAAATATCAAGCTGACTCTGCAGGCTGTGACACCCCTTGCATGTTTTAAGACTCAAGTTATAGTCCTTCGCCCTCTTCATGAAACCCAACCCAGATTGTCTTTGCTCACAGGACATAATAACATGCAGGTAATCCAGCCAGACTGTCCTCGCACCGACTGTATCGGTGTGTTTCTGCAAGTGGCTCAAAAAGACACGTGTTTACTTTCAAGCTGCAAATCACTCAAAGGGCTGTAGTAATTATACTGGGAGCAAAGGGGGGAGCGAGGTGAGGAGTGGGTGGATGGATGTGTCAACAAAACATCAGGCAGAAGAGAGGAGTAGTGTATTTCAAACCATTAAACATAACTGCAATGATTCTACAATCTATAATCCTGTAAACATGATGACAAAGATTCCTTAATGTCATTGAACACATCATTTAGCATAGCTATTTCAACCCAGGCTGCAACATCCCCCTGACCTAAACAATGATCTTATTTAACCATAAGCCAAAAACCTTACCAGGTGCATTTAAATTGTGCATTTATTTTTGTGTTTTGCTTTTAGAGAGGACCTAGAGGAACCAACCAGGAGTGAAATCAGAGGGATTACAAATTTTGTTAGAAATTAAAACAGAAATTAAAACCTCTAAAGCTTCCACAACTTAAAGCTATTACACTTGTTTTCAGATTCCCTAAGAGTAGTTTGGCAAAATGTTTTATTTACCTAAGATTGTATAGTATTATAGGTATTTAACAAACAGTGTTAACTCCTGTCTCTAAAAGCCCACTGTCTTTTGATTGGCAAGATTTGATTAAAGGTTTAGCTGGCGAGCCGCAACTCGTTCTCTTGAGTTTACAAAAGCAAAGTGTAACCCACCAAGTAATAATTTCTCATTCTTGAATGGAAAGGGCAACTGTATTTGCTCTGTATGTTTCAATCCTTCACTGCTCCTCCAGCGCACGACTGAAACACATATACGCCACAGCACATAAACGCACCACTTTAACACATCTGGTGGTATCCAGTCATGCTTCCATTTTTACAGATGAAACCAGATGTTTACATACACTGTGTTAAAAGACGCGTAAACCTTTTTTTCTTCACTGTCTTTCTTCACAGTTGGGATGGTGTTCTCATCTGGTTTCAGCTGTACATTGTCCGTCATGCTGCTACTCTGATAATCTACATCTGCGTTGTGTAGCACTGTGCAAGACTTCTTCTGCATCTTGGCCTGTGCGTCATGTAACAACATGCGACATGAAAAAGAGACAAACTACCCAAACAGAGTCACAATGAATGACAGTAACAAGACGAACAAGTAGATGTCAAAATCATGGAGTTTACCTGGGACTCCATTGGGGTTTCCCATACAACTTTAATACTGCACGTCTCAAACAACATTGTGCTTGCATTGTGTTTTTCCTATTCCCCCAAATCCATCTCCACATGCTGCTGCTATTTGTCACTAAATCCAACATCCACGTTATTACGTTAATGACAGACTGATAAAAATCATAGACTGTATATGAAAATAACGTATTATCTTATTCTGCGTGCAGACCGTAAGCTTTGTTTTTAATAAGTGGGATAGCATCATCATTAGAGGTTATTATTTACATTTTTTTTCCATTTATTAAGACAGCACCCACCATCACACCCCCACTACACTACTGATAATCTGCTACTGCCATGTTAGTAATTCACTTAGTTATTAGGGCTTATTTATTCTACTTTTACATTATTTTCCCAAGTTTTAGCCAAATGTGAGCACTGATGGCTCACAGCGAGAAGGTCACCAGTTCGAATCCATGGGCCGGCTGGTCTTTCTGTGTGGAGTTCTCCCTGTGTCTGCGTGCGTTTCCTCTGGGTACTCCGGCTTCCTCCCTCCGTCCCGTCCAAAGACATGCTCATTAGGTTAATAGTTGATTCTAAATTGGCTGTAGGTGTGAATGTGAGTGTGAATGGTTGTCTGTCTCTGTGTGTTAGCCCTGTTAGCGATGGACTGGCGACCTGTCCAGGGTTTACCCCTGCCTCTTGCCCGATCACAGCTGGGATAGACTCCAGCAGACCCCTGCGACCTTCAACAGGAGTAAATGAGTATGGAAGATGAATGAATGAAAGAATGTAGCCGATCAGTGTCATTGTAGTGTATACTGTTTAATGACACTTTCATTCATTCACTTCTCTATTAGTACACATTCAAGCCAGAATCTGATCCAGAATATATAGTTGTCTATGTGTTAGGCAAATATTGCACTCATTGCCTACTTAATGTGTGGCGTAATGTCATTTGTATGTTAGAGTGTTAATTTCCCAAGCAGACTGTTTTATGAAATGCAGGTGGCTGTATAGATGAATTCACAATGAGGTTGCACTCTAAAGTCAGAATTCTTATCTCGCGGGGATTAACTTTACTTAAATTTACCTCAGTATTTTAACATGAAAATCTGACATTTTATACTTTTATACATACATAACAGAAAATAAGAATTCAGTAGATCCCCCTTGATATAACAGGCATAGCTTTGAATTGCATGCTAAGCAACAAAACCGCTTCATCTGGATGCAACATAGCATTGTCTCGGTGATTAGAGACTAATTAACATTAAATCTAAAACAAAACAACAAAGGCCCCCTCGTACTATGGATGTAATACGTTGCAGCCATTTGTGATGTAGTCCTTCACATCTACACTTGCAAGTAAGCACAGCCTGTAAGCGTACGTACCGATCAAACAGCAGACTGGGGAGTGGGGAGTAGTTCTTTAATGTTGCTTGTCAATTTAATAGTTCTCTGAGTGCATGCAGTCATCAAGAGACCCACAGACACAAATTGAGGTGAAGTCCACTTTCTTTTAATGTGGAACGTTCGCCCAAATAAATGGATCAATAACTCCTCTAATCACTTTCCCACTTTGATTCTGTCTGGCTGCATTATTCTCTCTCTTGAATCCAAAATGAGAAATGGCCTCCTGTTGTTTTTTATTTTTTTTATTTTTTGTAAGAACACTTGTCTGTGTGATCAGCCTCGTAGTTATAAGCGAGATGAAATTGAAATGACCTCAATCAACACCGTCTTTCCTGGCTAAATATTAGTCAGCAAAACTCGTCCCTGTGCTTTGATTGGAGTTTCCTTGTCACAGTCACTGATCATTAGCCACGCACCGTTGCCCATATTCAGATTTGCACGTCGTCGTAAAGCCGGCTGCTTACAGAGCAGAACCAGGTTTCAGCATCAGGGTGGTGCTCTGATTAAATTCCCAGTCTCCGCTTGTCCCCCTGTGTCCTCTCCTTTTGGCAAATAAATTGGAGTGAGCTGACCTTTCATCAGATACGCACCGCAAACTCGAGTGTTTAAGCTTCAGGAACCAGATATGTTAACTTCAATTAATCGTGAATGCCACTACAGCAGTCCAGTGCACCATGCACATATTTTACTCATCATCACTCCGAGGCATTGCTTTCTGACTTTGTCCCAGTGGACGAGGATGATCACTGGCCTCTGTCTCACGGTCACACACCACTCTGTAGCGCTCGAGACTATGTATTGACTTCTAGTCCACATACATTTCTCCACATCTTTGCATTATATAACATTACCAAGAAGGGTAGGTTTTGTAAGATGTTGTAAAACAATGAATGAATAAGCGATAAGTGTTTTTGTATTGAATCATTCATATGCAACTGTGTCCAGTCAACTATATCTGGAGTCCTGCATACACATTTTAAGCAAGTTACATAAAAAAAAAAAAAGAAAATCTGAATGTGTCTGTCAGTGACAAAGACATTTATGATAAAATACGTACATCACAATGCGTCAAGGTTGGGTCGAGCATATAATGGAAAACTGACATTCTCAAATCGCCGCAATATGGGCACTACAAAAGAAAATGGGACTCACTTCACTGCACCCAAATCTCACAGCACACACCATCTGTTTTCCTCCTCAACATTTCTGAATCTGGCAGCTAGAAGAATAAAGCTGCCTCTTAACTGTGCAGTTGAACATATTTGGCTTCGAGATAAGTGAAATGTAACTCCCTGAATTTTTATTTTAAACTTAAAAAATGCCAACGGCCAAGTTGTGCCGATGCCATTATTTCTTTTTAGGATTTAATGGACCCTGAATTACAAGTCCCGAGAACGAGTCTGGGATGCCAGGAGTGAGCCATTGCCTTGACAGTGTGGGCCCACAGGAAGAGCTGTAAGACTAAGCTTTTGATTTACTGTCCCCACCTTTACCTGTGGTCAAGAACTTGGAGGTGGGAGGTGAGTGAAATATGGATATTGCAAATTCAATGACTAAAATGAGTTTCCCCAGTGGGGTGGCTGGGCTCAACTTTAGAGACTGAATAAGGAGCTCTAACATCCGGAGGGAGCCAGGATGCCTCCTGGGCGCCCCTCTTTGGAGTTTCACCAGGCCCAGCCAGCTAGGAGGTGACACTGGGGTAGACCCAGAATTTGATTGGGGGATTACATTTCTCATCTGGCCTGGGGAGGCCTCGGGATCCCTCAAGAGGAACTCGATAACGTTGCTAGGGAGAGGGACGTCTGTAATACCCTGCTTATCCTGATGCCACCGTGACCCGACTTTGGAAAAGCGAACCAAGGTGGGCGGTTACACAGGATCACTGTTCTGTATGAAACACAAGTTAAAGCACGACCCTAGCAGGGTATAATTAATACTATAAAGAACACTAAGAAAATGAGTGCAAGTTGAAGGAGTCAGTAAACAAAGGAAAATAGTATGAAAGGAAGACTTAATTAAGGTCAGAGAAGGTCTGCATGAAGCACAAGCTAATTATTGGTGGGGCTATTTTCTTTGCTGTTAATTTAGTTAAATACAAAGATTTATAATTAAAGAAAGTCCAAGGGAAAAAAAATCACACTTTTTTTTTTTATCAGTGGCAAAAGTAGAAGAACGCTCTACTATAAAGTCACCTTATTATGGACAACATGTTCCTACCTCTTAGTTGGCCCGACTGCATACTGTTGAGAGCTGTGGAGGTGAAAATGAGATGAAATAAAAGTCTAGATGACTTTCTCAAGGTTGGAATACATTTTACTTTCACAGATGGAAGCAAGAGAGAGCAGTTCTTACATCTTGATATTGAAAAACATTTTAGTTATTTTTTTATTTTTATTTTTTTAAAGAGAAAAATACAAGATCTCTGCTAAACTCTACTGCCAGACCTGACAAGAAATTGCAGGTAACACATTTTTCTTGTTGAAATAGATTAATGGAGCTAAGTGTGAGGAATTCAAGAATCTCAGATTCATCATCTTTGACTTTCTAAAAGTTTGGTCACTGTAAGACAGTCATTAAGGTAGATCTAATGGTTTAATTTAGTGCAACTTCAATCAATCCATGGATTTGAAAGTCTGGAATTAGTGGCTTTTTCCACTAGGGAAATAGATATCCTGTTTGCAATTAATGTCAAGTATTATTACCATGCAGAAATAAGTGTGCCTGAGCTCAAAGTGGAAATCAGTTTGTCCTCAAATGTAGAAGACACTGTCAGCGATGGTAATTTACTTTCCCTAATTTGCAGTGGTTTCGTACATGAATCTTGTTCCAAATGATATTGAACATTTGGTATTGCCTTTCATTATATATTGATGGAACATTTCCTCTAAATAATTCAATTACAGCCAGAGCCATATTGCAAACATTTTTGAATGCTGATTAACGGCTCTTTTGGGGCTAATAAAGAGGGCTAAATCCAATACACGGGAAACACCAAACATGAAATACAGTCGAGGCGATGCACTACGTCCAGCAGCAGGAAATGATCTATCAGCAAGTTATGGTCTGAGTCGTTTGAAGGGCAGTAAGTGTGACATAAACCCTTTTTGCGAGGCTTTCAAGCAGGGTGACCTGGTATGTGGTGTCAACTGCCTCAGTGAGATCAAAAAGGATTCAAACAGAGCAATCACCAGCACAAACAGCGACAAGGGCAGCTCAAGGAAAACCGTCTAAGAGCTGTGGTACATCTTAAAACCCAATCTAAAATGATCAGCGTATTATTATTGTTATTATGATATTAAAGCTGATGATTTGGGCAGCAGCTTTGTCCACAACTTAATAGAAATATAGAAAAACTGCTGTATTGTAGTCAATGGCATCCTCCACATCTTGAAGTAGAAGGTTTAGTCTAAGTTATTAAATGCAGCGAACCAGTTGTACAAGATCTCCAAAGTCAAATTTAAGAAAGACGTATTTTCTCGTTGCACTCCAAAATCTCTGAAAGCCAAGCAGACGGCGATTGGCATTTTCATACTCTAAGCTTGAAATATTATTCATGGAAATGCAGATTTTGGAGAGGCCCATTTTAACATTTTATGTAGTCCCAGTATTTCACTAGAGGTGGCTTGTTCCACCCCACACGACTCCATATCCATTATAGATGGCTAGCCCAGCCATGCCATCAGTATACATATGTTTACAACTGTCAAATGCACCAGGAGGAGTCACTGAAAGTCCTGAAAACACAGCTATCCATCTGAGCTGGATGGATCCCAAAGACCTTGTTGTAACATTACCCCCAAAGTACATCCATAATACATAAAGAGATGACTATGCCTGAGTGCACAGAATCAGACATGGCAACCAATGCAGCTGCAGAATTATTATGCAGTATGCTTAAGGGGCTGCTGGGGAGTCACATTAAGCGTGTTTATTTTCAGGTTTAGGCTGCAACTGTTATTATTTATAGATAATTTAAGAATTAAACCATTTCAAATTTTAATTTACCCAAAATTATACTCGTCATCAAAAGTTGACAAAAGTTCAGATTAAGGCTGATGTACTTTTGTATTCTCTGACGTTTTCATTTTCATTTAACGTAAATGGATAGTAGCGATTGTAATTGGTAATTACTAACTTGTAGAATGGCATTAATGGAAATACGTGTTGCTTACTTCTACAGCTCAGATCTATATGCTGGAGAACAAACTGCTTACAACTTGCAGATGTGCTGTAAAGCTGCACTCATGTACTAGCCTCCTCCACAGTCTTCTTTGATATCTTCTCAGAAGCTGATAAGGACACGATGACTCCCTGGCACAGACAAGCAGTCAACAAACAGACAAAACTCTTCGTGATAGTCCTTGTACTTATGCTGAGGTAGCATCAGGATCTTTTCTAAAGTGTCAGTTTTATTACTTCTCCTTTGATTATCAGATAAAGTCTCATATTCTGCATACATGCCCTTGAAATATCGTATCAACTGAGTCAACAGCTTTGATTACGTCACTCCAGCCTACTCCAAATGTGCACATTTGCTGTGTATTTATTATTTAAGTTTATATCGAGTATATATCGAACGTTCAGGTTTACTTGTATGTCGACAGAACATGTCTTGAATTAATTATTTATTGTTAGTAGTACAGACCCTTTTACGGTCTACGTCACAACTACTTGGTTAGCTGGAGGCAAAAACCCCACAGAACCAAATAAGAGGCTACCGTCATCAAAACGTCATATTGCTGTGTGGAAGTGTGCCAGAATTGGAGGGTATGGTTAATAGCTCCAAATTAAGAATGTTATGTTATCACATAACTAGCTACGACTCTGAGTCGACACAAAGATCGGAGAAATGTGGTTAAACTCGAAAAAAATGAGAGGATAGAACCAAGGTGATCATCAAAAATGCTTGTGTGCATATTCACAAAATAGCATTTTGCTAGCTCCCACTAGAAAGTTAGCTAACTAACGTTAGAATAATGAGCTACGCTGATATTTTGATAGAAAGCTTTATTCACTTCATATTTCGCTAAACATTACACAGCTAACAACATTCTGCTTTTACATTAGCCTTTCAGCCATTAGCCTGAATAACAACCCCATTGGCATATCCATTAGCCTATATGGCTGACAAATACGAGATGTAGGTTACTTAGGCCATGTTACTGCAGTTAGCTGTCAAGATGTAGCCTGGTGGTTCAGCTCACAGTAACCCAAGCCTGATCCAGGTTTGTTTTCAAACCTTGCCTGTAAGCCATTCGGGACATAGTTGTAGACATCTAAGTATTTATAAGTCCTCACTTTCTCCTCAGTGTACATGTTTTGTTTCTCTATCAAGTGTCAGACCGTTGCGCAGTAGCTAATCCTGTCAGATCCTCCATCCATTGTGTTGTGTGTGTTGTGACTTTTTCAACTTTTTCTTCCACTATTGTCAAAAACAAGCCGACAGAAGCTGCTAGTCCATGCTAGCTATCACATTCCTGAGGACTGCCTCCAGCTAAGCCCCGCCCCCGCCAGCTAAGCCCCGCCCACTACAACAATGTTGTCATATTTAACACAAAAAGGATCTATATGTACATTTGACTGATGTGAATCCATATCTTCAAAAAATTAAGTTAATAACAGTTTACAATACTACTGTACTGATGAAAAAGCTTTTCTTCCATTTTGTTCTCACAAGTAAATTAAATTCTCAGTTCCCTGCCTGCTTGACAGGTTGAAATAATCTTTTTTAAAAATGCAGTTTAACCTAAAATGCATTTTTTTCCCTCCTCTGTAAAAGATGCATGGTGTGACACAGAATTTGAGATTAGCGCAAAGCACATGAAAGTTGTCCCCAAATTTAACTTTGCTTTGGAGCAAAGCCTCCTTTTGACTGTGTAGTTTAACACCATGGAGGGCAGTGAGGTGTTATCTGTATTTCATTTTTAACGACACAGCATCAAATATGATGAATAGTTGATGTTTTGAGGCTGGGGGTATCTATGCTCCGTCTTTGTTTTAAGGGGATGGGGAGGTTTCTTACAAGACATTCAGTAATACTTTGTAGAAACTCCAGAAGTTGTTTTTCGTTTCTAATGTTAAATTCTGTGTCATTTATTGAACAACTAAAGAGCTTTTGCTCGTGTATTTGTGAGGGAATAAGAAAGTCAGGCAGCTTTTTATTTACATAAAATTCAGTTTTTGGAACATTTTAACTTGACTGTGAAACCATTTAACATGGCAAAGTAATGAAACTCTTTCAAGCCTCTTAGCGCCTCGGAGGTCCAGATCTAATGCAACATACTGTCAATTTATTTTCATAAATATGTTTTCGATGGGATGCTTCCTGGGCTGTTTACAGTAATATTTTCTCCACTGAACATCAGAGAAATGCAGATGCATGCATCGTTAGCTTTAGGTGAGAGAAGCATTCTGGTGAAGTTTTTGGGTAAATGTTAATAAAGGAAAAATATGCAGTCTAACATTTTCAGTGTTTAACTATGACCACGAATTTCAGCTAACCGGACTGTTGTGGGTGCTTGAAAGTAACCAAGAAAAACATCAATCTTGCTTCGGTTCCAGCAACAAAATATTGAAAACAGAGATTAAATAAAATGGGTTTTGGGTAATGTTTACACAGATGCGTTTAGTGCATATTTTGTGATTTCCAGAGCTGTTTGTAAGAAGCATTTCCATATCATGTCCATGAAAAAACGTTATTCAGCCAAATAGAGATATATCTGTCTGGCACAGGCATTATACCTGATGTAACAAAATAAAATTAGCTGTAGACTGTGTCTCTCTTATCCATGACGGTACATTAAAGCCATTCTGGCATCTCTTGCCATTTAGCAAGTTTTGTTTATCATATTAGTTAGAGCGTGCTAACGTTCACAAATTAATCAAACATTAATCACAAAAACAGCTAGAGTTAATGTGGACGTCTTATTTGGTCGAAACAACATTCACTCTGTGAGTTTAAGTCCTCAAATGCTTGTTAAGCTTCAGCCTGCACCAAAGTGATGAACCAAGGGACTGACAGTGCCTTGCCTAGAGTAATGCTAGTGCTATAGATAGATAGATAGATAGATAGATAGATAGATAGATAGATAGATAGATAGATAGTACAATGCACAGTGAAATGTATTTTATAGTTATAAACAGAATTCATATTTAATATGACACATAAAGTTATGACTTGAGTTTTAAGATCCCCTGTGACTCTAGATGAGTTGAATATACGGATATAGTATATAAAATATATACAGACAGAAGATCTTATAAGAAATGATAGAGGAAGTCAATTATATAATTAAGAATATGATGCTATTTAAGTAACATATAACTGCTGTGAATGTTTCCTAATGACTAAACCTCTGCACTGTGACTGATCCTACATTGTATTCTTATTGTGCTGCTTCATTCATTTAATTAATGTAATGAAGAAATCTTTTCTTCTTCTTTTTTTTTTTTTTGTGATTCATCACCAGTGAAATAAGAGCCAGCTGAGGAAATCAGATAAAGCGCCCCGTATTGCTGCTATGACATACTGGAAGCAGTTTCATCAAATCTCTCCTCTCCTGTTTTGGTCCAACCCTCGTCTTGACAGACAAATCCTGTTACAGTTGGCAATAAATTCAAGAACGGAGCACAAATTACAGAAGCGCCGGTGTTTATCAGCCTGGAGAGTATACTGGAATGTTTTCATGAGGGGAAGGAAATGAAGAGCACTTGTTTTTTAACCAGTTTTGTTGGTGACTGCTGCACCACCACCTCCACAACCTGTCAAAGTGACAGGTCTGACGGCGCTTGGGCACAACTCTGACATTATTTGCAGATGGTAAATAAGGAAAAATATCTGGCGAGCTAGCATGATTCATTTTTAGTCCCAGCTCTTGTTTACAGACAAGTTGTCACATTCATTTAGCAAATTACGCTCGTGCTCTGGGCTCTGTAAAATGGTTTTGCCCTCCCACTTCATTGGGGGAGAGAGGATAGTAAAAATAATAATAAAGGCTTTTTATTTCTCCCCCTCACCTCTGTTTTGTAATCGGCTAACTCAGAAACCCCAAGAATCATTGGTCTCTGCGAAAGGATTATGCAGCAAAGATGTCAATATTTTATTGCATTTTTTTTTTTACTCCAGCTTTGAATTAATTGCATAAAATTTCAGCCAGCTAAACGCGTCTCCATTACTTTCCCATAACCCTGCTTAGAGCCTTGTATGTAACAGGATATGCTAATACTTGTCGTACTAAGCCCTTGTAATCTTCATGCTTGAATTTGTGAACAGAGGACCATGTCTTTTGCTCATACTGTAAATACCGAAGGCATAATATAGCCGTGTGGAGAGGGTGGCTAGAATTCCCCTGTGGTTTTTAAACGTTCCCAAAGAGTGCAATGCAGCAAGCAAGTGTTTTAAAATTTTACTGAATACTTACAGATTAAAGGTTCCCTCTCCTTTAAAATGCATTTTCCTGCAGACCATATGCTTATAATATAAGTCAGTGAACCGTGAAATCACTTGGTTTTCATGAAGCTGATTTGCATTCTCGGGTTAAAGCTCAATGGGGCAGAGGTAGTTGTTAAACCTTCATTTAGTACATCAGACCTGTCTTTTCTTGTTATGGGCTGCACAATATGATCAATGTGTCACTATTATTGAAATGAAGGGCATGCTAATGGTATGTGACGTGCATTCAGTAATGCCATAGCGCAGGGTCTTAAATTTGTATGATTCTTGGTGACTGGCTGTCACGTGTTTGGTGCATTTTGTTGATTTAATGATCAGCTAGATAATAGATGTAATGAACTAATGTGTCTTCTCATAATATTTTGTCATGCTGGTGTGACAGGAACCCCAGGAATCTCCATGAACGGCACCGTGCGGGCTCTTAACAGCTACTTAGCCTGCTTTTTAACCATATCCGTCTCTGTTACACCAACGCAAACGCCCATATCTTATTTGTTTAAACTCTACAGAAAATACAGCAAACTGACATCAGGTTTTGACAAAAACTTTTAATATAGAATTTCTATCATTATTCCACTTTATACTCTTGACAATTCGTTTTATTTTGTACTATAAAAATATAATCGCGCTCAAAGGAAAAAATGAGTTTATTATTTATACTGGCTCACTGCAATCTTTTTTAATGATTTATCGCTTGCCAGCAGCTTTGGATTAATATCGCATTAAGATGTTTGATGTTTAGTAAGCGATGACCCACTCCGAGGTTTTACATGAGTTTGGCTGATCGTGTCTCCAACACTTGTCCCGTCCCTTCCCCAAAGTATTCTTGTGTGACTGGAGCCAATATTATTTCAAAGACATCTCACAACAGTGTTTCAACACAATTATAACAACTCTTCAGTGTGTTTGGCCTTAATATTACTGTTGTATATCTCATGTGGCTGAAGTTGTGATTTCTCTTTTATTGCTTCCCACTGTTGCGCTTTATTAATGCTCATTTCAATTATTAGTCACAGCAGCTGTAATATAGGCTGTGAAGCATTTATAACGGATTAATAAAAGATGATAATGATTTATATTTTATATGAAATGAACATGAACTATGTGTTTAAATACTTTCATTCTTAACAATGTAGTGCTAAAGGAGACAAGATACAGATAAAAGCTGGTAAGCAGGAGTGGGTGGAGAAAAATCTATACAGCATGGTGTTTGCAATATTTTACCCGTCAGTATTTAATTGATTACCTGGCTATTAGTTATTAATTATTCATTGCACAAGTTGAATATTAATATATTTTTGATACTAGAATAATGGAATCAATTCTTTTTGCATTCAGTCCAGTTGGGCAGGGTTGTCAAACATAGGGCCCGGGGGCCAAAACCAGCCCACACAAGGGTCCAGTCTGGCCTTGAAGATGTGAAAATAACATAGAAGACATTAAAGGGCAACTACAGTTTTTTTTTATAACCTGGGCCTTATTTCTGCATAAAATACAATCGTTTATGCACCCATATAACTTTTGTGTAATTTGTGTTAGGGAGAAATTTGTGGTGATGCCGATGAAGAAGAAGAAGCACCAGAGTCCTGTATGTATTATGCCTGAAGGAGTTATTTAGGCCCGTATACAAGGAGAACAGAAGATTCGTCATCACAACATAAGTGCATGAGTCCATCTCAATTCTAAGGGACAAACAGTAAACTCAAAGTCTTATACTAAAAGGGTGGATCGAGGAGGACATTATCATCTAACTCTACAGCTGTGTCTGTAGACAGCCAGACAGTGAGACTGAAGATGCCATAAGATAGATGGATAGATAGATAGATAGATAGATAGATAGATAGATAGATAGATAGATAGATAGATAGATAGATAGATAGATAGATAGATAGATAGATAGATAGATAGATAGATAGATAGATAGATAGATAGATAGATAGATACTTTATTAATCCCGGGGGAAATTCAAGCATCCAGTAGCAGTGACTTACATTGAAACATACAATATGGATGGACCATGGCCATAGCATGTTCCTCAAAGAGAAAATAGGGCAGATAACTGACCCCAGCAGTAGGGAAGAGAAATTATTCCCTAACAATTTGGAGTCATTCGGATGATATTTAGATCAGCATATATCCATATAGTGGGAGTGACTGGGGCACCGCAACACAGGTGCTCAGAGACGACATCATCCAGGTCAGAGGTTAGCAGGTCAATCTTCAGATGATAACAGGTCACTCCGGGCTCAATAAAGAATAGCACTAGTGTATCATAACAAAATATTGGTGAAATGAATGAGTTTTGTGGTAGATAATGTGTTATTCAGAGGCTGCATTTCGGTGCCCCATTCACTCCCACTATATGGACATACGCAGTGCTCTGCTGGATCTAAATATCCTTTGAAACGATCGTATTTTATGCTAGAAATAAGGTCCAGGTTGTAAAAACTAGTAGTTACCCCTTTAAAAAACATTTCTCTCCACAAACCAAAGGGTTCATTAAAAAAATTAGTTTTATCTTTCTCAGTGGAATATAATTCATTTTATTACTGTTGAATGAACAAAACAAACAATTTGAAGACATGATTTTAACCCCATGAGAAACTTTGAGCAGTTTCCCGATAAATTCATTGAAATTAATTATTGGCAAATTAGCTGAAATGTGCGATAATTGGAAGCGATAATTGGTGGAGAATATAAAGCACTACGATGTTGATGTGAATATGGGAACCCAGTGTAACAAGAGCACAATTGTTGTTTCAGTCCTGTAACTTGAGTTGTGTTGACATGACAACATCAAGTGTCACTGTGTCAAAGTTTATGCGTCGTCAGCTAAAGCATTACAGAGGACCTCTACATGTTATCCGTGAGCTTAGTCTGATGGATACTAACAAGAATACAACCAGCCTTAATTATCACAGAGAGTGGTGTTTTTCTGAGCCCAGCCTGCTCCTTTCGTTCTTGGCCTTCTCTCGGTAACCTTGCCCTCCAGTGTCACCCCGATTCATGAGTATTGATTGAATGGGAAACACACACATACGCACAATTCATCTTTCCTTGACCTCCGATGGCAAAGGTTTGTAGAAGCTAATAAAAAGCTAATTATTCAATCAAACCGCTCCTACAGGCAATTCTCCGTGAAACTATTTCGTCTCGTTTTGTGTGAAGAGCTCAGGCCAGTGGGAAGGGTAGCGTTCATTAGAGTCTGATGGTTTTCTAAATTAGCGGACGCGTCTCCAACAAAAACAGCTGCTCATCTTTAATAATCACTTCACTTTTGTGGGGGTTTTGGTCCCCAGTTGACTGGGAACGTTGCGCCTGTTAAACAAACGGGATATATCTATATATGTATCTTAGACACATTAGGTTTTTAGTAACATATGCTCAACATGTTCACAGCTTCAGCGTCTTGCTGTTCATGCATCCATAGTAATTAGATGTAATTAGTCTGCTGAAAACCCATGAATACGTAGAGTAGTATGATTGATACCTACTCATATCGTGTACATGATCCTGTGTGTAAATCCAGCCATTAATCAAAGCGCTGACGTGAGGTTTAAATGACTGTAAAGCCAGGGGGGAAAAGAGAGGTCACCTGATGGCGTTGGGTTTCGTGGATCTGCTGAGGACGTGTTTGACCTCACCGTTATGACAGCTATCGGGCCACTCTACACCTCCAGACAGCACCGCCGTTTCCTGAACGAGCGGCTCTGTCGGCCCACTGCTGAGTCATGGTGACATTGAGAATGTCCTTTAATAAGCGTGTTACAGCTGCGGCTGCTCCATCGCCTGTCTTTATCTCAGAGCGCTGTGATTGCTGCAGTTAGGAGAAAAGAAAAAAAAACAAAAGGGGGATGAAAAATTAAATCCAAACCAAAACCTTAACCCCAGTGAGGCAATTTAAAAATAATTAAAGCCTGTAATAAATACACAAGAACCCTCCTCGCATGGCTGTGGTGGAATTAATTTCCCATTCTGCTGTGGTTTGTTAAATGCTGTGGATCCTTGCTTACATGCTTACGGGTTAGCTCAGGAATTGCCATCCCCTCTGTTGATATCTGGTGAAAGGAGTACGCACAAAGAAAGAAAGACATCTGTCTCCGGTATGAATGCAGTCACTCATGTCTGTAATTGATTGAATCTGTAAGGCTTGGTTTGTGTCTCCCTGGATGGTCAGCAGGATGACATGTAATGAGACGCCTCGAAGGCTTCGACAGAGATCTGTTGCTAAGCAGATATCTAAAAAAAAGAAAAAAGAAAATGAATACCAGAAGAGAGAAAATTCTGCCACTGTCTTTTAATTGTATGTTTTCTTTTTGTAATTGCGCGCGTCTAAAAAGAGTCTGAAATGACAGTAATGTCACTCTCAAATCTTTAAATAAATCAGCGCTGCTCCGGTCTGTTTTTCCCCCACCCGATTGCTGCCGGCTGAATTTTCCAAGGAAATCTCCCAGCAAATGTGCTTTTTAGTTGAAAGCATCAAATAGATCACTTTTATATTCCAATAAAATGATACCCCCCGCCTTTCCTATTCTCTCAGCAAGCTAATTGTTATATATTGACTTTCACTGCAGATACATTTATGACTACTTAGCTTCCACGTCAGTTTTTAAACCCATAAAATACAAAAAAAAAACTGTTGAGATTGCAGGTTGTTAATAATGAAGGTGAATTTCAAGGTCGGGGTTGTTTTGACAAAGAAGTGTTTTTCATCATTTCTGTAACCCGACTGGCCTTTTGCGGATGCGGGGATGGGAGGGGTAGTTTTGTTTACGCCACGAACATCAGGTCGTCTCTGTGAGAGTGAATGACAGAATATTACTACAGTGAGTAAAGGAGGGAAGTCTCAGTCACCCCCGTTGTCATATTGAGTATTCTAAGTAACAAAGCTGGCAGCACTGGAGGCTGACTGTCTCCGTCACGACTGTCTTTGTCTTGCACGGGTAGGGAAGAATCAAAGTGATGGATAATGACTTGACAGAGTATGTCCTTTAGACAAAGTTGCCTGGCACTGAGGATTTTTTTCTTCTTCTTCTCTTTTCACTTCATATATATGTATAGGCCTGAGGAGAAAAGGAAGGAAGGAAGTAAAAAGAGGAAAATGAAGCTGAGAAAATAGAGGATTTGTTTGATCCAGCGAAGGGGAGCCAAGATAAAGTGAGGCCGGCACGTCCCGACACCAGAATTCTCACACTGGGCCAGGTGATGATTAGGGGGCTTGGAAATGAAGATCGGTTTTCGTTTTTGGAAACAAGCTGCTAATACGCTTGGCAGGATAGGCCGCGAAATGACGGCCCGTGAAATTTGTGACACGTAGACACGTACACCTCCCCCTTCATCTCTTTACTCTATCTTGACAGCGACGAGTCCAACCCGAGATGAATCGGAATCGGAAGAGGATTAGAATGACGTATGAAAAAGCAAAAGCTAGCATCGTAAATACTTCATTGGCCGGATGAATAGCTGAAGGTGACAGGCCTAAAGTCCCTGGCAGAATACAAATTGATGTACAGTAAAGCTGGAAGAACAACCTGAGTGGAGAATTCTGTTTTTTCATGCATGAAGGCTCTCCGCAGACAAAAGCGAGCGATATGGTAATCTCTCTTGGATTGCGTGCCGCTGCGCCGCGAGCAGAGCTGTGACATGTCATGTAGCTTGTCTTGAATTTTTGGGACAAGTGAGAAACTCAAGGCTTGTGACCTTGGCAGTCACCTCTCGCTAGTGTGCAAAAATGGAAGTTGTCCTAAGTGAGCTACTTCATCAGGCGTAGGCGTGTATACGCCGATAACCTTATTGCAGTAATTATTTGTCTGCATAAATCACCTTATTTTCTCAGTCACCAAATTGCATCATGAGAGGGAGATTCGCCCGGAAGATTCAAAGATTTCGCACGTATAAATCCCAAAGCCGTGTCGGAGAATGATAAATTTTTCATTATGCTCCCCTTTACACTATGTGCTCCTTTAGCTACAATGATGCAGTGAAATATTAATGACAGGACACACATTCATAGTCTTGGTATCTCCAGCTCTGTTTTTTCTGGTGCCTTTCCTGCTGCTTATGATTCTTTCCTGTTGTTTCATAATCAGATCAGCGTTCATATCGCGCCCAAAGCTGCCAAGTGGAAAAAAGAGCGAGCTCAGTCTACGAGATTATGAATGTATGACTGCCTCTCTAGTGTGTTGAGAAATGTTGCCTCCCCGAGTAGGATATTGTCTCCAAGTGCAAGATAAACATCCCAAAATGTGTTAAAACAACCACTCTTCTTGTGGGCTTTTTGCTGAAGTTTGTTAATTCACCTCAGCTGTCCTAATTCTAACAAAAAGGCTGTTTTCTTTGTCCTCTAGGTGGTGTTTTCCTGTGACGGGAGTAGGAGTCGCCTGCCACAGCCCTGACTCTCGGACCGCCAGCTGATCAGGATGCTAATGTGGAACCTGTGATGGAGACCAGGGTTTGATATCGGGTGAGTTTGTAGTATTTTCCAAGCGGCTGCGTATCGATTGTGAGCAGTTGCAGCTCCACGCTTCGACGGGGCAGCTCTAACTATTCCGAAAATGTTGTGTAAGCAGTGGTGCATCAGCAGATTGAAGATACAGTGCTATGTAGATCAATGCTGGGAATTTATCACTACAGGTGTAGAGCAGAACTGTGTCAAATATACGAGTTCTCTGCAGCATTTCCTTCTCTCTTTCTTCTACGGCTGGGCAAAACTGGAGTTTTTCAAATCAGAGCTTTATTGCCCAGGTATGTTTAAAGTCTACAACTGTCTGTGTACTCACAGACAGTTACAAGTAGAGCTGAAGGAAGGCTAAAGCTAATGAGGGTTGTGCAAACATAAGCATATGGCTGCTTTGTACAGACAAGGAGGAATAAAAGATAAATATACAGCACTCATAGTATATGCGCTTCATGCAACGCATGCAGGGGGATAAATAGTGCAAGAGTGTGTGGGAGTGTCAAGATTGCCCGATAAGTATTACACGGCTGCTAATTAGTAACTTTGCATACAATTAGTGGTTTATGGACAGTATATAGAACCTGCTTTGATTTCCATTTGACAATATAATGTAGATACTGCTGCACAATCTGCCTATTAAACTGTCACATGGTAATTTGTTGGTTTTCAGCACCGATTTCTGTCTGCAGGAAAAAAAAAAAGAACTGCAAAATGATCATGTCCCATATTAATGGTGTTATAACAACAATAAAGAAATTCCTAGAGTTCCTAGAGTCGTACTTAGTTTGCTTGTATATAATATATTTGATAATAGGTTTTAAAGAGGAACTACTGTTTTTTTACAACCTGAACCTTATTTTTGGCATAAAATATGGTTGTTTACTCACCCATATAACTTTTGTGTAATTTATAGTCCTTCAGGAGATATTTAGATCAGTGTATATCCATATAGTGGGAGTGACTGGGGCACCGAAACGCAGCCTCTAAATAACGCATTATCTGCCGCGAAACTCGTTCATTTCACCAATATTTTGTTATGATACGCTAGTGCTATTCCCTGTTGAGTCTGGAGTTACCTGTTATCATCATCCGGGGTCTGTAGGTCAATCTACAGACCCCGGATGATGTCTTCTGACCTGGATGATGTCATCTCTGAGCGCCGCATGCACCGGTGACAGTTTGCTTGTTTAACTGCCAGTTTCTTTGCAACATGGCTGAATAGTTTTCCGACTCTGAGGTTGTGGACAAAATATAGCAGGAGCAAATTACAGGTAGACAAGCCCACTGTCGCCGGTGAGCACGGTGCAGGTCAATCTACAGAACTTGGAAGATGATAACAGGTAACTCCAGACTCAAGGGGGAATAGCACTAGCATATCATAACAAAATATTGGTGAAATGATCGAGTTTTGTGGCAGATAATGCATTAATTAGAGGCTGCGTTTCAGTGCCACGGTCACTCCCATACATGGATGTACGCAGATCTAAATATCTCCCGAATGAATACGAATTACACCAAAGTTATATGGGTGAGTAAACGACTGTATTTTATGCCAGAAAGGTCCAGGTTGTAAAAAACAGTAGTTCCTCTTTAAGTGATTTGAGCTGTTGGAGTAAATTTAAATAAATGTAAAGACAAGGGAGGTTATATAGAAGTAAAATAATTATTTTTAGCCTTGACTACAGCCGCAGGGACCATACAGATCCGTGGTAAATCTTCAGCTGAATTCTCAGCTATAATGAGATCTCTACTACGATGACGTAGTAAATACAGCCCCGACTCCAAGCGCCTCTTCACGCCTTGTTGCGTTGCTTTATCTGCAGCTAAGAAAAAGCAGTGTTTACTGCCATCAGTAGTACTGCAATTAGTTAGTTTCTTCTGTGCCATGAAAGCGCCAACATACTTTATGTGTAACACTACAGAATTAAGTGCAAAATGTAAGCAATGGAAGAGTTTCAGCATTAGCAGTTTTACAATCTCTTTTTGTGCGAGAGTCCTGACAAAAGTTGCTGTAAAAAAAAAAAAAAAAAAAAAAAATAAAAAAAATACTGTTCCTTGGTGGTAATGAGATCTCTACACATCCGACCCCGGTCACATCTACAAACAAGATGCATTGCTTCATTTACCAACAGGGAGGAGCAGTGATTATAGGAGCTCTAACGGTTTACTGCAATCAGACAATCAGAGTTTTTCCCACTTGATGTTTATTCTGTGAAAGTGCCAAAAGACGTGTTACACAACAGAACTGCATTACGACTGAGGTTAGAGAAACAGATTAGTGAAGTGAAGTTTGCCAGTTTGCATTCAGATCCTTTAAATCTTTTCTCTCTGAGATATTTTTGATCATGATCCCTAAAAAGCAAGTAAGTTTAGAAGTTTAGAATTCAGAATTTGTTCTAAACCACAAATTAACACAAATTGTGTGTAGGACTTCTTAATGTAATGTGCACCGATCAGCCACAACAATAAAACCACTGACAGGAGAAGTGAATAACATCTTGTGACAATTCAATGTTCTGCCAGGAAACCTTTGGACCTGGCATTCATTCATGTGGATTTTACTTAGACATGTAGCACCCACCTAGACCAGACCAGACCAGGCACCCCCACCCCATTACAATAACACTCCTTGATGCCCAGCAGGATGCAGCCTGACAGAGGCTGACACACAAAAACGCTTTAGGAACAACTCAAAAAAACATGGAAGAACAGCACAAGGTGTTGAAATGGCCTCCCAATTCACTAGATCCTAGTATCTGTGGGATGATCCCTCCCCTCCAAAGGCCCCCACTAATAACATCTTGTTGCCAGACACCACAGGACAACCTCAGAAGATCCATGTCAAATCTCTGATGAGTCACAACTGTTTTAGAGGCACAAGGGAGACCTACACAATATGAGCAGGGTGGTCAAAATGTTATGCCTGATCGGTGCATCCCGTAAGCTTAGTTTTCAACATCCATGACTTTTAGCTTGTCTTCTCGTCTGCCGTGTACGTCTGCTTCGAAAATGAAATGGAAGCTGTAGCAAAATACGATTTTAAAAAGTGAGGGGGAGATTACCTTTGTCACTAGCGCTCAAAAATCCTCTTCTTTGAATAACCCTCCTACCTGAGCTTAAAGGTCAAAACCAACCCACCTAGCTCTTTGTGTTGACTTGGCTAACTGTTTCAAACAACAGCATCCATGTATGGTACAAACATTTCTCTTCTGGATTTATACCGTGATTTAGAGCATCTATAACTAACCTGAAATGAGTCATAAAACACGCTTCCAAACGTTGCAGCAGAACAAGAACACGGTCCCGTGTTTCAGCTGCATATTGTATAGGAGAAAACTATTAATTAAAAGTCCGTGCAGGAGACGATGGAGTTAATGATCTGTACTACGTCTTCAGAGAGCAGTCAGCCGAGAATAACTGTACGCATCTGAAGTGCAGTAGCTACCTGCATCCCCTTAGCAACTGTCTGGTGTACTGTGAGCAGGTCTGCATCCTGAAAATGTCATTGCACTATATCTGGGCTTTATATCTGATCCAGCGTGCTGCCAGTAACTGTACTTTGCTGAGGGCGTAGTTTTGGGAAAAGGTCTCGCTAATTCCCTTGGCGGGGTTCAGTAAGGAAGGGGGATGCAAGGTGAGATTATTTTGCCTACCTCTGACCCACCGTGGTCAGAGCCCCAGCGGTTTCAGCGGTCAGGGGCGAGTCGCACAGTGCTGAGAACAAAGAAATGTGATGGCTCCCACTTGTCCTCCTCTGGTTCAAAGGGAAATGCAGGGCAATGCTAATTAGCCAGCTTGTGTTACTGAATTGAGCATAACTGCTGTTCCCCTCAGTGTCCTCCCCCCCCTCCCCTTCGACGTACGCCTAACAAGAAGCGTCTACAGCAGTCATGCACCCTGCATAACTCTGCATATTTTGTGCACCATGAGACATCCTGTTCTATTTGTGCTCAAAAAAAAAGAGAAAGAAAAAGAATTCACACTGTTGAATTAATCCGTTTTGGGGGGGCTTGAATTCACCCTTTCCCGTCAAATAAAAGAAGTTTTTTTGTTTTGAAAGTACAGTAATTTAGGCCCGTGTGTATTCTTTAGACATCTTCTCTTGGCTGCTAGTTTAATCCTGGTTGTCAAGTTTGAGGGCGATAAGAGGCGTAACAACAGGATTCCCCACCAGCTCAGCACCAGATCTGCTTGTGCAAAATGATCGCACAACAAACAGAGAAAATAGCGCGGCGTAAGGAGTCAGTAGATTTATAAAATCAGGGATTGAGGGAGGTCAAGTTATTACTCTCCCATATTCGAAATTCCAGTGGCGGCACTGTGCACATACAGACCTCGCCTGTCTTGTGTTTTGTGGTCTCTCGTCAAAGTAATCCGAGTCTTGCAGCCAGTGTTTCCTGGAATACAAAGTATTGAGAGCAGTGACAGGCAGTGTCGAGTAGCAGCTCAGGATATTTTTAAGGGTTTACAGCACGCGTCGCCACGTTAAGATATCATCTGTGCACCTGATTCTTGTTACCGCAGCTCTGATCATCTGCAGAAATTAAGCAGTACACCGTGTGTCAGCCTGAGTAACGAGGGCTTTGTGAATTCGAAATGCCAGAGCTGGAGCTTTTTCAAACAACAGCGGAGGAAAATGTGGTGAAATCAAACACACCTGCATGTGTGCAAGCACAAGACAGATACAATAGACGCGTTGCTCCAGGGGAGTCGTGCTCTGCGTCTCGGCGCTTTCTCTGTCTTCTCTCTCTCAGTCAAATATCTTTTGGTTAGTGCGGATGCACTCGGGGCTGGCAAGCACACTGAAGACTGAGTCACTTAAACATCCGTATCTTCACACACAGCTGATTCACTGTCTATCGATTTCTTCATACATTGCATTCTTTTGTACCGTTTGTTATGTATGTATACAAGAGAGCGGGCGTTGTTTGAACTTCTCTGGGGCATGCACTGCATGTCTGTCTCAGGGGCTCCCCGTTTTTTTTTTTTGCGGAACCACGTGATTAAAAACTCAGAGGCATGTTTAATGACACATGGAGCGACATCCTTATTGCATAAGCTTTCTCATTAGTTTCAAGGCCCATAACTGAGTTTGAAGAATCCATTTACATTAATGGCCAAGAATAGCGCCATCATTGTTTTGCGAGCATAAACAAGCCTCTCTCCCAGAGCAGCCAAACAAGAGAGAGAGACTTCGGATCTGTGTTGTCATGCAAGTGTAAACCCCGGAGCTCATTCCTTTAAAAGAAAAAAGTGCGTTTCGTTCGGATGCAACTGTTTCTGCAGCGCTTAAACCCAAAGAGGGAAGCTCTCAACCTGAAAAAGGTATTTCTCTAACCACATCTTGCAGCCGTCTTTTATAGATTTGTCATTTTATTCGGTGTAGCTAAAAATCAGTAGGGCATCACAAATTACATAGCAGGACAATTTCATCTGCCTCATTCCCAGCAGAACTCGACGAAATTAGAGACGGGGGATAAAAAAGTTCAGTCACACAGTTGGAAGCATGCTCAAGTATTAGGGGAACCTATTTGAACACTTGAGTTAAATTAGTTTCCTTGAGGCAACCCAAACTCACAACATATCTCAATTAGGCTCTAGGTAATTATACTTAGTCTATATTGTAGGAAAATTATATGGATGATGTATGCGCAGACACATGAGCACAGCTGTGGAAGTAGCGGAGTTGCGTTAATTAATAATGAATCATTTTTGTAATTAATGCCTCTCTCCAAATTCAAAAATAGGAATTAAGCTTCACTAAAACGGCACGTGATCCTTTATGCAAATAGTAGAGGGCTGTTTATTTAAAGCGCTATTTATAAATATCTACCATAGCTCAAGGGAAAGGCACCTCCTGCGCAGAGAAACAAACACAAACTAATATCCTCCACTTGCTGCTCTTTCATCAGAAACGCGGTTCGCGGCGTCGGCGCCGACGTCCCATCTGTGCATCGGTCTAAACAAGGCCGTGACGGGAGCCTACCCTCCCTTTTCATATCGTTTACCAAATACAGCATGAGGGAGTGGGCCACATGATAGTGGCAGACGTGTAGCTGGTTATGAGCCACGGCTCCTCCATTGTCTACCATGCTGGAGGAAGAGTGGGAGCCCCTAAAGAGGCCTGGCAGAGTCCCTGCTTCCATCTGCCTGCATGCCTCGCCATGGAGCCCAGCTCGCACCACTTGAGATTATACTCACGTCCAAGCTGTTACTGTAATTTGCATTGGCTCACAGGCAGAGCAGAGTGAGGAGGAGGAGGAGCTGCATATGAGGCAGGGATGTTATAAGTGGTCCTGGCAGCACAATGAAGCTTGCCTGGGTGTAGTGTTATGGACAAGTGGCACGGGCAGAGCTATATTAAAGTGCAATAATGGGACTGAGCAGGTAGCCATGCTGTCCAAGATTGTGGTCTGTGTTAGTGCACGAGGTGAATTATAGAAATGCACTGTTGGAGGCCATCTCGCTGACATTCAGTATTGGCATTGTGTGGTTTATGGCCGCATTATTCCCGGTTCATTCTGCCTGGCTCTGGCCGCATATGAAAACTATCAGTCACAGCGAATGAAACAAATGAAATACGTGTCTAGCCTCTGTTATGTATTCCACTAATTAGCGAGTGACTTTTGCCTTAATTCGTTCAGATGAAAGGCCACACACCAGGAGAAAACCCACACAAACACTGCGGGGGAAAACAAAATACATATAAATAAGTTGACACAAGAGGGCTGAGGATCAAACCTATAGACAAAAACACACAAGCTTCTGCACTTCCATCTCTGTCTCAGATCATAAATGCTTCATTTGAGGCTTTGTCGTCACTATATTCAAAACTAAACCGGTGTTTGCACCGAACACGGAAGCCGCACCCACTTGGGAGAATCGCCGATTGAACGCGTAAGAACGTCTTGGTTGCGGGACTTCGAGTTAAAGGGAAAGGGAACACAATCTCGCTGATGTTCTCATTTTTCAGGCCTAATTTGTTCCTAACTTGATAGCTTTTGGACAGCAATTTAGTTCAGCGGCTAATTTATCAAATTAACTAATTAACCGGAGACAGAAAATAAAGAGCAGCTCCTGATAATGCCACCTCAATCAAATAGGTTGCGAAGTAATTATTTATGGCGCAGCCACAACCACAAAGGCTAGTAATGAACTTCCTGCAGCTGGTGGCAAAGCCGTTACATGTGCGGTGTTATAAGTTATTTCCCTCAGTGGATCTGTTTCGTTATATTTACAGACAATGTGCTCTAAAGGGTTTTAAAACAATACAAGTTAAACTGAACCTAAGGCTGCGGCTAAGTTATTATTTGAGGTGCAAATGTCAGACCCGTTTTAATCAGTTTTATTTCCTTTGGGAAGTTTGTTAGACACGGGCAGTTTCAGACACCGGCAGCTAATCTATTTTGCTTAACACTGCCCCTTCCATTATGGAGAGAGTGAAATTAACTACTTCACGTGGATTCAGACACTTTGCGCACGGCCGTGAGTAACGAATACAGATAAAAAATTAATAATGTGGCTGATAAGACGCAGCTAAATGTGTCTTTCGGTGTAAAATAACGGGCCTGACAGGTTTGTGATGAGAAAATCACAAAGTGTGGTATTAGCTCATCTGCAGTCATTCTAAACATTTCATTCATATAATTACTAATTATACTGGTATGTCATGGATTAAATGCACTGACCTGATTTCCTGCAGAAAATGTAACTGGAGGGAAAAATGTCAAATAAGGATCTAATCTCTTGTTCGGAGGACCCTGCACATCAGACGTTTTTATGTTGGTTTGTTTTTAAAAGTAGGCAGCTTAAACGTGCAGGGTCGGAGATTGAAGATAATATTTGCATGCATCTTCTTCTCACAAATTGAAACCGTGTAAAATTATTGCTACACAGTGTGAGACCATTTGTTTAATGAAGCAGATTTTCCATGTGTTGAAGAGAGGGGGATGGTGGCAGTAGTTGAGTAAGGACAAGAAGAAGCACTGTGACACCATAGGGCGTTTATCAATGCCAAGTATGTGGACTTGCAGACAGGAGACAGATGGGAGGATGCAGTACTCTGTAATACTTGGCTGTTTGAAGTCTACAAGTTACCTCCTGATGCATCCTTGATAAAACGGACAGGGCAAGAACATATTCGGGTATTTGCACTGAGGTCTGACAGCGTTTCACTAGGACACAAGTAGAAACACCCACGTTGTTTGAAAATTGGATCGTTTAGCTTTCCCACGTCTGCGGTTGCAGAAGAATTACTTGCAAGAAATTAGCTTGCGGGGATGCGTTTGGGTTTTCCCATTTATAAATAAAGTCAGTTTGATGAAGACATTCTCAGCTTTGCAAATGGCTTCATGCTAATCCATTGATTAAGAGTCAGTGGCAGGGACGTGTCAAGGATAGCTGCAAAGAAGAGGAAGAAGAAAAAGGCTGCTAGCAAGCAAACGAAATGGCAAGCTAATGGATGAAGCCAACATGGAAGTGGCCTCATATGTGACCTCATCAGGTTGCATGCAAAAGCGAGTCAAGTCCCAACCCCAGCAGGAAAAAAAACAAAAAAAACAGTTTTGACCTCTAAAGCTAATTTTAAATTCTATTAATGCTTAAAGTTATGCATAATTTACGGTGTAGCCACTTTGAGTGACAGATGAGTATCCTCACAGGTTGCTAGCATCTCTCAAGGTGTCTCCCACTGGGTTCACCTCCACTCGCGCTCCACCCTCTTGGACCATTTTTGAATTAGCTGGGAGTTAGCCGGAGTCCGGCACAGCCAAGTTGGACACAGCTGGAGTTATCACACTGAGCTTCAGCAACACTCATAGGTAGTGCCATCAAGAAGATTTCATCCATCTTCATATAGTCAATGAACCAAACATGTTTACTGAGTGAAATGCAATGAGAACTGACACTAGGCCATTCATTTTTATAATTTACGAAAGCACAGTGTCTTATCCACTGATCAGGCATAACATTATGACCACCTGTCAACAGGATGTAGTTAGTGAGGGCCTTTGGGTCCTATGGGTTGATGGGAGGGGCCTCTGTGAATCAGGCTTGTTCCAGTGCATCCCACAGATACTTGATCAGTATTGGATCTAGTTTGACCTGGCTTTCTAGTTTGAAAGCCAGGTCAACACCTTGTGCTGTTCTTCATGTTTTTTGAGTTGTTCCTAAACCGTTTTTGTGTGTACGCCTGTGTCAGGCTGCATCCTGCTGCGGATGGCTGCTTGTCTGGTGTAGGTGGGTGGTACGTGCCTAAGTAACACCCACATGAATGCCTGGTCCAAAAGTTTCTCAGCAGAACAATGGATTGTCACAGGATGGTCAGTGTTATTTACTTCTCCCGGTCGTAATGTTGTGGCTGATCGGTGTAGTAGGGCAGCATGTTAAAGTGTATTTCAGATTATGTTGTGCTCACATATTGTGCATGTCTAAATGCATCTGTGTTTAATTAAATCACATGCCAGCTGACACACAGTGAACAATGAGCCCGGTCAGCTTCCTGGCCTCATGGGGAAGACCTCAGCGGGGTCCCACAGCCCATTGTTGCCATGATACCCCATAGCGGGTTAATCCGCCTCTGTATTTTGAGGATTACATTTAGAGAAAACATTTCACCACTTTTTTTTTTTTCCAACATGCACTTACTCCCCCCAAACACAACCATGGTGGTACAAATAGGCAAACAAGCAAATGCACACTCGCCAATGCAAACGAAGTAACGACACAAAATGCAACTGGTGCAGAGAAATCAGCTCGTTTTCAGCAAACCTGTGAACGGACTGGTACATAATGACTGGTCAGTGATGAAATGCTGCAAACATTCACATTGACTTTACTTCTTGGCACAAATCCATCGGTATATAAATCCACACCTCATGCGGATTTACTGCCCCACTGCTGTATGTATGTATTGACCCTGCAAGGTGCTTTATTTGACACAGAAACAGGATTAGTGGAGTCTTCAGCGCATGTTTGACAAAAGTTCTGCCTAAACCTGCTTTGCAGGGGCTTTCCTGTTAAGCGTGTCAATTTGAAGCAGTGCAGTTCGTTATTATAGCCAAGGTTGCACCACACACTCGTATACATTACAGCCTTGAGCGATTTTGGGACACTGTCCTCTGTATCAATTAGAGCCGTATGAATTTTCCTTTATTGCGTCCAGTTATTACAGTAGATTTATTCATGTGGATCCTGTTGGTAATAAATCTCAATTGTTTTTCTTAATCAAATGAGTGAGTCAGAAAGGAAGGTACACATTGGATATTTACTTTGCGTTTGGCTAACAAAATGATGAATGGGATCATCTCAGTATTAAATTTCATAAACTCTTGTCGGGAAGCAGCAAGATGCTTTAGGTCAACAAGCGTTAGAGGCTACCGGCGTGCTCTGGGTCTCTGTGAAGCTTAACTTACGGTGTGCGCAGAGCTGATGCGAGCTAAATGCTGACGCTAAGCTGACAGTGACATGGCACAATATTTACCAGGTTCATCAAATTAGTATGTTGGAATGATAATTAGCTAATTAGCACTGAATGTCTGACATAAAATGATGTGCCATGTCTAACTTTGACAGGACGATGGCAGTATTGTAAAAAGTTATTACAGTTTATCTTGAATAATCATTAATGTCTATTTTGAGTTTTACGGTAAAGGAAGATATTTCACTCAACACCTCGAATGTCAACCTCATGGTCGCGCTTATGTGAGAGCGTCTGAGAGTGCTCCACAAATTAAACCAAGCTTTTTACTTCTAGATTTTTCCAACGCCGTAGCCTACACGGTCAACCTACGCCTTTGTAACCACTGTACTTGTGCACTGGGGTGTCGGCATCTTCCTGTAATTACGCCAATTGGAAGTGAACAGCTCATGTTGGAGTCGGAGCTAATAAAAGCTGAACAGCAGTTGCCTTTACTGAAATCCCTGCAGGAAACAAAAGAGAGAAGGCGTTTGAGTAGATGGTGTGTAAGAGGCTGAACGCGGGAGAGTTTCCTTTGCTTGGTTTGTCCGAGCAGAGACGTGTGCGAGGAAATGCATTTTGGACCACGGCTGTTGCGGGTTTGCGTCACCAGGACGTCTAGGTTACGGAGCTACAATGCACCAACAGAATAACTACGGTTCATCTGCGGTGTAAATTCGATGCAGAAGCACAAACATGATGAATACTTGTTGTTTTTATCCCCAATGAGACATAAATTCTCCTGACAGTGTGTGTGTGTGTGTGTGTTTGTGCTTTGATCTAAGACATCATATAGTTCATATATTTAAAAGAATTCTTTTCAAGTTGATTGCTCCATTTGCAGATGCTCTATTTAGAAGTAAACCCAGCTCCAGTATAATTAATAGCTTATATAAATGGCAGATGCATGCATGGCTGACTTTTTATAAAATTAATACAGCTCATTTTAACCAGGAAAACTTTTAAGTTCAGCTGTTTGATGCATTTTCTCTTCGGAGTGTAAATTGGCTCTTCACTACTGTCTGCTGTGGCAGTCTAGCACACAACAGGCATACATAATACCTTGCAAGGGTACATACAGAGCAGGATCAATGCTGTATAGGAGCCTCAGGAGGTGGATATGAAACCAAATGTGGATTCCCATCACTGAAGCACAAAGTGGCACCATAAGGCACCGATTCAGAGGGCCTATTCAGCTTGTCTGCATCGTGCAAAGGGAGGCGTGGAGCTGCAATGCTCAAGAACAAGCCAACAAGAATAAAATAAAGCGTCAAGACAGTGGGTAAAATGATGAATGTTGAGGACAAACAACTGTGCACCGGTGAATAAATAACAAAACTGTCAGCGCACGCAGATATTACCTATAGAAGAGACAATCATGCTTGCAAATCTGCTATTCTTCTCACTGACCCTGGTTGGATTTCAAAATAACTGAGCCTAGAAATAGAAATCCCACAAGATGGTTGTCATTCAGAATCACTGTCTGTCCTCTTAATGTTTGCTAGCAGTTCCTGCTTTTATCGTGTCTTGTTTTTTCTGTGCTTTTTTTTTTGACAAATATGTCAACTGTACTTCAGCGATCTCTTGGAAGGTGTCTGCTACATGGAGACAAGAGCGTAACACCCGCACTGTGGCTTGTCGAGCGATTTGTTGATGTCAGGACATGCTACTTCCAAAAAAAGAGCTCATGTTGAGCCCTTGCAGTCACAATGGAGAGTTGGTTCTTGTATTTTAGATTTTTTTTATACTTTTATAGTCTTTTATTTTATTTTTTCGATAGTTTTGCTTAAGTGCGGTTTTGATTGCCTGACTTTTAATTTTGTCAAAAAAAAAGAAAGGTTTTAAAATTTCCGAAACCCTTAAACACGAAACAGCAGGTCTTTCTAATAACTGCTGCAGTCCTCCTCAATCGAAAGTGTGAACTTCAAAAAGGCCACTTCCTCTCTTCGGGCGTGAAGCTCCCGCAAAAGCTCTCGCTGCAAATCCAGAGTAAGCAAGTGGCCGCTGTAAATGAGAGGGCAGCGCATTGTCTGGGTTACTCTATTAATTATGACAGCTAACCGATAGAATGCAGTCACACGGTCTGCTTTTTTTTTTTCTCTCCCTCGGTAGTCGAGGCAATTTGGGCATAAAGTGGATTGACTGGAACAACACCACACAGTATATAATAATTCCATTACGTAATGTGTGGTCGTCGTGATTAGTGAGACTATTTCTGCGACGAAATCCGGTGAATAGAGGCTAATCAGCAGTCTGTGCAGGAATGTAGTGTATGTGGGCTGCGGGCCTTAAAAAGCAGGAAACAATCACTTCACACGCGGAAGCGTTTGTATGTCATTCATGTAAATCAGGATAATTTCCGCTTTGATTATCTGAGTGGTCTGACATATTTAGGGAGCGCTGCATCGTGTGATTGTTCGCCAAGATGGCCCGATGTAAAGAAATGCTCGAGGAGGCGAGGAAGACTGTGAGGGAGAACTAAAGCGGATTACACGTATAAATAGATAGGTAGGTTTTAATTTATCCCAGTTTATTTTGTCTTTATAAATGATCTATTTAATGTCGCAGCTTCTCAAATGTGAAGATAGTCTTGTTTCCCTTGTGTTTTATGATTTTTCTGGACAAAAACATGCCATTGTAGGCGGCGCAGTGGTGTGGTGGTTAGCACTGATGCCTCACAGCAAGAAGGTCGCGGGTTCGAGTTCATGGACCTTTCTGTGTGGAGTTTGGCAGCTGTTATAGGCTCCAGCAGACCCCACGACCCCTTCACAGGACAAGCGGTTACAGAAAATGAATGAATAGCGTTGTAGGTTTTTGGGTAATTTTTCACTATTTTCTAAGATGTCTAACATTTTCTTCTGTGAGAATACAGGATTTATCAGAGTAGACAGTGGGTGAAGGAAAACATTATGTCTTTTAATAAATAATTGCTACATTTCATTTGTAAAGTACTGTAATTTGTGCTGCGGCAACTTGTGTTCGCACAAACAGCTATTGAGGGTTGATTATGTCTCAGACTGGAGGTATTCAAATAAAAAGAACAGGTAGCAGGTAAAGGGTAACAATCAATCACCCAAGCGTTCAATCAGTGATGTGCATGACCGTACTCGCGCACCGGCAATGTGATCCTAATAATAATGTTCTCTGCCTTGTTTAGGGACGCTCGTACAATTATAGTCCACGGCGCTGCGGTGGTAGTCTGAGCTTCTCACTTCTTCCTCAATGAAAGTTTTAAATGGGATGTAATTGAGAAGAGAGTCTTTGCGTGCAGACGTAATTACAATATGCAAATGCCCCTCCTGTTTTCCCGACAACACAGCCCACCCTACTTGATGAGATGTGACCAGAAATCCCCGGGGTTGTGCAGCCTCAGTTTTAGGCGTCCACTGTTGGAGACGGAGCTGACACAGATGAACTCGGGCTGTCAATAATTATGCCTGCATCCTGACAAGAGTCACACAAGGGCAGCTTGCAGTTCGCTGCCTCCACCGTCTAATTGGCATTTACGGTTTCCTGACAAAGTCATGTCCAGAAAATGTCCTTACAGTTCACTGTCTCTGGGCAGATGTTTATCTGCGGTAAGCATTGTTTGTGTGAAGTCACTCCAATGTCACATTCAAAATATGCTTCAACTTACTTGCATCTGTAACCCAGGGCTGCTATGGTATTATTTTAATTAAACTGCAGATTATTATTCTGTATTACTGACTCTCTTTTGGTTTATAAATTGTCATAAAAATACCCATTATAATTGTCCATAAAATAGAGTGATAAATTGAGTTCTCCTGATTAATTTTCGTATTTGATGAGCTGTGACACTTTTAAATCTGCAGGTCTATAAAAAGTCAGAACTTGGTGGAAAAAGCGTGCCATCTTGAAATGTCTTGGTTTGTCTGACCAGTAGCCCATTAACCCAACAAAGATCACACTTAAATCAATGCAAGGACGTTTATTCATCGAGTGGAAGATGATCTTTGGGTATAAAGGAACCCAAGAAATGTTGATCATCTGGGAAACTCTGGCTCCTTGTCCCCTGATTTTAGCTGTAAAACGGGGAAGAGGAAACGAAGAAGAGAGAAGGATGTTGAGAGGAGGACTGAGAACTGAGACACGCAGAGGGAGACAGGGATGTGTCAAACCTTTATCGATGTGTGCAGGAAAAATAATAAGTTGAGCTGTGGTCTTGTCCCTTAACCTAAAGGCAGTAATAGAAGTCGATGGTCGGCCATTTTCCAGTGTCAGCCGTTGGTAAGGGTCTGCGGCCCTAGTTTTTCCAGACTTTGTCACCAGTCAGACCTGATTCAGCATGCTGAATGGGTGGCAGAGTAAGTTGATGAGATACACCAATCAGCCACAACATTAAGACCACTGACAGGAGGAGTAAATCACATTGACTATCGTGACAATTCAGTGTTCTGCTGGGAAACTTTTGGACCTGGCATTCATTCTTGTGGATGTTAGACATGTACCACCCTCGTAGACCAGACCAGGCACCCCCACCCCATAGCAGCAGCCATCTCCAGCAGGATGCAGCCTGAGACAGACCCACACACAAACAGATTAGGAACAACAACAAAAAAACATGAAAGTGTTGACCTGGCCTCCAAGTTCACTAGATCCCAAACTGATTAAGTATCTGAGGGATGATCCTCAGATAGCCCTCCATGAGACACCCTCAGAAAGTCCATGTCTGTTCTTTGATGACTGTTTTGGAGGCACAGGGGAGACCTACACAATATTAGGAAGGTGGTCTTAATGTTATGTTTGGTTTGTCCTGGAGGTAAATTATAAAAACATTATTAATCCAGTTTATTATTATACAAAGGGCTCATAATAACAATTCATTTTTAGGTTAAAACCCCAAAACATCCTCTGAATAATGTCCCCCTCTAAAATTAAGCTGTCCCCATGTTATGATCTGAAGATTGCACTGTATTGTATTCTAAGTGAATATAACCTGGCTGGTAAAAGCACACAGATTAATGCTGGTAGTTAGAGCTAATATATGTTAGTTCAGAAGTTAATCTGTATATTTTATTTTTGTGAAACTAATGTGTGTGTTCTGCTTAGTGCTGTGATTTATGAGAAGTCGGTAAAGCCCTTTTTTTGTGGTAATGAGAATATCCTGGGAATGAGAATATCCTCGCAGATGCCCTAATTAAAATTTACGACAGTGTTATCATGAACCTGCACCATGTCTGTGTAACCGAGCAGGCGGAAAAGCAAACTGTAGATAAAGGTTGACAGCAGAGTTCACGGGTTTCATAACTTTCCTCCAAGTTGCAGAGATGCACTGCGATCCCTGCAGCTGCACGTCCTGCTTAATGTGCAAACAGGGTGGTATATGTTAAGAATGCAGCAGCAGGATGCAGCTACACACATTTATAAATAGGACAAGCTGTTTGAGACAGCATCTTTTACCTTTTATTTGATTCCTGCTGCAGTCTTTATGGGGCTCTGAGAGCTCTTATCCTCAGTCCTTTCACATGAAAAGCTGAATGTTTAGAAAAAAAAATACCTGCCTTTGTGTCTAAATGTGTCAAGCATTAAGAGCATTTTTAAGAAGCAGCTCCTCTCGTACGCACCTGAAGCAGAAATGTGAGCTGAAAATGGTCCACGTAGAATAACTTTGTTCCCCTATTTGTTTTTCTCTACTTCTCTTTCTCATTGTGCATCGTGTTTACCTGTGTGTTAATGTGTAGGTACATGGAAGATACGCAGTTGTGTTTCTGCACATATTTTTGAGTTTTCATGTGGGTGGATGTGCGTTTTGATGTACTCACGTGTAGATGCCTTATGCAGAGCGATGCTTGATTGTAAATATGATAAATGTATTGTCATTATATAATGCCTTATGTAAAGCCTGATTCGTTTTAAGGGACTTCATTTGCAGTAGGCAACCTGTATAGTCCCAGTACAAATGAAATTACTACTTCAACATAAACCACTAAATAGACTGAGCAGTAAGGCTCAACCTAGACTCATGGCAGTTTGTAAAAGATTTAATTTGTGTGTCCTTTCACATCTTTGACTATAATTTGTTTCAGAGCTGGAAGTATCTTTTGTGGGACGCCCCGTGAGCTGAGGCTGCAGTCCCCACTGCAGTGGTGCAGATTTATTGCGCCCTTGCCTCTCACCCCACATCTCTCTGCACTGGTTACGATCAAATAAAGGCCAAAATTTCTTTTAAATAAAGTATTTTAACCCAAACAATCATCATTTCCATTGTTCTATTGCCTAAATCTGACCAAGAAGCTGCTAAAATTAAAAAATTAATTAATTAATTAAACTGTAAAGCGTAAAAGTAAGACCCCTCCAACCTCCAATGGTGTACTTTTTTCTATGGACCTGAACCTTCAAATAATATCACTGTCACAACAAGAAAAGTGATAACACAGTAGCATTTGAAATAACTTAAGACCTCTAACGTCTAGAACCTGCCTTGGACATGTAATATACAGTGCCCTCCATAATTATTGGCACCCCTGGTTGAGATGTGTTTTTTAGCTTCTAATAATTTTTTTTTTTTCTAAATAATATGGGACCTTAATGGAAAAAAAGAGGAAAATCCAACCTTCAATACAAGTGCATTTATTCAGTGGGGAAAAAATCCCACATAAAGAAATAATTATTTGACATCAAATAATGTGTGTCACAATTATTAGCACCCCTGGTGTTAATATTTTGTACAACCCCCTTTTGCCAACAAAACAGCACCTAATCTTCTCCTATAATGTTTCACAAGATGGGAAAAGACAGAAAGAGGGATCTTCAGCCATTCCTCTTTGCAGAATCTCTCTAAATCATCCAGAGACCTGGGTCCTCTCCTCTGTACTCTCCTCTTCAGCTCACCCCACAGGTTCTCAATGGGGTTGAGGTCTGGGGACTGAGATGGCCATGGGAGGAGCTTGATTTTGTGTCTGGTGAACCATTTCTGTGTAGATTTGGCCATATGTTTAGGGTCATTGTCTTGCTGAAAGACCCAGTGACGACCCATCTTCAGCTTTCGGGCAGAGGGCAACAGATTTTGATTTAAAATGTCCTGGTATTTCAAAGCATTCATGATGCCATGCACCCTAACAAGGTTCCCAGGGCCTTTGGAAGCGAAACAGCCCCACAGCATCACTGACCCACCCCCATACTTCACAGTGGGTATGAGGTGCTTTTCAGCATGCGCATCTTTCGTGGCACGCCAGACCCACTTAGAGTGTTTGTTGCCAAAAAGCTCAATCTTGGTCTCATCTGACCAAAGCACACGGTCCCAGTTGAAGCCCCAATACCGCTTGGCGAACTCCATACGTTTGCGTTTATGATTGTGAGTGAGGAAAGGTTTTCTCCGTGCAGGCTCCCAAACAGCTTGTTGGCGTGTAGACAGCGCCTGATGGTTGATTTGGAGACTTTATGACCCCAGGATGCTACCATTTGTTGTAATTCTGTAACAGTGAGCTTTGGAGATCTTTTGATTTCTCTTACCATCCTCCTCACTGTGCGTGGTGGCAAAATAAACTTGGGTCCTCGTCCAGGCTTGTTTACCACTGTTCCAGTTGATTTGAACTTCTTAATTATTCCTCTCACAGTGGATATGGGCAGCTGCAGTTGAGTGGCAATCTTCTTGTAGCCTCTGCCTGACCTGTGAAGGTCGACGCACATCTGCCTCACTTGTATGCTGTGTTCCTTTGTCTTTCCCATGTTTAAGAGTGGATAAGAGAAATGGCCTCGGTGTCACGTCATATTTATACCCCAGGGAAACAGGAAGTGATGAATTACTAATTAAATGTTCCTACATACTCTGGTAAACTTTGTAAACTACTGTAGAAATGACAGAAATGCTTCAATTATATTTATTTCCTGGGAATTGTTAAGGGTGCCAATAATTGTGGAACAGGTGATTTAATGAAAAATAATTATTTTTTAGTCAGGGATTTTTTTATTTTCTTACAATTCATTTGAGTTGAAGGCTACATTTTCCTAAAATTTTCAGTGTGACAGTATTCTTCTGCAATAAACACTGAATTTATTTTAAGGCTTTTAACACATCTCAACCAGGGGTGCCAATAATTATGGAGGGCACTGTAAGTGCTTCATGAAAAGTTCAGCTCATTTGAAACTCGATTGGCCAAATTAGTGCCTGAAACTGTTGAACAAATTAAAATGTAACGACCCCTCATGGACAAATGAAAAGACTGAGAGGGTTTCAAACTGCCACAGGACTGGCCCATGTGGAGTGCAGAATCACTGACAAACTTTTAAGCCTTCTAGCTTGAGAAGAAAAAAAGTTTTTCTTGTTGAACCAAGAAAGATCCAGGCCCTTAGACTTGTGCACCCTTAGGCCATCTGTAGGTGTTGGTGCTATATTGGCTTGTTAAGTGAATCCTTGGGGCAACATCCACCAAGATGTATATATATTATCTAGGTCCCCCAAGAACCATGTCTTGTGAATTTCAGCTTTCTATGTACCCGGGGGAAAAGGCTCGAGGCCTCATGAATTAGCCAGTGTATTTTAAGGTTAAAGGGACAAAGTTGTAGAAGTTTTTTTGTTGTTTTGTTTGAATGTATGTACTGAGATGTTGGTCTCCAATGACCTTTAACCTTGACTGAGGCCTTCCCGGACCAGTTGCTCTTTTGACCGCAATTGGTCACCAAAGCAGATAGAACTCTGAAATGTGAACTAGGAGATCCAGGAGATGTGAAAAATCATGTTATCCAGGAAGCACGTTGACTGCTGCTACCATACTGGAGGTACACTGCCTGACTAAAAAAAAAGTCGCCACCTGGCTTTAACTAAACAAATAGGTACGAGCCTCCTGTTGGATAATTACTGTATAGGCAATTATCTTTCAGCTTGACCCCAACTGATGCAAACAACTGTCGAAAGACGCATCTTATGGTTGTGGAAAAAGTTTTTGTCTATTTGAGAAGAGTCAAACTATTGGCATGCATCAAGCAGAGAAAGCATCTAAGGGGATTGTAGAAACTACTAAAACTGGGTTAAGATCTGTCCAATGTATTATTAAAAACTGGAAGGATAGTGGGGAACCATCGTCTTCCAGGAAGAAATGTGGTCGGAAAAAAATCCTGATTGATTAAATGCTGAAAACAATGATGGGCTATGTTTAATAGTGAAAGAGTTTTTTCCACAAATATGTGAAGGGAACTCAAGGGACTGGGACTGAACAGCTGTGTAGCCTTAAGAAAACCACTAATGAGTGAGGCTAACTGGAAACAAAGACTTCAATTTGCTAGGGAGCATAGAGATTGGACTCTGGAGCAATGGAAGAAGGTCATGTGGTCTGATGAGTCCAGATTTACTCTTTTCCAGAGTAATGGGGGCATCAGGGTAAGAAGAGAGGCAGATGAAGTGATGCACGATCATGCCCTGTGACTACTGCACAAGCCTGTGGGGTCAGTGCTATGATATGGGGTTGGTGGAGTTGCTCAGGTCTAGGTTCAGCAACAGAATGAGGTCAGCTGACTACCTGAATATACTGAATGACCAGGTTATTCCATCAATTGATCATATCCCAAGAACGATGACGTCAGGATTCATGGGGCTCAGATGGTGAAAGAGTGGTTCAGGGAGCATGAGACATCATTTTCACACATGGATTGGCCAATACAGAGTCCAGACCTTAACCCCATTGAGAATCTTTATAATGTGCAGGAGAAGGCTTTGCTCGGTGGCCAGACTCTCCCATCATCAATACAAGATCTTGTTGAAAAATGAATGCAACACTGGAAGGAAAAATGGTGGCTTTCTAACATTTTGAGCATCACCCGGCTCATGTTTTGAGCTATAGTCTCACCAGCCTGAACATGATTATGTTAGCCTTTGTGCACACTTTATGTGGAGCATTGCTGCTTTGGATGCAACTGCTGCAGTAAATAATATAAACGGTAATGTTAACATTTCAGGACATGAACACTTTGAACACATGAAACCCGGTCCTATGTGCATCTCTGTTTGCCTGGGTCTAAGCTACAGTGAGCTATACGTATGTTACTAATTCATTTCAAGATGCTCTGCGTCACTGTGCACACTGGCTTTGAGTTGCCTCTGAATATCTTATTCAAAGGTGACATATTTCCATACATGACACTCGGTGCTGCAGCTGCTACTGTCAGTGCACATTTTGTTGATATTGTCTGGTATCTCGAGGAGCTACAGCATCTATAGTACTTTTAGTATCATAGAAAAACAACTGCAGAATTTTAGTGAAGTATCGGTTATTGTGCAATTTTTAATCCAGTCAACGGCACTAAACCAAAAAAATAAATTTCATTACATACCAAAGAGACAAAAGCATCCCCTAAGAGCCACAGCTGAGTTAAACAATAAATCAAATATTTTCTGGCAGCTGAAGAGTTGATTAACTGATTGTTTGCTCTATAGCTGCCATCTGCCGTGTCAGCCAACAAGATAGTCGCCATGAAGCCGCTTGTGTGCAGAAGAGTCCACCTTTCATTCACGATGGAAACCTAGTGTAAAGTGTGGATCAACATCAAGAAGCAGAAACCCACACACTGTTGGTTAAAGGACATTTCCTGCTGGTATAGGGGTCACCGTATACAGTATAGCTAGGATCAAACAAACACATTCATTAAGCATCCTCAACAACAGGAGGGCTGAAAATAAGATGACTTTTAACTAGTAGTTTCTCTGAATAAGTCCACACTGAAAGCAGATGCCTTTACATTTAAATATGCACAAATCACAACATGCCAAACTGTGAAATCATTTTCATTTAATAACATAAAATGAAGCTCATGCTTCCAACTATAGGAGACATCTGACCTCCTGATGCGGGAATACCATCCATAGCTGCTGTTACTGCTGGCAACGCCAGAAGCAGCAAACAGGTCTCTGCTGTGTGGACGCCACCGCCACGAACAAAGCAGCTTGTTATCTCACACACCCTGCAGCATTTAAATAAAGATTTTTTTTTTTTTTTAACTTATGCTTGTTTTTCCACCCACTCACATTCACGTCTAATACAAATGAGTCATCCGTCATTAGTGTCTGGGGGGAGAGCTACTTCGCTTTCAAATGCACAGGTTTTTTATTTATTTTTTACTAATCTGATGTGCATTTTAAGCTGTATAAGCGTAGTAAAAGCCAACAAAAACATCATTAAAACCAAATTTGTAAAGGACCGGCAAATAATCGCTATTAAAATTGATAACTATGTTAAAAATAAATATATAACAATATGTACTTTCCACAATTTAATTTAATGTTTAATGATTTTTAGGGCTTTCAGATGAATACAATGTAATTAAAAACAGTTATTAAGTTGGATAGGACTGTCAAAACAGTAAGCTCATTGTATAAGTGCTTAATATTTGGGAAAAAGTTTCACACTACCGTTCAGTTCTCAGATTCTGGTTGATTTTACAGACGTGTGTTCGTTTAGCTAGCAACAAATGTGGAAGGCAGTTTCATGGTGGATACAGGCTTAGAAAACCTGAGTAGAGTTGAATGTCAGGTTGACTCTTGGATGGTTACGAGGACACGGCTTTTCCATTTTTTTAATATGATGAGGGACGGCCCAGCGGTGTGGTGGTTTGCACTGATGCCTCACAGCAAGAAAGGTTCTGGTTTCCAATCCATCGGCCGACTGGGGGCTCTCTGTGTGGACTGTGCATGTTCTCTCTGAATATTTTGGCTTCCTCCGACGGTCCAAAGACCCAAAAACATGCTCGTTAGGTTAATTGGTCATTCTAAATGGGCTGTAGGTGTGAATGTGAACGGTTGTCTGTCTCTCTGTGTTAGCCCTGCAACAGCCTGGCAGCCTGTACATCTGCGATAGGCTCTAGCAGCCCTCTAGGAAATCAGAAGAGTGGGGTTAACACAAAGATAAGTTCTAACTACACTGCAAAATCTATGTGGAGTATGATTCTTAGCTCTTTATGGAAAGTGTATACGTAAGTGTATGTAGAAACAGGGGATCCATTTGGAGATGTAAACTATCAAAATGATAAATATTACATATAAGATAAAAATGCCAAATGCAGAATGACCTAACTGCATGCGTCTGCACAGTGGGAATGTAGTATATGTTATGTTTGGGGAAAGTTTAGTTGGACTTGGCTGTGCCTTTCATCAGGAACAAAAAACATGTGTCTTGCCACCCTGTCCCCTTAGCACAGACGGACAAAGAATGGAGACAGAGTTGTTATTGTCACATGTGGGGAGCGACCAGTGCTTGCCAGAAAGAGCAGCGGCTCCTCTAATGTTGTTGTCAGCATCCTGACAGCCTCCCTGACCAGTTTTCTCTTTGGCTTCTCATCAGTTTTGGATGTCTTGGTCTTAATGATGCGACAGTTGTGCCATATTTTCTACACTTCTTCTTCGTGGCGGTCTCTTCCGTGTCACATCCAACGCTGTGGACGTTTTTTTGTCGTAGCCCTTAAGCTGCGCGATACATTTCAATGTGATCCCGTTGATGCTTTTTAAGTTACTTGTGGCCCACGGCTCTTGTAGTGGCATGCAACCAAGGAGATGTTAGAGAAATCCCGGAAGAAGAGCTGAGATTTATTTGACAGGTGTGTAGTGTTTTGCATGGGCTTGATGAGAATTTGATTGTGAACGAAGCAACAAACCCAAATATAAAAGGTTTTCTCTCAGATAAGTTCCTCTGGTTTTCAGTGGCATTGTATAAGTTGTCATTAAAAGATATTTACTGTCCATATAGTATTTTAAATTAAGTTATATTAGTATCTATAAGTATGCATAGGTGTATATCACGGGCCTCTTTGTGTGCATGGGTCTGTTTGTTTCTGAATATGACAGAATGTGATACACATGCTACTCTTAATTAAAAATGTATGCGTCTTAGTAATCCATCTAAGTAATCCCTTGTGAAAGGTTGTGTTCCTGCACGACTGGACACGAAAACAAAGCTCAACTCCAGTTCACCTTGTACTCTCTCCTGCTGTCTGCGTATCGATTCGGTGGCCGGCACTAAAATTAAGCAATAAACCAAAGATAGAAATGCGAGCTGCCCTTTTCTTTTAAATTACTTGGCCATTCATACATCTGTTCACATCCCCACTTACCTTCTCAGAACCCATTAAGATTGAAGCCTTGCTTTTCGGGCAGCTCAGCATCATCTTAATGCAATTCAAAGACCTACATTCTACTCCAGAGTTGCCGTGGAAACAAAGTTTCCCCCCCCCTCCTCTCCCTGAGATGCTGAAAGATCAATAGAGTATCCTCGACGGTGTGGCAGGAAATGCACTGGCACAGATGGTCCTCTGAGAAACCATGAGCTTTGTGGCCTAGTTAGCATCTGAATACTAACACAATAAAGCAAGGTCACTATTAAATTGAAATTTAACAAACTAGAGCAACTGGCTCTCATCTGTTATCCAGGAAGTATCGTGTGGCTCGCTGCAGCCTACGGTGCAGTTCTGGCTTTCCAGAAAAGGGGAAATTGAAGATTTGTCTTGCACATGTGTGTTGTTGCATGGCGAATTGAAAGTATTAATGGGATTAATGACAGACAATAACTGCGCGCATGTTGTATTTTCATGTGGCTAAGCCTGCAGAGTCAAAAGCAAGAAGCAGGAGGGGAGTGCGAACAGCAACAAAGCACAGATCTGGGTTCAGTTTCTCTCTCTTAAATAAGGTCTAATGATCTAGCGAGGCGTAACAGACGTTAAGACTGTCAGCGTTGAGTGATTTTGTTCGACAGTCCTTGATAAACTATCGCACTGATGATTGCTGAACTCAAGCTGGTCCACTTCCTTCAGATAATGACATCATACGAACCTAGATTTTAATGAGTCCTCTGATTGGACAGCGGTGTTTCATAGCTAACGAGGTGCCCTGTTGTCTGTCAGACAGTAGCCAGCCAGCCTGCAGTGTGTGTGTGTGTGTGTGTGTGTGTGTTTGAGTGCGTGTGTGTGTGTGTGTGTGTGTGTGTGTGTGTGTGTGTGTGTGTGTGTGTGTGTGTGTGTGTGTGTGTGTGTGTGTGTGTGTGTGTGTGTGTGTGTGTGTTTGAGTGCGTGCACAGGCAAATGCAACATGGGCTGATGTGAACTGACAGCAGTGCACTTGCGATTTCTCCCTTCGCTCACTGTTTTGAACATAGCAACTCTCATCAGATGAGGTTTGTTAAGTTTAGGGTGTGTTTTAAAGGAGTCTTTGTGCACGGCATATGAATAAGCTCGGGAGATAAAGGGAGAGCTCTTGGCTTTTACGTTTGCCTCTTTATGGAATATGACATGTGGCATTTAAAATATTCTGTGAATTCCACCGCAGGCATTTTTAAATCACATTTTATTTAGGGCCATCGGTACTGTGAGCATTACATGCTCTTGCTTCGGGCACAATGGGGGACAAAATCGGTGGTGTTAAGGATGTAAGCATCACCTCAGCGTGGCGGAACGTAGATAAAGGGGCTCTAAAATTAGTCATGACGAACCGGATGGAGCATCGCAAATGATGAAAACAGATATTTGTGTTTAAAATCCACACAGGTTTTTTTTTCTAAGTGGATTAAAACTACTATTATAACTATGCTGGATCCCTAAAACAAAAAAACAACAACAAAAAAATGAGGCATTGCTGCTGATTGACATCTGGATCTGGCAGAGAAGAATAGTGTCACCCTGTGGGGTTGGATGCGGGAACTATTGTGTCACTTTCGAAACGTACGAGAGAAAAATCAGTTGTCATCCCTCTACTTAATCAGCGCTAACAGCCGCTCTCATCAACAGCGAAGCTCAAGGCATTAGCAATCAAGATAGATGACAAAGAGGGTAAAACCACCGGCGATATGGCATCAGCACATCACTGTTTGTGTTCCACTGGGCTCTCTTATGGTTATTAGAGCCAAGGATCACTTTTTACTCCTGTCACCACAGGCGTGTTCTCTCGGAGACAGAAATCGATAGCTCTAAATGGGAATCTGAGAATCTGAACATCCTCAAAACCCGAGAATCGCCCAATAACGCCTCGGCGGGACTGACTGGAAAACAAGCCGTATCCCCGCTGTTTTCACCTTTACTTTTTGCCGCCGTGATTTACATGACAGGTTTCTGTCTAATTTTGCAGTACATCTCCAAGGTGTAGGGAGCAAGGAGGATGAAAAGGTTATAGGAATCCTTGAGCGCTGCTGACAAGCGCCCTTTTCTGCCCTTAATTCTCCATCCTGATGTGGAAATCAGAGCAAGAAAAACATGCAAGCCTTGTTATATGATGGAAATGTACATGGGATGGTTACCTAATATAGTAAAACTGTCCTGTGATCATTCATGAAATTATATGGTCCAGTGGAGATGGAGCCTGGTGGCACGAAAAAAACATTCTGTTATTTCCATTAAAAGGCTACAGAGACATGGGCTTCTGACAGCATTGGCGCAGCCTTTCATCATCCCAGGTGCCATTATTTCAGAAAAGCTCCATTTCATTTTGTGATTGATACCTTGCTGGCAGTCTCAGCAATCTTGGGCAGACTCTAGATTTTTGCAGCAGGCTCTCATAAAGGCTATGATGATATTTATTAATTCAGAGAACTCTATTTTTTAACTGTGTGCCTCCTGTGTCCCTTTGTCTGTCTCTCGCACAGGACCTGGAAACTGATCAACAATGGACCGGCTGGTTCTGTGCGTGCTGCTGTGTGCAGCTCTGGTGAAGGGATACAGCTGTCCCGGCCGCTGCATTTGCCAGCACCTCTCGCCCACTTTGACTCTGCTCTGCGCTAAGACCGGTCTGTTGTTTGTGCCCCCCTCCATCGACCGCAAGACCGTCGAGCTGCGGCTCACTGACAACTTCATCACCGTCATCCGCAGGAAAGACTTTTTCAACATGACCAGTTTGGTGCACCTCACCTTGTCCCGCAACACCATCAGCCAGATCACCCCCCACGCCTTTGTCGGCCTGCGATCCCTGCGGGCGCTCCACATGGACGGAAACCGCCTCAGTGTTATAAAAAGCGACCACTTTAAAGGCCTCGTCAACCTGCGTCACCTCATCCTGGGGAACAACCAGATCCACCAGGTGTTCCCTAACTCGTTTGATGAGTTTGTTTCCACTATAGAGGACTTGGATCTTTCCAATAACAACCTGCGCAGCCTTCCCTGGGAAGCTATAGCCAGAATGACCAACATTAACACGCTCACACTGGACCACAACCTGATTGACCATATTGGCGCGGGGACTTTCACACTGCTCACTAAGCTAGTCCGCCTGGACATGACCTCTAACAGGCTGCAGAAGCTACCGCCAGACAGCCTGTTCCAGCACGCTCAGGTGCTGTCCGACGCCAAGGGCTCCAGTTCGTCCACTCTGGCCGTGAGCTTTGGCGGGAACCCTCTTCACTGTAACTGTGAGCTGCTGTGGCTGCGCAGGCTGACGAGGGAGGATGATTTGGAGACGTGTGCCTCCCCCGAGCACCTCATGGACAAATACTTCTGGTCCATCCAAGAGGAGGAGTTTATCTGTGAGCCTCCGCTGATCACCAAACACCTTGCCACTAAGCCCTATGTCATGGAAGGTCAGGGTGTGACTCTTAAGTGTAAAGCTGTCGGTGATCCAGACCCAGATATTCATTGGCGGTCGCCAGATGGCAAGCTGGTGCATAACAATTCCCGTACGATCCTGTATGATAATGGCACCCTTGATATTCTCATCACCACACTGAAGGACAGCGGGGCATTTAATTGTGTGGCGTCCAATGCCGCAGGCATCGCCACAGCTGCTGTCGAGATCAACATGATCCCCTTACCCTTGTTTGTTAACAACACAGGCCACATGCGTGAGGACCCCGGCCTCTCAGACATCACCACCTCCTCAAAATCTGGCAATGACACCAAGGGCTACGACAAGCAGGACAGGAGGGTGATGGTCAGTGAACTGACCTCCTCCTCTGCTGTGATTCGCTGGCCATCTGAGCGCCACATCCCCGGCATCAGAATGTACCAGATTCAGTACAACAGCACAGCAGATGATACTTTGGTGTACAGGTAAGCCATGGCGGAGGCAGGATGGATGGTGGGAAAAAAAGGGTGGTACAGCAGGGACATGTGGAAGGTTGAAACATCTGGCGTTACCATCTGCCGAATGACACGGCAATCTATTTGGCACACGTATCGCAAAGAAGCAAAATGATTAAGTGCGTCCAAAAATAATCTGAACTCCTATCGTATAGACGAGGGAATAAACTGAGAAGACATTTATCTTTAAATAAAACCCTCTAAATACACTGTAAATGCCTACAATTACATACTACACCTAAGACATTTATATTTTCAGTAATTAATTTTTACACTCTGGCTGAGATTGTTGCACGGAGCTGAATAGACTGGGAGTCCAGCACGCGAAGGACTTGATGGTGTTTTCAGCATCATTAGAACATAATATGACAACAACAATAACACGAGGGCCAACTATTGCACTGCATGTAACTGTTTGTATCATTAGCAAGTGTCTGCATTAATTGGTTGCAACACAGAGTGTGATTAGATGGGGTTGTCTAATGATAGGCTTGGTTGCAATGGTGGAAGATGTATTCAGATTCAGAGCAGCGCAACAAAAAATCTCCTTCAGCTGTAAACAGCCTCAAGGTTTGTCTGCTTTGAGGAGGCATATGAGGGGGTCGTGATAAGACTGATTAAAGTTTCTGCGAAGCGCTCGTATTTGGTTTTGTGTTTTTTGTCCAATATCACTAGTGACCCCTATAAGTGAGGGGTCACTAGTAAAAATATCTTCGCTAATAAGAAGCTGACAGAGAAAAAGTACATTATTTCTGCATGAAACGTAGAGGAATAGAGGTCTAAGTATGGAAATAGCACCTGAGTAAATGCACCACAGTGTATATTGACAACAAAATAATAATAAAATATAAAATACTTATTTAGCTGAATTAGCCCTAGGATTGTTATGCTTTTATATGACTGAGTTACTGTAGCTGATAATTTAATTAATGTTTCGTGTGTCAAATATTGAAAAAGTAGCTTGTAACTTTAAATTGAATGTGCAATAAAACGGAAATAACGTTGGACTTTTTAGCACTAAATAAAATCTAATTGCTCTTCATGATTGCTTGTTTGCCAAAAGAGGAACGCGAGTACATTGTCGGTGTCACACAAGATCCTTTAAGTGCGTTAAAATACTGTCTTGTTGTACTGTTAAATTAATAAACATAATTAAAAAGAGAAAAAAAAAGTCAGAATGAATAAGCCTCGGTGACAATTAGAATTTGTTAATGGCCGTGCAGAATGAACTCGCTCTTATTAAAATTGTTGGTGAAAACTACCATTTGCAGACCTTGTGAAAATATGAGAATAAGCTTCTTGTGCAATAAGCGACGCGAATTAACTGGAGTCGCTATAACGAAAAGTATTTCTGGATTCATGTGCTCATGGAGCGAGTTAATAATAGTGGTTGACTTCCTTTCTTCTTCTTCGTCTTTTTAGGTTTTATCAGATATAATGAGTAGCTTTCCTGTATAATTTTCTCATCCTGGTTCAGTATGGAGCTGAGTGTTGTTTTGTCTTTAGGTGGTACATTATTACCTACAAATGATAACCATCAAAGTCTCCCTTTAGGGAAAAGGAACAAGCTTCTAATTATATTAATGTCTATGTTGACCTGAAGACAATGCCTTTCTCCTTTGTATTTAGAGTCGCGTAATCTGTGACTGTGACCTTAGGTATTCACACATCACAACTGTCTCCACATCATGCGTCACTTGTCCTGTAGCCCGCAGCTATTGTGCCATATCCTTTAGACAATGACCCTCTTCTGTCTTGTTGATAATCTTTGCTGGCATCTTAGGTGCAAACCTAACAGAGCGACTTCCCACAGCTATTATATGATAAATATGTTCTCTTATAAGGCAGGTTTTATGAAGTGTGGTGCTCTTTAATGTTCGTCTACCAGGGTGACTGACATTTAATGCTCGAGCGTTGATCTCCCTGCTGCCTTTTTGGCTGTGTGGAGCAGACACCTTTGTGTGATTTAACGCACCTTGCTGTATGTAAATCAGTGCATGTGGGCGTTGTAATTCTCATGATTAAACCTCTACATCTTCACCAACGCGCTGTTCCTTTCCTCCGCAGAATGATCCCATCTACCAGCAAGAACTTCTTAATCAATGACCTGGCCGCCGGGCGGGAGTACGACCTGTGTGTGCTGGCAGTTTACGATGACGGCATCACGTCCTTGACGGCCACACGTGTGGTCGGTTGCGTGCAGTTTCACACGGCCAGCGAGGTCAGCCAATGCCGCTTCATGCACAGTCAGTTCCTGGGAGGCACTATGATCATTATTATCGGCGGCATAATTGTTGCTTCGGTGCTTGTGTTTATCATCATCCTGATGATCCGCTACAAGGCCTACAGCAGCCCAGAGGACAGCAAGACCAAGGTCAGCTCCAGCATGCACTCCCAGACCAACGGCAGCCAGCAGCGGCTCCAGCGCTCCACCTCCAAGCAACCTTCTGACGAGGGTCAGCGTGAGGCCCAGACGCCCAAAGAGTGCATGGCACTGGTGCTGAGGGTGGACAACGAGAAGAAGGATGACGCAGCGTCCACCACTGCCATCCTGGAGGTGGAGCTGCCTCACCTGACTGCAGACAAGATGAAGAGAAGAACCAGCCTGGACGCACAGCGCTCCGGTCCTCCATCTGAAGACACGCAGACGGACAGTAGCCTGACGGGCTCCACCATGTCCCTGTGTCTCATAGGCCCCAATGCCGGCACCAAGGAGGCTCCAAGGCTCAAGGACAAGAAAAGTGCCCTGGCCAACATGGGGTTGCTCCCTAATGAGCTGGCACGAACTAGGCACAGATTTTCCTTTGATGGTGGTGATTACTCCATATTTCAGAGTCATAGTTACCCACGCAGAGCGAGGACGAGGTGGCACAAGTCCACCAACCAGCTCAACATGGAGTCATCGCCGCTCGCCAACAGGAGAGTTACATTCAGCAGCACTGAGTGGATGCTTGAGAGCACAGTCTGAGGAAAGTAGCGTAGCCAAAAATGATATTGAGAAATAAGAAAAAAAAGCAACAAACGGCTCAGCCACACACATGTAAAAACACAAATATGTCTACATGCCATATACAGTGACACACTTTCCCTGCACACAGCAAATGATAAACACAAGCACATTTAACACACACAAACTCTCTGCGAGTTGCTGGAGAAGAACATCAGTCTCCTTTCATCCTGCCTCCCTGTCATACTCCCCGAGAGGTTTGTTGGCCATGTCCTTTCTTTATGCAGCGGTGCCTTATTCTAAAAAAATAAAAATAAAAAAATAAAAAAATGTACGAATGGAGGATGCTGCTCACTGTAGTCATAAACCTTCCTCTCTATCATTGCCTCCTGCCCTGATAATGGGAAGCATTTCTTTGGATTTTTTGATTTTCTCCTTTTACTCTGTGACATGCCAAGGGAGCGAGGCGTTTGGATGTGACTGTTTTAATTGTTTAAAAAAGAAAAGGAAAAAAAAAAAATCATCATAACTGTAAAGTGAACAGCCAGGTATCCTGTTATGTCAATCATGTTTTGGGTTCTTTCTCGAAAATAAAAACAACAACAAAAAAACTTTTGCACAGAAGACACGAGATACAAGGACAAGTATCACCACCAGTCTATACAATAATAATAATAATGGAAAAAAAAAAGAATAGAATTTTACAAATGCCGATTTCTAATGTTAGCGTAGAGAGGATGGACCCGGAAACCTGTCATGGATTCCTCTTTGACGGTTGGACTATATGATGTTAAATAGGTATTGTTCCAGATGTGACTGTATATTAATCGGTACTGTATCTGGCTGGTCTAGATAAAAGACAACAAACAAAAAAGGCATATATAAGTATATTAAAACATTGGTGTATGTGTACTAACTATGTAAGTAAGTAAGTCATATGTCACATGACTTTTTACAAAGCATTTGGGTGTTGGCTGCAAGTTTTTACATTAAAAACCTGTGTCATCACACCTCTCCCTATTTAGTATGTCAAAGTTTGGACCATTTATCCCCTCACGAAGGGTATTAAATTTTTTTGTGTGGGTTAACTGTATCAGTGGCGTTTTTTTTTTTTTCTTATGCTGTAGGGGTATCTGTGTGTATGCACTGCAGGGACGGCCGCACGAATTGAGATGATAAATATTTCATTCCTTAGTGCTATTTATAAGACTTCAGTGGAGCCGGGTGTGGGACGAGGGGGTGGGGGGGACATCATGACAACTGGACGTGGAGCTGAATGCAAATGCAGCTGTTATCAGCGGGGATGCAGGAGCTGATGCTCACCACGAGAGGGAGACAAAGCTCTGTAAGGTTCCTAATTAATTGCAGACAGTGGTGAGGATGCACTGATAACCGTTATTACCAGACAGCCTGCTTAGCATCTTGCACTTGAGGTGTAGTTTTTCTGAAGCTACAGTTTCAGATGTTAAAATGGCGGCGAGATTGACCTTTATTTATGTCTATTTATCATTTCAAAGCCACACTTGATAAATTTATGATACAGTTGTCAATGATTATTATGTATTTGTCAGTACATGTAACTCCTCCTGTGAAGCATCCATCTGAGAAGACCAACAGTAAACACATACAAATCTTTATCAGCTGCATCTCATGGCCTTCATCAGAAGATTTTTTTTTAAAACCTGTTGTCACGGGGAAGCATGTAATAATGACCGTAATATCCTAATTTATTATAACAGGAAAACATGGCGATATCATTGTTAAAATATCATTACACACCAATCAGGCATAACATTATGAGCACCTTTCTAATATTGTGTAGGTCTCCCTTGTGCCTCCAAAACAATTATGACTCATCAGAGAATGGACATGTTCCTTCTGAGGGTGTCCTGTGGTGTCTGGTAACAGAATGTTGTTAATGAGGGCCTTTGGGTCCTATGGGCTGAGGGAAAGAGCCTCTGTGGATCAGGCTTGCTTCCAGCGCATCCCGCAGATACTTGATCAGTTTGGGATCTAGTGAATCTGGAAGCCAGGTCAATGCCTTGTTCTGTTTTTCATGTTTTTTTTAGTGTTATTCCTAAACCCTTTTTGTGTGTGTGCCTGTGTCAGGCTGCATCCAGCTGGGGATGGCTGCTGCCATCCAGGAGTGTCATTACTATAGGGTGGGGGTGCCTGGTCTGGTCTAGTCTAGGTGGGTGGTACATGTCTGAGTAACATCCACATGAATGTCAGGTCCAAAAGTTTCCGTAAAACACTGAATTGCCACAACATGGTCAATGCTATTTACTTCTGCTGTCAGTGGTTTTAATGTTGTGGCTGATCGGTGTATGCTTACAACTACATTATAGTGTGTTGCAAACCTATTGTTTATGTACTGCTTATAAATGTTTATTACAGAGGGTGAAATAAAGTGCTTCCAAAAAAAGGCCTGACAACAGGAAAAGATGCGATCAGGACGGATGAGGGATATTTGTTTGCTGCCACAGAAGACATCCTCTGCGTCTGATTACAGCTACTTAGCACAGGCTGAGATGAAACTGAGCCGCGAGGACAACAGAGAGATAAAAACATGGAGCAGAAAGATAAGTTGCACTGGAGGTTTTCAATCCTCTCGAGCCTCCTATTTGCATCCACAGTGACGGAGAGGATTGAGACGAGGAACGAGGTCATCCTTTCATCTTCATCGCAGTTAAACCAGTTTTCATCCTAAACATTTGCATTTTTACAAACCTCTAATCCTTTCCCGTTTCTTCACTTTAGGGCGCAAACACACAGCTCTAGCTCAAGTCCGTCTTCTAGTTAACTACCAATGCTTTAGCAGTGTGGAAGTATTGCTGTCTGCTCCTATCTGTAACCATTATTCAACAGAAAATCTGCTGAGGAGGCTGAGCCATCACCAAGTCCTCAAACCTGGCCTGAACAGACAAACTAGCGAATACTGGGAAAGAAGTGCGTTGTGCCACATCAGCAGTTCTGAGTGACTGCAAAAAAAGTCTCTAGACTCGGTGAAGGTATTTTTTTTTTTTTTTTGCTGATCCCATTATATATTTAATGCATACTAATGTGTCTTTGAAAAATCCAATCTGAGCATAGACTCGTGCTGGACACTATCACTGCTCTTTACAGTGAACTATTCCAACAGTGCACAAATTCAAATTTTGTACTATGTTTAAATTTAACTGGGATATTTTAAAGCATGTACAGCATCCAAACCACACAGACAGTGCTTTGATTGTGGGTGAATTTTTCTAATAGCTTCTTGTTATATGCTCTTTAAATGCATTATTTTCTCTCATACATTTATTTCCTACCATATAATATTGTGTGTATGCTAAAAACACATAAAAATGCATAATTTACTAAAGCTGCAAATTAATTTTATCATTAGATAAATATATATATATATTTCAAGGCAAGACTACAGCGATACTTCTGTTTACGAGGTGTACTCTGGTTAGCTAAACGGTCGCAGTGCTAGCATGCTATGGATTAGCAGGTAAAGTTTTTCTTCCTATTTTAGAGCGATAACCTCCAAACATTTGCTAATTGACACAAGAACATGGGTTTACACCAAATAATCGACTATTTGTTTTTTGATAAATCGTTTGTATTTACGTAATAATTACAACCGTTACGTCTCAAACGTTACTCAAAGTTAGCTAAAAGTCGCATCTTTATTAATGGGTTTATAAACACATTTATAAACATATGCACACATACATTTGTGTAGGAAAATATGGCTTCGTCTGCGTTTTATTTTCTAAGCAGAACAATGCTTTTGTGTGGTTTCCAACGTATGTTGTGCTTTGAGTTAGACGCTACCGCTCACAGAGCTAACATGCTAAGGTTTAGCAGGTAGGCCTGTTTGTATGGTGCTAACTTCATAAAATGTGCTAACTGGCACACGTACATCCGTTTTCACTTAAGTTTTTGTTGAGAAATCTTTCATCTGCATACTAGGATAATTAGCTTAATTTCTTGCAAACATCTTATTAGTTTGCAGGACTACAGTAATGCTTGAGCATGTTGCGGCTTTAGCTAAATGCTAATGCTCACACTCCTAACACGCATTAATGTTTTTCCTGTGCCACCCTCCTATTTTAGAGTGGTGGCTTCATAACATTGTCTTATTGGCACAAAATCAGGGGTTACACATGAGTTATTGATTAAAATTATTTTTTATTCAACTATCTTGGAGCAGGGAGTGTCTGAACAGGTGTTGTTGAGATGTGTCAAAGTGGAGAAACTGGCACAGTCATTCCTGGACATACGCCACTGCCATAACTAAATGGTTCATATGTATTTTTTAATGTCATTAAAAAAAAAAAGATTTGTACTTGTTAGGTGCAGCTGTAAGACATTCTCAATTTTGGATTTTGCCCTTTTCCCAAAATGCTTGTTAACCGTGGCAACGAGTTTTGAAACCTTCCGTCAACACTGATTTGCGTTGCCGAATTTCATTTGCTTTCTTCCATCTCCAAAATTCAGGCAGTTGCAGCCAAGCCGAACACAGCTCATGCTCTGCTGCGTAGAGAGAACACTTAGCCTATTGACACAGACTTAGCAAGGCGCTTCAGGCTTTTCCAGTATACACACTTTCAAAGTAGTTTACCAACACTTATTTTGGCATTAGATTGTCTAAAAATAGCCAGATGGAAGTTTGCACAGATGATAGTGTTTTTTTTGTTTTTTTTTAAGAATGTAGTGTAAAAAATGGTGTTTTTAGGACTGTTAATTGTTTCTGAATCATTTCTCTTTGGCATCACATTCACCCCAAGTTACATAAACAGGAAGGCCTTAAAGGAGGACAGCAATCTGCTGCTCTTGAGTGCAGCGCTAAACCATTGAGTGCTCTTTATAGCAGCCAAACAGCACTTCCACAAATCACAAAATGTATTCACTTTGATCATGAACAGCAGCTTATTAAGGTCTATCTTCTGCATCAAAAATACGTCTGCATGTTCAGACTGGGACAGGAGGTCTTTGATGTCCTATAGAGAGGAAGCCAGCCTCTGTTTCCTTCTTGACAAACAACTTGACAGCTCAGAAAATCACAAGGACTCATTGTCATTATTTTCATGCTGCAGGTTATTTCAGAATATAAATTGTTAACCGTTATCCAGATTTATGCTTCCACCTCATCACACTTCAGTTAACGCATGAATTCTGTCTATGCAGGTCAGTGGAAATGGTGTTTGTGCTTGCAATTTATACTCCAGTGTGTTCAGTAATCTAATGACTATGTCAAATCTGTGACACATCGTTTAACAAGCGCAACCTGTGTTTAGGTTGTTGTCAGCAAATCCCATAAAAAGACCAAAACCAACTCCGCGTTAGTCTCAATATTATCTGAGTCCTCCACCTTGTCTGCGCTTGTAAACCTTTAAATATTAATACAGAGATAGTTCCGTTTTAGCAAATCCAAACACTACATCTGTTGGGGACTATTTTCGGCAGTGGATTAATACAAATTTCTGGTGTTCTAGTGAGCATGTATGACAGCATGAAAGAGCATGCAAACTGCAGTGTTGTAGTACAAATGTGATTTAAATTATGGGCAGATTAAGGAGGGGGGAAAAAAAACGCAACCATCCTCTGGATTCCTTTTTTGACGTCTTCTCTACCCTCCCTCATTTTTGATCGGTTTTGGTCAATTAGTGGAATTTGCCAACAACTAGATGAATAAATAATATCATAGAATATCACCAGACCAGAAAAAAAGCTTGAAATACAAGGTATTTAAATAAAATGCAAAAGACATGTTTATTTTCCCACTATGACAAATGTGTGTACAAATATTACAATTTACAAAACTAAAACACGTGAATAAAATGCACATTCTTATAGTTGATGAAGAATGTTGCAGAAGTTGACATTTAAATTAAATTAAAATACTGATCATTTCCTGGCAGAAGGTCTCCATGTGAGGCAGACGGCGTGAGATGAGAGTCTGCGATCAATCAGCGAGCCTGAGGTCCACAGGATTCCTGATGAGACAGATGGCGGATAACCCACCATCCCTCTTCACGCTGCCTGCTGACTGTACTGCTGTACAGTGGGCTTCACACCACTGCAGAGGTGATGAGATATTGCTACGCAGAGTGCCCGAGGAGAGGACTGATAACACAGGTTTGTCGATGTCAAACAAAATACAATATAGAACCTCCCTGCAGTGAAAAGCCCTCCACGGTGTTAATGTGGACAAAGGAACCTGTAGTTGTTTTCCTGGTCATTACCTGAGCTATGTGTCTGTTTGTACCCGTCATCTCAGTCTGCAGAACTATCATCCGAGCTCCCCTCGCCTGTTGCCTTCCAGTTTTTTCTCCTCTTCGTTTTAGAGTTTGGCCCCGAGTCTGAGTCTTTCTGGGAGTTGTGTTTTCGCTTTTTGTGAGTCCGTCTCTCCCTTTTTGCCTCATCATCGCTGTCCTCCGAGCTGCTGTCCTCGTCTCTCCCCTTGGTTTTTGCAGTTTTCTTGTTTTTGTGCCGACTTTTAGTCCTTTTTCTCTTCTGCTTGTCTTTAATATCTCTGCTGTCATCGCTGCTGCAGTCGCTGCTTGGGCGCTCACCTTTCTTGCGCTTTTCTTCCTCGCCTTTCTTCTTCTTTTTCTTTTTCTTCTTTCGAGATGACTTTTTGGAGCGTTTCGATAAGCATGCCTCTGTGTCGGATTTGGACTTTTTAATTTTGTGCCGCCCAGTCTTCTTTGAGGCACTCTCTTTTTCACTGAAGGAAAAAAAAATAACAATGTGGGCAAGATAAATGTCGGTAAGGTACAGCACTAGTAAGATGACATAAAGCTTAACAAGGGCAATCTGGCGATTTTACACCTCAAGATCAGTGTAGTGAAAATCAATCAGACCCTCTGGTGCTCTAGAGGAGATTTCTATAACGTCTAAAAAGATAACCCTTCAAAATGTCACCAGGTTTATATAAGCCTTAGATTGTCCTTTGGATATCATATTCACATCACATGGGATGGATGGTAGAGATGCAAATACAAAACTATAATATAGGTGTAGAATCCAGATTTATTTAGATTCACATATGGGAATAAAAGTCTAGCTCTCTTGACCTGTACATCAGTTTGTTCAGTATCTTTATTTTCTATGACCACCAGCTATATTGAAGTACACTGTTAAATCTCTGGAGTGCCCTCTTGAAATTTGATTTGCTCCATTTTGTTCCCTTTCTTATTTGGTGCAGTGCTGTATTTTTGCTTACCTGTCACTTTCAAACTCCTCAGGATAAAGCTCCTTAAAGCCACTGTGCCCCCACCTTTGATAAGAACACGTGAGATTATACAAATTTGCATTGACATTACCGTGTGGGCACTTGAGCACTGTCCTTTGAAGAATAAACAGAAAATTGCCATTTTGAAAAGTTCTCTACCTAAAGCAACTTTGTTGGACTGTACCTGTCGGAATCGGTAGCCTCAAATTCATACAGTTGACGAGTCCAGTATCGCGCTTCTCTGTCGTCATGTTCCGAGACTCTGCTTCGACTCACGCTTTCCCGTTGGTCTGGAACTCGATCACAGTGCAGATGTCGTCTGAAATAAAACCAGCATCAATAAATCAGTAAACAGTAACAGCTGACTAAGCTGAAAGCAACACTGTGAAACGCTGTCTCAAATGAGCTTTAAAGTCACTTGTGTTTAGACAGGTCAGATTAAACCAGGACATTCACTGCTCCTACCTCACACACTCTGTGTCTGACAAATGTTTGCGGTTGGACGTTTGTTTCTCCCAGTCTCGCATCTTCCACATCTCCATCTCCTCCTGGATCTGCAGTGGGTCAACAACAATATGTACTTGAAAGTACTGTCCAGAGTCAGTAAAAGTTATATGCATAGTTTTACTTGTGGGTAATGAAACAAACCCGGAAATCAGAGTGTACATACTCACAGCTGCCAAATATTATAATCAGCAACATACTGTTAAATCCTATATGATACCAGCGTCTAAACTTGATCAATGTGTTAGAAAAAATTTAATCCATGAACACGCCAAAATACAAAGACTATCTCTCAGATAAAGCGCCACAGTGCAAGTTATTAGACAAGTCTTCTTTTTTTTTATGAATATCAAACAAACTTTGATTAAGATGTGATTTAAAGGCTCTAGGAGATCGTGCTACAATAAGATTTAGGAGAATACACAGTTGTCATGTTTCAAACCATAGCCTTCACTCAGATGCCGGTTTATTTAAGCAATGATGTCAGTATAACACAATAGAACACAACAACAAAACTAACATTGATATTAAAAATGATCCTGAAGTTCAACAAGCAGCTCAAGGAGAACTTTGCTTTCAGGATGTAATGATTTTTAGCAGCTCTGTTGCGTTTTAGTAGTTGCATAGTTACACTGATCCCTTACTTTTGGAGTAGAAATACTCTTCTCATTCATGTGTGTAAAATGGAGTGAGAATATGAATCATAAGCATTTAATATGCAGAAAGACAATTATGTCTGAGATGTCACAGAGGCCCTGAAGTCCAAATGTCAGTCAGTCATTTTCTATACCCACGATAGGGGTCACGAGGGTCTGCTGGAGCCTATCCAGCCTATCCCAGCTGTCATCGGGCGAGAGGCAGGCGTACACCCTGGACAGGTCGCCAATCCATCGCATGCACACCTACGGGCAATTTAGAATCACCAATTAACCTAATGAGCATGTCTTTGGATGGTGGGAGGAAGCCGGAGTACCCGGAGAGAACCCACGCAGACACAGGGAGAACATGCAAACTCCACACAGAAAGGCCCAGCCGGCCCATGGATTCGTGACCTTCTTGCTGTGAGGCATCAGTGCTAACCACCTCGCCACTGTGCCGCCCCTGAAGTCCAAATGTTAAAAGTGAAATACTTTTCAGTGCCAGTTTTATGTATTACTTATTTAAAAATAAAAGTTTAAGAAAGTTCTGTACAAACAGAGTTGTAAAAGCATACGGAAAATAATGTAGCGGGTGGGATATAATCTGATTTTAACAGCTGCATTAAGACTTCTATAGTTTTTTCTTCTCTGCACAGCTGTGATGTGTCCCAGCTGGTGTCTTTTTGTCACATTATAAATCATAATATATATATATATACAGTAACAACTTTCTGTGAGTATTTTAATTTTTGTCTGACTTTTGCTTTTTGCACAGCTGCTGTCTCCAAAATAAAGTGCAGTAAAAGTATATTTCCCTTCAAGACATACTGAAGAGGAAGTACACTCAGATTCGGTATCTGAGCAAATACAATTGATTAGCTGTTGAGTTTTAGCATTATGTTCCTAATAAACTTAATACGTGTCCCACTTCAAGTAAACAGATGAACACATGAACCCAAACGCACCTTATTGTGGGCATCTGTGTGTCGGATTACATTCCTCAGTAACGTTTTCCCCAGCGGCTGCTTTGACATGATGACACCTGCCATGAGAGACGTGTAAGTAATGGACAGATACAACCATATGTTTGGATAATAAACCATAATATAAAGCTGACAAATACACAAATATCAGATTGTCTTCTAAGTAATAACTATTCGAACACATTGAATCACCTGTTAGCCTAGCTCAATAGCTAACACTGTTGAATATATCAGATTAAATAACGTGTGAGCAACACGAGTAAAATCTACTCTTTGCAGGTTGGAAAAAAAAAGAAGCTAAAAAACTATACGATCTACGACACGTTAGCCATCGTTTCGTGAAAGCGTATAAACTGTACCTTTCGAAAACGAGTAGCATTCAAGTAATACAAAACTCAGCTCACAGCCCTTCTGCCGGCACTTCCGCACTAAGCTTGTCGCATAGTTTACGTCACTGAACGGTTGAGAAACTGAAACGTGATTGGTCCAACGGTCCGTCAATCATCGCGATTGAAGAGGCGAACCTCTTGAGCCTGTGGGTGTTCAATAGTGCAAGTTTGTATTTGCATGATTAGTCTATTAAAGCCTATTAAAAGGTATTGTATTTTTACAACCTGCAGACGTTATTTTGAAGGACTAATAAAAATAATAATAATAAATATATATATATATATATATATATATATACACTGAAATTCAAAATGGTCAGAATACAATATGTGGTAGGAAAGAACAAGAGGAAGAGGAATTTCTCTGTCCAACTTATTAACTTATTAAACATTAAAACATTAAAAATACAGTAAGTTCAATGGGCAGGAATGTCTGTAAGGACCAGGTACTCCTGGACACCTGAACATCATTTTGAGGCTCAGTGTGGTGGCTATGGTCAACGCCATCTTGGCAGAGCTTGACTCCACTTAATAGCTAGCTTGAAAATGATTGTGGTGGAGCGTGAGTGGTGCTGAGCAGTCGGGCAGACAGTTAGCAACCTGTGAGGTCACGCTCTTTGTTTAAACCTCCTCGCATTTTTCATAAATGGAGAATTTTTCCTTTTGTTGGCCCTCTAATTGGTCTGTTGACCACCAACCAAAAGGCTTTTACCCCAGGCCAAATCACAACTTCCTATGTTACTGTTGCTAGATTAATTTTCAGCCTCATAGGTTTCTTAGGTCGCAAATAGGGGTATTCATTTGGTTGCATTCTACAATTTGTCGATGGCACTAAATCCTACTATGCACTCAACCTTTAATATAATAATAAATAAGTAAATAAAAAATACATGAAAGACATTGATGCCAGTACAAGGTTAAGCTATTTTGCCACATATCTCATTACATTTACACTTCTGACGCTGAAAGTTTTCCAGATTGCTTCATTTTAACAAAGCTATTTGTCTCCCAGTACCATCCAGTTTGTCATATTTTTGACCTACACACCCCAAGCTGTCAACTTTACTTTGAGTACCATTACTGTATGCAGAGATTTACCTTCAGTGAGACATAAATTTCTGTCTCTATATGTGCCAATTACACAAGATACATGTAAATGTGAACACATACAGCTAAGCTAGAGATATCATGTATTGAATTATATCTGACCCAAATACAGACGAGCTACCTCTAAAAACAGCTACAACCTGCCAACCCACTTCCACTAATGCACAGTCCTCAGAGAGGTACGCAGGATGCTACTTACAGTAGGCTCTCGCTGCAAAATCAGCTTTTCACATCAGTCAAAACAATCTCTAACAAGACTGTATCTCAGTAGATTGTCCTGCCTAAAGAATAATAATAAAAATATGATAATGTATCCATATATGAATAAAAAAGATTACATTATGCAAAGAAAACTGTTTTTAGCCTATTTACAATACCCTGAGCGTTTTGCAAGCCATTATTTTCAAGCTGGTAGTCTAATTAGAAATGTGTGCTCCTGTCAGTTGAAAGGACTAGTGGGAAATAAGTGTCATCTTATTTTATGTATGTTTATTAGACCTAATTTTAGATAAATGCCTGTCAGCTTTAAGTCCCGGTGTTTTAATAGGGATAGCAGTGTTTTGTAGGGTCATTGTGCACTATATCCATTCCTAGAAACCCCCCTTTGATGCTGCAGCAACTGGCTTACAGGCATTTCAATTAGGAGCTTGAGCTCATTATTTTACTACAAACCCAGACGTTGATGGTCTTTATTTCTCTCCATACCTGATTCATGTTTATTTGTTTGTAGATGCCTTTCCAGTTTGCAAACTAGTGACTGAGGACAATTCTTATTGAGATAAATCAAAGATGATTTTAGTTTTATTGTTTTCTCTTAAAATCGACCATTACCTCACTAAAGCATGTCTTCCAAGTCTTCTGGTGAGACCAACTAGAGTTGAACCAGTCAAAGCAGTTTAATGTGCAATTTGCCATGCTTTGAGTGGTAAAGTGATGAAAACTGTGGTCAACATTTGACACCGAGACCGTTCCCGTAAATTAAAGGAGAGTTTATCTGTCAGTGATGAAACGTAACTAAGTTCATTTATGCCACTGTTGCAGCATGTTGCAGTATTGTTCATTTTCTGTGAGTTTGGACTCCTTCTGCACTACTTTTAAAAATGAATATTTTTTACTCCATCACATTTATCTTATGTGTAGTGTGACATGATCAGTCTGTGAAATACAAACTGATTTAAACTGAGTTGGTAGAGTTTGCAGAGATCACTGGAAATATGAAATTGGAAATATTTCGATGGAGGATTTCTTTAGAAAGAGCAATGTTTAATACAATCACAATTTTCTCAGGCACTTAATTGAATGCTATAAAATTCTCAAATATTTGAAATTTAACATTTTCCAAATGCTTCCTTTTTTGTGAGATTTGAAGTGTGCTCTGAATCATTTTTATATAATTTCACAGCAAAAGACCTCTGCAGTTGTTTAATGTGCAAATAGCTGATTATATAATAACAAAGAGTGACTTTGAATCATCTTTCACTCTCTCCAGTTCTTCTCCCGAACAAAAAACCTAAATGGCCACAGATTTCTTGTCTAAATTGTATTTGACGAGTAAAACTGGATGAGATTCTCAGGGACAAAATCTTATCAGCCAGTGGTGCCTCATGCATATCTGTATGAAGGTCAATGAAGTAACAGAAAAAAAAAATATGGATTACTTTTGTTTCACGGCTGGCGCAGGAATAATTTGCAATCAGGATCCATAGTGACCATGCAAACAATCTGTTCTATTTTAGCAACTCATTTGATTAACAAATTGGCTGCCTGCATGCTGTCCCCGTGGCAAACCGTCTTTCTTTTCTCTTCCCAGCTCCCCAGTGGTGGAATGACTTTCCCTTTACGCTTTGAACAGCAAAGTCACTGCTTCTATATCATCCATACATGAATCGAACACTTCCTGTTCAAAATTACTTTGTTTTCCTCAATTCCCTCTATCGTGGCGTGGTCTGCCAAATCTGCATTGTCTGCCTGTTTGGTACCTGAGTTTGTCCTTGGCATTATTTTAATTTTTTGGGAGGAAAAAACATTTAAAGTAGTAAAGCTGAGAAGAATAGAAATCACTGCATAAAGACATAAAGAAAGAGAAACAACCTCAGGAAAGCTGGAAGCAGGTTTTTCAACGAGTCACATAATTACCCAAATTTATATCAGCGCTCTGTCTGTAGATTATCTTTCCTCTTCCTGATCTTTGGAAACAACTTTTCTTTGGACATAGCCATGTTAACACCCCCCTTTGGTCTGTACACTGGAGTTTTGAAGCCTTAAGTTTGGCATTTTAGTTGCCACCGTCTTGTCACTGACATATTTGAACGGGAGGGTGAAGATGCAGATGAGAGGTGGACTATCTAACTAAACTATGAACTAACTAATAAACTAATATCAATATATTAAGATAAATCTAGTGGTGTAATTAGTTTCTTAGACCTCGATGGAATCAATTTGCTCTATTTGTGTAGCCCTCCGCCGGCCTTACAAAGAATACAGGCTTAAGAAACGTCCTCATTGCTTCACTTTTCCAACTCTTTTATACAGTCTTTAGCTTCATCTATTTAATCCTCTTCTAACAAACAAGGTGTATGTGTTTTTGTTTTACTTTTTTTAATTTTAACTTTGCATAAAAGCGAGCAAAGCCAAGTTTCCTGCTTGCATTGAGGGAGTTTCCAGGTGAAACTTTTATAAAACAACAGCACAAAGAGTCAAGATATTACATATTAATACACCTGAATGAGATCAAGGATAATGTGGTACCACCCTGAGATTTTCGATTTACATTTAAAAGGAAAGGGTCTTATTTTATTAAAGTCGGTCTCGAAATATAGCGCTCATATTCACTCGTGCGTCTTGACAGATTCCATACTGCCTTTAAAGACTTCCCATCCATTGTGATGCCAGAACTGGAGAACAAAGATACTGTATATGAACAATCCACTGTAGGTATCGACTACTGTCTTGTAGCTGAGCAGTTTTTTGCTTTCCACTGATTGGTTTCTGAGCTGCAGTAGACGTATAGTAACACACAAAGGGATTTCTCTTTCTCTAAAAACAACATAACTTTGTAAAACATGCACTAGCCTGTGGATTTTGTTCCTGCAGTAGATCTAATTACAGTCAGTATGGACAGGAGGAAGTAAAAATGTTAATGTAATCACATAGTTGATAAATACTGAAAAACCATTGACATTATAGGCATAGTCAATCAAATGTGTCCCCTGTCTGAATGTGTTACAACAATACATATGGGAATTAGGTTAAATGTATTTAAAGACATTAGTTGTTCACTTATTTTCCAAACAAACCCAAATGAACGTCCTTTTGCAGGCGGCGACAGGTTTCCTTTGCCTCTGGTCTTGTTCTCCATAAATCTACTGCTGCATTACCGGTGCTGGTCAACATGCATATTCATGGCTCTACATTAAGTTTGCCTGTCGAAGCACGCGTTGATGGAGCTCATGCAGAATTTAAGACACTGTCATCTCGTGCCGGGCAGAGCTGAAAGCTGCCACGTAGACTGCCTACTATATATTTTTAGTGACGACACCGCCAACATTCCTGTCAGCTTAATGACAGCGTGCTCGTCCAAAAAAAACGGGTTTTCAAAGGAGAGGTAAACGCTTGCAGAACATGTTATAGAAAATCTTTTGTTTCTGTCGACTGCTGCTCGAATTATGAAGCTGGCACTTTTGGCAAATTTAACGTTTTAGTGTATTTTCTGGCCTTTTTTTTAATAAATGCACTTCTAAACATGTGGGAGGCGAGCAGGGATGAAAAGACGTGTAATTGTAGGCTGATTGTGGCCATTCTATAAATACCATTTTCTCTTTAAGCAACTCCCTACATCCTCTTACTGGGTAAATATATTATTAACCTTTCATATGTTTTGGCTTGTGTGGCATGTTGTTGATGTGGAAGCCTATAATTGTACCAACAAACAAAAGACTGCAGATTTTCCTGTTTTTTTTTTTCTATATCTATATGTTGTTTCTCCTTTTAACTGCAGTAACATACTGTACACAAAAAAAGCAAAGGGAAAAGAAGGGAGAAGGAGAAAATCTCCCTCCTCCGCCTCTTTGTGAAAGGAGAGAGCAGTGGGGAAAGGAGGGAGGAGGAATGAGGGAGAGGGGGGAGGGTAAACACACCCAGACAGAGCCATGTCTGACATCCCCGCTCACTGAAAGAAGGAAGGACTGACACAAAGCCAGTGCGACCACGCAGAAGAGAAGCAGGGGAAGGAGGGAGGGAGGGAAGAGGGAATAAATGCAAAATAGACCGGCGGAAAAAAAAGGGTGAAAAAGATGCACAAGAGCCGCATCAGTTCTTGTCCACAAGGAACAAAAAACATTGTGTCCGTGAATGGGAGCTGGTGAGCTCAACCACAAGGCGAGTGCTATGAGAAACCAGGCAGACTGCAGTCGCTGGTGTTGCTGAGCACCAATCCTCTCTCCCTCTGTGTCTCCCTGTGTCTCTCTGGCAGCCTTGGTATGATTTGAGGGAAGGGTTTGGGGCTTTTGATTAGGATTTGGAGCTTTATGTTTTAGGAATATGCTGCCGGAGAGGATTTGAACGTGCTGTTATTTCTGATTGAACACAGTGTGCGACGTGGAGACTCCTCTGCTTGCTGCTTTCAGGGCTGCTCCCCTCCCTGCTGCCTCTGGCTGTGTTTGGGCTATGGTCCTGACTGAGAAGCAGGGCATCACCCATCTGTGGGGCTCCGACTGTATGGGAGGTTAAGCCAGTAAAAACCAGCATGGGAGCCAAACAGATGAAATGGTAAGAGCCGCTCTTTAAACTATTGTTATTTTAAAAGGATGTGGAAACCACGCTGCTATTTTTGTCGACAATGCATGAGTGCATGAGCACTGTAGCGAGGCCTGCATTTAAAAGACTGTGCTTATTTAAACACTTGATCACTGTGTGTATGTCAGTGTTAGTCCTAGGTGTGCATTTCATCCTGACGACGTGACTTTGACAACTAACTGTGCAGGTTATTGTTCGCTGTTTACAGTGCAGTAGGTGTGGGTGTGTCCCTGTGTGTCTCTGTGTGAGCTGTGCTGCTATTGCCTAGCAACCGCTATGTAACTGCCATTCCTGCTCTACTATTTAAAGATTCAGATTAACGTTAAAATAAATCCTAAGTGATGTTAGAACGAACAAATACATATAATGTCCTTAAGCAATGTTTGGTCTGTGAACATGTCTTTAAAGCTATTACAGGGTTTTATATTTAACCCATACTTTAAAATTACCTCTACCAACGTGTTAATGTGTAAACTTCTCATGCAAATACTTAACTACAAGTACTAATGAAAACAAGGCACTGCATTTAAAAAGTCCTACTTGACAAGTATTATCAGCTAAATGTATTATGTTAAAATTAGGATTATTTTGTTTTATATATGGCATTAATTCACCAATAATCTTTAATATTTAAGAAGGTAATTTAGATTACTTAATTATTTCAATCGGCTTGTTAATAAACTGGGAATTAGGCCACATCTATGAGGGATGAGATGATAAATGTGAAGAAAAGACTCAGACTTAGACTTAGACAGACTTTAATCATCCTCACGGGAAAATGCTTGGTCACAGTAGCTCAGTTGCACAGAAGAACATCTTGCACTTAAGAACCACGACTAAAAGGAAACATCAAATAACATTAAAATTAAATACAAAATTAAAATCAAGTAAAATCTACTGAATTAAAAATAGTATAAGCAAAAAATGTACAGAAATAGCAAGAAATAGTCTATAGTCTGGTGTAGTGGATGAGATGGATTGTCCACAGTGGAGAGCAGTTTGTCCAGTGTCCTCCTGTCTTTCACTGAGACAAACGTCTCCAACTCACTGCCAGAAACGTGGCCAACCTTTCAGATCAATTAGTCGATCCTACTAATGTCGTTTTTCTGGAACAAACCACAGCAAAGAGGCATTTGCAATAACAGACTGGTCTAGGCCCTTCCTCCTCCAGTCCATGTGGACTCCCAGGTACTTGTAGATTAAAAACTTTTAGGGAATTTTGTCCCCCAATTATGCTATCACAATGTAGGGGATCTTATTAAAGGCAATAATAAAAAGCAGGAGCCAAAGAGGAGGAGTACTATAAATGTACTCAGTAACTTTCCACCACTGCTCATCAGATGATGTTAATCTGTTGCACTGAAGCTCATCTTGTGCAAATCCCAGAGCTTAATCTTTGGCTTAACCCATGTGTATCAAATCTGTTTGTGTTCTGTTGGTGCAACAGATCAGCAGCGATCTAAAATGAATTTGTCAGACTTTATTGAACCGCTCCCAGAGACAATGATAGAGGGGATCCCGATAATGTAATCATCTGCAACGGCAAGAATAATAGGAGGTCCCTCTGTTTTTTTTTGGTCCCCGTTTGGAAGAACCACTTAGGGATAATTACAGCAGCCTCTGTTAAGATCCTCAATTCAGTTCATGTTTTTTTTTTTTTTTTTCAGTCTGACCTAGTAGTGTGACTCTTTATGAAACGCTAGGAGGATGTTTCTCAGCATGTAGCCAATTTTCAAGTGACTAAACTCTCCTAAATGATTTCTTGCCTGTGAAACATTTTCTCCCATCAGCCTCTGTTGTACTTTGCATTTACACAGATCAGCCACAACATTAAAACCACTGACAGGAGAAGTGAATGACACTGACCGTCTTGTGACAATTCAGTGTTCTACTGGGAAACCTAGATGGATGTCACATGTAGCACTCACCTAGACCAGACCAGGCACCCCCACCCCGTAACAATAAAACTCCTTGATGTCAGCAGCCATCCCCAGCAGGATGCAGCCTGTCACAAGCACAACTAAAAAAAAACAACAGCACAACAGCACAAGGTGTTGACCTGGCCTCCAAATTCACTAGATCCCAAACTGATCAAGTATCTGTGGGATGATCCACAGAGGCCCCTCCCCTTAACTCATAAAACCCAAAGGACCCCCCACTAACAACATCTGTTACCAGACACCACAGGACACCCTCAGAAGGACCCATGTCCATTCTCTGATGAGTCACAACTGTTTTGGAGACACAAGGGAGACCTACACAATGTTAGGACATTGGTCATAATGTTATGCCTGGTCGGTGTAGCTTTTCTTTTAACAAATGTTAACATGCTACCTCCCTAAACTAAGATGGTGAAAACAGTATACAGTATAGATTCCTAACATCGCCACGTGTTAGATCGGACGTTGACATCTTTAGCATTTAGCTTAAAATTGTTCATCCCTGTAATTTTCAGACTTGTTTGATTGAGTTAAGCTGTGTGAACCCATAAATAAGACATGACACAAGTGTTTAATGTCTTTTGTTGAATAATGCTATTAGATGAGCAGAAAAACTAACTAAGTCTACACATGTGTGGAAAGAACATGTTTATCTGTGCAAACCAAATCCCTCTGGACATTCTTTTGGTTTATAAACACAGTTTTGTCCCACTGTTAAGTCCACAGTCATTTTTTCTGTTCAGCCTCGGGAGCAGGGTGATGAATCGTGATGCTTTTCTATGGCTTTTGCTAACGCAGAGCTCAGAGCGGGCTGTGCAGTCTCAGGCTTGTTTTCACACGCAGAAACAGAGGGGAATCGAAGGAATCCCATCCAAAGGAACCATGCATAATGTTATAGGTCACAGGTCGCAGTAGCTGTATCCCTTTTCCACAAACACAGCAGATTGAAGATGACAGCTGGCCTGAACCTCGGGCTTCTGAAGATGCTCTCAGAAAACACAAAACCCACATTCATCAAGCTGCAAGGACCCCAGCTATCCAGCGGCCACACGGACATTATGTTTTAAAATGATGGCCGAAGGGGGAGCGAAATATGTAAAGAATTTCCTGTGGGAACACATTCCTGCTCCCAATGTGTATTTTTTAACAAGTTTCAGACCTGTTCAGTCTTGCTTTCTGATTTTATTTGTGAAATAGCCTGTAATGCTCTGTATTCCTATGGGCTGTGTGTTCAAAAATCTGTTTAGTTTAAAATGTTTAGCCCAGATGGGCTTAATTCACATTTTTATTCTCTTCAGGGAGTTATTAAAGTGTATATCTCCTTTTTATGTAGCTAGGTTTATTTATTGCTGTTCATTTGGCAGGATACAAACACATTAATTCATGCCTGTGCCCACCATCTGTTTCAGTCTCAGCTCAGCCAGCCCTGCTCACTCCCCCAAAGAGGAGTATGTTATCACCCAGTCCACTGACACCCCTAAAGAAGAAACGGTCCACGATCAGTCTGAGAACCAGGGGGAACCTCAGGATGACAAATCTGAGCTGACAGAGAGGAAATCTGTCACAGGTCGGTTGGCTGCACATCAACTCATGTAGAGTCGTGTTTGCAATGTAATGAAAAGCAAAAAAAGATCCCCGCCGTCTCATCTCCCCCCTCTGTCCCTCCCTTCCTTTCAGAGGAGGTGACTCTCTGTGGATTGTGTCCCTCCCTCGGGCATGATGGGCAGGAGGAAGAGAAGTCTTGGGAGGAGCAGCTGGACGCCCACCAGGAGCAGCTGGAGAAGGAGATGCAGGAGGCCAGGAGGATGGTGTTCCGCCTACAGGTAACTCCTAAAAACAAACTGCACCGCTGCTTCAAAAACATAGACAGAAGGCACACAGACTATATCAGAGGAGGAAGAGTGATTTCGGCCTTGTTTCAGGCTTCTGATTCTCTGCCCACATCCCTGCTTGCCTCTACACTAATGGTTTTGTTGAAACAGTTTGGCTTAATCCTTGTTAAAGTATTCTTTTTTGACAGTTTTCGTAGACTTGAGTTGGACTGAGCCGCTACATCAGGGGAAGTTATCCCCAGATAATCTCACCGTACCTAAATTTAATGTTATTCTGTTTCAAACAAGCTGCTCGCCTGTAATCTGTGAATAGTAAAATTAAAGGCACGAAGTAGCTTCTAATGCAGCCAGTATGTTTGGTTTGCAGGAGATTTAAGATACTCTAAGCACCTAGCAAGATGGAGAAATCGCAGTCTCCAGTATTTTGGTAGTAAATCAGTGAATTTACTGTTAGATGTACGCAACCTTTACAGTAAAATACTTAACGTGTATGTGGTGGATGATAATGATGAAGCAGAGGATATACAAATTAAAAATATGCACTAAGGCTAATCTCCTTTGAACTTTATTCTGAATTACTTTTCGAATATCAAACAATACACTTATTGTGAAAGAATGAATAATTAAGTATTCTTTTGTAGTTTACTAATCAAACATTTTGAAAGATGCAGTGGGGCAAACCTTAAGATAAAGAAACAAAAGTGACAGTTTCTATTTTGTTTGGGATGTTTTCTCGTGTTTAGCTGCAGTCGGCGGTGCAGCTACAACCAACACGCTGCAGAAATTAAACATGGATCTGTGTGTTGACTGTTCCTTTTGCTAATTACATGCACACCTCCTACCAGTCTGTGTGTACTCCTAGATTTCAATTTAATTCAGTTCAGCTCACTGCCTTTAGTAGCTGCAACGCTAAACTTGCTGTGCAGCCATGTGTAAAAATACAGAAAAACAAATATTTAGCTATAACAAACACAGTGATACTTTGCTCTTATGTGCCGTTTACTTATGACTGCTTATAGGCCTTCATACTGTGTGACTATACTGTATGTGTTTTTTTTTTTTTGTCCTCAGGCTTTGCTTCTTCATGGCTCCCTCCCTGAGGAGGACCAAGATGGGTCCGTGAGCTTCGGAGATAACCGGGCTAACGCCGAGCAGCAGCTGGTACAGTGCCCTCTCTCTGCTAACTTGAGAAAACAACACTCTGTGTGAAGTGTCCGTGTCAGCCCTTCTGTTGTGACGCTGTTTGCAGCCATCGCTCGTCTCGAGTCTAGCCACCGTAGAGCGTAAATGAATCTCTCTGATCTGCTAGCTCGCTGTCACACAGGTCCATTGCCTCCTCATGCGTCCTGACATCTTTCCATTCTCTAATTACCCCGCTCCTGTCCTCTCCCTTTGAAGGTTCTAATCCGCAGTCGTCTGGACCAAAGCATGGAGGAGACGCTTGATCTGAAGGTACAGCGAGTAAATGTGATGAGGTTTAATACAGATGAGCGTCCTCAACGGGCCCCTTTTCTCTAATGTCTCTGTTTATTTGTGTGTATCTCAGAGGGAACTCCTGAGGCACAAACAAGAGACACGTCACATCCAGGCCATCAAGGTAAACCTCAAACTTTTATTGCGAATTTAAATGAAGGATATCCAGTCTTTTCCACTTCTGCACCATCTCATACTGACAAGTCTGCAGTTTTTATAAATGAATGAATGCTATCGATGAGTCCGGCAGGTGCCCTTTATCTATATTCACGTCTTCTCTGGACATTTCTTTGATCTGCTCCTGTTTCTCATTAGGATGCTCTGCAGCAGCGCCTGGCAGTGCAGGAGGACGCTGTACTGCAGCTGAAGCAGGAACTACTGAGGTGCAACATGGCCAAAGATCAGCTGGAAGGGGAAAACGTGAGACAAGCGATAATTTCCACTTGACACGATAAAATATTTGACCCGCTCGACTCGTGGACGCAGGTTTATGTGATAGAAATCCTGGCGCTCGTACATCACGTTGATATATCTCCTTGCAGGCGGACCTCAAACGCAAGATGAGTGAAAGGAACAAATTACTCAGTGAATATGAGGTATCGCCTTTTATTATTTACACGTCAAGTGTATTCTTTAGCCGCGCACGTGCTAACAAAGGCTTATGCCATCCGTCTCTCTTGTCACAATAGCAGCAACTCGGGAGGAAGGACAGAATCCTGCAGCAGCAGCAACAAAGGCTTGATGAAGCTCAGCATAAAGCACATGAAGTCAGCCTTGGACGGGTAAGCAGCGCAGCCTGTTTCAAGTACAGCAGCTCCACAATATACTGCACGTTTGGAGGTAAATCATCTGTATAATAATAGTAATATTTATTTACCATTTAAAAGCACCCTTGCTAAATAATGTACACATTACTTTTCTTCTTGTTAATACATTCATCGAAAAAGCATCTGTGCATTAAAGCAAACAATAATAAAGAATAAAAGCTTCCTAATATAATCCAGCATTGTAGTCTTTATGAACCATTCCTCAGAGCAGAGAGTACATTTGGTGGGCTCTATTTTCTGCAGCAGATTAATACACATTTCATGCACCAGTGAGCATTACGTGCAGCGGGATTGCGTATGCGAGATCAACTCAAAATGAACCACAGCGCTACAATAATGTAATAATAAAAAAGAGACATGTCACAGAATTCAGCAGCGTGACTCACTGATGTGTTTTTAATAGTTTTTTTGGACAACAATGAAGCACTTATTCAGAAGAGTAAGCGTCTTCGCTCCAGCTGCACGGCTCTGGTTTTTGTGTTGTTTTTCTGTTTTCTGATAATAAGATAATTTAATCCTTTAGAAGATTAGTCTCACCCAGATTTGTTTATGTATATTGTTCCTACTTGACAGTCATTCAGGAGTGAAAGCGGCGGCTACAGTAACTCGGTGGCTTCGACGTCTCCTCCGGCGTTTCAACACAATGCGCCAGTATGTGCTTTTTTGTGTTTAATCAATACTTTCAATTAGGGATTGTTGTGTTGATTTTGACGCCTTGGAAGAGTGGGAGCGTGTTTTGTTTCTGGCAGGAAGAGCAAATAAATAAAAAAGAGCAAAACGAAGTCAGTATTATGGGGAAATAATTCCCTCTTTTTAGATAACAAGTCAAAATTAAGAAATATTCATTCAGGGCTATCTGATATAAATTAAAAAATTATGAGATACTATATGAAATTTACAGGGTATTAGATTGAAATTTAACAGCTAAGCCACATTTTTATTTGAAAGTAGTATAAACAGATGGAAAAACTGCATATTGGTTGTTAATTATTAAAGACACTAACATTGAAAGTCATTAAATTCAGCTCATATCTATCCTTCGCTCTGTTTTTACAGGGAGAAGAGCTGCAGCTCGTCAGGGAAGCGCTACGCAGTCTAAGGGATGGTTTTTCGGGCCACGACCCCCAACATCACACCCTGGACACTCTGGAGCAGGGAGTGGCCAGCCTCATGGACCGGCTGCACTCTTTGGACACCCAGCGCAGGCAGGAGAGAGGGGTACGCATGCCGGCATTCAGCACATTCAGAGGAAATTCAAAAAGTAGTAGCATGTCTGTCACCTGATGAATGATGACTCAACAGCAAATGACAATTTACCATGAGCAATTGGCTCTTCTTCCAGGAGGAATTTAAATCACCGGGACGCAGAGCCAACTCAACAGACCGCGACTCCTGGCCGCCAAGCTCGAGTGAGACAAACAAAAAAAACCTTGTTTTGTTTAGGATTTGTCATCCTCTGCCACATCTAAACTCCTGACTGTTAAATCAAATTGTGCCAAACAGGATGTAAAGGAGAGAGCATTGTTGGCTGTGAGGCTGGAGCCATTTTAGACTCCGGTTGTTAAAAACAACATTTGTTGTTTTTGTGACCGTTTCCAGAAATGGCGCACTCGCACAGCAGCCCGGGATTGGACTCTGCCGTCTCCACGAAAGTGCTCTACTTCACAGATCGCTCGCTCACACCGTTCCTGATTAACATCCCTAAAAGGTAGAAATGAAAACACTTCACGTTGCGTTTAACTTCCAGTCTTTCTGTTGTTGTTTTTTTACTATAAGCTTGCATGGTTAATAAGCAAATGGCTGTTTGAGCTAAAGATAAAGGTCAGGGCTGCATCTTTAGTGTCTGCGCTGCGTAAATGTTTACCCTAGAAACGTTAATGCCTGTGTGGTAATGTATGTGCATAGAGCATGACTGACGGTGTGCTTACAGGCTGGGTGAGGTGACGCTACGGGACTTCAAGGCTGCTGTAGACCGACAGGGCAGTTTCCGATACCACTTCAAGGCTCTTGACCCCGAGTTTGGCACCGTGAAGGAAGAGGTAGGCATGGGAGTAAAATCATAGCCCCTATTTCGTTTCACATCACCCTCAGCAGGTCAAAGTAAAACAGCAGCTATAGAATAAGATATGCTAATAATAGCTGCACATGCTCCGCACTTCAAAACACTGTGAGGTGACTTATTTCCATTCCAGAGAATTTGATAACACCCGTCGTGAAGACTTTTCTCTCTTTGTATCATGCAGTATAGATGCGAGTGTCTCAGATGTGTAAATGCTGGATGCTTGCAGGTGTTTCAGGATGGAGCAGTTGTGCCTGGTTGGGAGGGGAAGATTGTAGCGTGGGTGGAGGAGGACCATGGAGAGCGGAGGTAGAGCCCAAAAACCAGAGATCACCACCACAAACCTCAGTTGTTCCCACTGGACCAGGAATCCACTGAAAACATAATAATACAATTAACTAGGACCAACGGAAATTAAGCCGCCTCGATACAAAAACATGTTTTTAAAGTGAATGTTTAATATGAAGAATTCGACATTCGGGTACATTTTTTTTGATGGAACGCGTATTGGTTAATAACATGTGGGACTACCATTAAACGGTCAGTACAATGTGATACTTGAACTCTGAATTACAAAAGAATGTTAAGTTAAACGTTGAATAACTCGCTCTAAAAAAAAGCTGTAATCAGTGCAGACAGCCAAATACAACAAAGTGTTTACTGACATTTTTCACACGTTCCAGATTGCCAAACAGTGATGTCGTTGTTCTGCATCAATTTTGATGTTTTAATAAACGTAAATTATTGCATGGATCATTTTGTTGTCAGTTATTCCCCCCGCATACAGTGATGACACCGTACACCAGCTCCTGGCCATTATACACCTCCACTTAGACGCCCACACATTAATAAACAAAATCCACAGATTGTCATTAAAGTCAATTAATTTTTTGTTTTTTGTCTTTTAGGGGGGGTTGAATTAAATATGCCAGTGTGCGGATCTGCCCACACGGCACAAAGGGACACTGTTACATATTTGTTTCACAAAAACATTATGATTTTGGAAATGGATCAATTTACTGGCGAGCTGTTTGTTCAGTTTTGAGGCAGTGAGTGGGTCTGTCCAGGGTTTAATGTGCTCTTAGTGTTTTTCCACATCGTATAAAAGAAAGTTTGTTTGTTTCGTTTATGTACTGTGAGATATTTCCAGTGTCAGAATGAATTTCTTCAGGGCTCCTGTGTAAATGTGTTTTTCCCATTAAGGCAAATGGTCACAAAACATCCACTTTCAATGTAAGCCGTCGCTTCTTCTTATTAAAGACAGCACACGCGGTGTCTTCATTTACGATTTTTGGAAACTCCAGGAGCAAGTGGTAAACATCCTCCACCTCGAGCAAGACGTCGTCCTGCAAAGAGAAAATATGCTCGGCTCACTGCAGGGCTCGCTACGGGCCAATTATGTATTTTTTATGACATCCAGCTATGCACTGACACACATTGGATTCTGTAGTGGTTCATTATAACTGTTCAAGGGAGTGTGGAACCGCTAACCTTAGACATTCGCAGCTGGCACTCTGACATGGAGGAAACCTTTGGCAGCTCAACTGTCAGCTCCAAGCTGCGAGGAGCTCCTGCTGTATCCGCCTTCACCTCAAGTTGGTATTCGGGCCTCTGGGGCTCCACCAAAGTGGTGGAGATGACCTGGATCAAATTCTTCTTTTGGGCCTGTGCATGCCTAGACATAATATGATCTGCAGAGTCCTCATCTTGTTTCTCTGATCGTAGAGTGGAGATCTGCTGCAGGAGGGAACCTGACGCCTGACCCACTATAACAAGGAGGAATATGGATTATTATAATCCGTGGTGGAAGGTTAAAAAATAATACGCCAGCTAGAAAGCAACGCTCCAATATAAAAGGCTTACAGCAGCCTATCAGGGTAAATGACATATCTCTCCACCTGTGTCTGGTTGTTTGAAGGTGTTGGGCCACTTCTGAAATCCAAGCCGCCGGTGCAACTCATCTGGGCTACTTTTTGGGCTACATTTCACAACAGTGTACCGCTCAGATAACCTTATCCCGTGCTGCTGCTGGGCAAAGCTCACGGCCAACACATAGACCTGGTTAATCTCTGCTTTGACTTGCTTACTTTCCTGCAGCACTGCCGGATTTAATGCCACATCCAGCACGGAGTAACAGCCTGCGGAGAAGAAGTGATGAGTTTTCTCATTTATTTCGTGTAACACAAAGGCCAATTCTGTAGCTTGCGACGTACCTTGCTGTTCGTTCGAGCCTGTTTCCAGTTTGCCTGAACACACAGGCAAAGGCCTGCTGGGATCCTGAGGTGCAGGCACACGTCTCCAGCTGCATATGTTAATGTACAGCAAGCCTCGCTCTGGTTCCTGTTAACGACACAGATGTAATGTCACAGAGTCTGTCAAAAACACACTGAAAATGTAAGAGTTTTAATATGTGTTGCATAAAAGGTGAATCTAGGCCGACTGGGCCTTTCTGTGTGAGGTTTACATGTTCTCCCTGCGTCTGTGTGGGTTTCCTCCACGTACTCCGACTTCCTCCCACTGTCCAACGACATTCTGGTGGTTAATTGGTGATTCTAAATTAGCTGTATCTATGCGTGTGAATGGTTGTCTGTCTCACTGTGTTAGCCCTGCAATAGACTGGATTGGCACTGGCTTTCAGCCAGTCACAGCTGATTGGCTCCAGCCCCCCCTGCGACCCAGGACAAGAGGTTACAGAAGATGAATGAATGAATCTATAAAAGCTGAGATGGAGCTGAAACTAAGTTAATATGTTCATTAATTAATTGATCCATCAACAAAAAATTATTGGTAACGACTTTAATAAAAAAAAATATGTTTCTCAAAATTAAATAGATTTTAGACAAAATATACACTAAGTGGCTAATTCATTAGTTACACCTTGCTAGTACCAGGTTGGGTCCCCTTTTGTCTTTAGAACTGCTTTAATTCTTCATAGCACAGATTCAACAAGGTGCTGGAGATATTCCTTGTAGAGTTCGTCCGTATTGACATGACAGCATCGCACAGTTGCTGCAGATCTGTTGGCTGCACAGCCATAATGCACAAAATGAGTTAAACCACAACTCGAGGCGTTTTATTGGATTAAGATCTTGGATTGAGATCTAGTGACTGATCAATATTGAGATCACGATTAATTATCACGATTATTTGTTTATTTCAACCAAAACAAATTTTATTGTCACATAGTCTATTTTAACTGCTTTCACATCCATATCTTGCACGCTAAACCCAAAATGCTTCCACACAATGGATGACGATCCGATTCTCGGGACAAGCCCCTCGGCTTCAGCCTCTGCAACGTTAGACATTTTTTGTTTTCTTTAAGATTGTGTACGCCCGCCGATAGGGGGAGACAAACGGGTCTGCTGTCCCGCCCAGGTTAGTGGGGGGGCCCAGAACTGGACCCTCATTAAATTATGGAATAATTATAAATATATATATATATTAAAATAGGCCTATTTGTGGGAAAAAATACGTAACATCTGAGTTACATAGAAGCTTTTTATTTGTTTTCTTCCTAATTGTCCTTGAAATAGTGGTCAGGAACCCCCCCATCCCAACCACAAAAATGGTTTGGCCACTGATTGCCGTTTAGTTTCGTACGCTCAAAACGTCCGGTCAGCACAAGTCCGATGCTCAGAAAATGAAAGAAAAGAGAAGAAGAAACTAGAGGCCTTAAAGATTTTCTTAACAAATATTTAAATAAAGGTGGTGACGGTGAAGCTGGGACTAGTAAAGTGATCCTATCCCAGCTGTCATCAGGCAGGTGGGGTACACTCACAGGTGTCAAACTGATCCGTGAAAGGTCCGTGTGGCTGCAGGTTTTCATTCCAACCATGCATCAGCACACCTGACTTGGCTCAATCAATCAACTGAACTGCCTTCACGTAGTCATTTCAGGCATCCTCTTGCTTGATTGGAACAAAACCTTGCCAGCCACACCCACTGCATGGTTGCTGCATGGTTGGAATGAAAACCTGCAGCCACATGGCCCTTTCACGGATCAGTTTGACAACCCCTGCTCTGGACCACTCACATGCACTGTACACCTGGCCCATTCAGAATCACCAATTAACCGAATGAGCATGTCTTTGGATGGCTGGTGGAAGCCGTAATACGCAAGATTAAATTACTATAACGAGTTTAAAAAAACATAAAAATAAATAAATAAAATAATTTGTTTTACTGGAGAATAGTTGTGAACTTCCTAATTCCCAGATGTTGGTCATACACCTGTATGAACGTGAGTGGCGCAGCTAAATGGAACAGGGCCATCATGAGACACACGTGTGTTTTCACAGTTCATAGTTACCGAGTTAAAGCTAAATTAACTAATTAGCGACAATTAAACCGCTGCCATGGGCTTTACTCACCAACATTTCGATGCACAGAGTCGAGTGAAGCACAGGTGGATCGCGGAACTCGGCTCCTTCCTTCATTTGCTTCTCGATTAGCTTGCGGTAAGCTGCTGGGTCATTTTGAGAGAGCTCATCCAGCATGGACCAGAACTGGTTGACCTGCTGCATAACGTCCTGTGTGATGCCAGTGGACGACATATTAAGGTGACTGTCTTAGCAAACACACCAACGTTAACTAGCCACCACTGCTAGCTAGCTGCTCGAAACTAACTACAGTAGAGGAATACTTAAATTAGAAGTTAGACAACCAACTTGTATATAATGTCTGCAAAATTGTTGCAGTTAGCAGATTGAAATATTAAAATTATACACGGAAAAGTTACACAAAATCTATAACAGACTCGTTAACTTATATCTAATCCGTGCAACTGCTAACGCTAGTTTGGCTAATGTTGTCAGTTGCTATGGAAACAGAACGCAGCGGTGAGAAGCAGAGCCGCAGCTCAATAATCACACTGGACACGGTGTTGAAAGAGGCATCATTTTATATTAAATACATGAAAAATACAACGTAAAAATGTATAGTTTGATATTTCTACTCTGTCTTTATGTGTACATTATATAACAGACGTTTAAAACAGAAAATATTAACTCTAGTTTTCAAAAGTTTTCATATATCAGTGGTATCCTTTGCTTCAGGAGCTCTCCTCAGTAATTCTGCAAAAAAAGAAAATCATCATTATCAATCGCTGTGAACTTTAACCGTATCCCGTTGTGGAGCTTCCACTTCTTTCCTGCTGCACATACAAAAATTATAATAATGGAAATGTATGAACTTTCATTCGGGATCACTGCAGAGGTGTTAAAAGTAGAAGTGGCAACAGCTCATTGAAATATTGTCCATTAGACGTCAAAATACTACATTTCAAAGGTTATTTGTACAAAAACAATTGTGCAAAAGCGACATAACTTCTGTCCAAGTGCTTAAGAGCTTTATTAGTGATGCATTTAACCAAACTTTATGCTGTACTTTAATGTTTAGATTAGATACTTTATTTATCCTGTGCCAAATGCAGTGTCCAGAAACGGATATAAAGATCTTTAAGTTACATAATAGTATGAATATCATGTTTAATAAGCTGATTATATGTTTTGTAGGTAAACTCTTCATCTTCAAGAAACCACTGCAGCAGAGAGGAAGTATATTTGAATATGTCTGTACAGTCCTACCTCGATCATGTCGTAGATCCAGCCCAGGAATTCAGCCACTTTGGTGTAAACGCCGGGATGGTTGGGCTCAGCGCAGCCGGTCCCCCAGCTGACGACCCCTACCAGCCTCCACACATTCTCATCCTGGCAAACCAGAGGGCCCCCACTGTCCCCCTGGAGAGGTAAACACACACACATTATTCACGCCAAACAAACCACACAAGAAAGGGCGACTCTTTAAAATGCAAGGTTGCGTTCCAAAGGTGAGTCTGACCTGACACGCATCCACTTTTCCCTCTGTGTATCCGGCGCACAGCATCCGGGGCGTGATCTCTCCGTTGTACATGCAGGAGCTGTTGCATTTCTTTGTGCTGATTATTGGAACTGGCGCCTCTTTCAGGGTGTCTGGTGAGTGAACTGAGAGAGAGGACACACATTTAAGGCTGCTCTGTCAATACACTTGGCACACTGTGTCACTGTGTTTGAATTAGGCTTGTAGCAGAGGCAAATTTGCTGTAGAGTAGCGCAGTAGCATCTTACCACCATCAGGCTGTGTGTATCCCCATCCTGAGATCCAGCACTGCGTTCCTCCAGGAAGGTCATAGTCATACTGAGGCAAACAGATGGGCCTAATTGTGTCTAGTAAAAGGAGGAAAGAAATTGTGCCTTTTTATTAACCAGATCTGACAGATTACAACATGATAATTAGGATTAAATTACTTTCTTCTCATTTTTGGATTAGTTGGATGGTCAAAGTCAAATAAAGTAGGACAAATTTCACTAAAAACTGGATTTTTTTTCATCTGCTGAAGAGGAAACGTTTCTGTTCTCGCATTAAATCAGACTTGATGAACAAGCAAAGATTTATGTCATGGAAGCCAATAGTAAGAAAAGTATATCTGGTAATATGAAACCTGCAAAGCACAAACAGTACATGGACGTGTTGTGCCCAGTGGTTATATTTGGGAAATAAATGATTTTTATATAGTCTGGATTTTTTTGGAGTTGTTCCTGGAAGCAAATGATTTTATTGTAAATTTGGATAAATCTCCTTGGAGGCTGCGTGCTAACATTTAAACATTTACAAAGAAATGGTGTGTATTCAGCATATGTCTGTATCCTTTAGCTTCAAAGTGTTAATCCTCCTAATCCATAGCTACAGAAATGAATACATCTGGAATGATTTATTTATTTATTTATTACAAAGGTACGATGGAGACTTGTTTGCAGTATCATGTACCACTATAAGCAAAAGAAACAAAAGCTCATGTGTTGCGTTCAAACTTTGCGAGCAGACCAACCCGAGAAATTGAGCGGTGTCCGCAGCTTCATCAAGGCTATGTCGCTGTCGTGGCTCCTGTGGTTGTAGTTCTTGTTGTAGATTATCTTCTCCACGGCGTGTCCTGTATGCTGAGCCATTTTGGTAGAGCTGCGTGTCACAATGCCGGCATAGACCACCCAGCTGGATACCTGCGGCAGCCTGTAGCTGACATTTGGGAGGAGAGGGCCAATTGTCGTGCGTCCAATGCGGTACAGCTGTTAATAACCGATTATTATCTTTGACCTCTGACCTTTAACGCTTGTAAGGTCAGCAGTCTTACTTGTGTACACAGTGGGCAGCTGTAACAACCCATTGACTGGTGATGATGGAGCCGCCGCAGGTGTGACGGTTGCTGTAGTAGAGGCTGACCTGCCACGGCCACCTGCCCAGCGTGGCCTCCACTCCCCCGATGATCCTGGGCAGCTTTGCTCGCGTCCCACACTCTATGTACACAAAGATCCATTCATCAGAGAAGCAGCTCAAACTGGATTGGTCAGAAGGTGCTGCAGCAAACGCCATCATTCACTCCGCTATGATGTAAAGCTTGGTACAGGAATTGGGTGCAAAGTCAAACTAAAAGTTAAGTTTAATTTGCTCACCAAAGCACTGCAAAGCGATCACCTTCCCTGTGATGCAGCTCCCCCTAAATGAAAATAAATTGGGTTACTAATGATCCATGATTAATGTGTTGGTAGCCACCGTTTTCCTAGTCCTCAAATAAATCACTTTACCTGAACTGCCACATATTTTCCAGGCTGCTCTTGTGTTCTGGGGTAATTTGTATAAAGCCATCAGGGTAGGTTGGACCGATATCCGTTAGATTTACTCCTTTATGCTTGGTCAGGCTGGTCAGAGAACATGAGCAAAATTGTTTGGGAGTGAGTATTGGATAATTCAGATTCATACGGTGTCAGGCAAGACTGTAAATGAGGGATCAACAAATAATAAATAAGCGACACTGGAAAAGCAGGAGGAAGTTAGAGAGTTAGAGAATGGATGCTCAGGTACGACAAATTCCTGCCACAAGTTCAGACAAACCTCAGATAACCCAGCTGTCTGCAGACCAGTGTTCCCAGTGAAGAGTTCCACCTCTCGTAGCACACTGGCAGCCAGGTGGGCAACTTACCCAGCTGGATCTCCAGGAGGGAGTTCTCTGGGCTGATTCTGTAAAACACTGAACCTGATTGATTGAAAATCCCTCCAGAGACGAGCTCTCAGTCAGCAGTAATGAAGGAGGCTCTTCTATGAGTGGGAAATGATTAGGAAAAGCACAAGTCTCTATGCTAATGCAGCCGGTACAAACAGATCATTATGTGTGATGTTTTCATGTCAGTCAATGGGCGTCTCTCAAGAGTGAAACAACAGACAACAAGACACAGCTGCTGAATATTAATTTTGCTACTATTGAACTAAAAATTCAGTTCAGAGGTGACCCGGTGTGCTGAGTCTCATATCAATAAGCAAGCACACTGGGGCCTGTTTGTCTATTCATAAAAACAAAGAGGAAACAGACCTTTCCTGGGGTCAGAGATAGAAATATCGTCTGTCACATTGCAGAAAGACGTCTCCTTCGTGTCCCCAAGCCCCACTGGACTCTGGGAGGAGGAAGGCCTCAGCAGAATTTTGACTAAGTGTAGACAAATGTGTTGTTAGATACGCCTTTTAGTCCTCCAGTAAGACAGCCAGCAGGATGTAAATAAATATGATTTTTTTGTCCCTCTTCCAAACAGAGACAGTAGACATCCTGACTTTTATCCTCTTAAAGCTCAGAAAACACTTCACTTGTTCAATAAATAACCCTTTTATGATGTTACAAACTCTCATATCGCAGTTCTGAATTACTTTGCATTATTTTTCTGTAATAAAATGTACCATTTAAAGATTTACACACACTTCAGAACGCCTTGTGACATCATAAACTGTGTGGGTGAGTAAGAAGGAAAGCAATCGAGATGCCACACACATGCAGAAATAAGAGAAATACATTATATAATCTGTCGCACCAAGAGCACTGCCAAGTTTACTTTTAGTTAAAATGCGCTTTTTAAAAAATATTGAATTTATTCAGTTATTCTGATCATTCTATTAATTGGTTTCAGTTTCTCATATCAAAGAATTTGAGCATCTTTGAGTTTTGTGTTAATGTGCAGACATCACCTTGTTTACTGATATTTGCAGGCTAATTAATCGAGAAAATGATTGTTAGTCTTATTAAATATTAATGATATTGTATCAGCACCCGTATAAATTAGCACTGACCTATAAAACGCTCGAGTACTTCTAACAACGCGTTCATTTCCTCTTCCCGCTTCCCTCTAACTCATTTAGTGATTCTTTCTCATACACAGTGACTCACCTAGAAACCAGACACCTACAACTAAGCCTCCCAGGAGTCCAACAGCACACACCGCCGCCAGCAGCCTCACCAGTCTGTGAGCTAAAGCAACAGTTAATACTGGAATTAATGCCATCTTGATCCTTGATTATGAGCTGAGAAGATTTATGAAATGTCAGCTGTTACACGTATAGCACAATGAGGCCCAGCACTGAGGCAGTAATTAATAAGCTTTATCTGACACATGCGCAACACAAAAGAATTGAAAAGCAAATCTGCTGTTTTTGAAGGAAAGCGCTGCAGTTCTAGTCTCTGCACTGCAGACGCTTCGAGTTAATACAAGGTCTTAGTCGGACTTGATCAGTACATTTAGGGAAGTGTGTTTTAGCAGCTAGTTTTTGCACAAATGAAGCAAGATTGGTGTTTTGAGTGCGATGCCCATCAGGTGGTGCTCGGTTGGAGCTTACCGTTAGCCGCAGAATGAAAGCCTTTTAACCAGCCCTGGGCTCCCTTGGCCTCCGCCGCTCCTGCTGTTTTCTCGGAGTGAAAAGGATGACTGACAGCCACCGGGTTTTCAATCACTGATAGTGTGTCTCCATCAAGACTCTGTAAGAATTACAGCAGGGCATTCTTGTTTGAAACACTTTTAGCAAATCTGTTTAGTTTAGACTAAAACTACGCGCTGGCCATCTGTCCACCTGTCAGTCTCTGTCAGATTTAATTAACAGCGCCATAATCCTGAATATTAGCCGCCGCTGACCAGTCCAGATGTATAGAGCAGGCACGTACAGGTGTGCACGTCTCAAACAGAGAGTGATTGACGCGTAATGAGCTAGCGGAGGCCTTCCCATGTGTGTTTTATGTCTCGTAAAACTAAAACACATTTCCTGTTTTCTATTTGCTGACTGATTGTATAACTCTTACTCCCCACAGAGCAGCTGTTTCTATATATGCAACATATTGAGAGTATGGTGGTAATTGCAATAAAACCTCTCCATAGATGTGAGATGCAGAGAAATTTCTGCTAAATAAATTCCATCTGCTCTCATTTATTATATCACTTGAATGTAGATAAACATGTAATTCTGGCGTGGTACAGGTGCAGTTTATAAATTCAGTACATCATCAGGTCAAGATGCATATTAATTATATATATATATATAAAACATATGGAAATGTGGCAGAAACGTGCTGAAGTGAAAACAACATGTGTATAATGTGCGGGTGCAAATGAAGGTGACCATATGAGAGGTGCTGCTGTCAGGTTTACATACATCAGACAGATGGAGCAAGGTGTAGTGAATATTCAGTCCCCCCCCCTTTGCTTACCATGTTTTCCTGGAGTACTGTCCTGAGGAAAAGGCGGCGGTGTCCGTGCTCATCTGTGGGCCCGGGTCGGAGGTATGGAGGTCTGTCCCGCTCACAGTGGACGCACCATTTGCCATTTAACAGAATGCAACTCTGGATTTTCCCTTCACAAAGAGACAATGAGGTCAGCAGGGGTGTAGAGAATGAGGCTGTTGTTTGTCCAGGGGGGTCACGGGGCCTGTGGAAGCAAGCTGAACCAGGTCTTTGTAAGGCGTGGGGGAGCATCTCCAGAGATACCTCCAAGCCGACTATTGATAGGCCACCAGAGGGTTGCTAGGTAACACTTTTTACCTGTGCCAAAAGATTGTCTGTTTCCACCCAAGACGTGCCATTACCTGACAGTTTGTAGCTTCGGAGAAAAGGTCATAATTGCGGATTGTTGAAAAGTCTCATATCGCGTCAATTCCAGTCATTTCAAATCCAAAGCTATCGTCTCTCAACACTCAAGAACAAAATGAAGTCTGTTCTGTCCGCCCGCTGACAGATGAGACTTTCTCCTCTCCCTTCAGCTCTTTTTACCAGCTCACACTCAAACTGGGATGTTTTTTTTTTTTGTCCGTGTTGTTTTTCAGATATCCTTTTTTGCTTTAGAAAATGGGAAATAGTACAAATCATTAAAACTGAAATGAGGATGATGTGTAGTATTTAAAAAAATGGTGAAATAAATCTCACTCCCAGGAAAGGAAAGCTTTACATTCCTTAATTTTCTGAAAGACGCATTGGATTTCTATTGAAAAAGAAAAAAAAAAAAAACATATGATACAGGGAGATATGTATGCGTTTCCCGTATGCACCATGTTGGATTAGAGTCCAGGTGAAGGGAACAAGTGCCAGGAACAAAATTCCTTCCTCGTCTGACTGTCAAGTCCAAATCCGAGAAACGGCCCAGATCTGTTTGGCTCATCTAGCAGGTGTCATGTGGAATTATTCTGGAAATCAAACACAGAGTAATGAGCATTGCAGCAGTAGCGTAAATTACATGTGATGGAGCAACACCTGAAACTGTGAGGAGGTTAATAATGTTTGATAATATTAGCGCTGAATTGTTCTCCTGCAGAGGAGCGAAATTTGAACAAGGATTTGATGTCTCCCTCTTCTGGTGGAGAGTAAACAGTGATTTGCAGAGCTGCCAGTCACTTTGGTAGAAGTTACTTGGGGAGGAAAGCTGTTTTCATTGAGGGATGTATACCTGTATAAGTTCGAAGTGTTTTCTCAGCCAAACAAAACAAACGTCGACCAAGTAATTTAAGTCAACCAATCAGCCGCAACTTTAAAACCACCTGCCTAATGTTGTGTTGGTCTCCCTTGTGCCTCTAAAACAGTTCTGGCTCATTGAGGCTGAAGGGAGGGGGCCTCTCTGGATCAAACCCCTTCCATTATATCCCACAGACGCTCTATTAGTTTGGGATGTGGGGAGTTTGGGGGCCAGGTCAACATCTTGGGCTATTTTTCCATGTTTTTTGAGTTGTTCCTAAGCAGTTTGTTTTCTGCTGGGGATGGCTGCTGCCATCAGAGAGTGTGGTTGCTATGCGGTGGTGGTGCCTGGTCTGCAAGAACGTTTGGGTGGGTGTTACGTGTTTAAATGACATCCACATGAACGGCAGGACCAAAGGTCTCCCAGCAGAGCATTGCATTGTAATGAGACGGTCAGTGTTATTCACTTTACCTGTCACACGCTCCAACATTGTGCTTTGTAGTTTTTTTATTCGACTATTTATCGTCCAGCCGCCGTACAAAACACCTGCACTGCATCCTGATTACGCTTCTCTTTCTATTTAATTGATTAGTTTAATAAAAGAGTAAGAATTTCGGACATAAGGGCTGTAAAGTAGCAGTAGTCAGACGCCCACATTGCTTTTCTGTACGTACCCACGTTTACCCGCATCGTCCCTGTTAAATAACCAAAATGCAATGATGTTTATCTTCTGTTTATTTCATGTGGAGGTGTTTTTACAGCTTTATTTATTTCAGAGGCTGCGGTCGCTTCCATTTGTGAGGAAACAATTAGTAATCAGCCAGTAATGGTCATAATGAAGCCATAATTTAGGACATTTGGGAATTTATGTTGCTTGTTACCTCCTTCTCAAATTAGAGCATTTGAACTGAAGTACTGGTTAGAAAATAAGGCATTCTTAATTTTTTCGTGATTTCCTCGCATTTTATAAACAGGTAACTGAAGAAATAAATAAAATGTAGTTGTTGAAGTTAAATATTTCGGATATTTAATCTACACTGTTTAAAGTAGGACAGACACAGTATTACAGACATACTTGTACGTCTCTTAGTAAAACACAGTATGATTTAAGACAACTCAACGTACTATATCTGGAGGAACTAATAGACTTTTGCTAAATCTCATCTCCTGTTTGGACATTTAAATTTCCACGAGTAAGTCCCACCAACGTGACCACAACAATAACAGTGGCCCCATTGTGGACTACTTTCATTCATTTATTCATGCATCACAGTCTGTGGCTCCACTGTGAAGGGGCTGGCTTCAGCCCAGTTTGGAGCTGCATCTATCTCCCTCTCTCTTTGCTCTGAGGGGATACTCTCTCCCGTTTGGTGTACTGAGATTTGATCAGCTCCACTCTTATCTCTGCCATTAGTATGTGTGGCTCTGTCTAGAGTCCAGACCTTGAACATCAGATTTTGTCTCTTAGTGCCTGGTTGGAAATCCCAGAGTAAGTGCTAAGTGAACAGAAGCAAGAGAAGCTTCTTTGTAAGGTTTTCTGCAGTGTAGGTCTCAACAGACTTTTGCCAAAGTCCATTTAAAACTGAACCATTCATGTGAGAGCTGCTGCCGTCAGTGTTGTTCTTTTGCTGCTAACCCCTCGGCATAGACGCTGCAGGCTGGCGTGCATGTAGATGTAGGTAGAGCAGAGAGAAACTGTAACGTCTCGTGTGTGTTGCTTTGAATTCGTCTTTAACTGAAACTTACTTAAAGAAGTTGGATGGGAAGATTTGTACCACTCACTTTGTCTGTCAGCTGAATGGGAGGCGGAAGATTGCAGCCAGTAATCTTGGCTGCACATAAAGACTGGAAACGGCTAGAAACAGCTAACCTGGCTCCGTCCAAAAACCTTCTTCCAAGCCTCTCTAGAGCTCCCTAATTACCATTTTGTCTTTGTATTTAAATGCAATGTATAAACATTAAATAAGTAAAGTGAATAAAGTTGTCGAACTAGTAACTGTACATAATGCTTCTTGTTAAAGTCGATAATAAATTACATTTTAGTAGGACACACATTTGGACAGAGTCAGATTAGCTGTTTCTCTGTGTCTTTATGCTAAGCTAACTGTTGTAGCTTCATACAGACGTGATCTGTTTGTCTGAATCTGGAAGAAAAAAAGAGAAAGGAGGAGAAAACAGGAGAAACAAGTAAATTCATTTACATCTCCATAAAGCAAACATACACTGATCAGCCACAACATTAAAACCACTGACAGGAGAAGTAAATGACCATCTTGTGACAACAGGGAAACTTCTGGACCTGGCATTCATTCATGTAATGTACTAGACATGTAGCACCCACCTAGACCAGACCAGGCACTCCCACCCCATAGCAATGATACTCCTTGATGGCAGGAGCCATCCCCAGCAGGATGCAGCCTGACACAGACACACACACAAAAACAGTTTAGGATAAACCTAAAAAGAAACATGAAGAACAGCACAAGGTGTTGACCTGGCCTCCAAATTCACTAGATCCCAAACTGATCAATTATCTGTGGGATGATCCATAGAGGCCCCTCCCCTCAACCCACAGGACCTAAAGGTCCCCCACTAACAACATCCTGTTACTAGACACCACAGGACACCCTCAGAAAGCCCATGTCCATTCTCTGATGAGTCACCACACTTTTGGAGGCACAAGGGAGACCTACACAATATCTATAACGTACCCCGAATGAGAATTTGACTCGTCTTATTAATGTTTTCTGTGGAGCCTTAATGCAGTTATAAAATGGGTCTTGATACATCGTACAAAGACAGAATAAAAGGTGGTTCGTGTGTTGCACTAGATACAATAATGAGGATTTGCCAAATTTCAGAAATAGGACAGAAAAGGTTTGCCAGCTCTAACTTTTTCATCTCTTGATCAGCCTTTAGTAGCACGTTTTAGCTGAACCAGTTCGAGGTGTGCCATTATGTTGTTCAGCCAGCGTTTGCGATAATGGGACAATCTTTGTCCACTTGAAAAGGATCAGTCGTTTAGCAACCGGGGCAGAGAAAGACTGGCTCACCCCATATAAGGCCGTCAAGGGGTTAGGATCTGAAGCTGTGTGCTACATACATCTGAAGAGAGATAGAGAAAAAACGGCCCCAAATCCTACAGCTGCAGACAGGACCAGATCATTTGGCGGCCGTTGGGGGTGAAATACTTCCTATAACTAGACATACATGACATTTCTATGTTTAGAAATGACTGAATTGACCTTTAACTTTCCCGTAGCATGGCTGAGCTCGTCGGCTCTGCATGTTTGTAGTGTCGTGACACAATCAAGAGTTTCCACTGTAAGGTGTCCGGGTAATGATGCAGCACAGGGTGAGGGCAGATCGAATGAATCCCCTATCAACCCCCGCCCCCCTCCCCCTCACATACACACACATATATATTCTGGGTGCCAGGTTTTCTCTGTGCTTCAATAATTGCTCTCCTCTAGTGCCTGTGAGCTCTGCCTTCTGTGGAGCAGTAAATCCGCCGTGCTTGAGCCTGACCTACAGTCTGAGCTGGGTGTCAGCTGTGGTAACATACTGCCCCCTTGTGGTGGAATTAAAGCGCTCCATTTAAAGATGAGGTGAGACTGAGGTAGAATCTGGATTAGGTTTGTGTAAATATTAAAACCTCTTCATCTGAATGTTAAAAATATAAGTCCTCTTTTAGTGTGCTGCACTGTAGTAACTGTTAGAGCTCCCAGTTGATAACAAACTAAGCGTAAATGTCAAAAGAAAAATAGCCAGACTGTTAATACACCACGTGTTTTAGACCCTTTGTGGCTTAATATCAAAGTTATTTTTGAGAACTTTTTTTTTGTTTTGTTTTGTTCTGGATGTTTTGCCGTGCAGCATATTGTAATCACAGGACAATACATTTGTGACAGATCCATGCGTGAGTGCGGCCTCCTCGTAGTGACTAAATGGTATGCAGCGGCGTCTGTATTGAAAGTGGCAGGATGAATAAAGAGCTGTCATGTACGTGTTTGTATCTTGTCTCGTTGAGGCTAATGATAGTGAGGGTGGCTAAGAGCAGATATGCTCCCCCACCAGATGGCGGGTAATGCGGTCTGCTTGAGCTGCCCACCACGCTCGCTCTAATTAAACAGAGGAGATTACATTAACGCTCGCTCCCACTCAGGCTGCTCGTCCACCGAGCGTGGCCTCAGACTGAAGATGTCGAGGGTGCAGGGGGTTACAGGGGTGACTGTCATTTTTCAAAGAGTCGAACTTTTGCTGCAAAATTTATTCTTAGGAAATGATAGCGGGAGAATTTTAGAAAGAAAAGCTTGGTCTGCTGTGTTGAGTACCAGTGGAGCAGGAAGTAGGGAAAGCAGTCACATCCTGCAGTTGTTTACTTGAGTAAAGGATGTGAATATCACAATGTACTAATATCACAGTGTAAAAAGCAGAATTCATGCACTTAAAATATTATTGAAGTGAAAATATAACTAAAATACAGCAAAACATGTCCCTGTGACTTATATATTTTAAGATTATATTTACACATGCATTAGTGTGTGTATTTGCTGTTGTAGCTGGTGGAAGTGGATTTATATGAATTTTGAATATCCAACTGCAACTAGTGAGATATATATTTTTATTTTTTTAAGGAATAATCTGATGATTATTTTTTCTATTAATCGATTTGGTTTGTAAAAATTCAACACAGGGAGACATATTATCACAAGAGCTGATTCTCAAAATAGTTTAGTAGTAGTTGTTTCTAGTGCTCCCTGAATGTTTTTAACTGGACAAGAGAAATGTAAGAAAAATATCTGATATTCAGTGAATAAGCAGACGAACAGAAAAAGGTGAACCACAACACTTGATAATGGATCATGTAAATTAATTTGATAATCCATTTTCCTATAAAGAAATGCCTCCCAATCCCAGACAAAAATACAGAGCAGCAAGTATCTGGACGGTGCTTTCATCAAATTCAGTCTTCAAATAAATTCACAAGTCTCTGCTATATTTTTGCAACAAGTCAAACAGCTGTGTTTTAACGTAGTTCTCAAATGAAGGAGTTGGAGGAGAAATAATTGGTCACTTGTCTCCTAAAAGCATTTTTTAATGCTCAGAGTAGAGCTGTGTGGGGTAATGTGGGGTTATCTCCGAGTATAAGGAGCAAAAAAAGGTGACAACACAAGCGAGGAAGGAAGGAAGATTAAAAATGAGACTTAAAAAGATAGATAGATAGGTAGGTATCAAAGGCCAAAGTCAACAGTTTCGGTTCATTTTACAAGAAGCAGGTGTGCACAGAAAAACTGAAATGATAAATGAGCTGGTAGATGGAGGAGCACAAGTTTGTGGATGGCCTGGAAATCCCCCAATGACTGCACAGCCAGTCAAGAATGCTCTCCAGGATGTAGATATTCATGTTTCCTTGTCGGCGTTCGAGAGACAACTTCATGACTGTGACCTCAGAGGATTCACCGCAAGATGCAAACCACTGCTAAGCCTCAAAAACAAAAGAAGGCAAGCAGCATTTGGCAAAAACACACAAAGAGAAACGAGCATATTCCTGAAACAAAAATCAGCCCCTGTCAAAATGATGGAAAGAGGAAAGCATGGAGGAAAAAACAGCAATGGCTCATGACCAAGCTCATCCGTCAAACGTGGTGGTTTTGTTTATCGCTTCGGCATGAGTGTACAGCTACCAGTGGGGCTGGCATTTATTAATGACTTCACTGCTGATTGAAATAAAATGGTTACTGCAGAGACATATACAGGAGCATTCTTTGTGATCTAATTCAGCCAAATAACTCAAAACTCGCTGAAAATCATTCAACGGGATAACAATCAAATAAACACACAAATAAAGCAACCAGGAGCGCAGAGATTTGACAATAAGCTGAAGGTCTAGGAGAGCACAAGAGAAAATACAGAGCTCCTTCTATGAGCTTTATATTTTTTCTATATTCAAGTATACTTACTCAAATTAAAGTCGAGACTTGACACTAAATAAAACAACATCTATGGGTAATGTAGTTGCAAGTGACATGAAATTAATTTGCAAAACGAATGGGTAAACAGTTATTTTTCTAAAAGTAATGAATAATTATGTCTAAATGTTTTGACATAAGTGTGTTTAATTAGATTAAAGATGGTTAAACAGTGACAATAACATTAAAGGACCAGTGAGTAGGAAATTGTGCCACCTAGAGGTGAGGTTGCAGATTGCAACTTACTTTTTTTATGCCATCAGGTGTTGTAACCGCTTTCAGACCATCGCCAACCTTTTGTTTTCTAAAACAGCTGTAATGTTTGCATACATTCACAATGTGTACCCTGTTTATTGGGAGAAACTTAGCGGAGTCACATAATGTAGCTAAAATTAAACTTAAATTATCCCTGTGGCCAAACTGAGTGAGCAGGAAAAAAATAAAACAGAACATTCGAAAATGAGAGCGTGTGATCGTTATAGAGAGAAGCCGTAAACACTGCACGCCTGGAATTCGACTGACCAGATTGAAGTCATATAGCTAGAAAATAGATTACACAATAAAACATTCACAGGCGACTCAGAGGCTGCTTTATGGGGGACAACGAGAACATCGAAACTGTGGGGACACATCGCACTGGCTCGATAACCTGTTAAATCCCAAAGCCGCCAGGGGGGAACACACAAAAAAAGCGAAAACATTCAACATCAAGATATGTACAGTACATGCAGCCTGTAATTAAGATGACTCACTTTCACTGTGTGGTGCAGAGTGTGGCAGCAGACCTGATAAACTGACTTGGCTCCTTTCACATCTGGGGTAAAACGCAGGGCCAGCTGTGGCTCTGGCAGAGTGCCATCGGAGGTCACCACAGAGCCTGGAGTGACTCCAGCTGTTTGCATGTAGCACAGATGATACACAAACTGTTTGCAGCAGAGGCCAATAAAGTGTTGAGAGGGATCTGCAGCATTGTCTTGTTTTTGTAGATGATGGGAAGGGCTGAAACGGTAAAAGGAAGTTGTTCAGGTTGAACATCAGCGCCTGTATAGAAAGGAGTCACACTGTGCGGCAGTGACTCCCAGAGGATATGTTTACCCTGTGGTAATCTCTATAAAAAGACATAAACAATGTCTTTAAATCGTGCTGCAGAATCTGTAGGGAGGGGACACGGTTTTGGTGCTGGTAGCTTTCTGGTTTCTGTTTTTCGTCTTGACAAGTTGCTGTTAAGCAGGTTACATGTGCGCAGCAAAAGAGGCAATCACATACTTTAACCCTCGTGCTATCTTTGGGGTCTCAGGGACGCCAAGTGAATGGACAGACACGTAGAGAGAATGCAGGAGGGTTAAAGAAAGCTGTAGAACTTGTAAACGTCGTTTCTCAACTCAAACTAAATTTTTACATAACTTCTGGTTTATATTACATAGAGACTAAAAGTTTGTGGCAAGTGGTTTCTGCCACAAGTTGTCTGTGTCCACTCAGGCTCCACCTCTTTGCCCAATTTCCGAATTAGCTGCAAGAAGCAAGAAATTTGTTTGTTTGGGAGTTCTCGCAGCTTGTTCTCGACATCCGGACAGAACTTTTATCTCGTGTGGTGACTGGTCAGAAATTAGAAGTGGGCGTGGCTAATGTGGAGAAGGAGAAATGCTAGCGGCGGCTCTGTTGCTAATATTCGCAGTGTGACTGCTAATATCTCCTGAGTAGAGATCTGCATACTCTGTGTGGGTGCACGCTGAACGAACGCCGTCCGGCACAGCCCTTAGCTAGTGTGACGTATGCTGCAGTGGGAGGGAGGACAAACAGCAGGCAAATGAGACAGGATGCATAAAATAGTAAATTGTTTTATTCATTTTTTTTTTTTTTTTTTTTTAACCATGCCACTGAACACTGACGCATACAGAGTTGTGCCTGAATCCACACTGAGAAAACACTTTCACACACTGTGTTACAAAGCTGTAATGAAGAGGGATTTTACTGCACACATGGCAAGAAGAACAACCCTGATTGGACACCAGGTCGAGCTTTGATCTGGCCCTGAGGTAGACAGACATTGACATAATCTAAACAATGCTAATCACATCCTTGTAGGACACATCAAATAAAAGACAGCTGCATTATCACAACATAGAAAGATCAAAGAAAAAACCCTTTTCAAACAAAAGTGCTCTATTTCTTTTGGTCCACCGAGGAAATCCATTTATAGTGCATGTTCATGTAGAATAGATACAGTGAATGTGTGTTTTCATGGCACTGAGTGTTGTTGGCTACTTAAGAAGGCATTGGTAATGCCCGCAGACGCCAAGATTTGCTATACTCACTGCTTTTTCATCCAAAGATCTCAGTCCATTGTCACTTTGAGGGGAACAATTTGAGACAAGCGTGTACTTTTTTTTTTTTCTTTTTACATCAAAATTGCTTGGAACTTGCATCAGAGTATCAGCCACTATCACAGTATGTTGCTTCCAGTTGCAATGTTCAGACAAAGTGGATCTACATGGCAGTCTATCTTTAATTAAGTAACAATAAACAAACACCCAGAAACATCTACCAATAGCACGGACCCATGTACTCAAGCACATCAATGCTCTACTTATAAAAGAGGCACGAGGGAGGGATCTTAATCAAATCAGAGACTTATAAAACACACACATTTTAAGATGTTTCTCAAATCATACCAAATGTAAACAGATAGCAAATTACTGTAATACAAAAATACAACATGTTTAACTCTATAAGGCCCGTGTTAGGCTCACATAAGGGAATAACATACCATGACGGTTTGTACATTACAGCTACACTACGACTGACGACGACCTGCTCATAGTAATTCAATGTCAGAATTTTTCATGTTTTATAAAAAACAACGACTTCTTCTTTTTCTCTTCGATTTTCTCCTAGAAAATTCTGATTCTGTGATTTTTATAAGACATCTATATATAGTCAATGATAAAAAACTACACATAAAAGCCACGTCGAGGCTTTTTTTTTTTTAAACACACTGTTTTGACCATGTAATTTGTGATGTATGTGTTAGAAAATCAAAACTTACCAGTGGATGAATAATGTGCAGTGGATTTTAAAACAAAGGGTGGGAAGCGAGGAGGAGAGAGGTACTAGAAATCATCCCGAGGGACGCAGACTGCGTGATGAAAACCAGAACATATTTGGTAACAAAAAAAACAGCAACGTATAAATAGCAAAACCCATTACAAGAGAAACTCAAATTGTGAGCCAGCTACCTTGAAAACAAACCCAACGCTAACACCCACTGCAAGAAAGACAAGGCAATTAAAGAGATCAAGCTCATGAGGTCAAAACGTGGCAGCCATTCAAGTAAAACATGCAGAAAATAAACAACTCCAAAATAAAAATCCCCCCCCCCCACCCGAAAAAATAAACTAAGAAGTCACAGGAAATTAGGAGAGAAAATGTCGCAAAGTTCAGCCGATCAAGCCTTCGTGGAATTATTTTTAACATCTAACTGCACAATCATAGAAGATAACTCGGGTTCGCCTGGTGGTTTAGCAATCAGTGAAAAATGCTCCTGTAACACATACAGGTCAGTCACAGCCATTGTGGCATTGATTTTTTTATTTTTGTTAACCACAGTGGATCCATTAGAGATACAGTTATCTAAAAACTGTAAGAGAGGATGCGTGTGTGTAAGTTTGTGTGCACTAGGGCAAAACGAACTAATTTGATAATCGACTGAGTCTTTATTTATTTTTTTGGACAAATACGTTTAAGGTGTCATCTTATTTGCAAAATGTGGCTACTTTATTTATGTTTTCACAGTAAAAAACAGATTAATAACGAACCTAATCATTAGTGGCAGCTCTAGTGTGTACACACACACTTGTATTCATGCTAGTCAGTAAAAACCTTGGTATCTCCTTGAATGACAGCTTTCCACACGACACTATCGCTTACACAAACATACAATCCTTCAGCATTAAAAAGTCAGCGACACAGGAGTTACCAGGTTTTCACCCAACAGTGTGTAAGGTGTGTTTGTGTGTCAGACTGTGCAAGGGTGGAGGCGGGGACGGGGGCGGAGGGGAGTCCAAGTCCTGCTCAGACGTAACAGACATACAGGTAAGTCTTTTCTATCCTCCAGTCCGCCGGCACCTCCTCGGGTTTGTGGCCCTTCATGTGCTTCTGCATGGCGGCCAGGCTCGGGCAGAAGTCCTGGCAGATGGTGCATTGGTACGGAGACGCGCCGTTGTGAGTGCGCAGGTGCTTGATCATGGCCGAGTAGTCTCTGGACCGTTGGTGACAGAGCTTACACTCAAATGGCTTCTCACCTAAAAAATTCAACAATACAGCATTAACCTTGTAGACCTGGAGCCAGACGGCTGCCAGGTGAGACGGGGACTGGCCTCTGTTTCACACAGCTGTACTCATAGAGCTGTGCTGTGTGTTTGCGTGTGTGCGTTCAAGGATTAAATGGGTTTGCCTTTAATTTGATGCTAAACATTGCTCAGTCAGCTTCTGGAGATGTATTTTCTTTCTGACTTCACAGAGATGTCAGATAGTCGTCGGGAAAAATTTAAGCCGAAATAAAATGTAGGCTCTGTTGCACAATTTATTGATTAAATTGTTTTTGTGTAAAGTAATTTCATTCACAGTCCCCTTTTATCCATATCTTTATCCACTGCCGCAGCTAAAACCCGCAAAACAATCAAAACGTTTAGGCGCTGCATTTAGGCTGTTGGAGTAAAATGTTTAATTCCCTTTATCATAAATATTCTCCCTTTTTTATTTAAAAATAAATAAATAAATCTTCACACGCTGTCGTTTTAGCTTTAAACATATGTGTGTGTTTATCGTTCTGTTCTTCTTTTCTGGTTTGTTTCCTCAAATGTGTTATTGCCTTCCTGCCCTGTCATTCCTGCTTAAGACTCGATGCTGAAAAGTGGGTCACGAACATATACTTTAAAAAGAATTCCCCTTAAAAGAGAGACACTATAGTTTTTATCAAAATGGAGGAGGGATTGGTGCGTTTGGAGGATGATTTAATTCACATGTAACGACCAGGGCAGGATGATGCATCAAATCCAAGTGTCGGCCGTGTTTGTTTTAATGCTCGATAATAGTTTTTAGTCTTTTCAGTCAGTTAAAATATCCACACCCTCACCTGTGTGCACGCGGTAATGTGTCTCTAGCTGGTGTTTCAGGCTGAACCTCTTCCCGCAGCCGTTGCACTCGTACGGCTTCTCTCCCGTGTGGATGCGTTTATGGCCCCTCAGCGTGCCGTCGTCTCTGAAACAGCTCCCGCAGAATTCACACTCAAACGGGTGATCGCCTGGAAGCGCCGCCGTGTCACCGACACACAAAAACACGCAGCCCATTATTGTGAGAAAGCATGAAAGGCTAACTTTATCCTTGGTATGACACGGCACATGTAGCTGCATAGGTCAAATAGTCACACGGGCCTTTCTGCACATGCATATCAAGCAGGGAAATAATGTGCTTTCAGACGTCGCTAATGTTATGACATGAGGACACTCCTCTTGGCTGTGTGCTAATAGCTAATAAAAGTCCTCCAGGCATGTGCTGCTCTGTTCTCTATACTGTAGTTAATCTATTTCTCTCCTAGGCTGAGGGTTTGACTCATCTCCAATGACCTATGTGCCTCATTATCTCAGTGTCCACAGCAACAGCCAAGTCAGAGGATACATTGCTCTCCTCATTACAGGCCCATTCTCCCCAATCCCCCACCCCACTGTGGAGCAGATGACATTTACAAAATGTTACTTCCAAGCAGAATGGCATACAAACAAGATACGCTGCCATGGCCAAAACTCCCTTCACTTCTGTCTCTTCACATCAATTATGTATTTCTCCTGTCTAGACATCAAGCCGTCCTGACAGCTGGGAGTGTTATTTAAGGTAAAAGAAGAAAGGGGGACATCTTTTCAGTAAATATCTCTCCGTCTCCCGCGGCTCCAAGACTCACCCTCGCTAGAACACACAGACAAGTCATTTCCATTTGCTTTTCCTTCAATATTTATTTGGGTTTCCTCTATCATTTTGGGTGAACCACACTAGAACTGACAGCCGTGAATTGCAGAGGCCCAAAGGCTGTCTAAGAACCCAAAATATAAACAGGATGAAATTGCCCAAAATATGCACCGGCCATAACGGTACAGTGCTGTCATCAGAGAGGTGAGTCATCTTATAGAGAGAGAGAGAGAGAAAGGGGGGAGACAGGAGGGTGGGAGAGGATGCATGCAAATCGACTAAAACCTTAAAGCTAATAACCTACGGAAATCAACCCGTATACAAAAATAAACACCGCCGCCTGTCTCGACATATGCACGCGTTTGACACCAAATGTTCATGTTTCGTGACAGGAGGTGACACCGTCGACAAACAATGACGCTCGCGAACGATCCGACTCTTACCCGTGTGCGAGCGCAAGTGTCTTTTGAGGGTGGTGTGGCTGGGAAAGGGGCGCTCGCAGTGGCTGCAGATGTAGCTGTGCATGCCGGCGTGGACCTCCATGTGCTGCTGCAGGGCCTTCTGGGTCTGGAAGCGCTTTGCACACAGCAGACAGAACACCGCCATGTCAGTCCCTGGAGAACGCACAAGACACAGACGCACAGTTATTTCAGTACCATACACAGACAGGGCCTTAAGTGGGGAAACTGGGTCACTTCAACTTTGTGTGAGTCCTCTGAGGGAAAAGCTTCTTTCAAAGAGCAAGTGCCTCTACCTAAACTAACTCCCCTAAAAGCCCAGAGGCACTTTCAGCTGTGAGTCTTTATGCGTTCTATTTTAAACCATGAAAGTCATTGTTTTCTTTAAGAATTTCCCACACAATGCACAGCATGCCAATCACACAATCAATGGCTCCTTCCTGGTGTGTTAGATGTGTAATTATTCTCTTCATTCCCCATCAGGAGTCAGCTCCAGCCTGTGAAGTCCTCTGTCTCTGTGCTCAAAGAGCAGCTGATAGTAGCTCCACCCTAAATGATGCCTACACTATGCGCTCCGTGCAGAATGTTAAGTAGTGATATCAAGCCATTAAAGGCAGGACTGCAGGAAAAAACACAATCCAGTTTAATCCTGTGTGTGACCTGGCATCTCTTTGGGGCTGCTTTCCTGTTGCACAGAGTGTGGAGAGGAATACAGATAGGGAGTCGCTGGCAGGGTAGTTTAAGTCAAAATGGCTATGTGAAGAAGATCCATTGGCTGTCATACAGTCAACACTTGATCTACAGGCTGTGTACGCCGGCTCTCAAATCCTTTCTGGCATTCACACCGATGCAAATTCATATGTGAGGTAAGACTGAGGGACTGGTTAATCAGCGGCATTAGACATAATGTGCATGTCCTGGAGAGTGAGGCTTTAATGTGAGATTATGAGGTCCTTATTTCTCTGTCTGCTCAGGTTGCAGATCATTTACAATGCTAGCAGGTCCCATTGCTCCTGACTCAGATTCAATCAGACATCTCCAGCGGAGGATCATTAGTAAACAGAGGACTGTGCCAGCACTTCATTGGAATTCAAGTGGGGTTGCTGTGTCGCATTTAAAATGCAGTCTGATGAGGTCCACTAAATCAAATCATTTGTTACTGTTATTGAAGTGCCTTGAGGCAACTGGCAATTAAATTGGAATTAACGCAGGGAAAGGGATACAGCACACTCATACTAAGAGGGAAGAGTGTCAGACACTTGCTTTAGGTTCAATCAAGTTAACAGACAGACGAGCCCGTTCAGAGGAGAAAGAAAAAGAAACAATCAAGCAAATTCACATTTTCAGGGACAAATCAAAACCCGTCGCTCTCCGTTGTTTATTAATCCACGCGCCACAAAAAGCGAGACGCTGCGTAGCTTCTCTTCTCCAAGCCCCGTTTTGGAAATGCCGCTCCAAAACAGAACAGCGTTTACAGAACAGATAATTTGTAATCATTAACAGAAAAAGATGGGGATGAAAGACATTCCCTGATCTTAACAGTCCTACAGGGAGGCGATCTGCTGGAATGAACTGCACCTGTTCAGAGGCTTTAGCCTGTGGACTTTTGCACAAAGGGGCACACAATGAGGTTCAGGCCCTCATTGACCAAGCCCATTAGTCATAGGCTCCTCACGCAACTCCTACAATCCCTGTCTTTATGCTGTCGCCTAATGACCAAGGCCCTTTTCTCACCCATGGATCACAATATTTTAGTTGTAGACAAAAGACCCTCCATTCTCAACGCCTCTGTGCCCTCCCCTCTCCCCTTATCCGCTGACCATACAGGAAATCCTTTCACTGTCTAACCAGCTTCACTTTCTGCCTGACTCATACTTAACTACTGCCAGTTCACTGTGCGGCGGCAGCAGCAGCAGCAGCAGCAGAGTCTGGATAATGATCTATCTAAAAATGGCTAAAGACGTTTAAGAAGCATAAAATGAAGTCTCTTGCATGACCCGAGATGTGAAGCCTTCATGCACTTTAACCAGTTTGTCTCGCAGTATTTGCTGCAGCCAGCAGGGGGAGCGCTTTCTGTTCCTATGCATTAGCTGCAGGCAGAGCAGAGCCCTCAACCAACTCAACAGCATATTATCCACCTTGTTAGATACTTCAAAGCTACTTTAATCATCTTCTCTCTGCTCACTCTTTATTAACCAACGTATACCGCAAACGCCTGTTTCAGTGCAGCTCGCTTTTTTTTTTTTTTTTTTTTTTCCTCGTCTGCTCGGGAAGTTTAACATTTGTCTGTGGAGGTAAACTCCCTGACACACTCGCAGACGCTCACAGATGTATATCCTGATCCCTCTGTCATCCGCAATACTGAAACTTGAGAAAAGAAGTATGACAAATATTCTGTCACAAGAATCTCACTCTTGATCTTGGGTTGACACACAGTGACAACAGCTCAGCAGTGATTTTTTTATTTTTTATTTTTTTTCTCTTTCGGTTTTATTCTGCTCAAGCGATGCCAAAAATAAAAATACCAAATAATATCTTGAAGTGTAAACAAACAAAACAAAAAAAACCTTTTAGAGGCGAGGAGGTGTTTGTACGTGTCAGTGGTGGCATTTCGCCTCACTGCGCTCTGTTAACTTTTCAAACAAAAAGGATTCGCGGTCATAGAGTTTTCCAGTAAGCTTTGGTAATAAGTGCAGAGGAGCTTCTTTATGAGAGAATAAGCCCTAAAGTTGGCTGTCATTGCCCCCTGCTTTCTCACCCTTAACCAGACAATGGGCTTGGGATTTGGGTGTTAAGGCACAGGATGACCCCCTGACCTTTGCCCCTCAAAGGGGTAAATACCATGTAATCAATGGTATTCCTCAAAAGGCTGGAGAGCTGACTGAGCATTGTGTTTAGTGGGAGTGGAGCTTTAACAGTGGGAATAATCATTTGCTTCCAAGCAATCCCGCCGCGAGGCAGAAATTATAAACATTTACTGTGCGCATTATATCACCGAGCCGCTCGTCTAATGCACAATTAGGTTAGTAATTGAGGACGGTTTGAGGTTGTCCGGCTATTTCAGCACATCCCCGCTAAGACGGCGTGTATGCTCATGTGATTTAACATGGTCTGCCTTCGTACATCTGCCACTTATTCAGTCCAACTGAGGTGGGAGCCGGCCAGGCTCTCACGCTGCCTAAGAAACAAAACCATGTGTCTAGGCAACCAGATAGGATCATGGTCCTTGTTGGGGTGAAGTGTTCAAGCTAATCCCTTCATTCACAAATAAGCGCAGCCTGTTTCTTTTCAAGCGGCAAACAAAAGTTTTCCCACCCTGAGAATCTGGGAGTAAACCCCGGCCGCAAATTGAACAAGAGATTGTATCCGTGATGACCACAAAGCTGTATAATTCTGCACTGACCAGAGCTCCTTATCAGTTAAATTAATCGGGTTTGTTTTAACGTTTGCTCAAGACGTAATAAGCATTTTTTAATTTTTTTTATTAAATACTTTCAGAATTCTTGTTGAAGTCTGAAAAATAAATCCGCTACTATCTTCACAACAACACAAAATATCACAATATTACATCAGTGCCGATCAAATCCACCAGTGTGCAGTGCACTCTGTCCTCAGGTCCCGCTATCACCCAGTTAAACACACAGTCATGCCGGCTGCATTACGTGCTAGACCTCGTGTGACCCCGTGCGTTAATGTTACTGTACGTGTCCACGCAGACGTCTCCCCGTAGACGTGGCCCGCTCACATACACACAAAACCACGCCACGGTACCTCAAACAACCCCGGGCGTTCATCAGCAGACTGCTAATCTACCCGAGTGAGGAACGACCGGCTCAATAATTAATGCAACAAGAGATACGTTGCTCGTGTTTAACCACCATTCTCCGGACCGGTTCAGTGAGGTCACGCGCCGCGTCATTCGCCTCGCTTCCAAGAATGTTTACAATATTTTCCCCCGTCGACCGCGTTTTCGCTTTACGTGCAATGACAGGTCATCCCGCCGGCTTTGTGATACACAAAGCCGAGTGTTATGATACATAACACTCGGTAAAAATAAATACTGAGGTGGGGGGGGGAGGCACAATGGCCAAACAGAGCTCTGGGTTCAGCTCAGTTTAAGGCTTATATGAATTACAACCGGGTATTAACAGGAGGGCGCTGTGTGATGACGGACACGCAATTAGGCGAGCTAAAAGGTCTGCATTAAGAGGGATGCATTAGAAAGCTCAGCCTGTATCTGAATAGACTACAGGACTGTTTAATTAGGGTTTGGACAGAAGGTAATATTATTCACTTGATGAAGCAGCCTGTAATGTGTGGAAACAGTGCGGCCGCTGTGAGTACACAAAGGCAGCACTCTTAAGGCCTGTTATCCTGAAGGCAAGGTGGCAAAAACTGTCAGCCAGCGTGGTTTGAAGCACATACAGTCCATTTATGTGCGTCCCGTAGATAAGCTCCAGCCTTGGGTTTCCCAAAATTGAAAGCACGGTGCCCCAGAGCCTCGGCTCGCTGTGATGAAACAAACCCCTTTGTTATGAGAGCAATTCGGAGACAGATCCATTCTTTTATTTTGGGCACTGACAAGTAGGTCAGAGGAGACTATGACAGTGCTGTGGTGAGGAGTAAACAGCAGCACATGATGTTGTTTTCCTCTCAGTCCTGGCATCCAGCACCAGCAGCGATCCTCCTGCCCTCAGGAAGTCCTCACATACCCCCTTCCCACAGTCCACCCCGCCCCCCCCCAGCCCACTCCTCCTCCTCCTCCTCCTCCTCCTCCTCCTCCTCCTCCTCCTCCTCCTCCTCCCCCCTCTCTTTGATCTCAGCAACCCACGGCCATTCACCTCTGACATATCAAAATAGCTAAAGAGACTTTCACTGTAAACTAGCCTCGCAGCCAGTTATTGCCAAATTGCTTGAGAGTAAGGTCTCCAAAAAGTAGCATTATTTCCCCTCTAGAGGAGGTGGACAGCAGTGCTGCAGCTGCTGAGGTCTGACAAGTGTTAATCTGCTAAGAGGAAACTCATTTGGCTCACTGGTTATGCCACGTGGCGAATTAAAGCCGGGCACTGCGCGATGGGCACAGACAGAACTCTGTGTGCTTTTTTAGCAGAAAATAACGATAATAATAATAAAAAAAAAAAGGTGATTTATAAAACGTTAATCTTTGCATCGAGCTGATCCCACGTCCCCTCAGCGGCGCCGATTAAAACGAACCCGCGGCTCGTTTACCGTCGGCCAAGAGCGACGACGTTTAAAAGTGAAGTAAAAAAGGGTCCTGCGTCACAGCGGACCCGAGCTGAGCTCATGACAAAATGAAAGAGCAATGCCCTCCTGTAACGTGCCCCGGATACTCGGCCAAGCTGAAACCGAGCTCTGGATGTTTACAACTCGGGAAGAGGAGGGTAGAAACTTCTGGGCATCGTTAACACCCCTCCATGTCCACATCCATTAACTATTCATACTGTGGGTGCCACCTGGAGTTACAGTTACGTGCCAATGCTCCTGAGAGGGTTATCACCTTTCTCTGACAGTAGCAGAAAAGGTGTGGATTCAGACACTGTCAGGAATACTGTATGCGCCACCTGACGACTATACGCCCGTTTTCTTTTCTTCATTAAAGTACAAAGAAAAATATTAATTCATAACTTAATCAGTACAGTCACTGCAGACAGTCTTATCCTTTAAAAAAAAAAGAAGCAGTTTTCGGCTTTGTCCTGATTTTAAGGCTTTTTAATTTGCACCTAAACGCCTCCTTTGGCTTTTTTTCTTCTTCTAACTTAGCCATCAGCTCCTCTGACAGGTTGTTCCAAACTCTAAGAGTCCAGATTGCAAATCATCATTTAGGTTTGTGCAAAAGAAAACTAAAAACATAACTATTAAGGAAGAATATTTTTGACTCATACTAGTGCCACCTGTCAATGCCAGACAAGGATAGGGGGGACGGTGTTTAAGAGCATTGAAAGACAAACAAAATAAAGGTGTTTGCGTTGTTGCTGCCGAGTGTGTGTGGCGGTAAATAATTTCACAGCCGCTGTCAGGAAGGAGGTGAGGATAGTATGTCGGTGAAACTGTACTGCCAGCGCTGTAAAGCTACGGCTGTGGGCAAAGTGGCATGCGGTGGGTCTGGATGCCAGGAGATATTAGTGGGTGATATGTGAGCGGGGGCCTCCCACCTCGCTGTTGATAAATTATGGAGCATCATGACAGGAACAGTTTAACCCAGCCAGCATGACGAGCAAGTTTAGACCCACGATCACAAGCCTCGTAGTCACGGCTTACTCGACAGCTCGGTGCATACTGTCCAGATTAAACGTGTGTGTGTGTGTGTGTGTGTGTGTGTGTGTGTGTAGGGGTGGGAGAGTCAGTGAAGTACCTGTGTGTGTTTGCCTGTGGGCCTCCAGAGCATCCTCCGAGGAAAACGTCGCTCCGCACTGATCACACACCAGCGCCTCTGCAGGAGCTGCAGACGAAATGAAACACATCTCGATCAGACATGAACACAAATGTTTGTAATTGTAGTCGGTTAATTTAACATTTGAAGGGAGCCGTGGAATACGAGAGGAACAAAGGCGGCGCAGTTTGAAAAGTCACCAAAGAGCCTCGCTTGTGCTTTTCAGGTGTTAACACAAGGAAGCGAATGCGCGGAGTACAATGGAGCAGAGGAAAGCGCCGTAAAAACACAACTGGGGACAAACAAAAGCCCCAGACAGGGTGCAATGGCCCTTCTTCTTGACAAAAAGAGAGCCGAGCTGAAGAGTTTTATTTACCGTGCCCTGTTATCAGTCTCTGAACAGTGAGCAGACTGTCTGCCTGAGAGGCCACAGAAGGACTGGGTGTTCTCTCTACAGCAGACGCTTCCCGCCTGCGGCACATCCCTTTATCAAAAAAAACACTTCAGAGTCAACACCCCAAATCCCATCGCATACACTGTAAACTACAGCTCCCAGTTCACCTTTGGAATGCCCTTGTCTATTCTGATGAAGACATGAAAGACACAAGTATGCATACTGCTTGCAGAAACGTTCAGTCCTCGTTGTGCACTCACCTCACACCTGCACAGACAGACACATAGGACAGATATGGGCACACACACACACACACACATCCTCTCTCTTTCACACACAGCTGTTTGGATGTGGGTTGGCTCTCACAGAGATGTAAATCGGTTGCAGATCCATACTGGCCCAGGGCTCATTCACTGATCTATTTTCTGCTCAGCTGGCTTTAAATGAAGTTAAAATGACTCATTAAAACACCCACAAGCGTTGGGAACTCTGAGCGCTACAGCCTAAATGTGGTCCTCTTTCAACTCTTACGATGCCTCTGTACACAGACAGTGTGCCACTGTTCCCAGTGCTGCACACAAATAACAAAAAAAAAGCCACAGTCTGTTCATTTCTAAAAAAAACGGGAAAAAAAACACAACAGTTTCTGAAAACAAACTGTTACTGTTTTGGAACGGTGCGTTTTGTTACGCGGCGCGGCAATAAAACTTGGTGGAGAGTCGTCTCGTATAGTAGTAACACTGAAGCAGTGTTGTAGAGCCTGATGTTGTGTGACGCTGTCCAGTGTGGTGTGTTGTGTTGTGTGAGATTGTGTGATAAGGGAAGAAGAGAACATAGTGCATTGTCTTGTGCAGTCAAAGGCACGGAGTGTGCTCTCATCCATAAACCATCAAACTGTCTCCAGACGCGGCTGCAATCGTCCTCCATCAAAACACTTTGTCTGGCATACCAAAATAAGAGCCAGCATCGAGCTGAATACCAAATCAGCCCATTAGAGCAGTGGAGCACTCGCTCCTTAGCAACCAGCGGGATCTAAGGCTGCTATACCGAAATACACAGTGACAAAGAAATGAGATCCACGTCTCCCTTTTTTTTTTTTTGTAGTAGTATTATATGTTGACACGTTGGGATGGGGCGAGTTTATGCAAAAATTCAAATTAGGTTAAAGGTGCTGCTGTTGTGGATGTCACCGCGAATTGAAAATCAAAGCGCGTTGTGGAGGTCTGAGGGAGCGTAATGCAAGACAATGTGTGTGTGTTTAGGGTTATGCAGAGGATGTAGAGGCGGCGGCGGCGGGGGGGGGGGGGGGAGGCAGGAGGGGGGGTGAGGTGAGGCGTGAAGCGGGGGGGGAAAGGGACGATTCAGGTGAAGTTTAAAAGATTCTCTCTCATCTGTCAGCAGTATGTCATCCCCGAACAATCCTCAGAGAGCAGGCGGAGAGGACAGAGACACATATTCCAACTGAGGTTTCTGTTTTAGTTTCATTTTTAGCCCCTGATCCTCCACACCCACCCCTCCCCACCGCACCCCCCCCCCACTCCATCCTCCCCTTTCCTCCCCCTCCTCTTTCTCTATTTTGGATAAAGTAGCTGGGAGAGCAGTCAGGTCTGATTAAGTCTGCATTTGGGTACAGTGTGTTCCTGGACACACATCTGCGAGCGAGCCATCACACACGCTTCGGAACACTGGCAGAACACCCAGGCCTGCCGGCAGCTGATGATGTCATCACTCAGAAGGGGCCGAGCTGGCGAGCCGCCAGAGTCTCCGAAAAAACACAGAAACGATTCAAACGGAGAGGAGAGCAGAGGGAGGGAGACGCACATAGACCTAAGCATGGAAAAGAAAGCATGATCCAAGTATTCGGAGCAGCACTAACTGGTATGAAGGAGGAGGAGAGGAAGAGGAAGAGGAGGAGGAGGGGTGAGTGTGTGGTGTAGTGTAGTATGAACAGGTGCATTTGAAAGGCTGCACCACTGTATCAAGAGCACTGATGAGCAGTGAATACTACCTGTGTGAGACAGCATGTGCATCCTTAACCGCATGCTGTCCTGGAAGTGTTTGCCACAGTACTCGCAGCCGTTGCCCTTCTCCTCGTTATGCAGCCTCCTGTGGAAAGACAAACACTAATGTGAGGCACGTTAACACGCACGAGAAAACAGAGACGAGACAATAAAAAAAAAAAAAAAAAGGATCTGCGCCTCGTTCCGTAAGGTCTCCCAAACCCTAGAAGCGTCATTGTCCTCGTAACAAGAGGAGCATGTTTTAATTCCGGCAAGAATCCCTCGCTGAATGCAACATCATTAGCGTAAGAGGCCCTTGGAGTTGTGAATCACAACGCATGAATGCTAAAAGAACACAGACAATGGGATATCTGGCTAATTTCAGAGTGCAGACATACGCGTGCCTCCACCCGCCAGCACTGCAAGACACTGGGCACGCACACAAACACACACAATATGCACACACGCGCGCACACACACTTCTCCTGTAACTGCAATGAATAGAGAGAAAAGAAGATGATTCGCTGAAGCTCCGCCGGCAGCAAAACCTATCATATCATATCACACACAATCCAAGCATGCAAGGCATCTGTACTGTTATCCTTATATCACCCCGCTAACAGCCGAGCGAGCGGCCTAAAAAGAGTCTGCGGCTGAACACAGGCCAAACAAGTGAGACGTAATTTAACACAGATCACATCAGCACGCTCTGGAACGTCGCTGACCAACTTCCAGTGATGATATTTCACTTAACGTGACACTTATTACAACGTCCTGATGGTCCAGACGTTATATTTCCTTTTTCTCGTTAACTATTCATTGGAGGGGATAAATATAGAGCGTCCTGGTGGCTTATGGAGGTTTAAAGCGCTGACCATGAAATCACGATGTTTCCGGTTTGGGTCCAGCTGGGGACTGTTATTGTATTTAATTTTCAATTCCCGCTTTTGCCCCCTTCGTTTTTACCGTCGGTGATATTCATACGATAAATTATTTTAAGTAAATGAATATGCTAAATAGATTTATAATTAAATTACATGCAGATGTTTTAGTTATTAGTATTATTTATTTTTAACACGGGGCAGTTGTAGGACATGGATCATAGCCTGAGTCTGGTCTGAACCTTTCATCTTGCAGAAAGTAATCTATAAAAGTTTGTAAAAATTCCTCCTCTTGTTATTTCAGAGGGAATTTAATCTCATTTAAATCCGAGTTTTTCATCTCGTCATTCATTAGGTTTGAGTGTCTCGGTGCAGTTTTCTGTTTCCAATAAAGGAAGATCAGTCTCAGGCTGACAAATTATATTCTCTTCCGCATCATTTCATATTATATGTAAAATATCACGGACATGAATGAAGTCTGAAAAAATATTCCTCAGATAACCTGATATTCAGAACAGCTAATGATGCATTTATGTGGAGGGTTTAAATCTGGAAATATTTAGCAGAGCTTCTGTTCAAACGATGAATTACCTGAATGGTTTATAGCACAGATGTTTCAGTAATCATTATGATTTACTGACACATTGTTAGCGTACTGTCTTGTCATTTTGGAACTGAATTTGAGCCAGACTGTTTGTCGTCATACTGGAACAAGAGAAACTCCCGTCTTGAACATCAGTAGAAAATGTCAATCTCCAGGCCAGGTGTATGCTCAGTGACCTGGGTGCAGACCTACAGCAACTTCATTACATCCTCAAGCAGTGCCACCAATGCAGCTCCTTCAACCTGCGGACATCCGCCTGTCTCCATGAGTAAGCCACGCGCATCACTAAATATCCCACAGGATGCTCCGTTTCAACAGAGGCACGAGGCTGAAATGTCAGCCACGGGCTCAAACGGGGCGGAGAGAGAGCTGTGATTCTAATCTGGGGGTTAGCCGCGACGCACTAGGACCTTGGACTTGTTTTATAATTATTAGGGACAAGTCAAACACTACCGAGCATGCACAATTAGAAACATCTGCAATCAAGCTAATGAGAGTTGTCACTGAGCTGGCTGCGAAGTTTGACAAAATACAAAGTGACAGGCTCATAAATAAAGTAAGAATAAATAAAACAACAACAGAGCGAGTCGTGAAGCAGAAGTTATCTATCGTGTGTCTGAAGCGTCCAGCCCGGTCCCCGCAGAGAGGCTCCTCTCTGCTGATGCAAAGGAATGCATATCAAATAGCCAGGGAGACGGCCCGCTGTGTGTGTGAGGCGCACGTCGGCACAAATAATCACTGAGAATTTAGGAAATAAGGCTTTGTCAATAAGGGCGCTCTGCGACACCAAGGCCTTCTTTATATCAACGCCCTCACAAAGACCCGATTCAAAACTTCCCGACACGTCTCACTGTTAAGACGTGAGTGCAGGTGTCCGTGGGAATAAATTAACATATTTGATGTTGTGCTCTTTCCCATGATGTTAAAATACTGCGTGAGTTAAAAGCTGCAGGAAGATCAGGAAACCGCACAGCACACGTCCATGTTTTATTGAACATGTTTGTCAGGAAACACGCTGGGCAAACTAAGACAATTTTAATTATTAGATATTTAATCTGAATAATGATGTTTATTTTTCTGTTAATTCAAGTAAATTTGATTTTAAATACAGCGTGATGCTGCAGGAGAGTGTGACTACTGTGGTGCTGATGTGCGTTTTGTGTGCGTTACCTGTGCTGCTCTACAGCCTGCCTGCTGTGCAGCTGAATCCCACATTCACCGCAACACTGCTGGCCTTGAGTCTGGCCCTCGTGCCTCATCCCTGCTGCAAACTGGCCCAGCCTGTTCAGGAGCTCCCTGTGCAGCAAGCCTTGGTGCAACAGGCCGCTGTAGGCCCTGGGGTCCAGCGGCACCCCCAAGGACGGGGCCATGGAGACGGACACTGGCATGCCGTCCCCTGTGTGGTTGGAGGGCACGGAGTATAGGGAGGCCAGGTGTTTCTCTGAGATCCCGGGAAAACAGTCAAGAGCGTTCCCCCCCACTTGTCCTCCATCTTCGGGGCCCGAGTGCAGCTCCCGAGCGCTGGTGATGACGCTGCCTCTCAGGGGCGTCCCCGGGCCCTCGTCTCTGTGTTGGTCTGACATGCTTCCCTCCCCGGCGCTGGAGGATCTGCCCTCGGAGCCGTTGGCGTCGTCCACCTGCATGCGCTCCGATTTTATACTCGTGGAGAGATCCAGGGACGATTCCTGGGTTAACTCTGAGCCGCGCTGCTGAGCGTGCTGAAGACCGTCCATGTCGACCTCACTGTCCAGCTTGGGGCTCGATTCAGGAGCCGCTTCTGACTCCGGACCTGGAGGGCTCCTGTCCGTCATGTGGTACAGCGCTAGGTGGTGCAGAGCGGTGGGAGTGGTGCGGTTGGGTCCGTCCTGTATGGAATGCTTCTTGGACATCAACATGTGCCTCCAGTGCCTGGCCCTGCTGTGGTCACTGTGGTCTCCAGAGCTGTGATTCCTCACCGCCACCTCCTCGCTCTCCTCCGCCTGGATGGTCTCCAGCACCTTCAGGCACTGCTCCTCCAGGTACTCAATCTCCAGGATCTCGGCGGCGTACAGCAGGTCGTCCAGATCCTCGGCCGCGGCCTGGAGCGAGGCGGTGTAGGCGTACTCTAGGATCTGCTGGAAGGTCTTTGGGGACAGGAAGTCCAGGGCGTAGCGCAGGCTGCTGCGGTGGAACAAGATCTCAAACATCTTGCTGGTGCAGGCCAGGACGGTGCGGTGCGCAGGAAACTCCTGGCCATCCACCGTGATGATAACATCGCACAAGGTGCCGGTCAGGCGCATCTGATTGGCCCGCTGGAGAAGCGTGCTGGAGTGAGTGGGATTGTGGAGCTGGAGCACACCCATGTTTGTCAAACCCGTATCCACTCGGACCTTTTCTGAGCCCGCGCATGAGGTGTGGCTGTTCTGCCTGCTTCTCTTGCCTTCAGCTGGTAGCAGTTCTCTGATTATGGGAGAGAGGATCACCATTAGAGTCTGTCACATTTACCATATCAACTAAAAGGCAGTTAATTATACTCCAGTGAACACTTTTATCCATCCTCAAATCAAAAGAAATATTTTTTTTTTTTTTAAAAAGAAAAATATTCTGTGAACTATAAACCCCCCAGTGGTTCCTTCAAATGTTTTATTTGATGCTCCCTACATGTTTATGTACTTTAATTAAGCACCAAAGGCAGACAACAGGTCGATAAAGCGCAAAGCAACAGTTACCATTGCAGGTGATTAGTCTGAGGTCTCGTTGAGAGCGGTCACGTCGCTGTAATAACGTCTGCATACTGAGAGGTGACGGTTCAATTTATCAAGCTCCTCACACACATCCGTGCCCTCAACAGGTAGGCCTGCTATTAACCAACGCCTTGAAGGGCTGATTAGTTCATTTAGGCTGCGCACGTCCGTGATTAGACGCGTTAAAGACAATTAAGGCGCTCTGCTGAAAATCCCCCCAATAAGTTATCAAACTATCAGGAGCACGGAGGCACGGAAACGATACGCAATCCACACGTTTTCTCCACTACATTTAAATACCCAAATGTCTGTCTGGGTGATGATTAAGCCTCTGAATGAAGCTCTGTATTGTCGGACCGTCAGCAGCTCCTCCACTGATGCTGACAGGCTGCATCCTCAACTAACCGCAACACCAGCGCGCATCAGGTGCAGACGCGTAAATCCACCTTAAATATCCAAACACGTTGCGACAATTTAGCCCCCACTGCGCGATTATGCTCTGTCTGCACTGTGTTGGAGCGCGTCCCGTCTGAAAATTAAATGCCCGTTTATTTTGTGTAACAGTCCAGTGGATATCTCGGAGATTCAGTCTGAGCTCAATCAAGTTTTTAAAATCCCAAATCAGGCTGCGGACAAACTTGGGTCCTTTCCCACATGTCTGGAATTAAAACAAGCAGCCGCAAAACTGGCATCATTCACAGTATTAATTATTAAAATTAGTCTGGGACTGAAAAGTAGTTCATGGGAGCGGAATCACCTGACTGAAAGCATGAGGAAGAATAAAAAAAACAGTGTCAGCTGTCATAGTTGCTCTTACCTCCGTCTCCTAACGTCCTCCGCTGATTATCCAGGCAACATCATGCTTACACATTTCACAGTACCCGCTCCAAACTCAGTCCTGTTCCAAGTAAGCAAATCATCAGACAGCCACGACAGTCAAAGCGGCGGAGGGGCAAACGAGACTTCCGGGGAGAACTTTCAAAATAAAGGCTGAGAGCCACGTGTTGAAAATGAGGGGTTATAACAGAGCGGGAGGATCAGATAGAGGAACATAGTTTTAGTTTGTGCAAGATTATAATCAGATTAGGATTAACAAATAAAATAAAATTAAAGTGGGGTCAAATTTGTACTGAATATGCAAATAGAAGTACAAATCATCTTTATAATTCGTATTTTTGCAGGAGCCTTCTTGTAACTCTACAATAATCTACATAGACGTGAACGTGGAGCACCAAATAAGAAGTATAGAGGTCAGTTGTGATTTTATTTGCATTTTCACTAATATTCTGTGCATGCTTTTATCAGAGGCTTCTCATCTTTAATGCTTTGCGTACTTCACTTGGAGGTTAAATCATTGCTGGAAGATAAAGGAGAATCAGCTCAGCTCAGCTTCAGACCTATTGTTCATGCAGAGAGAGAAATGTGCATGTACAGACTTGGAGAACTTTTGTTTCTCAAGCAGTAAACTACATTTTTATTTATTTTATATATTTGCAAGCCTTGCCTTTTAGGTTAGATGAGGGGAGCGGGTATAACTCGTACTTGTTCCTGAACTGTAGCTGTATCCCTGCAGCTGTTTTCATTTTCAATATTTCAACAGATGGACAATGGAAACAGCCCTTAGCTAAGACTTCACTAAGGCTGTGACGTCCTGGTGATTCAGTGCCTTAAGACTCATTGTCACTGGTTTAAATCCAGCTGAGGACTTTTGATGCACGTCATCCTTTGTTGTTTCCTGAGAGCTCTTTATATCCATTTAAGGTGGGAGAATAAGAAATATACAGGAAACAATGCAAGCCTACGCAGTTTAACATCTTTTTATCTCAATCAGTTTCCTGTTTTTATTATATTATATATATATATATATATATATTATTTTTTAACTCGGAAGCTCTAAAACACTGGGATTAGCGTGTAAAATCCTACCATGTGTTAACTTTTAAACTAAAGTATGCAGTGGTGAAACAAGAGCATTTACTCAACTCTAATGTCCTAAATTCAGGTAGATTTCTATTTTAATGTCCCACTAATCACCTGCTGGAGTTTGCATATTAGTAATTTTCTGTACTAAAAACACAATGAGCTGAAGCAGAGCAGCACAATCTGACATGTTATTAAATCAATGGTTTTACATTAAACCAGCCAACTCACCTGTGCTCATGTTTATGCTTATACCAGTAACTTTATGAGTGCTCTGTGTATAAGCCTTTAAATGCTGGCTCCATCCATGATGAATCTTCCATGTACCACGTAATCTTGTTTGCATCACATCTTTATGTTGCATGAACGCTTTACCCAGATGCTTGTATACGTTTATCTGCCCACCTCCTTTCCTCTTGTTTGCATCTCTAACCCGTTTCTCCTTTTTTGTGCTTTCCACCGTCGCTTCAGTCTCTATAAGGCGTCAAGACGATCTATTTTGAATTTGGCACTATTAATAAATACTTGATCACTAGTCTATATAGCAGTTTCTTCTAACCTACAAGTCCCAAAGTCCCTTTGTTTTCTCTGATAGTACTGTTTGTTATACTGCTTAAATAGTTTAAATCAGCTCCATCTGGATGAGCTGCAACATTTAAGAGCTCCTCACATCACTTGTAGATGGACGTGCATGCAGGACTTTTAAATGTAATTCAATTGTAGCTTTACTATTATTTGAGGAGCTGTGGCTTGCGGTTGTCAAAGCTGCTCTGAGACTGAAAGGTCACTGGTTCAAATCCTCTTAACGTCCATGACTGAAGTCCCTTGAGCAAATACCTAAATCCCCAAACTGTTCCCGAGGTGCTTTGTGTGGCCGCCCACTGCTCGTAGTGTACTCTCTTAGATGGTTTAAATGCAGAGGACAAATTCCTTCTATGTGTGCAAAGATATATAGAGCTGTAGATAAGCAGGTAGAGCTGGAATCAGTTTTCAAGGTTATTCCAGGTTAAAATGCAGAATAAATAAACTTAAAGATCTCCAGAGGGAATTTTATATAATACTACATGAATGTCCCCCCATTGATCTCTACTAACTGAGCTGCTTAGTAGTTAGTAACCCTCGTATCATCTCTTCGACCATGCATATTTTGTCCCGTTTGTTTCTCTTTATAAATCCTAAAATATTATTAAGCCAACTACTATTGTATACTTCTTATTAGATAAGAAACTGTGGCCCTCAAACTCTGAAACAGGCTACCCTTTTATATCAAAGCTGCCCAGAGTTTGGAGCATTTTAAATCATTGTTGAAAACCCACTTCTTCTCGCCGACCTTCAGTCCAAGTTGAGCAGGATATCTTGGATTTTATTTTTAACAGTTTTTTAAATTGACAGATTTACTTATGGTCGTTTTATTGCTTATTTTAACAGGGATTGCTGATTTATTTATATTGCTCTGCTTGTACAGCACTCTGGTTCAGCTGAGGTTGTTTTTGAATGTGCTTTAGAAACTGACTGGACTTCTTTTTTAAATTAGTCGAGCACGTTTATATAAAATGATGTGATATAGAAACATTTGAGAGGACAGTGGTAAGGTCAAGCTTGGGACAGCGAATGTAAATATGTTTTAGCCATAGTAGTTCTTATTCTTTTATCTAACAATTTATTTTTTCTACCGCTTTTCACCTAAATGTCCTCTCTGTGATCAATAAAGTCTGATCCCTATCTTATCTTACACTATAAAGCACATCTCCTCTATTTTACTGATTTTTTTTGCCCTTTTATTTTGAAAGCCCCGTTCCCTAACTTCCTGTATCACCATGGCTACCTGTGTCTGACTTGACTGGCTGCAAATCATCACCGGGGCGACGTCACGGCTCTGAATGATCGCCCTCTGCCGCTCGTCGTGTCTCCGTCCAGGCTGCAATCAGAGACATCTACCGGGCATCTGAACTACTGACGGGTGAGGTGGAGAGGGTTTGTCCTGAAATACTGAAGCAAAAACGGATTCATTCTCCCACACACACCGGCCCTTTCATGTGTCAGGGCAAAGGAAAGACACAGAGAGAGAGAGAGAAATAAAATGAAATTAGGTAAGAGGGGACTGTAGGTCGTTGTGGAGACTGAAACTGGATGCCATGCCGGGTCAGTGTGGTTGTTGACACTGTGTTGACACAACACCGGTCACGTCTACTGAGGAGGAGGAGAAGGAATGCCACAGCTGAAAATATCGAGCCCTCACTGGCACATAGTTTATTGACATCCAAGCCTGGAAGTATTAACTTTACTCCTGCGCAAACAGGAGTCACGCAACAGCTGTTTATTTGCTTCTGCGATCATCTGAATGAGCAGCCAGACGAGTCTCCAGCTAACCTGTTTGCACTGTAACCTTTCAGTAAATAGTCTGTGTTCATGACATGGCGAAAACAAAAGAAGGGCAGTGCAAAAGTTGGTGTTTGGCGCCACCTGCTGTCCAGAGCACGTCACTGCAAGCGCTTAATCTTCAAAAAGAAAAAAAAAGAAAAAGAGAGGAAATAAATGAAAGTAATAACAAAATGGGCCAGGACAAAATTAGATTCGGAAACCATTTTTTATTTTGTAAATGGGTTAGCACTCAGACTGTACACAACAGATATTTTCTGAGTTTGACCCAATAAAACCAAAGGGAGCTTCCAGAGACGAGGGAGCAAGGTGGTCCGGTGTAGTTCAAGGAGAGGAATAATCTCATCTGCTCAGTTCTTCTTCTGACGTTACATCTACAATGTAAAGCTGCTTTTTTTTTTTTAAATAAAACAGAATAAAAAAAAGTTTGATCTTGCGTTTCAGGTGGACCACCCTGCTTTCCTGCCTGTGGCGTCCTGAAGTCAGTCAAGCCGTCGCTCCTGGTGAGTGAGTTTTGTACAAAAAGACACAAACTTAAAAAAGAAACCCACATTACAGAACACTTGAATAACAACTGGAGGAGAGAAATAAAAACAATGTGTAATGACGCCAGAACAAGCCCCCGCAGGTAACACTCATTGAATCAACATTTGAACTATTTGCCCCCCATACAAAAACACAGGGCACGTCTTATCTGAAGTACTGAGTTCATGCCAAGGCTCCAAACACCCTCCTTCCACTATAGCTGGCAATAATATAGTGCTGTGACCAGAGACGGGACAGTTTTATACACTACACGTGTTATAATGACCACATTAGTCCATTTATCGTACTTTTCTTCTAATAATACATCAAATAAAATAAAAAAGGCTAAATCTCTCACGACAAAGCTATGCAGATTATCATAGGAACTGATGACGAGACGATCTATCGACACACAGGCACAGTGCACAAGCTCGCAGGCAGGAATGGAAAAGAAACCTCTGTAGTTTTTAAATAGTACAAAAAAATGCTTTTTAGAGTTTTTTTTCACTTCAAACGCACAAACTATGAAGCCAGAACCTTTGATCTGTAATTTGAGGAAGAAACGATCATAGTCGTTGCCCCCTCCACCACCAAAACAAACACGTGGTTTATATTTAGCTCCAGATCATGAGACATTCGCGTGGCAATATCAGTCTTTCTGTTCCTCTTCTAATCAAATCCATTTTTTCTTAACGAGTATTTTTATGTAGCTTTACAGTAAGGCAGTGACAGACTGAATGAGCTTTGATCCAGAATCGGTCTCACCATCGACTTCTTTCCCCCCTGCAGCTGGCTGTGGGTTAATCCTGTATTTTTGTAACCATAACAAACATGGCTCTAGTCCGAACACTGAACTCAGGCCTGTGTTTTAATCAACGCCAGCGTGAAACTTCCCTGCAACAGACAAGAGTGCAACAGTAAACCTTGTAAACAAAAACTTTACAACCACTTGCAGGTCAGACATGCAGAACAAGCTATTTAATGAGACTAGCCCACAAAAAAATAAAATAAATCTAACTAAAAGTATGCAAACAGTTTTACATTTGAACATGAAAATAAGAAAAATAATTTCTATATATAGTCAGCTTTTTTTTCTTTTTTCTTTTTTACATTTCTCATAATAATCCATTACAGTTCAAACTATAGATAGAAAGTGTAATTTCATATATTTACCAAGCAATTGTTTTAATTAGAGACCTTCTTAATCGCTCCTGACTGGTTAAATAAAATAAGAATAAAAAAATAAAATAAATCTCTGATGACCTTAAGATGAATCCTCGGGTGTAGTAAACATTTCATGAATGAAACCGGAAATGAAAGCACAGTCAAAGTGCGCTCTAACCAACGTGTGTTGTTTCTGAATGTGTAGTTAAGGGCACTGGAAATCAAAACTCCTGTTTCTCGCTCGCTCGCTGCTGCAAAATGTTTTGGATTGGGCCGAGGTTTCTCTGGCCCATCATGCTTTGCTCTCGGTGGCATTTGTCAGTATGACACTGTTGGGTTCTGCAGCGATCAGGGTGTTTGCCAAGCCTCCCTCATCCAGTTTGGCTTTCTCATCGGAAAAAATCTTCCTGCAGCGGAAAGAAGAGAAAGTTCATAATTAAAATAATTAAGGTGTCATTTAAGAAAAACACACAAAGTTCTCAGCAAATAAAACACTTTATTTGAAACATTTAATCTGAATGACGTCTTCACCCAATATGTAAGAAGATTCTAGAGATCTTCTTACATATTTCTTCACCACCTTGACAAAATAAACAGATAATGACAAACCCATATAGTTCATATAGTTGCTTCCACTAGCGTCTTAGAAACTTTGAAACAACAAATGTTTAGCTTTAATCGGTTTAGTTCTACCTCGGAGAGAGTGTCTTTGCCTGCAGCTCTCGTCTCCTGTAGATCAGAGCAGGAAAACACCACGGTCCAGCCTCCGTTCTCTTCAGAGGAGGATTTAGGCAACGCTCAAACTAAACATTTAGTAATTAACCAAGGCAATTTGTAACGGTGCTGTTAAAGTGATGGCTGCTTGTTGTGGCTTTATTCAGACATGACAGGACTGTTAAAGAGGCACAATGCTGCTTGGCCTCTGGTGCAGGAGGGGGTGGAAAGTAATGTTTCTGTTCCAACAGGAACCGTAAGTGATTGATTTTACAACTCATTTTGTCATGGAAGCCATAAATAACGACCATCGTGAGGACAGGGGACAATCCCTGATGAATGGACTTATTCTCTCCATCATTAGAGTCTTTTTCTGCCTATTTTAAAACTACTGTGTAAACTTAAAGGCTTCCTTCAGACTGCAAGGACTGAGATTTGTTTCTCATTTCAGATCTTTAGGATACACTGTCAGTACTATTAAATCATGTTATTCAGATAGGTCCGTGCACAGATGTCTACCCTCTGAAGTACCAGCACACTGTTTACTTGGACGTTAAATAAAATGATAAGACACGTGTTTACATGCTTCAAAACATCAATCACTACAGAACTTATTTTGACATGAGCCAAGTGGTTTGGCCAATGACGGAGTGACAGATCTGCAGGAAATATAACACGAGAAGAAAAATAGCCGTGGCAGACCCACGTTTTTAACATTGCTGCCCACATTCATCGGCTTCATTCATCTTTTCTAACACTCGTTTGAACAACTTGTTGTTTTGCTGCCTATATGTTATATATCTGTTTCTCCTGGAAGCACGATATTATGAAAGGTTCACACCACCCTCCCTCGATGTGATCATAAACTCTCAGTAGGAGGCGGTTTCATTCTGATTATTAGTGTCCATGTTGTCTTCTATGGTGCTCTGCACAGATTCTGCTCAACATGTCCATCGGGATTAAGATGGGGTGATATTATTACTGTCTAGACTTTATAAAAACAATCTGGTTATGCCAAAGAACAGATTGAAGTCTGAACAAGGCTAAGGTCATAAACCAGTGTTTGATAAGAAAGGTATAAAGGTGACACGATGAAAATTTAAAAAAAAAAACCTGCAAGTCTCATTATTGCTCGAATGTTTTTTGGACTTTTAAGGCAAAAGTAAAATATTTTAGTCATTAACCATTAATGTGGAATTATCTTGTTGATTAATATTTAAACCTATAAAATGTTAAACCTTAAAATATCCAGTCAGTTGCAGAATGTGATCAATTAAATCAATTTATTTACATAAACTGACTTAATATGAGAAGAATCAGTTCAACTCCTTAACAGTGTCTTACCACAGGGCTTACTAATGGTTTTTAAAAGGTGATAATGAAGCGACACATTTGTTCCAATGTGTCAGCAGGGCTTTTTACAACATGGTAATTTGACGCAAATTCAAATTAGACTTGAGACGTGTTAACATTTTTTTTTTTTTCATATAGAAACCTAATGAGGCCCAAGCTGGTGAGACTATTAGAGATTCAAGTGTTTATGAAGACATAAAAACTTGCTTAGATAATCTTGGTGTAAGGAACTAACTTTGTGGTGAATGTGGCTAAAGGAGAACCCACAATGGAGAACTGTCACACACGAGCATAAAAACTAAATCATCCTTTTCACTCCTCTAAACACATTAACCCAATGTCATTACCACAGTTTACCATTACAATATTTCATATTGTGTGGTCAATGGCAAGATGTGGTGGTGAATGAATGGGCATACAAGTTGCACTCACGCACAAACACACACACACACGCACACGCACACACACAGATAAACCTCTAGAGGGAGCCGTACTCATCGTTGACAGGAGGACCGGTCTTGGCCAGAGTCTCTGACGCCTCCAGAACTGGGCCTGAGGGGGGACGGTCTGCTCCGTCTCCATTGGGCAGAGAGGGGGCAGCGGTCGGGCTGACTATGCTAATGAGGTCTGCAGAGTCTGCGAAGTGGGAGGGTCTCTCTGTCCCGTTAGTCAGCTCTAAATCTAAACCTGCGTTTTTGAGCCCTGCGTCAGGGGTAAGCATGTCATAAGAGTCTGACGCCGACGTGAGGAGGTCGTTTGAGGCGGGAGGGGGAGAGAGGGAGGTAATAGGTAAAGGAGAGTGAACGCCCGCAACTAGAGACCTGGGGTTTTCAGTATCCAGGTCACCAAGGAAAGGAGAGCGAGTTGCAACTGCTTTTGCAATAGGAGGAATCTGGTCTACAGGTTTGTCTGTGTCAAAGGCAGGGAAGTTAAACCCACGAGAATCTGGGGCAGTAGCAGCTAGAGCGGAGGCAGTTTGTGCTGGTGTCTCTGTGTGCGTGGACAGCTTGGTGACCGGCGGGCTCGGAGCATGTTTCTTGGTGCCTACAGGGGGAGAGAACGATGGGGAGGATGTAGCAAGCGGGGAAACAGGTGGGCTACCTTTAGCCAGGGCAGTAAGTTTAGGAGAGTGTCTACGCTTTGGTGGTATAGGTGTCCCAGCTTTTTGAGGTTTAGTCTGTTCGGTGGTAGAAGGAGGAGGAGGGGAGGTTATTTTCTCTGGTTCTGGGCTGTTACTTCTTCTTTGCTCTATTAACGGGGCCATTTTAGCTTCGACGGCAGCCGTGGAGATGACGGGAGGTGGTGGGGCCGTGTTCGATTCTGGTGTCGGGGCCGGAGCCGGGACGGGGGTGGGTGAGGGTTCGTTGGCCGGGGTGGACAGGCTATAAGTGAGGGTAGTGGTCTCGCTAGAGGGGCTGTCCTGAGCGGGGTCAATTGTTGCAGTGGCTGTGTCAGAGTTGGTGGCTACGGAGGAGAGGGTGTCCAGTGCCAGAGCAGCAGTGTAAGCCGCCAGCCTGAGAGAGCAGGGAGAGAACAGAGACACACAGACTAGACACCAGGGTGACTGTGACAGAGGAAGGGTGGCCCGGACAAGAGCATGCAGAGGGATTAGTTGGCTTTAGAAATTCACACAAAAACATAGACAAAGCAACTAAAAAACAGCAACTATTAAGCCTAGTGAGAGAAAGAAAGAAGAAAAAGAGGGCGTCATGCTGTGAGTGGACATTAAAGGATTCGTCCCATACACACACCAACATGGAGAACACTGACTAGAAAAACTAAGCCTTCCTGCAGAAAACTACAGCACCACGCAGAACCACCTACAAGGGTTAAACAGTACCAGTGACAATCTCATACTGCATATTCTCTTTTTATTCCAGACTGCTGATATGAGATGGCTTGCTGAGGTTGTCAAATGACTTCATGAGTTGACCACACTTGAGAGGACAAAGAGTCTTTCTGTGTCTTTGACTGGTATTGCTTCAACCTTCGTGTAACGAGACAGAAAACTCTCCAAAGGCTGGAGAAGAGGAACACAAAAGTACAGCAATCCCTCTGAAAGGGAATGAAAACAGAAAAGCAACACAATCCAGTGGACTCCACTCAAGAATGACCTCTACTTTGTAAAGAAATTTCTTTTGAAGGGGTCAGATTTGCTCCTGTTGAATAACGTGATTATTCTTTTAAGTGGAGTGCAATGTAGAACAGCTAAAAAAAACAGCCGTATAAAGGCAGAGTGCTGTTATTCAGCGTTCACTCACTCTGGCTCTGTGAGAGGCGTAGTTTCGTTGGGTTCCGTCGGTCCTGCTGTGTTGTGATTGGCCGCACACTCATCCTCTGTTCTGACGTCCACTATGGGCTTTTTGGACTCGTCCTTCCTGTAAAATCGAGAGACAGCGAGCTCGGTAAAAAGGCGGCAGATTATCAGTTGCTTTTGGCCCAGTGAGCGGCGAGAACAGGTGATACAGGAGCGGTGGATGATGATCATCTCCACACAGACTGAATGGACTCTCATTCCAAATCAATCTCTGCATACTCAGGTCTAATAAAATGTGAATGAATCCTTGTGGCTGGCAGCATGAAATGTAAACTAAATCAATACACAATGCAACATCCCACTCAGATTGATTCAAAACTGCTTTCATAAGATTACTTCTCCAATGCCTCAGCTAAACCTGACATCCTTAATATTTTTCACTGAAGGAGAAAAATACTCTTAAAAACTCCATTTCATTTATGGGCTCATTTTATCGTGTTGTGTAGTCTCCCTGTTCCTTAGATACCGACTGAGATGACCATAATGTACTGCTGTCACAATAGATGTTTACTTAGCTCCAGAGGCTCTCCTTTAGGAAACCCTTCCTCCTGATATCTCTTGATTTATCAGCCACACGCATAAAAACCTTTTAAATCATCTTCAGAGTCACTTCTTCTTGAAAGCCGTCCAGGAAATGTAAAAACTCAGTAATGCAGAACTACAGCAACAAAAAGGACAACATTTGCTGCATCATAAAGTGGAACGAAAAGATCGCACTGAATACATTTACATTACTGATTATAAAAGCTAAAAAAAAATGTTTTTTGTCATTCTTAAAGAGATTTGTTTGAGACATTTCCAAAATGATCCAAGTGGCTTTTTCAGAATAAATGACCATAATAATAATAATAATAATAATAATAATAATAATAATAATACATGTCTCGTGGAGAGTTTTTTATTAGGAACACCTGTAACTCAGATGACTGTTCTGACATGTTCAGATTAACGTGGATTGTGTCCTGTTTTCCATGGGTAGTGGAGTTTTCTTATAAGTTATTAACGACCAGAGAATCTCATCAAGATATGAATAAGTCCATTTTTTTTTTTTTTGTTTAGATATACCGTGACCCGGATGACCGAGAATCTTCGCTGCCATTTATAGCTCTCTAAGTGTGATGGCATTGTTCTGTTCACCAAAACTAAAGTCAGCAGTATGACTTCTATGCTGCTGTGTTGAGTCTCTTCGTGTACTAGCTAGAACTGAACAGCTCATGTTTGAGTTGTAGCCGATAAATTTTGAACAACAGTTTTACTGAAATCGCTTCAACACGAGGAGAGGAGATGTCTGAGTAGACGGTGTGTAGGAGACGGAGGAAAAAAATAAAAAAACTCCAGCGACTCATCAAACATGCAGGAGCAAAATGCATTTCAACCAATCACAGTTGTTGTGGTCTATGTCACTGAGACATGTTATGTTTCAGCCAGGGTACGACAAGCTACAACAGAGAGTGCGCAGCTAAATCATATCAACAAAGTGGATTCAAGACAATTCACAAAAAAAAAAAAGTGTCTAGTTAAAAATCTAAACTCAATGAACTGAAGAACAAATTTATTTGCCTTTGTTTTAGACGTACCGTGACCTGGATGACTAAGAATCCTAAAAAAAAAACTAATTTAAATTTTGCTTTTTGTTTTCACAAGAAACATTAGTACTGATTGAGTTGTTTTCTATTTGTCTGATAAATGTTAAGTCCAACGTTCACTCTGCTCTATTTCAGCTTCCACCATCTCCTGTTGGAAACATCCATCTTTTTAAAGCTGCACCACTATGTTCGCCAGGCTGATTGTTTATTAATTAGTTTATTTATGATATTCTTGTTCTTCCGTAATTTTTGGACGCCAACTAGTGCCGCATAGTTTGGCCTACAGCAGGGATTCACAAACATAGCTAGCTGATGGCGGTGAGTTCAGTGGGCGCATTTTAACAGCAATAGGTAATTTAGACCACCCCGGCTCCCACCAACGCTCCACCTACATGTACATATTTGAATTATCTGATATAGGCGGAGTCTCTCAAAGCCAGTATGGCATGTTCGAGCGTCATTCCTGCTGTTCAGAATCCATCACAGACAGTTTGTCCATCCTTTATATACAGTCTATAGTTATCACTCCTGTTTCTACAGCGTCAAATAACAAACGAAACCCAAACGTATCAGAAGGAACAGAAACAATCTCTTAGCATTCAGCAATCAAACAGATTTCTAGTTTTCTCTGTTATCACTGAGTCTCACAGAGCTTTTTTACAGACAGATGCCCGGTCTGGTCATAGAAGCATCCAATACTGTAAAACACTTTGTTGAACCGTGGGGAAAAATAATTGTGTTAACTCTGTAGGTTTGTCAGATGCAGCCTTTTCACATTACACAAAGTCACTGGCTTGACTTCCAGTATGGAAATATGGATTTATAGATGTGTTAAACAAAAAAAAGAAAAGAACATTAGGTTGAATAGCTGCATCTCATTTTCATCTTGGCCAGAGCTGAAGTTTCAACAGAACGACATGAATACAAATGAAGTCTCTGATACTCACACAAAGGCTGCCTTGCCCTCCTCCACGTGTCCTTTGGTTCCCGTGCCTGATTTGCCGCAGAGGCACATGATGAGGCCGCACTTGTTGACAAAGTAACAGGTGACATCCACAGCCAGGAGCAGGAGAACAAACACTACAACCAGGATCCCTGCCCAGAGCATGATGCCCATGGAGAGCGCAGCCTCATCACCCAAATCTGCCAGACAAGACAGGGAGAGCACTGAACCATTGAAGCAGGACTTTTTTTTTCTTTTTTTTTTATAGAAACAACTATGAAAAGTGCAGCTATTCTACTGTAACTACATACAGAATCCACTCACCTGCCGTGACACATTCGAGATTTGTGGAGACTCTGCTTTGTTCACCTATTTATGTACCTTTGTGGTAAATATGAGGCACGTTGAGGAGTGTATATATGAGCAGCTGTCATTTAAAAACATGATAACTACATATTCAACCCTTTTATTTGGTATTAGAAATAAGAGCAAACCAAAGCTTACAGTGTGTTGCTAGTTACCCCAGACATGCAGGATGCTTTTTGGACAGAAACTGAATGTCAGGTGTTTTCCAGGCATCACAAAAGGTTGTGACAAAATCTCTACACTTTGTTTAAAGTCCATTTTAATCTGAACTTTCTAAAATATCTTCTGTTACACACACATATCACATCAATTTAACTTCTGTAATTAACACGTCGACAAGGTCGCTAGATACTAAAACGCAGCCGAGTGAAGCACCATCCAATTATAAATGTATAAAAATGACTATGTAATTCTCAGTTGACGCTTGATAAACATTACATGCATGAGAAATATCTGGACGTTTGTCTTAGTAATCTGCACAAAAATAAGTTTCAATATGATAATTCTGTGTACAACTTGTCAATCTGTGCCAATATAAACATTATAAACATTTTTCAGTTAGCTGTTTCTCTTCAATAATGTAAACGTTAATGCTACAAACTTTTTACAGTACGTATGCATAATTTTGTGAGCCATTGAATATAATACAGTGTTCATGTAAACACACACATCCAGTACTCAGCCTTCACTCTTCTCTAAGTGCTATTTTTTCTTTTTAAATACGTATTTTAATTCCATTATTCATCACTCTGTAGTCTAGTTCTGATGACTGGCTGGGCTAATGCTGAGTTGTGTGAATCTGTGGGAGGCGGAGGATTTCCACTGCCTTTTGGTTCAATACTGGTCTGTTCTGAAGACACACAGCACCCTTTTCTGACCATTAACAGAAAAAAAAAATACTTCTGTCATGGACAAAGTCTGTTTTTAAGGAGTGAAAGTGTCCAAAAAGACAGCCAGGCTGGAGAAAAGGCGAGCTCTCCTCTACAGTTATGACGTGAATTTTCCCACTAAAAAGAAAAACAAACAGAAAAAAAAAAAAAAACACTATGAGAGCAGGAGCACAGTGATGAGGGACAGGATGAGTGATACCAAAGTGTATGCCACAGATGAGCAGCCCTGAGTAGCTGCGGGTGGGGACAGCAAAACCCAGACCACACCAAAATGCACACAGGTCAGGGGGGGCGGAAATGTTCACGTGGACCGCCACACCAATGTCCAGGACCAGGCAAGAGAGCAGGACCATTGAGAGACGAGATAAAAGGAGAGAAAGGGGGAGAAAATGAAGGGAAACAAGGAGGGGGGAAAAAAGAGAAGGGTGGGGAAAACAGAGGAAGAGAGAAAGTGAAAATGCGTCAGGTCTGAAAACCAAAAGTGAAAAAAAAAAAAAGAAGAAACTGATGTCTTGTATTGAGGGAGGAAACAAAATACAGCAACACATCAAAGCAAAAGCACAGCACAAAAAGGGAAAAACTACACCATGTTGACTAGATGGTGACTCAGTGGAGGGTGAGTGGGAAAGGCTTTAGTTTGGAAAATGAATTAGGAAAAAAGGAAGACGACATAATGGCCTGCTGTGATGTCTCAGCAAAGCACTCAACAGTGTCTCACACTTAAAGGGGATCTAACAGACTGTGAGGGCTTTCTAAGGTTAGTTAGACTAATGAAACCTTCAGCTGCAGTTAGGACCTCAACATACATGTTAATCGGTTATTATCAAGGCTCCTCTCAAACTGCTATTTTAAAATGAAACAAAGCTACAGAAATATTCAGTCAGTCAGAGGAAATCATTTCATCTTCTGTGGAAAGTGTCTGTCCCAGTTCTGCGAGCACAAACTCAAACTCATTTAGCGGAGGCTGTCAAAACTTTAAAGTGAGAAAATTCAGCTGGAAAATCATTTCTGGCTCACCGCTGTCCAGGAAATCTATTTTCTCTGTGGATTTATTTTAGTTGTCATTCACCTTTCAGAGTCGTAGAGTTAAAAATAGAACGCGACGCTCAGCTTTGAGTTTGGCTCCCCAGTTTTCTGGCTGTTTAGTTCCAGTTTAGTGTGAGTGGCCTGAGGGACGGTACCTGGGATGGCTTCTGGCTCTGAGGACGTCTTGAAGGACATGCTTGCCGGCGGCGACTTGCCCTTCTGATTCTCCGCCACCACGTGGATGTTGTACTCAGTGTCCCACTCCAACCCACTGAGCACCACGTAGTCGCTGCCGCTTGGTAGCCGGATTTCTGGCTTCCACTCTGAAGCCTGTATCTGAAGACACACGGATAAATACTCATTACATAACGTGCATTCAGACCTGCAACAAATAATTGACGTTATTAATTATCCTACAGTTAATTTTCTTGAATAATAAATACTTGTTTAATCAATAAAACTGAAACATTTAATTTAAAAATGTCTTGATAGTAATTTTCTTCTTCGAAGACAAGAAATGGTGGGACCATCAATAATTTATTAATCAGCAAAAAGGTTACTGATTAATTTCCTCTTAACTAATCAATTAACAGCTAAAAAAAATGTTGATTAATCTGCCAATTAAGTAATTGCAACAATATTTATTCTGCATATTATCTCTCGTAATTGCTCAAAAACACAGAAATATTAATTCTAATATCCTAAAAACAAGAATAAAACTGAAGATTTTGTTTTGACATTCTCCTTAAAAATACTTGATCAACTGATTGTCAAAGCAGTTGCCTTAGTTGACAAAGTCTGACGATACTCACTGGCTTATAACGGACAAGATAATGTAAGATGGGAGAGCCACCATCGTCCTGCTTGATCCAGCTGACCTTCAGGGAGTTGCCTTTAGGCTGAAGTGCCCCCTCGAGTTTAGGAGGATTGGGATTCCCTACGGACACACATGAGCAAAACAAAGGTCATTTAAAGGCCAGTTTAAAGGATGCAGACGACTAGAGGGTTATTTTGTCGGATGAGGAAAGTGAATTCTTTCCATTCATCGTTCAATTTTTGCGCCAAAGAAAGAAAGTTCGTCAGCGTCCGTTCTCCCTCCTTGTTGTCCTCTCAGGCCACTTGACCTTCCTTAAACGCTCGCCTCAAGACGGCACGTGTCAAGTTCGACTAATTGGCGAGTGACACACAGCCACATGCTTATCTGATTCATCCGAGTTGCTGTGTGTTGCTGCGGTTGCTGAGTGACATTCAGTTGGCATAAAAATTGCTGACTGACATCCCGGCAGTGTCTCATAAGTCTTCAAAGTAAAGAGTTGTTTCTCATTGACTGAAATCTTTATGTAGGATTTGCATTTTGCAGCATAATAAATGATTCTGCCTGTAAAAAAGTCAGTGGAGCACAATTTACTGTATGATGCACTAAGTTACTGTAAGTTTTGTCTTAAACTTACAATTACATTTACAATTAATTACAGAATTACAATACAATTCTTCTTTTTGCTTTCTAAACTAAACCCTGATGTAATTTATCTTAAATTCTGAGAAACATTTGAGGAGATTTTCCACCGAGGAACACTGCCAAAGTAAACAACTTCTCATTGTTTCTTCATTTCTAACAAATCATCCATTGCTTTGTCTCCATATTTGACTATTGGCGTGTTGTGTATTGAGCTGTAGCACGTCAGCAGTTTAAAGTTCTGCTGCATGAACTTCAACAACAGTGCACTTCTGGTGCACGCTTCGTAACCCTGGCTTTCTGTCAAATCATGGACTTAATTCAAAATATTTTCCATTACTTTTAGGGCATTATATAAGATTACAAGATTAGTGGCAGAGAGCCTGTGCTGTAATGACTCTAATATTATTGAGAAGTTTCATTTTGTGGGTCAGCTCAGCAAACTGATTGTCCTAAATCTCTTTTTAAGACCTACTTATTCTCAAAAGCATTTTATTGATTTGTCCATTCCTAAATGTCTTCTTGTTTATTTTTTTCTTTAACTTCCCACTTATTCAAATGCTGTATATCTTTTTCTTTTTAAATGTGAAGCACATAGTAGCCCTGGTGTTTAATGAACTAACTTCAAATATCTATGAGTAAATGTCTGGGCACACCACACTGACATTGAGGAGATGCTGGCAACGAAGGCTGACGTCACCTGTGTCTGGATGAAAAACTTGCTCACACAGCACCACAGCCAGACTTCAGTCAGCTGCTGCATATTTTTGGAAATAACTCTTCATATTAGCAGGTAGAAGTTGTTTGTATTCATTATTAAAGAGGGGGAAACACAGGCTACTACTAGCTGGGAGGAAGGGAGGGTAGGACAAGCTATATAACGCAGTAGAGAGCTGACCTCTCCTGACTCACACTGATCAGTTTGTTTAAGTTTATTCAGTCTAAATAATCATTGATTAATTTATTATTCAGGTAATCGTTGCAGCTCTCAAAGTTTAACTTGACAACAAGGCAAACAGAAAACTATCCACAATGGCTAAATTCTAACAGATTCAGTTCATGTTAGTTGATTTGTGATGCATGGAAGGTTAACAATGATAAACAATACGTTAAATATAATGTGTTTGTTAGCTTTAGCGCTCGGCATGAATATTAAAAGTCCTCGACTGAAAACCAGAGTAAACTGCTGGAAGGAGGAGGAAAGTGACGGATTCTCCTGTGATTAGTGGAAACTTTTTATTACACACTTGATTTACTGTAACACATCCTATAAGTAAAGAGGTATCACGCCTCAAGTGACAGGCCATCAATACCGTGAAAGTAATACTGATATTAAACACTCTTGACTGTTACATAATAAGGTGAGGACAGCTCTGGCTCTCTCTCATTTATCCTGCTGAGGCAAACGTCTACATGACTGATTAATATATTACATGACTGCACAGAAGCAAATAAAGTGTTGTTTAGTTGTGGGATTCTTCGGTTAAAGTTGGGCATGTACTTTTCAAGTTACCTTCTGCATAGTAGAGGGACTCATCAGCACCATGCAAGCCACATAACAGTCACAGACACATGAAGTGACACGTGAGTGATTGAAAGAGGAAGAACAATGTGAGAGACAGAAAAACACAGGCACAGGTAGACGACAAAAATACTGACAAAGCTAAATACACTGACAGGAATTCCTCTGTTTGGGTTCTCAGAGTGAAAACGGCATCCAACAGTTTTATCCTCTCAACTTTATAATTTGCAAGACAATTGATTAATCAATGCTGATGGGTCTAATCATAACATAAATATTCTCAAACTGCACCAAACAGCTGAAGCCAGAGGGAAAATGAGCAGCGTTTGAAATGCAGAGACTTGGTGCTGATTCATAATGCTGTCATTAAGCCAATTAATTCACAAGCTGCAAATCAAAACTATATTAATATTCATATTTGGATAAACCAGCTGTGAGCTCGTGGGATGGAAGTGAAATAACATCTAATACGTCTATGTAACAGACACAGAGGCGTTTGAGGTGATGATCGGGACATGCAAGGTCACAGTTTCTAGAAGAGCCAACACCTTGGTTGCAGTGTTTCAAAGTTATTACAAACGCTGCTAATCAGAAGGGGTGATGGGGTTATCCTGCAAGGAAAGAAACAGCTACAGCAGTAAAATAAATAAATAAACTAATCTATCTATTATCCCCACTACAGAACAAACCTGTGTCTTCTGTGAAAAAATGAAAAAAGCCGTCTAGGGACATAAAAGAGAAGAAATGCAATCAGAATCAGTTGTCTGCACAAGTGATCACCTGAATGTCTGCAGTAACACTTCACAGAGGAATTTTAAATAGGAGGACTAATTTCTGGCAGAGTGCTCCAAAGGAGGAAGGAAAAACACAAGACTTTACTAAATGATTGCCACATTCATGGTTAGGAGGAGACGGTCCACAGGAAAAGTTGTTTAAGGACGCTGATTAAAAGGCGGCAAATATATTTCAGGGAAATATTTCAGCCAAACTAAAACCATAATGGACATTGCCTTATAGTCTGTGATGAGAGACGGGATAAATCACTTACTTTTATGAGAGTGGCCTGATGGATACAACAAACAGAGGGGGGCAAATGGATAAAAAATAAAAATAAAATGAAAATATGAGATGACAGGAGACAAACATGAAATAACACCTTCAACAGAAGTGAAGGTCTTCCAAAAACACGGCTCCTAAAACCAACAGAGGGCACTAAAAACTAAAAAACTGAGTCAAGATTCACTGGAAGGCTGCTGTTTGAAGAGGCAAGAAATCACACCTCATGGTTTGTAAGTAAAATATGACACATGAGGCAAGACGCAATGGTGTAAAAGAGGAGATTTTTGATTTTAGGAGACTGTGCAGATGGGTCGGAGAGAAACCCATCTTATGAAATCTGTGTGTAATTCCATCTGTAAATAAACAAGCTAGTTTTTAGTTTCAAGTTATTCATAATAACAAAAGCAGTTCATGAAAAATTCAACGTTTTCCTCCAAATAAACAATACATAGAAAAACAAGTCAGTTCCTGTAGATAGAAAACCATCTGCAAGAAGACAGACACAGACTGAGAAGACACTGCTGGAAGCTTTGGTAATATTGTCCAAGCAGTCGGACTGAAACTCTGATCTTCAATAGAGATTTTATAGATTCGCTTCAGGTAATATGTTGGTGAACACAGAGGTCGGAGAGGTGTGAAAACTTGCAACATGAGGCACTTACGAACAGGCTCCGTCTTGAAGAACTCAGCGGGGCTGCTTTCACCTTCACCCTTGCCATTGACGGCAGACAACTTGACTTCATAGCTGGTCTCTGGCTTCAGACCCGTGATCGTCACCTCGCCGATGGAGCCTGTTACGATATCAGAGACAGAGCCATGCCCGTTGAGAACACCTTGGTAATGCTGATGAGCATCAAAACAAACACATCCCCTGTTCCAACAATGCAAGCGTAATTATAATTCCATCACAAGTAAACACTGATTAGCTCAATTCTCATTTCACTCCAACAATGTTTAAACAACTGTTTCATCTATTTGGAGATGGTCTAAAACTAGACGGGCACAGAAACAGAAATAGCAGCTGGTTCCCATTGACTTGTAAAGTCAACATACATTTTATAGGTTACTTTTAGGATTAGAATTATATCTTCATATCAATAAACTTTGCATAGTACTATTATTACAGGATATAAACATCTATACAACCCTGTTAGAACGGCAGGTTTTTGTGATGCAGTTGGGTTATTTTACTTTTGCCCTTTTTAAAAAAGTTCTGACATGATTTATGTTTTTTACATCACAAACATAAATCACTGCTGCATCAACAGAAGTATAGACACATCTATTACTTATATGTGTATGAATAAAATGTTTGTATTATATGGTTATCTACTGAAAAGAAAAAAAAATGGAAAATTTAATGCAAGGGATCTGTTTAAATTTTCATTTTTTATGTGTTTTGACTTAAAAAATGTAGTAATATGCGGAAATATGTCTATAAATACAAGAAGCAGATATAAAAGTGTAAACAAAGTTATCAAAATATAATAAAATATTTAATACATTCAAAAATCCTTCTTCAAGCTTTATTTTTGTGTTGTTATTACCATCTTGGACCTCGTAGAGTCTCTGCAACCAGCTGCCCCTGCCCTGCATCCTCCACTCGGCTCTGTATTTCAGGACAGGAACGCCTCCAGAGGACTCGGGCTCCTCAAACTGGATCTGAGCCGTGGTGGAGAAGGGCCTCACCTCGTCGATGGATGGAGGAGATGGAACCTCTGTGAAGGGAGGAAATGCAGAGCAATTACAATAAAACCTGCCAAGATTGCAGCAGATCAGAGCCATCAGGCTCCATTACAGTATCACACAGAGCTCACAGCTCTTTAATACTGCATCACTGAAGTAATAATCTTTGCAAGAAATCTATGGTTTATGACAGTACAGGTTTTACTCTTGCACTGAATATTACATACGGTTATTGCAGAAGTGTAGGAAAACATCTTAATGCTCCTTTGACTTACTAAATCAAATTGCTCCCATGTCAGCATTAAATGATAACTGTACAAAGAAAAGCAGTGAAAACAGCGAGCAGCTCGGATGTTTCAAAGAAGGAACACTTTTGATGGACCCTTGAGTTTGATAAATCTTTGAGGTAGAAAAAGAACCGTTTTAGATGCACTCAAGCACCTCAGAGTCAGATAAGCGCAACCTAATCTTTCACTATCAAGCAAATATGCCAAAACCCTAACAGCTGGTGAAAAACGCTCCTAAATTCTTTTTTTTTTTCTTTCCCTGAAGTTTGGGCATAAAACATTTATCTTAACTGTGATTACATTATTTAAATTATTTTACCTACAGGGATTGTACATATCCAAATACTGGTGGCCGTTATGAATTCTCACATGGTGGTGTGAGCCTGGTTCTGTATTGCATTTAAGAAATGACAAGGCAGACACTAATTATAGTGGTTGCTCGTGCTCTGTGAGTGACCACTGTGGTCTTTTCTATTCACTTACTTGTGACTGTGGCTTCTGAGTAGAATTACATCTCTGCTTTCTCTTTCTTTTAGCTAACAGATCAATACGCAGTATTTTGTGTTGGCTTGAAGTGATCACATGTCACAATAAAGTACTCTAACCTAACTTGCTGTAAGATAAGATAAGATTAGATAGTCTTTGACATCCTACAGTGGAGAAATGTACTAGTTACAGCAGCAGCAGTGGGGATAGGAATAGTTCTACTTAGAGATCACAACAGTCCATCATTTAAGTGTGTGTGATCTACAAGGAGCAGGCTTACTTACTTTAGATACTAAACACATTCAAATTATGAAAGTGCACATTGATATATGAATGATATTTGCAGTTTTTAGATTCACTAAGTTTAAAGTTCTGGACAGACGAAACCAACATCAAAGAACTACTGGATGATGCTGACTGTGACGTCGCCTGTGTCTGGACAAAAAAGTTGCACTTGAACACACATTGCGGAAACTACAGTCGACAGCCAGCTGGGACATACACTGATCAGGCATAACATTACGACCACCAGAGAATGGACATAAGCCTTCTGTGGATCAGGCTGGTTCTAGTGCATGCCACAGATACTTGATCAGTTTGGGATCTAGTGAATGTGGAGGCCAGGTCAACACCTTGTGCTGTTCTTGATGATTTTTTTTTTTTTTTTTAATTGTTCCTAAACTGTTTTTGGGTGTGTGACTCTGTAAGGCTGCATCCTGCTGGGGATGGCTGCTGCCATCAAGTAGTGTCATTGCTATGGGGTGGAGGGTGGGTGCTACATGTCTAAGTAACATCCACACGTACGTCAGGTCCACACGTTTCCCAGCAGAACATTGAAATGTCACAAGATGATCAACGTTATTCACTTCTCCTATCAGCGGTCATAATGTTATGTTCTGCACCTGCGTGAAAGGAAATAACTTTTCACACCAGCAGGTGGCATTTGTTAATCAAAAGAGGAAACCAGATGAGCCACTGCTAGCTGAGAGGCTAGGAAGCTGGGAAGAGCTACAAACCATCATACAGAGCTGACTTAGTCGACATTTTATTTGTTTTAGATGATCATGTTGCCATAAAAATATCTGAATGTTCAGATGAGATGAAGATGAATGAAGAGAAAAGCTTTGCCGTTTACTTTCATCACTTTCATTTCTCTTCTCGTGCCCAAGTGATCTCTCTGGCCGACACACCGTGCCAACGATTCAATATGCCGAATCATTTGAAACGCCACTGACGAGGGTCTGACTAGTGCCAAAGGTGCAGGGCACACTGCTGAAACTAGAAACACATGGCCGGTCGTCAGCCTGGTGTGTCACAGCCCTAAAGCTTATATCCAGAACAACCAGAGGGAGGGAACATTGAATTATCTCATGTTGGTAACACTGGTGTTCCATCTAAATATAACATCCATCTAAACAAACACTGCTCTGCGTAATATCAGACTGTGCTGAACCTTTTGGTCTGACGTGTATCGAATATGTGTGGAAAATCTTTGACTGAAACCCAGCGCACTTATCTCATGCAACACAATTCATCATAACTCCTGATTATTTATCCTCAATTTACAACATTTTAAACGGTTACTGCATCATGAATTAGACCCTTTCTCATCACCAGAGGTCACTCAACTTGAAATCATGCTGGAAAAAAAAGGAGAGAAAAAAGATTTTGAATGATCACTGACCAGCCTGAATGAGCAGGAACTCCTTGGACTCTGTGCCCATCTCATTTGAGGCGGTGCAGTTATAGCTTCCAAAGTCATTTTCAGACTCGGGGGTTATCTGGAGGAGGGGGAGGGGGGGATAAAGCAGTAAATATATGAAGGGCAGTGCACTATAACAGATGAACTAACTTGTGTGTCGACCACTACGAAGGTGACCTTTTTGTTTGTCCATTAGAGTGGCCTATTTTTATTTATTTTTTTGCTGTGAGCTTTCCTCCTGCTGAATTATTCATTGGATTTTTTTTCCCACAATGGAGCTGAAAGAAAACCCCTCACTTCAAGTCTGTGCTCATGAAATCTTGATGACATAGAGGTGTGTATGTGTGTGTGTAAGAACGGTGCGTAGGTGTACATTTATTTTATAGAGTGTAAATCATGCTTCGACATGAGCGTGTGTACCTGCATGAAGCTGGCTAAAGGACTCCTGAAGATCTTAATGTTGGTGGTGTTTGAGTTGGGCAGCTGCAGGCCATCTCTCAGCCACACAATAGACACGTCACTGGGATGAGCTTTGACCTCACAGCTGATATTGACAGGATTCCCCTCCCAGGTATACACTGCTACCGTACCGTGGATCTTAGGGGCGTCTAGAGAGTAAAAAACACATTTAACACAAAACTTCCTTCCAAACCATTTTAGATTTGGTTCAATAATTTAGTTAAAAATAGTGGATGCTGTTCTTCTACTACAGTGGACACGTTTCAGCGGGCTTAACACTTGAGACCCATCCAAATATGAAGCTATTTGCTCATCTCTTCCAGCTGACAGGAGTCTGATAGCCTAGGTAACCCTTCTCGTGTATTTCCCAGCCCAAACGTATCACAAAGAAACACGTAGGGGCTGCATCCTCTTGTTGCCTCTTGTTAGAGATGTTGCTGTGGTCTTGTGAGACCGTGCAACAAGATTAGTCCACGTGTGAGGGACAATCCAAAACATTACAGAATTAATTCCGTCTCTGCGAGCACCGTCAGACCTGAAAGCTGACTGAATTTAAATCGACAGAGAAGAGCTGCCTAAAAGAAACGACATATGCAAGATGTGCAAACTAGAGGTAAAATATTGAATGTCGCACCATCTGGTTTCACTTGAAGCTTCACACCTGCTAACAGCATGTTGAGCTGAGTGGTAAGAACCAAAGTCAAGGACAGTTTTTCCTTGGGTTAAATGTCAGGGGAACTTTATGTTTACCTCAAAGTTTAAGCACTTTGCCTGTTATCGCTACAACTCGCCAGATTTTACCGACACATGCCGCTGCTACATCACTGCTAGTCTCTTCCTGTGTGCACGGCCCTTTATGTCAAGAGAGAAGGAAATACTTACAGCGGACCTCCAGGTGTGCCGTTTGATCATCCTCTCCGATGGCGCTGCGTGCTGAGCAGAGGTACTGACCAGCGTCTGTATACTTGACATACTTCAGAGTGAGCGAGGACACACGAGCATCACTCCGCACCACTACATTTCCATCCAGGCTCTAAATGGCAGCAGAAAGTGGCCCGGTTTAGAAAAAAACAAACCATTCAAATCAGTTATTTTCCACAGCCATATTGCACATTTACATATAGAGAGGACAATTCTGCCGACAGACGTGTGACCTGAAAATATAGATATATAAAAAATAAAACTCAGGAGGGCCTGCCTTTAATGAACAGCACAGACATTACTTTAATAAAACAGGCCCACACTGCCCTGTAAAGACGTGGAAACATAAGGACAGAGTTGACAGTGCAGGGGAGCTTATCCATAATTGATGTTAGAAGGCACTACAGACCACCTAGAGCTTTTCACACAGAAACCAACTTACGAAATATGCTGATGCATGACAGAAGACGGCAGAACATTACTTTACGTGCCACGCTTGCACTTTTACTTTGAAGACACCTGACTTAATGTCACTGCACACAATTGGTTTTTAGTAAAATACGTTCATTACTGTTGAGGTTTATTACGGTGTGTATACAGCTCACAGTTTCAGTGATAAAGAGCACATGCCAACCCACACAGCATTTGAAACTAGGCAAATAACAACAGACAGCTTAATGCTAATAAGATGTGTTATGACCTTCCTGCTCTCGACATAGCTGGTTTCATTATGCAGAGTAACAACATCCAAACATAAGTAGCTTCCTGACCTTCAAGGTCAACAACTTTGTGTTGTTGCGGTTGTTGTTGTCATGCAGCACTTAAGTGCCAGAAGGTAAAGTTTCTCCTTATAAAGAAACATTGTCCACAACAGGTTATTACTAATTAAAACCTTTTATACAGACTCTAAACATAATATCCCCATAATGAGTGAGCTGCCTGCACCTCATATTGACCTTTTATTTGGGCTGCTAGAGAAGGGAAAAGACATCAAGCTAAAAATCAAACGAATTCAAACTCAATTTATGGATTCGGGACTTTTCCAATACTGTAAGCTTTGTTGTTGTTCTGGATTGTTCCGTTAACAAGGTGCTGCAGAGCTGAATATCTCAGCCTCTCTTCTGGTTGCTTTCGTGGCTTTGATCCAAGCTGCGGGGCAAAACAATGGCCGAATGCTTTTACACATATTGAATTAGGTCCCGGTCTGGGCAGCCATGTAAGAGAAACCCTCGTTAGTTTGTATTCAAATTCAATAGACAAAGCATGTCTGAGGCATTCATTATGCATAGCGGGTAGCAGGACCAGGGAGACACTTACATAACACACTACCCTTTTATTCTGACCCCTGTGAGAGCATTCTCTCCCGACCCCCGTGGTACTGTTTCTGACTCCTGCATCTGTGCAACACGCCACACGATGTACAACCACAAAGTCCAACTTTGTGAGTTAGCTTCAATATTGAGTCATTTATTGAGTAGTTTTTTTTGGAAAGCAGCATCAAAATGTTAAAAAAAAAAAAAAAAAAAAACTGAACAACATATAGACAGTTTCTTAGCAGCTACCCTCTCACTTCCTATGTGCGTCCTGCATAATGGACATAATTATCTACCAGAGGAAATGTATGTACTCACTGTAGTTTAATGTTGTGATTCGTGCATGTTTTATATGTTTTATAAGTCAATTTCCAGTTTGAATGCAGTATACACATTGTAGTTGTCATTACTTGAGCTTTCTGCCTCTTTAAAATACAATATAACTGACAGAACAGATTCTTCTGCTGCACCAGCATAAGAGAAAGACACTGAGCATAAAATTTAGATTATACTGCAGACATATTAAACTCATGTCTCACCAAACATTATCTGGCCGAGCATACAAATGTAACTTCTCTTCTCTGGCTTGTGGAATGAACTTCTAGTTGCTTCTGTATTTGCAACAAACATGCTCAGCATGCTCAGACTGCTCCATGCTCATACTCCTCCCCTGTGTGATTTATAATGGGACGTCTTGCTGAGAGATACACATTGATCAATTTAGAGTGCAGGTGATCTTTAAAGGCATATCATTATATCAGAAAGTGAAAATTATTATTGCCTCGTGCATTAACCTCTGCACTCACAAGCTGAAAGCACAACTGAACTGCAAGATGCTTCTGAGGTATAATTTGTGAAATCTTAATATTCCGTCTATAAAATAAAAAGCAAAGCACAGCTCTGTTTTTAAATTATGACCGTATGTTTTAGTGGAACCATCTTTCTTAAAAGTGCAAAGCGTAGGTAAGTAGAATGCACTGTTTGGGTTTTTTAGGGTTAGCTAATCAAACGACGAATATGATTTATTTCAGCCATACTTTCATGGTAAAAGTGTCCAGAAAGCCTAGAGAGAACATTTCCGATTCACTACTTTGACAGCTTATTATTGGGGATGCACAAATATAGTGGTGCAACCATGTGTAAATCAGCTTTACACAAACCTAGTAATTACCGTCAGCATGTGCTTGATGAGAAAGGCTCTTCTTTGTCTCCTGGAGTCAGTAGCATGTGACAAGGTGTTTTTATATATTTTTATTTATTCTTAACTTTCTCGCAGGTGTTATTAACGAATGCATCAGCTGACTAATTAAATATTAACAGCTGACACGATTAAATATTGATTGTTGGAAACAGCGAACATATAGAACGCCTATTCTCTGTACCTATTAGAGAAGGGAGTAAAGGGAATATTCTCTTCATGTGCAGAGCTATTTGGTGTGAAAATAGCTATGATATTTATGGAACAAAGTGGTTTAAAAATACACATCCATTTGCTGGCAAATGGTACAAAATATAAATAACAGTGGTAACCCTAACATCTGATCATACACTTAAAAACAGGGACTAATTTCTGCTCTGAATCCGTTGTGTCCTGACAACGAAAGTGGTGCACATGAAGGATTTCTCACCAGTTTCCCCACATATGTAAAGCAAATGTTCAAAAGTGAAGTAAGCTGGAGAGCAGCTTATGTGGGCAGCTCTATCTTTTTGCCAATTTTCACTTCCTTTCTCTTGTTCTGATACTCTGCCGAGGCACAAAGACATCTTTCATTTCCTCTAACACGCTGTACATATTAAGCCATCTTCAGTCCCACACATTAGAAATATAAACTATATGCTAATGTCAAAAATACACTTTGAAGTTATATCAAGACTTGGCAGTGGACTGAGTGAAATCTGAAGGTGTGGGTGGAAGGACAGAGAGATGTTAACGTTACCAATTTCTGGAGAAGACAAGCTGACAAACTGCATATGAACGATTCATGCTCATAATAAAAAAGAGATATTTTCAGATGAAAGTCTTGAAACCACTGTTGGCTGCAACATGTTAAGTTTATATGGAAGAAATAACTCAAAGAAAGACAGACTTGCTCTCGTCTGTTTTCCTACCGTATCGTTCTCAGAGTTTACACTCTCCCTGACCCTTATTTGATCAAGAATTTTGATCTGCATCCACCGAGAATTGAGTTTGACTCCCCTGACATGAAAGATGGATGGGTGTAGGAAAAAGTCATGCATTTAGAATACCTTGTGTTGCTCAGGCCGAGTCCATGAAGCCTGCAGAAGACAGAGAGACAACAAACAAAAAGGCAAAGCAGTTCTTAGAAAGCAACGCTCATCCAGGAAAAGCTGGGATGCTGCAAACTGCATGCAAGTATTACGTGTCCAGTTTATTTGCTGAGCATCCACAGTCCCTGATGTGAACGTGTGAATTTATTAAACTCCTGCAGACACAATAAAGGCTTTAGATCTCCCATCAAAAGAAGTCTATTTAGTGACTAGAGGAGTTTTCTGTTTAAGGTAATCTGTTTGGCGGCGTGTTGTTTCCTATATCTCTACTTTCCGTGAGTCTATTGGCATCATGATAGCACAAACGCTTACAGATAAGAAGGTTATTGGTTTATCAGGAAGGGGTTACTCCATTACACTGCAGCAACAGAGATATGTCAGCCTTCTTTGGTAAAAAGTAGTGCAGCAATTATCGACTCACAATCCATTTCAGAGGCCTGAAGCACTAATGAGATTATAAAACCCAATAAAAGTGAATTCACTTTAGGACTGTTGCATTTACTTCTTCTATGGTAAAAGTGCTTCTTACATGTAGAAACAACAGTACCAGAGTCAATCTAGTAACAAAACAACACTAGCTGTGTTCCTCATTAAGCACTGGAGGGAAATAAACCTTAAGCTACAGGTGGTGAGTGTTATGTAAAACAGTTCTGCAAGTCAGATGTTACTTATACACCAGCTTCAGTGTTTTGACTGTATTCTGAAAAGGTGACTTGCATGAATTCAGCTTTGTAAATATGATGGCACCCTTTTTGTGTGTTCTAGGACTAGATGCATGTTAGATTCACAGACCTGCATGAGGCAATTCAAATAAGGACTATGACCGAGTTATTGTCAAGACTGTATATAAAAGATGGACGTAGCCACCATCGGCTATTGGTTTTTGGACGATCCTTTAGAAGTCTGGAGTAAGGGAGCAAGAGGTGGAGGACACCAAGAACCCGAGGACAGTTTGTCAATCACTTCAGAGCAGACATGTCAATCACACTTAAATATAACTCTCTTTGAGGCCTAATATCTACTTGAATATGTACCACCCCCATCAGTACACCGATGACAAAGTGAATTTAGCAAATAGAAATACATAATTTGATTTTGATCATTTTGGAGCCAGCCCCTAGTGGCCATCGGTGGTAAAGCCACTTCATTCGTCACTTTTGAAGACGTGGTGGCTACTAAAAAACACATGTTGTCTACTTGGATCTTCCAACATGACAGCACATCTGTGGCGCTGTCATCCAGCAGTATTTCTGTCTGGAGGCAGGACAGCCAAGAAGGTAACACTGGCATCCAAAAAGCAACAGTCCCTTGCTAAGGCCTTCCATCATACAGACCACGGTAGTTCAGAGAGACACAAAAATAGCTTGGGCTATGGGGATGCTCACTGCAAAGGATTCGCAGCCATTTTCAAAGGTTGGAGATGTGGGCTTTCATCACCTTATGAAACGTTACCAGCAACTGTGAGCTGCCAGGGCTAAGAAGCACCTCTTCTTTTTGAAGTGTTATTTTTATATGTATATATATATATACACATTTATTTATTGTACACCAGAAACGCGAATAAATAGACACAAAAAAATTGCTTTCACAAACTGAAAACTGTGACCTTGGGCTTACTCGTCACATTCCTAGTGGCTACGAACATCTTTTATGATACAGTCTATGGTTGTTGTCCAGTGTTGTCATCTCTCTCATACGACAAGGTCTTTTGTAGGATATTACAGTAAACATTATCACGCATGAAAACAGTAAAATAATACGTGGTTCACTGTTTGACATTATATGATGGTTTTTCATGAGTAACTCAGGGAAAAAAAATCATCATAAGAATCATATTTGAACAATAATCTTGAATACAGCAAAACATCCAACTGAATACAGAGTCATTTCACACCATGGCAGATCAAATTAAAACTCTGGATAACAAATACTTTGTACTACAGCAGACAGCATGCTACATCGAGTTAAATCACAAGACACTGAAGAGCCCAACTCCACGAGACAGAAAGCTTTTTTGTAAAACATGCTCTATGGATGTCATGATGCTGTGGAGAAAACTGTTAAGCATGACAATGGGATGTGATAGCGAAAAAAGTACTGAAGCGTAACAAGCATAATGATGAACAGGTATTTCATCAGGTGCAACAGCAGGGAAATGTCAAGTAAATGAAAGCAATATGCTGATCTAACTGTAGGGGAAAAACGGAGAATCAAACCATCAACATTCACATTTAACCTCCCTCTCTGTATTATACTCTCATAATCAGTGCAGCGGTTCAAAAAGAACATATGGTGTGCTTTAATTTATCTGGCTACATAATAGTTCAGTACCTAATATCACTGACGAACCATAAGCAACTTCTTTACTATGAAAATAAGCACATTGGGGGTGGCAAATGGAAGAACTGGTCTTGTTAGGAGAGTCACAGGCAAAGCTTAATGTCTGAGTGTACATCCAGTATGTTCTTTAAAGTCCTCTAGCGTCACAGTAAAACACGGCATTACAAACGGCAGTCTGCTGCATATCATCACAGCGCGGAGAAAGAGCAGCAGCCCAATTAAAACAAGCAACACAACAGTGTGGAACATATACCACCACCTCATCCACAGCCTCGTCTGCAGCGCTGCCTCTGCAGTAAGTGAGCTGACAAGTATGGCTGTCATATCTCTGACAGGTGTTTGTTTAAGACAAAAGGACAATGAACAAGAGCAGACGCAAGCATGCAAAACAGAAGACACCATAATACAATGACTTCGCCGAGCATACGCGAAGAACAATATGGTGGCGGTTCCCTCGGGACTTAAAATTTTCAGCCCATTGTCATTCCCTTCCATGGAGAATTATCCCTGCTCTTTGTTCTGACATGAATTGTAATGTGACATACGAAGACAAATACGCTAAACACATAAATATACAGAACCCTGTTTTACTCCCTGGGTGATGCTATTCTGAAAGCTCATGATTATGCATACTGTCATCGTCCTGTGTCATTAACCGCTGAGCCTCTGAACCTTTCCAGCACATCACAGAAAAGTGACTGGCATTTAGTGCAGACACACTTACATCACACCACCACTGCGCTAGAAGGCGTGCTGTAAATGAGTAGCCTTTTGTGTCTGGAGAAAACCGTGCCCTCTCTGCATTGGCACGCCACACTTGAAGCATGCCTCTGTTTTAGATGCCCTGCCTTCACTGCAGCCACGCAAAATGAAAATTAACTAATAATCAAAAGTTTATTTTCTTTAACTTCTATTTGGGAATCTGGATGTTAGACAGAACAGACCTTAGGAGATTTAAACTTGAATTTGCTACAAAAACACACAGATTAGAGACTCTAAAATGCTCTAAACTTTAATGCGCTTTTAAGTTTTATAATTAGTCTGATTTCACTACATCTTCCCTTTGTATAATTCATAATATTTTCAGATAATTACAGCTCAGAAACTCAGCATCAAGCAGAATGTTTAATATGTATTCAAATAAGCAGCAAAACATTCATTATGTAGATAATGTACAAAGCATGGATAAATAGTTCATTTACATTTTCGGTTATTAAACGGACACACTTATCTACAGTGACTTGGAGCGAAAGCATTCAAAGGGACCGAACAGCACATGTAAAGTTCGAAATAAATATATTAACACTTAACTTTAATAGCCGTATAAACAAAAACAAAACTATCTCCAGATAAGCACCAGTTTGAATTTGAAACGTTACCCTAAGCAGACACACAGGTCCAAAGCACTGTGGGAACGTGATCCTTTCATCCCGTCTCTTTCATGTACAGTAGCACTGGTTTCTATTGTACAATACAATAATCTTCCTCAATCCTCACATTGTGCTCCTCTTAACTCACGGTTATTGGACGATGCTTTTGTCTGACGACACTTAAGACTCTGAGTGGGAGGTTATTCAGAATGAATCAGTTTCTCCTCATGTCAACCTTTAAAGCCAAAGACCAGAGCAGAACAGGAGTCAAACAAAGCCAAAGATTTGTCTGTCACAAAGTACAACACCCTTAACATGTCTTTGTTTCCTTTGTGACTGAAAAACTGTTTCCATATTCTCTAATCCTTTATCTCAAACATTACACAACAACATCGTCTCCATTTGCTACAAAATAAAGATCAGTTTTAACATGAAAGATGGAACATGTGTCAAGACTTAGTATCTTAACTTCTGTAAAGTAACCAAGAGGCTCAATATTAATGGAACTGTTAAAGGTACCATGTGGAGTTTTTGACCACTAACACTGTTTTCACATGCTTTACACACAAGCATGCGAAGAAAGAGGTAGACTACTGTCCAAGCAGCAACCTCTGAGCCAGAAAATTATAACTAACAAAAAGTGCAGGTGCAAAAAGTGAGTCAGTCATCGACCTCCAAGTCAAATGTCCAACTTCCCAGCAGACACGAACATCTTTTTAAAGCCTCATATAAATGTTTTTTTTTTTTGCCCTCTAGCTATTTTCCCAATTCATGATGACTAAACAGAGGTAGATTTTTTTTATATCACAGGTCACTAGCCCGTCTTAGCATCACTTATTTGCCTAAGCTAGGAGTTAGGAGGACTCAGACGTCGACACCCACATTGAGCTTCAAAACTACGAATGATGTCAGCGTTTATGTCCAGACAATGCACCAACACGGAAGTAAACAAACAGACTACGAAGTTAAAATCAGCTCAAAAAGGAAGGAAACAGACCAAACACTGCATTTGTTAGGTATCCAGGTAACACACAACGAGTTTCTGTGGACAGCACACAGTGTAAACAGAAGGGCCGCAGGGCACCTTCACCGACCTCTAAACAGAGATGCTTTTTGGATTCTTCAAGGCTGCTCCGAGTGTTAAAGCTGGAAGCGAGCCAAGGCAATATAAACTCGTTCAGATGCCCTCTCATGATGTTCCTTTTTCTTCAAAGTCAGTATTTCTTCTCATTATATTTAGCCTAAGCACTGAAGTTAGAGCTTTTCTCAAATGCATAATGTTAATCGATCCACTGTGTGAATCAGACTACTCTATAAATGAGCTGATGAAAACATAACTCATCTTCTTACTGTATTGCAAAGGGAGAGAAAATGGCAGAACATCAGTGTATTTCTATAAGGTCCACAGTCTAGTGAGGTACTTTTTATAAATAAAACTAATTGGTTTTGGTAAAGGGGATTCTGCATAAACAGCTCGGTTACTGGACGTGAAGTACTTGATGTGATCCAGCTAATGCTATTCAATAAGAAATGAAAGAGGCTGACCAACTAGTGAAAACACATTCAAATAAACTGCTAATTCATTCCGTCTCTTCATCACCACCACACGTATAAAAAGGCTCAACACTAATCTGGTTTTGTGACCAATGCAAAATGTCACATCAACATATTAATCTTCACAGCTTTTTTTTTTTATTAAAAAAAAAAAAAAAAATGTTCCCAATTCACCATGAACACCCCAAATGAATGCTGTTGCATTTGTCACACTCGTCCTGGATGAAATACATCTGTCGTGATGATTACAGAGAGCATGACGGACGCACAAACAGAAGTAGACAATTAAAACAATTAGCAGCCGTTTCTTCATGCAATCACTGATGGCCCACCATAGAAACCACTGATGATCAAAACTATAAAGACACATTTAAGCAATCTACATCTACATGATTCAATGAGGCTGCTAATCATTTCTTCAAAGACAGCTGTGAAGAGGTGCCACGGGGCGTACTGTAGACTACAGTGCAAAACACACTCCCACCAGTGCACAGCTGGCTGTCACAGGACACGTGTCACATGACTTGCCATAGTGCAGGATGCCAACAACCACGTATTGCAGTTTTCTTTTTTTGTTATTAACAAAAAGCCTGTGTTTGTCGTTTATTTCCTCAGCCCTGCACCTGCACAGTCACCTCCTCTACAGCGCGCCAGGCAACGTTTTTCATGACATATAATAGTGAGACCGTGGGATGTTATTCTGCCCCTCTAAGGAGTCTCTCCTCATCCATTATGACAGCTTCCCGACCACAAAACACGCCGACCTGTCACTGACAGAAGAGGAGGGTCGAGGTACGGCAGCTGGAAGATGTGTCCTACAAAAAAAAAAAAAAAAGCTGCTTCTCACGAGAGCTCGGCACTGGGTAATAGGACTGAGGTGAAAACTGTTCATGTGTGCCAGTGTGTCTTGCCACTGTGGGCGTGCAGAGTTACAAAAAAATAAATAAAAAATAAAATACAGGGCTGTCGTGACGTGCATCAGATGGCAGTAGTGTGTTTTGCACTGGTGAGTGAGGCTCCACTCAAAATGTATTTTTAAATATCAAACAGTCTGTGGGATGACAGGTGGCTGTGAAAAGTTCCTGCTTCAATGTCCATGAAGAACAGAAGCTGCTGTCTGTTTGAATTTATGTCAGTTGCGATGGATTTAAAAATTATCGTTTTTGTTTTTTTTTACAGCTGAAAAAAACGTCCATTAAACCATTTTCTTGCAGCATAATCCACTTCTCCACTGGCCACCTCCATTGTGGTATGCTTCAAACACTTTTCATTTTTGACTGCAGTGGGTAAGTGTTTGATACTCAAAAGATATACTTTAGGTGGAGCACTTAAACCCTTCATACATAAATGTTAGACAAACTACAGCATTATGGAGATGACAGACAGACTGAGCTGGGCTTGAATCCAGGCAACCTCATGCTGTGATGGAAAGTTTGAAATGATCAGGCAACAGCGACACAGAAATGGCGTTTTATTTTTTTTTCTCCTTTCATTATGTTATTAACCACAATTTCATCTGATCTCGTGAGATAAGCTCTGCACACTTGCTATCACAAGATCAGTGAAGTTTTGGGGCTGTATTTGGAAAGCATGCAGCAGTCAAATCAATTTCATGAACTCAGATGAGATCATTCCTTGGGGTTTTTCAAGAAGCAGCTGGGAAATTTTCAATAAAAAGGGATGATTTGATATCAGTGGGAGTTTTTGTCATATCTGGAGGCTTTGCTTTACAACACTACTCCAGTACATTTCTGTGCCACACGGATTTCATACCTGATAGATCCTGTTTAGATGTGCCTGTAGGAAGAAAATGTAGCGCATGTAATGGACTGGCTCCAGAATTCTTCTATGAACTAGAAGTGTGTCTCATAAGATTTTCCCCCTCATTACCTCCGAACTGTAACAAGACACCATGACCTTGAGGGACCGGGCCATGTGGGCAGTAGATGTACAAGAATACCAGGTATTCATTGTTTTTGATGGTTTGCACATGGAGTAATGTAGAAGATATTACCAAGGGAAGATACAGGATCAAGTATCAGGATGTAATGGGCGGTAAAAAAAGCTGGCTCTTAATCAACGATGTGCCAAAACAAATTTAAACGATGGCAGCAGTATATCTGCTGATAAAACTTTAAATATAAAAACTTTTCAATCACATGGTATGAGCAGAATAATGGCAACAGTGATTGAAAATGCTAAGCAAACACTTGAACGTTCAAGTGCTCATTCTAGCAAGTACAATAAGAAGCAGACAGAGTTTAATTATTGCCTTCATTTCCGAGCTTATTTTGGGAATGTTATAATTGGGTTTCTGGTGCTGATTGTCTTGACTTTTGGGAAAACTCAAGTCATATCTGAGTGTACTCCATATAACTGACTGAGTATCACAGAGCTAATTACATGAGATCCACTGGGCCATCTGAAAGAATCTGCTAATCTAGGTTGAATAATCAGCGGTACATTGTTGAGGGTGTTTTGCAATAAAACTGCACAAGTCTCCCACCTGCACAAAATCAATGTAATACTTGAATTTAGGTTAAAGGTGTTCAATTCTTCTCATGGAGACGCAGCTGTCCTGCAGGTTTGTGTTCCTCCCTGGTGGCTACTACTCGCTGTGTCCCAATTCCACATGCTTAGTAATGCATAATAAAATAATACTAGAAGGAAGCCAGTGCACAAGTGACATACTTTTTCATTTTGAATGCACGACACAAACGGGTTTTAGTCAAAATACAACTTCCAAAATATTTCATACTGTATTACAAATGGAAAGAAAAACAAATATTTTTCTGTGATTATTCTTGGAGCTGCCACCAGAGACAAAACACGAGCATCCTCTTATTTTTATTTATTTATTTATTTATTAACCAATTACGTATTTTGTCCCTCTGTGCACAATTTATTTAAAACCTTAGAGGGTGGGATTTATTTATAGAAAGCAACTGGGACACAGACTATATCAGTCTGCGTTGCGCCAGGTGTTGTTCATTACGTCCAGAAGAAAAAATGCATGGGCAGGACACCGGCCCTCAAGGACCAGAACTGACTACCTAGTATACTTATTTATTTAGCTACCACTGTCACCCATACTGGCTTTATTGTATTACCTGCTCTCCTTCTGTGAAGACACGCTCACCGTAGCTCCAGCTGATGGTGGGCGTCGGATCTCCTGATGCCTCGCAAGTCAGAGTCACCTGCTCCTCCATCTCTGAGGTGCTCTGGTTTACGATGTACGTGATCTTCGGTTTCACTGCAAAACACGAACCCAAATTCATCACAACAGCTGCGGTGTAACAACCGACAACCATGTGGTTTAGCAGCACAGGTACAACAAAAAAAAAAAGTAAAAGAGCATTGCCGATGTGGGGTGAGTTCAAAGGGAGGATGAGGATCCACCGTTGACAGGTGAGAGGGATTTTTATGGCAGAAAAACTGCATTTAAGCTTTCACAGTCCCAGCAGCACCAAAGCTGTGATAACCGTGTGTGGATCCAAACGTAATTTGTGTAATAATTTATTTCTCCTATCTCAAAGGAGCCCGGCTTCATTTTTGTTTACAACTGAGGGAGCTGTCAAGTTTCAGTACACCTGCTTTAACCAGAACGCGCAGCAGGGCGCCACAACGGTGACACGAGCAGAGCGAAGCAAATTCAAGTGCTACTTCTAAAGCATGGGGGGTAGAGGCGTGCTGTGCTCTCACACTATTCATTCCACTCCATGAAGGATGCATGCATGGATTAAGGAATGTGTTTGATAATGTAAGTCTATTCAGGAGAGTGAATTTAATGTGTAATATTTAGTTCAAGAAAGCAACTGCAACCTTGTTTAATGTTAAATGCTGTTATTTCAAGTCATAATTATTAAATAAACAAAGGAACAATCATGTTGCCAGTTTGTTTTTTCTAAATTACGTAGTCCTACATGTAAATATTTTGATTTACAGCACCACTAGACGCGCAGGAAATGCAGATATTAGTTAGATGTTAGGAGAATTCTTTGGACATCATTTTTTTTTTTTACTGCTGTTTGCAATGCACTGCCCCTTACGATTAGCTCTGGCATTGTACACAGACCAGCTAGCTCACCTGAGATGCCCCAAAGGAATGCCCTCATTTCTGGTCAGAAAGAGGAGGACACATGCTTTTAAACATGAATGAATTGGATTTCAGCAGATTTTTACATCATGTGCAAATACTGCAACCTGACCTTTTCCAGACAGCGGCTGAAGGAATGAAAGAAGGAGGCTGCTACAGCTTAGTATGAATTACATTTTTTGGAGTAAGGCCAAGACATAAATATTTTGCACACATAAATGCAGCCACTCGGGCAAGTTTTATTTTAATAGACCGTACGAACTATGTAAATCCTAATCCATTTTGACATGAGGAGACAGAAAACTGAAAGCAAAAGGACCTTGGAACAACACAAATAAATAATATCTTTCCCACACCCTGCAGCTACAACTCATTTCTACATTCAGGATTATTCAACGCTTGAAGGTATTTGCTCAACTAGTTTTAGCCGAGTTGCATTTAAAGTCTCACACAGAATCTCCTTCTAAAGCTAGATGTGTTTTGATTAGTTGCATCTACTCACCAGTCTTAAATCACAGTTAAAAGTTTCTCTCTAGTATACTGAAAGATCCTGAACTTAGTACCTTAAGCCCCCATGAGGTGACTTATGTTTTGCTCTGTGCTGTATATACCGAAAATAAAAGGAACAGTCATAGTGAAACGCGTAGCCAATTCATTTTCAGTCAACAGAGAAATTACAGAGAAGCTGGATTAATTTGGTATTGTTGGTGTAAACCCCTTAATGAATAGAATTATTAATGCATATTTAATTATTCATACTGAATGTTACAGAGATGCACACATACTTGAATTTATGACCAAGGTTAATGTGTGCATGGAGCAGCTTTACTATGAATAAACAGACACAGTATTGTCAAATTAATGCTGAAAAACTCAGGGTCAACATATTATAAACAATGGTGGCGAATATCCACACTTGTGGTTTTAATATACAGAAGCGGGTGCTTTCAAGGAAACACATGGATGTACAGAAACCAGAGCTTTGCGAGGAAAATCTTTGAGATAATGAGGTAAACAGTGCACTCTGAAAGCTGTCTAGAGTAATTTTAATTTAATTGTTTACCCCGTCGAGCTCTAAAGAACCAAGCAATTGCCACTACTTTGGTTTAGGAAAATAAAACGCACCAGCTAAAGCATTCAAATTACACTGACAGGATGATGAACTGATATTATGATTGGGACTGAAATTGTGGTCATTGTGACATGACAAAATAAAAAAAGGAGGAAGGAGGGAAAACAACTTCAGAGAGTTGAGCTGAGCACATCCCACTTGGCCTGCTCTCTAAATCCTTAAGCTACATCCCCACAACGAACAATCGCAACCCACACCGAAACAACACTTTATGTTGCTGTGCCATAGAAAACAAACAGAAAACCATACTATTGTTCTTCTCCCACCTACATACTCATATACCTCATTCCCACACACTTGGAACATTTTATATTGCCACTTTAGTTCATGTATGCCCATAAAACATTCAGCCTTACCGAACACTCTCAGACTCAGTTCCTGTTCGCTCTCCCCAGCCTTGTTCTTGGCGATACAGGTGTACTCTCCTTCGTCCAGCTTGTTAACATCCATTATGGTCATCTCTGAGCCATCTTCATTAAAGCTGTACTTCTCTCCTGCCTCGAGGTCCACTTCATTCCTGCGGAAAATGTGAGTGTTAAAAAGTATATCCATCTGTCCAGTCCATTTCAAACACCATTCTTCATCTGCACCATGTTGTAAGGCTTTCTTTAAAAATCATGATTTCGGGTCTTAAGAAAATAGGCAGCAGTTTCTAGATCCTTGCGCGGAAAGTGGAAAAAGATCATGTGATGAAAAAAGAAGAGGTGAAAGCTGAAAAAAAAATGTTTTGTTAAATGAATGTTTTTAGGGTTTTTGTTTTGCAAGCCTTTTCATGTTATTTGATGTTTACCGTCAATTTTAACAAAAAATGTCTCGTATTTCCATTTCGTCCAAGTGGAGTATTAAATTGTTTGTCCCCGCTCCCAACCATGTAAAGATGGTAATGTTTTCTGGCCTCTGACCTCACTGTGTGTGCTCACTAGTTTTGAATACAGCTTTCAACATGCAGCAGGTGCTCTCTAGCTGCACCGGTATAAAAATGATTGTGCAGGTAACAATATGCTGAAAACCAAAGGCAGCAGAAGCACTTTTTTTCTTTTTAAACTCCGTGATCCCGAATCCAACTCATCTACAGATGTACCTGCTGTCTTGGAAACGAGATAAACAGAACAGTTTAACAAAGCGGGGGCCTATCAATGGCTGTATTCAGATACACCGAAATAATGTGTCTATTGTTGACATGCTAGTCTTCAGGTTTCACTGTGTACATGCACCTTTGATACCCTGTGATTAAGTATTCTATTGCAATGAATAAATCAGTAAGTAACAAGCTCTGAAAGGGATATTCAGTCCGGTAAAGCATAATGCGTACTCAGTCATCAAACTCAACCAGCGTGCCACAAAGTCTAATAAGTATTCGTTTTCTGTTAAAACTTTTACTCCATTATGTCATACTGCATTTGCATTATTATATAATTAATGCAAAGTAGGCTATTAAGACTACAGACGATGGTGAGTAAAATTGCATTTGCCACGCAATCTTGCTGTAGTGGAGAAAGCTATAATAGGCTATAATACGTTCTTAATTATTGCTTCTTATGCAGAAGGAAATGATGCTGAATGATGGTGAAATAATAATAATAACCTGATGCGCCACGTATTTTGTTCCACACGATTTTCCGCAACATCGTCTGTGGAAATTGTTTAGAAAAGGGTGGGGACTTGGAAAAAAAACTAAATTGTTGGCAGATGACTAGACAAAACATCTAACCAATCAGATCAACATTATGACGCGGTACAAGATTACCAAAAATGAAACACAACAAGTAGCAATCTGAAGAGCTTTGAAGCCTTGTACATCAGGTGACAGTTTTCACACCTAAACCACCTACAGCTGCCAGTAGCACCTCACAGGATATTGACTGGTCAGCAGTTCTGTAAATCAACCGCAAGCAACCCCAGTCACTCCCCGTTTGAACTCCTGCCATCAGGCAAACATTCAGGGGGATTAAAACAAGGACTAACAGATTCTGGGACAGTTTTAACCCACATGCACTAGCCGCACTGAACACATCAGCGTAAGCACTGAATCAGTATAAACACTATTATATGCAACAGCCACATAGAACGATGTACAATATTGGGACATATGCCATTTCAAACCAACATGAATGTATGTTGGATGAGAGTCTGTGTGTGAATCTTTGTGTTTTAAAGCTACTTTTTTTTACATTGCTTCTTATAGAGTTTATTATGTAGCGCTGACGGGTCTAGCTTTGCAATTTTGTTGTTTTACACAACAATGACCATAAAGGGCATTCTGATTGTGATAACCCAGTAAGCTGGGCTGTTCAATCTCACAGGTATCCAGCTTCCTTGTTAGAGGGTTAATGAGAAAAAAACAACGCTAATTTAAAGATGCAGAATAAACACAAATAAAATAAATAAATAAACTATTGAAATACGAGCTCCTAGCCAGACTAATGACGCTATACGGATGGAACCAGTTGTTGGCTAGTTCCTCATTCCACCATTCGGTTGAGTCGGAAATATCTAAACTACTTGATTGATTGAGATAAAATGTAACTCTTGTTCAGAACAAAATCCTGCAAGATTTATGTCAAGCTCTGGAGGAACTTCATCTGGTGAGACGATTGGGTTAAACTTAATTTATTTGTCCAGTTTTGTCCACCTTAATATTCACTTTGTTTTTAATTCTAGTTGGTAAATGTTAGCACAATAAGAGAATAAATTAAGATGGTGAATGTGGTAAATTCATTTTGGAAGCTGTGGTTTGTAGTGCAATTGAATTGTATCGTTGTGGCGACTTGTTCATAGTTTGACAAACCCATTTTAGTCAGTGGGGAAAATTACATAAACACTTTTATGTTTAATCAATACGGTTTAACAGCACAACAAACTACATCCTCTAAAATGATCTTGCACTTCTCAGACCGTCTTAACAGAAACTGAATAGTATAATAATAATAAAGCATTTAGTGCAAGACTGCCTTTGTTTTCTCTACTGTACCTAATGAAGTGGAAAGTGGGTGTAATGAAGTTAAAACTTTAACAGGTTTAAGTCACATCAGGAAAAAAAAAGGTGAAAATTGTTTGTATACATGAACAGGAGTTCATTACATGCAACAGAAATGTGTTTATTATACGATTAAGCACTATACAGAGCAATCTGATGAGTTGTTTATCTCTGGAGTTGCCAGGAGAGTTTTACCTTGTCCAGGTCACCATGGGTTCAGGATAGCCATCGACAGCACAAGTCAGGATGGCAGGCTGCCCGATATCTGCTGTGGCGTTTACCTCTGACTGCCATATCCTGATGGTTGGGAGCACTGAGACACAGAGAGACATATAAATAATGGCACGGGAAAGAGAGGTACAATATGGAGTCATAAACATATACAGGCACATAGTCATATAGATAAAAAGATAGACAGCTAAAGGAAAAACAGGAACAGATGCAGTGACAAATTCACAACGCTTATTTTAGTCACACTCATTTGCTAGGCTCAGAAGTTGCAGGAAACAGACTTCATTAGCATGAAACATCTTTGATACACGGTTGCTCTGGGCAACTGCTTCCTCACTGATGCTAAGCCTGGTCACCTCTGAGGATATACGGGGTACTTAGGCGTCATGGGACACCTGCCACACAAAAACATCCAGAGAGGAACAAAAAGGAAAAGGAAACAGTGTGAGGGCCGCCAACCATTCACGACGACCTTTATGATACGCAGATCAATCTCGCCGCGGGCCATGAGGCGACCCTCGCAGGTATACAGGCCCTCGTCTGTCTTCTTTATGCCACGGATTTGAAGGTGATTGTTGTTCAGTATTTTGAACCGGACTGAAAGGAAGCAGAACAGAAATGCATCATCAGTTTACAGCGGCTCTGACAAAGTATTGGATGACAAACGGCTGCTGCTGAGCTAATAAGCAGGTGAGACGGCAGAATTAAATGGCCATGAAAAGAATGACTTTGATTAAAAATAAACATTTAATGCTGTCCTCATAGTTTGTGACATTGCTTGTCTGCAATGTTATGAAGGCATTTTAATTGATCTGACTGACAATATTTGTGGAAAAACAACTGGAACATGAAATCTCTTTTTGGAAGCGCCTAACGTTACTTCCACTGTCAAATTCATATCCGTATATTCAGCACTCCTTCCACCAGCTCCAGAAATAGAGAAATCTGGCCATACCCGCATGAACTCCTTCGCTTTGAGATAAAATGTGAAACGAATAAATTGAATCATGTAATAATCCAAAATACTATTACAACCCACACATGAGGTGCGTTATTATTTTTCACTGAGCAATACCAACACTATGAAACACAATATTATATTGCTCAGTGTCAAGGGTTTATAGCAGAGAGTCAATTGTGTTTTCAAATTCAAAACCAAATTAATTTTTTCCTTCTTTCAGAGAAAACCCTGGAGAAGAATGACAACAAAAGCAGGGCATGAGCAATTTCTCTCACACGGGTGAATCTGCATATACATTATTAAGTAGCCTGTCTTTTGGTGTCTTTCTGCGCCTTCATTTTGACTGTACAGTCTATGTTCTCTAAAGTTACATCAAATGACTTAACATTTCCATTTTGCCTCTTAGCCTGGACTTTTACTTTTTACTTTTACTGGATGATGACTCTTTGGTAACACAGCAACAACACAATGTTATTGCCCAGAGCGCCATCTTCATCATGTTCTGGCCACGTTGTATTTTAAAAACCCAACTAACAAACTCACGACTGTACAAAATAAAAAAAACATAACACATTTACTGTGTATCAAGTAAATCTGAAATCTTACCGTCTTTTTCCATCTGAATTTTTGCACCTTTATATTTCCAAATGACCGTGGGTGGAGGTGAGCTGACAACATCACAAATAATGTTGGCGTTGTCCCCTTCAGTAAATTCTTGGGGTGAGGGTGCATTTGTGAAGGTGATTTTTTCTGTAAAACAACAAGAAATACTTATTTTAAACAAATGTATACAATTAGCATCGTCGAGGCTTATTGACATACTGTGGCTGTAGGGCAGCAATACACTTTGATTATAGCGTATCACAGGTACAGATATTTTTTAAGCATTTGTTTCCCTGCATGTGTGCTATGACACTATTCATCTTTACTCCAATAACTCACAATTTCAATGCCAAAAATGTTCAAACTCGAAGAAAGTTTGGCAAAATTACCAATCACCACACTTCTTTACATACAAAAGAAATCCAATTCTCAACCACTTTACAATCCGAGGCTTATTATCATTAAACAAGCTCCCCTGACTGCAAGTCTCCAGATCCGTTTCCACAACTCTTTACGGCACAAAATGAAGTCATTACCTTACAGACTTGACTCAGGGCACAAGTTACAGACAGCTTCCCGGCTATAAAACCATCTCATCAAGGTCTCACGCATGAAGACAATTTTAGCCATACTGTGCGGTTCATTTCTTGAAACGAGTGGTAATAGTTTTAATGTAAAATGAGCTCCTGTAAAGCTCATTGTCTGCAGGGGGCACGAGTAATGATATTCCAGTATATGTTATCATTTATTTTCTGTGCAGGGGTGACAATGTTATAGATTCGCAAACTGCTGCTTTTGCTACTTCCCATTCCGAAGGATGGAAGGAGTTGGCTTGTGTATAGCTGCTATGAAAACGGCAGTAGCTTGTAATGTGACTGAGGGCGTGAGAGAGATTGCGACAACTGAGTTCCATAAAATGCTTCACATTTTATAATAGTTACATCTTCCTTACTGAAACACAATTTTCTTATTTTTTCAAGCATTTACTGAGCCATGCCAAATGTTCTTTCAAAGAAACTGCAAAGTGAAGACTAAAGCTATATCTAATTTCATATGGTACTGTATATTGATTTTGATGCGAGGTCTACATGGGTGACCACTGCTAATAACAACCAAAACATCCACTGAAATAACAAAATAACAGAAAAGTTCTGTTTGGGAAAGGATTTCATCACTGATGGACATTTGCTGATGCTTGGCATTCATGGAAAATAAAAGCCATTACTCACAAGAACTGCACAACAGACAGGATCATTAAGCAGCCCTCTAATGGTCTTCCGACCGTTTATTGAACTGATGAAAAATCCATCCTCACTTGAAAAGAAAAAGAGTAATGTGTTGCCCTTGAGCAGTCAATAAAATACTATGAGTTCAATAAACAGGGTTCTTTCTTTTTTCTTTTCTATGCTCATACCACTCAATAATGTGGAGAGTGGACTGTATGAAGCGAGGGGAAAAACTTACGGAAGATTTTCACTACGACTGTCGACTCCGCTTGCTGGTCTCCGTTGGTAGCGACACACTTGTAGGTCCCGGCATTTTCGGTCCCAGCTTTATACAATGTGAGAGTGGAGGATGACTCATCGTTACGGGTTACTGTTACGTCTGGTCTGTTCGGTTCTATCCTGTCCCCACTTGGTCCAAACCAGTCTATGTGTTTGGCAACGCCTACAACTAAGAGAGAGACAGAGCAGAGCAGAGCAGATAAGAAAACAAGGAGATATATATGTGAATTGTGTAAAGGTGCACATTTCATATCAGGTAAGTCAAACAGTGCCCACAGACTGAACACTGTGGGTGGTCGTGCTCCTGCTTGGACTGCAATATCTCAACTTTATAACAATCACGACTTAAAAACAGAAGCCAATGATGAACTCAAAGTGATACGGAGGAACATGAAACAAATGATCATGCAACAAAGGTCACTGATTGATTTTAGCGACATGAATACACGACATACATCACAGATATTCGGGTTTCCAGCCAACATAAAAGATGGCTTGTCAGAAGTGTTAAATTGAAACTGAATTAAACCCTGCTGAAGATTAAATGCGGCTGATGATGTGAAAGTGCTCAGCATTATATTATTATTGAATTTCCACTACCATTTATCTGTGACACATCTATTCAGTCTGCATCCATAATATAAAGTATTAACTTGAAATTGAAGAGAACGTATTCAGCTAATGCTCTTGTCTCGATTACTGTATGTTTTACCTTTACAAATAAATGGGGTTGCAAAATATGAACAATGAGCCTACGTGACTAGGAGCCATGTTGCAACAAGAGACTATGGGTTGTTGATTGAATTTAGTGAGTTGTAGTAATAACAGGTAAAGAAATAAAAAACTCTGTTGACATTAAGCGGGCAGGTATAAAGTTGAACTTATCACAACTTTGAGGCCGAAGGTCACCTGAGTCTGGAACATCCACTAGAGAACCACAATTTGACGGGCGGCAAGAAAAGCGCTTTTTATGTGGCATGACAGGCCTTAATGGAGCAGGTTTCAAAGGCAAAAATAATTGGTTTAGGGCAGCTTGACAAACTTACCTTCACACATGAAGAATTTGGACTCTCCAAGACTAATTTCACCATAACCCGGAGTGATCTGCACTTCCAGTGACACTAGAATTAGACAGAAAGCGCACATTACAAAAATCGGAAACAACACATTAAGTGGAGCAGTGAGTGAGTATGCAGAGAGAGTACAATTATTCAATCAGAAAACACTGACATTTAATTTGTCCCACAGAGAGATCAGACCCACAGATGTTGACATACCAATGTGTTCCACCTACAGGCAAGGACAGTGGCAGCCAGCCGCGGTAATCAGCACCTCAACTGTGTCTTATGAGTCATATTTGATGAACTTTGATTTGATAATTAATGAAGAGAATACAGAGTTCACACCTTTCATCGTGTATTCATTGTCCTGTGAATCACACCGCAGTTTTATAATTAGAGGCAGAATTAAATATTTCTATTTGATGACTGAACACCCACTAGAGGTTGGCGTGAGACTAATTTGCTTTTTATTAATTGATTAGTTTGGGTTAACAGTTGGAGCAGGTATTAAATGTAGAACTTTAAAACACAATCGAACACAACAGCGGTTGGAAAAATAAGATATGAGCTCACTTTCTGCACATGACCCTGCAGCAGCTACAACGTCTCAATATTTTTACAGCAACTGAAAAAGCAGTGTGAACAAGAAATCTGTGGAAAGCACATCAAGAAAATGACTGTCAGTTTTGGCACTAGCAGCCTTATTACCGAATAGATGGACATTTCCTATTCCTCTAATGCCTGCAGCCCTTCTGTCCTTTCAAGAGAAATACCATCAAGCAATTATTCATTTAAAATTCAGCCGCTGGTAAGAAGCAGTGCTGTGCTCCCAATGCACCTTGAAATAAATTATTATTTAAAATTTCTTAGAAATCATATCTGTCTGGCAAGGTGAATGCAGTGAGTGTCTCAGTGTGAGTCTCCAATTCATCAAAGACTAGATAAGAAAGACAGATTTCTATTATTTGACAGAGACAGAAGAGTGGCCCGAAACACTTTTGTGCTTAATTAGAACAAAGCATCACTTGTTTCCTGCAGAACCTCCCAAGGGGGCAGTCGGGGTTCCAGTGGTTGACTAAGGAGTGTGACTAAAAGGGCTAAGAATCCAGCTCTATATTATGCATGAGGGAGACTGTGTGAATGTTTATGTACCAGAGTGGAGGTCGGAGCAAGGAGGGGAACACAGGGTCAATATACATAGGCATAGAAGACAATAAAGACGTCTGGAAGAACAGACGGAGTGATTTCTGTAAGGCCATAAATATTAATTTATTTATCAGCTTACTTTACTACTGTACGGCTTGCCTGCAAATTCTGCCTTCTAATACTAACCAGCAATATCTGATGAAGATGAACTATTACTCAAGTAATAACAATAGCAGTAATAGAAGGTAATAAGAGGATTTAAATGAATGTTTCAGATAAAATAAGAAGGAAACTGCTGCAAAAATAAGTATGGTCTATAAAATGTCAGATTACAAGATTAAATTTAACAATTTTATATGGTCCAAATCTTAAAGACAAGGACTTCATCGTCATACTAGACTCAAACAGATAATATTCCTATTTGAGAAGCTGACTTCAGGACATTTTGTAAATATTTACCTTCAAACGCATCAATTTTCCAGCTGACTGATCATTTCAATGTTAATTTTAAGTCTTGAATACACATAAAACATGGGTGGGAGTGGGTTCTATAATGATGCCCTCACCCTCACCTCACATATATTTTGCAACGCCATCATTAACTTAACAAACACACGTTTTAGTTTTAGCCACATAACCCACATGCCACTGTTTAAACGGTAAAGCTATGCTAGTACATGCTATGGTACAATACTCAAAGGGAAAGACTCGGCTGGTAGCGAGCTGTTTACCATTAGCCAAGGCAAGACAAAATATCAAGAAGAAAGATGATTATTCTCGGAGCAAAAATGACCACGGGTACTCGGGTGACGGTGGAACTGGTTCGGCCATAAATCTTGTGAGACAGCACACCAGCTTGGAAAAAAGCGCATCTGGTGTTGCCTGATAACCAGTGGCCCAAACATGGTGCACACATTACAGATTAACATATGGACCTGGCTAGCATGTTTTGGACACAGGCTACATTTCGCCATTAGTAAAAATGTTCAAATGTTGTGGCCAAAGAACTGTGCTGGAAGAAGTAATTTTATTTAACTAAAAATAGACATAGCACAGGAAAATATACTACAGGTATCCAAAGTAGACATACTCGTTCTGCAGAACAGCCCATTCCACAATCAAATAGGAAAGACTGACCTATAATACTTTATAATCTGTCAGGTAAGTCACATATGGCATTGATTATCTAGCTGTATCTAGAGTAAAGGAACCTATCGATAACATTAGTTGAGTAAAAGCAGTAGTATCACAGGTGTTTTTTACTGCTCTGATTTAGGCTGCTCAACAATACAATTACACATCACATTTAACCTACATTATGGTGCATGCTAATCCTCCCAAAAACATGTAAGCCTATTCCCCATTTATATCCCTGTTTAAATAATTGTCTCTTAATTATATGTTCTCTTACATTGCCAATAAAGTCAAATGAAGTACACTGTGTGTAGTATCCCTTTAAAATCTGGAACACCATGTGACTGCACAGTCAACAGGGATGTTACAGGGACACTGACTTTAGGTCATGCTGCACCCACCATGAACAAAATGTAATCCCTGAAAAGGCTAAACCTGAACAAAAGCTGGTGTTTTAGTACATTTTATAGAGACTGGCATACAGAGTGATCTTTCATCCCATCATAGTGTCAATGTTGGGCAGAGACTGAATGTATGCTGTGAAAGTTGTTTGAAAGTTTAATTTTTAAATGAGCTAGTAGACCGTGTGATGTTCAAAATGACGGAACATCAAACCCAGACATCAACAGTCTGCTCTACAAAAATGTTATGTTAATTTTATGAATTTTTATGAATTTTCTTTAATTGGGCAGAGGAAATAAGGCTGGTTGGTATTCATTTAGTCAAACAAACTGGCAATGAATTTGTAGAAGAAATGTCCTCACACTGGTGATGATTATTCAAGTCAAGAGATGTTTCTCTGTGCAGCCCATTATCACATTCTGTGTCTGAAAGGGTTTTGTCCAAGTCAGGCAAAGCTATGTGTGCAAAAACATCTTAAAAACATGCAACACACATTAAATATGTGGCTGAAACCAGATAATTTGACCACAATTCAATGGCAGAAAAACGAAAAGGGTTCAGCACTAAGATAAACCTATTATGAAAAGTCCTACAAAGATGGGTGGTCTAGTAAATGTTGAATTAAATGAGCTCCTATAAGTAAGACCACAAAATGATCATGGCTAAGGAGCTGGAGTGGCAATTAGGGAAAAGGGCAAGGTGGGACAGCTGATGATTTTATCATCCGTAGCATTTACTTTTCTTCAAGACTCTTATTCTCAGACATTGAGACAGTGGAATTAAAAATGAAGCAAGGTAACCAGTTTGGGATTTACTATACATATCTCTTTTTCTCAAGAAATGCAGAGGTTGTAGTGTTACCCACAATACGAATTACTTACCATACCATACCTTAACGTATGGAGTTTACAGTACACGCTTAACCTTATAGCATTAAGCTCCCATTTCTACTAATTATAGCAGACGAATAAACACCTCACACTATAATAATACACTGTTACAATACCACAGTTTACAGTCACAAAAAAATAACAGTAAAGTTAACATTTTACATATATTATAACCTTCATGAAGATATGATTAATTGCAAGGCTCATTTAGTGTGAGTTGGGACTAGCAAATGAGCTCTACAGTATATATTCTTCACATAAATGGCTACATGACGGCAGAAAATGTACTACAAATTGAAAACTGTTAAACTGCTATCATTAGAGAAAACCTGTAGTAAGTAGTGACATTTTTAAGTGTTAAGAAATCACACTCTTTCATCTAACCGGATCAATGGCAGCCACTGAATTAATGTCAGAGTCAGAAAGCAGCGAGCCAGACTGTAAAACCTGTCCGTAATCTTCCCGACACTGCTTTTCCCATTAAAACCAACAATGCAAAATTGTTCATATCCTCCGAGCAAGCTGACATTCAGAGAGGTGAAAATCCCAAAGGGAACTTCCATCACAGGGTCCCATATCGCATTCAAAGTCCCTCACGAATGTTGTTCTCCTTTTTCTAGTAGAGTATCAGAATAAAACAGCAACACACCTGCAACGTATCCATATTTTTCAAATTAAATGATTCTGTAGCCCAAGCACTAATTGGTTCTCTCAGACTGAAGGCAGAGACATAGCTCCTCTGAGTTATGAAGACAGGGTAATTGCTCTCCCACCAAGAGCTCACTTTTCATATATTAAAGAGGCTAACAAGCAACTGTACAGCAGTTCAAGTCCTGTTAAAGGGCAAAAACTATTTCAAAGCAGGGGGTGACCAAATTACAATAAGCAAATGTGTGGTGGTCTAGAAATTCAATCTAGGTGTGAATCCCTGGAGACCAATCCATTTTAAACCCAAGTAGGGCTGAGGAGTGCCTTTGGGATCCTCACATCACAGGAGTTAAAGGAGCCTACACTGCAGATGGACTAAGGGTATGCAGAAAATCAGATATATATTGTACCACTTCTGATCTTAATCTTTTAGGTGATGTTTTTTGCCTGTAGCAAAAAATTCAAGCATGGTTTACTGATAAGAGTGATGTTTTTTAAATTCTCTAATTCAAGGTCGCACACAATTCTGGTGTGTTGATTAGTCACTTGACAGCCTTGGTGCAAACTACTCCACTGTTACTACACTGCTGCCACTGTTACTACAATGCTGTGCTTAAGTAGGTATAGCCTCCAAAGGCAGTAGCATGTCTGTAGACTCTCCGTCTTGTTGCTTTAAAAAAAAAAAAAAAAAATTCTCAAGAGGAATTGATTTCCCATAAGACAATCAATACTAAGCCTGTGCCAGTAACTGCAGAGCTCTGTTGAGAAGGTATTGCTGTCTGCCAATGTCTTCTTCCAAAGCCCTTAGCACAAGGAAGATGCATTTTACATATTTCCAAAGGAAATCATCTGACATATGTACTTATGAATGTAAATGCTAAGTGTATTTACTATAGTAAGTATATTTAAGGTATATTTACCCTAATTTCCCTTCAGGGATGAATAATGTCTTATCTTCTCTGTTTTACTGCCCTTGCTGGAAATATTTAATATAAGAAGCACTATCGGTGAACTGCTAATCATCAAGCACAAATCATAAGCTTTGAGTTTTTACAGTTTTCCAAGAAAGAAGATTTTAAGTATAGCCGTTATGTAGCAAAACTGGAACAATGGCTTAAAAGTGAAGAAAGGGAAGGATGCCTTGAAGAGATAGGAAGGTGCTGCGGTATGTACCACTAATTGGCAAACCCAACCTGAGGCTTATAAAACTTGCATACACACAGGAGTAACAGACCCGAACCTGTGATAAGTTTCCTCGTTGTTAAGGCCCTAGACAGTAGAACGGCTGAGAGACCTGCAGTGAAATAAACAATTCAAGTAGATAAGAATAAGAGTGACCTAGTTGTGGGGAAAAGCATTTAATCTCCCTGCACTTAAACTTTCCATCGCTTTTACCAAAAAACTAAAGTTGAAAAACTTCCCAGTGGGGAGGGACTCATTAAAAATCCACCTATACTGACCGTCTGCAATTCAATACATGAAACCAGGAATGTGAAGTTATAACGCAAATGTGCCACAGACATTCAAAAGGCTAGGTTTGGATTTAGATTCCATTTCACTCTAATAATTAAATTTTTAAGAGGGCCGAGTCAAGAAACAAAAGACTTACTGACAAAAACCAATAATTAGATTTAATCATGTTATTGCCTTTAACACATTGGCAATTATGGATGCAGAATATGGCTGGAATCTGAAGATCAGCTGCCAACAAATGGATTAAAAACGCCGGTCAGACCCAGCATCTGAGCTGCGCATAATTAAAGTCTTAAGTACAAGAAATAAAGATGACATATGAGCAGGGAGTATCAGTAAGCCACAACTTCAACCACAATACCGAGAAAAATACCAGCAATAAATCTAAGTCTGTTTTTCTGTGGCCAAACAGAAAAACCACAAGGCAAATTTGAATGCAACACAGTAACTCTGGCCTTGTCATTCGCAGTTCATTGTTTGATGTAACATTTACTGTAGCTGTGGGCAATGTCACATTTGGATGCAGGCTTATCATGACTACAGGAGACAGCATGCAGTGTCAATAATTCATGTCTCTTCGGGTCATCAACAGAGACTTGGTGATTGTAGTCTTAGAGCAATCTCATTAAATCTATAGTAACATGGAGAAAAATATTCCATTTATAGCGTATAATCAGCCACAGTCTGCTTCTCTGTTCTTTCTTAATGCACTATGCATTATACAGTGGAGTGTAAAATATTTTCTGCTGTTTATCTGACTATAACTTCAAGTGCAGAAATAACTGCACGGTTCCCAATTCACACCGATACTGTAGTCTCTGAGTGTCTATTTAAGGATCATGTTCACTACTTCTTCAGCACAGCCATGAGACAGTGTACTAGAGTGCTTAATACCAGTACATGTGCTCTCGAGTGTAAGGGTGTGTTTGCGTCTGCCTGTGTAATGATGGTGGGGGAAGGGAGTTATTTCATGAATGGAAATCATGTACATTGATGTCCTTGGGCTGCCACGATCACTGGTTGAAATTGGAGGACCTTAAACAGTGTCATGTAACCTCACCCATCGTTTCTAGGATGGTTGTATCTTAAATGCAAGTTCCCCACAGGGATACACCGTTATTTGGGAAGTAACTGATAAGATATGAAGGGCAAGGGCACCATATAGATGAGAATTTATGCAGAGCCTGGCCTTTTTCCTCTAGCCTCTGTAGTTATCTTAGAACACCTCAGGTGCTGCAGCCCAGGCATCTGGATGTTGTAGTAAGCCTCGACCCAAGCCGTGACTCGCCTCAGTGTGGGATTATGCTCATTATCTATTCTGTTAGCGTAAAACGCGCACACACACACACACACACACACAGTCTGAACCACTTAAAGTTTAAGCCTGTCAAACTGACAGTCAGAGTTTAAAACCTCACTTTACTATCTGTGATCTGAAACAAGATCTGATCTGTGTGTACAACATACATTATGGCTGGGAATCATTGAATAACTTAAAATACATTATGGAAACCATATTTCCATATTTTTACATAATTAAATCAGGCTTCTGCAATGTGAAATATAGCACTAAAATGTTTTTTGTTGTGTTTTTTATTTAATTATCAAAAATATGAAACTATTTTTTTACTATATTAAAAGCTTAATGTGTCACATAGTTTTATAGGGCACTCACATGAAGAAGCCACACAGACATGAGAACTGGACCTGAATATTAAACCATTTGCATGTTTTGTAAGCATTCGATAATCGGCACGTTCTTGTATTGTATTTTTTATCACTGTCAAAATGTGGAAATGTATACCCTTCTCTGCTTGGGGTCCCCTTCACTCAAAGCAGAGCAGTGAACGTCACACTGTGATGCTTCAGTTCACCTTAGCTGCTAAAGCGAAGACAACATGTCAAAGACCTCAGCTGTGTGGGACCACTTTAAATTGAGCAATGACAAGACAAAGGCAGTGTGCGAAATACTCTGTTTGAAACCTGCCTACCACAGTGGCACAACAAGCCCAAAAGTCAGCTGAACGCTTAAGGTTGTACGCTATAGTTTGACAGTTTTAATAAAAAACTAAATAAAACAAAACAAACCAGTAGCTACTGTCTGCTGCCAAGTTATTCTAATAAGGATCATTTGAGTAGTAACATTACACAGAGATCCCTTTGCGTAAGCCGAAAGACACATTGCCACTCTATACAGTGAATCTCAGCTATAATAAGTCATGTTCAACTTCACCTTTCCCTACATTTTTAATACACACGCCAACATGGATACAACATTAAACAACCTTTAACTGAAAGTGTTTGCACAAATGGAGAGCAAACCATGTCAGGCATCAAATGGCACCAGGAATGAAGAGCATCCACTTCGGTAATAATGTCAGTGGGTTTACAATGTATTGCAAGAGACTGACTCGCAATATGGCACAATTTATTGATGATTTGTCCTATGCCTACAAGCTAAAAGCTGCCAATAACCCACCAATTCAGTGGGAGTGAAAATAAAACTAGCAAATTATTTCTGAAATGACACAACAAATGCTCGTCCCTTAAAACAAGTCTAGTGATGCTGCAGCAAAAGTGGGCTCTTTATTTCAGCGTTTTGGTACACAAGAGCCTCACTCAATTTCATTCACCATGATCGCTAGCATCAAGAAAATCCATGCACCACACAAACTTAACTGGAAACCATTTAATTCAAAACAAGCCCAGCACCAAGATCAAAATCCTCAAGTGACAATGCACAAATGCTTGTGACCAGAACTAGTTTGATGATAGAACTGAGTATTTGCTTGGTGTTTGTGCTTCTCAACCACAGATACACTCATTTCTACCAGTTGCTATGGAAACGCTTTTCCCAGCTTCCTTCTCCCCTTATTTTGACATCACTACTCTCTCTCTCTCTCTCTCTCTCTCGTATAGTTGTCTGATTGGATGCAGCAGTGCAGCCTCAGAGGAGTGACTATTTACATTGAAGAGGATGTCAAAACAACACAGACAATTTCAGCTCATCACCATGACTTCCATCAGCGGCCGGGCCCTCAGTGATTGGTGGTTAAACTGGTGCAGACGTAGGTATGCTCCAGTGCCTGCACCAGTTAGGAATAAACGCTATGAATTCAACCCTCAATACAATATTATTCCATCAGTAATATTGTAAATTTGAACTATTCATCTACGGCTCAGCTGGTTCTTCCTTATTATAGCACCAAGCTGAGGCTCATCAATATCTGCCAGGTCTAAGACACTTCAGGCATTTCATTTGTGCATTATTTTTTAACCACAAAACTGCATAACAGATGGCCAGCAGCTTACAGTGAGTCTGTGCATTTGCTTTTAAGGAAATGGCAACGTGCCAATCCAAAACGAACCACTAACTGAACTTTTCCTAATTATATCTATTTTAAAGCTTTCTTTCACTATCTATACCGCTCAAGGAGGCAAAAGTTGTTATACTCATGTATTTAAATCCTTTTCATAAGTTATGCCTGATTAATTGTGTCTGAAAAGTAAAATATTCAGCAATAACAGTTGGCAGATAACAGGATTTATTTTATGGCAGCAGAATATTTCTTGTTAAAAGACGAGGGCGTGAAATATCACTTGAACTACTGACGTAATGGTCATATTTATGAGTTATATAATGGGGCAGCACACATTAGAATAAGAGGCCCAGGCAGCAGAAGCTTAGCTGCCACGGTGGAGATGATTCACATTCACATCTGTTGTCACAGTGTGGCCATTTGAAAGGTGTTTGGCTGTGATGTTGAAATATCATAAAATATCTCGTATTACTTTTATCATATTGTCATAAGCCAATGAGATGCTTCCATCCTCCTGCATTGAAATATGAAAGGATTTTTTAAAAAGTATACACTGAAACATTATTATATTGTAATGGCATTAAAGTAAATGTAACTAAAATCTTTTTGACCTTTGCAATGTTATGATGTGTAATTGTAGGTAACTGTAAGTACGTTCTAAATCAAACAATCTTCATTCATAAAATCACATATCGTTTTCTTCTTTTTTTAAAAATACATACATTATATTATATATATATGCTATTTATTGCATCCTCTTGCTGCATTCTTGCGAGACTGGTTTTGGATGACTGGTGTTGCGAGGCCGCGCAACAAGATGTGTGAGGGAGATCCAGAACATGACAGAAGCTACAATTTTGGGCGCACCATCGGGCTGGAAAGATGGTGTGTGGCAGCTTTTTGAACTGAAAAGTATGACAAATGAGAGGAGCTGAACAAATGAAAAGCCGCAGACAGCAGAACAGTTTGAAAACTGAAATGTCTCTAATTGATTCAATATTGAATTCAGCTAGGAAATGGCAATACCCAGCCATTGGGCAAGTGCCAAAAAACTTGTTGCACATGAATGTAACCTTCTACCAGATGTTAAATAATCATTTTACAGACTCCCAAATAATAAAAAAAACAAAATACATAAAACATTTTGTGCCGTGGTAAACACTGCCATGGTGCTATGACTACTTTGGTAACATCATGACTCAAAGAGAAGCTAAAATATGAGCTAAAATGATCTCCCTCTAATGGGTATATTCCTCTTCCTCTCTGTGCTGAAGACTGCTGTGACTCAATGAGCTAGGGTGCACTTCACTTCAGTGGCCAACAGAATTTGCCCTCATTCACGCAATTTAGTGTGAGTGCCCCTCAGCATCTGCCTCAGCTGTGCACTACACAACAAAAGCCCAGGGACGCGGAGAGCCGAGCGTCTGCGACCCATCATGCCACGCTGTGTAGTCCTGTAATGATTCAGTATTTAGAAGGTTGAAAACAAGGCCGGGAAAAAAAATGCAGCCATTGTGCTCCCAGGAACACTTGAAATACAAGGGGAATGAAAGTTTCTGGCGAATCACAGCAAAGATGGTGGTTTATTCTGCAAACACAAACTGACAGAATCTAGAGTAAACATGTTTTGTCCTCTATGACGCTCACATATGTGATGCTGTCAAATAATAATTACACCTAAAAACCAAGTTTGATTTTCACCCAGCTTTGGGCTCCAGCTGAGCAGTACAACCTGTGCAAGGACAGAGAGAGAGCAGCCTGTTACCATGTGAGAGATACCATAAAAGAGATACGCACAATCAGTGGAATGGAAAGATTCTTGGAGGAGGAATTCTGGGGACTCCGGAAGGATTTTCTTATTTTCCATCTCAAATCCTTGGTGGCAACTACATACAAGAATAGGGAGTCTGTGTGGCATGAACAATGACTGAAATGTTAACATCTCTGCGCACACAATGAATCACCACAGTCTGTCACAAAAAAAAAAGCGTATTCTTCGAGATTAATCATTACAGTGGTTCTCCAGTGAGTTCCCTGTTAGTGCTAGTCACGACACACTCCCATGAAAAAGCCCACAAAGCATCCACACCGCTTGCTACTCCGAGAATGTGATTAATGTATAATACACCAAAGCTGCGCTAACTTGGCACATTTTCATGCATCTCTAATAATTACTGTAACAACAAAGACCCCAAAAGGGGGACTGGGAGGGCAGGAGGGCAGGAGGTCTGGAGGGAGGTAGCCAAAATGAACACTCAGCCACAAGATGCCTGTGACTACACAGAACCCCGAAGCCTGGCACATGCACACAGCTCTCTCTGTGTGTCCATTCAGAAGGCAGACAAGCTGGGACGAGCCGGATAAGCCTGCCTGTGACTCCACCAGGAAGAGGATCAATAGGAGGGAATGCACCATTTCGGATACAGCCAGATAGAGCCAAGGGCAGGGCGGAGAGGCAGAGCAGCACTTGAGTACTCATTATGTTGTGTAGGACGACACAGCGTGTGCAGCCACTTCTGGAGTTATCTATGAACGGGGGAAGACGACGCAAACCCCCGCAGAGATTAGGGCAGACCACACAGTAATTGGATTACAGCGCTAATGAAAATAAAAACTAGCACGAGCATGTCTCCATCAAGGTTACAGCGCTAAGGAGGACGATCACGTGACCAAGCCGAAAACAGGTAGACAAACGTGTTAGCAGGAGCCAAAGACCCTATCCTGTGACCAGATAAATATTGGACAGTGTTCACCATGGCCATCTCTTTTCCCTCGCCTGCTGGCATGGAAACAGTTGGCTGCAGCTGAGCATTTGGACATCACCCACCAGCAGTCAATCACATACTGATGTCCCGCCTCCCATACTAACAGAGCCCAAAACACCTGCCAAGTATCAAATGCCAGTGAAATGTGTCTTTGCCAGTAAATAAACAAGGGTCACCCACCAGAGCGGCCCAGATGATGACGCCTCAGCTGGTCTTTTCCTGTCCTCAGATTGTGTCCCTGCTGACTGCAGGAATACACTTTCTCTAACCGTAAGCCAATCAAACCAAAGCACAACAGTGGCTGTGTATTAAACATGTTTCTGATTAGCTTCCTCAAATGCTGGCTCTATTATTTCCCAGTCGACAAAATAGTTTTCCAGCCAAACGCTGGTTTAAAGATAACCACATACAAACAGCCTATACGTTGAACACAGACAGAAAAGACCAAGTTTGAAATCAAAGCCTCTATCTCCTCATGTCATTACTGAATTTTTTACAACCTTCCTGACTTAATACAGAACATGAAACAGAACTGAAAATGAGCAGGTTTGTGCAACAGCTCAGTCTCATCAAGCAGACAGACCGTGTAAAAAATAGAAACAGCATCACTGCAGCGTGCTGGAGAAAATTACTTCCTTTGCATAATCAGTGAAACTCAAACATTTTAGCTTTGAATATATCACATCAAGACTATTTTACTACTGATATGGATTAAAAGCTAACAGAAAGCAACATTATATGTATCTGGCTTTGCTGACAGTAAAATAAAAACAAAGGTTATAGTCTCCAGGTTATTTACAACACAATGTTAACCGCGTGTTGACCCCGCAATTTTAACAAGGTACCTACTAATTTAATCCTCTTTCCTCTTCACAATCTATATGAACAGAATCTCTCTATTTGCCTGTCCAGACAGACCCAACTGAGAAGCGTTCAGTTCAATTCATCTTCCTGCTGTGTACGTGCAGTGAATCCCCTGCACTCTTGCTATCTGTCTCAGAATATAACAGAGTCATCTATGCTCCACAAAGAAGCCCATTTGTTTTATCTCATTTAAAATTACACATACTTTATAAGTTCCCCTCTGGAAATTTGTCCTCTGGATGGGACCCATCCTAACACAATTACGACTGTGCAACCACAATGCAATGCTTTGAGACAAACTGCCGTTTTGAGGCCGATGCCTCGGTCAGGGGCAATCCTAATAAGTAATGTGCATGTCTGTGGGGTTGGAAACCAGAGCAGTCTGAGGAAACCCATACCAACAGCAGGAAAACCATACTTGTTTTATTCACTGTGAGGCAATGGTACCAACAAAAAAACGCTGGTTGAAGAAGCTTTTAAGCCACAAACACTTTTCACATTTTCTAATAAACATAACATACTATATTTATTTCTTTAACAGCTTGCTTTTAGCATTCATGCCCAGGGTCATGCTTTAAATTCTCATCTCAGATTTAGACACCTCTGGCGGTTGGAAAATACTTTCATAGGTATTCTCGCAAAGATGTGCTTGGTACTCCAGTAGCACGTTTGTGTTATTCAAGGCCACCCCAATGTCCCTCATTAATCCGTGCCACATCTAATTGTGCTAAGCCATAGCAGTGAGCCATTTGCATTCTTAAGCAATAGTGCCAGGCTCTTACAAAATATTTCCGGTTGCCGACTAATTAGAGATGCCGCTGACAAGCTGGATGAGGATGGCTAACACCTGTCAAGTTTTTTTTAGACCTAATAGAGCCGTTTCGGCTACATTTATTGTACACGGGGCTGGACAAGGAGGTTTAGATGTGGACAGAAGGGCAGTGATGGTCACAGTCAGAACATTATGAGGTTGTCTGCTGTGTTATGTTTCAAACACACACAAGTGTTGTTATTCAGTTATTTAGCACTTTTAGTGAGACAACAAATTCATATTCTCGTCATCGCCTAGACGAGCAATGACTCATCAACAACCTGTTACTACACCTGCTAGGCAAATCTGTTCATGACTGTTAGCATGTAACGTCAGGTATGCCGTTCTCTATAAATGTAATGCGCCGACATACATTCTGTAAATATTTACCTTTAACCTTGAGTTATCTGATGAGGAAAAAGATGTTGTTTTTGTTCCAGAGGTATTATTACAAGCCCTCCCCACCTAGTGTTGATTTAGTTGTCAGTGCTAAAGAGCAAGGAAAGCCCAAGGTTGTGTTTTGCATTCTTGGAGACAGGCTGACTAGGCGTGGTCGGTCTTCACAACGGCTCCACTGAGGGCGACAGATGGCACAGAGGCACCTTATGACACAACACGAGCCTCCACACACACACACCTTGTCGGCCAATCAGAGGCTGGACTGTAAAAATAGACACTGGGACAGCCTCCAGAGAGTTGCCTACTCGGTTTCTTGGGGCTAGAGTCTCCAGAGAGATCTAAAGAGAGGGAAGGCTGCCCCTGCCATTAATCTAGACACTTAGATTTATTATGAATTTAAGTGGGTAATGCCATTTTTTTTCTGCTTTTATGCCTGCTTATTATACACGCAACAGGACTCTCAACACGTACCAGTTCCAGCTAAGTGGCCCGGACTAATTTTATTAACAGCAGACATAAATTTGATTTGAGAGTCACGTTTACCTGAAATGATTTTTGTAGTAAGGTACATGTGCCGATACATAAAACCATTTGCACAAAATCAATGCCATGATTTGTTATTTATAGGTATTAGTGGATCTCATTTGTCTGACCTTCAGATTAGACCAACCAGTCAGAGGCAACTGATTGCAACACATTCCCCTCCCTTAGAATTCATTAAATTCAGTCTGAGGGAGACCGTATACGCTGCACATTTCAGCTTCACTTCATTGAATGTTCTCTTACAAATCCCGTGAGCTACTCGGAATAAATTTGTCAGCAGTAAGAAGCCTGGGAAATTCACAAGTCAGAAATTCAAGTCATCCGAGAAAGTCAATTTAAGAAATTGAAGTTATTCTTAGTGGGAGGATAGAATTAGTGGTAGTTTTCATGTTTATACATCTGTTCACGTCTAAAACACCAATGTACAAGAACGTGATACTGAAAGCAACTGAAACAATAGTGTAAGAGCATCATAAAAGAGAGACAGCTATTCCATTTAAAACATTCATTAAATGCAGACTAACACAGACACACTTCCAGTTCCAATGTGTGTGGGGGGGAGGGGAGGTAGAGGCTTTCACCAAATCACTAGACTTGAAAAGTCACAGAAAATTAGGAATCCGTCTACATTATATATTCACAGTGGTGTGACCTTGCATAACAAAACGTACCCGACTTGAAGATTTTTCTACAATCATTTATTAACAAACTGTTTCTACTCGTATTCAATCAAGCCACCACCTTTTGTTTGCAACAAGCGTTGAGTCTCCTTTAGCAGACTGCACAAGGTCATGACTGCAATTTTTTTGTGAAAATGTTCAATTTGAATACTCCCTCCTAAATTTAGGAACTTCAAACCAGCAACTCAAAAAGCAACGGGGTAGTCTGTAACTGTTCCACTGTGTGGATGGTAATCTTCTGGTATTGATGGCACAAACAGTCACAGTCTATCAAAGGTGCGCATAAACAGATTAAGTAGAGAAGACCTTAGCCTAATTATTCTGTGTAAGTAAACACAGCATGTGTTTTACCTCTGTGTGCTTGCCACTTGTTTAGGGTAGCAACTGTCCTCTGGTTATTTAAACAAGATCTCTTTGAGGGATGAGCAAACTAACCACAGTTGCCTCAGCCCACAGCAAGATGGAATTATGGGAAAACATGTCCCGCCATCATTGAATAAATATCCAGAACCTAAGGCCATACAGCGGCTCCACAGCGCAGCCCTCCAATCACGATGTCTCATGTTGCAAAAAGATTTCAGCACAGCATTCCTCCAAGCTACTTTTCTAATTAGGTTCTATGAGAAAATTAGCTTGAAAACAGGGTTGCATATTTTGCAACATTAAATTGTGATGATTTGGGAAGATTTTGTGGATACTGAAACCCAACTAAGATTAAAATGATTTTTTTAATATCATAATTTATGTTATATGACTTTAGATCGGTTATGTTAAATGAGGGGTGTTTTGGTACTCAGGGGAAAAACAAAGAATTCTTAAGAAAGCAAAAAACAAACCTTATATGTTATGATTTAACGAGGGAAGTCTATCAGAATAAATTAATGTAAGTATTGGATATGATGCTTTTATGGAAAGAACAGTAAATGACTACAACACTCGGCTGTTAACTTAGACAATGACATAAACTACAAAATAAACATCAACTATGTAAAACAACTATGTCGCTTATTTACCTGATATTTTTATGGCTACACCTTATTTTCATTAGGCTGGAAGAACCCACTACCCACCCGGAAGGTCTATGGAGCTAATCAAATCACTTTGGTGGGCTTTATGCACTTATGGACAGAAGAGTAACAGCAACATAGTCAGACGTCATCTGAGCACTGTTGAGATTGCTTTGATTACAACAAATTAGAAAGGTGAGATGTTTAGATGTTCTGCGATCGTGTGTTTTAAAATATACTGACAGCGCAATAACCTTAGAGGAGGAAGAGTTCACAGAAATTAAGGCATTTGTCGAGACAGATATATCACATAATTCATTGCTGTGATTGGTTATAGGACTAACCGTACTGCATCCAGAAGTGCTTTTTGTCTCTGTCTCCATTGAAACACCCCATAATAAAATCCAAGACTCGAGTCTGGCTACAGCAGACGACCCCATTATATCAATATACTAGAAACCGTGTGTGAACATATTTTCCAATAGGCCGACCAATGTCAAACGTCCTTAATGCTCCAGCATGTTGGTTTACATCCTCCAGTGAAACAGCCTCCTGACCCTGTTCAGTCAAACTGTTTTAACTGTGTGTTACCGTGGCCACTCAGGCAGAGAAAGCACCCATGTGCTGTCATAAGGTAGAGAACAGTCCTTCACAGGCACATCCCCTCTCTCCATTAATGGTGTTGTTGTGAAGGAATATCCAGTGGGAGAGCATGGATGTTACCAGCATGCCACTGAGAATACAGTGGATGATTACTGTTTGCTAACAGCATACATGCTGCACAGCAACAGATCAACATTCACTGAAATAATGGTTAAAAGGTCATATATCATAATATGCATTCATTTCTTTTTAATGTCTTTAGCTTGAGAAAGACTAAATACCAAAAAATAAGCTGTGAGGAATATGGTGTGTCATTATGAAGCCTATCAGGGTTTGGTTGAGTAAACACTACTGAGCTGCATAGTTAAGATTTCGAACACTAGTCTATTTGAACTGTTTCACCACAGCTTCATAATAACACTACAAGAGCAATGAATTCTCGTGGGTGGTTCTTCCAGATGCTGTTTTCCCATTTTTAAACACTTTAAGGCTGCATAGATAATCTGGCCTGGTGACTACTGGTGACTGGTGATGTGATATGGTTTCATTTGTTTCAGAGGGCTTGTCATTTTCTTTTGCATTCTATGACATCCATGGAAAAGACGCACGATGGGGTTCATGACACATCCGGCTTCTGCTGGCATACAAAAAAAACAAGACGGCTTTCAGGCAGTGGAAGTCAATGAGTCATACTGAGAGGAGATCCTTTAGGGAGGAGCGTGAGAGAAACATTAAAATAGACCAAGACAGACAAGAGGACATGGTGCCAAATTCACATCATTTACAAATAAAAAGTTAGGTTAAAAAAAAAAACGGCACTGTATCATCCACATTCTGTTCAGATATTTCATTTTTAGTCTTCCCCTTTTAAAGAAAAGTCTAGTGTCATAGAGGAAACCATTATGTATTCAGACGGAGTCTTTAAGTCAGATTTGTAACCTTGCAAATCTTCTCTTGTCCTTCGTCCTCTTATCTGCTCTTTCTATTTCACTAGCTACAATTTAACTTGGGACATTTTAGAATATTTTGAGGTAGTACCAGTATTAATAACAATACTAGAACACAGACGAACAATCTTTGCAACAATTTGTTGCCTCTAAATTCCATTCATTTCTCGTTAGACTCAGGACCTGGCTATTCAATTATATATGGGATTTGTCATATTTGTCTCAGGGGTAACGCGCTGATTTCATCTCATTTGCTGCTTTTTATCTACAGCTAGTTCTTTATGAATAATTTAGATTAAGTGAAGACAAACAATCACAGATAATGGCTTTTATGCTGTTCAGATCATGCTGCGTGTTTATGAGATTTAGCAAATCTGCAATTAATAATCACAGTATTCAATAATCCGGATCACAATTTGTTGATGCAACGATGGTGCTTTGATATGACATCAGAGAAGCAATACTACCCTGATTCCTCTAAATATGTCCACAAATCTCCAACATCCAGAGCATTAATATTCTTGTCAGTATCTGCAGGCAATAGACTGATGACTGGCAGCTCATAATATACGCCGAGTTTACTCTAACATTATAAGACCTGACTAACCACAGCACCTGAGCCTCATTAATGGCGAGTAAAAGCCATAGCACTTAAGAAAAAAAAGATGTATTGGCCCAAAAATAAATTAGACTAAAAGCTACATGTTCTTGACATCAAATACTATTTGTGGGAGGGGATTTCAATTTTCTTGAGGGTGAATCTTCAAACAAAAAAGATAAAAAGTAAATGTTTTGTTAGCCAAGTTGAAGCTGCAGGTGTTCTGAATGCTGTGAAAGCTATGGATATAAAATCATGACGAGCGAAAACACACCGCAATCGTTCATAAGATCAATATGATTCAAGGAACAGGATGAGTCATATTACACGATGAGGTTTCCAGACATCGTCAATTGGCTAAAAGCTGACCAACTGAGATGAATCAACAATCAACATGAATTAATTCCCAACACCCTAAAAAAAATTTTTTTTGGGGGGGGGGGACCAAAGTGCAGTTTCATGGTAGTCAAAAAAATGGGGCCCAAGAGAGCCGTTACCAAGCCCCACAATATCCAAACAGCCTTCAGCCTTTCAGAACAAATTTCATCCATCATCTGCACCTTGCCACTGAGGAGTTAACTGTACTCCCCCAACGACCTCTGACTCAGAGATGGACTCTTAAATCCTCCAGCTATACCTCCTGTCCAATGGGTGTGTGAGCTGGGTTCAGAAATACCACTAAGTCGCCTGTCCAGCTCTCGATGATATTGCCAGTTAATGTTAGGAATCCTAAATTGGTGCTTCACAGCCTCTGAAAATTGCTTCCACACCCAAACTTCAGTGGTTAAGTCTGATTGGTTACAGTGTCTGCGTGTAAAAAGGGACGGGGTCTGCGGTAGATAGAGTGAATCTCTTTATGTGTTACACCCTGTTAGGGAGGCTACTCTGTTGGAAAGGAAAAGGTTGTTTCTATGTGGGTTGAAGGAAATATATCTGAATAGATATCAGTTAGCTGTTACAAAGACCTCAATTTGAAGTGAAGTGTCCGTCAAAACGCCAAAAATGCACGGCACTATGCTCCTCTCACAGAGTGCAAATAGTAAGAAGGCAAATGTCAAAGCGATGGTGTATTTTCCTTAGCATTACTCATTTATTATTCATTGGGATCAATCACCACAGGCCTGTGTGTGCTGTCCAGATAACAAAGGGCAAAGTGGGTGTTCAGAACGCAGACTCCACTGTGTCAAATGATCACTCTTTTGATCACAATAATGTTCAAATGCCTCACCTTTTCTTGAGAACAGTAGTTTAGACAGCCATGTATACTGATCAAAATTAACTGTAGTATGCTAACTAATTCAAACACTATTCTGACTATTCACTGGGTGACTGGCTAAAGCAATAGCAGTCAATTAGACTATACAAAGAGCTCAGAACATATGTCTTAATATTTAATATTTAAGATAATATAGAAGCTGTTAGAGCAGGAGCAACCAGGGGCTTTGCTATAAAATGAAAAGAGGTAGGTTTCTTTCTAAATTTGGACATGTCCATTACGTAATTTTAGATTACTCTGCATGAATGAGGATGAAACGAGGTTAATTCCCAGCCTCAGTGATATCACTTTCTAAATTTTTCTCCTCCGTCCAAAGCTCTAAAAACCCTAATACGACCCATAAAACATAATCAGCTTGATAATAACATGACACTTAATTCACCCCTGTAGCTTTAGTCTAATAAATCTGCAAAAATGTGATTATTATGCATTATCTTGACACGAGTAGGCTTATTTTTTTTAATATATATGGAAAAAAGGGCTCTGAATAAAGAGCCGGCGATTTTTAAGTAAATTGTGAGGGTCGTTCATGATTACATTAAAATACTCAAAATGCGCTCCTTTTCAAAAGGTAGGAATTACAGACATTAAGTGTCATGTTGAATTGTTAACTGGGTTAAAATACACTTGAGTGACTGTTTAAGTAGTTCTTGGGGCTGGCATAAATATCGCCTGTCTATGAGAGTCACTGCCATCATTTCAAAGTGGATTCTGCATGTTGAATGGATCAGATAGAGCTAGAGCTGCTAATGCTCCCCTGGAGATAGCTCCTCCTTACCGTGATCTAATTAGAGATTAAAAATAACCACTTTTTTTTTACCCAATGAGTGTCACTGCACTACTTTAGTGATCAAAATCTTTTTTTTCTCTTTACATTTAACTAATTAATTTACTTTTATCTCACAACGGACACAAAGTATACTTTAATATTATCGAGTGAAGACTAAATCAATAATAAAAGACATTTTGAAGTAAATATATATGCAACCGAAAGAAAAGTTTGAAAAACAGATTAAACTACGTCCAATATTACCGTTAATAGACGCAGAGAAATAACAGGCCACCATATCATCACACCTAATTGAATCTTTGAACAAGAATTCCTGCTTCACTGTTACTTCGCACATTACAGCAATATTTATCTCTAGATTCCATCATGATGAAAATGGTATATCCAGTTTGCAATTTGTCTGCATTAATCTGCAAGAGATCTTTGATCCAGCGAGCATGGGTAGGCGTCATTTCATCCTTCCACTTAAGAATAATTAGTCATCTAGCAATCAGAGACACAAAGGAAATACCATTTAACTTATACATTATAAGATAAGCTTCTTAAGCTGCAACCCAAAACATTGCCGTTAGTTACGATGGGTTCAGAGGAATTTGAGTCCTGATTTGTCCTGATGCCTGTAGTATTTGGACATACCATGTCCTTGGCTCTTTTTAAAATAATGAAATGTCTTGCAGAGATAAATAAGTAGTAGATCCTGTGCAGGATCAAATCCAGTGCCCCAGTTTCACCTAAAAGTCACTGTCATCTTCGTCTTATTCAAATTGGCATTGTACTCAGGGGAGATGAAAATCTGGTTGTCATTATAGCTCAGATAACCTTTCTGCCATTAAAGTTTCAGTGTTTCCTTTTTTTGAACAGGGTGAACTTCACAAAGGAACAAGCATGGGCGTTTTGATGTTAAGGTTCGTGAGACTGAAACGGCTGAGAGTAAGGCCTTTACACACATACAATTTGATCAATAATGGTGCAGTTTCCAGCTGATTTTCTGTCTTGACCACAGCAGCTTTGTTTTGATTAATATTAAGCTGGAGGTTGCACTCTTCAGATTGAGGGGAATGGTAACGACCAAACTTTTAAATCTTAAGAAGAGAGTGTACAATTGTACTGGATTTATCATCAAATGTTAGGACCCCATTTCAGAACTGTCTACTCCATTAGACACACCTAACGATCGCTGTATAATGGATTTTCTTTTCACAATAATGTTAATATGTGTTATTGCCATTACTTAGAGATATCTCTAAGTTGCCAGGCAATGACTAAGCCAGGAGAGGAGCATAATGTTAGAGAGTGTGACACACTATGGTGGCTGCATAAAAAGAAAGCCTGAGGCATAGCAATCTGAATTTTCCCTGCTCCACGCATGGTGATGCATCCTATAGTGTATCGCTAATGAATGTGCCATGATGTGCATGGACGCATGAGGAGACACATACACTGCTTCCCTTCACACTACACAAAAGAAGTTGAGAGGTAAATCCTTGCCAACAGCATGTTGCTTCGTTACAGTAAGATGAGACACTCATTTTTTTCTTAAATCACACATAGTGTAAGCTCAACAAGACTCTATAAGCCTGAGCTGAGAAGCCTCATCTGGATCTCTTGTAAAGTGGAGCACAGATCCTTCCAGTGAAGACAGTGACATGATTGTAAAGTAATTTTCTCTTTCAGGGGCCACATGGGCCACAAACAAGGCTGTGATAACTTAGTTTGGGTCCTGTCTTTCCCTTGCTAGTCCTGATGCCAAATAAGACACAGAAAGGCCACATGGAGCCAGAAGGTGCTCTCGGGTTATAACAGGAAAAGCAAAAGGGAAATCTATCTTTATTTGCAAGTGAGGAGTCCAGTGGGGAAAGGTTATATTTTGGTTTGTGTATCTGATGGTAAGACCTAGTCACAGCTTTGGCAAAATATAAAAAGAAAATCAGCACTGCCAATGTAATCAAAGATAATCTGTTTACAAGGAGATAATTATAACATATCTTGTTTAAAGCATTATTCAAGTGCTTAAGACTTACAATTAGACTATTAGGATGTCTCAACTATTCCAAGAAGATAATTGATACTTAACAAAACACTGACACTTTGTCCCACAAAGCAAAAGCTTCAAAGAAGAAGCCATATAATGCCTAAAGGTTTGCCAGTCTAGGGTTACATGTCCATAGAGAGCCTGTGTTCACAATGACAGCCTCCTTTTTTTTTCTTTTTAATGAATGACAAGGACACATTGCTCTAATTTCCTGGCAGCGTTGAGATTTTAGCATGTTTTAAAATTGAGAGACATGGGCATAGTCTGACATTGCACTGTAATCTTTAGCTAAAAAGCCATGATGTCTGAAACACTCTAATGCAGCAGAAACAAGATACAAACCAAGCTTGTCTCCCAGGCCTTTCTGTTCAGCGCGTGTTTAACCTGTTTCATACTCTTAAATTAAATCGGATTAATATTAATCCCTAATATAATAAGTCAGACCTCACAGGAATTGCATAAGGTTGCTGCCACAGCAGAAGCTAATCACTAAAAAAAACAAAAAACAAAAAATAAACTGCTAAACCCACAGCCTGTGCCTCATCTGTGAGCAAACCCTGAGGAAAGGATGTTTATGTTCCTCCTACAGCTCCTCACAGGGTCACGTGCACGTGTAATGTCATCTTTTTACCATCCTCAGGCAACAAATCCCCTCTCAACCCTCTCAGACCTGGATCTGTCTGATCCACTCCCCATCACCAAAGAGTCGAGTAGTCCCGGCTGCAACAAAACCACTGCCTCTCTCTCGTTTCGCCTTCCTAATTCTGGATGAAAACCTTATATTCAGTGAGATTGATGAAAAGGATTTGAATATGTGAGCAACTGAATTTACATTTATAGAGAATGGGTATTTCAGTGACTATTTCACGGAAATGTTAATGTTTTAAAATGACTAGTCTGACAGATAAAATACTTGAAACACGAATGGCTGACAGCTGTTTCCAAAAAATGCCTCAAAACCAGCATTTGTGAGTCTCCGTCATCTGTTACATTCTGAAAAAAGAAAAACATCTGGCTCAATAAACATCCTCTGAAGCTTAGCAGTAGCTTGTCAGTGGATATTGGCAGGTTTAGTTATTTGGTAAGAGGAAACTAAAATAAGAGAAACTGAAGGTAAAGACATATGGGTTTAGGCTTTTACCCTCTTCTGCTGGTTTCTCAAATAGATTTTCAAATGCAAGCTGTTGATTCGGTTTTGTAGCATACCATCTGACACTCAGAGCCAAAGGCCAGTTTGGTTTAGCAGTAGTCTGCAGATGCATGCTGCAGCTTTGCTTTACAAGCACTTACTCCTGGTTCACCTGCTGTCTATGGTGACTTTAATAAGATGCCGAAATATGTGGTACAACACAATACAGTAGCAGTCCTGTCTTATACCTAGTAATTAAAATTCAACACTGATCATTTTACAGCTAAACTACCAAATCTGTGCTGGTCTCCTCTTGCCAGATGTATTGGTGCTTTCTGTCATTGTAAATTGAACTCCTTTGGGTTACTTGAAAGAATTTCCAATCTTTAACAATGAATCAGTTCATCGGGAAAACAACAGTTTAATCAACAATTAAAACAAACATTAACTGTAGATTGTCTACAAGACATGATTGTGTTAACCATGTCAAGTCTGGCTCTCAGCTGAACACAATTGTGCAACATGTTTGATTTTAGTCATGTAGTTGACTGAAAAGTCTTCCTCCATGTTTTGGGAGATGGAAATCTATTTCGGTGGACCTCCCTAACAAATTCTCAATATGGGAAACATTGCTGCCAGTACACAATGTGCACACGCACACACCACTCTGAAAATATTGCTTTATCAAGCTGGAGCTGTTGGACTTGCAGCCATTGCATTTGGCAGCGTTGATTTCCATCCTCACGAAGCTAAGTCAGACGTGAAGAAGTCTGGAGCATCTGCAAGTCTGCCTGCAGTCAGCCGCACTTCCATCTTGCTTTATATGGGGCAGCAGCGTGGAGCTACGTCATGATTTCCACATGAGCTAACTGATGATGTAACACGGGCTACGTCAAACTGTCCTACTGTTAAGCAGAGAGATGCATTATCCTATTCAGGAGCCATGTGGTGTGAAGCAAAGCTGCAACTCATTCATCAGCCTCACAGGTTGAGAACATTTGGAACTCATTTCTCATATCTTGTTGAGTTTCACTTCTCGCTTTGATCTCTGGAGGCTATGCTTCATTTTCGGGAATGACTCCATATTCCAGTTATCAATTCAAATGTGATCAATTAATAATCATGTCAAGAGGCACAACAGGGCACAACTTAGCACGCTACCATCAGGACTGGAGAGAGGAAAGAGAAAGAGGGTTAATCCTTGCCCCAATCTCAGTTCAGTTACATGCACTATGTCATACATTATAATAATCTATGAAACGATTAGGATTTCTTTTGATTTACATTCTACTACTTGAGCTTTAAAAGTGACCTTTTCTGACTGTTGTGTAAAGCATTAGTGTAAAAGCAAATCTGATAAAAGGAATACAAACGCATTTTAGTTTTAGCTTCATCCATGGCATGTAGGTTATGGCAGCGTTGCCATGCAAGATATAAGTGTATGTTAAACGGCCGTGCAATAAACTATGTGACAAGAACAGAAAGCCATTAAACCTAGCTTGGTTATATCAATATTTAGCATAATTATATGAACTTCTAAATCTGAAGTTACTTTCCTAATGCTGCTGGGGTGGTGTGATATTTTGATAAGACGCTTAAGTGAAAACGTTGCAAAAATAGGAAGAAATTGCTTTACTATTAAACCATTTCTGCAAGTTCATTGAATATCTACTGAACAGGACATTCAGGATTCAGTCACAAAGCTTGATGTAAACCATAAATGTTGAGAGATCCCAATCTCTCATACAAAAAAAACACATGTTTGTCCAATAAATAATTATACAACTGTCTCAAATTGGCTGAGATGTTTTATGCAACTGTATAAACAAGATAATTCTTTTGGCGTGACTTTAATCACATGTCTAATGGCTTCAGACATTCTCATAACTTTACTACAACACAAAACGTTAAAAATATGATTCTCTCAGACAGAATTGAGGCTGAACTTAATCTTTGCCATCTAATGCTTTGATTACATTAACCAATAATTCACAGCAACCTACAATTTGTAATGTATTATAAGGGTGCATAACATAAGGTACACTAGAGAAAATAAATGCACTCTAATATAACAGCCCTGCACAAAACCCTAGCTTCATGAAGGTTATGATATTTAGAATGTGCTTGAAATAACAGAGAGAGCTCTTGATTCAATTGCGTTTTCATTTTGGAGGCTGTGGTTTGTAGTACTATTAAATTGTATTGTGCTGTACAGACACACGTTTCGATTATTTAGACAGGCCCATTTTAGTCGGAGGGCTAGGCTCAATAACAGAAACACGTTTGGGCTTAATTCAATCCAATTTAACAGCACCACATCCTCAAATTATTACACAGCTGAATTACCATATTTCTTTCTGTTTTAAAATAAACTTAACATTATAACAGTCCTAAAGCTACGATTTAGTGCAGGATTATTATATTAGGATGCATTTGTTTTCGCTAGTGTGTCTAATCAACTGGCAAGTAAAAAGTGAGTGGAACTGAAGGTAGGTACGTTGGGGGAAAAAAAAGCAGAGCAATAAACGAGTGTCGAGACCTATTCCAATGTACTTATGTTAAACTGTGGCCCAAGATTGCCAATAATTGAAGACTAGCACATTTACATAATATTTTCCAATGAACGCAGGAGAGATTACATTAACATTACAATGCAGTGAGGGCTCCACTCCCTCTGCGTTTTTCTTCTACTGCCAGAGGAAGACCCCCCCTGCTGCACACATCGGATTGTACATGAAGGATTAAAAGGCTATCCCACGAAAATCCTGAGCCTGGGCGTAGCTGAGAGTACTACTTCAAAACATAAGCACCTCTGCTCAAATGTCAAATTAAATAATAAAAAAAGGGCGTGCAAATGTTATTAACATGCTAAAACTCCCTCAATTATGTAAGAACACAACTTAGAGGATCTGGTTTCAGAGCCTTTATCGTGGCATGAGATTACATAACAGATGATTCAGAGTAGAAGTTGTGCTTGCTGTGCATCCGTGTGCAAAATAAAAACCAACGGTGTCCCTGCTAGACCCTTGATATATACGCCGGGCACTGTCTCAACAATGCAACCATCTCACCTGTAAGCTTGGACAGGTGTACAGTGCAAAAATAAGAAGTTTTATTCGTGAACAATGCACCTTTAAGTGAGTCAACCCAGCCAGGAGAAGGGTGTTGTGGGTGTCTACTAATACACAGAGCCCACCATCAACAAAACACGTCCCATCCAAGCAGAGACGGCCGACGGCCCACATCAAACACGACCACTTCAATCTAGCTACCAAATCAAGGTTTCTATTCAAATGCACCAGCAGAGCCGTGCTGATGCAAATTTAAAAAGCCCTGTTCGTACATATTTTATTTAATGTGTAATAATGCTATGTCAGCGTACGGGCTCGTCACGCAAAAGAGCAGCCCACTGAAGTGTGCATGTGTGTGTGTTTGTGTGCAGACCCGCAGAAAATGGTACCAACCGACACATTAGCGGCAAGCTGTCGTTACTTCAAAAACAGCTCGCCAGTTAGCTAATTAGCAGCAGCCGCAGCACCGTTACCGTCGCACCTGCTAAACGAGAGAGTAGTGCCTGCGGGCGGAGGAGGCTTAGAGGGAGATAGAGAGAGGATGCCTGCGGTCCTGACCACTGTAAAAGGGATGGAAATAGACGGGACACTCACTGTGAAACACAAACACTTCAAAATAAAAGAGTTTAAATTGTTGTTTTTTTTCCTACCTGTACAGCCCACAAGAAGCAAGGCTAGAAAAATATCCCTTGACTGGACCATCGCAACTCCCGAGTAACGTGAACGTTAAACGGCGTTAGCTAACGTTTAATCTCCCTCTCCGTCCCTACGTTGCAGCCCTCGGGTTTTTTTTCTTCTTCTCTCTTCTTGCCTCCCTCAGCAACTGTTCATCCTAATCTATATATCTGAGCTCGTCGGTGATGAGTGTGTCAGTAGCAGCGGCGGTGGAGGCGTCGTCGGTGACAAGCGGCGGCCAGAGATTAGCGGCGATGAGCGCCAGTGCACAGTTCAAAGTCTGACTGACAAGCAGAGCCTCATCACACACGGGGATTACTCCGCACGGGCGGAATAAACGTCCTCAGTGAAATAGTGCGCGGGTCTTTCAAGACGTTGGACCGTCTACAATAACGTCAATTACAACAAGACGAGGGAAAAAGTGAACAGCATATAAATATATTAATTTAAACCATATTTTCTGTGATAAGATTCTTTATATAATATGTTGTCAACGCCAGATTTGGGGGAACACCTTTCTCTCTCTAGATCCACCCTATAACACTTATAAACTGTAAATTATAATTTGCCACTTCATTAGGTACATCACTGAAAATGAAAGCATTAACATATAATAGTCCTACACTCAATCTGAGCTTCTTGACTGTTAATAATAATAGATAATAATAATGATTGCATCTTATTATTGCATGTTATTCAGAAGGATGGGAAACTGACTGCCTGACTGCCCCCCTGTCTTACAGTCCCTTTTCTTTTTGTCCTCCTCCGCTCAAGTGAGTGGTTGAACTGTTTAATAGCACAGGGGACAAAGGAGTTCCTCAGTCTGTTGGTCCTGCAGTTTGGGAGGAGCAGCCTCTCACTGAAGATGCATCTGATGACGGTGTGCAGAGGGTGGCTGGCATTGTCCAGGATACCTGTTAGTTTTTTCAGTGTTCTCCTCTCCAGCCTCGAGCCAACGACCGAACCGGCCCGCCTGATCAGCTTCTCCAACCTGGAGAGGTCTGCTTTTGAGGTGCTCCCGCCCCAGCACTCCACAGCATAAGACATAATATGTGGTTTATAGATTTCTTCAAGATGTTTCACCGCCGTCCAAGTGTCGTCTTCTTCTAAATGACTGGTTGGGAGTTAAGGTTTTTATAAGGAACCTACCTGAAAACCATATGACAAGGGACTGAAGAATCTATGTGGATGAGAGCTGAAACGTATTTAAGAAACCCAACAAGTTTAGTTGTTTTGAAAGAGCTTATCTGTTTTGTCTTGCTGCTGTCCTTGAAAATGATCACACAGTTGATTTTACCACCTTTCTCACGTTGTTTCAACTTAAACTGAGCATTATAGTAGTGACAAAGTGTTTTATTAGATCATTTAAAAGACGTTCATAAGAAGTACTTTTTAGGCTGCCACTTCAGACGAAACAATTAGCAAATGAGCTGATTAGTCAAGCAACAGACAATTTTTTTTTTTCCAAATATTACAAACTATCAAACTGTCACAATATATTGAGCAATAAGCCGCGTAACAAAAACAGAACACCAGTCTGTTTTTATATATATTTAATATAACTATATGAACTCTACTCCACTATCGTGCATAATTGCATTTTTAAAAGAAAATGCTTTATGCTTCATTAGCTGGCTGGGCATATAGTATATTATGTAAACTAAGCAAGTGAAAAATAAATGCCAAAGATGCAAAGAAATGGTGTCGCTGTAATGTGGTATACAAGTTAGTCAAGCTCACTAAATATCCTCAGAACGGGACATTCAGGGTTGAATCACAGTGCTTGTTATGAATAATAAATACAGTACATTTATGGAGATTTCATTCAAAAATGTTATTTGTTCATACAGGAACATGAATATTTACAGTATAATAATAAATAACTATCTGATATCCTCAAATTGTCAATGTTAGTCCTGGTTAGACTATATTTTACAACATTTGGACTGACTTTATGCATGACTGGTAGACATTTCTCATAGCTTCATATCTTCTGACCAGATCATTAACTATGTAGAAACTTAAAAAGATGTTCTCTGTCAAACTGTTTAACAGAGGTTTGAAAATGTTTTAAACTGTGTCAAAATACAATAAAGCAGACAGAGAAAAATGTAAGACGATAGAATTTAATCCATGTTTTGTCTGCTTGTATCAGTCTTATGTGATTGTAAGCTGAATATTGTGCATTGTGGACTGCTAGCGAGTTAAAACATCCAATAAAGAGTCTTTTATCACATGTTTGACACTTTCTTATCTATATTAACTATATTTCTTGCGTCCGTTATTACCAAATCTAAAGAAAAATAACCTATTAACAGGATATTTCACAACCACAAAACCTCAGTTTCTGTTATAAGACATATTAGCTAACCTGTTTATTAACAATTATTAGAGTCATTGTGCAATATAGACCTTTTAAAGTGAGCCGTACTCCTCACACCAAACATTACATGTTCTCTTTGTTCTGTTTTCTCCAACGTCTGAGCACAAAGACACTTTCAAAGCGTTTATCACTAAGGGATGCAATTCTGAAGGGGAAGTCTTAAATCCATCTATTTAATCTTGCTGGATGGAAACTCCTCCTGGAGTTCATTAAAACTCCCACATTACCAGAAATAAAATGAAGAGTATAGCTGAGGCCCCGAGGATGGCAATAAAAGCGATGAAGCTTTATGACAGTAAAAAAATGAGAAAGCAGAATTAATATTTTAAGTGTTTTTTTTTTAGATGGTCACTGCACGTCACAATATTAAAAAAAAAGACAGATAAAGAGATTAAAGATGATTTGATAGTTCTTTCTTTATAATCTTTTAAGACATACATACACCAGTCAGACATAACATTATAAGCACCTTCCTAATATAGTGTAGGTCTTCCTTGTGCCTCCAAAACAGAATGGACATGGGCCTTGTGAGGGTGTCCTGTGGTGTCTGGTAACAGGATCTTGTTAGTGGGGGACCTTTGGGTCCTATGGGTTGAGGACAGGGGCCTCTGTGAGTCATCCCACAGATACTTGATCAGTTTGGGATCTAGTGAATTTGGAGGCCAAGCCAGGCCATGGTTTTGTGTGTGTGTGTGTGTGTGTGCCTGTGTCTGGCTGCATCCTCAGTGTCATTGCTATGGGGCGGCGGTGTCTGGTCTGGTCTGGTCTAGGTGGGTAGTACATATCTAAGCAACAACCACACAAATGCCAGGTCTAGAAGTTTCCCAGCAGAACATTGAATTGTCACAAGATGGTCAATGTTATTTACTTCACCTGTCAGTGGTCTTAATGTTGTGGCTGATCAGTGTATATTCTTTATTTATAATCCGTTCAACTCTCTTTTGCTGTGCAAGACAGCGACGCTGTGCCTCTGTACTAAAAGTGAACTTTACTAAGTGTCCTACATATTTGAAATACAGTATGTTGAACCACAGTCATCCCCTCTACATACTTCTGTGAAGGGCCGCTGTGAGTCAAACCCTCCCCTGACTCCCCTCACCCTACAAACGACCACGGAGAGCTTTATGCAACACACTTTTATTTGAGCTTTAAAGTGAATGGTACCTGAGAGAACAGAGATGAAAGCAAGGAGAGTGTTGTTTGCTGGCACAGCAGGGACGAACAGTAGCGTTGCGCTCCCCGAGAGGCTGGTTTGCCTTTTATTTGCACAGTTGGCCAGCAAAGAGGTGCAATGTGCCAAATTTCGGTAAACCCAAATCAATCTGCGGGCTGCCTGAAAATGTCTTCGCGGTCAAATCTTGCTTATTTTCCCCCAACCCACCGTTTTAAAGCAATTCCTGTTAAAACATACCACCACAGGGAGTGTGGACCCCGAGCATGTTCACAGACGCTTCTTCATCTAGCGAGACAAAGCGGGACGAAAACAAAGAAGGTAAGCGTGGCTCTATGGGGTAAAAGTGGGGAGGCTTGACCGCCATTCATGCCTCGACATCAGATAAGAAAAGTATGACTCAGCTGATGACTCATACATATAAATGCCCTCCAAATATGCTGTTTTATTCAGTGGGTGCTAAAAAGCTGATGTGGCTTGCTTTTTATTTTTAGGATATCTTGTTAGCGTGAGAGCTCGGCAGTGTCTGACTCTCCAAGAAGCCTTCGAGTAGTTTCTTTTTAAAATAAAAAAACAGAATACGTCTACAACTATTTAACTTATGTTATAAATTTGTCAGTTTTCTACAGACTAATTAAAAATAAAGGACGACTCCTGTTCGGCTGACTGGACACAAGGTATCGTCTCATAACCTTAAATAATAATTTATATGATATCTGCCGTGCAGTAAGGCGACCGCATACCTTTCATATTGGGGGGAAAAAAAGTTTGCAGGAAGAAATAGCGCTCATGTGTCCCCTTGGAGCCATCAGCTCCACTTTCGTTAAACTGAATATGCTGTCCATTTGCAGCAGAGCACACATAACGTGCCCTTTCATCTACTCAAATTACCCAGAATGCCTTTCAAAAAAACAAAAAAAACATGTCGAGGTCTATTTGGCTTCATCTCTCATGCTCAGACACATGTAGTGATAGTAGTAGTAGTAGAAGACTGTACATGCTGAGATCTGAACTCCGAGAAGCAAAGCACTGAGTGTACATTTTAATAACAAGCATGTTTCTATCCAGCTCAACACATATGCTCCGTTAGACCACACCAGGCTGTGTCGGGGGATTTTCAGTTCTTCTTCTCTCTTACTACTCTCTCCTCTCTCTCTGCTTTTATCATCTTTCACCCATTAGAGCCGTGACCACACATGCATACTCCCTTGAGCTCACGCCTACATGCACACACACACGTGCAGTACTTTACACCTACTTAAGCCCTGCTCCTATCCATCTATCTATCTATCTATCTATCTATCTATCTATCTATCTATCTATCTATCTATCTATCTATCTATATTTCCAGGAGAGGACCACGTGAACATCCTCCACTGTACCAGGGTTTAAAATAGCTTCTACTACCTCCTCCACTGCGGCAACACAAAGCACAACATACATCCCAGATATGAACAACGGTTTCTGGGTCACGGAAGGGAAGTGGAGGTCAGCCGCGCGGAGAGGTGCATACATACGATCCGTTGGGCGGATATCAGCGTGACTAACGAGCTAAACGGGGAAGCCGCGATGACTGGATGGCACTGTTTTGAGGCGGCCCTCTCCTCCTCGCCGAGCGGTGCGGTGTGGTGTGCATTACATAATCAATTACTGTCGGGCTCAGACAAAAGAAAATCAAACAAAAACACACTGTGCGTCAGCGGGCTGGTGGAAATGCAGCACCACGGACCCCGCGAGACGGCAGATCCGAACTGGAGATTTGCAGCGCCGGCTTCCCTTTCCTTTGACCTTTTCGCCACGTCATAAGCATTTCTTTAAAGTATCCTGCAGTTCTTAGCTATAAATCAGATGCTTTCAGTGTCAGTGGAAGTAGCCTAAAAGCAAAGGCGCTGTGTCTTAAAGCTACTCTAATTCAATGTTCTGGGGGGGTAGATAAATGGCTCGGTGAAAAGCTTTGAGGAAACTTGGAAAGCTCCGTCATTCAATTATCACCTTTAGTGCAGAAAGACTGTGTCCCTATAATCTCAGGACTAAGGGGGTGTGTATCGGTTAGCTTGAGTGAGAGATGGTGTTGTCACACAGTGGAGTCATTGTCCTGAGAGTCTGTCCTGCAGGGCACACAGGGCTCCTTTGTAGGCCGCAGATATTAATCTGCGTAGGAAGAGATCTGGAGGAGTCTGGCTAAGCTCACATACAACCACACACATCAACACACACACACGCAGACGCACCGACACGGACTAAGCCATATGCATATTCATTACGTAACAGCACACAGAGAGGATGCAGTGTCCAATCTCGTACAGCTTCCCCGTGATAAAGATGCCATTCTTCCCGAGATGATTCGCACAATACATTCAGACTTAGCAGCTTGTCGTCAGCGCTGCAGACATTAGGTGTCATTGCCAGATGTCATCGCGACGCTCCGACCAACTTTAATCACCAGCTAGTACAAAGACGGCTTAGTTCTGCTTGTGGCCCAGTGTTTGCCTGCCAGACCAGTGACAACAGTTCATCAGAGTAACCCAGAACACAAGAAAAATACTCTGCGACCACATGGTGACACAGTCAACTGGATCACACAAAGAATTCAATTGATTTTAGACGTTACAAAGCATGTTGGGTTTTTTTTTGTTTGTTTGTTTGCTTTTTGTTGGTGCAGAAGCCAAGAATTGACTTTGCTAACATTTTTCTTTTCTTCAACACTAAAAACAGTCCATCCAACAGACCGTCATTTTGGAAATTGATGCACAAACCTTGCAATCCAGAACGAGAACACCGGAAGCTGCAGCTTTAAAACAACAAACCAGAGGTACGGCACATCTCGCAAGCGGCCGCGTTCTTCTCATGAACATCTGCAAACGTGCACCAACACAAAAATGAAAGAAGTGGCTTTTTAAAGTTGTGTTATATCAGTAGACTTAAAGCAAATTAAGAGGTGCATGGCACAAAAAGGCAAACTGAAAAAAGATGCTACTGTAAACGTGTCTTAGATATCTGCTGCCATCTAGGGTTATAAAAACAGTACAGCATAAAAATGGACACATTAAAAAAAAGAAAAAGAAAAAAGAAAAAACACAAGGCATCCTAAAATAGAGCTGTACATGTAATGTGGCCTCTCTGACAAGTGGGGGCAGCATAGTTCTACTTTAAAGGGGACAGCCTCAACAAACCGTCCTCCCTGCTGTATGATGTATGCATGGGCAGTAAACAAAGGCAATTAAATATGAATGATAACTAATGCTGATCACCTCCATTGCAGCAAAGGGGTCTAATTCGGATAATAGATTTTTATTCTGTGCCCGGCGCGGCTGCTCGCAACCCTAACTGTTTGACTGTGACCCAACCCTCCAGCTGGATGGGAGGCACACCACACACATGCACAGACACAGGCCAACATTTTGCAGCGATGCGTTCTGGATCTGGTCTGGTTGACGTTTGATTGCTTTCTGTTTCCCCGTGCTGTTTTCAAGCAAATGTTTCCCCTAGGTTATTTTGGGGGGGGGGGGATCTCACCTGCAGAGCTCAGCAAATTGCATCTAGTCTGTGGCGTCCCGCTGTTCCGATACGTTTAATTAAATCTAAACTGGCAGCAGTGGTACACTAGGCTGTTTACATGGAAATACCCTGGTTACTCTACTCTATATTGAATCAAAGTAGCTGTCTAATCCCAGGCTTCAAGCAGTTTGCAGTGGAGTTACACCACTATAACCAATTGAAAATAGTGAAAACATTAAAGCAAAATACCTTTTAAGAACATTTCATAGGTGCATCAGTACAAGGAAATTGACTTATCTGATGTAACATGCTCTAAAAAACAAAGCCGCCACAGTTTCCACCTTCAACGCACACAAAGAGTCACGAGGACTCACTGCTTCACCACCATAACAGACAAATTATTGTAACAGATCCCTGAAATATACCCACATTGCAATCTGATGATGACATGAAATGGGCTGAGCACAGATGTTACATCTGAGCAGGTGGCAAGGAGATGACTGGTGTTACAAATCCGTCAAAAACACAAGCAAACATCCTCCTCCTCCTCCTCCTCCTCCTCCTCCTCCTCCTCCTCCTCCTCCTTCCCGAACGCACTTGTCGTTATTTATAAAGGCTATTAATGATCGGAGCGACAGACCGATTTCAAGACCTTCGCTGCAGACAACTCAAACATCCTGTAAAACCGAGCTAAGCAGGCGCCAGCTCCCGTAATGTGCGGTGACAGTTCGCATCAGATCTTCGGTCTTTCAAGAAGCCTGTCACTTTGGATTTCGCTCAAGTTGCATGACAAGCCTCTAACATACTCAAACCCTATTTCAAACCCCGGGCTAAACAGAACGTGGCTCTCAGTCTTCAAACTGCCTCCAAAATGCGCTGTGGAATACTGAAACACGGTTCAAGTAGAAACGAGATGAGAAGATCCATAAAACGGGAGATTGATGAAAGGAGCCATCGTTTGCATGTACAGTAGGAGACGCTCTAATGATTGTCCCTCTGAAGGTTCAAGAGTACGATTTGACTTGAACTAAAATAGGTCAGCGGATTGCTTGTATGTGCACCCCTGCATTTAAGCTGTACACCTGTATACCTTGTTATTACAGATGATTTGATGCTATTCAGAGCCCACAAATAGATGTAATTTAGCTGCACTTTAACAGCCTTTTCAGTGCGCAGTGTTTATGTGAGAGGAGTTATGGACACGACAAGCTGCTGGAGTTCAGGGGGGCTGTTATCCTGCGAGCCAACCTGGAAGTTAACTCTGCCACGGTTCGTTGGCTCCAGCTCCTACTTTAACTTCAGCGGGGCCCTGAACGTGCCTCCAGATTGATCCTGAAAATCAGGCATGTGTTAAACACAAGCAGACACCAGCTGCAACAGACCTGAGATCTAATTCAGGACTCAGTGGCAATAGCACTGTTCTCTATATGAAATCTTAATCTAAGTAAATACACGGATTCATGCGCCTGAAAATGAGCGAAAAGGAAAAGACACTTAAAAGGTTTAAGCTGTAATAGGTATTTGTGAATTTCAAAGGCAGCTATTTTCTGACATTTAAACTCTAAAATAATAATGAACTGAAGGTAATTGTTGTTTGTTGCCTGACAGGGCTTCAGTGATGCATTAACACCACCTTGCCGGAGACATCCAGCATGCTAATTATTTAAAACACACAGACGCGGCGAGATAAAACAACTTTTAACGACAAATTAACTCATTATAAGATCGATTTTGACAGAGTCCCTCCACAAGACAAGGCTGCGAGATGGAGGATCGTGGGCCTGTCATGATTGATATTCCACTTCAGAGGTGCAAATGCGCAGCTGATTAAATCAGGCAGGCCCCCGACGGTAGTAAACCTGAGGCGTTTGGGGCTGCTGGGGGTCTTAACCGAGCACCTCTGCATAGAGCTCACTGGCGAACATGTCAAAGTTGTTTAATTTGGATAAAAACTGAGCAATTGAACAATAAAAAAAACTGTTTTATGTGGCGTTACTATTTAGCAGCTACAGAAATTTAAGTGCATGACTCAGCAAAGTCGAGAAATGAGCTAAGAGAGCCTTAGATCTAATGTGTCGACTGTGTATTTTTGTTGTGAAATCGTATCTTATTTTAGAGTTACAGTTTTCAGTGAGGGTTCGTGGCATAACGTTGGTAACAAATCTGTAATTTAAGTCATGAAAAGCCAAAGTTTCTCAGAGAGAACCCACGCAGACACAGCTACTAGGGCGGCACAGTGGCGAGGTGGTTAGCACTGATATCTCACAGTGAGAAGGTCCCACTGTGTGAGCGTGGGTTCTCGCCAGGTTCTCCAGCTTCCTCCAACCGTCCAAATACATGCTCATTAGGTTAACTGGTGATTCTAAATTGGCTGTAGGTTGTCTCTCTGTGTTAGCCCTGCGATAGACTGGCGTCCTGTCCAGGGTGCACCCCGCCTCTCACCTGATGACCCTTCACAGGAACAAGCGGTTACAGAAGATGAATAAATGAATACGTACTAATAACAGTAACACTGCATTACTCCAGGTCTGAGAGGCGCTAAGGAGAGGGGGATACCTGGGACATTACTCTCATTTTGAAGCAGAACACAGACTTTAAACACAATAATATAAAGTGATGCTCATTGCCTTTGTCCGCACTAACAATTCACAGCCTCTCAATCATCTTGTCTGTGCATTTTACTCAAAATGCAGCGCTGTATTGTAGCAACTCTGGTATCCCGTTGCTCAATTCCACATAAATTACCCTCGCTGTGTGTTTTTAAAGCACTATGGAGATCGTGTGTCCTCTGCATGAGTGAACAGTGTCCACTGTGAGGTGTCCAGAGTGGAAAGAATGAATCGATTTGATGCAAAGACGTCGATGCACAGCGCACACGTCGCGCTGTCGTCAGTTTCGACCCAGCTACGAAACATGATAAAAGCATATGCTATCTTTGAAGCGGTTCCATAAATGTTTCATGTCATTCTTTATTACACTCTCCATCATGTGGCTAGAGGACGGAAGACCCAGATCTGTCTTTGCAGCATTATTTCACGCTGTATTATTATTTTTTTTTTAAACTCCGGCAAGCTCATAAGAAGCAATTTGTTTCTGAATGACGTCCCCATCTGTCACGCACGCGTTTACATGGCTATATTTGTATATTTGATCACTTCCTGCTTGTTTAGGATTCAATTCTTTTGTCATGTGCTTTTGTCAGTGAGATTGTTCTGCTTTTTTTGTTTTCACCCAAACATGTCAAGCTTCAGTTCATCTTTTAAATAAACACGGAAGCGGAACGAATTAAAGGAAAGCAAAGAGCAGAAAGAAAAGGAAAAACCAAACACACAAAGCAAATTAGTATCTTGATCACATATAGTTACAAAACAAACAGAGACACTAAATAATTAAATATACAGAATTTGGGTGAGGAATGTCTTGTATGTGAGCCTCTTGGTATGGGTTTAACAAAGTAGGAATGTGTCTCTAATCCATGCATCAAGTGCAGGATTAGCAGGAGATTTCCATCTGACAAGAAAAGAATTACAAAGCTACAAAAGTCCTTCACATGATATGCGATTACATTTGTGCGGGTGACTCCAAATAGATTCTTGATGCTTTGACAGGGGCTGCGATAATTAAAGAAATGAGGGTCAAACCGGAGATTCTTCCAAAACAGTAACAAAAAAAAAAAAAGAGCAAAGGAAGATGGACGAGGCGTATCTCAGACTGGATGAATGTCAAAGTCGTATATCCTCAACAGCCTGACCTTAGTTAAGTGATAGCAATGAAGAATCGTGCATTGTCTATCCCGTGCCAAGCAGAAATGGAAAAGGATCCGAACCTAAATCAACCCAAACCCCCTCTGATATTTTTCAGATACAAATCACCTTCTCACGGAGGGAGGGGTTTATTAAGTGAATGAGACTTCACGAAACAGAGAGGGGGTCAGTTTTGGTTGCTGCTGCTAGATTAGGGAAATTAGCATTAAAACTGATTAACCTGCCAGCGATAACTTGTGTTAATACCGCAGGGAGAAAATATTCCAGCTGCTATTGACAAAATTGTTTCTCATTTGCTTTCCCGTCGAGCGTCAGATGAGGACCTTGATACCTCCCTCATGTGTGTAAATATGAAGCTACAGCCAGCAGCTGGTTAGCTTAAAATTAAGACCGGAAACAAGGGGAACAGCTTTGTCCAGGGGTAACTAAATCCACCTGCCAGCACCTCCAGAGCTCATTAATTAACACGTTATCCTGCACGCATTGTGTCGGATCATAATCCTTAAATTGTATTTCAAATATGAGTAAGACACGGTGTTAAGTCTTGGACATACTGCCTCATGGTCAGATATTCTGTACAGTAACATCTTCATACTTGTCTTTTCAGTGCAGCGTCCTCATGTCACGGTTTTTCAGAGACAAGAAATGCAAATCCTGCGTCCTAATTAATAACATCGCCTGATGGCTTGGGCGTCCATATGCATCCACCTGGTCCATTAACTTTCAATTCAGGGAGAGGGGTTTGTTTTGCACCATTTGTACAATTAAAACATCCGGGACATATAGATCTCAATTCATTCCGCTGACAAATCTTGAAAATGATGAGAGACGCCGTCAATACACAGCTCTTTTACTAATCTCCTTTAATGACATCCAGTTGTCCCGTTCGCAGCCTGAGCTCGGTTCACACGCAAGTCGCTTCCGCCTTATTCAATTCATCTCAACGGGAAAAGACAGAACTGTCACATTTGGTGCTTTCTGTCAAATAGCTACATTTGAATCGCGGTTATTGCACAGCAGAACAAAGAGTGACACGAACAACGTCGAGTGAAAAATAGCCCGGCGGACGGGCCTAAATTTAGCTGTTGCATAGTTGCGTGCTGCCCATCACTCACGCGAGAGTCTCCCGTTCCGGGGGAAAGAAAAGGCCAGGCTGATTGTACAGACAACTTCCTCAAGGTTACACGAGCTGTCATGTTAAGGGCCACATCCAGAATAGCCAGAACACAGTCCACTTAGAAAATGTCAGATGGCTATGATCACACTGACCCTTGTTACAAGTTGGAAGACAGCTAAAATAGTTGGCCTGATTATTGCCCTCTACTTCCCTGACTCCTGCAAGGTAAATGCATATAGGTCGTTGCTAGCCACAGTTTACAGCTCAGATCGTCTCAAAAACCACCACAACTCTTTTGACAATTCTTACCAGAAAACCTTTTCAGACTCCCCAAAGATAATTTATGAAGCCAGAGAGAGTTAATCCTGCAGACTGCATAATTAGGAAAATACAGAAAAGGCTTTTAACCCATCTCCCAGTTGTATGCCTTTGCTTTTAGGTTCATTCAAATGTACTTTTCATTATTTTGCATCGTTGTGTAAACCAGGGTGAAGCTGTTAGAAAGCAACTGTCATGTTTGCTGCTTCTGCCGCCGCTGCTGGAGGAAAAAAAATGGGATTTAGAGTAGATCTGGGTGTCTAACTGGGACTGACAACAACACTTCATTTCACCGTGTCATTGCATTGTGGCATCATACATTCAGATGCTTGTCACCACTGGGGAAGAAACTCATGATGCAATGTTTGCTCATCGCTTTGTACAATGCAAGCAAGGAGATATGTGACTCTGGCAGACGTCTTTGTTTAAAAAAAAAAAAAAAAAGTGGCACCTTGAGGAATTTGTCAGAAATCTTTATTACTGTGAAGTAGACGTGCTTCTTTTTAACTCCAGTCGGACAAAGGAGACTTTGGACTTTAGAAAGGACACTTTCCCTTTTTTGGGGGGGTTATATAAAAGTTGCGAGACTTTTAAGAATTACCCATAAGATTATGACCGCCGGGCAGCACAGCGGTGTGGTGGTTGGCACTGATACCTCACAGCAAGAAGGTTCTGGGTTCAGATTTGACTGGGGTTTTTCATCTCTTCGATGGTTTTGACAGTGCCATCGGCCCTCTAGCATCCTACTATCACACTGTCAGAAAGCAATATCTGCGTGATTGTTGACTCCGCCTTTAAATTTGGCAAGCAGATTAGTTCAGTAATCAAGCTTTTTTAAAATTATCTAAGCAAAGTAAAGTCCTACCTCAGTGCACATGATTTTGAGAGCATAATTCACGCTTTTATTACCTGTCATTTAGACTACTGTAACTCTCCATACATCGGGCTGGACCAGTCATCAATATGCCACCAAATTACAGGTAAACAAGCCGACCACCAGCTCATCGGCCAGGTGAGAAGACATCATCATCTCAGCTAACTCCAGACTCGCACTAGTGTATCATGACAAAATATTGGTGAAATCAATGAGTTTCGTGGCAGGTAATGCGTTATTTAGATGCTGCGGTGATGTTTCGGTGCCCCATTCACTTCCACTATATGGATATACGCAGATCTAATTATCTCCTGAACAAGTGCAAATGAAACAAAAGTGCTATTGGTGAGTAAACGATGGTATTTTATGCTAGAAATAAGGTCCAGGTTGTAAAAAAACAGTAGTTCCCCTTTAATGGCCGGGCACCATCTTACCTGTCAATTGCTTCGTAGCAACCCTCCACCCAGAGCTCCTGCAATCAACAGACCAGCTGCTACTAGACCAGTAGCAGGGGCGATAAAGCCTTTTTGGTGGTGGCCTCCAAACTCTGAAACAACCTGCCCTTTTATATCAAAGCTTCCTAGAGTTTGGAGCATTTTAAATTAATGTTCTTCTCGCCGGCCTTCAGTCTAAGTTTAGCAGGATTTCTTGGATTTTATTTTTCTAACACAGATTTTTAATTGACGGTTTTACTTGTGTTTTATTTGATGTTTTATTGCTTATTTGAACTCATATTTGTTTGTTTTATATTTAACAGGGATTGTTGATTTATTCATATTGTTCTGCTTGTACAGCACTTTGGTTCAACTGTGGCGGTTTTTAAATGTGCTTTAGAAATAAACTTTGACTTGACTTGACATGGAGTTTGCATGTTCTCCCTCCAGCCCTGCCACAATCCTCCAGAGAATATGAATGAATGAATGAATGAATGAATTATGACCACTGGCCTAATGTTGCATAGGGTCACCAAAATAGCCCTGACCCATCGAGGCGTGGGCTCAACTAGATCCCTGTCTTTTATGTTGGAGGTGGTCTTTTATGTTTGCCCAGCACATCCCACAGATGCTTGATTCAACTGACATCTCAGGAGTTTGAAGGCCAGGTCAATGGCTTGAACTCGCTGTTGTGTTCCTCAGGCCATTCCTGAACCATTTATGCTTTGTGGCAGGATGCATCTTCCTGCTGCAAGAGGTCACTGCCATCAGCCTTGGGTGCACATGGTCAGCAACAATGCTTATGTAGGTGGTAGGTGTCTGAGTAAATCCAAATGAATGGCAGGAACCAAGGTCTCCCAGCAGAACATTGCAAAGTATTCAACTGTTTCTGGCAGCTTGCCTTCTTCCTGTAGTTCATACTTGTGCCATGTGTTCTCCAGATAAGCGATGCACATGTAACTGGCCATCAATAGGATGTAAACCTTCTTTCATTGCTGCATGATCCAGCTCTAATACTCACGTGCCCATTGTAGGCGCTTCCAGCATGGGCAACTGGACTAGTCTGCTATGCAGCCTAATAAGCAACAACTGGGATACTCTGTGATACTCTGATGTGCTCTGACACCTTTCTGTCACAACTAACCTTTTCAGCAATTTGAGCTTCGGTAGCTCATCTGTTGGATCGTACCCAAAAGGAATGCCTTGGCTCCCTACATGCTTCATTGAGCCTTGGTCGTCCATGATACCTATTGCAGTTTCCCCGCCACTTGTTCCTTAGACCCCCCTTCATAGGTGCTGATCGCTGCAGACCAGGAACACCAGGAACACCTCGCAAGAGCTCCAGTTTTGGAGATGCATTTTAAGGACAAAATGTTCTCTTGTCACCTAATATATCCCAATGACTGCCAGGTACCATGATAACAAAATAATTGGTGTTATTCACATATTGTTAAGGTCGATCATGGCACTGATAAAAGCATGCTGAATAAGCTATTAGGAGTTCCTGTTTGCAGTCGACCCATAGATTTACAGACAACTATCACCAGATCATTTTGATGCTAAAGAAAACCAAAAAACTTGATGATTCTCAGGCAAGTTCTGCACCTTCTTTGGACCATTATGATATACTAGGAAGATACAAGTCACACAGAAACTACACATATGCCACGATACAAACTGCAGCATCTTCCCGTTGTTGCTGTTCCAATTACAGACGATGCAGATAAGCAAATCTGCAGACCAGACTACAACAGTTGAGTCCATCCCAATGTGTAAGTCCCTTTACCATCGTTCCTTCACATCTGTGCCAGTTTGCAAAACTCAGTTTTAATTTGTTGCACACATTCTAAGTGAATTCCAGTACAACTGGCAAAATAACCTGTGAACCAGTCCCTGTTTCCAGCTGCTAGATATTGTGAATTTATTCCAGACAATGTGAGAGCATTAGCACCAGCACCACCAGCGTGACTGCTTCTCATCTAAGTGTTAATGAATTTTGTCTCCTCTCAATCCATGCATACTATGGCCTTGCCTGTTTGCCTTTTATTTCAAATGGAGAGAAATCCAAGAACCTGGAAGCTCTACGAGTAGCTGGGTCATTTTCCCCCCAGTATTACTTTAGCCACACGGAGGGAATGCTAATTATAATTTAAACAAACAGCATACAGCATCCCATTTCATGCAAATGTTTAGCCAACAGCCTCAGGGCCTCAAGTACCATGAATCATTTCTTTTTTAGTATTTATTGTTTAGAATAAAAGACCACAACAAGTAGAACACAAACACACACTTCAACCCCTAATTGTCTTTGTTATGCTTGTGCATGAATAGTCATCAGTGCCCAGAGCCAGACTGTATGACTGGCACCGCTGTGCAAGCACAGACTTCTTGTTCGTAAATTTTATGATGAATACAGATTGTGTTGTAATCTAGAGAAGCATCCTGGCATGAAGGATGAAGATTATATATTTTTCTCCTCTCAGAAACTAATTGAAAAGACCCGTGATGGCGCTCCTATCACTCGCGCGCCGAGCTGAGCTAGGGCCAGGGTGAGATATGACTGGGGGAAAAAAAGGGAGAATTAATGAACAGCATGAATGAATGTGACTGTTGAATAGGCAGGTGCTGGATTGCAGACATGAATGTGTTTTAATAAAGATATCTTATATTAGTCAGTATTCAGCCATTCAGATTGAGTGTTAATACCTGCAGTCTGCTGTAAGAACCTTTGAAATGGATGAATGAGCTGGCAAAGACTTTAAAAATCACTCCAGATCGGGTGCATGTGCAGCACAAGAATCCGTTTAAAGCCTCAAATATAGATCGTCACCACACTCTAAATACAACAAAGAATAACATAATAAGTATAATTATTTTTTGGTATAGCTTGAAGATATGCCACAGTAGCATTAGCCTGCACTTTCAAGATCTTAACCCAGGTCTCTGCTGCAGAAGGCAGGTAAAGATTTTGCAGCCATCAGCTCAGATTGGGAGGCAGATTTTCTTAGAGCCAAACCTTGTTTTTATTTTTGCTATTTTTGGAAATAAGGCTAAATTTGTTGTTGGCAAGAGTTCGGCGGAAAGATCTATATCACAGTCACGTCCGGAGGTAAGTCAGGTTAGCTAAACATAAATACTGGAAATATTGGGAAGCGGCAAGCTTGCGTTAGATTTTTGCTTCTATTCTTTGAAAACTAAGCTGTCCAGCTCCTGACAGCCCATTTATTATTACTGCGCAGACATGGCAGGGCGGATCTTCTCATCAAACTCTTGGTAAGAAACATCAAACTGTAACTTTAAAATACAGTGCCTCCCTGTGACCCCTTATCACAAGTTAAGTCCTGAGCTGTTCAGCCAAAGAGGCATTTTCCTCCTTGCAATCTTCCACTCGAGAGTTTCAGGGGGGGGTTTTGAGCAGCCTGACATATCTAGTATTTCAAAAAGAAAAAGACAAACAATAGCCTGAGTTGTAAAGTAATTTGCAGTACATTTTCGTACACTGAAGGGATGAACGGATTCTTCAGAGAGCCTTTGTGGAGTGTCTGGGGATGAATATAAACCATCTCCAAATAACAATGTGGCATTTGTCGCTAACATTTTCACTAAATTTAGTCTGGCATTTTGGATATTGTAACTGTACGTCAGCCCACTTAAGCGTTAATCCCTCACTTGCTGATCACTGGTTTTTACACGTACGGGGATTTACACGCAACTGTATTTAAAGCCAAGTTCTGCGGCAGTCTTTAAGTAATTGGCATATCAATCATCCATGTTTCTGCAGAGAATAATGCAGCCATGTTTCATCACTATTTCTCAAACCGAGCTGTTATCTCACACAGAGGAAATATAAAGCAGAATGCATCCCCAGATGAACATTCATTGATGGCGTGTGAGCTATAGAGATGGGTTTTATTAAGTTCCACTCGAGAGAGAGAGAGAGAGAAAGAGAGAAAGAGAAAGAGAAAGAGGAGCGCATTTAATTCAATTCCATTTTCTGACGCAGATTACAATAGGTTAGCTCATTTTCTCTTTGTCAAATACACAGTCATAGACCTTACAGGGCAATTGTTGGTTGAATTGTATCAGACACAAAACCTTCATCATATTTTTAATGAAAAGACAAGAAATGTGTCAAAAACGGTGGATTAAATATAGGTAAGAAAGTCAAAAATGCAGCTTTACAGAAGGGAATATTGATCTGTTGTTCGGTCTAGGAACAGCTATTAGATGGACTGATATATTGTGCACACATTCATGGTTCCCAGATGATGCATGCCAGATACAACTGTGCTATGACCTTTTCTGTAAAGCCATTATAAGGCTGACACTCAAGGGGTTTGAATGAAATACTGATTTATTTATTTTTGTACAGACATTCATGCTCCCTAGAGGATACAACCTAATGACTTCCTGTGACACAAAAAGACCAGATGAAAAAAAAAGGCAAGGAAACATGTTTATAGGATAAAAATATCGATTTTAGTACAGATATTCATGGTTCCCAGATGAGGCATCATGATTATTGTGATACGTTGAGTTTTTGTGTTGAGTCATTGGCTGATACTCAAGAGGTTTAAGGGTGACACTGCATCTCAACAGCTTTATATATTGACCTATTTTATACAGATAAAGAGTTCATAGTCCTCAGAAGATACGCCCTACTGACTCTGACACGCTTTTAATTAGTCACAAAAAAGCCTGAGTGAAATAATGTGTCTCAACAACTACTAGACTGATTGATTTTGTACAGATATTCACGGTCCCCGGAGGTGCATCCTAATCACTCTGGGAGCCTTTTTGTTCTTGTGCCACCTAAAGACCAAGAGTTTACTGTACCTAACCTTGAGAAAAGTCCTAATGTTTATAACGGCAGATTGGCAAAAATCTGAAATTTGAATGTAAAATATTATACAGATTATGAGGAATCATGGAAATGTTGTTTTTGTGGTGAGCCATTATGAAACTGATACTTGTTTGTTAAACACTGTATCTTAATGATCCTGGCAAGTCTTTTCTTAAGTGGCACAACGTACCAAAGATTCAACTAATCCGGGGATTAACAAAAAAAATCTCAATTTTACAACAGATATTCATGGTTCCCAGGTGATTTATCTGCAAGCCATTAAGGCTACTAGTTCAGTGAGCTAATGGCTGAATAACTTAGTGTAGGGAATGGAAATATATTAAAGGGGAACTACTGTTTTTTTTTTTTATATAACCTGGACCTTATTTTTGCCTTAAAACACGGGGAATAGCACTAGCGTACAATAACAAAATATTGGTGAAATGAACGAGTTTCAACGCAGATAATGTGTTATTTAGAGGCTGCGTTTCTGTGCCCCAGTCACTCCCACTATACGGATATACACTGATCTATCTCCCAAAGGAATACAGATTACACAAAAGTTATATGGGTGAGTAAATGACCATATTTTATACCAGAAATAAGGTCCAGGTTGTAAAGAAACAGTATCTCCCCTTTAACTCACTATCCACCTTAACTTGAACTTTTTACGTAAGCACAGCAAACACAACCTAATTTGAAGGCAGTTGGACGTAAAATTGGTAAATGCAAAGAAAGGATTAACGTATATTTGTGTTTACTGTTATGTTGGATGCAGAGGACGTTATAGTTGATGAAGCTTTGCATGTGAGTGTCACTGTGAGCTCAAAGCACAGCTGAGCCCGAGCAAAATTCATAAACTGTGCGGTCAATCATCACAGAGCTCCTACTTTTGTTTCCATGCTGTACATAAATGCCACAAATAAATATAAATATGTCTGTAACGTGCCATACTAAAAGGTTCAAGCCCAATAAAAATCTTTAAAAAATTAAACATTTAATTATTAATACAGCAGAACATTTTACAGCGTGTTCTCCCTGGACTGTCCATTTATGATCTGGACCATTTGTAGAGTTAACCTAAAATCAGATTTGCTAAAGCAGCGTGGTGGAGCTTTGCCCTCAAGCCAAGTCATGTTAAAGACGGGAATAATAATTCAAAGCTCGTTCGCTCCACGATGGCAAGACTTTAGAAAATACAGTTAACCGAGCAAAAGTCCCGAACCATCCAGTCCTTTATCTTTCCCTTTAATGCTTGCTACTGGACATCGAGGTGGAAGACATCAAGCTAAAGGTCAGGCTGGGGATGAGTAAGGCAGTATCCGGAGGCCCGTCAGAGGACGAGAGAGGGAAAGAAAAGGTGCAGAGGCCAGGGTGGTCCATCATTTCAATGCAGATAGCTTCCACTTTTGTTTTCTTAAGATTTTTTTTTTTTGGGAAAGAGGTTAGTGTTCTGAGACACTAACCTCAAATATACACAGGATGACTTAGAGCGATCAAACAGAAAAAGATCTTTTGTGTTTAAAGTTCATATGACTTACAACCCCTTCTTGGAACGTCTTCTTTTGGGCCGAAGCAGTAAAATATGTTACATGTTTTGTTAAATTTAAGAAATCTTTGCCACATAAGATTTAAAACATCATGTCAGTACTGTGTAATGTTGCTGGTTCCTTGTTTAGCTGTTAAAGATGTTAAACTGGGCTTATGGGAAAAACAAGCACCATTTAAAAACAACTAACCGGAGCAGTCAGTGAAAAAAGCCGAGCGTCATACTATGATATTATTTTGACAGACCTCACAAAGTGTTTATCTTGTAGACATGACAAACATTATGAGGCCAGCATACCAGGACAGTGCATGTTGCTAATGAAGTATTTTGATAATTAGGGTCAGCGTGTAAACACAAGCCGTCATTCTCTTGTGCTTGTGTTTGAATAATTTAGACTGCAAATTAGTTGATGAGCCCAAACTGAAACTCCTCATTATAACATATTTCTATTTCAAACTGGGCCTCTTTTAATTTACAGTAATTTGCTGTCTGGTTCAGTGATTATGAGAAGGTGCTGTTGCCATTTTTTTGTATTAATCACTTATTGTGAGTTGTTATGATCTGGGCCTCTTTATCTCCAGAGACAATACAGAACTCTCCATAGTGAGTATTTGCCTATACATATACATTAAGGTGGAGCCATTCAACTGTGAAAGCTACAAGCTACAGTATACAGTGTAACACTCCTGAACTGTCTATGGTCTGTTCTTTAGAGTCATTGCATTTTTACTGCTTTCTTACTTCAGGCTGGTTACTGGTGTGAATCCTCTTTGCTTGCAGGCATGACACCTGACTTTATGATGCACAGCGCTGCTGGTCCTTCCTATGGAGAGACAACTGTAGGATAGTATGCCAGTGCTGCTTTTCAGTGCATTGACAATTTCTAAGATCTTTTTTTTGTGACCACAAAAAAGTCATCACCTGGATTTAACTAAGCAAATACTGTAGGTACGAGCCTCCTATTGGATAAATACTGCATGGGCGATTGTCTTTCAGCTGGCAACAAATTATTTAACTCTAACTGATGCAATGAGTAGCTTCTCATTTCTTAAACAACCATGTCAAAAAACACATCCAGTGGTTGTGGAAAAGATGTTAGTCTGTTTGAGAAGGCTCAACTCACTGGCATGCATCAAGAAGAGAAAACATCTAAGGAGATTGTAGAAACTACTAAAACTGGGTTAAGAACTGTCCAACGCATTATTAAAAACTGGAAGGATAGAGGAGAAGCAGCACATCAGGGTAAGAAGAGAGGCAGATGAAGTGATGCTCCCATCATGCCTGGTGTCTACTGCACAAGCCTGTGGGGACAGTGCTATGATCTGGGGTTGCTGCAGTTGCTCAGGTTTAGGTTCAGCAACATTATGTGTCCAAAGAATGAGGTCAGCTGACTACCTAAATATACTGAATGACCAGGTTATTCCATCAATGGATTTTTTTCTTCCCTCATGGCATGGGCATATTCCAAGATGACAATGCCAGAATTCATGGGGCTAAAATTATGAAAGAGTGGTTCAGGGAGCATGAGAGATCATTTTCACACATGGATTGGCCACCACAGAGTCCAGACCATTAACCCCATTGAGAATCTGTGGGATGTGCTGGAGAAGGCTTCGCACAGTGGTCAGACTCTCCCATCATCAATACAAGATCTTGGTGAAAAATTAATGCAACACTGGATGGAAATAAATCTTGAGGCATTGCTAAAGCTTATGTCTCTTAAAAGTGAATGTGTGCTGTAATCAAAGATAAAGGCGGTCCAACGTAATATTAGAGTGTGTGACCTTTTTTTGGCTAGGCAGTGTATAAACCTCTCAAGCTAAACAAAGTAAATTTCCATTAACATTACACTCTACAGGGTATTTACAGCCAGTTGTAGATAAATAATACAGCAGCATTTCCAATTAAAAGAAGCACAAATAACTGAAGTTAAATCAAACTCAACACTATGTTTGCTCATTAAAGACAGAATATAGTAAACATCACGTTTCATAATCAGGTCTGTACTGACTACATCTTAACATTAGTTGAACAGTTTGAAATGGGTTCTTCATTGATATATATTGGGTTAAAGTATGTCATTGTGGTTATGTTTGAATTAAAGTTTAATAGTGTGATGTTTTGCTTGTTATTCAACCAAAGGATCAATGGAATACAGAAAAAGTAGTCGATGGATTGAATTAAAGAATGAATCGTTTGTTGCAGCCCTGGTTTTGAGCTTCGCTGCAAGGACAGCACATCCGTTTTCCAACAGCTATCCCATGCGTCACCGCTCAGTTGCTATTCAGCTTCCTGGTATATTTTAAGTGTGTGGTTTTGAGCTGCTACGGGGTCTTTTATTCAGCTGACCTCATTCTCATGAGCCAGGCTCCACATCATCCAGTCAGTGCGTGTACAGTAAGTTCATAATGAACCAGGCACGAAATTCATGTGAAGACACACTGAAGTGAGTTTAGCTGAGAAATCCAGTTCTAGCAGGAAGTATAGTGACGGTCTTTTGTATGATGATTACCAGAGAAATGTTTCACTATTAAGTTTCACAAGCATGTGTCAAGAGGTGAGTCAGTTTATGGCGCAATACTTCAGAGTTGTAAGAAAGATTGATTAGTAGGACAGTGTTTTAACCGTCTATGGATATGAAAACAATGCACCAATGGCTGATTAATGTTGACTTAATACAACTGGCCAGTTTGATATCATTTAGGATTCAGTGTCAAATTAAAGGGGAACTAATGTTTTGTTTTGTAAAATACGATCATTTACTGACCCCTATAACTTGTGTTATTTGGTCAGATAATTAGATCTGCGTATATCCATATAGTGTCAGTGACTGGGGCACCAAACCGCAGCCTCTAAATAGCACATTATCTGCCGTGAAACTCATTAATTTCACCAATATTTTGTTACAATACACTAGCACTATTCCCTGTTGAGTCTGAAGTTACCTGTTATCATCATCTGGAGTCTGAAGATTGACCGACAAACCTCTGACATGGATGATGTCATCTCTGAGCTCCATGTGCACCCTGCGCAGCTTGTTTACCTGTAATTTGCTACTGCTATTTTTTTTTTGCAACATGGCTGAATATTTTTCCTGTTCTGAGTTTGTGGACGACGACTTTGTTTATGATGGACGTCCTTACCGGTTTGAGCCAGAGTATACGGATGAGGTAGAAAGAGGAACAGCTGGCCAATGAACAACAAACCGCTGCACGTCCGTGAATAGATGACAGGTAACTCCGGACTCAACGGGGAATAGCACTAGCGTATCATGACAAAATATTGGTGAAATGAACGAGTTTCATGGCAGATAATGCGTTATTTAGACGCTGCATTTCGGTGCCCCATTCACTTCCACTATATGGATATAGATCCATCTAAATATCTGACAGACGACTCCAAATAACACCAAAGCTATATGGGTGAATAAACATTCGTATTTTATGTCAGACATAAGGTCCAGGTTGTAAAAAACAGTAGTTCCCCTTTAACGCAGTATTTGGATGAAGACAGACTTTGACGATCAGGACATTGCCTTACATCTACTTGTTTATCTTATCTATGAAGCGAGAGCATCTACTGTGTCTCTGCTAAAATACTGACACTCAGACCCATCAGTGAAAAATGTGTGGACTAGTCTTCAAATTACAGCAATTAAAAAAAAAAAGAAAGAAAAAAATTAGAAGAAAATCCAGCGAGCTCGACAACAAATGGTTTCTATTCATGTTCCTGACAGGTGTGATGATCCCTTTGACTTGCTGATTGAGTTATTCTGAGACCTGTAAAATGTTCTCACCACAACATTTACTCTAACTTATTACTGATGAAATCAAAAGTCCGTTGGTAAGACTCCAACTACACTACACAAATACCACAAACACCAGCATTTCATGATTATATTAAAAGCTTAGAGCTGTTAGTTTACATCAAAATAGTCTGTTTATTTGAACCCATTTGTGGTGAAAGTGTTGCAGAATATGACCTCAGATCTTATGAATTCAATATAGTACTGTGAGATGTTATTTCTTCTCATTAATATGAATATAAATATTCTTATTTTTCTTGCAGTGTTGCTTATATATTGATTTTCGGTAAAGCAGAGCAGCTCTACTGCGGGTGCAGATTCTGACAGCGAGCAGTTTCGCAAGATCTTAAATTGCAAGAATCCAAAAAATTATTTAATTTAGCCCGACTCAGTCAAACTTGCTTTGTGAATAAAGAGAGCGAGAGGGAGAAAGAGAGTGAGAAATAAAATAAAAAAAATAAAAAAATAGAGACCCAATTAAGCCTGGCTAAAACACTGCTTTTCACACCTGATGAAACCCTGTCTGTTTTCATAAAGACTCTCATGCCGCAGTTCCCATTCATTTATTAAATAAGGGAACTTTTTAAGCACAGGGGAGGAAAAGTAATCTGTAATGGAAGGCTGTTGCTTGATGAGCTGTGTCCTCTACACAGAGCTGATTTAAAAAGTGAGTAACGGTGGTCTCTCAGGATACATTATTGGAACTGGGCTGTACATTGCAGGTTATTATTAGTTTCTTTAACAATACGATGGAAATAGTTAAGCTAAGTTGCTTGTGCTGTGCAGCATGCAGGGCTAACTACTGGAGCTGCTGGAGCTAATTTAGTGCTCTGAGTTCATGTTAAAACAATGACATGCACAAAAACATGTGAATCATAATAACTGAGTGGGCTGCCTCTTTGGAAAAACACGAGAAATAGTCACAATGGGACAATATTTTCACAACCAAGTCTTCAGAATTGAATACATAATTTAATTTCAACAAAATATCAAACACAAAACCTGTAATTCAGGCCTGATCAGCATAACAGAGACATTGTAGTGTGCCATTATAATAACAATGGAAATTTACATACAAATTAGGACACTATAAAGCCCACTTAACGGTTTACAGGCCACTAACTATCTAATTAAACCATCAAATTAAAGCTCACACCCCTGTCTCCGTGAGGCCTACTCTGCAAAAATACAAATAGTTTAAGAAGATAAATGATGCAGCCTGACGCATTCTTCTTCTACTCTTCAAGCTCCGCGAGTGTCACGGCTGCGTTTGTCTTTAATCAAAGCGGTGCGACCTCCTGGGAGTTCGATTAAAACTATGTCGTGGGCCTAACTTAACGAAACATCGGTGAAGGGAGGTGCCCACTTGAAAACCCCAATGACATGCTGCATACTGCTGTTGTTTAGGTGAGGTTGGTAGCTATGGTTAGCTGCTGAGCGGGACATACAAGCCAGCAGCGTTTGCTAGGTATGTTTTACATGTTTGAAGTATCCTCTGTTGCTCAGTGGGCTTACAAGCCAGCAGCTTTTACTTAGTCTATGTAGATTATAGGGTAATTGTCGTATCACATGACTGTAGGTTTGGTAAGGCCTCTTAGTCAAACAGGGCCTCAAAATGTGTTTTGCCTGGGATTTTGGCACAGTGGATTGTAACATCTTGCCCTGTGTACTACTAAATTATACATGCCGTCATTTCTTCAGCTCAATCTACAGAAAATGCTTCAGTCTTAGCTGAGCAATGTATTTTGACTTAATATTGTATTTAGTTGACTAACCAGGAGGCCGGACTATTGTTTTTATAATTCAATTAATTTCATTTTTGCCCCAAAAACATTTGCAGTTCAAGCTATTAAGAAGTGTTCGGATGTTTCTAGGCCACATTATTGTCTCTTTGATTTCAGTAATTGAAAAAAATGAAATTATTTTGATGTGTGAAAGCATAGTCTTAGAGCCTAATTTGTGTATCCAATGGGATTACAGACGATTGCTGCATGCTCTGTCAAGGTTAAAGCATTTTATTGGATTTTCAGAGGTCTGATTCCTGCTCAGTTGCTCTTTGCTGTGTATTTTTTTTTTGCAGCGTAATCACTGGAGCCGGGGACGACACTGGCTCAGTTTGTCTTTAAAACAGCATATAATGAACTTTTTGCTTTATCTCGTGGTGCTATTTGCTGACACAGACTCAAACCTTTAGGGCAACTTTGTTTAAGGGATTTTTTTAAAGCCTAATAATGCACCCTAATCATGTGATTTCATCTTCAGACTGAACCCAAACATCTGTTTTAGTGCTTTGAAACGCCGTGCTATTTTCAAGACATTACACACAGTTTCAAATTCCATTGGTTTTGTTTGCGAGCCTTGATGGATAAACGCCATTTTTATGTGGCTTTTGTTGGCAAAAACTCCTTCTATATGTGATGATGTTATTATTATGGTATTATATCATCGATCTGACTTTGACTTCAATGTGGAAAATTACAGGGCTGGTATTTTTCATTAACAGCAGGTAGCCACCAGCCGTTTGGCTCCCAGCAGAAATAGACATGGACAGTTTGATGCTAATGATCCTGGCCGCACATTATGCCGTTCAGTCTACTGTATGTGGCCATTTTCAGCCAAGCATTCCAGCTGTGCTAATAATTCCAGTAAAGCGCAGTTAGCAATACATCACCGGCTGTTATGCCAAGGCGAAACCAGCTTTTTCCGCACTTTCTGTCCACACGCATTTGTTGTATTTTGCAAACCCCGTACGGCCGACACCTGTGCTGTAAAAGCTGCACAGGAGGCTCATAAGCCAAGGTGAGGTTGTTTTTTCCCCACCACTATGAGCACGTCTGCTGCCCACAATCAGTATGAAATTATTTTATATTAGTGCTCTTTCAGGAATAAATAATCAATCTGGAAGTCTGCGGTCTGATCCAGAGTGAAACGGCTTTAATCAGCTCTGTGAGTTAAAAGCTTCCTTATGGCCCTTAGGCGGTGTAAGTTTTACCACGGTGGATACTTAAGCAGTTGCCAGGGGGTATGTGGAAAGGTTTGGTAGGTCAGTTAAAATTTAAAAAGAGGAATGGTTAATTGATTAAAAGGTGCATATGTGTTTGGACACTGACATAACTTGCTGTTGACCCTAACATACTAACGTTATAGTTACTAATCACTACAGGCACGCAGTGCAGCTTTAATTTAAACATATTCACATTCAAACTGGAGGAAAAATGTAGAAATTGCAACCATTTTTATTTACAGTCCTCTTTTTTCAGGGGCTGCTGTAGCACCTGCCACGGACGCTACGGTTGCAACGGTGTGGGAAAGAGTTTAAAAGTGAAATAATCTGAAATAATGTTGCAGTGAAAAGGACTAATACCAGGTTGTAAAGACTAAATAAAAAATAAAAGATGAGGATCTGCATAACAGTAGTGAATAAATGCTTGAAATGATCAGCTTGAGGCAACAGATGAAATGCTGAAATTCTTCTAGGTCATGAATAAAGGAGTTGACACAGTTAGCTTTAAGCTTCTGTTAAGTGGAAATGTGCATGCAAACATGATTAAATCAAATGCGCCACATATAACTAACCATGTAAATCATATTTGGAACAAGTTCATCTTGATGTTTATAGACTATGGGCTACATGAGACGGAAAAGACAGTATATGGCGTATACTGTAGTTTGGATTAGATTTAGAGTTCAGACTGAAGAGAAACTGAAGCAACGCAACAAGGAAATGCACTCTGCATTTGTTAAAAAGACAGTTTTTAGCCCCTTAAACAAACAAAATATGTCCATGTCCAAACATGCAGGGACATAAGTGAATATTGAGTCAGCTGCCTTGGACACCAGGGCTGGAGCTGAGTAAAAAAGAAGCTAGAAAGTGAGTTCTGAAGTCTGATCCATTCAAATATTTGGCTAAAAATTAAGGATAGAAGGTTGAGTTCACGAATAAAGGCTTGAATTGATCAGCTAAAGCAACAGATTAGGGGATGAAATAAAGAGCTGAAACTGTTAGCTTGAAATAATAGATAAATGGCCGTCACAAGCACGCAACCTTGGCTCAGTTAGTGTCATATAATTAACCTTGTAGGCTATGAGACACATCAGAAAGAAAAGATGCTCTGTAAGGACTGTACCTACTGTAGGTTGCCAGTTGAAGCAGATAAGGTAAAGCCAGAGGGAGGTTAGTAGATCATTTCAAGCACCTACAGCCAAAAAATGCAGAGTGCAAGCCCCAGCAGTGTTTCAGAGCCGGGACTGATATAAATGGGAGCAGTGCGACAATATTTCTCCCCTGCACATATTGAGACAAGAAAGCCACGCTCAGGCCGATCCAGCCAACCTGACGTACAGTATGCCCCGACAAATTTATTACCATTAAGCCTCCGCGAGGCACCACGTGACCAGTGATTTATTACAATCACCTGCTGTACGTCTGCGGATGCAAAATCGCCCGCGCATGCTTCGGCTGATAAAAATGTGCGGCGCGTGTGTAACAATTAAAGTGTTTACCTGTTTTCTGTTGGGGAGGATGATGGAGAGATCATTAACCGTAATTCACGTACAATTACTGATGAATCCTGAAGCTTCAAACAAACAGAATAAAGCAAATTATGCTTTATGCAGCGAAAAAAGAGTCTACAAACACATCTTTATGGTTAATTAGTCCACAGTTCTCTTTGAAATTCACTGGGTTTCTCAAATATAAACGTTACTTGCAAGTGGTTTTAACTTGTATGCAAGTGTGCCAAAAAAAAAAAAAAAAAGATCCAGGAAACCAATTGAGTGCAGATGTTTCATCCCTCAAGGGCATAAAGAATTGATGACCTGTGGTGATATATTTGGACTATCATTTCCGGTAATAATTTGCCATGGGGTGGGAAAGGAAAGACACGGAAATGTGCAGTTATAAATGCTGCAAAAAATAGGTTTAAGAAAACGTGGCTTTAGGTGGATAAGTGGACGGAGGAGCGGCTCGCAAACATGTCCGCATACCTGATTACAGTCCAATATTCCCCTTCTCCCTCGCCGTGTTACATATTGAACGCACTACACTCCATATCATGTGAGGAGAATTAGATCCTATATACCCCATGCATGTTCACTTGTGTGTTATAAGCATGAAGGAAAAAAAATATCTACATTTCATTTCAGTAAGCCTTGTTCTGGCTCAGCCATCAGGGGTCACTTACAAGGGTCTGATTCAATTATTCTTCCTTTCACAACAGGAGGAAAACATTTTCATGGTGAATGGTTTGCCTAAATAGATTACCATCTCAAATAATTCAATTTCCGTTAATTTGATTGATTTCATACCAAGGGGAAAAGAAATCTTAATTTAAAACCATTGCATTTCTAATCAAACATTAACTGAGAAAGAGGCCCGGGTGAAAATCTTTTATTACCAGTTTCTGCACTAATTTAAACGGAGAATGCTCATGGCTGCCCCATTAAAACCGCGCCACCGCCATTCGCTCGGTCTCCCGCATAAACAACTTAACCGTTTGCGAGCTGCATGCACATGCACAGGCAATCTATGGCGCACCATTACTACAGAGGATCCAGATGAAGCAGTTCAGTCATCTGATCCATTCCCATCCATTATTCATCCCGCTGGGGGAGACAGAAACGCTGGGCTTCTCTTCTCAGAGAGACCCAGGAACCCCATTTATTCTCATGAGCAAAGGAAATGCCATGCAGTAGTGGAGTGAATCACCGACAGCAAAAGACTGAGAGAGACGAGTGAGAGAAGTTGTGTGCAGACGTTACACAATGACTGAAATTAACAGTCAGAGGTAACCCAACACAAATTTCTAGAAATCAAATCTGCAGTTTCCAGCATTCGAACCAAAGCTATGCAGTCAGAAAAAAACTTTTCTTGGACGCCTCCTAGCTTGTATTTCTTCCCAACCGCCAGAGATGGTGAATTAATGGAAACATTACATTTGTAGCTTAGACAGACATATTCCAAATCAAATTATAACAAATATAAACTAGTGTAAAAAGAATATGACTTATTGAGCGTTTCTCCAACAGGTGCAGTGATGCTGACTGATGTCGATCAAGGCCGCTGTCAGAAAATAAAGCAGAGTGGAGCATCAGAAACGTAGGCTCTAGTTTAAACTTCCTGAGAACCAGAGATGACGGGGGGAGTTCATAGGACCATTACATCTGTAACTCGTTATCCCACTTAAAGGTGGATGTATGCGTCTGCGTTGCCTCTGTGTAGCACTGATCAGCCAAAACATTAAAACCACCGACAAGAGAAGTGAATAACATTGACCATCTTGTGACAACACAATGTTCTGCTGGGAAACTTGGACCTGGCATTCATTCATGTGGATGCTACTTAGATATGTAGCATGCACCTAGACCAGACCAGGCACCCCCACCCCATAGCAATGACACTCCTTGATGGCAGCAGGATGCAGCCGCGCACAGACACACACACAAACACGGTTTAGTGACCAACTAAAAAAAAAAAACATGAAGAACAGAACAAGGTGTTGACCTGGCCTCTAAATTCACTAGATCCCAAATTGATTAAGTATATGTGGGATGATCCACAGAGGCCCCTCCCCTCAACCCATAGGACACAAAGGCCCCCCACTAATAACATCTGTGACCAGACACCACAGGACACCCTCAGAAGACTCATGTCTCTGTTAGTCACAACTGTTTCGGAGGCACAAGGGAGACCTACACAATATTAGGAAGGTGGTCCTAATGTTATGCCTGATCGGTGAATAAACAAGTGCGAAAAGAATATGACTTACTAAGTGTTTGTCTACCAGTTTGCAGACCGATATCGATCACAAACAGTGAATTCATAGAACCATAACATTTGTTGATCAAGTTAAGTCAGGCAACCCTGTGCCATAACCTGACATGCACCTCCACAAGAATTTAACTTCACACACACATTAACACTCATAATGACAATCAAATAATTAGGAATATTTAAAAACAAACAAACAAACATATATATGGCTCATACGTATGTATTGATGACAGACATGACTTGTTTCTCCACCAGGTTCAGTTTGCAGAATGATGCCCACCGATGCTATGCTGTCAGAAAATAAAGCAGACTGGAGCAGCAGAAATCTTCCCTGGATGCTCTCTAGGCTATATTTCAAACTTCCTGATCACTAGACATGGTGAATTCTTACCCCCAGTAATATTTTTAATTCTCCTTTTGGTGCTTAAAGCTATATTTACCTGTGGGATGTCAAAAGTGACCTGAGACCGCCCTTCACCATAACCTTAAGTGCGCCTCCACAGGAATGTAATCACACACTGTGGTAACAGTGAAATGGACAATCAGGCATGATGAGCAAATCAAATTACTATAAACGTGTTAAAAATAAAACTTATTGATGTCAAATAAGACTTGTTTCTGCACCAGGTGCAGTTTGCACACTGTTGCCCACCATTGCTATGCTGTCAGAAAATAAAGCAGGCTGGCCGGTGCTGTGAGGAGAAAACAGCTTGTGGAGACATTGTGTGAGTGGCAGGCAGAACTGGCAAGCTGCCACAGATAATAACATCTGAAATAAATTTGATGTGTGGAATTCAATCTGTAGTGATAGGGACGGCCGCGGCATTAGAGCGAAGTTCTAAATGCTATCTACTCATCCATGGAATGAGGACTGACACGCAGTCTCAGAGAATAGATTGTGCAATTAGCAGCCTTTGTGCTGTTTTGACACAATGAAAAAGGGAAATGAGATTCAACGTTGTCATGCACGGCTCTCTGTGGCTCTGTGATTCCCGGAAGATAGTCCACATGTACCATGCTTCAGGTGAGAATAAGTTGGCGGAGTTGAAACATCAGGAGACGTAATACGGCAGCGAGAGAGTCAGTTCAGGTGGTCGCACTTATTACTAATCTGCAATATTTCATTTCCTTTCAAGGTGATTTTAAAAATGTTAGAACGTGATTTTTGAGTCTTTTGAGGAGCATGCCGTGTCTGCTGCAATTTAAATGTAAATGTAATACACAAGTTAAAGAGAAGGGGGCGCTCTTTGAGTAGGCATTGAGCAAAACTGATTGAGAACAGCTAAACTTTACTGATTGTCCCTTTAATTAAATAGGCTTTTTATGTGATTTACCTCTGTCATTTTAACACATATTTCCCTTTTTTTTGTGGACAAACCTTTCAAAATAAACCTTCACTGGGTGCGTTTTAAAACCAACATGTTGCAGTTTAACTTAACTTATATTTAAAATATTATTCCCTCTGTCTGCATCCTCTAAAGTGTCCTGCAACAATACACAGTCCATTTAACAAGACGCAGCTGACTGGCCTCACTGCTGCGTAATAAACACAAACTAAATGCTGTTTGAGCTGAGAATTATTTGTGCTCCAGCCATAAAAACCAAAGTGCAGCCAGTTTGAGTATAGGTTGGTCTCACCCACATGAACTAACAGACTATAACCATAAAAGAAAATGACTATAATATTCCTATAAAGTGTCTGTGGTTCTCTGTGGTGGTACCTCAGCTCTGCACGGTGTTTTACACTTCCCATAATATTCCTTTAACATTCCTGCTGGGAATTGCAGAGCGTCCTTGGTGGTAATCTGCGCCAGCAATAATGCAGTTACATGTCTTTTAAACACTCCTATATTATTTCATAGGCCTAGATGTCATTGCAACACAACGCAGCCCAATATGATAGCGGGCTCCCTGCTTGAGCCCTCCCTCCGCCTCTCATGTGTCTACATTTTCATCCCATGGCCGTCTCTAGGTGATTTAGCGCCGCCAGTCTCAAGCAGGTGTCCAACATGGCGATCACGGGGAGCGGATCTCTCGCTATTTCTTTCTCGGTTTTCGTGATTTCGGCGGCGTTTCTTCCCAAAGGTAAGTTTTGTTTCGCATCTTCTCGTGTGCGTGTGCAATGCAGAATTGCCCCCTGTTCCGCGGCAAAAAGCCCGAGGAGTGCAGCTCTACAGGGGGAGAAGTTGTGGCGCGTTTGCGCGCTAGATGCGCACAAGCTTCCCCTGAAATCTCAGCATCACTTTCAATCGCTGTGATAATAACGTCGACTCTTAAATGCTCTTGCTTGTTTATCGATGCCGTGGCTACTTATCTCGGCGCGTTTAAATAAAACGGTGCTAGTTTTTTTTCCTCCTTTTGCTGCAATACGCTACAGAGGACAGCTATAAAAAGTAATTTTAGTGCTGCGTAATTGTATAGGCGGAGATGCAATATCACAAGTGAGAATCGGGTGAAGTGATGGCACAGTGTTCAGACCTATAGGGCAAGTACAAACGCAGTTCCTCACTATATTATCAAACGAGACCGCGGCGGATCAGGCGCGCTTGCATCCCGTGATTATACCGCATAAACCTCCACTCTCTCCCAACTCACCCCACTGTCTACAAATCTCTCAAGTCTGCGCTTCAGGTGCGCTTTGGAGGAGAGAGGGGGAGAAAAAAATACACGCATTGCAGCCCAAGTCTCGCTCAGTGTCCTCTGGCCGCACAACTGCAGCCCCCGATGCCCCAGTGTGTGCTCCAGTCCGCAGTCTTCACTTCTTCTTCTTCTTCTCCTCCTCATGTCAGCGATGCTGGATATAAATCTGCCACGTCGCTGTTCGGCTCTTTTCTTATTTATTTATTTATTTATTACTACGTGCAGTTGCATGAACCGAGGGCGCTTAAATGTGCACGACCATTGCAGAAATCCCCCGCAAGTCCCATCATTTCCCCCCCGTTATTCCACCGCGGTTGCATCAGAGTTGCATGCGTCAGTATGTGTGTGTCTGTGTGGTGTTTTTTTTTTCTTTTTCCTGGAAAACGTATCCGCTGACAATATGACGCATGTGAAGCGGTTAAAATGTCAGCTTGCAGCCACTTTAAATCCCTCCCAGAGGCAGGATGGACATGTTGTGCTGTCAATACCCCGGGTTGTAAAGATGGCAAGCAACAGTTGCAATGAGGGGTTTTGCGCTTGAAGATTACTTGGGCCACTTCTCATTGGTTCAGTTTTCCTGTCTCTGATGCTGCCATTAGAGGCGACTACAGTAGTATCTGCATCAGCCATCAACAGGTTTGCAGGAGCTCATCACCGCCTGTGTGTGCCTTGAGCGCGCGTGTGTGTGTGTTGACAGTGACATCCTGCTCCAAAAAATGAGAGCAGTCGTTAAGGAAATTTTTAGACAGTGTGTTTCTTTTTTACAGTTCAGTGCTTACAAGGCTTTCATTTCACAGTTGTTGCATTTATTAAGGGCTGTGTTGAATAGCAGCTGAATGACATTTACAGCATTGTCTAGCGTCTCCTTGTCACATTAATTTAATTAACCTCTCAGCTGAATAAAATAATGCATCATGAATGTGCAATATCCCCCCGAGCTCTGCGCACCGAGCGCGAGGGAAACCGAGGCGGCCTCTTGGTTCAGGTAAAAATCCCCAAGCCAGAAATGATTGGATCTCTGACCTCAGGTTTTCCATGTGTCTGATTGTCTGTGTGTGTTTGTGCTCGGAGCAAAAAGAAAAAAGAGGAAGCACCCAGGCTCTCACTTTGAAATGCTGACATCCTGCTTTTTGACAGCTTTCCGATTTTCTTTGGTAATGATCCAGAATGAGCGCATTTGAACTCTACATCTGGTGAGAGAATAATGACTCCGCTAACTGGATGTTACCCACCGCAAAAGGTGTCATCCTAAGTGGATGCTGTTCTTCCAGCACACATAGGCGCTGACTGATCAAGCCAAAGAGCTGCCTCGGCTGAGCGCGCCGCTATGAAAATGCGGAGACTTTGCATCTCAACAAAGAATCTGCTTAGCGGTATCCCCCCCCCCCCCCCCCGCGTCTCACGGGGCTCGACCTGTTGCGGCGCGTCAGATGGTTGAATTTCTGGAGGTTGCATAATCCCACTTATTGCCGGTTTAAAGTCATTCGTCAGGACTGAGTGATGGTGAAGTGGATCAATACGAGCTGTCATGAGGCCTCGGGGCGCCGCTGAAGGACGGGATCTTTGAGAAACTGAAGGAAACATACAGTTGTTACAGTGCTCTTTGGTTGCCAGTTGGCATGTGACCCTTTGAGTGATTGAAGATGTTGGTGTCTGGCTGCTTATGGAGGGGTTTTGGCTTTGAAACAGATACTGCTGATATGTGCTCGCTGTGTGCCGCTCTGCCCTCAATCTGTGTTGGTCTCAGTTTTTCTTTATTTCCACAGTTACCAAAAAAGTGTCTCACACCAGGGCCTACAGCAAGTACGCTCCTACTTATACAGTACATGCATATTTAGTGCCACAGAAAAGGTCATTAGCCAGAATACAGTATCAAGTATTCAGAATCACGTGAATATGATTCAAAAGCAGCAAAATATACGTAAAATATCACAAAAAGCTGTATTATTTCAATACAGTGAAGCAGTTTCCTGGCTTATATTTACAGATTTTGAGGTTGCTGGTCAAGATGAAGCTGTATTTAAACTACAAGGACGCAGTTTGTTGTAGTGAAATATCAAACTAGTGTTGAGCTTTTGTCTCTCGCTTCTGGCAGTGGAAGAAATTACACAAACACTGCCGACACACGTGGAAAAGCCACACCTATGACTGAACGTGTTTGTCCTTTATCTCCTGGCGCTTTTGGGTTTTTTAGAGTGTAATCCTTTCTCTCAGCACCAACCTTCTTTTTTTATCTGGAGAAGCTTTTCTTGGACGCCTCTTAGGTTCTGTTTGATTCTTCCTAAACACCAGAGATGGTGAATTCATAGAACCAGGCTTACATTCGTAACCCTTCTTTTCTCGCCTGATGCTGAACTTAATCTTCGGCGTAGCACGACAGGCACGTCAGGCTGCCACAGATGTGAACCACCCCAGAAATGTGACTACACTTCACTCAAGTGTTCGGAGAACCACAGGAAATTCTCCGCCTTCCCGCCTCCTACACACTACTCAGTCTCCTCTCTTTTTTTTGCATTTTAACTTCAGAAGAAGCTAATTTTGTTTGCTCTTATTAGTTCCAAATACAAACTGAGGTGCTGCATTGTTTGAAGTACGCGGATGAACTCAATACAGCCGACAAGCCGCCAATGAGCGTTGGAGCGGCTTAATTACAGACGTCGACACACCAGCGCACAACTTTGCTTTGCCGGTGATCCATCAGAGAAGACCAAGCTCAAGGCTTCGTCTTACTCCTGCTCCTTGTAGCCTATCCCCATCTCTGTTTCTAGAGTTGCTTCTCTCTTCAGCTCCGGCAAATTAGCTATTGCTGAAAAAACATCGTCACCTCTGCATCATTTCGACACAGATCACGTAAAACCGCAAAATGCAGACGGATTTACCTAGCGCTGATTTGTCTAAATGACGTTGTGCCAACTTGTCTGACTGGGGTTTAACTGCAATGGATGCTGATTTAGCTTTAAGCTGACTGATAATAAATCGTCCTTTGGTTTTCTAAAAGCCAAAAGTAACACCATCAAACTGTGTCTATAATTTGTCTGCCCAAAATTTGTCTGAAATCCAAAGATGTTCAGATGTTTTCTCTCCTCATCCCTGAGAAGCTGGAGCCAGAAAATGTTGTTGCATCTGTGCACACGCAAAACAAAATAAAAATGTCTCCATTAAAAATGAATCGATTATCACCATAGCTGCCGCTTAACTGTCTGTCAGTCCACTAATCGATTAATTGCTCCAGCTCAAGGGCTGTTTGTGCAGCAAACCGAAGTGGTCCTCTTCCGACTGTCTGTATAAAATAGCACTTTTAGCACTGTACAGCGTTTCAGGATAAATTTAATACAGCGGCTAATGGCCCATTGATATGTGCGCGCTTGTGAAGTATTTCATCGCCTGCGCGGTGAGATCACCGCACTACATCATTTGTAACAATAATATACTCTTCTATTTAAAGAAATTGAATTTATTGCTCATTAAATTTGCATTAAACTCTGCTTAATAAGCCTCACTCTAATTGTTGGATAATGCATGGCACTACTTTGCGCCGTGGCAGACAGTCGTGCAGTTGGAAAGCGAGGGCCTGGCAGAGAGCTGGCAGCTGATGCATGCAAAGAATTTAGCCACTTGTGGAAGATGTCACGAAGAAAGTGATGCTGTTATAATTTCACTGAGGGCATCGCAGCCACGAGTGAGATTCTTTAAAACGTCATATTAGTTTAAACCTGTACTCGGCATTGTTTGAATGAGTCTTCACTCTCTTTGATGTGATATAGAAAATGGATCTGAGTGTGGAGGCTCCTTGCAGCAAAGCAAATAGGCAGATTTCACTTTAGTATTTGTCCTTTCAAGTCAGATGTTGTAGTGAGTAAAAAAAAAAATCTCTTTCTATCCTTGACTGTATATTCTTTTCAGTTTCGAAAATTCCTGTCGCTTCTTAAAAACATCACCTTGGATGCTGGGCACAAGGTTTTTTTTATCCACGCAAAAAAAAAAAGTAAACACTGCATCTGCGAGCTTTGGTCAAGGTCGCAGGAGCGGCGCTGTAGACATGCGATCACTTTGAGTCGTGTAGTTAATATAAAAAAAAACTAAACAAACATATAACTGAGGACGTTCCTGCGTGAGGGATTTGTACTGCGGTGTCAAACCGAATGACAAACTGAGGATGATCAAAAATGTGTCTGTCTGTCTGTGTTGAAATGTAGTAAACAGTCAATTAGGAGAAACAGACAGATGACAGGTTCTTTCATGACTGTGGGGACAGAAGCTTCCATTCACAGCGCTGTGGTAATGAGGAGGAGAGCTGATGTCTCTGCTTATGAATATGACATTGTTCTCTCTGTTCCCTGGATCTGAGAGACCTCACTCTATTGGCTGCGACGCTCAGACGGTGACAATCAGGTCCACCGTGAAAAAAAAAAAAAAAAAAAAAATGAAATCCAATGGTTTTGTTTTGAAAGGGACATAGAGTGCACATTAGCATGGATGATGGAGCAATTACAAGCCACCATTAAGGCTGTGGAGCAGTCAAAGCACAGTACTTTCTAAATGAAGAACTCCACTGGGCTGATATGCTAGCAGTGTAATATACTTTGAAAAAAATATATATATAACAAATGAGAATCCAGATCCAGCTTAAAAAAATAGACAAACATATCTCTTACATATCCACCAGCGTGCTCCGCGCGGCTGTGTTCGCCGTGTAACATCCCCGGTCTCTCGCACATAACACCGCGACTGACAGTAATTGTGTTTTTACTAGGATTGGCGCAGATCCAACTTTTGACACCTTTAAACCTTCCCTAAAGTTTACCACGGTGTGCGAGTATTGACAGATAATTTTAAAGGCCTGCCTGTGCGGATGGTGGAGGGAGGCTTTAAGTGGTTGCCGCTGCTCTGTCTCTCGCAGAGCAGAGATTTAAAATATCTGAGCGAGCGCGCGGCTTTCTGCCCGTCAGCAGCCGAATGTGTACGCATTTACCTCTTTGGATATTAAATTACAGTTCGTTATGAAGTAAATGATTGTGTCGGTAAAGCCTGACGGAATATATAAAGTAAATGTAGCCTTGAATTGCAGCCGGGAAATGGTCCAGCAGAAACCCTGATGCATGGTAGGATCAAATGTCATAATGCAGAGCAGGATTTCAAAGATGCTCTTTTTTCTTTGCCTGTAGAAACACGACTGTGTGAGTGAACAACGAAATATGAGCTGCGATTTATGAAATATGATGAGTGATGTGTTTACGTCTACCCCACTAGACAGTGGTCTTAGCTGTTAAACGCCTCACTGTGATCACCAGGTGGTCTCTAACTGTTCGCCCAAGCGATCTGGACGACCGAACGATGAGTTCAAAGCCATCGCGACGCTCCGTAAAGTTTAAGGGGGCTGCAGATTTGGATTTGGATGACAGGTCTCCGTGAGTTCATCACTGTGAGCGACCTCCATGACATTATCGCGCCGTCGTTTGGACGTGTTGCAGCCAATACAAAGAAGCTACAACAACATTTTGTCCTCAAACAGAGCCAGACTCGTTGTTGAACCTCACTTCTAGATTTGGCTAAAATAACATTAAGCCAACCATCTTCTCAGTTAATTCAACCCTATGAATTAGGCGTGTCTGGCTCCTCCAAACTAGAGGATAACTAATGAATGAATCATCTCAACATCTCAACCACAGAGAAGGAATGCAGAGCTCTTTGGGTTTGCATGGTCATGCATTACCACAGCGGGCTACCATATCTATCAAATACCTCTTTGTAATGTGACTCTAATTTATCTGATTGCCATTACGGCATTCAAACAGCTGCTAAAAAAGGCCCTGCAACATTATTTTCTGTCACTTTTTGGATTTTGTCAGACACCGAGGACACGTTTCACACGACGACAAATGTCTCACATTCAGTGTCTGTGATTTGACAAAATGTCAGAGCACTAACACATCCAAAATTGCCACTTCCTAAATATAGGCAAAGAATATGCCCGTGGGTGATTACTCTGACCGTGACTTTAACCATTACTGATTGTAATTGTCTTGCTTTTTTACTATTGATAACCCAAACGATTTAGCCTTGTTTTAGCCCTTGGCTACTTTTTAAAAAAAATGTCCACTTTAGTCAGTAGCAGATGTAAAAAGAACCCAGTGGGCTCCGTGGATAAGAGGCACTTGGAAAAATTTTGAAAAACGACAAGTCCGCTTTTTGCTTTATCACCAGCTCTGGCAAAAATCGACTTCTTTTTACTTGGGCCTAATCAAAACTGTAAATGGAGTAAATAACAGCCTGATAACAATGGGTCATCAACATTGAACCTGTTCTAAAAAATCGCAAAAATTCACAAGTGCATCTCATAATTTGATTCAACAGAACCGAAGCAGAAGAAGCCGCGTCCATTTTAGTCGGTAGTACTTCTTGACTCTATCTTCAGCCACAGAACAATGGTGGCTTTTTATAACGCGCGCCGGCTCTGTCCCGTCTTTAGGTCGGTCACGGCTAAAGAGACGTTCAACAACCTTGAAAGTGGACCACACTCTGACCAGAACACACCGCATTAAGACTAAATAACGGCTGATCAATGTGGAGGAGAAAGGCCTCATTCTGCGAGAGAAGACTGAATCTCTAATCAATACATTCAGTTATTGAGCTCGCACTAATCCACTGCTTGAACTGGAATGAAAAAGGTTCTAAGAGTGCAGTGTTTGGCTTTCAAAAAGAGGACACTTTCGCCAGTCTGCTAAGAAAAACGACCCAACACAAGGCTTATCTTATTACACTAGTTTCTGGCTTCGGACACATTTGGAGATAGTGAGTTGCCCACACCTCAGTTTGATGGCGGGTGATTCTCCTCTGCAGCACTCTGAAGGCAAGAGCCTTTCTCTATCTGGCAGCGCTCAGTTGCATTTCAGAGAACGGGAGAGGAGCAGCACCTCTCTGTCTCCTCTCTGGGCTTGTTTGGGCAGATCTCAGCCTGATAAAATAACCACTGTGTACTCTGAGTCCTCTGCAGGCAGCGGCACATAAGTGGACGTAATGCAGCGCAAATCAGGAGTACAAGCATTCCTTACCAGTGAGTACCAGCAGAATGCAAACAGCGCACTAATCAATAAATCTCACACTGCTAATGTAAAGGCAATTTGCAGCGGCCGCCATACTTTACTCTGAGATAACAGTAAAAAAAAAAAAGTGAAAAATGGAATTTTCCCAGGTTCATGTCTTGTTTATATAAAGCGAGATATGAAGACAGGCACTGTTCTTGCTTTTTACACCATCCTGTGCAATCAGTCACTCCCTTTCTCGTTGAAGTGCTGTTTGCGAATGCATTTATGCAGACTGAATGAAATATTATTCCCTTACACAGCAGGATGTAGCCAGACTTGGGTACAACATTAGAATAGCCCGGTCCCCTCCAAGTTTCTGTGTTTCTTTTCAGCAGTGCCCCCGGTGCACTCTGATGTTTCTCTAATTTTATTTGAACAGTACACTCAGGGATGCCAGCTGGAAAGAACAAACAAAGCCTTAAAGAAACAATATCAGGTACACTAAAGGGCCAGAGAGAAAGAGCAGTCTCTTGTGTGATTAATCTGATTTATTCAAGCAGTAGCCTTGAAAGATAATATACCTCATTTTGCATGTTAAGTGTTGATTAAATGGTAAGTTAGAATTCAAAATACGTCGAAAACCTTAAATAAAAATCATTTTAAATTATAGAAACTGATAAAAATTGTAGAAACGGTGTTGTTCGTTTTCTTATCAGTGAATCGACACAATTTAAAACAAATTTTAAACTGCCTCATTTATCTATACGGGTGTATTACATACCTCACAATCAGTGTGGCCTCAGTAACAGTACTAATTAAAAAAAGGTCCAAATTCACCTTTTCTTATTCAACATTTTTGCGCTTATGTTCAACACAGCTCTCATCACTACCCATTATAAATATGTAACTGAAGCTAGTTAGCATAGCTGGGGGAAAAGACTAGAAACAGGAGGGGAAACGAGGCTTGGCTCAGTCTACATTTAGAACAAAAACCCTAATTAACACTTTGTATGCAGGCAAAGATTATGGTGCAGGGACAAGGCTGCCAGTGGAGACACCAGGAGGTTACCACCAAGAAATAGTCTGGTGCTTAACTCTTCATAAAAAAAACCCTCGTAAAAAAAACAAAAAAACAAAATCACCTTCTTCTTACTATTCACTTAATTAGCCGCCCACAGAGAGTCTGGATTGTGTGACGTTTGGAAGCTGGGCTAAGCTATCCAGGTGTTGATTTTGGCTTCGTTGCTTCAGTCTTTGCCTCAAAGCCAAGACGTGTATGTACAAAAAACACTGGATTGTTTTTGTTTAATTAAATGATTTAAAGGAATAGCACTTGGCAGGTCGTGAAACGTGTAAGTTGCACAAAAGTACATTGTAATTTATTAAAGGTTTGTTGTGGGATTGTATGGATTATAAAATAAAACCTCCTTTAGGGTTTCTGGAATTCAATCAGATCTTTCGCAAATTTTGATTCATTTAATCTAACTAATATGCTGAGGGGATTGTTTTGGAGATAATTTGGGAGGAAAGCGTGTTCACTCATACAGTTCTCAGTGGGGCTGTATTTTTTTTTTTTCCTGTTTCATTTTGTGTTACTGTTAGGCTTTAGTGAGAACATGAAAAGAACTGATTATGGGCAGAATCAATACACTCGATGCCTCTTCTCAAGGTGAATCATAAGAGATGTTGATGCTGTTTACTCAGAAGTGAGCTGTTGTCTGACAGGTTGGTGCTGCCCGCCTCGGGGGGCATCGTGCTCTTGAGTTATCAGCGTGACGATAGACCCATCTTAATTACTCTCGGATACAGCACTATAATCTGTCATTGTCAGGCTGATCAAGACTGTGCAAACCGAGCTCTAAGACTCATTCACCCAAACCAGAAGCCTATTGATTACTTCTCATACTTGAGTCATTGCACTGCGGAGAAACACGGGAGGCAATAGAGCTAATGGAAGGGGGAAACTCAAAGTCACATTGTTTACATCTAAGATGACAGGTAAATGTATTTGAAAGGAAATATGAGCCTGATCCACTGGCGTCCAAATAACAGTCTGTCTGTAGCTAACAAGCAAACACAGAGCTGCGGGACAATCGGCTGCCCCCGGAGTTCACATGATGCAGCCTACCGTGCGACAGCGTTGCTGCTTCACAATCAAATCCACGTCCAGAAATAAAAAATAAATAAAAACAGCGTTGGTTGTTTTGTGAGGGAGTTCTTGAAGCTGTTTCTCACAATTAGGTTTAATTTTTCTTTGAGCAATGCATTGTGGGAGGCTAGTTTCCATCGACCGTACTCTAAAATAAATCAAGGCTGTCTTAGTCTCCATATTGACTATTGGATGTACTTTCCCAGTGTGAACAAACCTGATTAAAATGAGTGTGTAGAATGGAGTTAACTAATGATCACATACGGGATGTCTTGATGCAAAACATCTCATTGTTCCTTAACGAACTCGATCGTAGATGGACTAAATGTCATGCATAATTCTCTACTCTCATAAATTCGTATATTATGCCACTAATGGATTCTCACTCGCTGCATGTATGCGTTATTCAGATACATGTATGAGTGCATCTCGTTCCTCCTGCTGCTGCTCTTTTCTCCTCCTCCCCTCCCTTTTCGTCCCCCTCATTTTTCTTTCTCTGCCGGGTCGGCCTCAAACCTCCTCACCCCCCCCTTATATTTCTTGCCATCATCACCTTAGGGTTTGCTCTGGGGGAGTTTTGACTATGGCTTTGACTCTTTATTTACTCTTTTCTGAAGCGTGTTAAGACAGCTTGGTTTGTTATTATCAATAAAATATAGTTGATACTGATATGATGCTTTATATCAGTGGTTCTCAAGCTTTTTTGGGTCCTGGACCCCCTGTATATGTAACCCCCACCCGGTCCGAGGGGTGTGGCGGTGCAATTTGGCATTTATTCACTCTCTGATTCAAATATGAGCTTTAATTCTTGTCTCAGTCACATCTGAATTAAATAATGCTATTTCTATAAATGTCATAGGATCGTTTTTAAAAGATATTTTATTTTCACGGGCCCTTTGCAATTACACCACAGACCACTAGGGGTCTGCGGACCCCCAGTTGATGCTATGCTTCATATTATACCGTATAATATGTTCTAAACTAATATATTTTATAACATTGACTTTAACATGGATATGCAAGGATGTATATGTGTATGTACATATACATATGTATGTATTGTGTGTATATAGGTATGTGTATGTATATATAGGCACATAGTTACGGGCATATATATATATATATGTGTGTGTTTAGATGTATGTATCAATATATTAATATGCATATACATATACAAGTCTATACATATTATTGCACTTGTTTACATATATATTGTATACTTATACTTACTTTATACAATAGTCATGGGTTATTACTACTATTGGGGTAGTTTTGCACTTGTTATTTTTGTTTGTAGTGTATGTACCTATCCTAATCTAATCTAATCTAATCTAATCTAATCTAATCTATAAATCTAAAATCTAATTCTATTTCTGGAGTAAGAGGGGAATGGTGTATATTTATACCCCTGATGGAAATGTTTGAGTTATGGAAGAATAATCTGTGTGAGTGTGTTTGGTTTGTACTCAAATTTTTAATTATAGATCCGACTGACAAAAAGAAAAGTGTCTTTGGTTTGATTCCCAGCTGATCTGCTGTTTGTTGCACTGTTTGGTGACACAAAGCGACAATCTCTAAAAACTGTAGTTCCACTAACGACCACTTGAGGCTGTCTCCAGAAGCGAGTTTAAAAATGTCCAACTTCACGGCAGAAACAAACATCCTCTGCGCTCTCATGTCACCATTCATGACAACTGCAGGGGGTTAATTTTAACATGTAACTCGACCACTTTAATTAAATCAGTCATGCATAATTAAAGGCATGGTTGCATTGAGTGACAGGTGGGCGCCACCGCAGGTTAGCAGTTGTCTACTTCTGCATCGCTCTCCCGCCTCGGCTTCACGCACCTTGTCAAGGTGGTGATGGTGAGAGACACCCGCGGTGGTGGGCTTTTTAGGAACCGTGCGTTTGCTCATTTTTATATAAAAGCAGAGGATAACACTGCAGGGGAAAAAAACACATGTAAAAATAAACAGATATAGACGCCTACATTAATTTAATAGTGAAAGTATTTTTTTATTGATTACAACTTAAGATAAAAAGCGCATCCAAGTAAATTTAATTGGAAAGCTTGTAACTAAACACACTCTCTTTTATCCGTTTCACAAACTGTATAGTTTTTATTTCTCATCGTGCGTATATAGATGTGTTTTCCTGTTTTCCCACTGGGATCTACGGGAAGTGTTACATCTCCCTTAATGAGCTACGAGCGTTAATGGATTCAACAGTACACGTTTTTTTTTCATCATTATGTGTTGATGTTTGTTGTTTTGTTTTTTTTGTGCCTCCTCTACTCCAAGGCACAACAGAACTTTCCTATTAAAAGTCTTGTACAACTTATACGGTAAAAAACAGTCGCGCTGTTATAAGAAAGTGCTCGCCGTGGATGGATCCCAGTAGCGAACCTCCATTAATGCTATTCATTTGTCAAGATAAGCCGATTCCGCGTGTCAGATTTTCACTCAAGTTAATTCTTTCATCTCTTCTTCATTCTTTGTTCCACCAGTGTGCCAATTCTGGGAGAAATGGAAGAGCAAGTAGCATTTGCATATATAAATATACTCAAAAGTGCACTATTTTTAATGCGGTTTGTGAAGTTTTCCATCTTTTTTTTGTTGTTTTTTTTAGAGAGAGGCTACACCCATCAACGCTGCCTCCAGCTAATTGCGACCAAAAATATGTTCTTCCCTCCTCCGCTAACCGCTAACGCGTTGATTTATTTATTTATTTATTTCATGTCAGAACCTTTTTGATATGTTAACAGGTGAACAGACAGAATCAGGCGAAGATGTAAATGCCAGCTCTCTAAGCATGTTTGACATTTAATATTGAAGACGTTAAACGTGCGCGCCAAGCTCTCACACCGAAGAAAGATGCTACTTTTTAGTTAGAAGCTCTTCTACTGCAGAGCTGTTGTTTCTGCGCCTTTGCACCACACTGTGGTAAATTTACATATTTGTAAATTAGAAGCAACAGCGGCATTTCGACTGGCAGCTAATAAGGCGACAGTAGATGAGGAGTTGCGTGCAGGCAGCTAGGACAAGATAACAAAATGGCAGCTCTGAGCGTCTTACCGGTGAGTTCAGCTCTTAGGTGTTGCAGTAGCTTGCAAGCAAAGCGTGCCCCTCACACAGACGTACTTTAAGTTCGTCTTGCTCTTTCTCCGCAATCAGGTCTGATTTAGTTTTGAGAGTCCATAAATTTAATTGGTCATTGTAAAGTCTGCCCCCCCCCCCCCCCCCCCCCCCCTCTTAAAACTGCCTCAATTGGTCTTTTTGTTATCCTCCGAGGCTGAACACATGCCAGCACTCATTAGCACAGAGCTTCTGTTTACTGAAAAATATGTTCAACACCTATCTTACTCTTGACGTAATGATCCGGCTTTACGACAGAAGGGATTGCAGTGACTACTGAAATATGTGTGCACAGAGATTTCAGGAATCTTTGTGTACAGAGACTGAACTTTGCTCTGTCTCTCATGTTGTGCACAAACCATTTATGGATTTTTTTTTATTTATTTTTTTTGCTTGTAAGCTTGGTGCTGCTCCCTCTCTTGTGAGAGCTGTCAGTCCTTTCACTGGAGTTACAATAGCTCGGTGCACTCTAAGGCCCCGCTATTTCCTTCGTGTGAACTCTTCATTCTTAAGCGAGTGCGAAAACTTTGCAGGCCTATTTTCTTGAGGCGCAGCGGTTCACAGACAGGTTCATTATTTGTGAGTCGTAAACAGGATCATTACTGGAATTGTCAGCAGCCATAAACTGTTTCATTCCCAGTTTGGCGGTAGTGAGTTGGCTGCATGTAGATTCAACCGGATCTAATTGAACGCTCCTTGATAATAACTTAAGTGAAAAGAGGAAAGACAAATTGCAAAAGCGTTTTCATGTTTATCACTGTGTGCGCCGTGTACGGTGTTATTTAAAACTGCATATCCGTAAAATGTTTGACATCTGTACATGAATATGTAACTTTCATTGCCTGTGGCAGTTTATTTTGCTCGCTGCATGTTTTCACTTGCAACTCCCTCGCACAGGGGATGGATGGATTCCTCCTGGGAGAAACTCCTCCGAACTCTCCACACAATGTCTGTGTACTTCAGGGAGAGAAATACTTTTAAAAGAAACGAGATGTTATGAGCTCATGTGACCGCGCGCAGCTCCTCATAACTCTTCACCGATAAGATGTAATAACAGCTTCCGTCTAATTCCACCCCGTGTTTGTGGGCTGTATGGGTGAGGGAACTTCAGACGAGTAAGACAAAGAAAGGGCACAGAGATCTCACAAATTAAACTATTAAAACTTTTACAACTTGAATAGAAGAATTTGCGCACATGTCGGACATCATGGCTCAAGATAAGAAGTTAATTAAACTGGTCCTTGTGAAATAAAATGAGATTTTACGTTTTCCTGCACTAAATGTCTTCGATTCGGACGTTGGTCATGACTGACAGTCGTTCACTAGTAGATATGTCATGCTCTGGTTGCTTAGGTAACCCTCTTGTGTATTTCCCACAACAAATCTTTCAGGGTAAAACAATACTCTGGATGGAGCTAGCTCTTCTTGCTATCGCCTGGCGCTCAAAGCTCACTGTCAGGATGGTGAATATGATGGTAGGAACCAAAGTTAAGGGTGACGTGCTGTCATTGGTTGACGTCTTTATCGCATATCGACATTACAACTCACAGAATTTTACTGTAACCACACTGGGGCTGCACAGTGGCTTGGTGGTTAGCGCTGACACCTCACAGCAAGAAGGTCCCGGGTTCAAATCCATGGGCCGACTGGTTCCTGTCTGGGTGGAGTTTGCATGTTCTCCCTGTGTCTGTGTGGGTTCTTTCCAGGTACCAAAGACATGTTGTTAGGTTAACTGGTGATTGTAAATTGCTGTGAGTGTGAATGCCGACCTGTCCAGGGTGTACCCCACCTCTCGTCCGATGACAGCTGGGATAGGCTCCAGCAGACCCTTAACAGGAGTAAGCGGTTTCAGAAGATGAGTGAATGAAGTCTTCAGCAAGTATCACACATATTCTTTATGGCAAACTATAAGTGTCACCTTGCACTCAGGGGCGTGAACCAATTCTGTATCCAATAAAATGCCTTCTTGAATTTTCATGCCCTCCCCTCTGACCAATCTTGGCAGCATCCCTCGCTCTGTTTTTCATAGGACACAGATTGCACTCTACCAGCCGTTTCATGGAGGCTTTAAGCCCGTGCGTTCTGGGACAAAAACACTATTAATGATTAGATTTAAATACATGCATACTGACCTCAAAGTGCTTCAGCTAATTTGTAAAGCAAAGTAAGTTTCACAGGGTAAATAAATCAATTTCAAGCACTAGCAGATGTTTTTTGCCACCTTCAGAAAGAAGTCAAACTCGGTGAATCACTACTGTAAATTTGTTTTTATGAATTTTCAAATACGCTTGGAACGCTGCCTCGAATCCCAGCAGAATGCATCTCAGACCATCTATAAGAAGAACTTTTTTTTTTTTACAGCCTCGGTCTGCGGTCTAAACTTGGCAAATGAAAAGTTTGGGCCTGTCAGGGTAAGTCAAACTTAGCACCGTATAGAAAACCTCTGAGGAAGACCGAGTCGCTCCAGTCTAAAAACAGATATCAATAAATGTAAACAGCACTGGCCTAGGGATGTCATTAAAAAGAATAGCATGTCTAGGCCTCATAAAAACCAAAACATATTGTTATTTCGAAGCAGCAGGAGTTATTGCCTGTGAGCACTAAGATGACATCCATCAATTTGGGGTTTTATTGGAAAATGTAGATAGGCTGCTTGGGAGATGTAAATGATTTACTTAGCATAAAGTTTTGCTTGAACAGGCAGGGAGATAGTGTAGTTAGCGAGGGCAGAGGAGTATGTGTGTGACAAAGGCGGTATTGAAGCAAAAGCTGATTTCCCAAGCCTGAGAGAATCACGATCTGTGCATGAATAAATAGGCCGGACCTGAACAACGTGGATTATTCTGGTTCAAATATCAGTAGACTTAAGGGCTGTCAAATGGCGAACATGTGTAATAGGATTGTTGTACATGATTTCATTTTGTCACTTGTACCCAAATGTCACATCTTCCAAGGGTTTTACTGATTGTTTCTCACTGTGTGCACAAATTACTGCTTTTTTTTTTTTTTTTTTTTTCTGTCTGCACGTTCAGGCCAATTTAACTCAACCTTTCCACGTTTAAAATTCTTTCCTCTGAATTTGTAATGGCACGATGACACACGGAAACTTCTGCAATGAAGACAGTTTACACAAAAGACGTCAGAGCACAGACAAATTACTATTAACTTCATTACTGCCTGTCAGTGCGCTGTGACAATGTGCAATTTAGTGGTGGGACAACAACCTGAACAAATCAAATTAACACGAGAAACGGTTTTAGGACTTTGGTGCAGGGGAGCTTGTAAAAAAATAAATAAAAAAAACCTCCGTGCTTCATTTCTAAAGAGCTTCAAAAGTACAGAGCATTTGCATTCAGTTGTGTATCACTCTGACACGTTGGCCTCATCTTTCAGTAAATCTCAAATCTACATTTATTCAAATGTGTTCAGTGCGGTGAAGGTTGACACTGCATAATCCATCAAAATGTTTCATTTGAAGAGAAGGGGCTGGAATTATTTGAATCATCAGAAAGCAGCCTCGCTTGTGGCTGAGCGGCAGATATTAGGGTAGGAGCTGCTGAAAGTTTTTAACCCACAGAACCAAAAAACTCTATTGATAAATATGGCATGAAATCACTTGAACTAAAGTCGGGCTGACCTTGTGTCTCTTTCTCTTCTGATACCGCGCAGCCTTTATAGCAGCATAATATGGTGAATATTGTATTTTAAGGCCGATACAGCGGTGAAATAAGGTTGGGCTTCGGTCATTAGCGGGGGAAAGGGAAAACTAGAGCTGACTGTTTTTGTAATATTTCAAAAACCTTAAGCGCCAAGCTGTCGATGTGCGTCTTTTAAACTTGTTTTGTACTATTTGTTTCTTGTTGCCGGCTGCTGCTGTTGCTTTAAGCACACAGCATCGATAAGGAACTGTATCTTAATGATTTTAATGATTATAAATCAAGAGGAGATCCCGCCCTGTTCACTGGCTACATCTGGCATGAGACAACTGTTATTTTTAGCGTCCTAAATTGGGCGTTTCTGTTGCGTGCAGATGTGTTAAAATTAGTAATAAAAGCCACCGAGTCCACAGGGCTGTTACACGTGTCGGATGAAAGTGAGAAACAGCTGCAAATACTCATCTTAAAATGCCCACATGTCGCCACATGTTTGTGTATTAACGTGTGCTGCAGTGATTTAGTGATTTTTTGCCTCATATCTTTGATTGGAAACAGCACCGAACGTTTAGCCACAAACCCCTCTTTCCCCTTTTTTGGTTTTTAACCTATTACCGTCATATCTACGATTTGCGTCTAAATTTCCTCCTTAAAGTGTAAAAATTGTGTCCACTCTTGATTTGTCGCAGTGAAAACATGTAGGGATGAATGCTGAACGGGAACAAAGATGTGTTTCAGTGTGTTTCTATTCACTGACTTCAGTCAAGGCTGCGGTGCGGGCCAACGTAATAAGCGACGCCCACATTCATACACATCGCGGCTCTTCGCCTCCTGTGTGTGTGTGTGTGTTTTGTGTGTGTGTGTGTGTGTGCATCTGAGCTCTGCGGAGCTGTTTTCTCATCCCTGTGTCCAATCTCAAGGTTGGAATGTGCGGTAAGGGACGCATGTGTAAAAAATGAATTAAGCAGCATTTTGCCGTGCTTTAGTTAAGGTCAACACTGTACCCTTAATCTCAGTCGCACTTCTGTGGCGTTTTATAGATCAAAATGGAACTCGCTTGATTAAATGCAACTTCCACGGGTTTGACACAAAAGTAATTACCAATCTTTACCAGTTTGTCACAAGGTTGTTTTAGAGCAACCTTGTGTTTTCATTATCAGTCGACACAAATATTTAACTGAAGGGATCCTGACGCCACATCCAATCGGACTCAGTCAAGTTCAAAAAGCGCTTTCTTTAGTCAAAGCCGAGAAAACCAGCGTCCTGACAAGAGAAGTCCATTTTGTTTTTATTGAACAAACCTGAAAATCTGCCCTTTAATTGAATAGTTTGACATTTTGGGAGGGCTGCTTTCTTGCAGAGAGCCAGATAAGAAGACTGATACTACTCTCATATTTGTCCATTATCTGTATTTGCCCATTATGTTTGAACGTACAGTGTTAAAGACTAGAAACAGTTTCCCTGCTTTGTGTCACGACGGGGGGACACGAGAGACCGTCTATCCCCAACCTTTGTCGAAACTGTGACCTTCTCCCATATCTTATCCATGTGTTGGAAGTTGCATGCGGAGGACCGGTCTGTCTTCCAGGATGGAAATACTTGCAATGCAGACGATTGTAAAAATTATAATAGTACAACACATTCAATGGCAGCTTTTGAAATAAATCTTAAATGTAATCAACTGATTTGTGTCCATCGACATAAATTTATCCTTGTTTTTCCCCCATAACAATTAAACATTTAAATTGGTACTATTTTTCTACCCCGACTACAGTCCAGTAACACGGCAGTTCTTGATAACGTCATTTTTTTTGTGACACTAACCACGACTTTTATGAAGGTGCAGCACCAGCAGGTGGAAACAAAAGAAGAAAAGACTGATTCAAGAAAGTTGAGGGTGAAGAGCTGGTTCAAGTCAAGTCACCCAAATGGCTAGCGTTTATTAATTTTGTGTTGCCTAGGCAGCTAACACACATGGTTAAAGGGGGATTACCATTTTTTTACAACCTGGACCTTATTTCTGGCATAAAACACGATCGTTTAGTCGCCCATAAAACTTGGAACAATTGGTATCGTTGGTCAGAAATTTCGATCTACGTATATCCATATAATGGGAGTGAATGGGGCACCGAAATCCAGCCTCTAAATTATCTGCCGCGAAAATGTTTCATTTCACCAATATTTTGTTATGATACACTAGTGCTATTCCCTGTTGAGTCTAGACTCGACCTGTTGTCTATTCGCAGACGTGCTGCTATTTGTTGTTTGTTGACCAGCTTTAAGTTTAGAAATATCACACACCATTTTTAACTTAGAACGCAGACAGGGAAAGATGTCAGTTAATTCCCTTAATTTCCAAAGTTTTTCTTTCTGTCACAGAAAAAAAAAGTAGAAAATTGTTATCCAAGGGGAAGAGTCGCTTTAATTACATTTTGTTGCAACTTTAGAAAGTCTCATGAGATTAGATTTAATTACAGTAACTCAATAAAGAATGAAAAACAATGTGCAAGTATGTAGGAAGGAGTCTGTCTAAGATATGTTTGGCTCAACTTGTTGAATCACATCTGTTTGTGTAATAATTGTGTCGAAAGTAATAAATTTGTCAAACTTCGTCTGGAGCGGGAAACAAGAAGGTCTGAGCAGATTTATTTCGACACTCGTATCTATACGTACAGTAAACAGAATAAAGAGATATGGGTTGTCTCTCTCTGCCTCGATTACTCGGTGATTAGCGGGAAGAAGAAACGAGTGCACAGGGAACTTTCATGGTTACTCGGATGACACATTGAGCCCATGGCTGATGAACTGTTGAATGACAGCTGGCGGGCCCTCGGGGGAGAACCTGCCTCTCAGGATATATTGTAAGTGTAAGTGACATTATTAGGAAAAAGCTGTCACCTTGTGCTTATGTATCGTGTAAAGTTTGAGATATTATATTCCCAGCGAGCAAACCCGTAGCGTGGCAGGTGACATGTTTTGCCCATAATCACGTTTAACGATTTCCGAGACACGCGGGGCGCGTCACACAAACCAACCGCGTGTTTGTGTTTGTCTGCTGCCGCTGTCGCTCTTTGTGTTGTGTAGGTCACTCTCGAATATTCATCACCTCTTATGTCATCAACAGCAATTTGCGGCAAAACATCTCTCTCTCCACTCCGGCGTCCTCCGCGTTTTGCCAGCCCGGACCAGCTCGGCCATCAGGCACCCAACAATGGCATAATTATGGAGTATTAAACCTTCACAGTGACATATCAGTCAGACAAGATATGCAAAATGCCAGCGAGGCCTACTTGGTTTACCCTTACTCTTGTCAGAGTGGCCTGAAAAATGGCGGATTGTTTGCCGCTGGATCATAATTACGATTGCTATTTATGAGACCCATCAAGCCTTCAGTCAAGAGGAGCTGCGTTTGAAGGTGACTCTGGGACGCAACACGTCAGGCTGCGGACACAGTGAAACAAGGCTCTCAGACAAGCTGTCTCCTCTCACCAGGCCTTTTAAATCATCATCACTCCAGCCAGCTGTATGATAGTTCACATGATATATCACCTGTTGGAGCGGCAGCATTCGCACCACCAGCCGACAGTGACAATGAGTCTGGCAGCAGGCCTCCGTTCGTTTCAGCAGCCACAGTAGTTTGACGATTCTGTTTCCCGTTATTAAGCTATCGCTCCCATGCTGTTGAGTTAAGTGTCACTTTAACTGCCAGTTGGGTTCAGGAAACCTTTCCTTAGGCCCTTCTTTTTTTTTTCGGTCCAAGCTGTTGTCTCAGTGACGTGGCCAGTTGAATATTTCATGGCTTCAATCAGCTTGAAGCAGCTTGTTAGGCTGAAGATTCAGACAGCGCTGTGATGGTGCTGTCCGTCCAAACGTCATTCAGCTAAAGCTCAGCTGTCTGCGCATTTACACGGTCTGAGGTAACTCACATTTGGTCATAGTCAGGGGAAAAGGGATTTCGTTGATTGCGCTTTTTTCGACAGGGAAATTTCGGAGGCAGATGAGGTGACATTTTTTTGTCTTTTATTGATACAGGCAACAGGAAATGTAGCTGCTGCTATCACGTGATTCGACCTCTGGGCCACTGTGTTTAAGCTAAACTGAAGCTGAGTTGCTAAAAGATTGTCTTCCATCTACCTTTAAGTGGGATTGTTTCGGTCAGAGATGAAAAAAAAAACTTCTAGCAAGTTGAAAATAAAAACAAAATTCACACTTATGAAGGTTGCTGTATAGTGACGCACCAATCAAACACTCTTATCTTTGAGTGGTGTCGGGCTGTCGTTGAGCACATAGCGCTAGTGTCCAGCACCGTTGCCATTAGCTGGACCCCGGTCGCTCGCTTTACAGCTGATTGAGCACATTTAATTGGTGGCTAAGGGCTCACTCCGATTGGCCGTTCGGCTTAGTAAACCAGTGCACAAGAAGAGAAGTGGGAGTAAAGAAAGTAAACAGACAGCTACACCTTGCTAGCCGTTAGCTGAACACGGTGTGTTCAAGTGCAACTTTTTGTTCCAGACACCGGCGACGTCAAACTTCACGGCCAGCCGTTCTTTGAAGACATTTTGTTGCGTCTGGGCCTTAACAGTGGGACATTGTGTTTTGTGTCGACTTTAGAAAAGGCATTTATTTTTTTATTGTTGAAGTTAGAGTGGATATTTTGGGTGAATTTGTTTTGTTTTTCGCCGCAGATATACGACGTGATTGATGGTTCCATTTGTAAAAATTTGTTTTTCTCTTCTATTTCATTGTGTCCAGACGTCTTAATATAAGACGAAACTTTCCTGGAAGGTTTTTCTTACTGTCAGCAAATCCAGTTTCACTCAGCAATGAATTGATTCCACTAAGTACCGTCTGTGTATCCAGTTCATTCCTCTGTCATGAATTCTGCTAAGAAATAAAAAAGTTATTGCAAGAAAACAAACAATAAAAACGAATCCGCACAGTTGTCCCTTCAGTATGTTGCACATCTGCAGTCGGTTGTAAATAAAACGAATATGCAATCTATATTAATCCGCTATTAAAAATAATCCCCCAACAGATTTGCTGCTTACTTCTGTTCAAATCTAAAACGCTCAGCAGTTTTAAGAGATTATGTGTTCGCGGCTCAGTTTTAAAGATTTACAGTACGTCATCAGGAGGAAAGAATGGGAAGCAGACGGCGACGAGAAGTTGGAATAATTGAATATTTTTGGCCTTTTTGTGAGATTTACGGACAATATCCGTCTGTTTACATTGACCGTTGCCATCCTGACACTCGGTATAGTAGCTGGATACCAATTACCGTGATATTTATCTGTGCTTGAGGTGGTCTGATGAAAAGAAAACCACGCTCTGCCAAAGATAAAAAAATAAATAAATGGCACCTTTTAACAGTTGGAAGGGAAATGATCATTTAAGTAGTAACAATGGATCCCAGTTGTAACACAAAAGAAGTGCCAGATATTTTTTTTTTTGTCAGAAACAACAAATCGCATGCACAGAGTGTGAATTTAACCAAGTGGAGATTCATTATTTAGATACACTAAGACGGCAGGATCCTCACTTCATGTAAGAGTATTTTCTCCCCCTCCCCTCCTCGCCCCCTTTTGCCTTTGTTTCCTTCTCCGCTCCTCTTTATGTGCCACGGCCACTTATTACAGTTAGAGGGCAGGTGTGTCTGGCCTCAGCTGGGCATTATCCTGGCCCAGATTGTCCTTGGACCCTCGTGTCTGTCTCGTGACCTCGGCCACGGCGGCGCCATACATCACCGGCTATTCTTAAAGCCACCCTCGCCCGTGATTGATCCACTTTGGTCTGATTCAAACACGATCAAAGGCGAGGCATCAAAGCATTTTGCGGAAATAATTACTCACTCATTAGCCATATGTTTGACAAGTACGCCCTCCTGGCATTGGAAACGCTCTCTATAAATCATAAACACAGGTCTGACATAAGGCGATGATGAAATGATGAAATATATATCCTGACTGAGAATCAGTGAGATTATATTATTGATGGATTACAGAGCAAGCTGTCACAAAATAGCCCGGTCTTTGCTTGATGTATGGCTGCTGAGAATATATTTTGGGTCATCTTTGCTGCCATCATATTTCTTCACAGACCATGTTGCAGTCATCATTATCAGTCTGACCTGCTCGGGGAATTTTTCTCCCCCCCCCCCCCCCCCCCCCCTCATCCAGACACCCAGATGTCAACACATACAGCTTGTTACAACCGAAACAATCTAAACAAATGATCTCGCCGGCCACCTAAACATGTTTTCCTCCACATAATATGAGCATGATGGCCCCCCTGTCCCCCGCCAGTCACCCACTCTCCATCTCCTGTCTTCCTGGGTGATCTCCCCGGGCTGTGAGGACACGACAGGAGAGGGTAGGATAAATTACAGCCACAGAGTCCCGGCTCTCTCTCTCTCTCATGCTTTCATTTGCACCAGCAATTAATCAGCCATCACTGGAGAGCTCTAGCATGTCAGGCTGAGGATTTTATTAGGGATGTCCTTTATGGGCCTTAATGAGACTTATGTCTTCCTTGAGTATTTCATTTGCTGCACATACCCTGGCTTGCTAGTAACCTTGAGGTGAGGATTTTTTTTTTTTACTCTAAAACAGCAAAGCTTGGCAGGGCTCACCTCCCGATGATCTTGACTTGATTTGCGCTTTCATCCGCCGCCTCCCTCACTATTACAAATCCTCCTGTCTTGCAGTTATCTAATTTTAGATACAATTAGGCCTGATTTGTTTTGTTTATTCTGACATCCTTCCTCCTCGCTCCAGTTCCAAGATGCCGCACTAAGTGCATTATTGAAAACGTGGCAAATCGCCTTCCCTTTAGTGAAACGCGGGGGCAGACAGTTGTGCAGCTCTGTACCTGTATCCAACACGACTAAAATAAGAATGTGTAGGGCTTGATCTGGCGTCATTACTAGCATTACTACTGCCGTTACGTTCACGTCACAGTGTAAATCAACGCTGATGAAAGTGCTTTTACGTTTTACCGGCATCTGGTCAAACAATAATGGTATTTTTGTGTTTTTGTAATTTCCTGGAAACCCTCCGTAAAATGGTGCTGACTCATCCTGCACTCTAGGGCCTGTGCTAGTTTTGTATCCATACAAAATGCCATCTCAGATCTGTGATCCCTCCCCCGTGCATCTCACTGCTAACTTCATGCCCTCGGCTTAAATGTATATGGATGGTTTCTGCTCATGGGATTGGAATTAACCAACCAGAACAGACTGGGCTTCTTGGGAGGGGATGGACTTCCTGGCTAATGTTTCAATATGTGCAAACAAATAACATTTTGTTAGACATTACTCTGAGAATTTAAAGGATGGGCCTCGACATGAACCCACCTAACTGATCAAAATGTTATTTTCTCACATTGGTGGAATAATCTGAAACAACCAGATCCGTATAGTGGTTAGAAAGAAGATGTAAGTAAGTATAAATAACTTTTTAAGGATTTTTCTTGCACCAGGAATCGACAAGAAAATGTGAAAAAAATTTAACTTCAGTTAGAGTAGATTTTTCTAAAAATAAATTCTGGGTCTTTTTAACCATCAATAAACAATAACAAAGACTTCTTACTTCCCATGTTCCCACCCTTTTCCTAACTAAAATAACTATTTGCTGAATATAGTTAATATATAACATGAACAAATTCAAAAAATAATCTTTAAAGTTTCTGACAAGGAATCCTGTTGTGTTTGGCTTCGGATTCAGAAATATAGTCACAGTTTAACATTTCGACCCTCAGTCCGAGGTGACAGGGCACCTGCGGTTACCGTGGTAACGGCGTAGGTACCCTTTGACAGAAGCACAATAGGAGCGCAATGTGTTTTACAGCGCAAAGTAGTGGACGGTGCTGCTTTGCGATCAGCCGCATCAGCTGCTTCCATCGGTCGTTGCATCTGTCCCATCGCCTCAATGTTGAAATTAGTTTATCTTGGTACACGCCCACTTCTCGTTGCCAGTTTCTTTCTTTCTTTCTTTTTTTTTTTTTAACAATTTACTTAATTGTATTACAGTTTCTCGGTCTACTGTTGCCACATCACTTCTGGTCCCTTCCTGTGTGTACGACGCTTGAGGCTCATATATCACTGGATCGTTTTCCTGTGTCTGTCAAAACGGTTTAAGTAGAAAATATTTGTTTAAGTAGAAAATATTGGAGATGGAAGTAAATCTGTTAAAAAGCCATTACAGCGGAGTATTGATAACATAAAAAGCATAAAAGTGTAGTTTTAGACAAAGAAATCTGAAGAAAAATAATAAGTACGAAACTTTTTAGTGTACATACACCGATCAGCCACAACATTAAAACCACTGACAGGAGAATAACACTGAACATCTTATGACGGTTCAGTGTTCTGCTGGGAAACGTTTGGATTTGGATACTGGTTACTTAGACATGTAGCACCTACCTAGACCAGACCAGACACCCCCACCCCATAGCAATGACACTCCTTGACACTCCCCAGCAGGATGCAGCCACACACACAAAAAAAGTTTAGGAACAACTAAACATAAAAAACAGCACAAGGTGTTGACCTGGCCTCTGAATTCACTAGATCCCAAACTGATCAAGTATCTGGGGGATGATCCACAGAGGCCCCTCCCCTCAACCCATAGGACCCAAAGGTCCCCCACTAATGACATCCTGTTACCAGACACCACAGGACACCCTCAGAAGGTCCATGTCCATTCTCTGATGAGTTACAACTGTTTTGGAGGCACAAGGGAGACCTATACAATATTAGGAAGGTGGTCCTAATGTTATGCCTGATCGGTTTATGTAACAGACAGAATACTTTTTCATCCAGGTGGAGACTGTTGTCCTCATGGCAGCTGTAAGTGTTGTTTAAAGGATCACCTGAGTATATATGAGAGGTTCAGATTGCTTGGAAGTGCTGGAGGAGCAAACAAACATCAGATAAAACACAGTTTGGCTGAAAGACGCCGCTAACTGGCAGAACGGCCACTTCATGTGTACGTTCAGAAGAAAACACAAGAGGAGAACTATTCTCTGCTTTTATCACTGCGCAGACGATGCCAACTGCTTTGTGTGTGCGCGCTACAATCACAGGGAAAATACTGGGGAGTGGGCGTCACCCACTTAACCCACAACCACAGAGGCAGGCAGTAAGAGGATATGGAGGCCATCTGGTAGCATTTTTACAGTATGGTGTGGCAGTTTGCCCATGTGTGCTACAGGAGGGGTCGTATGACGGTCATGAAAGAGAGAGTCTCTGGAAATCTCCAAGGACGCACACATGAATATTCTCAGTCCAATTTTCTGGGTCAGACGTAAGCTCGGGCAAAGTACGCGACCCCATCGCATCTGTCGCCGGGATGTGCTGCGTGAATGATCAAACCGGACGACCTTTAAAAACTTAAGTGATATCTTAGCAGTTCTTCATGCTGCTTTTGCGGGATGTGATGAAACCTTAGGACAAGGGAGGGCTTTTGAAATTACAGAGACTGTCCTTCTTTCTTAATAAAAGACGTAATATGTTAATAAGTAGGACACTTTAGTGGGCTGCTACAACGTTTTTCAAGGGAACTGATTTTATAACGTACATTGTTATTTCCATTATGCTCTTAACACAATAACAGTAAGTAAGCATCCTTGGTTTTTCTCGTTAGGCTATAATAGAGGCTCCCGTGTTACGCTACCTTCAAATGGAGACGTGTTTACCGCGTTCACAAGAGGAGCCCAAGCGAATGGCGCCCTCCTGTGATAATCTTAACCTTCAAAGTGGACATTTTCCGCAACGGCTAGAAGCGTTTGCTGACGTTTTCAGAAAAGAAAGAAGAAAAAAAAAAAAAAACGAGAGCTGGATGCCAAGTTAATATATTCTAATTTAGTTGTACGGAGTTGATATTCCCAACAGTCTCATTCTTTCCTCCTGCATTTCCTAGATTAAATTATCTGGTCATTAGCTTGCTAAACCGTTAGCCTCGGTAGCTTCTATACCCCCGCTGTTGCCTAGCAGCGGCGTTCTCATGAGTTTTGGCTGATGTTGCCACCTGAATGCCAAGCGTATTTTTTTTTTTTTTTGTACACGACTTCCAATGTTGTAACCACAATGTGATTGATATTGTTGTGTTGATATTCCCGATGGCCTCATCCTTTCATTATGCCTTTACATTAAGTTACCCCGCCGTTAGCTTGATAAACCGCTAGTCTTGCCTCTAGACGGAAACGGTTGCCTGGCAGCGACGTTACCGCTTGAACCCCAAGCATTTTGTGTACAAGACTTCCTTTGTTGTTGCCATAAGCACAAGAGTTAAATGTGAAGGCAGCATATGTCTGTGATTGGGGGAGGAGGAGGGTTTGTTAAATGCTATATAGTTTTATATTTAGTGTTTTATTCCCATCAGTGACAGATGAGGCAAGAAAGGCTGACGCTTAAGGACACCGTGACATATCTGCTAATTACATGTAAGTGTAATTTCTATTTATACTTTAATGCTGCTGCAGTTTAAACAGCATTTCTAGCATCACGTAATTGTGTCAGGCAAGATAAGTTCAAAGATATGACAAGTGTCAACCAACATTCAAGAAATAGAAAAAGAATATCCAATAAAATGGAAAGTGTAGACTTTACGAGTCAAAGATCAAGTAGAAGAACTCCCACATATTATGTTTATGTCAGCTACCTCCACTGTCCTGTCATGTCACTCACCATTTGCAAGTTAATTCATGTGTAAAAATAATCCACTAGTAGTCAGTAATATAACTGCACATGCCTGCTTCTGTTTAAGTTAAATGAGGGAATATATAAACAGCACATCCTTACCAGTCCATAAGGGCATCGTAATGAAATAGACTCTCACACAAACGTACGTTTCTAGCTGACCGCACACCGGCGGCCAGCTGTGTTTCCCGTTTGACAGCCAGGTGGTTCAGACTCCGGAGCGCGGTGGCTTCAGTTAATTAAGGTTACCCATTTGGATCTTGTCAATGGCTAATTCACAGATGAAAAGGAGTCAGAAACTTTTCTTTTTTTTTTCCTCAGCGGTCTAAACACCGTCTTCCCCTAATGGCTCTGGGCCTGTCAAGTGGAGCAGCACAGACCCCGCGAGCCGGTCTTCAGATTCAGATATATAAAGTTTACTCTGAGAACTGTGCTAGCTGAAAATCAATATTGAACTTAGACAAGCTATTTACTGTACCTTGATAATGTTTGACAGAGGCTTATCTAGCTGGCGGTGTGTGGTTAGTACGAGGAAATCACCGGCCGGACCGTTTCTTTTGGAGGCGGCTAAAGCGTTGCTGCAATAAATAGTTAATCGAGCCACAGCATTTTAAATGGCATCCTGTAAATCAAAAATAATCATCTCAGTCTTTTAAAAGAAACCTCGGCTGCTTCAGATTCTCAAAGGGGAGGGTTTGGTGTTTTTCTTTCTGGCAATGTGTTATACAGTAAACTAAATATTTTATTTTTGAACCACTTGTTGAATGAATTGTGATATTTTTGCAACATTAGACAGACAAAACTATTCATTAAGGAAGAAAATAACTGTTAAAAATAAAATACATATATATTTATTAGTTATTGATCAGAATAGCTCCCAACTGAGCCCTGTGTAACACTTTACTGCCTCTGGTAGCCTTCATGAGCAATAAATAACAAATAAGTGCTTTATAATGCACTCTAATCTAATTCTAAGCACAGTTTATTAATACATATTATCAGTATAACTGCCCTGCAGCCTGCTGTGATCGACTATATATACATATATATTGGCCGCATTATTATAGCTTAGGTGTTATTATTATTAATTATTATATATTTATTAAAATGCCTCCAGAGACGTACACTTAAAATACTCTTATTATACCGGTTAACAGCTACATAATTGTGTGTTATAAATAATTTATTAAGTGTCTACATACTGCTTTTAAGTGCTAAATGGAGGGGTTTGGTAAGTAGTTTTTGAAATGATGCTTAATATAAAAAATATGCATATAAGACGACTGGAAATTTTCTTCATTTCCAATAACAGTGATAATATAATTCAGTAGAATGTGACAGAAACTTTTGAGATGTAAGCGGCGTAGTCTGCATAATAATCTGAGGAAAAGTGGCACATTTCTGTTGTCTGGCTCAATGACAGAAAAACAAATCATATACATATAAATGCATACATTAGTGGGCCCAGTAAAAGTCTTCGGGGAGAACTGGAGCAGCTGAAAATCAAGCGATCATTTTGACTCATGCTTTTTTTTTTTTTTGTCTTGCGAGAAGCCTGAAATAAAATGAGGTGCAACCTTTTTTGCATTTAAACCCAATTAATTTGTAGTTTGAGGTGTGACAGTGGTAAGAAGCACAAGTGGAGGAGCAGAATAATCAAATGACTCCCTCCGTGGGATTTAATAAAGCAGAAAGTGCTAATTTCACCTTTGATTGCGTGCCGTATTTAACGCCTAAAGAAAGCATATCTAACTCCTCATCATGTGCCCGGCGTGCCTACTGTTTTGTGCTGCATGCATTACACCGAGCGGTGCCCTCGGCGGCGGAGAACAAACGAGGAGAACATTGTGACCCACAGTGTTTAGACCTTGATCTTTAATAAGCAAAGACGGGAAACCTCTGCAAGCATCCCTCTTCTAAATACGGAAAAGACCAAAGCGCTTAAATGTTTAATAGTTTACTGATAAACGGGGGGACATTGATATTCCAGTCACAGGGCACACCTGTGGAGCCTCCATTATTGCCTGTAGCTCGCACCGAAAAAAAGAAATCACTTTAAAAATGCTTGTTTGATCGGTCCAGTATGTTAAACATTCAGTATAATATGCAACGAATTAGAGACAGTGGAGCCTGCTGTTTGGGATTTTTGCTTTGAAACGGTCTGGAATGATTGATTGAAATTAATTATATGTTAATCACCTAATCGTTACAGTTCTCCTTTCAACTCTGCCCTTCCGTTAAGTTAAGTCGCCGGCAACGTCGCTGCTGCACTGAGCTTCAGACGCACGGTTAGAGCAGAACCAGTCTTAGACGGAGGAGTCGTTCTTCACAGCTCAGAGACACTTTTGTGCCGTCACTCAACTTGTAAAAGAAATTTTCATGTTAACTAACAGAGGCATTCGCTTAAAAACTGAACCTCGCGGTGATCTTGCAAGATTCAAGGGGCAAATAAAGGAGGCAGACTGAGTGACTTTTCAGCGCAGCCACCCACCAGCTGCCGGAGCATAAATAGCAGCGTATCATTATGGCTGCGCGGAGGGAAAACACCCTGTGTTTTAGTTCTTTGCGGAGGTCATGTGGCAATCGGTGGGTGTGTTCATGCAGCTCTCGCTCAGAAAAACAGGCTAAATTAGAGCTTTATGATGCCGCCACGTCGATCCTCTCGATCTCACAAAAGCAGTTATGGAGATTTTTTTTTTTTCTTGTTTTGTTTTGTTTCCGCTTCTTCTCTCTTTTACTTTTAAGGCAGCTGTTGTTTTTCGGGGCGCCATCGATCGCGCCGACACTTGAGGCTGATGGAAGTGACCCTGAAATAAATTAGATTTGTCTTACTTCTTATTTATGTCCCATAAATTTCTTTTTGTTTAAATGAGGTGATGGAGGACCAAAAAAAAAAAGTAAAAAGATCAATGAGGATTTCTGTTTTGTTGCACGTACTCAGTAGCAGGTTTGTCTGGAATAAGCTCTGTGGCAGATTGACTGTGCCCCTCCCCCCTCCGCCCTCACATGATGCAACACACAGCAAGTCCATATTTCTTTGAACTCCGGCTTTCATGGTACTCAACCAAATATTTCTTTTTGGTTATTGTCTTGTTGCCTTTCTTTTGTTGTGAAATTTAGCAGTAATCACAAATGATGAAGCGTCTGTTGATAAAAGTTGGAAAGGCGCGATAAATGCCGTTACTTTTCTGATCTGTATTGGTTTTGATTTGGGATTAAACTCCAGGAATTCCAGTTTGACGCGGAGCCGAGTAATTCAGTCAACGCGGTATATTTTCTTTGTCATCTCGCTTTCTGTGCTTCATTCTGAGAACATCTAGGAAGCGAGAGGGAGCGCCGCCGATGCTGGAGCTTGACAGAGCAAAGAGATGAAGTCATTTCAGAAAGAGGAGACTGAACGTATGAGGAGATTACGGGCTGTTTGTTTCTCCTCTAAATGTATAACATTTGGATGTGGAACCAGCAGCTCGGCAACATCTTTCTTTTCAAGAACTGTTCATTTTGTGTTCATCGCATCTCGAGCACAGCTGATCATCCGTATGTCCCTTTCCCCTACAGCGTTTCTTTTTGTCTTTTCTTTCTTGGCTCACGTATTTCTGACACAGAAATATTTGGCTGTCATGTTCCCTGACAGTGTTGATGAATTCCTGGAATGAGTTCCATGAAGTGGCCTGCCCCCCCCCAACCCCCCAAGTGAGAGCAACTGTTAAATATGCATGGCTGAAAAATAAATGAAGCCGCCTTCTAAGGAAATGTTGACGCTCGTGAGGGACGTCGGCGCGATTTATAAGTCTGTTTTATTCGCCGGTTTCAGTTTTGATGCGGCATTCATGGAGGCTCGGGAGATGTCTTTAGGGGGTGCACCTTTCACAAAATGGAAGCTGCTTTGCCGGGGCGGCCTCTTGGTTTTATCTCAGCTGACTTTGGATGAAAGGGACGACGAGATGTGGGCAGTGATTCGTCTATGAGTCCTTTTGCAGTTTTTATTTTACCCCTTAGATTTTTTTTTAAAGCAGGCTTTAGGATTTAATGACTCGCCAACTCATCCACATAAATTCTTTCGACCTTACTTTTTGTCGCCCACCACACTTCGTCCGCATCCAGTGTGTTCATTTGAACTCCATATCGTTTTGTACTTAAACTGAAATAAAACAAGCAGCACTGTAGAGTTTTGTGATTTAGCAGAAATTATATCTTTTTTAGTCACTATGTGTTAATGATCCGGATAAGCTTAAAAAAATACATGACATTAAAAACAAAAGAAAACAAGAGCTGCTAAACATTTGCCCATTTTTCTCTCACCGGAGATCCAGGTGCAATTTTCTGGCAGCGGTGTCATCTGCTTAGTGGTGTGATCCAAGGTACCCAATTGACAGCGTTAGTGGGTGAGAGGTTTTTAAATGGACCTGATTAAACAGGTTCACCCACCCAAATTCGACATGCATAAATTAATTTCCAAAAACAAAAAGGGCTCGATCCCGCATCGACCCAAAAGTCAGACCCGGTCCTAAAAAAACGGAAGGTAATTAGACTTGATCCGAAATTAGAGGCGACCAGACCCCGCCAGAAGAGACAACATCAACACTGACGGCAGCGTGACTCGCAGGCACGTTTAAAAAGAGCAGCAGTGGAGGTCACTTACACTTCTCACTTTGCATCTAGTGTTAAAAAAACAACATTTTTGGACACACTAACCGCATCATTCCAGGGATGGAAATACTGTTTGGTTCACCCCTGTGGCGTGGATTGAAATATCTATATATAGATACAGCCTCACTATTTGATTAACTGTGCAAACAAACATCTAGAAAGAACGATGAATCCTACTAGCACTATGGCTGGATTGCTATGAAATTAGATTCATAGATTTGTCATCCTGTGGCACCATCATATCCAAAACCTCAATAGTTTAATCCGCAAACCTGCAAAAATGATGACTTCAAACCTAACTTTTGTACAATCAAATGTTAGCATGCTAACAGGACGTTTTTACGAAACTGCTTTGAAGATAAATTATAAGTGTTTGATTTCTTGTCAGTAGATCGACTTTTTACACTTGAAAAATAAATGATGTTCCAATGAACCTTAGCTTTTGTGCTAACTAGCGTGTAGGCATGCTAATATTATCCCTGCTAAACATTAGCATGCCAGCACTGTGAACATATAAGCATGTTGATATTAGCATTTAGCAGTAAATGCTGCCATTCTAGCTTCTCTGAACGTACGACAGAAAACCCACAATTGTCTCGTTATAGTCATTATAACATCATCTGGAGGAAAGAAGCTAATGGTACAATGGTATGCACATCTGTCATATCTGTCTAGAGATATGTTAAGATATTCACACAGCTGACTGGCATAGCTGGCATTACAGTGGTTAGCGAGGGCGAATGTTTTGCTTTTATTGTGGTAGTCATGTAAAAATAAGTGGACATGAGCTGTGATGTGTTTGTTGATGTTTTTTTAGAAGTCGAGGAGGTGAATGGTTCGTTAATGTACTGTAATTTTGTCGTATAGACCGCATTTCCTGCCTGACGTTACCTGGACGCTTGCTGGATGTTGCTGTTGGCTTCTGGACGTCAACCGTTGCCTAGCAGCAGTTTGCCGGCAATTTGAGGTTGTCAACACTTGAATGCCAAACGTTTTATGTACACAAATTCTCATGTTGTAATCACGCGCTCACAAAGCCCATTTGGAGGCAGCAACAGACGGAGAAAATGACCAGGAATCTACCATGCGCCTATCAGAGGAGGCACATGGTAGTTTAACTCAAACTATGAGTGCAGGTTACAGTGACAAGGACCACAGTAAAGACGAACTTAATATTGAGTGTACTGCGAAGAGTATTCTAGTTTATTGAATACAGTACATGTGCTGAACAAAGCACCTGAAATATTTTTAATCTCATCCTGATGTGTTTTTGCACTTGGACGCCGTTCTGTTTGCATTTATTAAACAGATTCCGACACTTTCAAAGGGACACCACCCTGACTTCCTCATATGTCAGAAATCACATTGGCTCAGTGCTGTTTATAAGGTAAAAAGTTTTATGTGAAGCTTTTCATTCACACTTGAAGCTGTAGTTCACAGCTGTCAGAGATTTAGACGTAGTTCAGCCAGAGTTTTTTGACATCTTTAATACCGGGAAGAACTAAAGATCAATTCACACCCACTTCACACCTCGCCCATCACGCTGCGCGCCATGCTGAGCATCAACTAGCATTTCAAATGGTTCACTTAAAGGCATTCACAGGTTTCATATAAATTCTCTGAAAGGAAATTGTTTTTTGTTGTTGTTTTTGTGTTTTTTTGTTCTCGAGTCGTGTCCCCGGAGATGTATTCCACTTAACAGGCTGTTTATCTTGTTTCAAATGTGATCTGTGAGTCAATGCGTCCACCTTATAATTTACAAAAGACCACGTCTGATTGGTGTTTGGACCCCGCAATCACATACAGTCACACCAACAACACTGGTTGCCATGGTAATGAAACAGAAGTGCGTGCATGTCCGGCAGTTTAAGGTTCAACAGTATGGACGTTTCAGTCAGTTAAGGTTCGCTTTTTACGTTTGAATGGTGCAATGGATTCAGGAAATGATATTAAGGGTAATTTTGGTCCATAAACTGTGAAATTTTGTCCTTTATAGTGCAGCTGTTGACTGCATTGTAACAGTAGTGTCCATGGTGTATACACCTCTTATTATCAACAGGCCTGCATCCATCATTATTCATATAATATGGTCAAATTGGTAATTATGAGTAATTAATTCATTGCGTGGTCCATAAATTGCTTATAATTATAATTCAAACCGAATAATAAACAGGATAATAGCATTTATAGTAGTCAAGTGTCCATGGAAATCAGGAAGTATTCACATTTGCGAAGCTACCATCACTGAAATTTAGACATTTTCACCAAGTTCCATTGGTTTATCATAATTTGTTAACTGTTTTCATCACTAAGACAGCCAAATCCATCTGTACGTTAGTGTATCTTTATTAAAGTTAGATAGTGTCCATGGCATGTATACTCCTTACAACTTTGCAGTGCCATTTGTTGCATTTACAGATGCAAACCTTACATGCTTCTGACTGTGTGAAATCTTTAATTTTACTCCTCACTATAGAGTCGGCTCTTGACTGTGAATATCCTCAGTCCTTCAGGTCATGGTATATCTAAAGAAAAGCCGAAACAAGGGCAACTGGACTTGTCTGAGGTCTCTTGAAAACGTTCCACCACTCATCCAAGAGAGTTCTTCACTTCTGACGGTTCAGGTTTTTATTTCATAACCTGAAAGCCGCGATCAGTCGCGGTCACGAGTGCTGGAGAAACCACTTGGATGAGTGCTGGAGTATTTTTCGAGAAACCTCAGACAAGTCCAGTTGCCTTTAGCTTTGTGTTAGATGTAAAATATTGAACGTCCACGGGGGGAAGGGATTATGGGGAGAGGTTTTTAGACTCAGCCCATGATGGTGTTAAAGATCTATGAGCTGCTTTGAAGACTACATGTGAAAGACGTTGAGTTTAACTTATTTTGGCAGACAGCAATTGCGTGAAGTCAAGTTTTCTGCTAAAAGAAATCACCCCAACACCCTAATAATCCTTTACATCCTGTTAACTAGCGCCCATACTCTCTCTAAGACGCTGCACCTTGAATGAACGCCAAAATATTCGGCCTGTATTTTCTCTCTCCTTGCAATTGTAGTATTTTCAAAATGCTCGGCCAAGACTTTAAGCTACTCGGTAGATCTCTGGTCAACGTGGGCAGTGACGCTACAATCAAACCTGTTGCTGCGAGTCAGAATCATGCTTTATTAACAAGAGCCCTTTCCCTCTAATAGATATAATTCTGGCAAAGGACGTTTGCGAAAAAGGCATTGTTAAAGTCACTAGTAATAAGCTTAATAATAAAAAAGGATCTATCTGCTTATGCCAGAGATAAATCTAGGACTGACGGCAACATTTTATTTTTCTCATGTTTTGGCACAATAGCCTTCATATCTGTGTGTAATGTATTTTTTATATTTCTGTATTTGGCATTCATTTTGAAAATCCTCCAGTTTATATATAAATATATATTTGTTCAAGCTGCAGGGGGCTTTTATGAGTCATGTTGGTGATATGTGCTTCAAGTAAATGGATTTAGAGCAAAAAGAAATATGTATATGAAGTATGCTATCAAGTGGTTAGGAGCTCATGCTGTGAAGGATTTTGGCGAAAAGCGTTATCGTTCGCTTACACATGATAAGTGTGAAATACAATATCTCCATATGAGGATGTATAAAAAAATAATAATAATAATAATAATATGAACTCATTGTCCGGCTCTACATTCAAAGGTGTCTTCCATCTCCCATTTCATCTTACTGATTGCGGGACAGTGTTTTCTGTTTATTTCCGGCGGCGCAGGACACCAGTTGATGTCGGTGAAAACGGACTCGTATGCGCCTTTAAGCTCGCCGCCGCCGCCGCCACCACCCGAATCATCTCATCTGATATTCAGCCCCTATTTCCTCTTCTTCCACCCGGATTATGAATAAAATAATCATTGTTTGCTCAATGAAATTTCTACCCCACTTCCCTCCGCTGATGATTATCTTGTTTAAAGTATATCAGCTGGAAAATATACTGTGTAATTTGAATGCCAATGATTCCGCCAAATATGTTGGAGAAACACAATATCGCGAGCCCTTATTGCTTTTTTTTATTTTTTATCTTTAGAAATGCCTTCGCCGTTTCCATTCGGATGCTCGGGACTGTATGAAATGTGCAATTAGGCGATGCTCGCACCTGTGAATATGACCTTTATAGTGTGAGAACAGACTTTGACAGCGTCTGATCGGTGTTTCCAGATAAACAAATGTGCGCGAGAGAGAGAGCGGGCGCGTGAATGTGTTTCATACGTGTCTGTGGCTCTGCATTGGACGCGTGCGGGGGAGCGCTGGTTCAGCCTCGCTCTGGCTCAGCGTTGGCCTATAGCCGTCCTTACTCTCTCACAGGCTTTAATGAAGAAGGCCAAGTGAGGGTCAGCCACCCCTCACTTCAGAGCTCACAAAAGCTTTTGCCTCCCATTATATTCCTCAAGGGCTCTATTTGGTAAACACACTTTACTGTTTGTGTGTGTACAGCAGTGTGTGTGTGTGTGTGTGTGTTTGGTGGGGAGGGGGCGTTCGGTTAAGGTGGGCAGCCAGGTCAGTAGACGTGTGAAACGAATGACTGTCAGGTTTTCGGACTTCGTCTTCTCGACCATCTGGCCGATGAAGGACTGAGAAACTCTTTTCAAACGAATTTCTGGAGTTTTCCAGACAGGGTTTATATTGAAAAAGAGAGATAGCAAGAGAGAGATAGAGGGAGAGGGAGGGATAATGATGAATACATGCATCTGTGAACACATCTCTCCAACTGTATTTTTTATTCTTCCTCTGAGCTCCTCGCCCATTAACGATGAGCTGTTAAAAATGCTCAGCAAAATGCTCCTGCAAGTCAAGCATTCCCATCAGCAATGTCGGCGCTGATATCTCCCCCCGAAGGATAATTAAGCAACATTAATATTCAATTGTGGCAACTTCAACTCTGTGCAGATTTCAGTGCCACTAAGATAAGCCTCGCGACCACGCCGCTGCGTCTACAGTAGGAGCAGAAATGAAAAATATGTTCCCCGGTTCTGCTGGCTTGGGTTTCTGGAGTGAGTTAGACAGATGGTTATAGCTGGGATTTCAAAGTGATGGAGTAAAACTAACGTTGCCAGCCTTCGCCAGCTCTAATTCTTTCATCCCAGTGAGTTGCACTTAACGAAAGCAGCCCCTTGTTGCCCAAATGAAAGTGCACAACAAAGCGAATCTGCTGACTGTCACTACTCAGCACATCAGCCTGCTTGGGTGCCATACCGTACTGAGCAGAGCAAAGTGAAGCAGCTTTCTGCACTCGACTGCTTCTTCCTTCAGGCTGGTGCAGCCCAGAGTCCTGAGAGGTAAATGGATGAATGGAGGCTTTATGGAGATGAGGAAATGTAATGGTACTCTCTGCTCAATCCCGGTGGCTGGAACAGTAGCTCTCTGTGTCTTTTATCAGAGACATGAAAGGAGGACAATAAGCCTCTCTCCTATCAACAATATGGTGTCATTTGAAGCAGATTATCCCTCTGTTGAAGTAGAGGAAAATAAAAGACTGGGAGACAATGGATGGAGCTATGAGCCAAGGTTTCTCCTCCCATGAGGAAATCCTCCATTCTGCTTTGTCTTATTTCTAAAATCTAATCTGCCAAAAGTGCCCACTCATTGTCATATGAGGAAACATTTCACACTTATTTTCCTGTCATATAGACGCCAAATTTCAAGTTTTCTAGGAGCACGAGCAACTTGAGGCTTTCTCATTGATCCTCAATCTGAATCACTCTCAAATAATTTTCATGTGTTCACTAATCCCACAGTTTCATGTGCATATTTTATTGCTTATCTGTTCGCCATATGTAGGGAGTGAGGTAAAGTAAACAAAAAAGAAAAGTCATACTGGAGCGGCAGAAGCTGAAGCGGTAGCATTTGCTATGTACTGCAACAATCAGGATAATAGCCGAGTCTGAATAAAAACGCCTCATGTAACCACCACAATCAAAGTGACCTGATCAGAAGGAACCTTCAGTCGGATTGATTACCTTTGATGATCAGTTCAGTAGGAGAAATTAGCTCCTAATAGCCGTGTAAACACTTGATCTGACCTTTTCTCTCTGCTTGGAATAAATTAAATCTTTCTGAGCATTTTTGGCTTAACGTGGGGTAAACATCAGGTGAAGTGATGAGTTTCTTGGAGGGACGTGAACAAGGAGGCAGCAAAAACCAGCAGCGGGCCGTTTAAACAAGTATGAGCGAAGCTGGACTGGATGTGGAGAGCAGTGTGACTCCTTCATGAACATCTTCTCCAATTGTCAATAAAGTTGGGCAAAAAAACTAAACCAAACTTCACAATTCCAGCAAATGTTGTGCTCCACAGAGAGCAGAACTGCTTTAGCCACTGTAAATTCAGACTTAAGGTGTTACGTGAGCCCATACGTCTTATCCGATCATTTTATTTAGCGTCCATGTAAACAGTTCAGTTGGAATCTCTAATCAGAATGATTGCAATCAGGTTGAAGAAATAATGAAACCAATGAACATGTGAGCGTATTCAATGCAAAGTTTCTCTTTTTTAGAGCCACAAAGTAAACATAATTAGGTACAGTATATTATAGGTTTGTCTCATTCTGCATCAACACGGTCTTTGCCAGATGCAGCAGAGTGTTGCTGCCTCTTTCATGTATTTTATGAGCTCTGGAAGCATTTGGGGAGTCGTAAAACATATATATATATTTTTTTTTTGCAGTGAGTTATGCTTCGGCTATGAAAAACTACCAAAAACTAAAAGTACCTGGGAGTCTAGATAGAGAAACGGAAAGGGGGAAACTGGATGATAGTATGCAAAGGATTCAGATACGAGAGATATTTACATTTTATCAATCAGGAATCAGTTTCAGTCCAAAATTTGTCACGGAGAACGTCAACAACCTGAAGTTTAGAGTCGGAGTCATGACTATCCTCAGCCACTAGAAGAATAATACGTCCTGAAAAGACACTGTGGCCTCCACAGAGCTTTGATCTCAACGTAATGGAGTCAATCTGAGATAAAAATGAAGCAACAGAGACACTTGAAAAAACAAGTGTACAAGCAAGACCACTTTTAAAGTGAAATTACGGTCACGTCAAACATCTGGCGCTGTACTGCCGATGAGGTGTCTAATTCTGACATTTTGGGGTTTATTTTTCCCCGAGTCTGCCTTTTGTTTATGCCAGAGGTCTCTGCACTGACACCCTATTTTCATTTGATTGAATGGACGGATGTACTGTCTTTTATAATATCAAAAAAAAGCAAAACTAAACCCTCAAGCTGATCATTTAAATCTTATGAATCCCCAGTCAGTCCGCCTGCACACAGTTTACATTGTGTTCAGCTTTCCTTTGGGTCAAACAAAGAGTTCACTCATCTATCACCCTGCGTCTTCTTCCCTAAAATCAGCTGCAGAGAGGCTGTTACGACCTCCTCCATCACGTCTCTGAAACAAGCCTCAGGCTCTTAAAGGTGTTGCTTCTTCACTGTCCAAACAGAGACTAAATGCAGTAGTTGAGTGGCAGAGTTTAGCACTTTACCCCATTAGTTATACCGCTGCACACTTTGTTGCTTCAAATACAGGCACTTGTCTTCTTTCTGACAGCATCGGTTGTTCAAAAACGTAATAAATGAGCCCTTTTCTTCTAGTTGAAAGCCTTGTGTTTTGGTCTTGTGTCAAACTGAGTAGAGGCTTATATGGTATATGAGGAAAAACAACATCTGTAAACTCAAGCAGTTCTTTTACTTTAATTATCTTCTAACCCAATAGAAAATTATTAAAGTGGGATCTGTTCCCGTTGCAAGACATTAGTTGCAGACAACCAAATATGGAAATGGTTTTGAATCTTTGTGTTGTGCCTCCAGCTATCGCCATCTTGTTTTTGTTTTTTGTTTTTTCCAAACCAACAGTCAAATGAATTGTTTTGGATCAATAAAGATAGAATACATTGAGGAAAGGTCACCTGAGAGAAGCTCAAAGATAGAAACATTTGTATGACTCGTCTTTGGCAGAATTTCGGCAAACGTTTCAGTCGCCATTGTCGAAAGTACTGTAAACGTTTCGCACCGGCCTCGGCTAGGTACATAGATTACGGCGTCTAGTCCCGCAGAGGCATAAACTTCTACTTAACTCGGAACTAATCCAAAAATGTGCGAAGAGGTGGAGCCTAAGAGGAGATGAAGTGGTTGGGTGACGCCGTAGCAGCCAGCTAGCAACCTGAGAGGGCAGCCATCTCTTACTCAATGAGACTACGCCCTTATTTATAACTTCAAGCCTTGAGGCAATTCAAACAGATGAGTAATATCCAATTTCATGACACAAACTGCTGTCAATTAATCATGAAGAGCAGCATAAAGTGTTTATTTCTGCTCTGAAATTGGGCTTTCCAACACGGAGGTCTACGGGGATTGACTCGCTTTTGGAGCCAGCCTCAAGTGGCCATGCGGGGAACTGCATTTTTTGGCGCTTCTGTGTTGGCCTCAATTTTGAGCCCCAGAGGTTGCAGCTTGGATGCTAGTGGTGACTTCTTTCTCTTGAAGAAATCTCAGCAGTGTCTCAAAACCCCTTCCAGAGATCTCTTCGCTTCGCCAGGAGAAGGTGCGGCAAAGATAGCCCTGCCATATTTAGAGTAATCACCACACAAACAGCGCATAATGACATATATTATTACTCCCGTGTGCTTGAAGAATCAATCACAGCCCAGTAGTTAATGATTTGAGTGCTGGTACCAGTATTTGAGGACTTATGCTGCTATCGATCCTCATAAAATTAGTTAAAGTCAGGAAGATGTATCAGGTGTTTAGGATTACAGCACCAGGTTTCCAGGAGACCAGAAATTGCAGTTTTTAAGAAATGAATTTGGTCTGGACGCAATGTTTAAAGGACGACACTGATTATAATCAAAGTTATAAGTTCGGTGTCGGCGTGGCGGATGTGTGCGTGAGGAAAGCGAGCTTCAGTGTGTAAAAACTTGTGAGAAGGAGAGAGACAGAGAGAGAGAGAGAGGCAGAAAAAGAGATGAAGACAGCAGAGAACAAATTATTGGGATCAAGCCAGATGCTTCAGGTCTCCATAGAAACTCCCCACACTTCACACTCTTCTCTATTTTCCCTCCATTTCTTTATTTATTTTGTTGTCAGCAGCTCCAGAATAACTTAATTAAAGCCAAGGCAGGCTAGCATGCTGTGTGAGATGACAGGAGGCCTGAGATGATTTGTGATGGATTACTGCATTTTATCTCCCCTTTATTTACTCTGTAGAAATGCACTGAAGCTCGCTATAATGCCAAATGAATGTGCGATAAACAGTGTTTTTTTGTGTTTGCTCAGAATGATTTAACAAACAAGTCTTCGCAAATATGCGCGAGGCTTTCTCTCCCTTACTTCATACATAATCCGTGTTTTTGTTTTGAACCGGTGTCCTGCTGTCGTCGCAGATAAAAGCGGTGGCAGCAGCAGTGGGTACCTGCAAAAAGCTCCGCTGCAGAGCTCCAGCGATAAACACGGCTCTTAATTGGACATCATGGGGGAAGTAAAAACACATCATCTTTACTTGAACTGATTAACGAGCAAAGTTTGCTTTTCTGTTTGCTCTCTGTTTACGTAACGTCATCCCAGTGATGCCACGCGGGTACAAGGTCACTGAGATTTCTGCATGCACAAATTAGCATCTGCGATAAATTCAAAGTTGGGCATGATTCAACGCTTGAGGTTTTTTTTAAACAGATACAAAACTGCGGTATACATTTTAAAGCTTCAAGGTTAGGTCCTCCAGGCAGAATTTTTTTTTTTATTTCTTTTTTTTTTTCACGCCTACACATCCTTCTGAAATCCAAAATATAGACCTAGTTTTCAGTCTTCATGAAAAACACTTTAACTTCGACTTATATCAGATACCGACTGAGCTGTCACACTCTGTCAATCAACCTACTGTATCAAGAGCTCTGTCAGTCACAGCTGAGAAGTTTTATTCTGCTATTTTCAGGGCTAAGCTATTGAACACGTCTTAGATTTTTTTCTCTGATTGAAGCCTCAAAACAAAGTACAGAGAGGATGCACTCTAGTCGCCCCTAGTCACTTCTTATTCCGTGTTTGTTTGCCCAAAATCAGAATAATACTCCCACGGCTGAGTCGAGCCGAGTTACTTTTCTGTAATGGCTGCTGAACTCTGTGGAAGTTAAACTCTCTGCAGGGGTGGAGTTCAATAATCTGAACCTATGAGGGGTTCTGGGACGGTTAACCGGGGTGGACGTTTCTTCCAAAACATTGTTATTTCTTCGGTAATGCAGTATACAGAGCTGCCACTGCCTCCGAATTGCACTTAAGACACTGTAACTGGGCTTTAGCTTTGTGGTTTCTCTTCCTACTAATGGACTGTCCTCGGCCAGGGGTGCTATCCATCACATGCACTACCTGAAGTCTGGAGCCTCTATAAAGATTAGGACTGTTAAGAGAAGATGGATGGCCCTTGTCGCCGGCAAGCATCATCCCCAAATGCCTAAATTAAATCTAGAAAGTCTCATGGGGAGGTTAGATTAGCCTCGTAATAGCAGACACGAGGCAGGACCAGCCTCGGCCCCCCGTTATCGTTACAGTGGAATATCTTGAAATATTTATGAAAATTGTGCGCATTGGCTTTAAGTGTCATTTTAAGGTTAGCTGAAGAGCTCCCACCTCGGTTAAACACCCAGTCATCTCCGTATTCGCAACAGGCAGAGAGAGACAGAGGGTGTCGACTAGCTAACAGGGTCCCTCCTCAGTCACCCCTCCCTCCCTGTCTTTCTCTTTATGCCTGAGGGAATTAGTCAAAGAGCGAAACAATCGTTAAAGAAGTCCATATTAGATTGACCTTTGTTTCTCGGCTTACACCTCTTTTGGTCTTTTAAAAGGTTTGTTGGTCCGGTGGCCTTTTAAAGCCAGTGGTTATGGATTTGCTTCCTCTCATTGAGATGGTTGACTGAGGTGGCGTGGTTTTAATGCGCCGTTGGAAGCCCTTTAAAAAAAAACAAGCACGGTGTTTATTGGCACAAAACTTCCTCCGCTTTGTGGCAGTGTTTGAGGGAAGACGGGCTGCGCTGAGAAGGGTGATATTTAACCACCGCGAGCTTAATTTGAATGACGAGCGTTACTGTCTGGAACCACGAGACGCTTTAAATTAATGGGGAGACGTTATAAAGCTATCCGAATTAATGGGTGATGTTAGACAACATTTATCTTTGGATGCATTTTTTTAAATAAACTCTATAGAGAGTGGTCACACCTCCTGACAGACACCTAGATTGCTGTCATATTTGAAATTAGTAAAGTGATTAAGACAGCTCTGTTAAATCCAGTTTTGTCATGTGGCTCAGATTAAATTCAGAACCGGGATGGGTTGGTTCGAGCTCAGAAGCCGTGACCTGCTTGCGAATATTTTCACCAGTCGCTGAGGTGGACGTTAGTTTGTAATTGAGTCGTATGGAACAGGGGGTCTTCAACGTTTTCCCCCAAACTGATGGAGAGATGAAGCTGGGACCCCCTACTTCTGTATGTTTATTTAAAGTAGTAGCTCTGCGGACCCCCTAGGGGTCACGGACCCCCTGTTGAAGACCTCTGGTACAGAACAATCATTTTAGAACAAGTCTGAGGAAAGCGCTGACATTCCCAGCGGCCTCGCCCTCAGCCTCCGTGGCTTCCAGACGCCAACTGTTGCCTGGCAACAGTGTTCTCACGACTCATGAATGATGTTGCCGCTTGAACATCAAATACTACGACTTCCCGTGTCGTAACCACAAACTCGTGGGTTCAATTTGGAGACAGCGACTATATCAATACTTCCTGTTTACATTTCAAATTAAAAGTCTACCGGGGCCAACTTCAGTAAGGATGTGTACTGGGGGGGGTTTCCTTCCTTGGCTGTGATGGTGGTTGAAATATTTGCAAATACAAAACTGTAGGGCTGCAGCGAGTGAGTGATTGGTGATTTTATAAATATGGCGTCTTTTTTGTGCATTTTTAATTAAAAAACATTGTTGGACTAGTCTAAGAGTTGATGATTTACTTTTTGTTTTGATCAACTAATAAATCTGTTGCTGAAAATAACGCAAATCTTGCTGCACAAGTAGTTTTGAAGAAATGCACAATATATTGACCCAAACAGATCGTTAAACACGGGCGGACACTGTGTTTTTTTTTCCATACAACAGCAAATTAAAGAGAGGGCAAACCAGGTAGCAGGGAGGAATTTTTCAAACATACTTACAAAACAGGTGGAATTAGAAATCATCATCTGTCCTTTACACAAGCTTATTTCAAATAGCCTACAGGCCTGGCTCCGTCTGCAGCCGAGGTTAATGGAAACTATGTTAAAAATGAGCAGTCAAAACATACATGCCGCACAGCCGCGGAGCTGCAGAGGTTTTCGCTGGTTCCCACTGAAGCACATTTGTATTCCCAGTCGGAACATTTTCCCGCATTTGGATAGTCGGCAGTTATTTATTACATTGCTAATAGTGAACACTGGTGGCTTTGTGGCCAATTGATATCTCCACGCTTTCTGTAAAAACCTATTATGTAGACTTTAAAAAAAAAAAAAGCCCCACAGGGCTTCATCTGAATGTTTTTTTCTGATTACTATTTTGACCGCCAGCATGTTCGATAGTCTGTCATCTGTAAAATACAGTACTCCGCTTCTTGTTCCGTGGTTAGCCCAGGGGAGAGTCGCTGCCAGTCATTTTCAGTTTGAAGAGTAATAAACCACCAGCAGTCTTCCCTCCTCCTTTCCTCAGTTTCTACTCTTAACATTCAAATCTAGCATCAAGAATATCACGCTGGCGCTCGTGCCGCAGCTGCAGTCGGCGGTAAGTGTCTCTCCTCCCCTTATGTCAATGTATCATGAAAGGTTTTCATAATTTTATTTTATATTTATTTATTTTTTCCTCCTACTTGCAGTGTAAAGCCCCATGTGCATCATGTCTGAGTGCTGCAAGGGTGGGAAAGAGTAGCTTTTCTCATTTCCTCTGACTGTTTTGGAACTGAATCACATTAGCACAGTGACAGGGAGTATGGCTAGACCATAAAACATCCTGCTTTGCCTCTGTCCAAATGAGAGATGTGTCTGCTCAACACTGCAGGTGCTTGCAGGGGCTGAATGATGCAACAGGAATATTGAAAATTACTCTCGCTGGCGTTTCTTTTTAGGCCAGCCTCGCCGCTGCATCTCACTCTCGGATGGTTCACATTTAGCATCTTATCAGATTTTAAGCTGTCGCCGCCGCACCGAGCCGCTCGCCAGTCGTCGCCTTATGGTCGCGCACCAACTCTTTGGTACGGGAGACACTGCAGAGCGGCTACAGCAGACCTGTGCAGTGCCAGTTGTGGGTACCAGGCCAAGATGTGTCAGGGGAGCAGACTGTTATTATCTGCGATGAAAATCCATGCTATCCTGACGGCTACAATTAGTGTCAGCTGGGGTATTGAGTCTTTAAAAAGGACTCCTGGCCTTTTGGCTCCCAGCCTGTCTGGCTATAGATGTCTCTAATGAGTCATTAGCCGCATGGCCTCTCCTCTCATGAGTCCACCCCATAATGGCACACCTTTCATCTATTTTACAGAGAGGCTGTCGTTGGTCATTAGTACAGCTCTGAAGTCCTATTACCTTTACGTCAATGATGAATGAATAGAATGCGGTTGCCAAGAACAATATCTCTTCGTATCCTGTGGTCAGCCATGACTCTGTTTTAATTCAATTTCTCCTCCACCATTAAGTGTAATTGATAATTGATGCGGTCTCACTTCATCGTCAGAAGACGCTGAATTTTTTAACGAAAACCACAGGGCACGCCGTCGCTGCCGGGTGTTTACCAGAGGTGCATTTTGCTGTCTTCAGCAGCGGCGGTTTGCTGTCACACATGACGACTTGACACTGATGTGATCCGCAGGGAGCTGCAGCCTTTTTTTTTTTTTTTGGGAAGAAACCTTCTAAAATAATGAAGCTGCCTCGGTGGTTTAAAAATGCTGCACAATGCCCACGAGTGCCGCCTCGCCCCGTGCCACTCAGGGCTGCCTCCGTGCCCTTGTCTCTCTGTGAGATAATGCATCTTTGGATTGTTGTTTTCTCTTCATGTATTTGTTTTTTGACACAGGAGCAAATTGTAAGTGTGCGCTGTGGATTGACAACTCTGGGCAAGCTCAAAGTCTTCGGTTCAAATTGGAGGGCAGTATCGATAGGGTTCAGAGGCTTGCTTTGCATAACACTGCCTGAGGAAATAACCAAACAAGCACTTTTCTTTTTTTCCTACTTCAGCCGAACGCAGCTCCTCGCCGGAGTATCAGTTTATCCAGACTGCAGATCTCACACATGCCGGCGTATCATATGGATTAAAAAGCAAACGTGAAATTGAAAAACACAGCAACGACACAGCTAGATGCGTCACCTAGAGTGATTAAGTAACTGCTTTCGGTTTGAGGTTAATTATTTAATCAGCTGATTTGTTGTTAATCAATGGTCTTAGCCGACAAATCCTTGCTCTTTAATTGAATAGTCATTTGGCGCTTTGCATAAATTACCCGGAGATGAAAGTATTCGCATATCTCTGACACCACAGGAATTTTTTTTATTTTTTTAAAAAAAAATTTACACATTGATCTTTAGACGTCAATACGGTGAGCAAACATTCACATTATCAGCAGCCGTTTGGGAAGATCAGAGTGGTTCATTGAACTTGATTCTTTAATCTGCTATTGACAGACAAACAAATGAAAGAAGTTGACTTAGTAGATCCATTTAAACAAACACATAAATTAACGCTCATTTAAGGGCGATATGGATAAAGCTCTTAATTCAGGATATATGATTTAATGCTGTTTAGATTACCAATACGTTTTTTTTAAACATATATTTAGATAACAAGAAATGTCTATATTTATAGAAAACTGATTTCATTTCTCATAGGAAAACACTGATTTGTCAAGTCAGTATTTAAGATTGTGACCTGTTCTTTATTAGCCGAAGTGAATTTTGACATTTTTTTACCTTTACAAAAGAATGATTTTCGTTTCATCTCTTTCATACATAAATGGTCTTTCAGTGATATTAATGGGAATAATCATATATATACAAACAAATCCAGTATCATCAGTTATCTTAGTTAATCTGCAGATGTTTCTCACAGTGGCTCAGTACAACCTGAAATATTACAGGGAAAACTATCACAGACAGAAGAAACAGTCGTGTGTTGATATTATCATATTACCAGGAGCCGTTAACTATCTGAACAATAACGTATTTATGTGCGTTTGTGTAACTTTGTTAAAGATGTGACCTTGCTCTGCAGCTCCGCTACAGTCAAGGCTCAGAGCTCTTTGTAAAGCTGGAAACGATCTTTGTACTGAACACTTCTCAAGGCTGGAAAATCGTTGTGTATCGTCTTTTGGTTGTTGCATCAAGGCCTGCAGAACAACAGCGAGCGAGAGCTGCTCTGTGAATCACTGACAGTAGTAAAAGTATGGGAGGAAGCACTGGAATGAACTTAGTGTTATCTCTGTCTTGTTAACTTACTGTAAGGTCTTCTGGCAAACATCCACGGATAGATGGCTCATTATTTAAGAGTAAATAAGATGTGAAAAGCTGCTTCTCTCTGGAGATTGGCTGTGTCTTTTCTGAGCTCACAGGAAACTGATGGCGATTCCATTGAATGGACAGTGTCCAGCTCCCACCCAGGGAGACCCACTCAGATGGACAACCTTGAACTCCTCCTAACCATTGACCCACTGATGCATTTTGACTGATTATCAGCAGCAGTCTAGACAGCGTGCTTTGGCCTCCAGTCTCCCAGGCTTCGTGTGGGCCAGTCTGTCTGTGTGAGTCGATCTTTGTCCCGCTCCATTGGCTGTCACAGCTCAGCCAATTTAAAAAATATATATATATCTCTGAAACACCTGGGGTCCACAGTCCAATAGAAAGAAAGGTGGAGGCTTTTTTTTAATGATGAGCTCAGATCAGCCAACAGAGTAACAGGGATAACCTCACATACAGTTCAGAGCTGTGTCTTACTATCATAAAGCACATTTTTCTGTTGTCATTTTGTGTTTATTAACCCGTTTTATTTTCTATTTTCTATTTATTGTTAAAAAGCAATAACTGTTCTATTACAAATGGTATTTAATTAAGCAGAACTGTAGGTACAGTTGGGATGTGAGGCACTGTTATTTAAATTATCGACTAATGTGCTCATCATTTTCCCAAATTAATCACAAAATCTATAAAACATCAGACGTAGAGGTGAATCGTTGGTCTTTAAAGCCTTAATTATGGTCACGTGTCACATCGTACAGCGTAGCTCGTGTCGTAACTCCGTGCGCACCTTGTAACTATGCACCATGGTGACGTCAACGGCAACAGACGTGATTGGTTCAAACTAGGGATGTCCGATAATATCGGCCATCCGATATTATCGGCCGATATTGAGTTAAAAATTTAATATCGGGAATTATCTGTATCGGGTTTTTATAACCGATATTTGTTCTGCAGTCATCAGCATTTCTGAGTCTGCATGAACGCAGCATGGGACGTTAACAGGCGCGTGCTTGATGACGTATAACAACAACAACACGCTAGTCTCATAGGTCGCTAACCGTGGCTAACAAGCTAGCTCGTCCGGTGTATGAGATGTCCGTGGTTTGGAAGTATTTCCAAGTGTCACCTACAAACAGTAAATTTGCGATTTGCAATGACTGCAAAGGAAAGGTGGTTATGAGAGGAGGAAACAAGGCGTCTTCCTTCAATACATCAAATTTGATCATCCACCTCAAGAAGAATCATGCAGAGTTATACGCTACATTTGTCTTCCTTGTTTTGATATTGTCTGTAGTGTTTGAGGCAAAAATTTCTCTCTAAAAACACAAAAAATAAATGAACTGCACTTTTTTCTGTAACTTATTTTGCACAGACAGTGCTTACATTTGAAATGTTGCATTCATGTTTGCATCCAGTGGGACATCACAATAAAATTAGGCATAATGTGTTAATTCCAGAATAGGTGATATGTTATGTTGTTACCTAACAATTTTGGCGTAAAAAGACTGCATATATCGGTATCGGGTGATATCGGTATCGGAAATTAAGAACTGCACAATATGGGAATAGCGGCAGAAAAGCCAATATCGAGCATCCCTAGTTCAAACCCCATTTCCTTGCTTATGTTCCTCAGCGGCTGAGCAAACACAGAAAATTCTCTCAGATGTCTTTTCTCCATCCTGCGTTAAAATCAACTGTTGTTCAACATTTATTAACTTCAACTGCAACGTGAGCTACTCAACTCCAGATACCTTTGATCGAAGTTCACAAACAAGCTCATCGCAGTTAACTAGCCGCAGATTTTAACGGCGTAGTCACAGAACGACGCCAACATACCAGCACACAAGTAGAGGGACGCACGCTCACGCCTCTTCACGTCCAGTCCGGCAAACAAAATGCACCAAATTGTATGTTGAGGAAGCCCCATGACCCAACGCCAGTGCTATGCTTGTTGTATGCGTGATGCTTGTGAGATGACAGTAAAGTGAGTTCACAGTCTGAATATGCTTCTTTGTCCTACTAATCTATTCACAAGTAACAGGCTATTAGCAGTATCCTGAGCTATTATTAGTCTAAGCATGGTAGCTAGCCTAATTGAAAAACAAAGTGTCGATCTAACCGCCCATCATCAAAATGCCCTGGGACGTCATTGGTATGCCGTGGGACGCCATCAGCCACCCAACAATTAAAAACCCTAAATATCAAATATACTGTGAAATGAGACAAAGAGAAGTGACAACATGTTTCCTTCCTTGACTTCAACTGTATATAAGGTGCCTCCAACATCCATTTGAACCAACAGCAAGGATTTATTAGGGATATACTGCATATAATGCTTATAATTATCGCTTGTCTGAATGCATCATTTATGCGTTCAGACAAGCAAATGCCATTTCATGTGTCTACTGAGCATAAAAACCACTTGTGCTTTCTTAGTTTATTCTTCCCCCACTACACTGTATCAACAGCGGGTACTTGATTGATCAAGATCCCATTCACTGAAGTCCTTCACACACGACATGCATCTCCTTTTATTTTCTCTCAGCAGTGGCACAGCATCCTTCCTCTGATTGTTCATTAGCCTGGTTTGTGTGCCCGCTTGGCTTAGTAGAAGGGTGGCGAGGACATAAATGGGCACAAACAAGCGCAGAAACGGACGAGAGACTGTGAAGGATCGAGCTTTGTGATGTAACGTCCGGCACTGGAAGTCATGGGAGGTCTTTTGATCGAGCCGAGCGAAAAACACTTCACGCAGGACTGTGAAGAGAGTCCTTCCCTGGCTGAGGCACAAGATCACCACAACCCACTTGTCTTTTATTTCTATCTCTCTGTTTGGCCTTTTGTGCTGTGGATATTCAGCATTATAAGACAACAAACCGTCGTCCTTGGCGTTGTTACTGTGTTTTTTATAATGAAGTGCAACTGAGAAACACGCGCGTGTATCGAGCTTGGTTACCTCCTGCATTTAGACACATTATAAAATGCTGAGCACCGGAATATAGGGGATAATCTCCTCTCTCTCCATTTCAATTGAAGCTGGAGAGGGTTAAAACTCGGTGGCAGTGCACTGTGCAGAGGAGAGATTGGCTAATCTGTGAAAGCGAGTCTGGTGCTCACTAGAATATTATGCTCACTGATTTAATGTCCTCTCTGTCTTTTTCTCCTAGGTAAGCACTTTCTCGCTGCCGTGTCGGGGATGGGGGTCGGGTTGCTAGTCGTGGCGGCTGCCTACGAGGGCTGAGATGACTGATTGAGGTGATGTACTGCAGCGTGTGTCCATTGACAACAGAATAGCTAGTGGGGCTGATTCCTCAACGCATTGACAAGTGCGGACCTGGGGTGCTGGAAATGGGAAGCTTTGAGAGGGAATGTAATACTCACATGCAGAAAATACTGTATCCAGTTAGGGAAATTCCTGTCTCATACAGCCGTGGAATTATTTTGGCAATTACGACGGGCAAAAGAATAATTTGGGGAAAGAAAAAAAACAAAATGGACAAATAGAAAAAGGTTTAAACAAACCCCCAGGACAACCACACTGATTAGAAACAGAGAATGGAAGACGATTAGGCTGTTTGTTGTAAGCATCCATCAAAGTCCTTTGTTCCCGCGGGGCAATTTAGCGGGAAGTCAGGTCGAAGCTAGACCTCACACATCCTGAAATTAAAAAATAAAATAAAACATAAAAATAAAAATCTACCCCAATCTAACCTTCATTTTAGGGCACCTATAGTCAGTATCATCACTTAACTCTGCATTTCCCCAAACTCTACAGAACAACGTAGAGTCTTTCAGCTCATTATTTTGGTTTTATGACCACTGCAACGATACAGTTTTGACTGATCAGCGTTGTTTTCTGCAGGAGCAGGCAGCTGCTGTAAGTTAAAAGCTCCGCTAAATGTACTTTACACTACCTGCTCAGCACCAGATGGCAGAGAGGCGACGTTAGCAAGCTGCTGATGGACAAAGTGGCGCCTTTAGTTCCTTTACATTTTGATGTTTCTCTGCGGAGTTAGGGGACACAGAAAGTGCAAAGAGGACTTTATCATGTTTAGAAGGTTATGCACACACAACTCTTAGTAAATAGTGATAGCTCTCTGATGAAATACATAATTGTTTCTTGGTTAAGATTTGTCTGACGATTCTTACAGTACCTGATTTTTATTTTTCACCCTTCCTGATCATTTGGCAGCTCGTGTTTCTCACGCTGGTGCATTTCCTCAGACTAAAACAGTTATAAATGGTTAAAATTTTGAAATAAACCGCAGAGATGTAAAATAGAAATTAAATATATATATATATATATATCAGCTGCTGGCTTTTTCAAAATATCAAAATAAAGTTCAAGCTGGATACTGCGTCTGATCGCTGCGCATGGACCTTAAACAGGAGTAAATATTCCAGTAACCCTGCAGTATTCCCACTGAGATGGAACTACTTCCACATCAGTGCAGCGGTCAGGTTGTGGTGTGGTCTGCTGAGTCTCCATTATGCATGAGCCCTGACCACCCTTCACCAGCTGTCACCGACCTGACCACTGAATCCCATCTGGACCCTGGGGGACATCACCGGCGTCCATCAGGGAGGCTGTAAGATGAGCCCGCTGACACGGAAACTCCCAACTCAGATCCCACTTACTGCAGCCCTGCCTCTCTCCTCGGTCAATACCCCCCCCCCCCCCCCTCAGAGGCACAGTTTCTCCCGTTCCTAGGTTCAAAGGTTGGGCTGCTGCTCTGATCTAATAGCTTGAAAGCCATTTTATTCTCTCTACAGGTCCTGGTTGTTTCTAGCTCAAGCTGATGTGAGGGTGAAATATTTAAGACATCTGTGGTATTTATTGCTTCACATATATGTATATATATATATATATATATATATATATATATATACATATATATAAAGTATAAAAACAGTGAATCATACTTCAATTAGTCTACATGTAGGAATAACAATAAAATCGGCGTTTATATAGAATTTACAGTTGCAGTTGCATTTTAATCTTTGTCTTAACTGCCCGTAAATGTAACGATGAACTGCTTGATGATGTTAATATGGAGGTGTCAAACTATTAAGAGCCTTGTAAACTAGTCGTAAAAAATTTAAAATCCATTATGTATGGTACAGGAAATCAATGTAAGCATGCTAAATAGGGTGTAATAGGCTGTCTAGGCCAGCTGCAGTTTGGACAAGCTGAAGTATACCAAGAGAATTTTGGGATGGAGTAATCCAGTTAAAAGAGCGTTGCAATAGTACAGAAGGTGGAACACCAAAATAGAAATCAATTTATTTGCATCAGGCAGTGCAAAATATTGCACAGCGTCTTGTGCAATATTTCTCAGGTGGAAAACTTCGGCCTTGTTGAGAGAGCCGATGTGCTCGCTGAGAGAGGTGGGTTTTTTTCTCATTGAGAACTTGTTTATAGGACGTGTGGTCTGATCAGATTGGAAATCATTAGTGTTTACAGGTGTTCTGAACAGCTGGGTATTCTGTAGAGGCATAGTTTCAGCTCAAGTTTTAAATGATTATGATGCTGCCCAGACTTTTTGACTCAAGTTCAATTTTCTTCTTCTTGCTTTTGCATGATTTTGAAATAAGTCTTCAAGTGCTTTTTTTTAATAATTATAATTATAGTTATTTAACTATAACTATAATTATGTCAAAATGACTGCGACTATTTTCATAGCCATCAATTTAAGCAATTTGTATGGCTATGTGTACAAAATTTACACAATCTGGGCCAGTGAACGAAGTATTATGGAAAAAAAGGAGCAGACCCAGTGTTGAACTCTGTGGAACACCACACAGAATATAATCTTTCGCACTTACAAAAACTAGTCTCACTGCTAAATAGGAACCAACTGGGGTCTTTCTATAAATGCATATTACATAGTTCAACTACTTTTATGACTGCAATCGAATGTAGTTGTTTGAGGTCGTTTTAAAACTTAAACTCTTACCGAGTTTGGTTGTTTAGTGCAGTTTGTCTGCTATGACGTTTCCAGAATCCAGACAGATATTCGTCATTTGAAACAGATCTATACTTATTCGGGCTCAGACACACTTAAAGTATACAGTCTTGGTTTAACTGGTCATCTCAAAAGGAGATCAGTGTCTCTGTTGCCCATCTGTATTGATGATGTCATGGCTCTGATAATCACCACCTGTTTTTTCCAAGTACAATATTGTCTGTTCAGCATGTCTAAAAGTGGCTCTTTGGAGCAGATGGTGCTGGAGGCAGGAGACCAACCCTTCTCTCACCTCAATCTGGATATCAGGGCTCATCACTCCGCAGCGTGGATGGGACGGAAAAGAGTTTTGCTCAAGGCAAAACAAGAGGCAGCCACCTTGAGAGACTAGCAGTGTTGAAATCAGGCTTTATGTCAGAATATGTAAAACTGGAGAGATTATCTCTTTATGTAAGAGGCCGGGTACAACTGAGGGTTTATTTGTGAGCAGAGGCTTCCACACACAGGCCTCACCCTGAGTTTTTTAGGGTGCCATATGTTTGAATGAGACACCCTACTCTAATGCCCTCAGGAAGTATGTAGATTACTGTTAATAAGCACATACCATACAGCAAATACACATTACGCACAGCCCGTCATCATTGAAACGTCTTAGAAATAATCCTTATCAGGCAGCCTTTGTGTTCTAACATCTGATTAAAGAAAATTGAAGGGACTCCTTTATCTCTGCTGCTCTGCAGCTGTGCAGCTAATTGGAAATGTAACCAGCTCCCACCATCTCAATTACATTTTGCACATTTAGCATCATGGAAATCTTTAGCTGAGAATGCACGCATGCGTGGCTGAGCCTGCGTTTGTATAGGTTGTGTTTCTCACTAAGAGAAACTAACAGAAAATAAATTCTAAAAGAAGAGTTTACAGTTTTAGTTCAGTTATGTTTCCTGACATATCATTAGATACGAAAATGTCGAAATGAAATTACATTCATTTTGAGGAAATACTTGACACCCAAAATATTCTAAAGGCAGCCAGCTGGTATGCTTATGTACTGAGAGACCTCTGAGTGTCTCTTCTGTCACTTGAGGATTTTTTTTGGCTGATTTACCTCAATTAACCTCTAAAAAAAACCCTGCCCTTGGCTCTGATATTTCTGCCTCCCTGCTATACCTAATGCAATCTGGCTTTCTGCACAAGAAACTTTGGACCATCATCATACTTCTTAGCTGTCTCATCCTTTGAGCTCCTCCATACCCACACAAAGTGGTCACATAGTGAACGGTCTATAAACCAAGAGGTATCTAATAATTCTTGTTTATCGCTAAAGATATTCTTACTGCTGTTTCTCACTCGCTAAATGTTACTCACAATTTTAATCTGGAGTTTATTGTTTCTTTGCACAAAGACGGCCATTCTGTTCATCCGATCAGCAAACACATGCTTAAACTTTTCTCTGAGTACTTCCCTTGTCTTAGCAATTTCTACAGTTGCTTTTTAACTAATTCGTTCCAAATCCGTTTATGAGTCAGTTATTGTTAAGCTCACAGGTTCCCCGGGCAGAGTAACCACAGGTGTTGACCCATCTGATGATCGAAGTGTTGCACAGTAAGATAATGATTCATGTGTTGTGAAGTTTCAACTAGATTTTCTATTTTAGCAGAAAATATTTGTGCATATTGTGTTTTTTTGCGGTTTTAAATACCAGTTCATGTACCTTATGGACGTGTGTGGATAATCAAAACCGTTATATGAGCTGAGTAATCATTGTTCCTATTTCTTTGTAAATCTGTAGTTTTCTAGTCTGTAACGCCAAATCCCCATTTTACACAACCTTGTATTTTACTTCTCCTCTCATCACACAGGTATTGTACTCCGTAAGACGGCCCGCTTTTATCTGCAGGCAGTGTTGTCCTGTCAGTAACCAGTAACTACGCAGAGGTTTTACATGCGGAACGTCTGATGAGCTCATAAAATTTGACGCATTGTTAGGGTTTAACGCAGCCAGCAGTATATGGAGTAGTGAGGCTGTCTATAAGAAGTCCTCTCACCTCAGGGTTGGGAAGAGAGTTGGCACCAAGCTTAATGCAGATGCACTTTGGCATCGTGTTTGTATAAGTTGAAAGCAAAAACTGCCCAACTGTAAGTTTCACTGTAATTTATTTCAACGAAGTTCAAATATTTTTTTATGTACTGAGTGATTTTTCTAAATCCAATAATGGTCATGCCGAGTATCAAAGTGTTAAGCAATACAGTGAAAGTAATCTAAAAAATGCTCTTGTCCAACAAGTCAGCGCCAGATAAATCCTTCTATATTTCACAATATAACTGTGTTATAAATATTTCTCTGTGGTGATATTCCTGCATTGGCACACTGGCAGAAAGGCGTTCAACATTAAGAGTGACTGTTTGCCACAGCTGACAAAGGGAGGAAGCGTAACAAAGGAGATCGAGCGGCCTACAACTAACAAACGAAGAGTTTGACAGAAGAGCAAGGTTACAAATGTAACTACGGTTCCTATGAATTCACTGTGTTTGGCGGTAAGGAAGAATGAAAACAGAATCTAGGAAACGCTCTAGAAAAAGAAGGATTACAAAAAATAAAGTAATTAATGCCAAAGACGAAAGATGGCTTAAATAAGAGAAGCAACAGAAGGCCGTGAGGCATACGACCGTCACGCACTGGTAGCGTTGGTGTCATTACTCACGCTGCCAGAAGGGGGAGACAAACGTCCAGCGCAGTAGCTTTAAATCCGAGCTGTCTCCTACACCTGAGGCACTGTAAGGTTTTCTGTGTGATCCTTCTTTCTATAGTAAAATTACAGCTCTGACAGTGATGGCACAGCCCCAGAGCAGCTGCAACTCTATTATAAAGAAATTACAGGATGAGGGTAAGATTTTCATCCCTGTTAAACCCTTCTATTGGTTGAAGTGTTTACCTTTTTCTGTGCAGACAAAACCTAAGCCCTAAGTCTGTATGGTTATGATGAGAGAGGTTCTGGTGAACGGTGGGGCTTTTAGGACGTTTCTTCAGCTGAATTTGTCAACAGAAATAACCTTAACGCAGCAGGTGTACTCAGCAGCATATCCAATATATTTGGCCGAATGAAGTAACAAGTCTGAGCATGAACTAGTATCACAACTCATCTACATTTGTCTTCCTTTGTTAAGTCAGTGACCTGTTCGTGTCTCTCCAAAGGGCTAACTTCAATTAACCTACACCACTTGCAGAGTGGGATCTGTACGTTCCCTTCATGGATATGGAGGATATGCTTCATGTCTGCCAGATATTGAATTTGAATCTCATTCATAATTTTGTTTCTAATAATAAAGGTCACATTAGCATTCGCGTTGATATGCAGTTGGTATTCAGAGCCTATAGCACTCACATCGCTGCTGTTGTTGCTGGGTAGATGGCTGGCTCCTGAGGTTTCAGGATAAAAATATACATCACATTGTAAATGATACCTAATGTGCTTGTGTTGGTTAATGGATTAGTGTTCTGTATGTGATATAACAAGTCAAAACTCTGCATGGCAGCTCTTATGATTCATTGAACATTAACACTCTCGTCCAACATGTCACATTTTAGTGATCAGCAAACTAATGGAAATGCCTTTCAGTTCCATAAGTCCATTAGAGTTTACTCAAAGTCTGGAAATGTGTCATTTCTTGTTAATAACTGCAGCCAGATCACGCATGTACTCGATGCAGGGAGTCATTATGTAACTGCCGCCTCTGGCTGCTGTAAAATCAAAGTTTCAGATGTACAGGTACATTTTAAATAAACCATGCACCTTTTGCAAAGTTTTCCAGGTTTCTGTGAGTATTTTTGGAGCTTTTTTAAAAAAAGAAAGAATGCATCAAAGGCTCTGCTGGCATCCTGAGTGGTAAGTTAATGCATCAGGATGAAACATCCTTCGGTTCATCCATTTTCGATACCACATACCCTGTAAAAGAGGCTGTAGTCTAGCCCAGGGCAGGTTTTCAGTTGATTACAAACCTGAATCATACACGGAAGACTAAGATTTTTATATTATTTGTTAGACGTGAAATATTGAACGTAGGTTATAATTTGATGAACAGTTCCAGGATTAGTTAAAAGCTCAATTTCAGCTCTTGGGAGATCACAGTTAAAACAGGGGCTTTAGACAGACACTGCATTTACTTGAGTTTACACAAAATGTCAATGATTCAAATCATCAGTGAAAAAAAAAAACATCTGTTTAAATTTCATTTCATCATTTGAATCAAAAAAAAGATCTGCGTGACTGCAGGCAGAGCATTGCAGACAAAATGCATACCAGCAAGACAGGCTTTAATCCTTTACAAACACGAAATTATCAAAACTAAACATGTTAAAACACAGAGGATGGTGTGTTTCTGTTCTGACGTGCTCAGCTCCATTGCTCAGTATTAGCAAAGCTGGCTGAACTACTGCTGAACCAGACACTGGCGCAACCTCCCCTTCTGCTGTCCAGTCAGATTGGCACTTTAACGTGGAAAACAGTGGACAGGACATTAAACTGCATCAAACCAGACAAACTCAAAACAAGGACACCAGCTTTTAAATCTTCCGTTCCTATAATCTTGCCTGTCATTCGGTCGTGTGGCTTTTTTTGTGTGTGAAACTGCCACCTAGGAATAAATAATGCCCTATGCATTATCTAACATATAAAAACAAAAGTGACTGACAGCTTAAAGTGCTTTTCGCGCATTCAACTTGCTACTCTGTGTTTTTTTACTTTGCCAGTAAGCATTTTATAGGAGCCTCTGAGTTGTGCAGATCTGGGTTTAGCGCAATAATGTCTTCATGTATTTTATTGAATGTGTGTGTTTGCCCTCAAGAATTATGGGCCTGTTCAGTACTGAGTTAGCGTGCATGTGTTTGTGTGCCTGTAAGCTCTTTCACTGTTTTGTGTTAGTGCATAGAGTATGGGCTTTTTTTTTTTTTTTTTTCATAAATCCATTTTCGCTGGTTGTCAGCACTAACGCTACTGTCAGCAGCAGTTGATGGAGCTCCACTCTGCTGTAAGACTCTCTGATCTATCAGCTGTGACGTAATGCTCTCCTCAATCACCAGGCCTGGGAACAGTAAATCAGAGTGCTGCTGCTCTGCGGGGTGCTAATGTTGCTGCCCCGTTCAACCACTGAGCTCATCTACAGTCCAAACAGCAAGAGAACACCGGGATGATTGCCGGACATTTTAATTGCTTCTAATACGCTCAACCAATCAAGACCCTGTTAAAGCATTTAAAGACAAAATGGGTAAAAATAGGCGCACGGTTGTCGGGGTGAATATGATGATTAGCAAAGGGGATGGACTCAAAACATTTTAGTACATTTATTGCCAGTCCTCATCGACGATCTGCATGCCCATAGTTTAATGTTCAATCATCAAGACTAAATAACAAAATATTTGACATTTTGACTTTGACATTTAACATTTTCTGATCCGAGGCCTTTATTGGCGCCACTGGAGCGCTAAAGGTTGCGTCTAACATTGGAACTAGGTTGAAATTACATGTCGTCATAGTGAACATATTCATCAGCTGGTTAATATGAAGCAATGTTGAGCATTACTGCACTCATCCAGGTCATGGTATATCCAAAAAACAAAGCTGAAACAAGGGAAACTGGATTTGTTGAGTTTCTTGAAGTCATTTTGCCACGTCTTCAATTAAAGTTTTAGGTAACTGCAATTACAGTGAAGTAGGTGGACATGACACCAGTTTCAGGTGAATACCTCCCACAGATATTCCTAATTAAAGAAAGTCTAACTCCCTACCAGTTATTTAGAAATAAAGAAGCTTGGGTGAGCGGCAAAACGTCTTCATGAAACCCAACAAATCCAGTTGCCTTTATTTTATTTTTTTTCAGTACATGGACGCCAGTTTCTCAACTACAGTCCAAACATAGTTAAAAAGAAGCAACCATGACTCCATCTGTGTTGCCATCCGACTTGAAGTTGCCCTGTTCCACCTCCCTGACCTACTCCTCCTCCCGTCCTTGTGGGTTTATCATCACTTGTCCTTTGGAAGTACAAGCATCACTTCAAACAGAACATATGTTTATAACTAATGCTGTCATTTTTCCTGAGAGGGCAGAAGTGTGAAAGCAGGAGAGCCATCAATAAGACACAGGGGAGGATGTGACTTATTGTTGGTGGCAGGGTGCTGGATAAATCTGAAAGCAGTGTGGCAGGGAAGTTATGAATTAGATCCTGAATGAAGAGGCAAAACCTGGAGGACTATAATCTGACAAACTTGTGCACTGATGGCATGTGGATGCGTCTTTTTTCATCAAGAACCGACAGTTTGAAGGGAAACTGTAAGATATACTTCTTTCTTTCTTTGCCCATTAGTCAGAGGGTTCGTTTCAGAGATTACACAGTAACCTAGAGTAAAACTTGCAGGCTAGGAGAGAAGAGGGTGCCAGAAGTACAGTTGTTTTCCTATCGGGGCGGACAGACAGGTGACAAACCCTACAGTATGTGTGCACACTGGTCCACAGATGGAGCTTGGCTACACCGGTAGAACAAGTTGTGCCATTGCCTTCGCAAAGGGATGCTACCATAGACGAAAGAATGAAAGTTTGGTGGATTACTACTAGGGTCGGCATCTCCAAAGACCTCTCATATTTGGGAGGCAGGGAGTACTGTCAGGTTGCTGGCCATGAAGCAGCGATGACAGAGGGTTGGTATTCTGGGACGATACGAGAACCATCTGAAGAAGAAGAATATCCATCTGGCTTTGTGAGTGCACACAATGCTGGATCGCTTCGTGATCCATCTCCATTTTTAAAATGTTTGCCCGTCTTCATCCATGCAGTGTCTCCTCTCCAACCAGGCTCTTGCTTGCCGGGACAGATGGTGGTAGAACTTAAAGACAAGGATGGAGTTTCACAGCAGTGGAAAGTGATGGGTTAGAGTGAGTTAGAACAATGCCTCGGTTCAGTCTAGGGTTGCACCAGCTGGACATGCACCCGGTCGTAAGAGCAGGCTGGGAGTAAAATGCGCTTTAAAACCGAATTGACACATGCAGCGCCATCTGTGCAAAATGCTACGCCTGTAACAAAATCTTACGCCCACTCAGGGGGTAGGCGTAAAGTGAAAAGTCTTGACCAATTTTCATTGTGAAAATAAAGATGGCGATCTAATGGTGCGTCTAATATACCAACTTCACAGTCAGCGAACATTCATACGTGAAAGAGTGAGAGTATATGGAGACAGACCGTACTGACAGCTTTAACTTCAGTGCAGTGCTAGGAGTCTGCCCATGATGTACGCATCATGAGGTAGAGCACACCAAGCGTGTGAAGAGAAACAGCGACAGTTCATCGATAATTTTTCTTGTTTCACAATTAGAGTAATTTAATTTTTGCTTCTTAAGCACGGCGGCCATTTTTAATCTACTTCCTGGTGCAAGTGTTAATTAAGATAAGGTAAGTAGCCGTAGCAACGTGACACAAGCTATGGCGGCTGTCACTGCAGTAGAGTGTGTTAGCGCGGCGTACGCTCGGCTTAGCTGCGCCTTATCGTAGATTTAGATGGTGCAACTGGTATAAATATTTATCACAGGGCTGGACATAACTGGGTCCGACATAGGGCGGCTTAAACCCAACTTTTTTTACATCCAGCTGCTGCATCTGGCCTCATGAGAATGATGTGGACCAGGAAGGGAATTTGCTGGGGCGACAAAGCCATTAAAAGTTAGAAAAACTTCTCCATGTAAAGGGTGTTGTTGTCCCTTTCAAACTAAGACCTATAAGCAAGATTAATATATGCACACATATCTTTTCAGGACTTTCAGGAACCACGTTAGTTATTGGTAACTATTAAACCCAAGAAGACTTCTGCATGAATTCAGTCTAATTGCTGGATTAATACTGTGGTGTTTTTAAGTAATAGGGGAACTTGAAAATGTTGTTTAAGTACAACTGTTAATGCACAGAGTTACAATCCATCACTGCCAATACAAACCAGCAGACGCAGGTAAAATGAGAATGACAACTGACTGGATAGCGGCGGTTTAAATAAGCGGGGACTTACTGTGCCGTATGAGATAATGGGCAGCAGCTGACACTGTGGAATTTACCAGGTCCCTCTATATGAGAGCACAGGGAGAAATTAGGGAGCTAGGAAAGAGGATGCCAAGAGAGGTGGAGATGGATCTACAGTCTTGACACTTGTTATCTCTGACCTAATTTATCATGTTGTCTTTCTTTTGTCAGGCATGGCAGGCATTTTCCCTTCCTGACAAGCCGTGTTGTTACAACATATATATTTGGTTGCCAGGAATCATTCTTTAACCGCAACAGCTGAGGTGTACTCTGCGGAATAACACAAAGACAAATCCGGAGTATATTTGAAAGCAGCACAAAAGTTGCACAATTCAGCAACTTTATGGAGTCTCACAAAATGTTACAGTACATTGCCAGGAAACACAGCTCAGAAATATCCAATTTCAAGCCACTACAGAGTGCACCATGGCATCCCATCGCCTCTCTCTATGGTCTACACATGTTAGCTGATGTGTGGCACAAAAGCTCCAGAGCAAAGTTAATGCTATCAGCCATGATTCGGAGGTAAAAAAGCTTTATCAACATTTCCTCAGGGCGGCAAGGTCAGATGCATCTTCACAATCCAAAAGATAAATGGATCAGGTTTCCACGCCACTTGTAGTTCAGGGCCTGGTCTGCCAGCAGCCACATAAACACAGGCTTCCGGCCTTAAACACAGGGTGCTCGGTCCAGTGAGGCTTGTCAAAATACAAAATGTCCCCCAAGCTAAAGGAATGGTTTGATCGATGGAAGCAGAAAGCGACATTACCATGGATTCACGGGAGTGACCTGAAGATTTTCTCTGGCCTCGCTTGTTGGGATAAACGTGGCGTGTTTGTGTTGGGATTTGAGAATCAGCGATTGAGGGATTAGATTAAATTGCCACCTGTGGTAGTTCTGGTTTTGAAGGAGCCACGAGTTCAGAGTTGTTTACAGAGTGACAGGCTGTTTGCAGCTACCATGTGATTGTGCACAAATTTGCACATCAAAGTGTGATTTTTAAATGGGATAGCATACAGTGCGGCTCCATTTTCCTGCCCTGCATCTAAAAGGAATAAGTGCAAGTGAATACCCCTCATGTGTCTGTATCCATTTGACTTGTTGTTATTGCAACAGGTGTTAGCCACAGATAAAATGTGGAGTGAGAAATATGATTTTCGGTTGAAGGATAGACATTTCTTATCTGAGATAACCACTTTACTCCTGTCATAACCTGTCTCTTCCTCTGAGTTCAGCTCTTGTGATAGTGTGTGTGTGTTTGTGTGTGTGTGTGTTGGAGTCTGTGTGTTGCATTGTTTGACATGCATATACTCAGGTCGCATTCTTGTGTGTATTTACGTCAAGATGTGCAGACCAAATGCTTTATGAAGATCGAGGACTTTTCCATTTTGAGTAAAAACTTGATTTAAAGTAAATTGAACTAGAAAAAATATGATTTAAAAATATATATATAAACGATATTAAAAGTCCAGTAAAGCCTTTTTTTTTTTTTTTTTTTTTTTTACATTTACCGGACATTATATTACATTATTATCAAAGAGAATGGCAGTAGTTTTTCGTGACACACTGGAGGACGACACAGCCTCGTGTAGCCTAAAAAAACTCTATTATACAGTATAAAAGATTTCTATAGGGCTGGAAACAGTACCGTCAATTATTTACTACAACTGTCTCTTTACAAATAACAAATTATTAGATCGTTTTTTACTCAGAAAGAAGAAGTTGGCCTGTTAGACTACTAGTGAGACATGAAATGTGTCCAAAACTGCTCCTTATTTGTTATTTAGCAGACTACTTATTCTGTCCGCCATTTTATTTGAGTGTCTGTATTCTGAGAAACATAAAGTAAACATGTACACGACTCTCTGCTGTCAGTCCTAAACCTATGAATCCCACAAATACCGCTGCATAACTAAATCACTTACATCTGTAATTTGTAATGTTCCTTTTACACTGGCAAGACAGATGTGCTACACATATTACTGCACAAATTGTATCTGAGGATACATACAGCTGCAGTGTTTGTATGCACAAAATGCTATGGAAAATGTTGTTATGAACTGATATTGATTCTTATACTAAACTAAAACCACAAATGGGTTTTTGTACTTTGGTACACAGTCAGCTCAAGGTTGGCTTCATTCCAGGCCTTGACTTCTAATTTCACTGAGTGCAGCGTAAGTGTCCAAAATCTGAACCACTGGGCGTCCATAAGGAGTAGTGAATGCTAGTGGACATGGCTCCAGTTAGCCAACTTGCTAGCATTATCACTGATTCCCACCTTCTGAGATCTTCAGTCACTGACAGGTCACAATACAATGTAGGGATACAGACTGAAGACTCAAAGCTCCCCAAACATAATGAAAGTAAATGCAGTGGATTATATTTTACAATCACTTATGTGTTTTTGAACTCTCTGTGTGTTTTTTAACACTATCCGTTGCCACCGATTATTTGGATTCACAACTTTGCCGTGAACAGGTTAGCTTTCCAATCTCTCAGTGCTCAAAGCCTCTGAGGTCTGGAAGAGCTCCTGAAATCTCTCCTAAAATCTCCAAATCAAATGAGGAGCAAAACAGAACATGAAGACGAAGTAACCTCTCAGCAAGATATTTGGAGAGGCACGATCCAACAGGCCGGTCTGTTGGTGTAACTCATAGAAATCTTGGCATCGGTTCTTCTATGTTTATAAACCTGGCGGGGACCTGAGCATGGGGTGGGGACTGTAGAGATCTCTGATATTTGGCAAAGTCAACAGTGGTAACAGGAGGATACTTCATCATAGTCACAGTCACTGTCAGGTAGCTGAGACCTTGCCAGCTTTTTCAATTTCTCCTGGACCCGTAGCAATTTGCCAAGTGGTGGAATAGCAGTTGAATTGCAATCTGTGCGTAATTTTATTTGTATAACACAGCGGAGGGAGTGACCTAAATGGCGCTGAAGGACACCTGCAGAGATACAACCAATAATGCAGCGAGAGGTGCTATATTGCCACAGGAGAAATGTCTCTCAGCTGCTTTGAGGAGGTCACCAGATGGCATGAAAGTCACCAGCCTTTAATCCTGACAAACTGGGAGCCTATTTAGTGAAGACTGTCTTAATGACTGGTGTGAAAGCGTTACAAAACGTTGGAGGTCTCTGCAAGGGACGTCTTGCAAGCAGGTTTTGTTGCTTTACTTAACATGAGTAGTAGTGATATGGTGACAGATAGCTATGCTTACTGCTACCAGAAAGCTAGGAACATTACAAATCTACTCACTCTTGTCTAAAAAAAATAAGTGGAAAAGTGGTGCTGAAATTTTAGACTTTGCCTATGAAAAGGAACAAGCTAGCCTTTCTTACATTATGTTAAGCGAAGGCAAGCTAATCAGCTGTTGGCTAAAGCGCTATACTCATTGCGCCAACATCAAAGTGGTATAAATCAGTCCATCAGACACTCTTTAAATGTATTACTTCAGTTAATTCTAATCATACATTGAGGTATATAATTAGATATATAGACAGAAATGTTAAACATTTGACCATTTAGCCTGTTTCCCAAAAGAAAAAATAAGTCAACGGCTACTGAAACTGATTGATCAGGAATATTTTTACAAGAAACAACAAGAAAGGAACTTGTGAGCACTTGTGTATGTAACTACTTTCAGGTTATAAGTTATTTTTTACAATGATTAGAAATGTTTTAAGGTTTCAAAACCCCTCACTACACACTTTATACACTTCAATAACCAGCAAACATACCACACTTCAGTCATACTGTATATGTAAATCTGGCAAGCTGAACGCATTCTGTAATGTACAAGAGACACCGTACAGAGGAGATTGAATGACAATGGTCTACATTCCCTTATCCAATCAGGACACAGAAAACAATGCGCTGTACAAAAAATAAATAAATAAATAAATAAAAAAGCCTAAAAAAAATCCACGAAACTGTGAGGCCGTGAAAGGTGGACCGCATTATATGTACTGTACACGATTGGTTTGTCTATCAAATATCCAACCCTTGCATCTATTAATGCTAACTTTTTCAAGTAACAGTTTTGCCTCCAGCTAAGCCCCACCCACAGAAAAACGTCAGTGTTTACTAACACAGTCGAAACGAACGTATTTGTGTCAGAAGATACCAGTAGAAGTAGGAAGTGTGAAAATGTGTTTTTCTTTGTAATTTGGATGTAATGAGCCCTTTGTCTGTGTGATTTTTGTTTTGTTTTTTTACACTGTGTGTCTTGAGTACACTGTAATTCAGACAGGACAGCCTCAGATGGCAGCATGTCAGGATAGGCGCGGTTCACTCTGAGCATGTCAAACAGCAGTCCTGCGCTAATGGATTTCCTGTGTGTCCCCGTGGGTTGTTTCACTATCGACAGGAGAGTGGCTCAAGTCCTGCCATTCGCAAACCTGGGAGCTGATAACATGGGGGGGAAAGAAAGCAGACAGTGCCACAGTTCACCTGTCACTCCAGCTCCACTTCCAAATGGCTGCTGTTGATTTAACTGATTGGAGACAGGCCCACTTAAACAAAACAGAGTGTGGGCGTCCCGCTGAGAGTGTTACAGAGACAAAACACGTTGGTATAACCGGCCTCTTGTTTACTCTAACATGGCAGACGTGACCTTTGGTGAGAATTTCAAATAACCACAGGGACCTGACAGAGACTAAGTTGGGCTTAGGAGAGGAAGTTCCTGCTAGTGCTGACATTACTGGCCATCTGCTTTAACTGGTCGACTGGGACACCAGAGCAGAAGCAGGTACTTAAAACCGTGCAAGCAGCTTTAGCAGCTTTATTTTTAGTCATATGGGCTTCACTAAAAACATTAAATTATTCTAGTTTTTTCCCTTTTGGACATCATTAGAAGTATTTTATTTATTTTTCAGGAATTACCCTGATAATTAACATCTAAAATGTTTTTCTACAGCCTTGATGGGAAGCACTTACCGACACAATTGCAAATAATATTCACATTATAAAATAAAATATAAAATTTCTAACATCCCCTGTTACAGGTTTGGTTGACGCAGATTATAAAAGCACAGTAGTATTTATATTTACATAGTTTGGTTTTATTCCTCCTGGTCGTGACAACGGCTGCAAGTAACATTTATTAACCTGTTCAATGTTATTTCAAATATTTCGTCAGTTGTTTTATTATTTCATTTAATATTTCGTCCACAGGACAAAATTCAAAGCATTATACTAAGAAAAAAAATTTATTTTATCAAAATATTCATATATTTAATATCCCACTGACTGACAGACTTGTAGTTCAATAACCATGAAATAACTTTTAATATTTTTTGGCATGTTCTCTTTAATAACCGGCAGTAAACCGTTCAATCCAGCATTTTTTTTTTTATTTGAATATTATGAACTGAACCTCTCCACATATAAATATGCCAAACAGCGTTTAATGTGCTCTGCAATCAAGAAAGATTGGTCAGGCCGAAGCTGACTTTAATAATGCTGTTAAACTTCGCAATCTCACAACAACAAGATGACAGTTTTAGTCAGCTGCAACGGCAGCGTCTGTAATCTTCGCTGAAATTAGAATTTTTGAGATGTGATTTTTTTTTTAATTTTAGTTTTTTTTTTTTTATCTTCACATTGGATTTCCAGGAAGTGCATTTGCACGTGTCCTCAGCGCTGTTTTAAGCTTTTCTTTATAGACCAGCGTGTTTTTCTGTTTCGTGACTCTGTGTCTTTTATGGCTGTGTGTAATCAGACTGCTGTCCTCTCTGGATTTATAATAGCTGTGATTTCATGAGGTGCTACTGTATGTCATTTGGCCAAAGAGTATGAACCAGCAGCAGGATGAATGACTGCATATCCCATTACCCCCAGTGCTGGGTTTGCATTTTGTCCTCTCTCGTGGAGCCAAACTATAGGGTGCTTTTAGAAAATAAATAAATAAATAAATAAAACGGCTCAGAGTGTCTTTAGAGGGGGAGGAGACAAGAGTGAGATTTCTGTCCCCCAACACCCTGCTGATTTACGCCTCGCCTTATTCTTAAATGAGACTGAAAGCTTGTGAAATACTGGTTATTACTGGCTGCATAGCTAGCAGCAGGGATAATGTAATGACATGTTAAGATTCGGAGTGAAGAGTTTGGACCAGCAGGATAGCAGAGTGACCTCAACCCAGCTAAGTGATGGTCTCAGCTCAGCTCCATCTGCCCATTGTGTTTGCCCTTGGCAACCCAACGTAGTTGCTGGTGTTGGTGAGTTAATGAGGACTGCGGAAAGGTTAAGTAAACAGGAGGGGCCAGTCTAACAGGAAAATTACTGCTGCCATCATCACAGAGCGTAGCTGAGCAGAGCTCGGGCTGCTCTTATCATTATGTCATTCATCAGCTCTGATTTTAATGATGCGTGGGTAATGCTGAACTGTAGATTACAGCGGCATGCCAGTAGTACATATTGGCACCCCTGGCTGCTAGAATGATTTGAATTCTAATTGAAGTCCACACAGACGAGTGAGGGGGAAAAAAGTAGGACCCTTCTGCTTTGTTGTGTTTTGAAGATGTGTGAAGCAGAGTGGGTGGTGGGTGGGGGTGGGACTGGACGCTTTCAGCCTTGCCATTCCTCATGGTTTTGAACTGCTCCTTGGAGCTTCTCCTCGGGACGAACACAGTCTGCCGACTCCCTACATACCATGATGGATGATGGGATTGTTATTCAGCATTCCTAGGCTCCGCTCGGCTGCCAAGCTGCTGTCTCCTCCGATGGCCATTGTTCTCCGGTCGGCTGGAAGAGTCACCTTTATCCGATTGAAATAAATGAGATATACTCAAACTGAGACATTAATTACAAAGTTTATCTCCCGGCTAAAGTACACTAATAAAGGACTCTAATAAGGCATCCATCATAGCTAGACTCGGTGGATGTGGCTAAGGGCACTGGCCAGAGGTCACCAGCTTTGATGAATGACAGTCGGTTTGATGCAACAAAAGATATTATAGATCTCTCGCTCTCCGCACACCAACTCTGGAACGGCACAAATATATAAAACGCACACATCCTGCTTGAGACGAGTAAGCACAGTTTCTGTGTAATTACAAATAGTAATTATTGTTCTGGATTTTCTCACTACTGATCAGATGCCGTGCACCAAATCATGCAGGAAAAGCTCAGTGCTTCCAGCCAATCGTACGGTCGGGCGTGTTCGCCCCACAGTATGCTTACTTGTCAAAGCAGAAAACCAGCAACTGTAACTACTATTTTTGTGTGCTCTTGCCTGCAGACAATTATGACAAATGTGCAGTGTGCGCTGCCGGCACTCACTGCTGACTGCTGCAGGCCGGCCCAGGAATTGGTCCTGCTGGCTGCAAAGATAAACTCAAAGACACAACCAACGGGGCAGAGAGAGAGAGAGAGAGAGAGAGAGAGACGTTCACAATTGATTACGCTTCTCCGTGGCCTAACCCTCAGGCAGTGGACGACTCTCAAAGATTTTCAACCGTAACATTAAATCATGAAAGTCATTTTTGTCCTCATAATGCTTTACTGTCAATTATTGACTTTGAGCTATGTTATCTACAGCCACCTGCGATCAGACATGGTGGCGGCGCGATCTCTCAGTTGTTTTATTCGGCCCACTCCTCAACACAAGCCGAGCAGAGGCCTCAGACTGCAGCTCTCCTTCCTACATGCATTTAACACAAACTGGGCGTCTGATGGTAGATTTATTTATTTATTTTTTTTAACCACAGTTGCTAATTGCTAACGGCGGCAGCTCCTTTCTGGATTCACACTCTTAAAGCTGTAGTCGTATTGGAGATGGCATTTTAGCGTTTCTTTTAAAGCTGGATGATAGGATGAGACCTGTGTGTGTTCAAACACTTAAAACACAAACGTTCAAAGTTAAAGTTCAAGGTGATTACGCAGGTATTTCAAAAGAGGCTTAGGTTACAGAAAAGAAGTTTTCCCAAACGAAACATTTTAAGAAACTTATATTTTTTTTATTAAAGCTCACAAAGCTGAAGAGACATTTTTTTTTAAAGCCGATAATAAAAAGAACTCTTATTATGCTCCACTAAGTCTTCAAGAGCTCCTTTTTTTCTTGTACAGAAAAGCAAATTGTCCATGCAGTGCAGTTCTAGTGACCATATTGTGGCTTTTGGCAGCGACTCAGAATGACTGTCTGACATCTCCACTGCTGCCTCTGCTCGGCTAAGATTGCACCAGCTGTCTCCTCCGTTCGTCTCCTAATGTCTTCTTTGTTAACGTTTTATCAACTGTCTGATAGCGGCATAACTGGAGGGCAGGCTCCCTCCAGCATCGGACTACAATGGAGCAGAGTGTGCTCGGCAAAGATCTGCTGTACGCACGAGTCAAAGGGAAGCAGGGGGGGTGGGGGGTGGGGGGGTGCTAAATATGCTGGTGATCAGTGCTTTAATAAATGTAATACAGCAGAAGAGCAGCAAATCAGCTTTAAACGGTCTGGGTTTAATTTTTAAATGGCAAGCACATCTATTCTCGGGCTTTTGTGTCTTTCTCAATAAATTGTTACTACACGCGGTTGAGAAAGAGAAGGGCATGAACTGCTAATATGAAACATAAGGGAAGCCTTTTAACATAAAATCAAAACATCAGCGGCTGAAAGTGTGTCTTTTCATCGGGAAACAGGTGTCCTCATGCGTGTCATACATCGTGCAGACATAAAAGCTCATTCATCAATGGAAACAAAATGACCAGCATGCTCAAGTGTGCTAGATGCAAAGTAGCTGCTTCCCCTCATATGCAAAACAGCCCTTTTACTCCTTGAGATCTATTATTCACTTTCTTGCTTCTTGCATATCCAATTACTAAATGAGCTTCGCCTCATTCCAGCAACTCCAAAAAAATAAAAAAATAAATCCTAGTGGAAAAACCCCTTCTATGGTAGTAATTAGTAACACCAGAGGGTAGCGTGGCTTGTCTTCTTGTTGCTCTCATAATGTCTCCCTTTGGTGTCATTACCCACTGAATCTGCGGAGTGTGATCTGTGGTAATCACCGAGTTAAATCTAAACTCCATCCAAGGCCAGGACAAGCTACATGCTGTATGCTTGCACAAATGTCCTGTACAGGTGACCCCTTCCCGCTCGTGGAAACCAGTCCAGTGCTAAACAGTTGCCAGTTCAGGTCTGGAGTTTGTTTTGGCAGAGAACCACACAAGAAAAACTGCCTGTATCGTAATGATCTGTTTAGCTGCACATAATGCATGCTGTGGCTGGCGGTCGGTTTGAAAGGACAGCGCCGTATTTTAGAAGGAGAATAATTTTACATGCCCCCCCCCCCCTTCCTCCTCCTCCTCCTCCTTCTCCTCCCCGCTCCAGTAGAAGTTCACCCCTGCAGGCTGACCAAAGCTCCGTGGTTTGCCCTGGGCAAGCTGTCTTGCTCCCGCCTCTGCAGCTCATCTGTCATTGGCCAGACCTAAAGCTGCTGGATCATTGCCTGAAGACTTTTAAAACTCTCTGGCGAGAGGTCATACATTGAATTAGAAAGCCAGTGGGGGAAATATCTTGGTGCCGGAGCAAAAGCAAGTATTAAACTGCATTTCTATGGCAGCAGAGCCCCAAGCCTTGAAAGCCCTGTCAGTCTGGACCTGGCCTGTCATGTGAAGTCGCAGTTTATTTCAGGGGAAAACACATTTAAATATCAGGGCTGAGTTTACTGTTTAGCTGACTTCTCAAATTTAGAATCGATTCTGTGGTTTCACCAAGTCTGTTTTTTTATAGATTGTGGTGACTGCAGTATGTTATCCATCTATGCACAGTCGTGGAGGAAGTTTAGATGATTTAAGTAGAAGTGTCTGACTGTAAAAATGATCCACTACAAGAAAAAGACATGCGCTGAAAATCGTATTTGGAGTCAGAGGTGAAGACAATGATAAAATGATCCGTATATTTAGCTTCAGCTCACTCTTCAGCTGTCCATCCCTCATTGTTCATTATTTCGGTTCACTTTTGACGCTCACATAGTGTTGGTTTTGGACGCAGCGGGAGGCCTTTTTCACAGAAAAATGCAAACTGTACCAAACGACACAGAGAGACAATTAGCGACTAGCTTGAAAACACAGTGGAGCATTTAGCAGCTAAACAGGCAGACATCCCCTCTGGAGTTGGTATAGAGAACAAAGACAGAGCTTAAAAGGAGGAAATATTGGACTCAAATTAATGCTAATACTGAACGGATGTGTAAACGGGGATCTGCTTTCTAAAAAAAAAATTAAAAACGTGAACTTAAAATGCGGCGATGATGTGCCACTGTGCTCACAAATACACAAGATATTAGATTTTAGGTAGTGAAAGTAGAACTAAATACTGTTAAATCATTTGAACATCACATACAGCATGTAAACCGTATATTGTAATATATGTTTGTGGCTTCACCAGCTGTATTTAAAGGTGAACAAACCCTCCTTAACATCACTCACTGACTTCCTTTTGAAGCTCAGTGTAGGTGGCTCTGGCCGGCGCCATCCTAACTCCTGAGTGGGAGTGGAGCTGTGATGGATTATGCTGAACTTTGAGCCATGATGAAACTTAAACGCATACAGATGTATAAAATTTTTTACCCCCGTTACAGTTAATTAGCTATCAAGGCCTAACGTGTTTGTTTACTTGTTTATTTTTACTTGTTTGTTCTTTAACGTTGGACATTTTATGGCGAACTCTAGTGGTCATTTGAGGAACTGCATGTTGTGACATGTTTTTAGTCCTGGAGGTTGCAGCTTGGCCTCACCATATGTTTGTAAAATCATAACTTGTAAGGTAGTAGTAACCATACACGACTGTAAGTCATTAAGAAATAGTAATATTCACATTAAGTATTGTGCTGGAATTAGTTTTTAACTACAGTACTCAAGTAAATGTAGCTTGCAACAGCCACAGCTAAACAATTTCAACCCTGGACTGTTATTGCAGGGCTGAAGAAGGTTTTTTTGCTTTTGTATTTTTCATTTTCATTATTTCAGACCACATTGACCTGAGAATGTTGCCTTGATCTCCTCAGATTGGCTGATTGAAAACCGCACGCATCTCAATCTCACTGAGAGGCACGCAATTTAAAACGTCTGCGGAAGTTCCCAAATATGGCTCCTCGTCCTATAAAGGGTTAAGATGACACAGCAGAATACTGAAGTACTCCGATACTGAGATGTGGGAAAACTCAGACCTTCCTCCCCCGGCAGCTTCTCTCCACTTCAAGCGCTGAAGTGTTTGTCATTCAGCTTAATAAGGTGGCCTCAACAGGGAACGCCAACAGCAGCAACCTCGGGACACAGAGACCCGGGTTGGGTTTATGTTTGGCTTGTTGAAAGTAAATGGATATGAATAGGGCAGCACGTGAGAGGAGAAGTGGGAACCAGATTTGCCTCAAAAGCTCTCTGCTAAAGTTAAATGCGTTTAATGTATGGGTTCATAAAACAGACAAACTGCATTATTAAAAATGAATGTCTTTACGCCAACATAAATCTTTCCTAAATAATAACAACGTGGGTTACAGAGAGAGAGACTAATGAGCCAAATAAACAAAAAGAAACGCGTATGGAAAATATGTGACAAGAAGATAATAAGTCAAAATCATAATATGTGGAAATGATCCTAAAATAGAAAATGTTGCTTTTGACTACAAGGACAAAATTATGAGTTTTAACATTAGTATTTGGACATATTATAATTGCTTTCAGTAAATATATATATATCATAACTTTGACATCAAATTCTTATCATGCTTAACGTTATTTATGTCAAAAAGAAGAGCCACATAAACAAAAGCATTTTTCACAATAAGATAAAGAAATTTAGAAAAGATCAGAAAATAGATTAGAAAATTATTTAAATTATTATAAAGTAAAACTATAAGGTAATAGCTGCAAATGTGGAAAACGGTGGCTTTGTAAAATAAGAAATGTTAGGGTTTTATAATGGAGAGGTTTTAACAGACACAGACGAGAAAAACACCTCTGCACACTACTGGGTAGTTGAACAATTAAAAAAGAGACCAGAGCAGATACTTACAGAAGCCTAATCAGTCGTCAACGGAGCGACTTTCCAAACAAAAGTTTTGCAATGTACTTCACACACGGCACAAACATAGAGGATTCATTTCTAATTCACATACGGCAGGGTATCTATTGTGTATAACATGTTGTTTTTTGTCCAGTCGAGGCTTCCGTAGCTCAAAATAGCAGCGATGAATATAAAACTGAATGACAAACTAATTAGACTGTGGCAGTATTTGAAAACAGCTCCATTATAGTGAGGGTTTTACACGTCGTATTGTTTAATTATTCATCATAATCACTTGTAAACATGCTCAAATAAATAATTTAACAACAGCTGACAATTAATAAATAAAAATACTGAGCGGCAGCAGGACTATTATTTATTGAATCATCATTAGGACAACAGCGAGGAGGTCATGGTTCACTTCTTCAACTCGGCTGACTCAAGTTCTTCCCTTGTGCTGGATCGCCTGCAGGAAAACTTCCAACTTGAGAAATTAATTTCTCTCACTGAGTTCAAAGCCTCGGTTAAGGCTGTATAACATGAATCCTGTGGGATGTATTGTTTTGCATAAGTTGTTATCTTCCAGACTGTGGCACTGCTCTCTCATCTCCTTCTGTCTATGTTTTTAGGGCTATGAGATTGTTTTTGTAATATGTTAATGCGTCCTTTGTCTCAAACTTTATATGTGTTGCCCCCGTGCCCACTCACATCTGACTCGCAAAAAGTATTTTTGAACTCATGAAAGAAATACATTATACAAGGTGAAAATGAAATCAATAAAAATCCCTCCCGCTGATGGTCCGGAGTGACTCTCCATGCCAAACTCCACCAAATGTCCCGTCTAGCACTGGGAACTGCCAGGCTTTAGTTCTAAGCTCTACCAGAATTCAAACGGTCCAATCTGCACAAGTCATAGAGGATTTGAGAGTCAGAACGAAACTAAGATATCAAGGTGAAGCTGACAGGTGCTGCAGGTAGTGACAGTTTATTACACTGTGGACTCCTAAATAAATTATAGCAGCCAAACATATGCGATCATTAAACGCCTCGTTCCAAAGAGCATGGGCTTTAATCTGCGGCTATAACAGTCTCTCCTCTGAAGGCTTTCCACAGCGTTTTGGAACCAGGCTGCAGGGATTTGCTCCAATTCAGTTACAAGAGCATTAGTGAGGTCAGGCACTGATGTTGGCCAACGCCGCCTGGCCTGCATTCACCCTTCCAGTTCATCCCAGAGGTGTTGGACAGAGCTGAAGTCAAAGCTCTGCGCAGGCCAGCCCAGTTCTTCCACACTCATCGAGGAAAACCTCCTATTTATGAACCTGACTCTGGGTTTAGGACATTAACACAAGAAAGGACTTCCCAAAGCTCTCGCCAAACAGACTTGTCTAAAGTATAACGCCAAAACGATTTCTCCGCTGAAACTACGCGTCCCAAACCCTAAAAACAACAAGTGTTTATGTCCACACATTATGCAATGTAAGTATAATGACCACAGCTTTACTTGTCAGGTTTTCCATTTGAATTATTCCATGACTGGTAAATACAAACGTATGCTACATTAGTCAACACTTAAGTTGTAAGATCAAAAAAATACATAAACAAACACAATTTAATTTGGGTCGTCCCTGCGGGGTATAAGTTTCATTCAAATGTGTTGAACTTAATTGCAATATCAGTGGCGCATTTGTTCAGTGTAGCAAAATGCAAATGTAAAAGTAGGCAGTAAATATTAAACAGCAGCTTTCATATACAGAATGTACTATATGTCAAGGTTTGTGTACACCACTAAGGGGTCTACACACAGGAAGAGACAGTTGGGCGAGGTGGTTAGCACTGATGCCTCACAGCGAGAAAGTCCCAGGTTTGAATCCATGGACCGACTGAGCCTTTCTGTGTGGGGTTTCATGGCATGTTCTCCCTGTGTCTGCGTAGGATGTCTCCGGGTACTACAGCTTGCTCCCAGCATCCAAAGACATGCTCATTAGTTTAATTGGTGATTCTAAATTGGATGTAGGTATGAATGGTTGTCTGTCTTTCTGTGTTAGCCCTGCTATGGACTGGCGACCTGTCCAGGGTGTTCCCCGCTTCTTGCCCGATGACAGCTGGGATAGGCTCCAGCGGACCCCACGACCCTTCACAGGAACAAGCGGCTACAGAGAATGAATGAATGAATGGGTACTGAGTTGGGCTAAGTTCAACTCTGAAGTGAAGCAATTGAGGCAACTATCAATGGGAACGACTGATACAGTAAAAGCAAAATGTTTCTCAAAGGTTCACCGCAAGGAAACATCACCCATTGGTTCCTACTACAGAATTGTCCTCAGCAGTCGATGAGCAAAAGTTTGACACTTACTGAAGATAAGAACAAAAGGTGAAGCAGATGGAATCGAAACAGTCCAACCAACAACAACCCAATACGAGCTAAGAGAAAACAAAACGAATCCAGAGAAATGAAAGCCAAGGAAACAAGATGGAGTGACAGGAGAGAGGAAGTAAAAGGGATATCGGGTTAAAGTGAGACAGGTGAGAACTAAGAGGAAGTTAAACTAACCGAAATACGAAGAAGGAGCAGATTACGAAAAGTTCATCCTGCTAGCTAGCGAGAAGTGTTTGGTGAACCCTCTGACTGAGCGGACCTGGTTTCCTTTAAATTAGAGAGTGGTGACGGCAGGAAGGGCTAGCAATGTTTTTACGATCTGCTCATTTTACTCTAAAACATTTAAGATATACAAGAGAGTTACCTAGGCAACCGGAGCCTGGAACGCCCATTAGCGACCAACTGTTAGCAACGAAGCGATGGGCTTTGAGCTAATAGCTTTATATGTGGATGTGGCCTAAGACTGAGTAAATCAATGACAACACCGATTTATAATACATTTACATTTACATACAGAGCACAGTTTATATGTTTGGAGGTTTCTTCTTTACTACTAAGAGACTGACACAAACATTTTATCCAATATCTTTACAAAAAAATATTTAACAGGTTTTATACTTTGTTTATATGAGAGAAAATGGAGAAATATTTTAGTCAGTTAAACCAAAGTAAATATTAATTTATTACTAATTTAATGCTTGGAACTTTATTGTTGAACCACACACCTGCCACCATAATTTCACATTAATGCAAGTTTTAAAATCAGTTAATTGGAAACAACTGTGAGAGCATGACCTCAAATAAAATCAGTTATACTTTCATTTAATTATCTTTTTTTTTCTGCCCCAATCAGAATAAAAAGTGTGATGATGATAATAATAAGAGGGCTAATAATAGACTTCTCGGCTCAAGGGAAAAGTTGCATGGCTGCCTGCAACATCCATATAGGTCAGTTTCAGTATTTGTAGCGTCAACGCCGGATGCAAGTTCATTTTTGGGGGGGGAGCTTTTTTCTCCTGGACTGAACAGTGTGAAGTGGAGGGTGACGGGACAAATGTGTAAAGGAAAAGGAGGGATGACATGCAGAAATGCTTCTCACACAGATTTATAAACCCGAGGCGTTGTGCTTAAAATTACAGTGTCTGCCTCGGACCCTGTGGCCGGCGGGACGCCCTGCGAGCGGCTTTTCTCACATTTGATGAGCAACACACACAGGAGAGTGACTTTTTGACATGAAAAATAGCATGTGGTGAAATACAAATAGGATCACAATCAGGAGGAAGTAGTTCATACTGGAGATGTTGACAAGACAAATGTTTGTTCATTGGGTTGTAATAATCTGTAATCAGAGCACAGCAAATGCGTTTTCCATCAGACTGTTTTGTAGTGCAGATAGATTTGAAAAATTGCCTTAGGACTGTGATCAAACACTGGAATCACATCATCGCAAACAGCCAGTATTAGAACATTTTGTAAACAGTGTTTATCTGTAATCGCTGTCTTTTTTTTTTTCTGACATAGTAAAAAGAAAAAGACATCATCTTACTCTTTTTTTTATTTTTTATTTTTTCCCCTTGAGTGGTGGTTGGCATTTAGAGTGGAGATGACTCAGTGCTACGTTTTATATAAATACTGTTGACTTTAGAAATCAGACCTTTGGGAGTTTGTAGTTCCTCAAATAGCCGTAGAGATGGGCAGCGTTTCTCCAAAGTGAAGGTACGTCCTGCTTTGCAGCAGACTAAAGAGAGGTCATTTAAATGATTTGACGTATTTGCTTTGGAGATTTAAAGTGAGGATCATGTGTTTCATTTTATTGTATTTTTTTGCCCAGGGTTATATTAGTAATATTCTGTTAAAAATAGAAATCATTATTTAATTTTTTTTAAAAAACTGTACATGGTGCCAGAAGACAAGTGCTATATAGGTTGACTCCCAAAGGCCTCCAGTATGAACAGCGAACATGCATTGGCAGCACGTGTACGATTTGTTTTTGGTGTTTCTACTTGTGAAAAATGGCACTTTTGTTAACTGGGTTATGTTCACTGGCACAGCATAACACCTCCAGAGCAGGAAGTGTTGCATTTTTGCACCCCATGAAAATTCGTGAGGAGGTTGTCCGAGTGGACAATGTGTGAAAGAGCGAAAGACGTCAGCGTGTCTGAAACTTTCAGACACGTTTTATATTTCGCAGGCGGCTTAAAAAGGTATAGGCAGCTGTTATTTTCCATTTCTTACCTTTGCAGATTCACAGTTCCACATTGTAGCTGGGAAACGTCTGGTTTTGGGGGCTTGCCTCGCTCCTCTAACCTGGCTCGTTGCCGGTGATTAGCTTGATGTCTGGACATGGTGAGAAACAGACAGAAGGATGGAGAATGACACCGTCAAACGTTTGGGACAGGTGAATGAAATAATGTAGTGCATCTGGTTAAATGCACAGCAATAACGTAAAACATTATATCTATCTACTGGGTAATAAAACATCCCCCTTTAAGCTACTGAGATATCAAACTGACATCAAAGAACCATCAGCAGTGAAGGCTAGCTGGGACGTTGCTGGGAGTGCAACCATTAGCTGGGAGGCTAATGGCGGAAGCTAATGTCTGCCTCCTCTTCTGAATCACGCTGATCAGTTGGTTGGTCCACAGGTTGCGGAAAAAAATGTGATTGTTCAAGTTATAAAAAAAGAATAGCCTTCTACTTTCCTGTCTTTTCTCTTCTCTTCCTGCGCATTGGTTTTCTAAGCAGAACAGCCAATCAGAAGAAGCCGAACAGCGGATCTGAACAGCGCCAACAACGCAGAATACACCATCAAAACTAGAATCACAGAGCCTCACTGATGTTCCAACTTCCAGTTTTTCCTGGATAGCAACTTCCCATAACACTCACTAATACATGTCACACACAAGTAACCTACAAGGCCACCTCTCTAAAAGGGTGAAGATTTGCTGCTAACACATTCTTCTCTGCAAGGTACAAAGATCGAGACTCTCAAAGTGTGAGCTCTTCACTTCGTCTCAAAGAATATCAGCCTTGCTTTTTGCTAGCGTTATATTTTCGGTCCATGGTAAGACGCATGAATGCAAAATGAATGGAAATCAATGGCTTCCTGGAACTGCAGTGGAATGCCGTGAAGGAAAAGAGCTAAGACAGAGCAGCGTGGTTTGATTAGCTTTGGTGTTAAGTGTATGTGATTAGGAGTAAATGGGCTAAATCGGAGCAACCTTTTCCAAAACCTTAAACAAGAGCCACGAGTAGATAAACAAATAAAAAACATTAGCAGGCAACGTTCGGTAGATCAATATAAAAATGTTCATCTTTATTCCTTATGATCAGATGTAAATCAGGTGCCACCAGGCTTCTTTCCAGATGTATTATTGGGTTAATTGTATATAAATGACATTTTAAGGAGGCAGTGTTTATACTCTGCAGAGGATCTAATTACATTATCCTGATGTTCTTGTTGTTAATGAGAAATTTATCTTCCAAAACTTTCATTTACTTTTACCGGCAACACACGTCTTGCCATTTGGCGGTAACTGTATGACTTCTTGAAAAATACATGTTGTGAGTGAGATCCTCGCCCAGTATTTATCTTAAAGACTTTGCCGTGTTGTTTCAGGGGCCGTTAACATCTGGCAGATGGTCTCATAAACCCGACGACGAACATAGAGCTTTTTAATGTACAGTTTATAGTACATTAATGTTTGAATGAATCCAGGAGATGTATCCGGAAATCCCTAGACTCCCACACACCACAGCTTGCGCAGTCTTTAAACGTCTTCTGACTTGTGAGTCAAGAGGTACTACATTCAGGTATTGTGTGACTAGCTCTGAATGAACACGCTTAACTCTTAGAGCTCTGGGAGTATTTTAGCTTGTCAAAAACATAAAGAAGTCATCATTTTCTTCAACACAACGTGACTAACATGAAATGAAACATGAAACTGACACTGAAACGAACTTAAGTCGGAAAATTGATATAAAATGTTTATTTATTTTGCTGTCAATCATTCAAAAAACGTTTTAACCACATTAAATTACACATGTATTAGCCACATATGGGGCGGCACAGCAGCAAAGTCTCACAGCGATGGTCCCAGGTTCTCTCTGGGTACTCCGGCTCCCTCCCACCGTCCAAAGATATGCTCGTTATGTTAACTTGTGATTCTAAATTGGCTGTAGGTGTAGGTGTGAGTATGAATGGTTGTCTGTCTTTCTGCATTAGCCATGCGATAGACTAGCGACCTGTCCAGGGTGTACCCCACTGACAGCAGGGATAGGATAGGCTCCAGCCCCCAGCGACCCTTCGCAGGAACAAGCAGTTACAGAAGATGAATGAATGAATAGCCGCATATGAGGGGAGCAATTAACACAAGCTAAACTTAAATTTAAAAAAAAAACATTATAGTCCAGGTGTAAAATTCAATTACAAGATCCAGACCTGCTTCTGACCAAGAGCGATCACATCACATGCCCTCCGGGAACCTGAGCTGCCCCCTCCAGCATGGAATCATCTACAAACATATGAGTAATACACAAAGTTGACGTTGTGTGCCATCTGTAGACATTTTAAAACGTGGCCTTTGATAATTTTTGATCCAACTTTTTCTCTTCCGGCCTCTGTAACATCTCAATTACCTCTCGGCAATCATTCTCATCTTATATTAAGGCATAAATGTCTAGGAATACTTTGCTACGACTCACAAAAAAAAAAAGGAGAAGAAGAACAAAAGTACATGGTTTAATTATAAACTACGCAGTGTAGGAAGTCGAAACAGGACTCTTAGGAATGGTTAATTTTAACAGAGAAACTGAACATCCATAAAACCTTGTATTTTTTTCCTTATATAATATTGGTTTGTTAGTGTTGCATGTTGGACCTTAGGTTTGCACTGCCTCAAAAGGTTAAGAGACACTAACACTGGTGCAAAAAATTAGAAATACACCATAAAATGTAAAAGTAAACATTACTAACTGATCTGATTTAAGTTAATTAACAGAGCGTTCGTTTGAGCTCAAATTAAAAGGTTTCTGGATAAATTAGACATTGAATTTAAACAAGTTTCTTTTCACCGTCGAATAAAGTTCAGCAATCCAGGTTGATAATAACACTCCATCCCCTGCGATAATTGAGGTGAATCACGTTGCGCTCAGTGGCATTGAGACCGGAGCAACAGTGCACATGTAAATAACCCTCACAGGTGAAGAGGCATATGTGTTTAATGAAAGTTAACGTTCAGTAGATGTGGAATAAATGATGAAACTGTAATGTAGAATATGTAATCTCGAAGCCTTCCTTTAAAATTAGCACCAGCTTTGAAAGTGTTTCTTACTCTCGTGATTTTGAGTCAGTTCTCCACACTGAAGCGGAGTCGATCTCCACTGCTGCTGTACTTAAAAGTTAAATTTAGCATCTCCCCATCCTTAAAAATAGATGCGTAATGAAAGCCAGTGTTTCAGCAAAAGGCAGACGACTTGAACTTTACCTCTTGTCATATATTTATACAGCAACACAGACCTCTTTGCAGGCATACCATTTCCAGAGAGAAGAGAGTACATTACATTAATCTGACTAATGAGCTATCACATTGAATAAATAAATCTACAAGAACAATAATGTATTTTAATAAGAAATGCTAAAGGCCACTCAGATGAAAAATCACCTCTCAAAAGTCTTAGCCTATAGAATAAATCTGACTTCCCCGTTTTGTTGACACGTGGGGGGCCATGTGAAGTTGATTTTAATAATTGATCACCGCAAACTGCTAGGAGAGAGCTTTGCTGATAAGCAAAAGAATAGGTTTTTGTGTTTGAATCACAGCATCCTATCGATCCTCTTTGAATAACGCTTAGTGGAAGAGTCACAGACTTAGAGATTATTTATGGATCCCTCTTGACCTTAGCATTTCTCTGGGAGATTGTGTTTAAGGCTATGAAATTGACTGGCAAATCTGCACACACACAATGGATAAATCTAAAGTGACAGCAATAATCAGAGTGGAGAGATTAGCAGTTCTCAGCTTTATTTTTTCATCCTACCAAGACATACATCATCATCAGCAACGACTAAGGTGGAGCAGCCTCACCTGGCGGGGTGGTCGCTCTTAGCCCGCGTGTCTTTTGCGACACCATTCTCATTTGTCACCTCTGATCCATCAGCAGTTATTTGCTTAAAATAGAGACAGCACAGGAATATTTTGCGGATTGATTTCAGAGGAATCTGGTTTAATACAAATGCAAAATCCAAAAGTGAGGGCCATTTCTGCATCCTGATTTCCTGCGGTTAAAACGTTTCTGTGCAGAATACCAATCTGAAGCCTGAAGGCATTTTAAATGCTTTGTAAGAAACAAACCAAAAAAATCTAAAAGTAAGCATGCACTAGCTTTTAGGGGCCTCACATGCAATCCTAAATATTTCTATTCAACACTTGTGGTAAAGGGACTTATTGTGTTGTCATTTCTTTGCCGACTTCACTTGATTTCTGGGCCGAAGTGAAGATGCCCAGAAACAAAGTGGTTGAAAGATTTGTTTTATAGAGTGGACTCCATGTGCACGCTGTGCCAAACTAATACGCCACAGTCTGAGAGAGCAATCACATGGAAATGGAAATTTGAGCAGCTTAAAGATGAAGCTCATTTTCCCCTTAAGAGCATTTGAGCGTTGTGCCAAAATGTGCGATTCTCTTTTTCACAGCGACTGTATCAAGGGTATACTGGCTGTTCACAGCCTCCTTCTGTTATCCATTCTTTACACTTTCACTGTGCCCGATGCCAGAAATTACTGCACAGAACAATAGCACAAGTGGGTCTTTGTTGTTTGTCCAAAATGTCACAGACATCATTTAACAGATTATTTTATACAAAAGTTTTTTCTAAGTTAGAAACATTTTAATGAATGATTTAGTTCAGCTCACTTAAACCACCCTGACGCCCACACAGCAATTGTTCAGTCATTGTTCATGTGCTAATTTGGCCTGTCAAAGTTTGGATTAAAGTCATAATCACGTTTCGAAATCCTAAAAAAAAAATAATCACAAGAGCAAAAGTGAAAGGACTTTAAACTTTTAGTTAACTGACAAACAAGCTAACTATTAAGAAAAGAAGAAAAACCTTTATCTGTCCCGCAGATGTACGACAGTAACCCGTTCTGCCGATTCTACCTAGCATGAGAACACTGCTGCTAGGCAACTGTTGCCGCCTGGAAACCGTCAAGGCTAAAAGTTTAGCAAGCTAACGACTAGATAACTCAATGAAAAGCTGAAGCTGGTGGTAATATCAACATTTTCCTCAGACATGCTGTGAACTCAGACCTTAACAAAAGTTTCCACTTATAAAGTCATGAATACCACAAAAAACAACAACAACAAAGCTATGCTAAAGCGATTAAACACAGGCTCATTTCATAGCAACGCCAATGTTACAAAGTGTTATCACCTACCTAAAGGCGAGGCTTTAATAACGTTAACAGCACCGTCCCCAGCACCTCCTACCGACCAGATTTGTGTAAATAACTGATCACAATCATATAATTTTCTGCTTTAAGAGGAAAGCATAACAGCGACCATTGCTGTCCTTTATCCATGTCTCCTTAACACATCAAACTCAAAACAGCAGACTTGCGTGCGGATGCTAAAACCATGATGGAAATGTCCTGATGCAATTATTAGCTGTTAAATGAAATGTGATTTTCTGGCACACATGTTGCAGACGCAGACCCTGAGTGAAAAGTAAATGGTCTCAAATTTTAGACAGTGAGGAACTGTATGAGGGCTCTTTATAGGTTGTCAAGTTGTAAAAAGAATAGTCTGCAAGATTTAATGACAATAAATAACTTAAGATATACACCAAACAGCCACAACATTAAAACCACTGGCAGGTGAAGTAAATAACACGTAGCACCCACCGGGACCAGACCTGACACCCCGACCCCATAGCAATGACACTCCTTGATGGCAGCAGCCATCCCCAGCAGGATGCAGCCACAGACAGACACACAAAAATGCTTCAGGAACAATTAAAAAAAAAACACACAAAGAACAGCACAAGGTCTTGACCTGGCCTCCAAATTCTATAGATCCCAAATATCTGTGGGATGATCCACAGAGGCTCCTCCCCTCAACCCACACGACACCACAGGACACCCTCAGAAGGCCTATGTCCGTTCTCTGATGAGTCACAACTGTTTTTGGATGCACAAGGAAGACCTACGCAATATTGGGACATGGTCATATTGTTATGCCTGGTCCATGTATAGTTTCTCTTTCAAAGTAAAGCATCACAAACACTTCTCTTAAAGGCTTACTTGGGTTACATCAAGGATTTATTGCCGTTTTCCTAAACTTTCACACACAAAAAAGAGGCGCCCTTATAGTTTCCCTTCCGCTGTATGAAGAAAAAAAAGAAGAACAAAACCCTTTGAAGGTACACTTCCTTCCTCGGCTTATTTGGAAGTAAGGTACTTCCTCTTTTTAAAACTGTACCTTTCAACACACTGAACTCCAAATTCAAAGAACACGTGAGCGAAGAGCCGAAGTGATGAAAGAATGAGACACCGAGACGGAAAAAGTAAAAGACCGGGAAGAGGCCGGGCTAACGTGCTAGTCGTCGCTCACAGATGCTAATCTGTAGTGATGTATTCACAATCTAATCCATGCGTATGGATCCTTTTGTTGGCATGCCCAATCAATACGGACAAAGTGACTACAAAATATCTACATGAGAAATTCTTGCAGCTGTACGTGGCGCTGGCTGAATATTAACGACCCTGCAGCGGTGTGCATCTATACGTTGAACCTGAGTACGTGTGAATGGGGCGGAGGTTAATATGCGGTTGCGGGGACCAAGTATTAGCAGTGGATTACAGGTGACTAGCAGGCTTTTGAGTCTCTTTCCTGTGATACCCTTTGAATGTGTTCACTCCCTTTGAAGTGATGTCAGTTTTAGAATATCTCAGCCCTTTAATGTTTAACCATGGGTGTTTGCGTTCAAGAATCCTTTTTCTTTTTTTAAGAGGAAGGAGATGAAAGCGTCACAACCAACAGCCAGCATCCATCAAAGAGTGCCCAAAAAATAATAATTATATAAATAAATAAGTAAACCGTCTGGGGAAAAAGTCCTGCACATACAAAGCATGACTTGTTAAAACACAAACGGCGAGGCTGTTGTTGTGTCTGCGCCGGGTGATTGGGGTGCAGCAGTCGGTTAAAGGAGTCGAGAATGACAGGCAGGCAGATCCTGACAGTGCTCGCTCGCTCGCCGCGCCGTCGCTGGATTTGATCGACTGATTGTGTGTTTTGCAGCAGTAATGAGCTTTACAGTATGTGCGTAATGTGCCAGGAGCCGATTCGTATGCTGGATGAGCTAGCTAATTGTTCACACTGCACATTCCCCCCGCCCCCAGTCCCATGGCTCCTCTGATTTGGATTCATTTAGCCTTTATTTTACCTCATTATACAGGCCTGTGCTATTGCCAGGTTGTATGTGCGGTAAAAAAAAATAAAAAAAAATAAACCGAACGACCCCGCGCGTCTCTTCTTGAATACTAAACAAAGTCGGGAAGGTGCAAATTTAAACTGAAAGGTGAAATATTTCGGACTCTAAAGACTTCCTCATCTCTCCTCTTGTCATTTCGTTTTATTGCTTTCAACAAGACGCCCGCAAAAATACTCTTTTATTAATTCTTCATATTGCAGGAAAAAGCCCTACTCCCCAGGCGAACTTACCAATGAACTGTGCTTCCATCAAACTTGAGCAAGCACGAGGAGCAGTAGTGGTGGAGGTGGTAGTAGTAGTAGTAGTAGTCGGGCCGTTTTCTTATAATTTCAAACTGGCTCAGAGCAAAGAGCTGTATGGCTAGAAGGGAGGGTGTAGAGCTGCAGTTCAGTAGGTTTTGTAAGCCGAGGGATGAAAATGTTCTCTGATGCTGATCCTGCGGTTGCTCTGGATCCCAAACAGCAGCACAGAGAACTGACAAAACCGGGTATTTACTCTGGCATTCGATGGCAGTCTCTCATCTGCCCAAAACAAACAGTCCGATGCATGGGCCTGATCTTTCTGGAAAACACAATCAAATAAAAAAAAAAAATACTCTGCTCCTCAAAGCCTCACCGGTCTTTGCTCCCGCACTCGCAGCATGGATGAACCTGAGATTTAACAGTTTGCGTTTAAATTTGAAAGAAAGGAAACTCCTGGGTAGTGATTCACGACTGCTGGGGGAGTCTCCACCACCGTGACTGCGCTATCGGCCCACGCTCGCTAGAAAGATTGCCAAGAATTTTACTTCTTAATCATCGTGTTCGATTCATCTGTATCGCGCACAGTGTGACCGAAAGTGCACCCATGTGTGCTTGAGAGCGTGTTCCTGCTCTGCGGCTTGGCATCTACTTCTTGTGTGGGCAATACACCCCTGAGGGTAGCACCCCACAAAGCAAGTAATGGTGCTAAGCATGCAGACAGAGGAATGAGAGACATTTAGAATCGTGTGAGGTGTTAGTGCCGTCGTGCGACTTCTCCTCTTTATTTCCTCAACGATGTTCATGTCTTCTCTGTTCGTTCCCTCAGCTGAGAAGAAATACTGTACAACGTCTTACATTTATGATTATATTGTGTTGTTCTTAATGGGAGTAGTAGTAGTAGTCAAAAAGAAGTTGTCTTTTTAGTTATTAGTATTATTTCTACAAATAGAACAAACACCAGAGCTGGATGCTGGACCTTATCTGTTGAGATAGGACCCAAATGCAGGTCATGCACACAAGGAACCAGGCATTAGATGAAATAAGTTTAATGAAGGTCTAACAATGAAGGTAATAAAAGGTGCTACTGGGGCAGGTAAATCCAACCATAACCAAAAAGTAAGAAAAGGACACATTATGTCTGATTTTATTGTGATGTCCCACTAGATGCAAACATAAATGCAATATGGCTTTTCAAATGTAAACAGTCAAAATAAGTTACCGAAAAAAGGGCCAAAAAAGGCACTCATTTATTTTGAGTGAAAATTGCCTCAAACAACACTACAGATAATATCAAAACAAGGAAGACAAATGCAGCGAATAACTCCGCATGATTCCTCTTGAGGTAGGAGATCAAATTTGATTTATTAAAGGAAGACGCCTTGTTTCCTCCTCTCATAACCACCTTTGCTTTGCAGTCATTGCAAATCGCAAATTTACTGTTAGTAGGTGACACTTGGAAATACTTCCAAACCACGGACATCTCATACACCGGGCGAGCTAGCTTGTTAGCCACGGTTAGCAAACTAGAAAAAACACAAAACGTTCAGTCAAGTCAACACCAGGGTAGAGTCTCAATCATCCAGGTCATGGTACTGTACGTCTGAGAAACTAAAACAAAGACCAACGGACTTGTTTGAGTCTTCAAGAAGACATTTCACCCCTCACTTAACCCTTTCACTGTATGATCTGTTCATAGTTGATTGAGTAAACTGAAATAAAAATACCGCAAATTTATGATATATTCCTGCTGGTGGTAACAAAACTTTGACATGATTATCAAATATTGTAAGAATATTTTAAGTTTTCAAAGTAGTGTATTACCGTACTATCTAGTTTGGAATGATCAGTTGTGTAAAGTACATTTTCTTAAATATATTTTGAGGTACCTCCAGAGTCTGGTGTATAAATTAACTTCAGGTACACTGCACATTTCATTGCAACTCATTTTATTTTTTAACTTTGGGAAAAAGACACGCAAGACGGTTGGGGTTAGGGCTGAGCACAGGGGTAAGCGGTCCTTCATCGAGATTACACGGCATGAAATAATATGCCAGAAATATGCGCTACTCGTACACCCCCTGGATGAGACCAGTCCAATTTTAGAGGTTCAGATCGTCCCTTTTTTTTACTCCACTACGTTTATTTGACAGCCGCAGTTAAAAGTTAATCACCAGCTCAAGATTCGCCAGCATATTAAATGACTCCACGAGTGTATGAAATAGTTGTTTTAATCATGAATTTCTCACATGAGGATTAACAGTCTTATATTACTTCAGAAAAACTTTATTTTTTTTCCCCAAGCCTTTTCATTTTTTAACGGTTGTGTATATTTGCATTGGTGCTTTTACTTAAACCTGTATTAATTGATCTCTTGGCCACTTGGGAAAAAGCACACCACGCAGCACTGACACCCCGTCACCTTAAAGCTGTTTTGGCAGACTTATTAGCAAACGCTCTGTTATTTTGCACATCCGGCAGATATGAAGCAACATTAGCATTCTTCTGGAGTCGCATTTCAGGTGACCTGATGAATATTCACTCGACGTTTAGTTCTGCATTTGTATCCTAAAACTCTTGAGGGAAATATTGGCTCTTTAGCTGCTGAATGCTCCACTGTGTTCAGCAGTTAGTCTGAGTTTGCTTCTTGTTTATTGTCGGGCCGATCATGTGGAGTGGGTTTTTTTGGAGCTTCCCGTTGCAGTGAGAGTGAACTGAAACAGTAAAGTTTGTATACACCGATCTAGCATAACATTGTGACCACGTTCCTAATATTGCATAGGTCTCCCTTGTGACTCCAAAACAGTTGTGACTCATCAGAGAATGGACATGGGTCTTCTGAGGGTGTCCTGGGGTGTCTGGCAACTGGATGTTGTTACTGGTGGTCTCTGTGTCCTGTGGGTTGACGGGAAAGGTCTCTGTGGATCAGGCTTGTTCCACTGCAGCCTACATATACTTGATCATTTTGGGATCTAGTACATTTGGAGGCAAACATGTGTCAGGCTGCATCTGCTGGGGACGGCTGCTGCCATCAAGGGCTGTCATTGCTATGGGGAGGGGGTGCCTGGTCTGGTCTAGGTGTAGGTGTGAGGTACATGTCTAAGCGTCAAATGCCAGGTCCAAAAGTTTCCCAGCAGAACATTGTAGTGTCACAAGACGGCAATGTTATTTACTTCTACTGTTAGTGGTTTTTAAGTTGTGGCTGATCTACTACTATCAACAACAGCCAAGCTTTAAGCATCATTCTCAGTACATCCTCCTTTACCAATGTGCACGGCATGATAAACTACATTATGTATTTAAGGTGACGTCCGTGAATTTAAGTTTCAAATGTAGATAGGCTGTCAGGCAGAGACAGACATCTATCTTTTTTTATCTGAGGTGAGAAGTGCAGACAAACGTGTGATCAGACCAGCGTATCTGCGGGCGCGGAGGTAGGGACACAGTTTGCCGTATAGCTGCACAGATGCAACGAGCTCCCTGTGTGAGTCTGTCAGTCTGTTGGACTCTGGTTCGCCCGGCGTGTGCTTGATTGGTGAGGGGTCTTTGATGTTGTGCTGCGAGATCTCGCGCTCTGATCTGGAGCATGACAGAGACGACACTGCGTGAGGAGATTTGGCGCACACAATATCACGTTCCCGCTCATATCCACACGACATCACAGCCACATGTGTCTCCTCCGTCCTGCACGTCCTCGCCTCGTCCTGCTCCTCAGAACAAACGGACTCGTTCCCATTAGAATAAGCTTCAAACGCTGCCTTTAAATTGACAGCACAATGCATGCTAATGGCGTTGGAGCTGCGGCCGCACCATGTATTCCCAGAGTAGTTACAGAGGTGTCTTAGCCGTTTCTGAGGAAGATAGGGAAAAGCTATTACAACTTAAACTGCATAAATTGCCGCAACCAAATGTGGCCATCTCAAGTCATGTGGGTGGTACCCTAACAATGAAGTCAAACTCATCTAAGGAAGAATAACGCGGCACAGCATATAATTTTGTTTATGCCGCCGCAATGTATTGCTCATTTGTTTACATTGGGTGTCAGCGGGGGAAAGATTAAAGAGATAACTTTAACCTATAGAAGCTGAAAACAGCAGTGACAGAGCAACAGAGACTGTGGAGAAAAAGGCAACAAAGAAAAGCAGAGGGTACGAGGATGTAGGAACGGTTTGATTGATCATAAAGGTACCGATATTCCCCTAACAAGCTTAGCAAACCGAGCCTCTGAAGAATTTCTTTTGAAAACGATGACCAACAATTGTTAACCGGCGGATGCACACAAAGAAAAACACCGACAATACAGATACAGTACAGACCATTTCAGACGGTTCCACTTTGGGAGATAGTTGGCAAAGTTTATTTCCGTCAAAGCCAGCAGGTCTCGGCACAGTATGGAGCCGGTGTTGCTCCTGATGTCTTCACAGCGGTGGCGCAGCCTTACAGTGAGGTTACCCAAATTTAATTTGATGTCTGACTTTGAAGTTTTTGTTTACAGCACAAGTTTTTTTGTTTATTTTTTCGGGGATCTAGTTTGCGGCCTCGCATAAATGAAATATTGGTTTAATTTTAAAGAATTTGAACGGCTTTAAGTCAAAAAAAGTTTATTTATTCGTTTTCTTGGAGTATCCAGGTCGAGCAACAGGTTTTAATCTATTTTTTTTCTTCTTTTCAGCCCAACCTCCCTAGTAATTATAGTAATATGAATTAATATTTTATGTTCAATATCAACATTCAGCATCAGTGCAGGAAGTCATTTATCACACATGGAAGACTGTAAGGGCTCATACAATGGATTAAACATTAGATTCATGGAGTTTGCATCCTACCAGACCCTTTTATTAATCACATTTCACAATCTTTGTTGCAGTAGACCACCCACACTCACGTATTAACCACAGTTTATTTGCCATAGCCAAGACTTTTGTTTCTAATCTTCACTTGTCTTGTAGAAAGTGACTTTGCTACTGGACATTATGGATATTTCATTCAAAATCTTCAGTTACATTCGTTGTAAACTGACTTTTTAGGTCGTTGGTCCAGCTACTAACATGTATCTTGAGGGATTATAGCACAGTTTCTTGCCCAAGACCCCCAAGAAATATTCAGTTGTTGCAGCTGCTAACTGAATATGAAATAAAACTAAACAAGAATTAAAGAATAATATGCAATAAAAACACGTTGCTGCTGCAAACAGAGCATCAGTGACTTTATTTGTGTATGGATGCCTCCAGGGTGCGAGTTATATCTGAAACTTGTGTGTGTGTTTCTGAAATAATTAAAGTTGGCGCAGAGATAAATACGTAAATAAATAATTAATGTGTGCGATTTCATTATGTTTTTATCACGTTACCATGTGCGCACACGAGAAGCTGTGTGCGGTAGGCAGCGATCGATATGCTGCCGCACGGCGAATTTGCATACAGAGCGCGATACTGTGATTGAATCTCAAGTGGTGGCTGGAGATGAATTTTAATGCCAAGTTGTGGACACATGTACTTAAAGGTGGTCACTTGTGATCCGATAATGCAGAGTGCGCATTGAAAAATGTAAGACTTACAAGTTTAACGACTGGGTGGCACAATCGCATGCAGACGGACTAGTCAGTCACGACGCTCTCTGCATGTAGTTACCATGTTCTCTATGTTGTCAACAAATATTCTCGTATTGGTGGAAGCAAGAAGTCAAACAAATGAACTCGGGCAAGTTTGTTTGACTCACTCCTTCTCAGACATGCTCTCCCTTTGATCACATGGCTCTCTTGCTTGTTTCCCTGCACATTCAACAGACTTACAGTCACGAGGACTTGGAGACTCAATTGCCCGCCGGTACGAACTTGAATGTGAAACCCCAGCAAGCCTCGCAGTCACTGAGGCTAATTGGAATCCAAATATAGAATAATAAACCTGCGCTTTGCCCACGCTACTGGTCGTCATGGTTATACCTCCTCGGGGACGTGTTTGAATACCGACACCAGTCAGACTCATCGCGGAGCCGCTTTTTTTCCTCCTCCATGTGTTTGAGTTTGCATGTGTGTTTCTGGCCTGTCAGTGCGGCACATCAGCAGTCGTAACAGGCGGTCCCTGCGGAGGGCAGACTGACAGGTAGGTAATGATCAAAGAGGCCGTTTCCTGTGTTTCATGTTGGGCTCAGAGAGAGACACATCTGTACCGCCGGTGCCTCCGCTTTTTAATGGGCTCGGGTTGCAGAAAGCTCATTTCACACGTGTGCATGCATGCGCGTACGAGCCCAAACTTCCGAGTCGTTTGGAGACTCTTCACGTTAACTGCTACTAACACATTTCTCAGGTTTAGCCTCACTCTCCTCCGTAGCACGCTCCCTCCTTCCTTTTTAATAAATCGCTGAACTCTTGCCGCCTGCGTGCTGGCTCTCAGTCATCTCAGGCTGTCATCTGAACTGTATTGCACATCCATGAAATATTAACCCAAAGGGGATACACAGGCAAAGCCACCCAGTCTCCAGTTAGGCCGCCTCTCCTCCCCAAGTAAGCAGGACTATCTCTCTGACTCAGGTGCCAGGCCACTCACGGATATCTTACCCTCAATCTTGTGTCCACAGTAGCCAGTGGCTGCGTGGACGGGTTTGTACTCCGCTCTGCCAGTTTCTGTTTAATCAATTGAAGCAATTCAGATTGTATTTGAAGGAGGCCAAATCCCATCTCAGGTTGGATGTTGTTGGAAATGAAGTGCTTCCTCGAGGATGGGTGTAAAAACAGCTGCACTTTATCTGGAAGATTAAAACTTCAGGGTCACGGTAATCTGTCTTAATGAAACTGTCAAGTAATCCGAGAATCTGTAAACTCTGTGTCGCGCCGGCGCTTCGGGGGCGCTCGCCTCGTCGCATGCTAGCCCACTGAATTTATACATGATTTTTCAATTACTGATTGGCAGACTAGAGGGTTATGTGATTGCTATGAGAGGGAAATTAACTAGCAATTAACCAATGTTAAGGTAATTGCGTAGCCAATCAAATAAAACTCAAAGCAGGTAGGGGAGGCATGAAGAGCTGATTTAATCATCTATAAGAACCGCTCCTGTATGCACTCTTAGATTTGATCTCTTAGTAACCTTGGCTTTGCTGCTTTTTTATTTATTTTTTTTCTCTCCCTTCTGATTTCATTTTTTACGAGGGGTTTTATTTATTTGTAGCATTCACACCTTCCTAGCGCCGGCCTTGGAGGAAGCGCATGTCAGCACTCGGTTGAGCTTTCAAATGTGATAGAAACATCTTATTTTTCAGTCGCACAAATGGTGATTCACTCAGACATCAGCCTGAACCCTTCACCTAATTGTAGAAAAGCTCCTTTCACGTGCTCTGGAAGCAAGAGACTGAAAATAGGTCACAGAGTTGCCGAATCATTTGACTCCGATATCATAAACATCTTATTCGGGCACTTTAACATCCCGTTTTCTTTTAAAATAGGGAAAATAATTTTGTTGCACATTGTCCAACAGTGTATAATCTATATTGGCCTTTTTGCAAATCTTCACTGGAGATGTGTGAGTGTAGTGAATTTGTTTGTATGTCTTTCAGTCAAGATGTTCTGAATGTATGCTGAGTTTCGGCGCGTATTGACAGACTGATGCACCACTGGTGCGGTCTTACAGCAGCAGAATAAAAGGAGAGATAAACTTTAGACAGATATAGTTTAAAAACACTAAATTATTCAAATTCTTCTGCAGCGTTTTGTGGGCAGCATTCGGTACGGTGCAGCATTTTCATAGCATAGCGTGAGATTTTATTCACTCTCCCAACAGTGGGACGTCGGGGTTAGAAAGTTCAAACCTCAAAACACGACGTGATCATTGACTAGACAGTCATGCATCTGGCTGATCTCGTTCTATTCTTCGGCGGATGTTTCCCAGAGTTGAAAACGCTATAGAAAAGCTTGCACAAGATGCACAGGGCTAATTATTAGCAGCATCTATTTGACCTCGGTTTTTCTCCGTCGCTTCAAAATGGCCTATTATCACAGCTGATGTAGCTAATGTATCCTTGCGGGCGGTGCGATGATAGTCATTCAAGTTCATTATACTGTAGATGGCGTGAAATGGATCTTATATAAGTCTTGGTCACAATCTGTGTCAGACTGAATTATTGTGGTGCTTTATTATGTTAGAAATAGGAAAAGAAAACACATAAAAGCACGGAAAAGGCTGAAAAGAAAGAGAGGAGGCGGAGACTGTGAAGCCGGAGGAGAGGAGAGCTTTTAGCAGGCGCATTATGCTAGCTCAACAAATGTAGCCACCGTATTATTTACATTTACTTAAAGCTGCGATAGGCCTCAGTCTGTCTCCCTCTTCCAGAAAGGACGTGTCAACAAACAGTAGTGAACTCAAGGTTGAACCTTTTTTTTTTTCCCTCTCTCTCCTCTCCCAAGGCTGGCAGCTGATCCCTCTGAAAACCGACTGAATCTCTGAAAGGGTGTGGGGTGGGGGAGGACGAGACGTGTAGCTGGCAAGCATGGAAAGCTTCAAATGATTGATAGCCATTTGTTTTGCCTGCTTAATACAACATAAACTCTCCAGCGATTCATCACCTGAGTGAGGGTTTTTTTTTTTTTTTTTTCACGGTGCCACTGCAAAGCCCACTAAAAATAATTCATTTTGTGTGAGCTACGAGCCAGGCACTAATGTTAAATATTCATGCGGGTCCGGTCTAAATGATGTGGCCATTGGCACACAGTTAGAGCACACTCTGCGGAAGGGAGGAAATGTCAAGCTGTGAATAAATGAAAGCAGTGAGGCCGTATATTACCCTGCCATTGTGAATTTACTATAGTTGCCATTTTGTCCGGCCACTTCAAATAGATCTCGCTTATAATCAATACACTCGGTAAAACATCGAACATATTGCCGCGTCGGCGGAAAAAAAATAAATAATAAAAAGCCCAGGGCTCGCCGTGTTTGCTCATCCTTTATTCACTGTTTGTATTTGTCGCCTAATTTGTGCCTCATGAATGTTAACAGAGGTGCAATTCCTGTTGTAATAGCGCGTTCGCAGCTATCAAAGCGGCTAAGTTGACTCTCCTCGAGGATGTCGATGCACTTCGAGCTCCCCTTGTAACGCCAGATCAATACAGCTTGTGCCTATGCAGCTGTTATGGCTGGCTGGTATCGACTGTCACATCAGTCAGCCGCGTTCATTTCTGAGATGTTTTCACTTCACGGCGTGGCGATATGGAGAAGATGTTGTCACGGCCGCACGGAAATAGTTTGGAGACGCTGAAGGTCCACCGTCTGCCGTGATATCAGTAAGCACAGAGGAGGGGGAGGGCGAAATATAAAATAATAGAACTTACTGGGTTGAGTATCCATTTAGGCGAACTCAAATAGAGAGCATAATGTCCGCTGTGCATCATTTGGACGGAATAGGAAATGCTAAATGGCCTCATATTGACAGACACACTCTAGCAGCGTTCATTTTCATCACACACATCCACACATGCCGCTCACACCCGCGCACACATTTCTTCCTGCAGTCTCTGACTAATGAGGCCTGGGGCTGGAGATGGTTCCATCAAGGAACTTCCCCCTCTCTCCTCTCTCCCTCTCAAACGCGCACCTGATTGATAGCAGTGATTTGACTGAGAAAAGGGAAATGGGAAATTGAAAAATGGTGGAAGAAGATTGGAAACAACGCGCTGATTATAAACTCTGCGCGGAAACAAAAGGCCTTCCCTCTGCCTTTTCTCTTGGCTGTGAGGTAGCAGGTGTGTGCCTGACAGGTGCCTGATTGAGGCGCACAAAAGACATTACAACCGCAAACAAATGGACGTGTTTAGCGTCCCCGGATGCAGTTAACGTTTTGGGCTGATAGAAGTGATTATGAGTATGTGAGCAGAGGCAGACGGGGAGAATGGGCACAGGTGTTTTGGAGAGTGGAGCAGGAAAGCAGCCATGTTATTGTTGTGATGATGATAATCCATCTATACAATTAATGGTATGCCATCACCAAGGTCATCAGCCTTGGGGGCTGTATTAATACGTTTCATATTGTAATAATAGAGTCTCTCTCTGATGCACTAGAGATGTGAGACCACACAGATTTATCGGCAAGTGTAAAAACGAGAACAGCAGATCCAAAGTCACCGATTTACAAAATAACCTCAATTACCTCGACGCCACCGCCGTTTATTTTGGTCTTTTTATGTTTATGTTCTTGTGTTTTAGGATATTAAAAACAACAACACAACAGCGCTTTTTATAACAGTGGCATAAATTAGCCCCTGTGGGAAGGCTTTGTGTGTTCCATAAATGTGGGAGCGTCTTGGCCGAGGCCCCGGTGGTTTAATATTCTCTGAGAGCTTCCAGACAGCGAGTGGTGGAGCAGCAGATGTCTCTTGACCCTGCCGGACCCCCCCGCCCCCCCCATACTTACCCCTCTGACCACCTCCTTTCCACCGGGCAGGCTGTGGTGATGACAAGCCTGTCAGAAGCATCTCCTAATGTCCTAATTACCCCTCGCGTACACACACACAAACACGTGGAGGGGATTGTGCTTATGTGCACACATTCGCAGTGAGTAAGCAGATATGCAGGCAGACAGGCTGCAAACCACACGCTCACGCCATCGCATCTGTGAAGATTGCTCATGAGAATTTCCCTGGCGCGAGAGAGAGAGAGAGATAGAGAGACCACCACGCTATAGGTGAGGCATTACAGTGTCACCGGAATAGCAAAGCTTCCTCCCTTCAGACTCTTTCGGCGGGCTTTGATTCCAAGTGTTGTGTGCGTACGTTTTGATCCGGCGAAGAATCAGAGCGGCGGTTTTCTCTCCTGTGGTAACAAACGCAGCGCAACTTCTTCTTTCAACCAGCGAGACCGGGCTGAACAGAGGTTTGGCAGCGCCTGCCGCCTCAGAGGAGGAAAACACAAGAAGTTGCAGCGTCACCCGAAATAGACAATCTGAACAAGACGTGATGTGTCACTTTGCCAGAGGTTAAGCTTTGCTTCGGCTTTGAGCAGCAATCTCTACCCTGCTGCATGGTTTTGGGTGCAGGGCACACTGCTGCTGCTGCTGCTGCACTTAAGTCAGTGCTCAGTCAGCCAGCCTTGTTAACATAACAGAGTGGATCACTGTGCCTGCTAGGAAAAAGGAAATCATTGTACCTCCCAGGGAAAGCAGTTGCTTGGTGATTTATGGACCTTTATAGTTACTACATTTGTCACAATCATCATGACTTAATAGTGTGTTACTGCAACGCTCTTCCTGCCTCATATTATGTTGATTTGAGGCGTATAGTCTGGCAGAATAGTTCTTGTTTCCTTGTCAAATTACCTTCTGATAGACGTGTCACAGTAATGTTAAGCAACCGTTGACATCATTTTTTTATTTTTTTATTTCACTTTAATTCCTGCGGTTTTATTTGCGTAACAGGGCGAGAGCTTGGTGTCGATCATGTGAGGCTGTGTGGAACAGCAGCCTGGCATCTACAGTCGTCAGAGATGTGTTAACGCTCCTTTTTTTTTTTTTCTTGACACGACTGTGAGAGACGAACACTACCTGAGCTGTGCAGAGTTGTCATTAAAGCGGTGGGTAGCACGGAAATGTTCGCGTGTTTTCTGAATGACAGGTCAGCGTCAGATACAGCAGTGAGATTTCTTTTTTGTTTTCCAGCGCTGGCGTGTCTTAATTTTCCTTTTATTCATAAGAGCGGCTCATCGTTTGTTATCTGCGTGTAGCTGACTCCAAAAGGAGTCAGGCCACCAAATTCAATATATCTGCTTTTTATCTGTCAGCATTTCTGGAGGATTACCTCTTAATCTCCCAGCATAAACCCTTTCTTCAGCTACATGTGTCCTCCTGGCTTTGCACACACATCCAAGCCATAGGTTGGACATTTGCGAAGCAAATCCTATTAACAAAAAAAACAATTACACATCTCTGTGGGGATATTTACAAAATCTCCCTTTTTTGTTGCAGTTTATCAAGAAGCAACATGCTTTGCATCTGGTGTAAGGCAACCTGATTACTACGTCTCCGTCAACTCTGGGGAGAATTAATCTGGATATTCCCAGGTTGTGTACAGGTGAAGGTTTTCTGATATCTCACTGGCTGGATTGAGCTGTACTTAAGTTCTGGTTAAAAAAAAAAAAAAATAAGTGGTTCAAGTGGATAAATAAAACACGAATAGGAGTTGATAAAATAAAAAAAATAAAAATAAAAATTCAGCTTTTTGCCCCAAATCCACAAGTTGATGTTTATTTCATGACTTGGGATCTTTGGTTAAAAATTTCTCAACTCCTACTGACCAGGTCAAAAACTGCCCTTTTCACAGTGAGACATTTTGACCGCTGCCCCTCCCCCCTGAGAATAGGTTTCTGTAACTCCGCCCCTCTTCTCGGGGAGATACCAAGGCGGACATGGATCGTGTTGCCTGCAATGAGAAACTACATCAGTCCATAAGGTTGGACCCATAAAAGCTCAATCCACAAGCACTAGAGCACAAAATACTAAAATATGTTAACAGAGATTCTTACACAAACACAAAGTAACGCTTTCCCAGCTAACAGTCAACGCCCTAAATCGGTTAGCCTACTGTTTCACGGTAGCACACACAGCAAACTTGCACCACTACAGCTAAACACCAGTCAGCTAACATTCATACTAACATATAGACATATAGACACACTGAAAGTGTCCGTTAGCCAAACAGAAGCATAGCTTTAGCATGCTAACTGAGCCCCGTGGTTAGCTCTGGTCTGCACCACATTAGCCCCGCTAGTCTTGTTTTATTCTGGCGTCAATTCATACAAGCTACAAATAATGTTAGGAAACCACACCGTGGACTGTAAATCTCACAACATCTTATGAAAAATCACGACCGATGGCCGGTGCTAGTTGGTAAAACAGTGAGGGGGGAAGTGTTAAGAACAAACCCGAAACTTTTTGCTCGTGAGCCTGCCAGGACCGCTTCATTGTCGATGTGTATCCGATGCTTGCTGAAACGAAATGTGGCTTCGCTTGACTAACGTTGTTACTACCTTCGTACACGGAAGGAGGAGGCGGTCTGAAGCCGTGTAGGGACCACTGACTGACAGGGCGGAGCGGTCTAGTTATGTCACAAATTTGTCAAATTTGAAACGACTCGATGAATGACACATTTTCACTGTCAGACCACCCATGACAAACTGACTGCCTGGCCTTTTATCAGCTTTTCTGAGGTTGCTGAACATAAACATTTTGCTAGGGTAAAGAAAGAGCTAGCTCTACTTGGCATCTCTGCTCTCTTCTCTCCATTTGAGAATAAAAATACCATCAAAGACACCACTGCTCCATCTAGGTTCAAACGATGCTCCTATCCAGCTATCAGCCCGGTAAATGTGATGGCAAGATTTGGGCCGTATGTCAATCAGTGGTGTCAGCCGCTTCTATTTGCTGCCATTTAAATTATGTTGCCTCAAAGTTGAGATTTGTTCAACTAGTTCACTATATGTGGAGGCATTGTTGCTCATCACTGATAGAAATCACTGCATTACATTAAAAACGATCTTGTCGTCACAGGTCGTGTCTCCATTCGGGTGAGTTTAGGTCCAAAAATCTCTAACAGTGGTGACTAGTTGAGATGGGCGACGTGGACAAAAAAATGTATCCCGGTAATTTCTGCTATTTATCATGGTAACAATAAAAATGACAATAAATAAACACAATTTTAGCCTAATCCTTTTGACTGTAGTGCATTGGCAAGTTTCGTCTGAGTTTTTTTTTTTTTTACCAGAGGTTTTGGATGAAGTCGACGCTGCTTCTTGCGCATTTTCTTCATATTCTGGTTTGAGCTGGGTTTTAGTGGCGTTACTGTCCTTTGTATGCACTGTTTGTTTGCAAACCTTGCATGTTGTAAATTGCTGCTCCGCATCAGACTTTTAAAACCAAACCAGTTGAAGATAATGGAGGTGGAGCCTCGTCTAGGAACGAGCTCCTCGTTCCCCGGCGTATCTGCTCTGCCTTCCATATTCTTACCGTGGGGAATGTCGGTATAACGATATATCGTACGATGAAATATCGCACATCCCTGGTGACTAGTGGTTAGAGAAGTGGGAACGTTGGGTCACCAGTAGGGTCACCATTCATATCCCCTCATATCGCCTTTGCTCACTACTCTGTCTGTAACAAATGGATGGATTAAATCCAGAAGAAAAAATCCATATATGTGTACATATAGTCTAATCTATAAAGTGGATTTATAGCTTACATCAAGACTAAGTTGACTTTTGAGACCAAGATATTTACTTTACTTTCATATGACAAAATAATATAATACTATATGCGTCAGAGTGTTTGTGCTTTTTTCAAAAGCTTCATTTTTTAATAGCTGTTATTTTACAAGAACGACGTAAGGCTGTAAATTGAACCATGGACATTTTGGTTGAGTGTTTATGCGCCTTAACCATTAGGGCCCTCAATTACCAGAATTGCTGATTGATTTTCTGACAATCATTTAGCAAAGCTTCAGCTCACAAGACAGATTTTTTCCAAACACAACCATTTCGTTTGCTTATGATGGCTGAAAGCTCTCGTCATGTACACCTCGAATCAGGATTGTTTAGTCAAATCTACATGAACGGTTCGAAGCAAAGGGCATTTAAACAATATAATGTATGTATAAGACGTACAGCATATGAATTCGTTAATGTCGATTTGAAAATGATTACGACTGACAACAAAGACTTTCCCGAGGTGTCGGACACAGTTACTTTACTTTCTTTTGCTGAGGAAAGCTGAATAGCTTTGATCGGTTTCTTTTGAAAAAAATCCTGACCTCAAAAGTCGTCGGTGTTTATTGGGTCCACTCTGCAGGAGCTCGCGTCTCCGTCTGATTTCCTTTGTGTCCTTTCCAATGTGGGTGTCTCCGTGGGGAACTACACAGAGCTCCAGCATCCAACTCTGTTGTGTCCTCTTATTCAGTGCGATCACACAGTAGGTTGACGTGCAACACGCTGCAGATCACGAGCATAAATAAGCATGGGAATGTTTTACCTGAAAGGAAGAACATTAATTCAAAGGCATCACACTAGTACTGAGGAGAAATGTTGCCTCATTAGTGTTACCCCACTGCTTTTACTGAGCAGTAGCGGGAGAGAAAGAGAGAGAGAGGCTATGTGCCACTCATACCACATCTCGTCTCCAGAGATCTTAGTTTGCCTCAGTGACTAAAAAATAGTGCATATTATTATGGTTTCATCAGGGTAGCAATGGGTTGAACACGGCTCTGTGAATACCACAGCCTCGCTTCTTACAGAGAACACAATGCGGTGCAAGAATACGGCCTTTCAAATGAGCCCGTTTCCAGCAGGAGGTGCAGCATCGCTGTAAGTGGACTGGGCTGAACAGGAGGATGAGGCCGGGATGAAAAGGAGGAGAGGTGAGGAGACAAGGACAGGCGTTATTTGGAGGACGGCTGGCCTGCCTGCTCTCATCCCTGCGTGATTGACAGATTGGTGCAACGGGTGCACTCGTACGAATGCCATCACGCGCATTTCCCCAGAAATCTGTCTATCAGCACTGTCTAAGCAGAGCGACAGCCATGACATCTAATCACAGGCGAAGCTGGCACCTCATAACTTCTACCTAATGTGCTGCAGGTACAGAGGAGAGAAGGGGAGCGCGGCACGACACCCGCCACCGCCACCACAACGCTATTTATAGCCGCTTCAGAGGCCACCAGCAGGAAGTGGATCATACTGAAGGGTTAGGGAAGGTGTCACCACACTATATCACGAGTCTCAGTGTTCAGATATAGGTCTCTGTTGACAAGATTAAACACTGAGATGCCACGGCATCGGGGTGATACATTTTTCTGGGTTACACTCCTGACAGAGAAACACAAAACGAGGGCAGATACACCACACATACAAGATGATAATGACTCATTTACATAATGTTGCTACAACATTATAATTACCTGGCAATTAAAGCAGCTCAAAAAGCCTCATTATGGGGCTGTCCTGAGGGCTGCTTGGACTGGGACACGTAACGGTGTGCTCGCTGAAGCTCGAGTACGCCTCTATCGCTCGAGATCTCGCGCAGCTCGAATCACCCAGAAGCAGCACCGTGTTGAATTATCACGTAATAAAGTTGTGAGTGACAATCGGAAGCTTTAAACAAGAGGACGGCTTAAGCAGGTGAGATATTGAAACAGGCTCCTGGACAGTGTTCCAAATTTGTTTCCCATCGCGTGTGATTTGTCACTCACGCTTTTTTTTTTTGTCCTGAGGGAATTGCTGACACGTTGAAAATGCACAAAGGAGCGCAACAAGGACATGTGTCATACCTTACACCCTTATTACGCCGGCAATGACAAGTGAGACAAGCAGTCACTTCAACACACTGTACGCCTGGCACTGAAGCTCCCATTGCTCACAGCCAGAGTAAAGAAGCTCCAAAGTCTGTGTGAAATGTCAATATAATAAAAGATGGTGTGTGAAATATAAAAATGTAGATGTGCAGCGGAGGGCAGGGGAGGAAGTCCGTGTGTGAAGGGGGGGGGTTTATGAACAGCAGAGAATGAATGATGGAAGCTCTCCCGAGGGTACAGGCCCTGAGCAATGCTGCAGGGACTTGGGAACACGCCAGTCTCCCATGCCCTGCGAGATGCCAGTTTGGGTGGGCACCGTTCCGAATGGGTGCTCCCTTCTCCAGGATACACCGCGGCTCCCAGGGGAGCGTCTCCAGGCAGTCGCTGCTCCTCGGCAGGGCTGGCTGGAATCTCAATCAGGGACGCGAGGGAGGGAGGGAGGGAGGAGGGAGGGGAAACCAAGTCTGCGTATTCCCTCTGTTCCTCCATATCAATGTAACATTTAGGAAAATAGATGAAGGAAGAAAAATTGTTTATTATGTCGGAGATTGCACAAATGTATGGAAAAATACGATAACCGGACTGCAAAACAAAACTATTACTATGACTTTTGTATTTTTCCTAACTGGTGGAAAATTACACAAATAGCATATGGAGCACGCCCGCTTAGAACTTATGAATACCTTTTTTTGTTAACGCTAGAATATGCCTCTCTGCTTGCTCATCCTGTCTGCTCACAACCTGTCTGTTTTTTGTTTTTTTCCCCCCTCTCCTCTCTTCTGCTCTCGTCCTCGCCTTCACTGCAACAGGAGCTGCTGAAACCCTGACAGGTACTCTTTCTTTTTCCTACCTGCTGTTCATTTGGAAGTGCTTGCCTCTGCCTGTGTCTGTTGATTGGCTGTCCATTGCAGTCTGTTCATCTGTGCATATTTACATGAATGGCTGGTTATGTTGGTATTTCTTTTCAGGAAGGAGGAGATAGCCGCGGGCTGATCCGCTGTTTTTAGTTGTTTTTTTTCAACATTTCGCCACACGCGATGGTAGATTTTAATCTTCTGCTCTGGCCTTATGAGTCCCTTTTTTGATTTGACTTTAGTTTTGGCTCATCTGACTGTTCGCTAATCCCCTTCTGAAACCAAAAAAAATAAAATAATGCACGGTCAAAAATGTTAAAGAACAGATTAAGTGTCAATGTCTTGTCTCCTTTGTGAGCTACAAATGTTAGCATGTTCGGCTAACTGTGGAAAAATTCCTAGCAAACGACCGCATGCTTAGCTAAGTACATTAGTATTTATGTAGGATTACAGATTATGTCGATAAAAGACCTTCATCACGACATTAACATCCACAATATAGTATTTCCTCACTGAATAGAAGCTGATAAAAGATGCTAGCATAGCTTAGCGATGCACATCTTGTGATTTATCAGACTTGTGGACATACATTTATCTCGCTTGTTAAGGTACGGAAGATAAGCAGCCAATCAAATACAAGCCTTGTCCTCTATTATTTGGCTTTAACTTCGGGACCGTTTAGCACAGTGCTTTACATTTCCATATCTTCTCCATGTATCATCAAGTGGTGATACATCGCTTTAGCCTCCTCCATTAGGCGTGATAAAATGAACGTCACCATCATTTCTAAAACACTTTTACGTGACAAGGTCTTAAAATTACTTCGCTGGAAACATTAAAAAGTCAATTGGAAACAGCTTTGGAGCCAGCACTCCATTAGCTAGCGACAGCTGATAAAAATCTGTCAGCTAAAAAATGAAAAGCTGCCACTTCTGTGTGGAGACAATGATCTATTATTGGCAAAGGATTACAAAGCAGTTCGATGGTGAATCGTTGCAAATTGCATATGAAAGCAGAGAAAGCTTGATGGGGGGGAGAAAGCTGCGTCAAGACAAACTAACAAACTGCTAATTGATGAGCTTTTTACATCCAAATATCCTGACTATTCAGGTGAAGTCTTAGATGAGCTACACGGTAATGCGTAGCTTTCTTGGGGATCCTTATTAGCAAGCGTCTGTTTCCTGCTTCCTCAGACGTCTAGTCTTACTCACCATGGCAAATGCGCGAACCTTTTATTTTCCTTTTAACGTGCTGTGAGGTTACTGTGAATTACTGTCAGTAATTTACACGTTTTAGCTGCTATTACCGAAGCCAAATAAACCATGAAGGCAAAAAGCAGCAACAATTATTAGCGCCGCTTTCTAATAAATAACTAGTGTGAAAAAGACAACTTTCGGCAGAGTGTTTAGCTAATCTCTAAACTCTGTGATTTCCAACTCTTAAGGAAAATTAACTCCTTAAAATGTTGTACTCCATTACACAAAAAATCCATCAGATACGTTCCCCTGTATTTGATCAATTTAGGTCCAAAACTTGGTACATCGTCCGTGATGTAAGTAAGTAAGTAAAACATTTAAAAGGGAGAGATTCTGTTAAAAATGATGTGGTAAACTTTGATAATTCTTTAATAAATACTTGGATAATTGTTAATAAATGACCACAGAAGGTTTTTTTTTTTTTTTTTTTTTTACACTTCCACCACTTCCGCCACTTTCTACGGCTTAAGAGCCTTTCCTCCAATCATTACAGCATATCGATTGTTTCAGAAAAACAACACCTTGTAATATTTCAGCCAGTGAAAGGTGTTTTCTCGGGCTGAACATCTCTATGTTCTGGTTGTGCTGCGGCATCATTAAACAAAGGAGTTCACCGAGCTTCTGAGAGAGCTCAAGAAAAAGATGGTCAAATTAGTGAAATTTTTTGAAACCTTCCCATGCAGAGGGGCTAGGAGAAATGGCACGGTGCTAATTATGCCCTGAGACACAAGGCTTCTCACTTGTGAACATCCTTAAAACAGCATTTCATCATGAGCATAAGGATTTAATGACTGAGAAGGATAAAGAGTGAAAAGGGAGCATCAAGGAAGGAGAAGGAGAAACTTTTATTGTTAATGACTGTCTCATAGTCCTGGTTGTTCCTTGAAAGGACACGACTGCTGCAGACAGCGGTGACTCAAGGGAGAGGAATTGGAGGCCGGCTGTCCTGCTTTTCGCTGCCCCTTTCATGTCTTTTGATGTGAAAACAAGACAGAAAAGTTCAAAGTAAAGAACCGGCTTGATTCAAAATGGTGCCATGTCTCCGAACTCCTGATGGAGGAGCCGCGCCGCTGATATTTCCCGATTTCGTCAACTTTTGTTAAATTTGGTCGGCGCTTGGTGCCGTTTTGCATTTCGAGTACGGCTGATGAGCCGAGCCGCCATGCCAGACACTTCGTGCCAGATTGTACATCCCCTTTGAAGGTCTGTATTTCCCTCTGACTGTTTCATTCAGTATGTTGTGATGCAGGAACAGGAGGGCAGCCATGTGTAGAGATACAGGCACTTTACTCTCCCAGACAGCTGCTGGAATGAGTGTGAATTTATCAGCCAGTCATCTGTGCCATGCCTCTGCCCACTCCCCCCGCCCCCCCGCCTCTCCATCCCCACCCACCACCCAGAATTAATGACTGCCTCTCCTCATTTGCACCCAATCATGACCGGGATGCCGAGGCAATTGAAAATGTTTACTTCAATTGCAAAAACCCTCCATGTTCCACAAAGTGGCCTGTTTTCACTTTGATGGGATTGCTAATCACAGCGACGTTATTTATGTGTGTTTTGAATTGGAGATGAGCCTAGGCTAGGATATTGGAGGGGGACCAACCTTGCTTGGGGCTGCTAAACCTTATGGAGAATTTATCTTTTGCGTTTCCCTTTCTCTCAGTCCAACAGATTGGGAGCAGAATAACCTTGCTTTGAGGGCTGCTCTGTGTTGCTGTTTTGACTGCCAAATATATTACTTTTACAGCGATGAAATGAAATAGACATCAAAACACTTCACATTGCTTTTGCCTCATTTCGGCGGTGCACAGCACGGAGGAGCTCCACTTGATATCATTACACACTTTAACACTGTCAGATTATTTTGATTTGATGCTCTTGAATATCTTAATTTATTTGGTATTTAAGACGCTGAGGGACAACTGGCCAGGTGCAAATTATATGAACCTGGAGAAAAAGCTGAGTCGTTCTTATTTTACGACTCTGAAAGCCAGAATCTGGGACGAATATTTGCTTTGTGGGTATTGATAACTCCATGTAAATCCGGCAATAATAGAACAATGGTGTTAAATTAATGTTGATCGTCAGAACTAAACAAGAACTGCACTAATATTCAGTGATTTTTGCTCCTCACAATAAAGAAAGTGAAGGAAAACAGTTGTTGCTGATGAATTAACAACTCACAGGTACTGTGTCAAGGTACACGTCAGACAGGTGTTTTCCAAACATGCTACAGCTTTTCTCACAAATTAGTCTATCTGTGTGCACTTCATGCCGGTTCAAAGGCTTATTTTTCCTTGTCAGTAAAGATGGCGTTTTAAGGCTCTTTTGGTTTTAAACTGCTCTGTAGTATATTTCCAATAAAAAATCCAAATCTAGATCATCCAGTATCAGCATCTGGAAATTAGATTAGGTTTACCAAGCGTTTTTATTTTTGTTTTAAACATTTAAGTTATATGCATTAGTAGCAATCAATATTAAAATATGCAAAACCTCTATTTCCATTCATAGTTGTCCTATCTGCCCCTAGTGGCCGTTAGCGGTATAACACATTATTTTCACTTGGTTTATGTGTGTGTATAGTATAAGCATTAAACCCTACTGCATTTACTATAAACATATCACTGCCTGCATTAATAACTTTTCTGACAAAATCTTTTCATTACTTTATTATTATTATTGTTATTAGCTTTTACCTTTTGTTGTGTACCTGAGTCGTGGAGGCCCAGTGGAATCAAATGGCTAGCTCATTGCATCAGACAGGTGTGAGGAGCTTCTCTCCACAGGAGGTTAATTTCTTATTGCTCGCCACATTCACAGAGTTCATTTTGAATCATGTTAGTTTGCCTGTCTATTCCCATTATCACTATCTGAAAATGCAGCCGTTTTTTTTTTCCTCCTCTCCCTCTCCCTCTCTCTCTCTCTCTCCACTTTGTAAATGTCAGAACGCAATAGAGGTGTCTGACAACCCGGGCATGCAAATGTGCTTTTGATGTTTTCTTGGGGCTGTGGCTGAGAGCGTTGTTCCTCCACCGGTGTGAATCTGAGACGTTAAAACGTATTCTCCATCCTCCTTACGCTTTTTAGGCTCCTGCCAGATAAATATAGCACAAGGTGACTTTTTGATTCTCCGACTCTTTTCTCTCTGAAGACGGGGAGGAAACAAAGCCAGTGCTTCTTTTGTGTGTGTGTGTGTGTGTGTGTGTGTGTGCCGTGGATCGGGAGGGGTTAGGTGCGAGGTGTAAGTTACGATGACACGGTCCAGGGTCTGTCGGTGGCAACAATGCCAGAGTACAGAGAGTGACTCAGATGCTTACAGCACGTTTATTCCTAGAGATACAGAACAGAACCGCTGAGCACACTGAGCACACATTGGTCACATGGAACCTCAGATGGAGGGCTCTGATAAAGCTTAACCATAAACAGCATCCAGCTCGGCTCATCTCTCTCTCCTCTCCCTCTTACTGTGCTCCGTTTCACTCTCCCTCTCCTCCTCACCTCCTCCCTACCTCCCATATCTACTACTTGCCACTTTCTTTACACTCGTTCTTTGTCTCTTTTTTGTTCCTACCCTCTCCTCTCTCCCCCTCTCTACCTTCGTGGGCAGCAGAGCTTACAGCCCATCTGGCACAGACTCACAGGGCCCACTCTGAGCTGGGGGAGATCAATAGTGACAAACACTGCACATGGCTCCTATATTAAAAGGATTAGACATGGCTGCAAACAGACAATCTACACGGCCTATTCACGTAGCTTTACACTGCGCGAGTGTTGACATGCAGTCCCAGCAGTGACAAATATAAATATTTAATAGACTGTAAATATCCAAACAGGAACGCTCCTTTTCCCATTTGTAAAGTCCTTGTCGCCTTCTGTGTTTTTCTTTTTTTTTTTCCCTCTGTGTTGTGAAGTCGAAGGGCAAAACCTCGCGACTGACAACGTGTCGGTGGTGGAGGGGGAAACGGCGACCATCAGCTGCAGAGTGAAGAACAACGACGACTCCGTCATCCAGCTGCTCAACCCCAACAGACAGACCATCTACTTCAAAGATGTTAGACGTAAGTGCCCGTGCCTCACGCGAGACGCTTTAACAAACCCACGGCCCTTTTACGATAACGGAGAGAAACATGCGTGTTCACCACAAATGGATGGAAATTCTTCTTTTTTCCTTCTATTATGACTGCCTCAGTGTTTTTCATTTCTGCTTCATACTAAGAATATTTCTATTTTCTATTTCGACTTCAAGGAAAATTCTATTTAAAAAAAAAATTGCTTCTTGCTTCTTATAGTTTCTGGCACTGACAATCTAATCCAGGTTTCTCTTGACGTTAACTCTTAGAACTACTTTCAAGAACATGGGTGAGAGTGAATAAAAATATTAGTGTCTAGGTTTACGAAAACCACCGGCACAAAACACATTACGTGATTGTTTTACACTCATTTCTTCAGTTATACACATACCAACGCTACGGCAAGCTACACAAAACTAACTTAATTAATTTCAACAACTATTTCCATACTAACTTCAGAGTTGTATGAATGCTAGTTGTTGTTGTAAGCATCCATCTCGTCATTATAAAATTCTCTGACTGTATTAATTTTAGTGGTGCTGCAAAAAGAGCAAAATCAACTAAACCGAACTAAAACAAATTTACCAAAATTTTCACGAATGGCCAAAAACTCAAGGGGCACATGGGGGTGAAACATAGACAGTATAAAGATGTACAGTAAACTGCTCCTCAAAAGTGAAGCCAAAGCGAGTAGAGCTCCCCCTGGTGGCTGGCTGCAGTATATGTCATTAGCTCCACCCCCTCCAAGTTAGAGGAATGGGACTTGCGCCAAATTGATTATTTCTGTCATGATTTCTGTCATTTAATGTTCAAGTGTCGATTTTTAGGATGAATTTAGTTTTAGTTATTTGACGCTATAGAAACCAGACATGCCCTGCAATAGACTGGCGACCTGTCCAGGGTGTACCCCACCTCTCGCCCGATGGCAGCTGGGATAGGCTCCAGCAGACCCCACGACCCTTAACAGGAATAAGCAGTTACAGAAAATGAATGAAGGAATGAAACCAGATGCGACAAACTGGCGACTACCAGTTGCTATGCCAACTGTTCCGTATGTACCATAAAGCGGTCCTGTGGGACTGTGAGAATTAAATAAATATAAATAAAAATGTTAAAACAAGTACAATGTATAATCCAACATTTGCCTGTAACTGCTGGTGGCAGATCAGAGCACATTATTAATGTCGATAACGCGTCTCTGTGATGACTCCACTTTCGTACCATGACCATACTGTGCAGACTCGGGCTTCAAAGTCACAAGATGGCACTGCCTGTATCCCCAGGAAAGTAGTGTCAGTTTGGCTAATGCAAAGACATGGAGAGACATTGTACATATTTATATACAGTCTATGGGGTGAAATAGTAGCCCTCTGAAGTAGTAGCCCTTACGCGTTTATGCCTAACCTCAATACAACAACAGCTGCAGCATGTATTGTGTACGCTTAAGCACAGCGGAAATTATGTGATTAGTCAATTAGTGGACCAACAGCAAATTAATCTGCAGCTATTATTTATGATAAAATAATCATTTAATTTTTCTGTCAAAAGAAATCTGAAAATGTGGGATGCTCCTCAAATGTGACGACTTGAAATGTTTAATTTTCTGACGCTTTATAGTCGAAACAATTCAATGATTGTCAAAGAACTGTCAGATTAATAATGAATAGCTGCAGGCGTTAACGGTCTATTCTTACAGCGTAGCGGAAAAATGTATTTTTCCTCATTGCTGTGTTCAAAACAGCTCGTCTACACCGAGAGTTAAATAAACTGAACTTTTTCCTTGAACACAATAAGCACGACAAGTAAATGTTTTTTGAGATGGGGTGGTCTACTCAAGTCTGTCACCTTCAAAAAGTGTTGAGTTTCTATTGCTGGAATGAGTCTGAACTTAAATCAAAAACCGAAACTAAGACTAAAACTAAATCTTTTAAAGAAAACACAATTGAAAACCAAAATTCTAAATAAAATCTAACAAAGAAACACACTCGTCTCCATGTCTGGGATTGTGCAGAGCTGCTACAACTGTCAGCACATCCCGTACAAAGGACTCGCTGGTTTTGGCATCGCAGTGAAGGTTTCAGATATCACCACAAAATCAGCTCCGACTTTACGTTAGATTTTCTGTGCAAACATGATTCCATCTGTCCTTGACTTCCTGGCTGTTTAACACAAGTCATTAAGCTCAGAATGCTGCAAGATTAATATGAGATAATTCACAGTGCTTCCATAATGGGAATACTTTTGTGTCCTTGTCAGTGTTCGATTTTACGATAATCTCTTAGATTAGGATATTGAACATTATGATTATGCATGAGCATATGGGCTACCTCTACTTTGAACAGAGTTTTTTGTCTCCTGTATTTTTTTTTTACTTTTTTTTTTGTGTCTGGGATGTGAGCCAAGATTCAAGGTGAAACACCCTTCATTTCAGCCTATATTGCATCCCAGCTGTTATTTCACAAGTCTAGGTAGCGAGACGCGTGTTCCATTTTCTCACTTGCGAAGAGCATCAGGGGAGTTTGAGTACACATCTTCGTCATATTTGTACAAAATACCCAAAGCTGCTTGAGAATATGGCAGAGAAGAATGGACTGACGTAAAGCGCGGAGCACGTTGTGCCGTACACCTTAAAAATACATTTATTGGGACACCAAGGAGCAGATAGAAAGGCAACAATGAATAAGTCTTAGATCGTAGCGACAATCAATATTAGCTCTGTACTATTAAGGAAGTCTTTCCACTAGGTTAAGACAACCTTTCCCTCTTCATTCTTTATTGAGCTGCTCCACGAGGGCCTGTAAACATGTCATTTTCTCTGCCTAAGTCGATGCAGCGCCTTTGTCAATTACAAAAAACAAACAGCTTTGTTTATGCGCAATTAGATCCGAATATATGTCAGGGTTTTTGACAGGCGGCTAAAGCGTCATTGGGCTGCCGCTGTGCATTGTGCGTTTCTGGTAATGGGGTCTGGCGAACCCCATGGCAGCGCTATTCTAGGCTGTGCTCCTGAAGGACTGCTAGTTCTGCGGGGACCCCCCTCAGCCAGTGGCATTGTTACCTGTCAACGGGGCCGCCCGACACAGTGGCAGATCTTTGTATACAAGGAAGTAAACAGCAGTGACATAGAGACACACCAGGAGCTAAGAACAGCGGCTACAAGGGATGCTGCAGCCACGGATACGGATACACACACAAATACCAAAATGATAACAGCTTTACAGTAACGGTGAAAGCCATCTAAACAAAGTCCTGTTGCAGCAAATAAAGATGAATTATGTCACGGGTGGAAGCCGAGCGAGTCTTGTTAGGATGAGCCATTTATTCTGCCAGATATATGCGAAATGACATGCAATTTGGCAGAGTTGTCACCTGAAATGGGAAAAATGAGCCTTTATCAGCGAGGGTGGACCTCTTTGGATGGTGATGCAATAAAACACCATTATTTATTCACTGCATCGCCTCTCAGGAGTTGTCTGACTTTTGCGCTACAAAGGTTTAATGTTTGAAGTGATACTGAGCCAAAAGACTTTTCTTTCAGCAACGATCCCCTGTAGGTTTTAATGCTTTTGAAAACCTGGTTTCCACTCTTAAAGCAGTTACAATAATTACTTTTCAAAAGACAGCCTGACGTGAGCACTGTACGACAACGTGAAAGGGTTCATTCATGGACGCGAACATACATAAAATTATCGCCCTGAGCCGCAGATCGGTTTGGGTTTGAGAAGCTTTTAAGACAGTTTAAGCTAATTGCTTAGCCGTCTGGCAATAAGCACACTCTCATGGTGTCAGTTTAGTCTGCCACAGGTGCTTGTTTTCACTGACAAAGCTTAGGAGACGGTGGAGACCAAAACAGAGCTAAAACAAAGCGAATACTGGACTTTTAACATTGAGCATCTGTATGCTCACACGTTAGGTATATAAGCGGTGTGTGCACAAAAAAAAAGAGTTACAGATGGAAGAGTAAGAGTTTAACGCAACTAATATGTTTCTTTGGGGTAGAAAAGTACCATAGCTGTAGCAAATTAAAGGTAAACATGCCAACGTCGCAGGTGCGTGCAGCGCTCAGAGATGACATCATCCAGGTCAGAAGACATCATCCGGGGTCTGTAGGTCAATCTATAGACCCTGGATGATGATAACAGGTAACTCCAGACTCAACGGGGAGTAGCACTAGCATATCATAAGAGCGAAATGAACAAGTTTCGCAGCAGATAATGTGTTATTTAGAGGCTGCATCTGCCCCGACATACGCTGATCTAACCGTCTCCTGAACGAGTGCAAATGACACAAAAGATTTATGGGTGAGTAAACGATAGTATTTTAAGCTAACAATAAGGTCCAGGTTGTAAAAAAAGTGTTATTTTTTAAGCTGCTACTACACAACTGAGTTGCATTTGCATGGGAATACTTTCCATGCGAGCCCTGACGCCCACCATCAAGAAAGGCAAAGGGCAAAAACACAAATACAGAAAGCGCTGATGGAAAATAAATAAAGCTGTTGGCAGAGAAAGGTTCATGGAGAAACCCATCAGTCAAACACGGAGAAACTTTCAGGGATCTGCTAAATGTCAACTAGGTGCATCGGCTAGTCGCTAACTAACTCCATGTAACACAACAAGAGCAGTGAAAGCCATATAAAACCAGTCATACAGCACAAGATTAAATAAACTGTTGATTACGTGACAGTTTTACTAATCCATTTACTACATAACATGTTTTTAAAGCAATTATTCACCCGCGTAGGCGTCTTTAATTCTTTCTTTTAGAGCTGCTACTTCATCAATCTATCATCACAGTCACTATTTTCTCATATTTTGCAGATTAAATGATTAACCCTAATCAGCAGACTAATCTCTAATGAATATAATCATTGGGCATATTTTGTTGAGAGTAAACAGCGGTCACTATTCTGTGAACCCACCATATTCTTATGTAAGCAGTTATGAAACAGCCTCTCACAAACTGGATCCGGCGTCTCAGACGTGAAGGGTTTCCCTCCCTAGCAGGTGCTTTGACTCTCGGAGTGCATCCGTGTCTTTGTTTCCCTTTGAGGAGAGACTCCAAAGAGCTCTCAAATTATATTGGGGGATGAGGTTTCATGTTGACACTGCCCCGAGACCTTGGGTAATGATCATGACGCTAAGTGTACAGCCTGATGGGAATAACAAACTCCCTTCGCTTTAAACAGGCGCTGAATAGAGTTCGTTAGCTCGACAGATGCAGAGAGGACTTGATAAAGAAGGCAGGTCAAAACATCAAAAGGGCTCCCAATCAAATCAGCCGGGGCGGTTTATGTAAAAGGGTGCGCGGCACTGAGGGCTGACCCAAATGAAAAGCTGCCTAACCTAGTTTGATGGCATTAAAGAAGGAAAAAATCAGCCAATCTATACAGACATTAGTATACAGACTCCTGGCTACTTTTGATTCAGACTTTCAGGCATTCAAGCCTCTCTACCTCCACACTGTGATTTGATTCATTATGTATGTTTGAATGCCTCTCCCTGCTTTTCTTTTTTTTTTCTGGAATATGTGAGTTTGATGCAGCCATCCATGACCAGGCGCAGACCATTTTAAGAGTTCCTAGCTTGTTAGGAGTCCTCATGAGCACTCTTCACACTCTTCCTGTCTTTGCGAGTGCTCTGCGGACTGTAAAGCTACTTTATAAATCAACTTGTATGAATCATTTTGAAACTCACTTTTCTTTTACTCAATTAAGGAGAAAGCCCACAAAAGGGAGCACTCACCCCCCCTCAATCTCTCCTCCTCCTCCTCCTCTTGTTTCATTTTCCGCCTTCGTCTTCCTCGCTCTCGTTCATTTTCCCCATTTTCCCCTCGTCCTTCTTCCCTCTCACCCCGTGTCCCGTGTTTGTGTCCCTGTACTCTGTATCCTCACTGTCTCTGTCTCACATGTATCCCCACAGCTCTCAAGGACAGCCGGTTCCAGCTGGTGAATTTCTCTGACAACGAACTGCGGGTGTCTCTGTCCAATGTGTCACTCTCCGATGAGGGACGCTATGTGTGCCAGCTCTACACGGATCCTCCTCAGGAAGCCTACGCAGACATCACTGTCCTGGGTAGGTGTGAGGACGCACGTGTGAACCGCACGCACACACACACACACACACACACACACACACACGCCTTTATTGTACTTCACTCTATTATATATGGTGAATGTGAAATAATAGTAATCTTTGATCCCCTTATCTTTAGCAACTGAAACAAAATGTCAGCCAATTAGGCTCTCGCGGTGCTCAACAGCATAACGAAAAGGAGCAGATGCTGAAACTGATGGCTCAGACCGCGTTGGTTTTGGCAGCTGTGTTGACTCTGTGAATCCCGGTGAATGTTGACTTGGCTGCTCCAAACGATTCCCTATTGAGAGTCAGCTGTGCCACACTTTGATGCTTTGGAGTGAAATTACTCTAGTTAAGCTTTATTATACATGCAGACATCCTGGGGGATTGAAAGGAATTAAAAGCACTTTAAAGTAATTACTCTAGTTGTACAATTGAAACCTAGCTGCCGTATTTCTGAACCAAGGGGTTGCATTGAAGGGTCCTTGAAATAAGCACCCGCTGACTTTTTTTTTGCTTTCAAGTAACTGGAGTTCAAGCAAGTTTGCTGTGATGACTAATACAAGGGATGAGAGGAGAGCAGCGGCTTCATCCCGTCTCTGAACCATAGGTTGTAATCACATGCACTTCTGCAACACTGGCACAGCGTCTTGGGTAAAATAAATAAATAAAAAATGCTACATAATGCATGACTCACTCAATGCTCATAATAACTGAATACATGAATCCATAAAGGTATTACATATGCCTTTTGTTCAGATATAAGAAATAAAAAATGACAACATGGGATCAGTGGTCTGTCTGTGCACCACTGTGAAATGGAAATACAACAACTAATCAATTGATAGTTGTTGTACATATATTTATAGTCTCCAGAGGATGGATACCACACACTGATTGGTGGATCCTCTGAGTTTAAGAGTCTCTAAATACAATTAAATGTTGAGTTTGGACCTGTAGCACCTGCCTAGACCAGACCAGGCACCCCCACACCATAGCAAGGACAATGATGGCAGCAGTCATCCCCAGCAGGATGCAGCCTGACACAGACACAAAAACGCTTTAGGAACAACTAAAAACATGGAGAACAGCACAAGGTGTTGACCTGGCCTCCAAATTCACTAGATCCAAAACTGATCAAGGACCCATAGGACCCAAAGGCCCCCACTAACAACATCCTGTTACCAGATACCACAGGACACCCTCAGAAGACCCTACTCTATTCTCTGATGAGTCACAACTGTCTTGGAGTCACAAGGGAGACCGTGCCAGATTGATGTACATACGTCAAATTCTACTTGTTGGGAAACTTGTGATCCTAAGATGATGTATGCTAAATAATTTAGCTCAAAATACCAAGTCTTAAAGTGCCAAAAGCATGGGTGGTAGCATCCAGTTACACAGAAAAGCACCCATAAGTCTCTCTAAGGCAGAAACCCAAGGACGGACGACCAGACTAGGGTGGACACTAGCTCTCACACACTGCCGGTTGTGACTGGCTGCAGCCCCCTACCACTCTCTACAGGATAAGCAGTTACAGATGATGGATGATAGAAGAAATGCTTCCATAAAGAATTTTCAACAAAGTTATGAGATGAAAACATCCAGACGTTAGTGGATAAGATAATGGTCGGCTCATCATTGTTTCATATGAAGGCCTTGTTATTCTTAGGTACAGTCATAATAGAAACTTGCACTCACTCAAGGTGATTATTATGAAATGACTTGCACTATGCGGTATGATTTGGTGGCGTGTAAACTAATTTATGAAGATGATATAATTGTCTATTCAGTGTTAATCAATCACACCCAGTATTTAGATTTTTCTAAATGGTGAGAGACTGTTATTCACACATTACTCACATATTTGTGTTATTGTCGTTAAGTGCAAATTATGTATTTTGGTGTGTGTATAAACGTTGCCATGCTACTATCTTTCTGACCGCTGCTGCTGCTGCTGCTGCTGCGGGTCAGTCCCACCAGGCAGCCCAATCATCGAGAGCCGTGAGGATGTGGTCAGCGAGGGAAACGAGACGGAGCTCACCTGCACAGCCATGGGCAGCAAGCCAGCCGCCTCCATCAGATGGATGAAAGGGGAGGAAGAACTGACAGGTCAGTAGAATAACAGCCTCTCCTGGTTTGCTTCACATGCTGCGGGCCTGTCCGCTTCCCTCCAAGCCCGGGTCTCTGGAGGCGCATCCTCTGTGAGCAAAACCCGGTTCAAGTCTAAAACATTAATGTGTGGTGTACTGATTATGTTGACTGACACGTATAGGAAGATAATCCTCCCTGACGTATACAGCCAGAAGAGGACAGCGCTTTCTTTCTTGCTTTACTTCACGGGTGTAAAAACTCCCCTGTCCTTAAGGCTGCTTGCTCAGCTTCATGTTATGTGTCTTATGCATTTTTAGAAAACATTTGCCTTCAAGGCACTTTCCCGCTCTCATTTACATTTTGGCGATCCATGTTTAGATTTAAAACATTAAACATTTAGCATGAACATTTACCTTGAATACTGAAAGAGTACGTTTCTAAAAATAGTTCTAATCTTTTGCGTTTACTTGAAACCACAGCCACACAGTAAACACGGTTATGAGCTCATATTTGCACATTTCCTCTTCATCTCGGAGCCTTCGGCCGGCCGGAGGCTGTTAACAGGGAAGGGGGTATATGATCTGAGCTGGTGAAAAATCGGTATTACCTCTCAGTTATGATTAGGGGTCATCAATAATTCATTATATACTTATTGTACGGCAAGGGGGATATTCATTTTAGTCGTATCGTATTTACAGAGAGTGGATGTCTCTGAGCTTGTTGTCAAATTATATATGTATTAGAATGGAGAGGATTCATTTGGCTTGTTGAGAGATGAAATATTTAGACAAGAGCGAATCTGAAGCTAAATGCCATCTGTGCCTCCAGTGTTCCCTACAGGAGTCGAAGTCAATTTCTGTTTATGACTTGTCGAGTGTTGTGTAGGGGAGGCAGAGACAACGGGATGGTTAGATCAGGGAAATGCCACTGACATGCTGAGCAGGGCTAATCCATAGTGGCGGTGGATACATAAAGCGAGCCAGGGAGTCACGTCCTCGTGTACCCCAGGAAACACAAATCACTTCTCATTATGGACGCGCTAAACAATTCATTAGCTCCTGCACGTACTGAGATTCAAAGGCACACATCACGCTGCTTTTACAGAATCCCTCTGATCACGTTTGTCTTACGTGTCCGTGCAGGCAGGACGGCCGTGACGGCAAGAAAGAAATTTGCCGCCTTAATTTAAACGCACCCTCAAATTGGCCGAATTGGTTCTGCAGCCATTTATCATGCTGGCAGGTACGGGACTGACGAGCGTTGGCCTGCAGGAGACTCTGCACACGAGGTGGCAAAATGCATTTTAGCATAAATGACAGCTGCGATATTATTTAAATGTAGTGGAGCCCGGCACTCAGCTGCTGCTGTTGTTAAAGTACAGGAGGAGATTTGTTGCATCGGACAGCTGCGTTCAATTATGTGTTTTTAAAATTTGCATGTGACCGTGGAAAGCTGCGCGCAGGAGATTTGATAAGAATTTGAAAAAGTTGGTGTAATGCTTGTGTTAAAATACTAAATTTAATAGGGAATAAAGTTTTAAAAAGGCACTCCGACTATTAAAAGATAAAAATTTCAAATTCAGCTTTGAGAGATTCTGAATCGCGGCAACGATCATTATTCCGTTAGAATAATTTGGGAAATGTCTTTTCAGTTTTTCACTCTGATTCTGAATAGTGACTGAAACAGATTTCACCTTGGGAATCACAATGGTGAAAGAAACATCCAAACTCGAGGTTCACAGTTTGAGTTCTGACGGTATTCCTCCTACTGCTACTTCGCTGAATAGGAACGGTTACCATTTACTAACGAAGGCCATGAGAAGCAGTCAAAAGCAGCATAGAAATAACCAATGTAGTATTTTATGATATTATAAAAGCAGCATTTGAAACATAAACTTAAACTTCAGTAATCTCCAGTTTGCCTAGCCTTGATACAAGGTTTAAATGAGGTATACAGTAACCCATACTAATATTTTATCCATTAGTAATGCGCCAATTAGAGTTGCACGATACAGTACCCCGCGGTACCAAATCATAACGGTTCCTACTATAGAACTAGAAATTCTACACAACGGTACTACCGTGGATTACTATACTACCGGTGCTAGTTTCCTCAATGCATGCTACTCCCTTGTAAACAAACCCACATGGCAACTACTGCAACCGAACTACACAGCTGCTGGAACGTCCGGGGATGTGATAGGTTGTTTCTGCACGTTACTGGTGACGTCCGGGGATGTGATAGGTTGTTTCCGCACGCTGCGTCCGCCCGTCTGTTAGCTGATTGGCTGTTTGTGTGTTTATGCCGGCAAGAACGAACTTCATGAATTCATGAAGACAGCTCCGCTTCGATAGAAATTTGCTTCAAGACAAACTGTCTCGCCGAGACGAGCGCACGGCTTATTTTTGTCCTGTCTTTTGAGATAACTCTGTTATTCCTGGCATCTTAATAGCTTATTACAACTTTGCATATGACTATTATTTATCTTACTTTGTGATTTTGGGAGCTTTGGATGAGGTAAACAGGAAGTGAAAATGGCACCAGCTTTTAAACCTCTACAAGTAAAGCTAAATTAAATGGTGTAATTTCCTTAATGCAGTGTACCATAAGAGTATTCTGATACTGAATAAATCTATAAAACCTTCATAAGTAAGGAGAAGGGTCCTTTATGATAGCTGAATAAAATGTCTAAGGATATATTTATGAATGTTTTATTCAGGTGAAATATCCTTGGAAAGGGTAATGTTGCAAACTCAAAAAAATGTGTCACAGCCATTAAGCACTTAGGGTTTAAAATGGTTAAAATCAATTTAATCATCTCTACAAGTCAATGCCACTAACTTTGCCTTTCTTGTTTTATGTTATATTTTCCTCACATCCCTGCTTTTGGGCTCCACGTCTTCCCAACAGTTTGAAACTCTCTAGAGTAATGGGACAAATATTATGGCAATTTGATGCAGGAAGTGGAGTGAGTTTAAAGTCTATATTATCATCATTTTGACCTGCTTTGCTAATGGCGCTGGTTTGCTGTATGAGCCGTGTGGAAGCAGCTTGATCACTGGCGGCTCTGCGGTGCGTTGGCAGGCAGAAGGCTCGGGTTAGAAGCTGACTGAAAGAAAATGTCACCCTGAGAAGAGGCTCTGCTTGATTGCACTGGGATTGATCAGTGCTCGATGCTCACAAGAGCGTTTGATTTGACATCTCTGCGGCAACTCTCAAATCTCCTCTGCATTCAGATTCGAGTCATTCCGTGACCTGATCCACAGTTGTTTTCCTCATCTGGGTTTGGATGACACCGATAATTGACAAGCGTTGGTCGGCCTGTACACCGGTAATGACTATGATCTTCAAAGCGTGACTCAGAACTTTGTGAAGTTTTTCCAGTTGATTCACAAATTAAAATGATTTAGGAAGAAGAATCCTGACCACAAATTACCGATACCACGCGACAAATACGACTTACGGACCCATGACCGCGTCGAAAAGAGGACAAGCGGTGCAATTTTCCTGACCTTGAAATGTGGTTTGCCTCTCCCTTTGGTAGTTTGCACGGTGCAAAGTCAAATGAGAGACACGTCGTCATGGGACTTTCATACAGATGAGGTTGTACAAGGTGGGATGGAGCTCATTTGGTAGAAAATGTCTTTCTGACATTGCATGCAGGCATCTGTCTTTTCTTCAGCAGTAGAGCTGTATACACACTTCCCAGTTGGGAAAGTGGGGTCATGACATGCCACATGAAATATAGCCAAATATAATCAAATCTAAATCAAATCTTAATTCTTGAATAAACATTTGATTTATTTATTTTTACCTGCGTAGCAGCAATTTTTTTGCTGCCAACAATACAACAACATTTTGAAAGTGACATTTGAGTTTCTTCTGCCCGCACAGTGAATGTAAGTTCAAGGCTAAGCAAAACACAGCTCCAGCTAAAGGTGAGACAGCTGTGGTGTTTTTAAGAAGAAGCAATTCTGGAAAGAGTTTTGGACAACAATGAGATTCCCCTCGGACACAAGGTCATCACAACCAGCAAGAGTCAATCTACACAATGTGGGACGGCCCCGCTATTGTTCAGGAAGTGAAAAGACAAAATTATGAGGTCGGAGCGTTACGTGGTTGCTGAATTCATCTATTTATGAATAGAACAACACCAGCGGTGGTCCAGTGTGATGTAAAATAAAATCAGATGCTTTAAATTATTCTGAATAAGCGTTAATTGGCTTCAAATGGGTAAAAATGAACTATCAAGTTTAGATATGCATTGAATGAAAATCAGTGGAGCCCTGCGATGGACTGGCGACCTGTCCATGGTGTAGCCCTGCCTCTCGCCCAATGACAGCTGGGATAGACTCCAGCAGACCCCCGCGACCCTTAACAGGAATAACCGGGTATAGAAAATAAATGAATGAAAATCAGTGGATTTAAGGTTCAGTCTCCATGACGTCACCCGTAAGTTTCCCAAAGAGTGGTTTGAATGCTCAGTGGGGACGGCGCCTCCGGCTGTAGCCGCCTTGGCAGTGTCCGACTCTGCCTCACTCCCAGCTAATTCACAAATGGGCAAAGAGATGGAAGTGAGGTGGACACCTGGCGTCACACGTCTACCGATGGTCAAGTTGGACCCCCAGTAGAAAAATTCAGACGGCATTTTAAGAGGCGTACAAACAGGAAAAGACCAGCAGGAAGGTAGCAACAAGAGGCGCTGGATTGAAAGATACAAAGATAGGCGAAAACGTTTGGCAATGTGAAGTGCACAGGTACCAGGTTTAACTAATCTTAACTCTGAGGCGATGGCGACACTATTTGTCACAAGAAAGCATTTTCCACGATTTTGGCTCATTCCCTATGCATCAGGTGAATTAATTCATGTCCATACGCACTTAAGCCATCTACTGCATGCTTCTTCTCCTTTCTTGATGCATGGAAATGTTTTTTTTTTTTTTTTTGTGCATTTTCAAACCATTTACTCATGTTTTTTTTCTATTCACATCACACAGTTCACTTCACAAAACTGCAAACAGGACCTCATTTGACATGTGCACAGCGTCACATACAGTAAACCTACGTTGTTGTTGTTCTTGTCACAAAGTCCAAATCCATCACTGTGATTGTTACGAGGCAATTAGTGAGAGTGGCTGAGAGAATAATGACTAATCACCGCATCCCTCTAATTCACACCCCACTTCATCCTACTCTTTGGAGCTTATGGCTCCGCTTCAGGCAGGTGTGCCTTCTAAACGCCCTCGTTGACCTCGCACACGTGCTCAAACACGCAGCGCTCGTGATTGCGCGGTGACGATCCATCTCTCAACGCAGAGTTTCCGTTGTCATTTTAGCGGTCACACGAGTCAAATGGCGCATAGACATGTATAATGGCACATGTATAATTTTATAGTTAGAGTATGTCTTCTACATCCTGTAATTAATTTCTGAAACGAAACACATTTATTTTTAATGGCTTCTCGTCACACTGTCACTTTTTATTCATGCTGTTATTATTATTACTGTTATTACTTACTTAGCCTTCTCAAATGGTCAGTGTGTTTTGTTTTTTTTCCCAACGGCTCGCTCCGCTCACTGCAGTTGGCAGAGTGGTTGAATTTAATGCCCTCGAGTGCACTGACCATTTACTGATCCCAGTACTTTAAATTTTATGTAGGCAGGTCTTGGGTGGGTGGGTGTGTGTTACATGGGGTTAATACCCTTCAAGAGGCCACATGTGTGTGTGTTGCCGATCATCAACTGTGGAACAACACTGTTTTGCCCTCCCCGAGTCCGGCCGGGCTCCCCTGTGACAAGGCTGAAATGGAAGTGTGCTGCAGGTCAGTGTGGGGCTGTAATTATTTCCTCACTTCATTAAGTGCGAGTAAACCATCACACTCAGCACTGCGGCTAATGTGATGCCCCTGTGGCATTGTAATGCTCTCCAAATGAATGCCCCTCTGACAGCCTAAGGCCTAGTGGGCAGCAGATTACTGCAGGGTTAGCCCCAACAATGCTCAGCCCTCAAGCAGCAGAAGCATTCATTATCAGGCTTGATATGACCCAGTCGCTACTTGCTGCTCTCGTCAGATTTAGAAGGCCCCGGGCCCGTCTGAATCCTCTAAAGTCTCTTTCGGGCGCCACATCACTGAATCATAAATTAAATGTAAATGCCATCAGAAAGTGCTCCACTCTGACAGGTAATGTGCTCGTAATAGCTATGACTATTTGCTCATTATAGCCACTACAGTTGGCGCTGCTGCAAAGATTTGTTTTTGAGCTGTTCAGCCACTAACTTGATTTTTTTTTTCCCCCTCTCTACTTGTGATGGTTTTCTAGGAGAGACTGCAGTTGAGGAGATGTATGACAGGATGTTTACTGTCACCAGCCGGGTGAGATTTTCTGTCACCAAAGAGGATGATGGAGTGCCAGTGGACTGCATCATTGACCACCCAGCTGTAAAAGACCTCCTGGCTCAAAGACACTTGGAAGTGCTCTGTAAGTGACCCAAAACTGTATGTTTTCAAGCACAGAACTACACCGAGGTCCAACAGACAGAGACTGTCTCTCGCTTGGGCTAGTTGGGGGCTTAACTACACCCTGGTGAGGCTGTGTCATTCGTATCATAAATCCTGCTCCACTTAAGATGATTTGAAGGAACCACACACTGATCGTCACATTTAAAAAGTAATAAATAATAAGCAGAAAATGTGGAAGAAATTATAGACGCAGAAACAGATCACACAACGAAACAAGCAACACAGACCAATGACAGGACTGAACAGTGTCTAAAAGCACATTTACTGCACTTGGAAAGAGTCAAATTCTAATTCAAACTTGGTTATTTTTTGTGATTTCACACAGATTTTGTGCAGACATCTTGTGCATACATTAGTTTTTGTTGTTGATGAAAAATCAATCAACAAAGGTTTCTTTTTAATTTCTACTTTAAAAAAAACCAAAAAAACATCTCCAAATTCAGTCAATTACAACTCTGCAGCTGTAAGGTTAGCCTCTATGGATATGAGACACTCAGACGAATTTTGAAATACAACGCGTCTGCTTGACCCCATCACAACAACTCAGATTAGGAAAACAAATTAGCATGTTTTTTTTTTTTTTACTTTTACATTAGCAAAACTGCTGTAAATAAGAGAAAATTAGAGAGAAAACAACAGCCTTATAACAATGAATCAGTAAACACTCTCCCAAATTTGATCCAGCAGAGTGGAGCACAACAACAACTGCTGCATTCATTTCAATTTTTCATTTTTCATTTCATGTGCAATGCGCAGCAACAAAAATGTTTTTTTTTTTTTTTGTTTTTTTTTTAATAAAAGAATACAGCATGGTTCCAGCGCAGAGACCTCCAGGGATGAAAAGGGTCATCCCGGTCCTATAGATTTGTGAGTTATATGAATCATTTATTGTCTCCGAATTTCTACAACCAACGTAGCAAATGCCAAACAAGAACATAAAATTCACATATTAGGAACAAAAAAAGTAGAGATTCACAATTTAAAATTATTTTTTTGTGTCTCTATAAACTCAAGAGAAAACATGATTCAAATATTTAAAACTCAGTCTCAAGAAACAGAAGCAGCAACGAAAAGGCAACACTCAAAATTTGCATTATTTGTTTATAAATAAAAAAAATTTGGAAAAAAAAAATGAAAGGAAATGATTAGGAAAAAAAGGTATTACAACAAACGTGCCGAATTTCTGTTCATCAAAGAGGTCTCCAGTGAGCTCTCTGTCAACGCAATGTGTTTTTATGCAGCTGTGACCATTCTTCTATAATAAAGTAACTTTTCTGTGAAACAACAACACTCACAGTCCTCGTCAGTACAATTAACAGTCACGCCAAATGGATCCCCCGGTGCACAGATCAGTTGTCATCAAGTAAAAATTTTCTCCAGCTGCATCACAATCTCATGTTGCGTTTTGGCTGCATCATACTTGCACCTCTATGGTTCATGCTAGCGATCGACTGGTATCGACATCTTTCCAAGCACGCGGTGTAAATGAGCGCCGCGTCTTCGCCGATGTGAAATGTCAGGCCTGTCTTGTCATACGGGGTGACACTGGTAAATGAGGCAGCTGAAGTTTGTTTCTTTCTAGTTGTGGTTTTTGGGGACGTGTTGGACGCTAGCATCAGAAACTTGCAGAGACAGGCAGCTGATTCAGGTGCGGTGACGGGTTTGTTGTGTTGCTATGTTTAGTTCTAGTTGATTTTTTTTTACAATCTTTGTGCAGAACATTGCGCTTTTCTATTCTGGTCATAGAAAACCGAACCATGCACATCCCCGAAGTAACGTGATTACATGTATTTGGTACTATTTCATCGTGTGCCATTACTAAGGCTTGTTGTGAACTGGGAAAAGATTCAGACGACTCAAAGGAAATGTCACTAGCTCCCTATGGAGAGCAAAACATTCACTGAATTCATTTGAAATATCGCTCGGCCCTAGCTGACGGGTATCAGCCTCTTGAACCAGACGTTACGGCTCAGTGTGGCCAGGTGTAGTTTGCTATCCTTGCACCCTGCTGTGATGTAGATCAAAGTGTCACAACACTGGTGTGTGCAAGCAGGATTATTACCCAGGTGCAGTTACTCTTTAAGACAGTCCCAGCGTCTCCCCTGACCATCAGATCATAGATGTTTCATTGTCTTATCTATTAATAATGCAGCTGTCTTTCACATCTTCACAGTGTATTGGGATATATTTACCACAAGAAGAAAGAAAAACATTTCTTTTTCGCTCATGACAAATGATGTTTAGTTGTTATTTAAATGGTGCAATGATTGAAGAGGTAATACAGGCTGCTGTACACTGTAAAACATCAAAGAAAGGTTAAGGTAGCCTTTTGTAGTCTGTGTAGAATATTAATTTTTCTCAGGTAGATAACTGTTTTCTCTGACCTTTCAAGGAAAAAGAGAAAGCTTGACTGGAACCGCTTGACATTTTGGTAATCTTTGGCTGGCATTGATAAGAGGAGAAAAAAATAATAATTTTGCTGTAAGGTAGTACAGACTGACTTGATGTCTGCTAGGAGGGATAATAATTTCATCCTCTGCTATGTTTCACTCTCGGCTGTTTTGCATTCATTTAGACGCCCGTTCCTCACCTCTACACTTTGGAGTCCAATAATCACTTAACTTCTGATTTGGCTGCAGGTGTGAGAAAGAAAAAAAAAAGATTGTTGTGTTATAACTTGGTTTTGAAAAAACGTATCTCTTTTATTGTCAGATAAACCAGAGGTGAAGATTGTTGTGACCTATCCTGAAGGTTTAACCAGAGAGGGGGACAACCTGGACTTGACGTGTATCGCTGAAGGAAAACCTCAGTGAGTATTCACAACACGGACGGCCGCACTTCTGAACTAAATTTGGATTTTGTTTCACATTTTCCACTGGATTTCCCCTTTCCTGTGAGCCCAATCACCCCCTTAACCTTTACATTTCATTGTACCATTTAAATGTTACCAGTTGTTTGCATGCTGTATAAAGCACATCATTAGACGGGGTCTGCCAATGTGCCCTCCTAAGACGATCTCAGATTTGACCTTTATTACAGATTTCTAGCGTGGACAGACGGCGTCTGAGTGATGTGTGTGGTATTTGTGCTCTCCAGACCCTACCAGATCAACTGGCTGAGAGTAGACGAGGATGTGCCGCCTCACGCTGTGGTCACCGGCTCTGATCTCTACATTGAGAACCTGAACAAGTCCTACAACGGCACCTACCGCTGCGTGGCATCTAATGCCGTGGGTGAGGCCTACGATGACTACATCCTCTATGTATATGGTAGGTATTCAATGCATTTGACTTTTTTTAAATGCATCCATCACTTTGTTCTTTTACACCAGAATATAGTTTGTTGCTTATGGAGGTTTATAGACGTAAGGGCCCACTGTACCGTTGGTACTTTGGTAGCTTAGGGAATTGTAATGGAACAATAAGGACTTCCTGCATTCATTTTTCTGAAACAACCACAATCACTTCTCAAACCTATATGGATGTAAGCCATTATTGGGAAGAACAGAATCACAGAGGGTAGCTGCAGTCGACAAATCCACAGAGCTCAGAATTTATGTCCAAGATTTGAGCTGCCGCTGTAGGAAGTAATGGATAAAGTGGCTGTTGACCTTGGACTGGCATGTTCGAAACCCAGGAAGCAAGATTTTATTTGGTAGATTTATATTTCTGAAGCAACGGTGGAGTAGAAAATGAATCAGGTGGAACCTGAAAACAGCTCACAGTCATATAGGAAACACAGAGGCAGCCCAGATCCTGGCTACTAGTATTTACCCATGAGTCACTTGTTTTTAGGTCAGTTTGTTCAATTTAAAAATGTGTTTCTTGCTCTAGTGTGACGCCCAGGCCAGGTCCCATGACCTTTTCAATAGTTTCTCTGTGGAATGAGGTACCAATCATGGTCAGGCTTTGCTCACACAACGCCACATTAAGAGAGTGCTCCACTGATTTAGCATTACATTATAGGAATCATTATCTGTCTAGTCGCAGTAGCAGCTAGTGTAGCCTCGAGTTGTGGGCAAAAATGCAGAGCGAGTAGAACACCTTCCCCGGGAGCCATGAAAGCATAAGTCCTCCTAATTATTAATATGACTACAGGGTTGTCTTCTACAATTATTTTTCTTTTGATTTGCAATTTGATGTATTTTTAAATGTCCCTTTAAGACACTACGGTCATCACTTGTTTTATGACTGCAATCTGTCCCAAGTTAGCCAAATCTTTATTCTAGCAACGTGCTACCTTGTTAAGTTAACAGGATCAGACTGCAGCCTCCTTTCTGTGGGGCAATTGTGGTTGAATAGAGGGCGAGTGTGGTGGTACATTTTACACTAAACATTATGCAGACATGCATCGGCACATTCACATTGTCAAGTTCACGCACATATAGTATGTTCCGAAGAGCAAAATTACCCTAAATCATCATAATACTGTGCACTATATTGGCTATTCCTCTTGGACTTCATTTTCTATCATCAAGATTGGCTTTAGTGCTGTTGACTTACATTCAAGTGGGTGGAATTTCAATGTGCTTTGCAGCCAACCAGTAAAGGGCAATTGAGGGACCATCTCTCCAAGGACTTGACTTTAAATGCCACAGACGGTGTGCTCCTCTTGGTTAACCTCTCTTCACTCAGGCCTCATTTTCTTTTACCTTAACATGACTGTCGGCCATTTCACACTAATTGTTGTGTTTTTCTTGTTTTCATTTCAACGCATCATTGCCGGTGAATTTGCTTGGAAGCGACTGCGCATAATCTCAAAAACTTTTCTCCCCCCCAAACAACCCAACTGTTTAAAAGCACCAGGCATCTTTGCACTTGAATTCCCAAGGGGAAACAGCAGGAGGTGACTGTTTGAAAGTTTTAAAAGCATGAAGGACTTCATTATTTAGAAATCTTGTAAAGTGACGTCAGTAAAGTGCACACACCTCGGACCTTAATTTCCTATTTTTGGTGCCTGGCAGGGGTGAAGGGAATGAGGGGGAAATAAATTTTCAGCAGGTGCAGCCATTGTTGGTGAGTTTAGCTTTCTCTCCTTGGAGCGCTTGCTCCCTGCTGTTTTGAAAAGCATTTTGTATTTCACTCCCAAATTTGAATTGGTTTCTTCCTGTGTGCCAAAAAGATTGTCTACCATTGACCATACTCGAAACTGGGATGGGTGAATCTGAATTTTAGGCTCTCAAGTAATTTGTACAAGGAATGTTTTGCCGCAACTGCATAAAAAAAAAGATTTTTACTTTTTACTTTAAAGTAAAAAGTAGCAGATGGCTTGTAAGGCTTTGTGTTGAACAAAAGTCTTTTGAATCGTAATATTTGAGTCAACTGGTACATTTTTTTTTAGTTGGTAGTGGTGTGAGGAGTCAAATTTGTTTATAGAACAACAGAAACTAATGTTATTTAAATGAAAAGATCTGATCTCTGGGGATAAACACTAAAACCAGACAGAACGGCTTTGTTTAAAAGAGCAGAACCATGGTGGTTTACATGGTGCAAAACATGTCATCATATCCGATTCATCACGTTGATGCAGATTGGTAGATTTACCCAACACTGATATTTAAAGCTAACAAGCCCAAAGCAGCCGCATCAGATGAGAAGAGCTGAGGTCCAGGGTGTTATGCTAAGAGCTGTTGTTGAAAATGGGCTTTTTGTGGAATTTGTGCGATTGCAGGTTTCAGACTGGTGATATTGTTTTGATTATTACTCAGTCTGCTTGTTTAGTTCATGCTGACAGCCATGAACTGCGTGTCAAAAACCAGCAATATAATTTTTTTTTTTTTTTTTTTGTCTGGCTGATGAGAAAACATTCATGGCAGTTGCTGAAAATGTGCATTTGCGAAAAATAAATGCATTTGTAATGGTTTTCACGTCAACACCGTTTTCGCCAATTGCAGGGCAAGCAGTGAATGGGATTTTAATGGAGGGACAAGGTCTTGGGCAGAGGTGGCAAAAAAGCTTCTCAGAGTCAGAAGGAATTAAAGAGGAAAAACAGAGAGCGCTGTGGGTGCAGGACTAATGCAGGTTTTTTTTTTTGTACGGGTAACCTGGGACAGTATTTCTACACCTGGAAACTTTAAAAACGTGTGAAATTACTGCCTCCTGAATGGATTACTGCATAGGTGTTATTGATGGTTGGGTTCTGCAGGACCAACAATCATGTGGGATTTCGGGAATGTCTTATAAACATGCTTCAAGCACAGCAGGACCTCACTAAACCAAATCTCTGAGGTACAGAGCATTCACAAAAACACTATTATAGCGGTTCCTCATATTTTCAGTTGAAAGAAAATAACTCCCAGCATGTGGTTAATGGAAAACATACAGATTTTGCCATCATCATATCTCAGCTGTTCAGTAGCTCTATAGGTTGGTGTTCAGGGCAAAAAAAGAAGTGTTTATTTCGCCAGCTGACATGTGTGACATAGGTTTCCTGTGACTCCCATAACTCCACCGCCCCATGGTTATTCATCATCGTGCTCTGCCAGGCAGATGATGACATCTGCTTGTTCCCAATGGGCCCATAATGATCACTCGCAAACAAAAGGACAGCATATGCCGGCAAATAGCTCACTCAAGGCAGACTTATTCAAGCTATCATGACTAAACTTCTAATTGCTGTATAAAGATTCCTCTGTCTCTCCCCGAGTAAATCCTCTCTGATTCTGAACGAGCGGGGCATGCGTGTTTTATTTATTCTCGCGCAGATCTTTATAGTTGTAATATAATATTCTAATAGTTCAGAAGTTTTCACTGGATTGCCTGCAGGCACTTAAGAACTTGTGCATGATGTGTGTCTGCTGCTGTTAAATTCATGTACCATTTGATTCATGCTGCACCCATAACACTTGCATGCATGACAGAAAGCAATGGGAAGCAAATGTTCCCTGGTCCAGAATACAAGCCCTACAGTATCTACGTTATCAGCGTTTGTGCCTTTGGCCATGACTTCTTCAATTAGCGGCTTCCTATCCACATATTTTACCAATTTCTATTAAATGCAATTTCTCTGGTGCGCGAGCGTTGGAAGCTCTATGACTCCGGCTCTCTGTAATGAGGCACAGGAGATTGGTAAAAGGTGCTCAAACTGCATATAATTATATCCGTGACTCCCACTCCTCTTTTCTGGAGGATTTAGTGCCAGACCAAATCATGTTGCGGCCCATGTGAGGGTTTGTTGCCCCAGACTAATCATGCTTGCTACCGTAGTTTAATTAGTGTGTGTTCCTGCAACACATATTAGTCTTAGCATTATAACTTTGTGCCATTTTTGTGTATGTGTGTGTCTCACAGCGAGAATGCACAACCCCACCCCTCTTATCCAGCCTGCTAACTTTAATCTCATATCGTCTGCTCTTATCTGGCATTTTTTGTTTTTGCCGTTTTGTTTCACGGTTCATGTGTTCCTGTTACAGCTGTCACACACCTGACAAAGAAAGCCTTTTGTTTAACTAAGGGCATGCAACAAATAGTTTTATTTTAATGAGTTGTTTTGTTCTTGATAAATATTGGCTTGCGAGGATTATTGATAGAGCCAGGCCGAATTGTCCATCAATTCTCCTTTCATCCTGCTGCCACCCTCTCCCGGTGCTAGTCCTTCGGGCTCTTCCTATTTCAAAAAGACTAATGACCTTTCACTGCGCGACAGCCCGGACAGGTGTGAGGCCGACGTAAATCCACGTCAAATCAAGTCCTATTGTGGCGTGTGTATTGTATGGGGATGGTCGAATGGCTGAGAAAGGGGCTTGTCATGCTGCTCTCCACGAGGGTGTGTCTGCATCAGGCCGTGAAACGTGCCCCCTGGCTGGTGTGTGGTGTGTGGTGCGGTGTGGGGGAGAGAGCTGGCCAGAGAGAGGCCTCGCTCCCTCGGAGGTGACCTATGTGGTGCTATAACTCACACATGCTGCCTGTTGGCAGGACAACGCCGCGGTTTAGCCCTCAATTGACTTTTTGACCTATAAATCTTCCATGGACAAAAAGTCAAAGACTCACAAGCCACTGGAAATTTGGGATTTATCAGGGTTTTGACATAGCACAAACTAACAGGACTCATGGGTCTCTCGGCTCTTATGAAAAGGCTGTCGGGGAAAATGTGTCCTTGTGACTCACACTCGTTTCATCAGGCAACGCTAATAAAAATTCATTAGATTAATTTTAACAACCTCCCTTTTTCTCTTTGTTTTTTGTAAAATTAAATACCACAATAAAACTTGATGTAAAAGGAACTATTAAGCAAGAGAAATAAAACGACAAAACAAAAACACGCAACACATCTTCCCCGCCGTGGCGTTGGCAGGCAGGTTTAAGCAGGCATAGATAAACAATTTCTCCTACATTGTTTCACTTTATGGTTATATTTTCTCATATCAAATTCCTCACTGATACAAATGCTCCCCGAAAATATGGCCTCTCCAAAATACACTCATATTTCAGCCCTCATAATGCTGAGCCCAGAGTCATCCAGCCTGGAAATTGCCCATGGAGAATTCTTGTTCGTCTGGATATTATATGTGCCACATCCTATCCCGGCTTTTGTGAAGACCCTCATCCCTGAATGGCCAATTTCCCTCTTCCAGACACTGACGTTTCAGCTATCACACTGCCTTCGGTCACGAGAAAAGAAATCTTGCCCACCCCCCCTTCTCTTCAAATGCTGTCAGAGAAGAATATCTTGCCGATACCCTGATACCCCCCTACCACTATCAACACCACCTCTGCCATACACTCCATCCCCGGCGGCAACATTATGCTGTCCTTGATGTTTTATCATTAGTTTGGGAGTGTGTGGTCCCCCACTGCTGTCTTTTGATGGAGTGCAGTCAGTAAAGGCATGGAGACAGCCAGCCAATTTCCCCTACTGCGACTCTCCCACAGCAAGGGGTCGTGCTATCATCCCCCTGCACCACAGCCTGGCATATATTCCCCTGATGAGGAAGCGCTCAGCGCTCCTTAGTACTATTGCATACCTGAATTGCCCTCCATTTTGTCTTTTTGATTATTTTGTTTGGGGGTTAGTGACAGGCCTAATCAGTACAGTGTGGGCCAGAGGATGCTGCTCGAGGCTCTGCTGTGCTGCGGCGGGAGACCACCAGAGTGGTTTAATTTGCAGTCTGACTTAATTATTGAGACTGCGGAAAACAGCAATACCTTTCCATGATTGCGAGGCATTATTATTCAGAGTTAATTAGAAAATGTATCCAATAAATAAATAATACAATAGCTGTCTGTTCCATTGTATTTTCAGCCATGACAGGGACAGGGCTCTGTGGACGGCCGACACGGTTTGATAACGTGTCGCATGTTTCCCGCTTGAAAAACAGGGTGGTTCAGATGATTCCCAGATGACGCGGCTAAATCCCTCGACTTGTCTTGTGTCGCCATCATAAGGTTGATATTTTGGTTTGTTGTGCAATGAGTCAGCAAATACTGGATGCACTATCAAAATATTTGGACGGGTGAAGTAAATAACATTGACCATCCTGTGACAATTCTACTGGGAAATGTTTGGACCTGGCATTCGTGTGGATGTTACTATACCACCCACCTAGACCAGACCAAGCACCGCCACCCCATAGCAATGACACTCCTTGATGGCAGCAGGATGCAGCCTGACACAGGCAAACACACAAAAATGGATTAGGAAAAACTCAAAAGACCTCCAAATTCACTAGATCCCAAACTGATCAAGTATCTGTGGGATGATCCACAGAGACCCCTCCCCTCAACCCATAGGACCCAAAGGCCCCCAACTAACAACATTCTGTTACCAGACACCACAAGACACCCTCAGAAGGACCATGTCCATTCTCTGATGAGTCATAACTGTTTTGGAGGCACAAGGGAGACCGTGCCAGATTGATGTACATACGTCAAATTCTACTTGTTGGGAAACCTGTGATCCTAAGATGATGTATGCTAAATAACTGAGGAAATCCCTAGTCACCATTATGTTGAGATGTTTGGTTTTAAATATCAAGAACTACTGCAGACCAATAAACAAAAATGCACATATGCCACACAATGCAAAAGTATGCCTGAAACATGAGCGCCGCTCCCTCTCTTCATTCACTCTCTAGATCGTTCAAACACCGCTGGCTCTCTGTCTATCAGCTTGTTCTTGTTCTGTTCTCTCTCTTATTCTCTTGGCTTTTTAAGAATTAGCGGAGTGAAATATCCCCTCCCCGTCCACGTTACAGAAATAACTTTTCACTTCTTCATTCCGGACTACACAAGTTTACCAAGGATGTTTTTTTTCTACCACACTGTAAACTCACAACGTGCATTCAAATGAAAGGAAGATAAAAAATTATTTTATTTGCAAGGACCAGTTCACAGTCATTATGCAAACACCGTCAGACGGAGCCCTGGATACACGCATTCCTCCAATCTGGCATATTACAAAGGAGTCAGTTTAGCGGCGAGTACAGCTAGCATGATGCTGGAACATTTGTTTATCGCAAGTCATATCATCATTGCAATACTGAACAATGCGCATCTTATTTTTTCCCATAAATCATGCTTGCCTATGAAAAGTTATTGGATGAGCTGCCAGGATATTTGATACTTCATTACTTTTGTTAAATATTGACCAAATATCCGAAAAATATTGACAATTTCGGTGCAAATTTGTTAGCATCCTAACGAGCTAAACTAAGACGGCTATAAGTTTTGCTTGTTACAAAATTACCGGCTATACAACAACATGCTGCCATCGTCACTGTCGACATGTTAGCATGCTGGTGTTAGCTATGTTAGCTCAAATCACTGGAGTTATTTAAACAGCAGGTTTTTCAAACTGATATTTTTCTCGAGTCGCTTAAAACAATGGTCAGATTCTTATATGAACATTAAAACACGCTTGATGTAATCCTGATTTAATCCTTCTTCCTGTTCAAACTAGCCATTAAGATGTTTCCTCTGAAAGAATTAGAGGACAAATACCCACAGCCCTGATTCTGTGGAAAAAAATGTCTCGTAAAGTTTATCTTAATTGGTGTGGCTTAATCAAATTAAGTGAGTATCTTCCAAAGTCAAATCTTTTAAGTACAAAATTCCCTCTTTTTTTTGTTCCCCAGGCATGCACCATGTGCTCAGTAATACAAAAAGATTGCCTAGTAAAAATAAACAACACATATTTGGCTGATTGAACGTTCAAACTTCAGCCAAAGCTTAAGCACTCTGAATGGAACAATTTATTTTGTCCCACATCGCTTACATTAATTTGGAAACAGTGAACTAGCATGAACAAGAGAAGCGAATATAGGAAACAAGCCGTGTTTTAATGTTCATGTGCATCTGAGTTTTGTTTTAGGATAGATTTCCAATCTATCCTTTAGGTAGCGACTCTTAGCTCCTAGCATGTCCTTTTAGCTCTCAGCGTAGCTAAAACATGTGCATGTTTTGGTTTATAGACTAGAGCTTCTCACCCTCAATGACCTTTGTCTCTTTCTTTACTCTTGTCTTTTTTTCTTATACATGTTCTTTATTTTTTTTACTCTTTTCATCTAGATGCTCCCACTACTATCCCCACACCCACCACCAACCCAGTCAACACGCAAGGTACTGTATGCCCCCCACTACTGTCCCTCACAGCAATCATGTGTGTGTGTGCTTGTGTGCGAGCGAGAGAGAGAGCGAGAGAGCCTGCATGCAAGTGAGATCAGGTGTTTGGGGAGAACGAGGGCTTGGACCTACAGCCAAGAAAGACTGTGGATGGCCAGTTTTAATCGGATACCTCCGCTGATAGGTGACAATGAGGACAGGCAGCGCAGAGACACCTGTCACAGCCTTTCCAGTCACATGTTTGATCTGAGAAAATTTAAATTTTCTTTGCTGCTCTACTATCTTATCAGCATCTGTGGCTATATTTCAACCAGCCCATCCGTCATATTTTAATGCCCTTTACATCTCCTCTACAAATGCCAGTTACATTTCGTCTTTGCGAGGCCGCAAAACATCAATAAACTATTTTCTCATATGGACTGAGTGAAAGGCAAGTTCATTTGCAGGGGTTTCTTTCAGAGCAACCTTTTGACGTCTTGGGTGCGCACTATTTTACTCTTTGATTTACCTCTGCGGCAAAATTTATTTTTCAATATTAACCATTAAATAAAAAATGAAAAAAATTAAATAAATAAATGCTATTATTTCCAAAAAGCCCCGTTAAGGCTAGACGGACGGCGAGGCAACCATGGGAGTTGACATTTGGATATGCCAGAATGTGACATTTCAATACAAAAAAAAACTACCTTTAAAGAATAGATCACTTTATCAATAGCTGCTTTAGAGATACAGCAATTTTGCTCTTTTGTCATGATCACTCTGCAATTCATAGTCATAAAAGTCTGGAGCGGCCATAAACGCATAATAAGTTCAAAGCTCAGGCTGGGAATGCATCAAAACACAATATTGTGACATGACAGCTTTTAGATAGCATTCATTTAGACATTCATTTGATCAAACAATTGGCCTTCCAGTACTATTCCTGTGCATTATGTTTTATTTATTCAAGATAGAGTAACATTTTTCTCTAAATGCTGTCTGTCTATCACACAGCTCTTCTCCACTGCATGTTTCAAATCACCTACTCTTCTTCTCTAAACCTGCTTCAGCTCAAGTATCTGCTGTTGCAGCACACCAGTGATCATGCTGCACGGGTAAAGCCTCATTTCAGGCTCTCTCTGGGCGTGGCGCAGTCAAACAGGAAGTTACCCCGCAGAGCTATGCATTGCTCCGCAGTTTTCCTTAAGCTCATCACCTCGGAGTTACACTGCTGCTGCCGTCACCGTGTTTTCTGCTGTAACATTCCAGTAATTTCCGAAAGACGGGCTTGAAAGAGGATTTACCGTGATTTATGCAGTACATGCTGGGAGGATGTAATTGAGCTTTCTTGCAGTTCACTACTCTTCTAAATACCCTGTCACAGGGGCAATGCTAAGCTGGCTTGCGGTAGATTGCTTTGCACTACCTTAATCAGCATAACCGCACAGTATAGCATTTTCCTCTCGCCAATACGGAAGTATACAGCACAGTTCCTCATTCATTCATTCATAATAACTGCAGTGTGAGCTGGCATGGCCACCACCAGCTGTGATTTTCTGCTGTAATCAGAGGCCCCTGAACTACTGCTGTATGGGATCCTGAATTTAAAAGGTACAGTCAGTAAACTCCGAGAAGTATATGTTGGTATCACGTGTGGGTGGTGAGTTTAGTATTAAAGGAATTCAGAATTAGTTTCTTTTTCAAGCGACTATAATTCAAAACTACACAAAAACTGCAAATCAAGAAGAACGAGGTAAAACGGCCATCTGGATACATCTTTATAAATTCAATTTAACATTGTTGTAATCATTAGCAGTTATTCATCTGTTCTCGTACAGTAATTTAATTTTTAACCCTCAGGCGTCGGTTTAATTTACTACCCTCTTAAGTCATTAAGGACAAAAATGTCCATAATGATGCATGAGGGAAAAATATATTTGCCGTGCCGACTCTTTGTTTGATCTATTTTTATTCTGAACTTTTATTTCTGTGTAAGTGTTAATGGTGGCAGACATTTTAATGTGGACCCTGGGAAGATTATCAACAACAATGGCAGCAGCTAATGGAGCCAATTTAATGGTTTTTATTGTAGCGACAGACTTAGATCACTGATTGTACCTTTAAACATTGTTTTGCATTATCCAGCCAGATCTGAGTTATCTTGCTGTCATTCATTAATCTACAAATCATTTATGTCACTGCGCTTTCACACAAAAGCCTTCTCACGCTTGCCACCCCTGACCCAAATACTTTAAATTTGAGTGAGGGATGGCTTCTTGCAAGAGCATGCAGGAAGATGAGATGTCATTTGTAATAATGACTGTTTCTTTGTTATTATCAATACCACATGTAGGCCCACATATGTGAAGTATCAGTCAAATCATGAACACACCCACTTGCTCGGAGCGACTTCTCCAGATAATTACCTGCTCTGTTCAAACCAAGTGGGAACCTCCGGGGCTGAAAAGGGAAGCCAACACGGAAGCGGAGCTGACTGCAGTTACTTTAATAGCCAACTGAGACTAAATCCAAAAGGGAACCAACGGTCTAAACAGACACCCATGTCAAAATGTCTAACTTTATAGCAGGAATAAATACACTTACAAGTCTGGTACATAACATATTCTGATCTCTACAGCTAATTTGTGCATTAATGACAGCTGTACAAGGGGGTGAAAGTCATTCATTCATTCATCTTCTGTAACAAAAAGGCAAGGTACCATCTAGACAGGTCGCCAGTCTATCGCAAGGCTTTAACATAACTCCTATTAACCAGGTCAAAAGCAGCCCTTTCCACAGTGAGCCTATTTGCCCGCTCCCCCTCCCTCCTAAGAATAGGCTCCTGTAACTCCGCCCCTCTTATCAGGGGGATACGCCCACACAGAACCCAGACGGACATGGGTAGTGTTGCCTTGGTAACTGTTCAGCATATCCGTAGAGTACGGATTGACCCATAAAAGCTCAACAAGCATTAGAGCACTAAATACTAAAATACGACAAATTAACACTGTCCCAGCTAGCGGACAACGGGCTAAATCAGTTAGCCTACTGTCCCACGGTAGCACACATGGCTACTAAAATATAAATGACAACACCACTACAGCTAAACACCAATCGGCTAACATGTTTTACACGGTCTTAGCATGTTAACTTAGCCCCGTGGTTAGCTCTGCTCTGCACGGTACAGTAGCCAGCACGTTAGCTGCGCTAGTCTGGTTTTATTCTGGTGTCAATTCAAAGCAATTCATACAAATAACGTTGAGAAACCATACCATGTACTATTAATCCCACAATGTCAATGAAAAACCACTTTAGTACAAATTGACTGTAAGCTATTAACTTCATGTATGAATTACCACCTCAGATGGTGTTTGCTAGAGTCAACTTGGATGCAAGTCAATTGTCATATTGGCCCCAGTTGGTAAAACAGTCCAGGGAAACGTGTTAAGAAGACACCCACAACTTTTTGCTTGTGAGCCTTTACAGCCAAGCACAGAGCAGTTTACCTGGCAGGACCGCTTCATTGTTGATGTGTAACAGATGCTTGATGAAACGGAATCTGGCTTTGCTTCGCTAGCGTTTTCGCTACCTGTGCACACTGAAGGAGGAGGAGGTATGAATCCGTGTAGGGACCATTGACTGACAGGGCAGAGTGGTCCAGATACATCACAAATTAGTCATATTTAAAACACATTTAGGACACATTTTAACTGTCAGACAAACTGACTGCATGGTTTTTTTATCAGCTTTTCTGGGCTGGAAGACATGCCACAGACCTAAATATATGTAGAAAAAGCTCTTATGTCCCCTTTAAAGTCGAGGTTAGTATTACATGGAAAAGGAAGTTAACAGGGTGAAGTCTACTAGCTGAGCCAAATGATTTAGATACAGTTTCAGTGGATGATGTCTGAAAAATAACCCATTCTGCCCTATTTTCTGGCAGGTAATTAATGCAAAAAGATGGTTGTTTGCAAAGTGTTATGCCCTCAACTTACATGTTTTTGTCGGTGGTGTTTTCCCTCAGATGGATCAATCTCAGGGCTAAATTTTGTTTTGTGATACGGAGGAGCAAATGCCACGATTAAGAACAAAAACAACAAAAGACTGTTTCATGTTCAGAAAATTTAACGGGAGTTCGTATTTTCAGGTCGCTCCAGGTCTTTAAAGATGCAGAGGATGTATGCGTGCGTGTTTGTGTATGTAGACCACTGGGGGAGATAAGTCACTGTTTCATAAGAACATTTTCTTTTGTGTGTTTCAAGCTTTCAGACCTTGTTTCTCTCTGCGTGTTTCTGTTGAACATTTACGCTAAAGCTAAAAGCTTTTAGCTGACGTTCTGTATCAAGACTAAGTTGCGGCGGATATCTGAGGCCTTCTCTTTCACTGACTCAAACACTTGATCAAAACACGTCGCACTGAACTCAGTAGTTATGCGCCTACTTCTGAAGAAAATGAATCATGGATTTCAGCATGAATGATGCAGAAAACTGTCGGACGGACAGTAGATAGTTACAGCATCACAGAATTAAAACATACTGCATCTCTTTGTCAGTGGTTGTATTGCTTCTGGGCAGCGAGGGAGAATTTACCCAGAATCTGTAGCTCTGAAAGAATAAAGGGAGTCTGTGGCGATAATGCTCCAACTCGTCAGATGCTCAGAGATGATCCAAGGCAGGGACATCATATCCTGACTAAGCCTCCAGTAACCCCTCCTCCCCTTCCCTCCCCTCCTCCCCTCTCCCCCAGCTTGTCGAGAGGAGCCAGAGGAAAGACACGGAACAAGGAATTATGCCATAGACTTGATTGAAAACACCCCATGTCTCTGCAGATCTGCAGTCCAGAGTAAATTGCTGTTAAGCAGGTATTGCTAAAGTCCAACCTCTGATGAATGAGTCAAATGAAGAGTATGGGAAAGGGTTAACCTTTAAACCTCTTGCGGCACATTTGCGTAAGCACACTTTGGATTAGTGTGATTTCATCAAAGTTAGCGCTGTCGGAAAAATTCCAACGCTTTCTGAAAGCGGAGATCTTGCTTGTTGTCATTTCAGTAATACGACATGTGCCTCTCCCAGAAAGTATATTATACTTATAAAATACAGTGAATTGTAAATAATTGACAGATATTGGTAAAATTGGGCAAAAGCATTCACTCATAGGACATTTTCTGACCGTTTTATAGGTAAGCAAATCGATATTTTGAAGCTTAGGTGGTAAAGAGTTAATAGTTACAGGTCTCAGATCAGAGTTGATAAAAATGTTGCTGCATTCATCTGAGTCACCTTCAGTTATCATCTTGCATTCATAGCAAGGAGATTTGTTTTTGCCCCTGGTCTTGCCTCTCAGGCTACAAACAGGCTGCTTGTTCCTGAGCCGGTAGCGGCCTAAAACCTCCAGAACTACACACAGACGAAAATATTTCAGGTCAAAAACATCCACAGAGGTGATCTATAAAGGAAACAAACAAGTATTATAAAACCCAATAACCAGTTCAAGAGTAATTTGTCATCCCTGCTTTGGTTTTGTCTTTGTTTTATTGTCTCTTATAAAAATAAAAAATAAAAAATAATTCAGGACGTAAACCTGCCGTTGGGTGTGATGAGTTCAAGGCAGCTCAGTGAGGTTGACACACGTCTGGTTTATGGAGAGCACAAAGCTATAAATGAACTGCTAATAAGAGCGTTGCAAGCAAACATTACACTTCGCATGAACCCGAGTCTGGTCTTTATACTGCACCCTTTAGACGTGATAACAATAACATGGTTTTTATTCCTTGCTTGGCTAAGCTGTCAGGGATTTGTAGATCTTTATGACTTTAAAACATGCGGTGTGCAGAACACATACGTGACTCCGGGGTTATGTCTGTTTCTTTGTTTTGACACAACGCATGGGGATTTTTATTTTTTTTTACCCTTCCTTTTTCCGAGTGTGAAAACCATGTGATATAGTGCCAGATGGTATTTTAGGAATCCATTTCTGGCAGGTTTTCAGACATGTTTTGTGTTGCAAGTTTCCTCCCTCAGCACTGGTACTGTTAGTTGCTGGCAGGTTTCCACTGCTGTTTAGTCCTGGGATTCACGTCTTAACTCCTCATACAAGACTGAGTCCAACAAAGACTGCCACGAGTGCATTTAGTATTCAATGTAATTAGTCTTCAAACATTTACTAGTGTTGTTTTAACTCTCGCATGCATCGTTTCTCTTTGAAGTAGTTCATTGGAAAAATTAAAGGATCATTTAGAAATGCTAATTATTATTTTTTTCCTGGCATTTGTTTACTATGATTCCCCGATCTGAACTGTTCTTTTCCGACCTGCACTTTTCCCCTCCTTTCTTTTAAACAATTATTAAAGAAAGAAAATATCATAATGGTCCATTTTAATTGGTCTCTGGGGTATTGGTTTGCAATGCCGGCCCACCCTGAAGTTAAAAGAGTATTTCACTGCAGTAATACTTGCAGTTTTTTTCAGAGTCAATGGAAATGAATACGAGAACTCTTCTTAGCACATTAAGGCTTGAAGACTGAATGTTATGTGCCAATGAACTCACATTGTGTACTAGTTCTTAGTGGGTAAAGAGCACTTTTGTGGCAACTTCAGGCGGACAGCAATGATTTCTATTATTTTGTCCACCGCCTTGATCTCTGCAAGGGTGAAAGCACTCTGCATGCGAAGGACGAAGCGTAGATGGCTGCTATGCTCTGTTGTGTGCAAAATTTTGCCAATCTCAGAAAGGTACAATAAACTGCAACTGAGGAGTTCAAGTTCACAGTTGCAAATTTCAGCCACTTTATTAGCCGTAGTCGGAACTCGCTCGCATCCCAGCACCTCCGTTAAATGTCACGGCTGCATTTGTACATCTTGAAATCATTGTTTGGGTTATTACAAAGGACTCGGGAAATCTATTTAGCGGGCGAGCGGTGGCATTGGAATTCAGCTGAGGACAATGTTGCGCTCGGCTGAGAGTCTGTTACGACAGCAATACAAAAATGATTAGGTGGAGATTGCCCACGTGTGCGCATTTCATTACATTAATTTCCTTCTCCAGCGGCAGCAAACACAAAAGCCTTGGATGTTCGCGGCTAAATGCTGCAAAATAGCTATTGATGGTGTTTAAGTTCATTTTGCTGCAATGACCCAATGTCCGGCCTCTGTGTTGGAGAGAGTTACTATGGAAGCGAAAGAGAAGGTTTTTCAATTTCAAAGCAAGAGAGTCATTGTTTCAATTACGTCCATGTAATTACATCTATAAATTGTAATGTGTTTGTGTGGGGTGTCGGCGCAAGTGTGGGTGACACGCCTTGTAATGCGAGCGGAAAAACTATTAAAAGAAAAAGAAAAAATATGGGTAAAACTAATACAATCAGCCTGGTGACACGCTCGCAACTCTGATGTGACAGCAGTCGTCTGATAGGAAGCTCTGTTACTGACCAGAGCGGCAATTAGTCATTTCGGCACAGACACGGAGAGGTGCGACAGTAAAGCATGCGGTGGTGGGAGTTCAGTGGAGCAGATTTCAGCGGCGCACAGACACGGGCATCAGTTGCAAATCCTCTTTATTCCCTCATAAATCCCCACGGCTGTGCACATCCTGTCAGGACGCCGGTGTGGGCATGTCAGCCCTCCCCCGGTCGAGCCGCGAGCAGGGTATGGACACCAGCCACATTACAGACATAATCAAATTCTACTTAATTCAAGTGAGAGGCCACAAAGGCTGCTGTAATAACACTATCTGGAGATTTTTTTCAGTCCGAGTACCTTCTAGTATAATAAATGCGTGTATACTGAACGTGGACAGCGGCGAGGGAATCTCACTCTTGATCCCGGATGTGCTCGAGCACCAAATGACAAACTAATCCACGCAGGAAGAGGAACGAATGACAGTAATGACAACATAACACTTTATGAAAAAGACCTCCCCAATGAAATCCTGTTCTTGCTGAAGTTAGGGAGCAAGGTCAGACACAGATCAGCATTTTAAGAGATGAAACCTCCCTTTTCACCCAAATGCAGTGAGTGCACAAAAATAAATGTCCCAACAGCCCACGTTGATTCAACTGAACCCGAACCTTTGTTCTGCTGTTGCTGTGATGACATCGAATGATGCGCCTGCTGTTTTCCCCACCTTGTGAGTAAAATAACATCTTACAGAAAATAAACCAGTGCAACTTATGATTGCACGTCCATTCAGCCGGGTGCATATGTAAGGTCGTCTGCAGTTCAGAAGGCAAAGCAGGTCGTCTAATAATCGCAGTGTATAGGATGCAATTCGATTCCTAATGTCCACGAGTCAAAGAGTCTTAGAGCAAGACAAGGAACTGGAAGTTGCTTTCAGATTGGTTGGTGCACATGAAGAACTGAAGGCCGCTACAGAATAACAATACAGTTCATTAACCATAAAATAATGAAATAATTCCTACCTTACCCTGGTTTACTGAAGCATTCAGCTACTTGTTGGAGCGGCTTTGTTCCACTGGATGGAGTCTCCTCCGTCGTCGTGGAGATGTATTAGTCCAGATATCCGCATCTGCAGGAGGTAAAAAAAAACATACATTTGATTTAGAAAAGCCTTTTAATAAAATGTAATAATATTTTTGTATCCTGTTACATTAATGTTGCCGCAGTGATTTGTGCACACTGGAGGCTGTTGAATACCTTTTTCTCCTTGAGACTTCTTTACCCAGTTAAGTCTCAATTGCAGCAAAACAATGAACTTCTGGACGAATTCATATTTCTTTTAATTAATCAAGCCATTCATTCATTGCTGCTTGTCAAGGTCCTGGTCGCATAAATAAAAGCACAGTTATGGGATTTTTAGAGAATGCCTCAGTGCCATTATAAAACAGGTACTAAATTTTTCAACACGATGATTAAAAAGTCTCTACAAACCTTTTAGTTGCCATCACTTTTAATTACTTTAAAAACTTAATGCAGCAGAGGTGGACTATTTTGACTTTTAGTCCAAAAATATGAGTCAAGTCCAAAAGCCTACATTTATCATAATGAAAGTTTTGTACATTTTTGCTTATGCTATTTTTATTTTATTTTACTTATTTTCATTTTGTTTTATCTTTCCTTTACTTGTGGTTCTTAAGTGTGTATTTTATGTTCAACTAAGCTACTGTGACCGAGCAATTTCCCTTGTGGATCAATAAAGCTCATCCAAGTCTAAGGATGCTTGGCGTTCAAATGGTAACATCAGGTGTAAGTTGAGAAAACACCAGTGCTTTTGACCACATTTGAACATAACAGTATGACCACTGACAGGAGAAGTAAATAACACTGACAATCTAATGTTCTGCTGGGAAACGGACCAGGCACCACCACCCCATAGCCATGACACTCCTTGATGGCAGCAGACATCCCCAGCAGGATGCAGCCTGACACAGACACACACACAAACTGTTAAGGAACAACTAAAAAAAGATGAAGAACATCACAAGGTGTTGACCTGGCCTCCAAATTCCCTAGATCCCAAATTGATCAAGTATCTGTAGGGATGATCCATAGAGGCCCCTCCCCTCAACCCATAGGACCCAAAGGCCCCCACTAACAACATCCTGTTACTAGACACCAGAGGACACCCTCAGAAGGAACATGTCTATTCTCTGATGAGGTCATAATTAGGTCATAATGTTAAGCCTGATCAGCGTATGTTTGATCTCGTCTTCCAGTACCATGTTTCAACCACAGTTTTATATTACAGGTCTAATAAAGTCCTTTCATTAAGCAGCAGCCTGTATCAACACAGAATCAATGGAAATGCGCGTGACGGCTCTATTTATTTCATTTATATTGAATAAGAGAGCATGTTTTCTGCAGCCCTCCTCAGCAGTAAATACAGAACTGATAAACAGGAAACGGGAAAGTGTTCAGTAGCCTACTTAATGCAGGCAACATTAGATGCAACCAAGCATAACAGGTGATACTATAGGATTGCTGGTTCCCCTCTGACATTTTTGTGATAGAGTCTCCGTGCTCACTCTGGGCAAATTTTGCTAGCTGTTAAATAAAACTCTCCCTCGGTGCCGAGAGGCGGTCGAGACCCCGCATGTTTCCTTGTGGATGTGTCAAAGAGGAGACAGCGGGGAGCAAGGTGAGGGCAGGGAGGTGTGGGGTGGGGAGTGAGGGACGGGAGAGGAGACGGGGACCGTGCACGGGTCCATTTAGTGGGTGCATGTTCATTAGCATGGAGCACGGGCCGTTTCCTCTCCTCGGGGGAATGAGCTGCGCTATCTGACATCCCTGATACAGTAAACAAACTGCGCCCTGCTTCACACACACCAACGCACAGCAGCAGCTTGCTCCGTGAAGAGGAGTCCATTTTAAAAGAGCGCTCAAGTGAAACAAAACTTTTCTCATTAATTAGTTTCATTGTAGCTCCACTTCCAAGGAGTCCCCGCGCTAAGCAAACACAACTTACATGAGGTGTTGTTTCAGGTGGAGACGTGCCCGTGTCACTCCTCTCAGACCCCATAACATATAACGCCCTCACAGTGTTGAGAAATTCTGCACTCTCCGCTCGTCTTTTATCAAAATCATTCAAGTTCAGAGCATGACTAGTGAGATTGATGGAAAATTGAGCTGCTCCCTCATGCAGCAAAGAACAGTGAAGCCATTCCCTCACCCGCCACTCCTCCATCAGTCCAAATGTGCACAGATATAGACTATTGATAAATGCCCCTGAACTATTCTGAGACTGGAAATTTAAAGGCTTCAAATTTTGCCTTGTTCTTCTGTGGCGCACGGATAAATCTGGCTAAGTGCTAGACAGTGATACTCCCTGACACCTGAGGCAGCCACGTATTTCTCTGCATGGGGACACCGGGCTCCAATTTATCTCCAGACTTGTGTCTATTTCTGATGATTGAGCTCTATAACTTCCAGAAATGGCCTCTTAAATCACAGTGTATTTTACAGTGTGTGAACTCTCGCTGAAAATTGCAGACGGTGTCTACTGTTTCATGGTGAAATAACTGTCTTAAAACATTTTCAACATCGCTCATTTCAAGGGGCTCGGGCAGCTATTTCGGCTGCAGGAGAGCTAGAAACGTTCACGTAACGAGCTGGGTTCAACAGCATAACCCCACAAACTGTATGCTTTATAACTTACAACGACTTTATTTGAACATGTGCGGGCAATAAATACGCTTTTATATCCTGGCAAATGTGCTTATTCAGGTTTCTGCCAAGGGTTGAATTAGAAGTTCAGTAGCACTCTGTGTCTTACATATAAAGCTACATTCAACAGATAGTTAGCTTAGCACAAAGGCTGGAATCAAACTGCAGTATTTGTGGGAATTATTAATGGGTTATAACATTTGTGCTACCTGTACGGACGAACCATGCTAGCTGTGTGGCCTGTGTCCAGCCTTTATGCTAACTTAAGCTAACAAGCAGCTAGCTGTAGCTTAATATGGACCAGAACGGCAAGAAAACTCACGAACATTAAAAAACTTTCTCCTTAAATGAAAATGATCGTGAACTCAAATGCATTTGGATGGTTTCACGGGCAGTGGGATGACAACATGAAGCTGGGAAGGAAATGAGCGAGGAAAAATTAAACGCTGTAGAGAGTTAACAGACTCAGTTTGGTCCTGTCTTGTCAATCAGTAAAAACTACATCGATTTGTGTGATGTTTAGTTTCACATCGTGAACCATTTACCAACTCGTGCTGTGGTATCGTCTCATTTTTAGTGGTAAGCCCTATAAGCTGGCCTTTTATCTCAACAGCCTTTTCAAGTGTTTCCACTCTGCAGTTGGGTCATGCTAAAAATGCTTTGAGACAAAACAAACCAATTTAGCCTAATGATATAAAGGGGCATAGCTTCCAGCGCGGCCCGCGTCCATGCTAAGGTATTGGCTTTGTTACTGGCTGAGAGGGTTTGCTGATCATGAAATTATTTACGGTTATTGTCCTGTTTTTAGACTCCAGAGCCGGCGAGGGGGCACCACAGAAAATTGACCATGCTGTCATCGGAGGAGTGGTTGCCGTGGTGATGTTTGCCATCCTCTGTGCACTCATTGTTCTTGGTCGATACTTTGCCAGACACAAAGGTAAAGCGCCCGGCGGTGCAATCATACTTGATCATGAACACATCTCCAGAGTTCAAGTGTTTTTTGTTGCCAGTGAAGTGCAATAGGATTGAAGAGGATGAGGAGGTGGAGGAGGCGTGGAGCTAATTTGTCTGCACTATTTATTTTTTATTTTTTTGCAGGGACTTACTTTACACATGAAGCCAAAGGGGCGGACGACGCTGCCGACGCGGACACAGCCATCATCAACGCGGAGGGGGGGCACAACAACACAGACGAGAAGAAGGAGTATTATATCTAAACTGGACAGGCCAGGAGAGACGGGTGGGGATGCTGGTAGTGGTGGTGGTGCTGGAGGAGCATTATGTCTAACTCTGATTGGTTATGAGACGGCTTGGGGGGCGGGGAGGGCGAGAAGAAAGCAAAAAGTGGAAAGTAGGACCGGCATGGCCGAGTGTTAAGAAGCAGAAGCGTTGCTGAGTCTCCTATCCGACCCTTCCTGGACTGCTGGGGCCTATTCTGTACAGTTCAATTATTTTACAGACAATTTTGTGCCTTGTTCTATTTCTTTTGTTTGTTTTGTTGTTTTCCCTTCACATGCTTGTTGGATTGGATTTTTCTTCCATGTACACCACCTGATCCTTTGTTGCGTTTGGCTTTTCGGAGGAGATTAAAAGAGTCTGGTGTTTGTCTATGTGTGCTGCAGCTAGCTTTTAGCTCGTGTACCCAGATCTGAGGAGCCAACTCTTCCACGCTTTCTTTTTTCTTTTCTTTTTTCCTTTTGAGTAATCTCAGAGTTCAGTAACTGGAACACAGTGTCAACACATTTCTCCCCGCTGGGTCAAAGTCCAACAGTGCCTGCAAATTCATCACATTCCCCCCCTCTCCCCTCCCTCTAAACGTGCAGGTCTGATTGGTTTTGACACATTTCAGCTCAGCCCCCACGAGAGGTCAGGTTCACTGTGTTGATTACTTCAGTAACAGTTGTGAGTAATTAAGCTCATCATAGAATGTATTTGTTCATGAAAGTGAAGTAGGAGTGCCGTTACGTATCATTTCACACCAAACCGCAAAAGTGCAACCGACCCTTTGGTGGTTTCATATCTGACAATTAGTAGACGTGAAGTCAGTCTAGTATTTGTGTAGGCTTTTGTGGAGCAGTTTAAGACAACTCGACAGCTGTAATGTGCCGAACTGTTTATCGTTTGTAAGGTCTGCACCGGGATTTTCTGACTGAGAGAAAGCGAGAATAGCATAGAATAGTGCAACGTTTTGTCAAATACACTTGATGCCACTGTTCAGTCTGTATAATAAATATGAATCTGCAGCCAGCAGCCTGCTAGCTTAGCTTAGCATAAAGGCTGGAAACTGAGACTCTGTTAGCTTAAGCTTTACTGGCACTTGTAGGTGGATTTGTTATTTTTGGGACAAAAATCAAGCTAGCTTTTTCCCTTCCTCTAATAATTACAGGCCCAAAAGTACTCCCCGTCTGTTGTCAGATATTATGTTAATACTCTACTTACCCTGTAATACCTAAAACACAAACTGGTCCTGTTGCATTGATCATAAAATCGTGTTAAACTGTATTATTTGTTAGCTATTCCTAAAGATGGCTATGTGGTTTTGGTTTGAACATGATGTTTTCTACATTTTCATTAACACACGCGAGGTCGACCCTGGACCAAATAAAATAGCGATTGTGTATCTATACAGTAAATATTACTTTGTATACAGCAGAGAAAAACTCTTCTCTAAAAAAAAAAAAAGAAAAATTGACTTTTTATTTCATGGTACAATATACTGACCGTTTAAATGGGAAATGTTACAAGGACAGCCACAGGAGGAAGGAAGGACGGTTTATTTATCTTTCAATGTGTTATCCTTTTATTTGGTTTCCTGTATCAAAGGCAAGAAAGAATGTTTCTATGTTTCCTTCAGCTACGTATAAGTTCTCAAGGTATGTTTGTGTGAATACCCACAGCAAGTAAAGAGAAAAAAAAACGATTCACAGCTCATTTCTTGGCTTAGAAATCCTAGCTACAGACTCTCTTGCCCTTGCCCCGTACTGAAGTAAAAAGACGTTCAATCAGTGCAAACATGAATCAGTTATATTTCCTTGCCGTCTGTAAAGACGTTTTTACCTTTGGGCCGTCTTTGATAACTTGCAAGGGGCTCTCGGCCTTACAAGTTATCAAAGATTTGCGTATAGCTTTAGACTTGGTGCGAGAAAGATCATTTTCTTACTGTCATCCCGTAGCCTCAAACCTTCACAGAGGAGCCGTCTACTGTTACAAATCTCCCTCTTTTTGTTGGCATGCTTCATGCCTGACTCCGCCACAGCTAGAAGAATAAAACCTGTTTGGTAATTAGCGAGCGATTTCATTGTATTGCCTGAAAAGAAAAAGAAAAAGAGAAAAAAATCGGTATAATGTAAAAGGACAACCACTGCCTTAAATCCACCTCTTGATACTTATCATTAGAAAAGGAAAAGACTGAAGGACTTAATTTAGTGCCTTCTTCTTCTGATTTTGAGGCATATGGTTGGTATCGTACAGTATCCTCTCATGTGCACCTCTCACAGCATATCTTATATTTCTGTCCTTTCTAACTTAACAGGACCAATACTCCAAGTCGTCTGTGTTCATGCACCATAGACTTCATGATTACGATCTGCAGAATAAAATAAATAAATAAAAAAAACAGAGTAAAATTAAAAGCTTTGTTTATCTGGGTGGTGTGGCAGCTTCCGCTGACTAGAATGTCATATGCCAGGAAGAAAAAGAAAAAATCTATCTGGTCCTAATTACTTTCTCAGCTACACTTAATTTATTTGGATCTTTTCAAGGACAAGGCTCAGTAGTATTATCAGAGATGAACACACTACGAAAAGCTATAATAAGCTAAAGTAAAAGTTATTTTTTCTGGATTGTAGAGTTTTAGTGTCATGGAAACAGTTACGTGCATGACAAATAGTCTTATGGTTTTTTTTTTTATATATATTTATCTTAAACGGCAACTGCTGCTTTTAATGGAGGAACATTAAAAGATTGTCAGAAGCACCATCCTAATCCAATTTCTGATTTCATTTCGAAATACTTGATATTTAGTATGTTTGTTTTCACTCTCTCAGGTTCATGAGTGTTAATAGTCGTGTTTTTTTGCATCTCAGGTAGAATGCAAATTTAAAAAGGCCCCAAGTATATACTGTAGTACCACAGCTATTCAAAACGTTAAGAAATCACAAGATGTACATGTTTTTCTCAGTTGTACATGTTTATGTGTTCTTAATATGGTGCACTGTTAACGGTAAACGTTGAATATTATTTTGCATAGACCTAGTTCACAAAGAAAGAAAACTAGATTTGTTAAGCAGACGAAAAACAATGTACAGTCAGTGTCAACAAAAACCACAATGATGTTCATGAAACTTCTTCTTCTTCTTCTTCTTCTTCCTCCACTGTAACACTTTGCTCATACAGTATCGGTTATTTAGTAATTCTAGGACGTGACCACAGACAGTCGATCGAGCATCTGTTTGCATTCAGTTGATTTTTTTTTTCCCTTTTCATAGATGAAGATGGTGTATTTACTGTGACATGAAGTTTTATGAATGATCTGTAACGTCTTGGATATTTGGATGAAGCTCATGTTTAAAGCCTGGGGAAGGGAGGGGAGGGGAGGGGAGGTATGGAGGGATGGTGGGAGGGGGGGGCGCTGGTTGTTTTATAACCTCAAAATGGTTGTTTTTGTTGTTGAATCTTAAATTTCTTTCTGTTCCCAGGTGACATTTTTTCTTTTGTGTAGTGAAGAGGATGTTTCTCATATGACCATGCATATTTTGTATTGGTTCACACCGACATTTTTACAAAAGAAAAAAAAAATCAGAAGAGTACTTGTCTTAATAAAAAGATATCAATGTTTAAAGAGGGTGTGCATCTGTTATTTTAGCAGAAAAAAAAGAAAAAACTGGCTTTCACTTTGTAGTCCCGTCCTGCTCGGAGAAACGACGCTGAATTTTATTAACTTGTATTTGTTGTCAGACTCGCTCCGTGCTGAATACATTAGCCGGATTGAACCTGCACGCTTCATCCTGAGCCGCTGATACTTGTCAAACTCGCGGAGAAGAAAGCTCTCGAGTCGAGGCAAAAATACTGTACCGATGTAGATCCGATGTGGGTGAGCGGCAGCGGTGGCAGCAATCTGAGCTCCCATCAGTGACTGACACATGCGCCGTGCTGCGGATAGAGGCGAAGGAGCGCTTTAAATGACACAATGACTGACACTGACAGGCCTCGGGGGGGGTGGGGGGGGTGGTGGGGGGGCTGTTAAGGTTTCCACTCGAACACGTGGATGTTAGTGATTTGACAAATTGATGGGCATTTTGAGGAACAAGACCTAATTCATAACCATAAGCTACTCCGTCATCATAATTCTGTCAGTGTCACCATTTCCCATTACTTTAAATGATCCATCCCAGGTAAAGGTCAATAACATTATTCAAACTTTAATGGGAATAGTTTAACCTTAGAAACCAGCCACTTTTCTCCCATACTCATACAATCACGGAAATATAATGCATCTCTCAAGGAACATTAAATAGCTGTGTGATTCTTCTCTATGTTAAACATGGAAAAATATGGGCTTCTTCTCTTTAAATGTGTTTTTTGGGGGGGGTGTTCAACTCCTGAAGTTAAACCATCTGAATAAAAAGCAGGTACATGCTTGCACCAGCTGTCAGCACATCATGAATGTATGCATGGAGAAGGGTGATGTTTCAGTTAGATGCTACTAATCCCATTTAAATGTTCAACTTTAATTTGGAATGACACGTTTAAGTGTAATTAGCACAATGGGGAAATTGAGAGTGAACGAATGTCTGAGCATGGCTTGTTTAGTTTGCTAATTGATTGATTGAGATTGATGGCATGTAGCACTTGGCTTGGCTGAGGTATAATTAAATGATGTGGCATTAAATAGTGGATGAACAAAGCCAACAGGCTCTGTGTGCAGGCTTACATCTTTCTGCGTCACTGCTGTGCAGCACAAATACTCCAGCAGTTTTTCTTTTACTTATTTATTCGCTCATTCAGTTATTAAGCGAGAGGACAGATAAGTTTGTGTAGCTCCTAACAAAAAATTCTGGCCTTGAACGCCACACGGCATACAAAACAGAATATTCTGTATCAAATTACATGGCACACGCTGCAGTTCATTTATGACAGTATCACAACGTTGTATGTTTATTAATGAATTTTTCATGATTGCTGCATTTTACAGTTTAATAATGCTTTCTAATAGTCGCTAATTCCCACAAGGCTGCACTGGTAATTTCCTTAAAGATTGTACAATCAGCACAGAAGGAAAATGTGAAATTTATGCAGAAGTAGAGCAGGTTCATCTTTTCTTTAGACTTGTCAGATGAGGTTCTGATTTTCAAACATCACTGATTATACAAAAGTGGATTTTTTTTTATATTAATATACATTTTTATCCAAACTTTTGAATGACAGAGACTGGACTTTCCAACAATCAATCTATAACTTTTAGTTCAAAAAGAAAGGAAGGAAGGAACCGAGTCCATGCCTTAAGTTTATATGCATTCATTGTATTTTATGGTACTTTGACTGCTCAGCTCACCTTCCAACAAGTTTTCACACATTGTCAAACGCAACATTTACTGTTCAGGTGTTACACCTGACTCTGAATGTGGATTTTTTATCTTACTATAATATAAATTAGCTGAGTTACAATAAGTTATTACCCTTAGCACCTGCAGAAATACACCCTGGGGGGATGACTGGAGCTGTATTTGTATTACATTAATTTTCCTGTTTTGAATCTACTGCAAATTTTATCCTTATTCAGGCATCATTTATTAATAACCTCTGAAATAATGTAATCATCTTAAATAGTGAAGGCTGCAGTTATATTTTCAGACAGTACAGTATGTAATATTACAGTAAACAACGACTGACATTACTGTGTCAAAATCTGCCTTTACTTTTACTTTTTGAACTTGACACTTTTTGAAATTCAAGTGTTGGAGTAAATTGCTGCATTTACATGGACACTAAAATTCTACTAATAATGAGAATAATAGCACAAGCATAATAAATATGACCCAAGTAACCACCCCAATCAGAACAGAGTTTTCAATCAGAGTGGTTAGTGTAAAACTTTTGATAACTAGATAACTAATAACAATGAAAACGACTGATCCAATCATTTCTCTCTGGGTGGACTGAATTTAATCTCTGCCTCTAAATGGGGTCGTGTTTATCATGTTCACAAGAAGAGTGCATATGGATATATATATATATATATATATATATATATATATATATATATATATATATATATATATATATTATATGTTGATATTTTCAGTGGTTTCATAATTTAATCTTAGCTTTAACAACCAAGTTAAACTGTTAACCTCCATGGCTTCTAGACACCAACAGTTGCCAAGCAACAGGTTTTCTTGACAAACAGTTGATGTAACACCTTGAACGCTACGTATTTTGTGAACACAACATCCCATGTCGTAACCACAAGCTCACGAGTTTCATTTACAGGCAGGAATACTTTCTGCACGTTTGTCACGGGGTGCGACGGGCTTCCAGACATGGTGTGTTTGAAAAGATGATTAATAAAGATTAAAATCAATGACAGGAGAAGTGAATAACATTGACCATCTTGTGACAATTCAACGTTCTGCTGGAAACGTTTGGACCTGGCACCGTGTGGATGTTACTTAGACATGTAGCACCCACCTAAACCAGACCAAACACCCCCACCCGATAGCAATACACTCCTTGATGGCAGCAGCCATGCCCAGCAGGATGCAGCCTGACACAGACACACACACAAAAAATGCTTTAGGAACAACTAAAAAAAACAAAACGTGAAGAACAGCACAAAGTGTTCACCTGGCCCTAAAATCACTAGATCCCAAACTGATCAATTACATGTGGGATACATTGGAACAAGCCCAATCCACTGAGCCAAGAGCCCCCCCACTAACAACATCCTGTTACCAGACACCACAGGATGCCCTCAGAAGGCCCATGTCCATTCTCTGATGAGTCACAACTGTTTTAGAGGAACAAGGGAGACCTATGCAATATTAGGAAGATGGTCATAATGTTATGCCTGATGTGTACATCATATAAATTGGATTATTTTATTTAGCGTCCATTACACTGAATCTCTAATCAGAATGATTTGTCATGTAAGCATAGCCAATGTCAGCGTATGTCATTTTATTTTTCAGTCGTCTTTAATAAACGATGAACACTGGCCAAACACGAGGTGGCTATAAAACACAGAGAGAGGAGACAATATGCCAGTGTCAAGTCAAACAGTCTCTATTTTATGCTGATGGAAAAATGCCAAGTCATGCTCATGAAACAGATGAGCTGGTTGTTTCAAACAATGATAAGGGACGAGCACCTGAAGCCTGCGATAACCGCAACACAATTATCTCCGTCTGCTACAGTATGACCCAGAGAAATCTGCATTAATTAAAGCACACACGAGCAGCCTGTTAAGCCCGTGTGGAAGTGTCAGGCAGAAGAGAGTTGTGTTTGTGAGGTGATTAACTCTAAAACCTGAAAGATGCTGTGAACAGCACTATAGGCTCTAATGTCAGCAATGTTGCTGCTTGATGTTTAATACGCTGATACTTAATCAGAGATTGATGTTTACCAGAGGGAGGAAATGTGCTGGATGTTGATGTGGAGGTTTTAGGTGTGATTAATGAGAAAAAGCAATGGAGAAAAAAAAAAAAAAAAAGGGTTGTGTTTTCTTTTTACCCCCCCCCCCAAAAAAAAGGTTGAGTGTTTCAGACAGGAACTCTGTAATTATCTGCTGAGCCTAAGCTTCAAGCATCATCCTCTGAAGTTTCTTCAACCCAAACTCAAGGTGACTTATGTCTGCAGAAGCAAAGAAGTTTTCTTTTGCCAAATTTACACTGATGTTACGCTCCATAGCCTCCACTCAGATACAATAAGCAAACATTTCCCAATCTTCCCCTCTTATCTTCTATTCTGCTACGTCTGCATGTAATCTTTCTATCATATTTAGTATTGTTAATGCATAATTAATTTTCATTTGAAGCAGATTCTTAATTTGGAACACTTAGTTATTTGTGATTATCTTATAAGAGATAGTCAGGGGGGGAAAAATAAAATGCTATTGTTGCCTGACAAGTTTATTTCGTCATCCAGCTTTTTCCTAATACACTGCAACTCCTCTGTGGATGTTTTTCCACTCATGTTTTGTGTGCGTGTGTGTGTGTTTCTGCTGTCAGCATATTAAAGAGTTCTATTTTTGTGGGACAGCCTGTACAAAGCCTTGAAGTCGGTCACGTGCAGCCCCGGCAAGCCGACGAGCTGCTGCAGGAACACCACCGCCGCCGCCATCATTTATCACTATAGTCTATTTTCACTTATTAAATTAATTAGTTAGGTAATTAAAAGTTACATGTTTTAATTAAAATTGGCACTGAATTCTAACGCAGGGCCTCCACCTGGAAGGAAAGGCATCATGGGATGAAGTTCATCAGCTTGAATGAGCTTGAACCTAATTCAGTCCCATTTGGGAAGATGTGGATAAGTTAAAAAAATTATCTGTTTCATGCTCTGTAACCATTTCACTCAGTGTCTTTGTGAATAGGAATTAGAGATAGACACACAATGCACTGTCTTATAAAAGGAAGGGGGCAATCGAGTGTAGTACAGACAAAAACACATTTGAAGTTTAAAAGTTCTTGCATAAAACTTAAAACGGATGCGGTTTATGTTTGGACGCTCTCAAGGGCAATAGGAGAACAGAGCATGTAAACAAATCACGCTTGTTGTTGTAGCTCCTTTGTAGAAGCGCGCCTACTTAAAATGAAAGTATAATATAAAAACATACTAAAGCAAGAGGCTACCCTGCTAAGTAGTGCTACTTAGCTTCTATCTGGTTTAGCTAGAGTTTAGCTTCTAAGTACAGATTCATGTTACATTAAATGCTGCCAGGACGTCTCCATGTCAGAAACATGTTCGGATTAATGTGTGGGGCTTGTAAAAGCAGATTTAAAGGCAGCTTATCAACTAAAAAGCATGTCAGTTTTAGTAGAGCAAGAAGCTATGTGGCTAAGCTATGCATTTAGCATCTACATAGTTACCTTATCAGATTTAGGTTAAACCATTCACTGCCAGAACCACTTTGCACATCTCAGAAATGTTACATCAAGATTAATCAATGGAGATATTTCAACAAACCATTTAATGCAGTGTCCTTGTAAGCAGTGAAGCTGGAATCTCATCACTTTGCTAAGACAGTTTTGATGATTGATTATTGTCCAAGCCCGCTCTTTTGCAGCTAACACATTTTGTACTAAGGAACTACCAGCTAAGTAGTTGTGATTTAAATACAATAAAATATGATTTAAAGGTAGCTTGAATGTACAACATCTCATAAATTCCACAAGGATCTAAGTCTATACTAGATTTTGTTACTGACTTATTTTTGTGGTATAGACATGGAGACTCCAAACTAACATCAAACAACAGACAGCATCGAAGGCCAGCTGTGAAGTTGGCTCGCATCGTCTGTGTCTGGACCAAAAAAAGTTGCACTTGAGCACATCACAAACGCCACGAGCTGGCCACAAACATTGGGTGCCTGCATGAAACGAAATAATTCATTATACCAGCAGGGGGCAGCAGTCGGTATTCGTCATTCAAAAGGGGAAACAGGAAAAGCTACTATTATCTGAGAAGCTAGAAAGAGCTGCAAACCATCGCAGAGCTGGCCTCTCCTGAATCAAGCCTCATCTGGACATGTATTTCAATATTCAGATATGATGAAGATGAAAAAGGAGAAGAGCCGTCTGTGTGATCTTTGAACTGTTGTTTCTCTTCTGGTGCACTGCTTTGCTAAGCTGAACAGCCAATAAAGAGTCATCTCTCTGACCGACTTAGTCTTCCACCAATTCAACATGCCGAATCAATTTAAAGATCATCTCAGGTATCCAATTAGAATCAATGGTGCGGGACACGATGGCAAAACAAGTGTGACAACGCTGGCCAATGGCTGACTGTTGGCTTGCTGATCCTGGAGCATCAGGATATATTTTCCAAGGGAAAGGTGAGTCAACTGTGTTTAGCAAAGGCTAAAAAGCAGCACCTCCAATTCTGATTTTGTCTTGTGACATTTTTCATTCAGTTATTTTTACGCCAATAATGACACATTTCTGTTGTGTGTTCATTCTTACAGTGAGGTAAGATGTCAACAACTGTAGTTAATGCCTGTTGTCTTGGCAGTGCCGATTAAAAGTGATCGGATATGGAGGTTTACAGACAAATACGGGGAAATGTTTGGTATTCGTTTCCTTTGTTCAGCTGTGCAAAGGATTCAGTTTTCAGTTGTTAAAACACTGCTGAGAGGAGCTGTTTGTCTAGTTCTCCTGTGTGGTCATCTCTACACGTCTACACAGAGTCTACATTGACACAACAGTTGAGGCTGCACACAGGCAAGCGTGACAAACAACCGCGGCATGAGGAAAGCCGTCATCTAAAGCGTAATTCTTGTGCTATCACTGGGTATTCATTTTAAGACATGAAAGCCCGAGCTTGAGATGTGTAAGCACCGAGCGTTAGTGCACTCTTACCGAGTCATTGTCATGTGAACAAAAGAAAACGGAGCAAGTGTAACAAGAAAAATGTGTACAGAGAAGAACAAAAGAGACGCGTTAATGGGAACAAGACGGAGCACAATTTTTCTACTACGGTTAATTAGTATTTTTGAGAAAGCGCACGAGCACCAGGAGTTTTATTTTAAGAATATTATTTTAGACCTTGAGTAATTACAGCCAACGTAAGGGTGAACAACGCTCTTCAGTTAGGTTGATAATTACCTGTAAACGCATCATTAGATCCTTCACTTCTATTCGAGACAGTTTGTCACCTCCTGCTACATATATACCAGCGAAAACATTTAGTTCTCTGTGGTAATTGTCCTCTCTGTTGTTGTTTTGTATTATTTTTTTAACTGAAGCCAAGTTAACTATTTACTGGCCTCTGTTGATTCATTCATAAATTGCGGTTTGAAAGGCAAGCTCGCCACAAATAAAATAAATAAATAAACATAAACAAAGGTGTGGACAGGTAATGTAATTAGAACCAAATGTAATGAGTGACTAAGTGGTTGCCCACACCTTAAAAAGATTTTTTTTTGTTTTTATAAAAAAAATTGCCTCCACCCTGAAGCATATTTGATTTGGTACAATTTAAAAAGGGCATGTCAGAAAGATAAATTATATCCTCGCATGCTTTGTTTCATAATGTAGAAATTTAATTCAAGTCTTAAATGCATGAATTAAATACTTGTGAAATTACAGAAGGAGAGGCCTGAAGCGAGACAGGCTCCCTGTTCTGGTGCTAAATGAGCGCAATCGTGTAATATATAACTTTTTGTGCACGTTTTTTTCTACTCAACGTATAATTACCCTACTGTGTCTTTGTTATGCTTTGTGTCTAGTACGTCCACCTGCAGTAGCGGCACAACATTAGTAACCATGAAAACAAGGGTGAGCTTGTTTCTCCGGCCTTTCATCTGATTGTTACACTGAATACTCAGCGATCCAAATAGGGGCTTTAAATAAAGATATATTTTTTTAATATTTCTGATGGATAAAATCCACTCTCCGCTGCTTCTTTTTTGTTCCCTTTTCCTCATTAGTAATGCCTCGTGATTTTAAATTTTTGCAAAATTCAAAATCACTGAACTGTACGCAGCGCTGCAGAGCCAAGCCCCAAAAATAACAGATGTATCATTTACGAATAAATGCCCAAAATGGATTCACATAGCTAAAGCTTACTCAACTGGTGGTTACCTTTTGAACCAACCGCAATGCTTTGGATAATTACATTCTGTTTCCCAGGCTATTATTCATCAGTTAAAGGTCAAGAGCATTATTTGCAACACAAACTGAGCCTTGCATTGTATGGGCCAGCACACGGTCTTCTAGTTGCTTAGTCACTTTGATATGCATGTGAATGTCAAATTAGAGAACTAAGCCCTAATAGGCAGCCATTACTGCAAGTGAGGAGCCTTTGTGTAAACCTGAGGTCTAATCACTTATTCAATCACTAAGCATTGTGTCCCTGTTCTCCTCCACCCTGTCGCCACTGCACCCCCTAAAAAGCAACTGATTTTCTTTTTCCAAAACCATGGATACACTTGAATAAAATATATATTTCTGCCCATACCAAAGGCCTAATTGGTTATCTGAAGTACTAACAAGGTTCTCTTGGTTGCTTTAATTAAATGAGCCTCCATTGTCATGTTAACTAAGTAATTAAGTGAGACACAGATGATTTCTAAGAACTTTCTCTTATCAGTGGCTCTACACTACATCTTACAAACAAGTATACAAAATATGAAATACACTGGTGATTGCGGCGCAGAAGGCTGCTGCTTCTCATAACTATATAATCAACAAGATGCTGAAAAGATAACAGGAACGTGCCTAAAAGTAGAAACTGCCATCTTCTTGCGAAGCTCTTGTGAAGCTCATCTCCGATCTGTCACCACCGAGGACAATGTGGCATTGAGCCGGGAATGGCAGAGTGCGGCTCAGACTTTTCTTGTGTCTCGTGAACAAGGGAACACACCAGAAATGGATGTTTTAGCTTGTAATAAGCCACCGTGCTGCTTTATGTGCTCACTGAATCATCTATTTTAAGGCACAATTTCAAGCTATCACACACACATTGCTATCTGTGTACAGTGGCAGCATTTTAAAAGACAATATGTCTTTATACATATTCACAAGAGGAAGAAGAAGAAAAAAAAACAGTCCATTTTTAGACTAGAAATGAATTTCCAAATAAGCCCCAGCAGGATTCATGTCGTGTTAAAGGAGTTTTTTTAGAAGCAGAGGCTTCCACTGCACCATTTTACTATTTAAACATGCTCTGCACTTCACCGTCAAGATGCATCAAAGAAACAACGAGGAAGTGTACATTCATAACGTTCCAATAATGTTTTGTAATGGAACATTACACCGCAATGAACTACCAAAAATCATTCTTTATGGAGCCACTAAAGTGCCGTGAACCAGAGAAACACAGCCATGTGCTGTATTAGTAATAGATCTGCAGACTGCAGTCCCTGTCAGAGCCATTAAGGACTTTAAATTGTTCCTCCAGAATATAAAGAGTCCATAACACACAATTTTGTTCAAATTTGAAGAGTCATCACAAGTGTGTAGAGAAACTATTATGCTGCAAATCAACTGCTCCTGGAAAGGTGGCAGTCCTTTCACCTTGCACCTGCTGGTGTTTGGCACCACATGCCTCACACATCCCATCTCTGCATCTGGACGACAACAGATGTTCTTGAATAATCTCTCGCACAGGTGAAAGTTCCTTCCCTTTGCAGCTGAACCTCAACTTGCTCTACATTTCTTCCAATTCAGAGACATCAAGACATGCTCCTGCAATTTCTCCTCAGACGCTTCTCACTTTAAAGCCTTCACTGCAGCAAGGGGAGGTGAAAACCTAGATGGAGGGTCACTGGAGAGGACCCCTTTTTCCACTCATTTTATTTGCCCCCTGCTGAAAAATAAGACTTTAACCTGATCCTGAAAGGCAGCGTGTCTCAAATGCATCACAGTGTCCAAAAAAGCAGATGACTGTCTAGCGGGGTAACATTTCTCTCTCTGAAAAGCTGAATAATACATGCATATCTTGCTGTGATCCAGCGAATTCAATAGCCTATAGAAAAGGATTGCTCTCAACGTAAACCATTTTGCTAGAGGCCGTTCGCTTTCCTCAGGTCCAGTCTCCCATAAATAATTTGCCTTCAACCTTCACATGCATAAAAATTGCAACTTGTTGGTTATGAGAGAGAACAGTGAGGATGCACTTTGAATGCCAATGTGGCGATGAATAAACAATGGCTCACTGCTCCAGGAGCAATGCAGAGCTGCCAGGAGACATTGCTTTGAGTCCACAGGCTCTCTTAATGGTTTTTGCCACAGACCAAGCCTTTCAGTCAGCTGTGAATGGGAGGCTGTTTTGATCTGGGGGGGAACACTTTAATAATTTCTAACAAAGCAACAATTCCCCAAGCACATCGGACAGCCTTGGCCGATTCCCTCTGATTATCCTCCAGCCACTCAACACTCTTTAAACCACGAGTGAATGGGATTTTTATGGCAACAAGCTTATGGTATATGAGGTACAGAATCAAGCCGTCTTCAGTCGAGGTCACTACTATAGCCAGCTATAAGCTCAATAAATTAGCAATTTACACTTTTTTTTTTTACACCAAATCCAGGTGGCTTTTATAACGACCTCCACCAATGAAACATAAAGGCAACACAAACAATAAAACGGACAGGATCCTTCTGCAGTGGTTCTGAACAGATATGAGATGTCTGAGAAGCAAATCTGATGTCTGTGATCTCTCCTGAATGCAGTGGAGGCTTTTGGCATTTCAGCAGTGCTACAGTGCCACCTGGTGAGGGGCAGAAGCCCACGTTGAAACGCCTAGATGGTACACTAAGATAGCGGTATCCTAAACTGAAGGTCAAATCAGAAAACCATTAACAGGATACAGAAGAAATTTAAATTATGTTGCTACGTTTACATAAAACTACATAGTCTGACTCTGAGCTAGAATCACACCATTATAGAAGATCAATGATTCAAAATTGAGCCATTGTTTTTTAAACCTTTCCAGAATCCTTGCCAAAATAAATGAAAAAGTACTTAATTTGCTAAATAGCATATACTTTTGATCCCTATTAATATTACAGATTCAACTGATCAACACAGTCAATAAAAATAACCATGTTTTATCAAATCTTAGCCAGAGTAACACTCTTCATTTAGTGCAAACATGCACTGTTTTTCTCTAAACGCAAGCGTGTGCTTTTGAAAGTAACACAGAAAGACTCCCATTTGACAACTTCAAATTCAATCAAAAACACATAAATATATATTTAGTGGAAGTGCATTAGTTATCTGTACATCTCATTAATCATGGGATATAATATCTGGCCATTATGGTAGTGCAGCTGCTTTTAACAATAATAAACAACAATTTGGGCATCTATTCTGTTCATGCATTACTTGGCAGACAAAATTTGTGGCATATGGCATGTGAAGTTTCCAAATCAAAACAAAGATGGCTGCCCAGATATCCTTTCATCCCAGGGGGTTGCAGGTAATTGCTGAGATTTAATTGGAAATCAACACCAAAAGTCGATTTACATATAACTAGAGACTGCCTCAGTTTGAAAAGTCTAAAAACAGAGCTTACCAAACCTCAGTAGACCTGCGCCCTTCTCCTGGAAAACGGTTCCTCATCACTGCTGGATGCTGCGTTAGCTCCAGCTAGCACGACGCCAAATAGCAGGTGTATGGTTGTGGTCGGCTTCACAAAATTTTAAAACATTGACGTTTGGAAACTGCGTTTAGAGTAGCCAAGTGGAATTTGGACAACTTCACAAAAAGTAGGACTAAGTGTAACAAAAGTTAGCCACCCACTTTGAACTATTGTTTCCATGGTGACAACCACTAACTGACTGAATGGATTAACGTGGCTGTTTTGTGGTTTATACCAAAGTCATATAAGTGTCTCTGTTTATACTAATACTAATTTCAGCACCGCAGGGATGTCAACCTGACGCTGCAGGTGGCGTATTACGCAGACCATAATCTCGCGAGAATGCAGTCGCGTCACAAGGTAACGTAATTAAATACATATTCTGGAACATACTTTTAACAGTTAAATTTGAGTCTATGGAGATGGCATTTAAAAAAACCGAATTCATTTACCCCAAACTCAAAACGAATTAGTCCTATTTAAAAATATACAAGTTTAGCTTCGATTTAAACGTTGGACGCGATCGAATTGCATTGTGGGTAATGTAGGCGCGAGGTTTCGATAAACAAGGGAACGTATGGCCTATTATACAGTGTACGGTATAGACAGAAAGAGGGTAAGGTTTCCAAGTCTGCTGCATTATATCATTTTTTAACTGTTCTCCACCAGCGAGGCAATGTTACTCAACTGCCATACTAAATAGAGTAGTCCATTTAATAGAGTGCTCTTTTACTGTATGATAATGCTTAAAGGTCTAACACAAGAGTTGCACAAACTCAATATCATTGATAATATAACTTTATTTTTTGACTCTCACTAAAATAACGCATTTAACATGTCTTAACAGAATAGCATCATCTACATGTCAGGATTTCATCTTTAATGCATAAATCAACATCATAATTCATGTAAAACACCACATTGTTAAAAGTTCCCTATAAAGAGGAAAGAAAATTTTCATTTTTGTGACAAAAAAACCACAATGCCATACAAAATACACTTTATCACCTAAGTGAGAATGAGCCAGTTTGCATTTAGCATTATTTCGCCATGGCAGCTTTGACCGTAACAGAAATCATAGCACACTTTGTTATTTTAAGTTTGCATTATACAACGTGTGATAAAGAAAAATGTGAAAAGTTAGAAACCATGAGGTTACGTTCCGTTTCATCCTCCACCTCCTCCAAAAAAAGTGCTGATTCGCATTAAACAATGATTCAGAGCAAGCCGTTTCTTACAGGAAAAAAATATATATCGAGAGGCTTCATGTACACCACGTTAAGACAATGTGTTTCATACACAGTTATCCTCAAAAGTGCTTGTTGAAGTCTGAGCAGACCAGGATAGAAAACAAAATGTACAGTACATTGGCCACATGTTAGCTGTGTGTTATTTATACAAATATAATACATTTAAAATGAATGTTATTGTATACACATTCCTACACTTAAAAAGCATATTAATAAAATGTTAATTTACCTTGTCATCCCTTGTCATGTCGTTTAGACATTACATAAAACATGTCGGCCATCTTTTGTTCTCAAAACGTGCCTCTTACTGTTAATTTCAGAGCTTTGAATTTAAGACAATATCTGCACATCGTTCCTTTCCTTCCCTTTGAGCTTCCCCAGAAGCCAATGCAAAAGATGAATCTACCAGTGATGCCGACAGTTTGATCCCCAGCAGCAGCCTCACTTCACACATTTTTTAGCAGCTCCTGAAGGTTAAAACAAACACGCTTTCAACGCAACAGTCTGTTGGTCTGGCTGAGGATAAAGTGCTGTTCTCCTTTGGCCCCGATGTGGAATCAGATAAAAGTCAGCGGTCAGAATCACTCGTACACCCCGGCCTCTGATCTCAGTGCAGCATGATAAAAAGCCTCGTGACCCAGAGCCTTGGACAGCAGTCTTTGCCCGCGGGGAGACATGCAGCCCTGGCCGGGCAAATATCCGGCCGTGGCTTTACCGGATCTTGTGGGTTTAGGTTTGGGGGCTGCGTAATACCCCTCCATGTGGTCATATTGTGTGGGCCTGACTTTAGTGCTCTGAGTCCTTCTGTTGGGCTGAGTGGAAAATGATCCCAGATGTTCAGGATCCAGAGGGGATTTGGCGTGGTAATGATAGTAGTGACGATTTTCTCTGGTACTCTGCGACCGTCCTGGTCTCCTGAGGATGCTGGGTTTCACATTGCCCGAGTAGCTGTTGACAGCGTTGGTCATCATTAATCGATCCTGGTCATGACCTCGTGTGTGGCTTCTGTCATTGTGCTCGATGTTCTTGAGGTTAAGACAGGCTCTTTCTGGAAGTGAGGGGACTTTGCGAAGTGGTGGCTGCTGCATGGAGCCGCCTTTGATCTGAATCCGCCTGGATAGTCCCGAGTCAGAGCGGTGACCAGACTGCTGCCTGCTAACCGCACGGTCTAGTTGTTGGGACTTAGGAGAGGTTGGCGATATAACCAGAACATTTTGGCTTTCCATCCTGTTGGTGGAGAGGAGGCAGGCATTTCCAGGGTCTGACTTGCTTCTCGTGTGAATTATGTCTCTGTTTCTTGTGTCAGCTGGTGAGTCAGGACTCGCAATGGGAGATGCAGCTGGATATGGGTTTTTATGTCTGGATTTGCTCTCCTGATTGACTGGTTGGTATATGACTCTTTCGAAAACGTCTGCATCTCTAGCCTCATAAACAACAGTGTCCCTGCTTTCTATGTAGAGCTCTCTGTTCACAGGAGGGACGCGGTGAGGAGAGTAGTTGTAGTAATCTGCTTGTCCACCTTCTCTTGTGGAACGCATCGTGTAAGACTGACTGTGTCGGATGCCGCTTTGCTGGCCGGGCTCGGCATAGTAATGTGAGGCATCTGCTGGGTTCATGTCTGAATAGGGGTTGTAACGGTAGTCAGCCTGTGTGTTCTGTGGCCGAACAGGATAAAGTCCAGTCTGAATCAGCCTCTGATAGGGTGCTTCCTGGCTTGTCGTCTGCTCAACATAAAACATGGTGTCAGGGGGCAGGACTTCTGTCTCTGCCAGCTCGTAGTGGCTAATCTGAGGGGCATGAAAGGAGCGAGCCCTCCGGATGGCAGGGTGCCCGGCTCCTCTGTCTTCTGACCTCTGCCATTGGCCTTGTTGCCTGTGGCAACCGCTGATAAGGTGCTCATCTCTCCGGTAACGTCTGTACTGAGGTGACAACGGCTGCCTTAAACCTAAAGTGCTGTAGCGGCTTTCAGAGGACTGTCTGTACAAGCCTTTTGGCCCTGAAAGGTGACGTGGCAGAGCATCGGGCCTAGGGCAGTGAGGCGCAGGCATTCGTCCTGCTTGAATCGGCCGGTGATGATGATGATGATGATAATTACTATAGACATCCTCAAAAATGCCCAGAGGTCTCTCTTCCTCTGGGCTGTAGTGGCGGCTCGAGGAAGGCTGTAATGGGCGAGGAAAGACCTCCTCAACGGAGGCAGGCATGGAGGTCTCTGCCAGGACAGCGCGGAAATTAAAAACATTGATAGAGTCGGTGTTGACATATACAGGAGAAGTTGTCGGGCTCTGAGCCGAGCCGACAGGCGGAGTGGGTGTTGAAACCCCAACACTGTGATAGGTGTGCTCTGCTTGTGAGACATCTCTGAGCTCCTTTTCCTCTCTGCGGTCCCTCCTCTCTGCACTGCCTTCATCCAGGCTTCCTGACCCGAGCGGGCTGACATTTGGAGTGAAATTGCACATGCTTTCCTGTCCGTCGGCGACCGACAGCGGCTCTGAGCAGAGGTGTGAAGGTGGGAAATGGACAGGATGAGGGCAGCGGTGAGTCTCCACAGGGCTGTGTGCTGATGTCTGCCACTGAGAAGCAGAGGAGACGTGAGGGCCGCAGTACTCCTGAGGATACATTTTGAGATCGAGGACAGAGGGCCTTGGTGGGGCGTTACTTCTTCTTTGGGAGCCACTGCTGGCCTTCTGGGCTGATTCGGCGAGAGCCAAAGCCAACTTGCGTGCAGCACTCGTCAAGGGAGGGTGAGGAGGGAGAACAGACACTGAACTCATAAGTCTATCTGTTCCTGGGGAGGGATAAGACAAACAACGCTACAGTATGACAAGACAAACAAAGCTATGGCAAGACATGATGGGACAAGACACAAAAGCTTTCATAAGAAATTAGAGAAGGCATTATTATTTAAATAGTCTCTAACTATGGAATAAATATTGCATGATGTTAAAGAGGAGTGGCACTGACCTGGATCGGGGAGGTTCTGTGCAGATTGGCTGAGGTCTGTCACGGCTGATGCCTGGCTCGCTGTGCTGAGTGGGCTGCAGTGTTGATAAGACGCTCTGGGCTCTTTTCCATCTGTCACTGGAGCTGAACATTTATCCACTCGGGGGGAGGAAGGGTGTAGAGGTCGAATAGAGGCGGATGCAGACTGGACATCTGCTTGCGTCTTAAAGGATTTCTTCCTGAGTTTGGGAGAGAGCTGCTTGGAGGTAACCTTGCTCACATTTTTACCGAGAACCGGGCTAATATCTGGAGACTGCGAGCGGCTGACGTTGTTGTTGTTGTTCGGGGAGGAGATTGGCTCCGATTCGCTTGAGCACCCGACACTCTTCCTCCATTTATTTCCATCTTTGCCGCGTTGCGGACCAGGGGTGGCTGAGGCTGGGCTGCACTGAAAAGACATGGGGTCAAAGTCCAAGGTAGACATGCCTGCAGCCGGCGGGAAAAGGTCGAGATCGTCCTCCTGGTGCGGAGGGGAAATACATGCGGCAGTGCGGACACGATCAGCACCGTTATGACTTTCACTCAGTGGGCGAGATCTGCGGTCGTCTTTACTTCTGGTGTTGTGCAGGTCGTCTCGACTGAGGGCAGAAATGGCCTCACTGGTTGAACGAGGCCTGAGGGGACGGTAACTCGGAGGTTCCCCTGAGATTGGAAAAAAAAAATTACATTTAGTTGTCACAAATATACAAATAAGATAAACCACTGGGAGCTTGTGTAACATGTACAGTTTCAGTGAATAATTACCTTCTAAGTTGTGCAAAGACGTGAGAGATTCTTCACTTTTGGTGGATCGCAGTGTGCCGCTATCTCCTCTTCCACCTGCAAATGATATTTTCTTAATATATGAATCACCCCCTCTGAAGCGACAACACATCCAACTGTGAAGATTAGCAAAAGGAGCTGACACATTCAAATAGGAATAAAAAAAAAAAGAGGATTTGAAAAGTAGAAAAAAAAAGAGAAGCTGCTTTCTGGCTGCGGAACAAGCAGCAGAGTGAGCTGACCTGGCAGTGCGATGCTCTTTATCTCGTTTGGCTCACTGGGGTGTCGCTTCAGTTTACGTTTGGACACAGAATGGGACTTGCCCAGGTGGAAAAAGGAGAGCCAGTTCCCAACTGGAGACTTCTTAGCCTTAGCGGGAGGTCGCTTGCAGCTGTGACACAGAAACAAATCATCTTCAACTCTTGCACTTGTTGCCACACAGGAATACAAGGACGAGAATAAGACACTGGGGCTGAGGCTACTGACTATTTTCATTCTAATTAAATAATTTAGCTCACACAATTCAGAGAACTGTGAAAATACAAGCTTCCCAAACTCTAAAGAATTAAAATTGAACAAAGATGGAGGACGGCTGTGGCAGTCTATACATCTACCTCTCCATTGGGAGCTCGATGACTGTGTGGAACTTCCCAAGAAGAGCTTCGGGTCCCTCCCCAACCTCGATGTAGTCACTGTGGGTGAGGCAGGGGGTGGTAGCTGGAGAGCCCAGCTGCGCCTGAGTGCGAGCCTGGGCCTCCTCCAAAGACAGCAGCTTAGTGGACGGGGAGCAGACCATCAGGGACTTGGGTCTGGATAAGGTGCTGTTACCTAAAGTCGACAAATATGTTAGAGATGTATATCATTTCTCCATTTTCTAGTTTAATTTAATCTAGTTTAATCCCCATACCAGTGCTTTCTCTTATGATAGCATTGAGCTTCGGGCTGAAGAGCGTCTCCGTGTTGTTGAGGATGAACTCTACCACCACCGACTGGATGCGCACTTCCATGAACGCCGCCGTGCCGCTAAAGCAGGCCGACTCGATCTGTCTGGACCTGAAACGCAGCCACAGAACTTCACAACCTATTTCACAACTTTGGGCCACTGAGACGTGGCCCAGTTCGCTGTGACAGAAACACTGGAGGGAAACGGAGATGGTGCCACGACGGAGACAGTCACCTGAGGAGGTTGGGCGCCCAGACGATAGCTAGGTTTTTAGTGTGCATGTTGGTGACGGGGCTGAAGGTGGCGAGGTGGGAGAGGTGTCTCATGAGGAACTCCAGGGTCCTGTAGACAAAGAACAAATATTTAACATACATTTCACCCACACATTTTCAAACATTTTTCTTATGTAGAGTAAAATTATGGGTCATAGGTGAGGCTTGCACCAATCAGACGTAACATTATGACCATCTTCACAATATTTTGTAGCTCTCCTTTGTACCTGCATGAATCAAAACCGTTTTAGAGGCACAAAGATGACTCAGAGAAGGTGACTTAGAGATTGGACATGGGCCTTCTGAGGGTGTCCTGTGGGGTCTCTGGGTCATATGGGTTGAGGGGTGGGGCCTCTGTGTTCCAGTGCATCCCACAGATACTTGATCAGTTTGGGATCTAGTGAATTTGGAGGCCAAGTCAACACCTTGTGCCGTTTTTCTTTTTTTGTTGTTGTTGTTGTTCCTAAAGCATTTCTGTGTGTGTCTGTGTAAGTCTGCATCCTGCTGGGGAAAAATAACAATGTCCCCTTCATGCCAGCAGGGTGCAGCAGCGCGCTTTAAACCTGACCTGTAATGTGGAGGAGGCAGCTGCTGGATGACATTGTGTATTTTGACCAGCCTCTCCTCATCAGTGGCTGCAGACACGGCCTCCTGTGAAGAGACAGAGGATAAAGCGGACATCACTGCGAGGCCGATAATCACAGCGGAGGGAGCTGTCTCAACGTCCCCACTCTCCTTTTCCCCTTTATATTCAGAGCAGGCAGTGATTCAGCTCACTTAATCTGCTATTCGGTTTTAGCTACGCGCCCCCTGCTGTTCCTAGAAAGCTCAGTGTGATGCAATGACCCCATTTTGAGCAGCACTTTTGAATGAGTTGAAATTTTGAAATAGTTTCTTCTGTTCTTTTGTTATCACCGACTTGCTGGAAAATTCTCCCCTCCCGGTTTTTCTCCTCGCAGCACTTAACTCCGACGCTGTGCCAGCTGCCGTTCCCACAGAGTGCCGCAGCACTACCACTCCGGTGCTTACCGAGAATCTGTCGTAGAGCTGGTAGGTGAGCAGAGGGTTGGGCAGCTCCCTGAAGTACAGCTTGCAGAGCGAGCCAACCGAGTGGATATCCTGTCTGAAGACATCTCTGGTCAGGTCCGGGATCTGTTCAGAGTCAAACTCATGTCTAGACAGAAAGAGACAGAAAGAAGAAGATATAGAACAGCGTGGGAGTCAACCCATCTGTCAGTATAAAGACACAGAAACAAAAAGGAGGACTTTCTCAAACTGTCAGCTACTTTATAAACTATATCGATATAAATTCCTTCTCAAATTCACAAAATTCATAAAATCTTCATTCTCACATTTTATGCATGGCACCCTTTAATTCTTAATGTGAGAGAGCAGCTTTTTATTCGCCATATTTTCCAGTATGTCATATGGGACTACTTCTTCTCGTTGTCAGTCAAGTTTTTCCCTCCCCCGCTGAGAAAACTATTTTTGATTGGCCGTCAAATCTCATCTGCTTTTGTGCCTCCAATTTATGTACCGATCGGAGTTTGTTCCGCAAATTCCTCCTGGCAAGAATGAAATATATGAGAGGACCATTACAGTCGTGCGAAGCTGCACAGCTGGAAACAAATTGAACATGATGGATTTCGGGAGAAGCAGCTAAACAAAAAAAAACTAAAATAAACTCAGGGTTGTAAGTTGGGCTCTACAGTTACAGCTATTCTATTATGGTTTTCAATTACTGTTTCCTAAGCCGGCCAAGCTAGTACCAACTCTGTGCGCAATTTCTCAAGAACACAGTCACCAACCAAGATGCCAGCCATGAAAACAGGCATTTGCAGCCTTTGCTTTACTCAGACTGTTTGAAGGAATCTCTTAAATGCTTGGAGGACACATTTGGTACTTGGTGATGGGATCTATAGGAGTCTGGTGCTGCTTGATCTGATGCATTGTTACAGGCTACAGTTCAATCATGAAACAAGGTAAAACAAAGGCAAAGGTATGATCTTTCTTGAAGAAGTTTCACCGCTCATCCAGGTGTCTTCTACAGTCCTGCCTTAGTTACATGTGGAGCGTTCACAGCTGAGCACGAACCTGAGTTTCTGGATGTTGGAGGAGATCCCAGAGAGTCTGTAGATACCATCCACGACTCCATGCTTCTCTATGAACTCGGCACAACTCTTGACAACCTGCGGGACTACAAGAGATAAAACACAACAATGAGCTTTTATTTATTTAGGATATGTAAGGACTCATAATTAAATGACCCAGCACGCAGTCCCACTGGAAAGTATCGGCCAAGTGCGGCCTGATAACCTACATCTTATTCATCTGTTCAGAACACATCAGAGTGTCAGTGTTGCACTATAAATACAAGGGCTTATTTTGAGGGAATCCAAAATACACTGTGCTGCTGCTGTAAATACTCACGAGAGCACCAAATGTGCATGCCCTATTTAATCCATTTGCGAATGCCTACAGCACCCAGTTGATAAATGAAAATATATATCTGTCTTTTTTTTTTTTTAGACATAGTGAGACAAACAGGAGAAGGGGAGTTCAGAGAAGTCGCTGAATGAATTGGGAAAGAGAGCAAGCACGTTTCTTGTTATTCAGAGTAACATGGGATTTCTCTCCCCATTGTGCTACATTGAGTGATACAATACATGTTGAAAGGAAGTGAAATAAATGAAGCAATTATTCAACAATCTACAAAGATCTCTACAGACGTTGATCTGGAATTATTTTTGAGGTTAACAACTCAAGGGAGCTCCGCGGGTTTATTAATATATTTACTGATACTTGGCACTAAAGCTCTCCTGAGTGTTACATCACTGAATAAAGATCATGTCAAGCAAAGGTGGGGCTGAGTATTTGACACTGAATGCGTGGAAAAGAAAGGTTTTCTTCCACTGATCTGGAGAGACTTTTGTTGGGAGAAAATGATTTTATATTTGATCAGAGCTGAACAAAGACGGACAAACCGGTCCTCCACCCTGTTGCTGGAGGGAATGTGGAGAAAGTATGGCTGATTGTGGACATGTTCTTTTATTCCTTTTTGGAAGCAGGCGTCCACAATAAACGTCCTAAAACCCAAGTTTTTGGACGCTCGCATCCCTCTGTCTTAGACAAATATATGACAATCTAACCTTGAACAATGGATTATCCCATGGCCTACTAACTGAGAAGAATATTTACGTCTCCTCTTTGCAGCTAACTCTTAGCTGCTGGTAGTTAATGTTGAAATGTGTAACTGCCAACAGGAAAGAGTTACTCAAAGCAAAATAAGAAATAAAGAAGCCTTTGCAGGACTGTTTTACCCTCGTGTCCGGAGTTGTGGAGGTGTTCACCGAGGTCGCAGCCAAACACTCGCTCTCGGAGGATACCTCGCGCCCGGAGCTTCTGTGGCGGCGGCCGAGACTTCATAAAAGTCCTCAGGAACGTCACCAGCTTTCCGTGCTTCTTACACACTGATTATTATGGACCACACACACAACAGCCACTTTAAATCAGTCTGACTCATATCCCAAGAACAGGCCTTCCATAAATCATCAGGCACCGATTAAAGTGTACCTGGCTTTGGCACGGAGCTTTGAACGCTGGGGGGAATCTTCTCATTTATCAGCTCAACACAGTCACAGGGGAAGAAACCAACCTGCAAGAAGAGACAGGAGACAGTTAGCGGAGTAAAGAAGAGCGACGGCGATGGTGCTAGGAGCGATGGGGGTGATTAAAGCCGTAGCAGACTGTTGTAGGGTGAAGGTGCAGGAACAGGTCAGGATGCAAGAGAGTGCGAGCTGCCTCAGGTTCAACAGTGGTTGTTTGCATTATGGAGCCAAGCATCAACCACAATCACAAACTAACTTTCTTTTTTCAAACGTGATTTTTAAAATATTGAGTTCAAATCATGCTACATTTAAGAGTATTAGTATGAACTTCAACCACAATCAGCCACAACATAGCGACAGCTTGCCTAATTTTACATGGAGCCACCTTTTGGCACTAAAAGAGCCCTGAACCATCGATCCATCTAGACCTCTGAAGGTCTGCTGTGGTATCCGCCATTAGCAGCAAATCCTTCAAGTCCTGCGAGTTGCAAAGTGGGTCCTCCACGGATCCAACCACACAGGCCAGTAAGCCTTGGCCACCCATGACCCTGTTGCCGGTTCACTGCTTTTCCTTCCTCACACCATTTTTCAATCGGTACTCCACCGATAAGCACGTTTGCAGCCAATCACAGATCACAGGAATCACTATTGACCGATAATGGTCACAGATCACAGGCTCTGGCTGAGGTTGCTTCAAAAACATCCTATTTTTTGACTCATTTATATACACATAGTGTGGTTCCAGTAAGAGATACTCAGAAATACCGGCCCTGGATAGTTGGAGGAAAGTAGTACAGCGTACACATTTGTAACACGTCAGCATTACAGACATAGATAGTCCTGTGTCTGTGGAATACAATTGTTGTTTTTTTATCAATTAAAAATGTGCACAGCCCAGATTAAATTACACTAAAGCCACAAAGATGAATTCTAGTAGGCTGGAAGGAACAAAAAACGGTTTTATCTGTTCATAGCTTTAAATTCCAGGACGCTAATAGAGGAAGCACGTCTACATTATGACTTGAGCTACCTGGCCGGAGCAGAAAACTGGTTTGTTGCCATTCAAAAAGACAAAAAAACAAAACAAGCAGCTGTCCACACTGAGGGACAGCTGTCTCTGATAGGTAAATGTTCATTCTGTGATGATGCTTGGCTGCCACTCCAGCAAACATAGTATGCAGGGAGTGCTACTACTACTTTAAGATAATCAGTGCTACTCACTTCACCTGTCATAATGTTACGGCAGATCAGTGTACGCACACAGTCAAAAGCAGATGTTCTACCTGAAAGCCGTGCTTTCCTCTCCACCAGCCCGTGTCTTCCTTAGGAGGCATGTCGATGACTGACACGATGTCTCCCACCTGAATCGAGGGGAGCGACAATGAGAACAAAATCTGATCACAGCCGAGCTCATTAAAAAGGAATTACGACGGGGATCAGAAAGACGAGACAATCAGTGAAATAAAATCTGCTCAGAGAAGAATAAAAAAAATAAAAAAACAGTGGCTACATGACTATTTTCAGCGAGGCTGTGTTTCTCTTATGCAATCGCGGTTACCTCAAAGGTTAACTCGTCTGTGGCCTGGGCCGTGTAACGCTTGGTGACGTGGGCAGCGGCGATGGCGGGGACGTTAATCGAAGCTTCTTCAGACACCAGCAGATGGTTCCCCTTGTTGTCGATCTAAAAATAAAAAAAAGCTTTTTCAGAAGCAGTGCAGAAGAAACAGAGAGCGGGAGCTGGTCAAGACATCACATGTGGTGAGGGAAAAAACTGGCACCTCGGTGAAACTTTCTGGAATCTACTGTTGTACTTGATTGACTCAGTGAATTTTCTTATTTATTCTGGATTAAAAATGTATTTATGAATAGTTAAAAATTTAAAAAGGCTTAGATATGTAGTATTTTAAACATAAAAATGTGAGATAACCATGATGAGAGGAAGCTATACCTCCATCCATGTTAGCACTGGCCCACAGTTGATCTTGTTGTCAGCGATGACGGAGAAACGGGACAGGTAGGTTGCCAGCATCGTGGTAACTGACTGAAGAGAAAACAGACACTTTGACTACCCGGAAAAAATCAAGATTTATCCGTGACCTGCCACATTTATCCTGCTGTGTGATACCTCTACGGTGTCCTTCAACGTGTTGTATCGTGGCAGCTCGGTGAGTTGGGAGTAGCGACGGTCATAGATACACAAGTGCAGGTGTTTGTCCAGCACCCGGAAGTCTTCGTAGGATCTCTTCACCAGCCAGTTACGACCCTGACAGAGAAAATACGAGAACTTAAAGTACAGACCGAACGAGGAGATTACTGGGCAATCGCACACGTTCACACAATCGGACGTATGCGACGTTACCTGGCAGGTGATCTGGACCAGAAAGACCAGCTCTTTGGAGTCCTGCCCGGCCTTCGGTCCTTCGCTCTGCCCCTCTGCAAAGGCCAACTATGAGGAAAAAGACAGAGAGACAGTGGAGCTAACACTGACATGGATGGTATATTAAATAATGGATGAGTATAATACAACAACCTCTCTGTATAAGACCTGGTAGACAAGGCCGACACAGTTTTCCATTAAATAGTAAAACCACGTGGTGTATAGCAACTCAACGGGAGGTAGAGCCTGAAAAACGATGGCTGTAAAAGAATTTCTGAAAAATATTCCTTTAATTTGACAGCTTTTGTGACGCTGTTAACTTTGGAAATAGGGAGTGTATTTCCTCTGCCGCCAACGTACAGCAGATCTGATTTATATTCCAAACTTCAAGCATAACTCCTGCAGTCTGAAATGTATAATACATTAGCCGCTAAGATGTCAGCTCCTATAGGTTCAGCACAGATTTCTCCCCGGGTCCCTCTCACCAATGTTTCATTCGGCCTAAAAACAACTGAGGATCAAAGCCTCGCAGGAGTTTGGGAATTGGTTGATAGACGTTACTGTAGGAGCGACTTCAAAGGCCTGGAAGCCAAGGGAAGTTCTGGTTATTTATAACAGTTAGCAACTCATCCAGATACACGGTTACACAACACGCAGCGACCTAGTTACCGCTCAGCAGTATTACAGCAAACCAGACCGACAAAGAGCGCACAGCGAGAAATTTTGTTCCTGAATAAGTCATGATGGAGGAGCTCTTGTTGGCGGCGAAGGATTTGCGGGGAAATATTAGGCCGAACAAATTCTGAATACTCAAAACGGGTCGAGAGGTTAAAGGGATGACGGGAAGCAGGCTCATGGGCTGAATTAGAGAATAGAAAATAGCTCGAAGAAATTTAAATAAAACAGAACAACGAAGATGTGAAAGTTTACACCGACCGCCATGCCTCAGCTCGGTGATGCTCAGATCTCAAAGGCGGCTCCTTTCAAAACAAAACATGCTAACGCCGCTCAACTCTTTGCACAGAAACATGTTATTTGCTCACAAATAGAAGCGCAAATCAATACTCGTTCATGTTACCTGCCACTAAGGCATCTCAGATATCCATCCGCAGCTGGAGGAAGTGGCTCCCTCTTTGTGTGCAGCCGCAGTCCTGGACCTCAATAAGCTCCTCCAACAACAAACCTTCTGAGGGCAGCAGAGTTTAAAAGCTGCTCCTTACTCGCCTCTTCACTCGTCCCCTGCTGCCTCACGCAAAAAGCTCATTTACTGTGCTTTGGATCATCCCGGCACTCACGCTCTATTCAAAGCACAAAATATGAAAAGAGGATGCTGCCCACTGTGCGTCTTACCCCCCTTCCTGCCTCCCTCTTTCGATCTCTTCCCCCCACCCTCCTCCCTCTCCTGTGCTCCGTCTCCGTCGCCCTCCCCCCCTCTCCTGCTCAACCGCTCTCCCTTTCTCCGGCGACAAAAGGGGAGGGGGGCTGCTAGTAAATGGGCTCAACCGGCGCACACACACAAGCTCATCCATCATACGGAGGCTGAAGGCAGATAGACGACCCTACGTCATTTCAGAAACAATTCTCATTCATTGCACTCTCAAGGCGAGACGGGAGCTAATCTGGAGAGGAATCAGTCAGGCTGGCTGCAGACAGAGGCAGTCTGCTGTCCTTGTGCTGTTCTGCAATCAGGGAAACATGAGAGCTGATCGGCGGCTTCCCTCTTTGCTGCTGTGAATGCAGACATCACAAGAAATACAGCCAGAGCAAAGACTGATCTCTCACATCAAGTCAAACTCGTGCACGCTGTGTGTTTGTATTTGTTGCAGCGGTACAGTCTTTAGTGCCAGCGTCTCTCCAGTCTGGTGTTTTTCTTTCAGCTCATCTTTGTCTCCTTGTGGAGCTGTTCAAGGTCACTGACACTGATGCGCTGCTTCCCTTCCCTCCACATTACTGATGGAGCTACGAGAGTCGGGGGCAACCACAGCAGGACATTGAACCACCAGACTGAGAGAATCCCAGGATTAAAATCCCATCCAGGCTGCTACACACCAGCTCGATAATACCAATGCTCAAAGATTCAACCCCACAGTCTGCGTGCTCTCGCTCAGGCGCTCTTTTGTGTTGAGCCGCACTGGCAGTTTCTATCTGAGCAGAGACGACTGACGCACTCTGCTGGCAAGCTAGCAGAACTGCACCGAGGTTAACCAGGCGAATAACATCCACTTCCACACATGACTGAGCAAGCACTAGGACTTCACTGCCTCTCATTATCACTGCTGTGAACAAACAGTTCCATGAACTGAGTTAGTTATATGCATCACAAAATCATTTGCTGGGTTGTAAAAGTAGTTAAATCCCAAGTAAGTGACCGTAGAACCAGGAAGATGATTAAATATGCACGTCAAAGTTTAAATGGCACCATGGTGCAGAGGTTAGCTAGGAAGCCTGCCTTGCTACAAGAAAGTCCTGGGTTTGAACTTGCGGGTTAGCTGGGGTATTTTAGGCCTCGTCCACACGTACGAAAACGATCTTTTTCTTATCCCTTTTCGCTGGCACGGTTTCAAAAATATCCGCGTCCAGACTGATCCGTCTTAACACGGCTCAAAACGCTACTTCATATCCCAGGTCTATAGGCGGCGCTGTTTCAGTTTCAGAAATTTACCAAAAACGGAGAGGAAGAGGGGGCGCATGCGCATGAAGCTTGAGCGCTGTTTACAAATCAGCTTTAGAAGAAACCAAACTCAAGGAAAAATTAGATTTTGCCCTAGTAACCATAATAGGCTCAATATCTTCTCCAGTAGTAACGCAAGCATGTATCCGCCATTGTTGTTGATGTTGTTATGAGATGTTTCGCGGGATATAAGAGGTGGAAGGCTGCTCGAGGGGTGTGGCGATGGTGGCGATGATGTCATCGTTTTCCAAAATCTCCGGTTTCCCCTATCCAGACGGATCCACAAGAAGTGCGTTTTCGAATTTATCCACCCTGGGACCCGGTTTCAAAAAAGTGCATTTTAGGGCTATGCGTTCACGGGATTCGTCTGGACGATACGGCCAAAACGATTAAAAAAATGCGTTTTCGTGTGGACAGGGCCTTAGTTTTGAATCTTCTTTGTGAGTATGAATGCTTCTGGCTCTCACAAACATATGGGATAGGCTGCAGCCCATAGCGACCCCCTAACAGGTAGGCAGTAATAAATTATGGGTGGACGGGCATTAAAGGGGAACTACTGTTTTTTACAACCTGGACCTTATTTCTAGCATAAAATACGATTGTTTACTCATATAACGTTTGTGTCATTTGCACTTATATAACATAGTCACATAATTAGATAATTAGATTAGCGTATATCCATACACTAGCGGGAGTGGCTGGGGCACTGAGACACAGCCTCGGTCAGAAGACCCAGGATGATGATAACAGGTAACTCCAGACTCAACGGGGAATAGCATTATATTGGCAAAATATATGAGTTTTGCAGCAGATAATGCGTTATTTAGACTAGGCTGTGTCTTGGTATCCCAGTCACTCCCATCATATGGATATGCGCTGATCTAATTATCTCCTGAACAAGTGCAAATCACATAAAAGTTATATGGGTGAATAAACATTTTATGCTAGAAATAATGTCCCAGTTGTAAAAAAGAGTAGTTCCCCTTTAAAACATGTACACTTCATATACATAACTATATTTTTATGTTTAGAGCCAAGCTCACAATGTTGAGGTAAATGCTAATATCAACATGCTAACAATGCTAATTTGTGTTAACTAACATACTCCTGCGGATTGTTTTGCCTCCAGCTAAGCCCCACCCCCAAAAAACATCATGGTTACGAACACAAAGGGGGTCTATGGGTGTAATGAAAGGATGAGGCTGTTGGGACTGTCGACATTTTTCTCAGGCATACTAAAAAGTTGATTGAAACAACTATACAACTCAGCTACAATATATTTACTTACTAAATGTACTAATTTCTAAAAACGTAAACAAATTTTCCAATTTTCATGCTAATATTTAGCAGGCAATGTTTACATCGTGTTGAGCCTGTTAGCATGCAAACATCTGCTTATAAGTGAACCACTGATGAGGATGACATTTTTATACTTGTGACAACAAAACTCAGGCTGTGTTCAGTCATCTGGGAAACATGAATATGTTCACTAATTTTAATGGTATTCCATTGAGTTGTTAATATTTAAGGACAGACTATAAAGCAGTAAGTGGAGCAACGATGGCATCCTAGCAGCCATTCTGCTAATGCGGCTAAAACTACAATATAGGCCCTACTACCTCCAACCTATATTAAACTGTAACCCTCTTACACCTGCTATTGTTTTTGTCAGGTCAGGCCGCCTGTCTGTCACGAGGCATTTCAGGAAAAACTAAACAACTGAGGTGGACTGTTCAGCAAAGACAAACTGTGACATTGATTCAGCTGCCACAGTGCGTTTTAAAAACGATGCATTTCTGGAGCAATTTACCGAAAATGGCTGCTGAACCTGAGCCAAACTCACTAAACATAATAAAGTATGGGAGTTACAGTGTACTGGCTCACCTGAACGTTCCCAAAATCAACAGTCTCGTAGTGGAAATGGGCACACTCTGCCAATCTGGGGAAGTGACCTCTGGGGAACGTCAGCCTAAAACGAAAACACAACATCAGTATTCAAAACGCACAGTGATGGAGAGAAAGTGAAAGACTGTGTGCGAGGACAGTGTTAAAGAAGCAGCAGGGCCGACTTGTGTGTGTCCCATCATTTTATAGCTCCTCATTTCACTGGCCTGGATAAGAGCCCTGGTTTACAGCCTATAATAGCACCAACGCCGTCACAGGGAGCACCTACTTCTTCATGTTCTTGACCTTCATGCTGGCCGTGCTGACGCAGGAGCGCAGGAGAGGCTCGGCCGGGTGCTCTGTGATGTCATCGCTCTTCACCTGCCAATCGGAGACAGGAGAGATCGATACGTGTCAGTCGGTCACAGGAGAACTGATGGACAACTGATCACAGTACACAGTAATTATATTGATCACATACTGTAGAGCAGCAAAGGAAGTGCGATACACATTTGTGGTATAAGAAGAGTCGTGTAGCTTATGTGCTGCTGCGTAGTTCAATGCTAATGTTGTGCTACGCTAAATTACGCTCACTTAGATTTGGTTAAAATATCTGAGAGACATATTCTTGTGTATTATTTTAACAACTTTCATGTTTAGTTCAATAGAGTTTAACATCAATGGGCCTGTGACGATTAAGAATATTAATGATGCGTTCACAGCAAGCTTCAAAAGTTAAAAAAAACATTGCAACTGGACTTGAAGAAGCTTCTTGAAGATCATTCAAGAAGCTTCTTCAACAAGACAACAAGTCCGGTTGCCCTTGTTTCCTCTTTTTTTTGGATACACCATGATCTGGATGACTGAGAACCTCTGCACACAAATGCTCACAGTTGGTTGACGCCTAACTGCATGACTAGAGCATTGAAAAACGTTGAAGCCCTTAATACGCAGCACATTGCACCCATCGTGTTAATGGGCGCCAGTTTGATCCTACATATTACCGGCTTCCATAGTTACTTGTTTCCCGTGCATGAGTGGTATTCACAATCTCTCAGGTGGAAATGTTTGATTATACCCGAGTTCACAAGTCTGTGGTGAATGTGCAGATGCTTTTAGAAATTATGGAACCAAGTTGTACAGAGTTGTTTCGATCAAGTTTGAAAAATGTCAATCCCAACAGCCTCATCCTTTCATTACTCCTACAGATCCCTTTTGTGTTAATAAACATGATGACATTTTTAGTGGGCGGGGCTTAGCTGGAGGCAAAACAACCCACCCGAATACGTTAGCTCACACGGACTAACAGCTCATGTCTGGTTATTTTCGACAATGGGGGAAGAAAACACAAGTTCTTTATCTGAATATGTACAGTCACTGACTCCCAAAGGCTGGGAGCATTACTTAACATTAACAAAGTTAACATTAATAGACGATACCAGATTGGCTGGCCCGTATTCAGTAACACAATGGATGGAGGATCTGACAGAATTAGCTTCTGTGCAACCGTCAGACACTTGACGGAGAAATTAAACATGTAGACTAAAGAGAAAATGATGACACATAAATGATGAGATATAAATCCTTAGATGTGTGTAATTATGTTCTGAATGGTTATGAACCTTGCAATAGACTCGCCCCATGACAGCTGGGATAGGCTCCAACCCCTCATAGGACAAGCGGTTACAGAAGATGAATGAATGAATGAATGAATGAATGAATGAATGAATGAATGAATGGCCATTAACAAAACTTATCAAAGATTTAACAGATTTTTGAGTTTTGTGTTGCACAAGCCGAAGGTCTGCATAGCTAGCGTCAAGGCTGGAAAACAAACCTACATCAGGCTTAGGTTACATCTGGACGGCTAACTGCACTAGCATGGCTGGGTAAGTAATCTATAAATAGTATTTGTCAGCCATAAAGTTAACTACATGTGTTATATATGAGATAGTTATATAGGCTAATGAATATGCCAACAAAGGCCTTCACTCAGGCTAACGGCTAAGAGGCTAATGAGACAGCAAAATGGTTTTAGCTTTGTTATTTTTAGCAAAATATTTGCTGTCAAAGCATTGGTGTAGCTCATTCTTTTAACCATAGCCAACTTTCTATTGCGAGCTAGCCAAATGCTATTTTGTGAAGGCACACACAAGCATGTTTGACGATCACCTCAGTCCTACCCTCTCATTTTATCGCATTTAACCACAGGTTTCTACGATATTTTTAACTCAGAGTGGCAGCTGGTTTGCGATAAAATTTCAGTTTGAAGTTATTAGCCGTCCTCCTCCGATTCTGGCACCCTACAACAACGCAAGATGACATTTTGAATACGGCAGTCAATGTGATTTTTACCTCCAGCTAACCACCATGATGTAGTCTGTGAAAGGGCCAATACACTACGTTAGCTGGTTGTTAGCTTGCCAACATGCCTGTTGGTTCAGCCTCATTGGCTTCTAGTGTCCAGCAGTTGCCTAGCAGCAGTCCTCTCACGACTCATGGTAGATGTCACCACTTAGATATTTTGTAGACACAACTATCTGTCCATGTCCATTTGTTGTCAGTTTGTGCTAATGCTTGTGTCTTGTCTGGATTTGGTTTGTCTGTGTCCATTTATCCATTCATTATCTGAAACATAGATATACAGAAAGATACAAATATACAGGTAGATTGAGATTAAAAAACTAAATCCAGTGCTATTAAAGCACAAGTGCTTCTACATAGTAGATAAACAAAGACACAATGAGAGCTGTAAAACTGGACCAGAAGCAAACAGTCATAATGTGTCACTACGCCTTTACAAATGCAAATATAAAAGCGCACGTGTTGAAGTTCAATCACTGTGACAACCGACGCTCACATGTCCACTATGTGACGTCAGTGACTTCATGGTGTGAATCACCTATCCAAGCAGTGCAGCCTCATGGAAGAAGGGCAACACACAAACATGCCTGTTGGTGTTGATGCGTCTTCTTGTATAAGTGGTGAGTCAGAGTCGTTTGTGTGTGTGTGTGTGTGTGTGTGTGTGTGTGTGTGTTATGTGTGGGCGTGTACCATGGCAGTGGACGTCTCCTGTGGCTGCTTCTCTTCTGGAGGGTTATTGTTGGCAGCTTGAGGTAAGGCATCGTCTTTGTCCAGGTCAGTAGGTGGTGGCGCATCGCTGCAAGTTATTTAAATAAAGAAGGAGAAGAAGAAGAAGAGCATCATAATGTCGACTACTGTAATATGGAGTTTTAAATTGAGCCTTGTAGTTCTTTAAAAGATGCACCAGAGGGAGCAAGTGAGGGAGAATTGATATTACATGAGGTTCAGGCTCAAATCATGACATTGCATCAGCATGGCTCAAGAAACATGATGTACCAAGTCTGTCATGTTTGGACTGCCAGTACAATCCAAAAATAAATATATTTTCAATCTGCTCTGAGTGGGAACAAATGCAGTAAACTCATCCCTCATAGAGATTGCTCTAAAAAAAAATGTCAGTGTCTTTGGTTGGGTCAACAAAAAGCCACAGGGTCTTTTGTATGCACTCAGGAAAGCAAAGCTCGTCTATTCACGGAGCCATAAAGGCAATCCACCCACAAGGGAGTACTTCACAAAACCTTTCCTTGAAATGTGACTCAGTGCATTTGGGAGTGAAAGGCGAGGTCCTTTAAGCTCAACTTTTATGAGCAACAAAGAGGTTGACAGGGCTTGGGCGCGATCAGGACGTGAAGCCAAGAGCTTGGACACACAGTGTAATTTAAAATGTAAATCAGGGAGGAATACAGTGAGGTCTGGGCATGAAGATGCTTGAAGCAGGGGCGGTTCTTGTCTCTGAGAACTGGGTAATTTCATGGCCTTAACTACTCCTCCTTTTATTCATGCAGCAATCTCCAATGCAAACACATGTAAACGAGCACAAGGGCACGTCACACAAGCACACGTACTCCTCCTCTGTGTGCACATGGTGAATGGCGTTACATAATTCAAATCAGCTGACGAGAAGCGAAAAAAGAGAGTAACTCACCCCTCAAGGACGTCACTACTTCCTGGTTCTCCCTGGGGTCCTGAGGCAGCATTCTCAATCACCGCGGCAACCACACATCCAGCCTCCATGATGCTGCCTTTCTGCAACAGCCTGCCGTAGAGAAACGTGAGAGGGAGGGAGGGAGAGGGAGGGAGAGAGAGAAGGTGTGTAAAAAGAGTAGGGCGACGTGAGTACGACGCTACAAAGCCGCCAGGCGTTAGCCCACTTGGGGCTGTGGCGTGCGCGACACTGGAGGCTAAAAACCCACCGAGCCCGGACTGTAATCTGCGATGACATCATGCTTCGGTGCCGGGAGCTGCTTCAGTGATAAAGCATGTCAGGCTGCGAAATCATCGCATGGTTTCACAAGAACATCCGCTTCTTTTTAGCAAGACAGTGACAGATTTTAGCCGGGAAACATCCTCTTCATCAAAATGTCATGGCAGCATCAGTATGACTCTCAGTTAGCTAAATTAGGATGATTTGTTTTGCCTTAAACACTCTGCTAGTATTTTTATAGACTGCATTCATTCTTGGTGTGATGGGCCACTTTGACCTGAGAGGTTTCCACCGTGAAATGAGAATCAACCCTGATTACGTAAGACAAAACCCCACTGAGGCTCCAAACCTTTCCTTGTAGGTTCATCCAACGGTCAGTTTCTTAATCTTTTAACAAAAACAAAGATGTTTTAATTTAAATGCCTAATAAACCACATTCACTGTGTTGCAAAGGGCTTAATGGACATTTTCACTGCAGTCTTTCGAACTTTAGCTCCATGGTTCCCAACCTGAGTGGTTTATGAGGCTCATAAATTAAATTATAATGACACACAATTAAAAACACTGCAAATACAAGCTTAGCCTAGCTGCCATGCTAATCCTGATCCACCCTTGTTTTCTATACAGTTAGAGTGTCACTCTTGTAAAATTAACAACATGCCTGGGAAATTGCTGCTGACCCATTAGGGTCAGAAAGGACAAGACCAGACATGAGCAGCATGTGTCATCTGTGGTGACGTGCTGTCAAATGAAAGTTCTGATTCAAACATCACGCAGTGCAAACACGTCCTTAATGCTTTAGTGAACAAACTGGATTATAGATTTGTGAGTAAGCTCCAAAAAAGGCAGGGAAGTAGTGCTTCAGATGGCCCTTGTGTTCACACGGTTATCATTAATTCATAATCAATATCTAGTTTTTTGGAGGGGATTCCCTACACACATTAGAGAGTTCACTGGACCCAGGACAGACTTTTACTCTACCACAAAGCTAACGCTAATATTGTGTAGGTCTCCCTTGTGCCTCCAAAAGAGTTGTGACTCATCAGAGAATGGACATGGGGCTACTGAGGGTGGGGGGTCCTATAGGTTGAGAGGAGGGGCCTCTGTGGATCAACCCACAGATACTTGATCAGTTTGGGATCTAGGTAATCTGGAGGCCAGGTCAACACCTTGTGCTGTTCTTTATGTTTTTTTGAGTTGTTCCTAAAACGTTTTTGTGTGCGTGCTTGTGTCAGGCTGCATCCTGCTGGGGATGTCTGCTGTATCATTGCTATGGGGCGAAGGTGCCTGGTCTGGTCTAGGTGGGTGCTACATGTCTAAGTAACATCCACATGAAAGAATGCCAGGTCCAAGAGTTTCCCAGCAGAACACTGCATTGTCAGAAGATGGTCAACGTTATTGACTTCTCCTGTTAGTAGTTTTAATGTTGTGGCTGATCAGTGCAAGGAAATAACTCTCCATACCAGCAGGGGGTAGTAGGCTGCTCATCATTCAAAAGGGGAAACAGGAATACCAAGAAAACAAAATAATTTTTTTCTCTGAATAATTAGATGAAGATAATTAAATGAGAAGTGTGTCCCGTGTGCCCTTTGAACAAACGTCAGATGTTCACCGCCTTCATGTCTATGGTCTGAACACAGATACTGGGGCGGCCCCTATCACTGTCACTCATTACCAGACTTCTATTACGGCTACCCCTCTCCTTATGTACTGTAAACAAACACTAGGAATGTCCTGATTAAACGCAAACCTGACTCTTCTTCTGCGATCTTCCCATAACCAGCTCCTGAACGCATGCGGGTGCTTAGTGTTAAACAATAACTTAAGGGGCATGTGGGCACAGAAACAGGCCCCTTCTACTCTGAACTCCACCTGCAGTGCAAACAAAAAACAAAAAAAAAACACCCAATTAACAGAGGCAGTTTTACTAAGGAGTTCTGCTAATCAACAGAGAGAAATGTTTGGACTAACGAGTGGATTCATCAGCTCCGGCCGACCGCTGCTGGAGTAGCAGTTTCCCACCGGCCTCTCTGGCCCCGAGCCTCACTGAGTTACTGTTGACGGACTTCCACAAAGCCCCCTGACTCAGCAGAATGTGAGCAGGCAGACAGGGATACGGGCCAGATCGCACTCGCTATCTGTCCACATCTCGTACCGTATCTCCTCTCTCTAACAGACGGCGTAACCTTGCCAGAGGAGGGCGAGTGCATTACGCGGGCCGCGAGTTAATTCACAGTTTAGAAGTGTCTTATGAGGGTCACTCGAGGGAGTCGTCTTGGGAAAGTCACATGAATGTGAGGGCAGCATTTCACCGAATTAAACGAAACAGTGGACATTAGGAGGCCTCGTAATGTAATTAGTGTCCGTTTCTAAATCTTAAACATATCAGGCAGCACCGCCGTCATGAGACGAGCATTATCTTGTTAACAGTATCTTGTCTATTGTATACCGTGCTAATGGTGGACAGATATTTCTAGCAGCTGCACACATTCCAAGTCAAGAAAAAATAACGTGGTACGCTGCATAGTACCTGACCTTGTCGATTGTACCACATCAGACAGTGAGACTTTTCAAGCGCAGGAACATGTTGTACTGCACATTGCAGAGGAGACAAGCTGTGCCTTAAAGCTGCCTGGCTGATAGAGGACTTGTGTTCCTATCTGAAGATGTGGGAGAAGACAAATGAGAGCAACATCGACCGATTGACATTATGACGGGTCAAGGGGATAACTCGGATTGCCTGGTTGTCATTGCACCTGTCAGTGGGTAGCAAGTGAACGTTTTGTTCTCAAAGTTGATGTTAGAGGAAGGACTGGAGAAACTTTGGCAAGGGCCGAACTGTGATGGGTAGATGGCCGTGCTAGGGCATCTCCAAAAGTGGAGCTCTAGTACCTAACAAAAGCGATGCAAGGGAGGAAAAGCTATGAGATCGTAGGTGGTCAAGGCTCACTGATGCACGAGGGAAGGCGTGCCCGTGAATCACGCTCCAGCAAACAAACTAATGTAGCTGAAACTGCTGAAGAAGTTCATGCTGGTTCTCACTGAACATGCAGTTTTGTAGCTGCAGACCAGTCACAGTGTCCATGGTGTCCCTGTCCACTGCCACGCAAAGCTACTAAGAAATGAACCACGGATGGAAGAAGCCACACGGCACCAGGATGCTAGGACCACCTCCTTGTCGTTGCCATGATGCTGGTGCTTGGTCTCGGGTAGTGGTAGGAATCAAAAGAATAACCACAGGTTTTTTTCCAAAAAAACATGAGATCTTCAGTGTTAGTCACTTCACCGGTTTTAATGTTGTGGCTGATGTACTGCTTCTGTATTACGGGCATTACAATACATGGAAAAGAGGCTATTTTAGGAAATGTAGCTATAAAAAGACATTCACGTTTATGAAAAGTCCTCATTTCACGTGATCAAACGGGCATCCCATGCTGAAGCTGCATCGCAGGTGAGAACAACAGAACAATGTGAAACCAGGTAGATCTCAACTCTGGCAAACAGCAGCTGTAAAATCAACCGTCTCCTTCCCCAACCAGTCAGCACCAAGTACTAAAGCGAAAACCACTGCAGACGTACGTATAAAGAAGCCCTCTCTACCTGTCGCAGTTAAAGTGAAGAGGTGCTTGCTGTGATGTCAGGAGACTGGAGCATAAAAGGATGTCGCCCCGCTATCTGATGGCCTACATGGCATGTTCAAGGAAAAATAGGGCAGCCTGCACAAGCTCGCGCGCCGTTTGCGAAGCCGGCGTCGGCAAGAGCAGCGACAAGAACGAGTGACTGCTCTGTAGCTACATGTCTGAGTGAATCACAGACACTTGATCATACATGAGGGAGGTAGTAAAGCTAGGAAGAGAATATAGCAGGGAACACTTTAACTAACATGGCTTCTGTTTGGACACGATACCTCATGTTTATGGGACAATAAAAATTGTATAATGTGTGCTATAACATAACCTCGTCGGGTTATCAGACCTAATTCTGAAACAAGCAAACCAGCAGAAACCGAACGGAAACATTATGACCACCTACCTACTATCGTGTAGGTTCCCCTTTTACAATCAACACAACCCTGATCCGGCGTGGACTCTGTTAGACCTCTGAAGGTGTGGAGGTATCTGGCACCAAGATCCTCGCTGGATTGGACCAAACAGGGCCGCCTTCGCTCCCTGCACGCATTAGCGAGTCTTGGCTGGCCATGACCACGTTGCCGGTTTGCGGCTTTTTCCTTCCTCAGGCCACTTCTGATAAATGCAGATGAGGGACATCCTGTAAGAGCTGCAGTTATGGAGATGCTCTGCACGTTTGGCGGTCACAATTTGGCTCTTATAAAATTTACTTTGCAGTTACTTGCAGCTTAATATATCCCTGCCACTGGCGGCAGCCATGATTACCAGATAATTCAGTAGACAGACAATTCATTAGTTAACTTGTTTACTCTTTTGTTGTTTGTCCTTCCATGCTGGACAGATTGCATTTAATGGGCCTCAGTAAACTGTTAAAGTTATGGAGGCTAAAAATCAGGCCAGAAAACCAAAACAAGAAGCCGAAAGACACTCAAATGCTCTGTAGATTCTCTCTGGTTTCAACAAAACCCTCCATACACACAGGATGCCTTAAAAATAATGATCACAGCAGCGCCGACGTGCCTCGATTCTGCTGCAGATCCCAAATAAGAAAGGTGACAGGACCAGGGCCGCGTTGTCAACAGGGAGGAAGAGACGGTCGCCTGCTCTCATTCTGAGCTCTGGATTGCAGTCAACACGGGCTAGAGACGCAGTGGAGAAAGCCCTGCGGTTGCCATGGTAACCCCTCTCCCGTCCATCGTGACTTGATGCTCCTCCAGACTGAGGATGAGGTAGCAGAAAGGGGGGGGGGGGGGGGGACGAAGCCTGCGAGGAACTTTGACACATCATCGGCCCGTCTGCCCCGAGGCACGGTGTCACCGTGTCTCTCCTCCTGCTACTACAGCCGGTGTGTGCCACAAGCCACACAAAAATAAATATATAAATAAAACCATCGTTACTGGAGCTCTGTCACCCACGCTTCTTCTTGAACCGGGGGAGGAGGTGGATGAGCCATCATTTGATCCCATAATCTTCTTGAAATCTACCAGAGTGAGATTAACTTTATTTCATCTCGCACTGAGTCGGTGTCGCAGCTTCAATCTTTGCCCTCGCAACCTGCAGAGTCAGAGTGATCAGCGAAGGGCAGAGAGCGCGGTCAACAGAAGGCCGATTAAGCTGTAGATAACACGGGCCGAAATATTTAATCAACAAGTCGATCTGTCGCTCAGGAGGGCATCCTTAGACTCACAGTGAGATGCAAGACACTGTCAGCACAACAAATAAAACAACACCGTAGAAACAGTTCACTGTCAAACAAATATTTCAGCAACACAGTAATGACAGTCAGGAATATAAACCTACCACTAAGTCACTAAATCAATACCCAGACTCCCACACATCCTCACCTGTACGGTCTAATGCAATCCGATACAGCATCCCTGCAACAGCTCCCAACGTTGTCATAGAGGTGTGGACTCATTTTTGAGGCTGCACTGTGTCACAGCACTGGACTGCATTACATCATTAAACACCAAACATGTTCCTGTTACACCGGGCCCACGCACTCCTACACACACACATACTGGTAGATGCTGTATATGGCAGGGCTAAAGCTAAAAACAAATGGTTTCCTGTATTACGTAACTGCTGATCGATTCCTGGATTCATAATATCCTAAATTAATAGTCTCAGAAAGCTAGAAATATTCCGTTTACTATCAAATATGACAAATAATACAACGAAATGTTGACATTTGAGCAGTTAGGATCAGTAATGTGGAGAAGTTTTTGCTTAAAAAACATCTCAGATGATTAATCTACAATGAATTTCAACTTAACTTTTCTGTCAATACTAAAGTACAAAATCTAATTGAAAACTGGGCTAAATATTCCTTAATATTTGAGTTTACTATGACATAACACAAGCAAAACTATCAAAATTAATTAGCTAAAACTGTGCGAGTGAACATTTTCTCTAAGGGCTCAGCCTCTGATAAATGAGTTTCTCTGTTAAAAAAAACTGAAGGGCCTAAACATGGTTAAAGACAGCAAAACCGTTTCCTGGATTAATCGACTAACCGATTGTGCTCAGTTCCACCGACGTCCATCGATCAATTCACATTACAGTGAAATCCTCACAAATGTGAATGATTAAATAAAAAAGTTAAATGAATATGATCATATTAGTGTCACAGTGGGTGCACTTGTTGCAGTAGATTACATTATTTTGTGACCACGCACTGCATTACACTGATTCGTGGTGGGAGGGAGGGGGGGCATCCAAACCCTCCTGACACATGAAGTGTTTTCATAAGCTGTAAAGCAATCAGAGGCACGATGCAGCCCTGTAAACCGACGTACTGGGATCCACTGGGAAAAGTTTACCACCCCTGCTGTACTCTGACCTGTTGGGCCTGACAGATCATCGGTCAGCCGCATGCACACAGCGCACACACATACACACACACACGTTCAATAATCAGATCAACTGAGAAAACAGGTGTAGCGATGACAGCTTCGAGAGCAGCAGAATAATTAAATCGCCGTGTCCGTACAGTCGGTGACAGCCAAACAAGCCTACCTGTAACCGTGCACGCTGCTCCACTCCGCTTCCCTCCTCTATGCTGCACAGCGATGAGCTTCTCGACGAGGAAACATGTTGTCAGCATCGCACTGCAGAAAGGCGCAGCTCGGACACACACGCGCGGACTCACAGCTGATCATTTGAGGTAGCAGTTTTTGGGGAGGACAAAAAAAAAAAAACCCTGATCGGGTGCGGCATCGCGGAGGCACAGTCCGTTTTTCCGGGGGAGCCGCGGCTGGCTGGCTGGCTGACTGAGAGCCGACGATCTGCACTCTGCGCCGGGAGCGCGCGCCGACGTCGTGACCGCGCCTAGGATGTTTTAGCCTCAGGGGTTCCCAGACCTTTTCAAAGTCAAGGACCCAGATATGAAGCAGGAGTGAGTGTATGTGAGACCCCGTATGATAATATTCATGAGCCCGATGGGCCCCATCTGGCAAATTGGGCGGTGTTAGGTAATGCTTGGTACGGAATTACATAACCCTCCAGTGTAGGTGGGTGGTAACAGTGAGGAAAGAAAACTGGTGTAAATCACTCATCCTCATACATCAGCTCACTGTGCTAGTCCACTGAAGGAGATAATGTGATATTCAGATATTAAATTTTGCTGAGGGGCCACTGGAACCCTTTATAACCTCTTACTGTAAAGCAATTATATATTTTTTTATGTCGTTTTTGTATTGTATGTTTCAATGTATGTCACTGCTACTGGATGCTTGAATTTCCCCTGGGATTAATAAAGTATCTATCTATCTATCTATCTATCTATCTATCTATCTATCTATCTATCTACCTGGTCATCACAAGTCCTGACAATTTTAATGTCCGTTTACTCAAGTGATGAAGTAACTAGCTGACACAATCTTCACCAGTTATTGTCAAATAATCATTTATATAATATCGCAGCAGTTTAAAAGATAAATTCTAAACAGTGTTTGACACTAACCTGATGTGAAACACTGAGCTAACAATGTTAGCTTTTTTACAATATGGCAGCGTAAACCAGAAGTTTAGGAAATAGTACTTTCTGTTAAATGCAAGTCTTTCCTGCAAATGTACGGCAAACATTGTAGTTGTAGTTGTGAAATAAAGCTAAACTGTAGAACAAATATAGAATAAGAATAGTTGTTTTTTAACTATTTATCTATTAGAAATATATGCGTTACTAGCTAGCTAGCTAGCTGGTTGCCACTAGCAATGTTACAACGTAGCACTACAAGATTGTGCCTTGATGATATAATTTTCCTCCTAAAGTAGCTATAGCAAATGCTATGGTATGCGTATTAGTCAAAATTGGTCGAAGGTTGAATTATTTTTGAGCAAATTATCTAGTTTATTTTACATTAGCAGTCCGACAAAAGCAGTTCTTCCTCTCTCGTCTTTAGTATGATTTTCTAATAATTATAAAAATGTCTTTTCCAAAAAAAGAAAAGGTCAAAGTTGAACAAGGACTATCAGTTCTTTTTTTTTTGAGCAATATCGTCTACAAATATTTGTGCATTGTCCATGCTCGCTGTTTGTCAAAATGTTGCCTAATTTTAACCTGTCGCTGTTGAAGCAACAACCTTTAAGGCAACTTATCATAATAAAGATCTCACCAGCTATGTTTGTATACTTCTAGTCTAGTCATGAAAGAAAAGGGTTACAGGTCATGGAGCCAAGTAATTGCACGTGTGTTGCTAATGTTAAACAGATCAAGGTGACCATGGCATACCTCATGGCTCAGATATGTGGTTTCACTCACGGCACACCCAAAAGTGTTGTAAAGGTCATGTCTTTTTAATTCTATCAGTGGGGAAACTTTGGAATAACACAACTGGTTGAGGATTTTGTCGCTTTTATACTGCTCTAGTCTTTATTTATCCCCGTTTCCTGTATTTCTGCTCGGTTAAGTGGCTGCAATCTGATTTATGTGACATATGCAGTAGTAAAGTTGATCTTAATCATCCTCAACAACAACAAAAAAACGTTCTTATATCTTTTGTAAACTGAGCATGTGAAGCTGCCATGGCTTATATATAATATACAAAATAATTAAGCTCTCTACCCAAGTGTCTGGTGTCATATTTACTTAACGTAACCTCAGAAGATGCGAGTGTTTGACCGGTGGATTAACTGAGCTTCATTCATGTGTATGCAGATGGTTGCTCGCTTGTTTGCCTCCCAGCCTGCCGCAGGGAATTTGAACAAAAGCACAAAGGTCATTCTGACAGACCTCATCCTCTTTCAGGTTATTTGCTTTCCTTGTTCTCGCTCATACGCGCACACACACACACACACAATTCATTCCTTAACTTTTGGGTGGAGATGGCAAAGCCGGGGTCAAAATATCAATCATTGAGCAACATGCTTGCGGTCTTTGATCTACCTTGTTTTAAATGAAGTTGCATTTGTCAGACCCGAGAGAGAATTCAGAGGATAAATGGGATTTCTTTGGAGGGGAAAAAAATGAATTAGAGACTTGGCACTCCTGTGCTGCTCTTGTCTGAGTGTCCTAGAATTAAAAAACAAAAAAAGCCCCTGACCTGATTACAAGCAGCTCCCATCGCCACACCATCTTCCCCACTTACACCGTCTGGCCAACACTTACACCCTGTGTCCAGGCTATGAACTACACCCCCTTCCTCTCAGAGTGGAGACAAAACCACAAGATTAATAAAACCTCTTTTCATTTTTTTATTATATCAAAATACAAAAATTTGAGAGGAAAATTTCATATGGGACTAAGCATTTGAAATGATATGGTGACATGAATACAACACTGCTTTCATATTCTCACAGACATGCCATAGATAGAGCATAGATCATGTGCTAGGCCCATGTCTACGTCATGATGAGCCACCCAGAGCGAGCCTGTGCGTTTTTTCCCTATAAAGGCTTGTGACGGCGACTGTCGCTGTACATCTTTTTTTTTTTGTTGTTCTTTTTACATCATAGTTCGTTCAGTTTTCTGTTCACTCAGTAAAGAAATAAGATCCATGGCAGTTGAACATGAAGAGTGAGTAAGACATGATCTGAGACAGAATTCACTGGACAGCAGTGGCAGCAAAAAAAAATTAAAAAAATAAAAGAAGAGAAAAGGAATACAAATATTATACATAAGGCTTTGGTACAGCACCATACAGTATGAGTTAATTGCTCACAAAAAGTGAAGTGAAGCGTTAAATACCTGATGATGAGGTGACAGAAAAGAATGACAAAAAAACACATCAGGTTATAAAACAGAGAAAAGTAAAATAATTAAAAAAAATTCCTTTGAAGTATTTACATATGAACATTATGGTGACACACACACACAAAAAAAGAAAACTGAACATATGACAGAGAATGTAAACATGTGATGTACAGCACAGAGTTCAGTGAATGAAATGAAATGTGTTTTTTTTATTTATTTTTTTTATCCTTTAAGCACTACGCGGCTTGCTTGAGTATGAGCTAAAACAGTCAACGATGTAGTGCTTATTGTAGCCTACCATAAGAATAATAATAATACATTCTAGTTTCTCAGTGCTGGTACACATGAAAAAACAGAGAATATAGAAAATACTACATATTTCTATTTTCCGTCCAATAACAAACCAGCTCAGATGTCCATGAATGATTGCTAAATAGGCGTTTGTTGTATTTTTTTTTTCTTTGTATTGTCTCTACATGCAAGATTAATACAATAAAAAATCAAATCTGTTCTAAGTATCATCCTACCGGCACCTAGTGATGCACTAAAAGCTGTAAGCAGAAAAATAGAAAAAATAATAATAAAAACTGAGCTAACAGTACGTCCAAAGCAGCCCTCTTTAAACACTGTACATGTTTCTGTTGAATATGCGAATTTAAAAAATAAAATTAGAATAATTAAAAAGAAAAAACAAAACAAAAAGCCCGGAAGACGACATCCGTTTGTAAAAACCCAATGGGGAGGATGTATGAGCTTTTCCCAATACCTTTCTACCAGGAGAATAAATACAAACCGATGACTACTCATGGCTATACTGTACAGTACTAGTAGGGACTCTACTTCGGAGACGTGGCGGCATGATGTGAGGCAGCGCCCCTTTGCAGTAGTGTGCTTGAAAAACAGTGCCGTTGGAACGAAACTACAGGAACTGGTAGAAAAAAGATTCCCAGGTGACCTGCTCTCAGACTCCCTTCCCTCCCTTCCCCCCCCTCCCTCCCTTCCCCCCACGTTTTCTCGTGGCGAGTACTAATCTAAATCAGGTTATGTTTCTCCTTTTAGGCTGGGTTAATATTCTCATCACAAATATACTTTAGAGAGGGTACCTTGGAAGCACAGACAGACATTGCAAACACACCATAGAAAACAGGTCATCTCGAGTTCATCTGAATGTCACGATTATCTGAGGTTATACGACTACTTGCCAGTATTGTCTATCACATCATGTTATGACCTACAGTGTCTAGTTTAGTTGCTCAAACACACACAGGGCCGAAAGAGTTGCTTGTGTGGAAAAGAAAAAGAAAAATATATCTTCAGACCTCTATTCTACAGCACCACAAAGTTAAACATAGCACCAAGTCGTAATGTTCAAAGCAACTACGCCCTAACACACTTGTCTTCATCGAAACTAATGTAAACACAACTTTCCTCCACAGCACGTATTGTACATGACTATAGCATGTCCCGTGACTCTTAGAAAAAGGTTTTATTTGCTTTGGACACGTGAAGGCGGAGAGGATCTGGAGTGAATCTACATGTGTGCTCATGGACGGTCGAAATACAGTGTTAACTTTGTTCCAGGGATATTATAGAGGGCAACACACTTCTGCTTCTAAAGCTGTTTCCAATGTTCATTCACGTACTATACATCAGAGAAAATACTACTCAGCTTGTGCAGCCAGCGGGCTATGGCAATAATAATAATAATAATAATACACTGTACGGTACTAACATTAACTTTTCTTTTTCTTCTCAGATAAAATAACGTCTGCTAAAGTATGACAAATTAGGCACCTTAAAATGTTTTAAAAACATTATCCACTTAAAGCCGTACTGTAAGCAAATACTTTTTTTATATATAATCTAATTTTTCTTCCTAATTTTACTCCCCCCCTCGTCTTTGTTTTTTAAATACATCCTCGTACAAGAACGTCTTCCTGTAAAACATGGTTTCCATTTCTCTTTACAAATACAATACACACCATGTACAGTACATAACAAATATAGATTTTTTTTTCATATCTTACATGAAACCAATTTAGCTAAAGTAGAATATGCACTTTGACGCTCGCTTTTCAGGCAATCAACACTTTCTCACTCGTCAAAAGATTTCAGTAAGCAGACATTTGAGTCGATTCATTCACGTGGGCGCTCGGCGGAAAACGTCTTGATTTGTTGGAAATCTGCTTGATATGTCTCGGAGTGATTGGATTAGCTTTGAAACGAAACAAACCAAAAAACAAACTAAAAGAAAAAACTGTTTGGGTTTTTCTTGTAGTCGCTCAGCGGGACGGCAAAACAGGAATTTGGGACTTAATGCGATACCGGGGGGCCGTTCAATGTACCGTGACATTGGGACATTCATTTCCTGTACAGCAAAACATACATTCATTATCGGTTAGTGTTGAAAGATGAACAAACATACAGAGAAAGTAGCTAGCAAGTAATATACAGTTGAAGATAAACAGTCAGGGTGGCCATTTTTTTTTTTTTTTTGGAGTGTTTCCCATTGCTTTATGATAGCAGTCACATTCTCCTTTAACATCCCTCACTGTACCTTTGTTGTTTTGTTGTTGGTATTTTTGCATGTACAGCGCTTCTCCACTACAGCAACACGTATTGATTTATTTCCAATCTGCTTTTTTTTTTCTCTTTAAATTCTTTACAAGTATTCTGTCCTTTAATCTTGGATATACACAGTTGAAGCAGGTGAAATGAAAAGTTATGCATCGTCCCGCATAGGATTTCGTCTCATGTGTCCTTGGCAGAGAAAGTAAAACTACGCTTAATATTGGAGTCCGTCCACTCTCATAAGAGAGGTGGATGTGAGAAGGCGAAGGAAAAAGGCAGTTTATGTTAGAATAAAATAACACAAAAAAAAAAACAATAAAGAAAAAAGGCAAAATAAAGGCACCTCGAGACGTGCCACATTTCACAAATGATTCCTTAATAACCAAATACATACTACTACAGTACATTTCACAATTCGCCATCCAGTTCTTCTGACCCTTCAAGTCCGAACTCTGCTGAGCGTTTTTTGTCCCAAATTAGTCGGAGGGATCTCTGGCGCGTGGTCGTGATGCAGCGCTGCGGCGAATAAAACTAAGACACTGTCCTCTAATGGTCGGCGTCGGCTCACAAACCAAAAGAAACACCAGCTACCACTGATAATAAAAAGCGTCTAAATTAGATTAGGCCGTATTGTCCGTTTGAATGAGAGCGGTGTGTGTGTGTGTGTGTGTGTGTGTGTGCGTGTGTGTGTCTGTGTCTGTGTGTGTGATATAAACCTTTGTAAAAAGGTCAAGTACGTACAGTATACCACAAGAATTACAGCAACTCTGCGTTTACTCTGAGGTATATTTTGTGGTAAGAACCCTGTGTTTAAATACTGACACTATTTGTATTGTAGGAAAGGTAGACTCATGTCCCTGTCCGAGGACGCACCAGGCTTAACAGTACGCTGTATCACTGAAAAACCTAAACATATGGACCCCTCAATGACCAGTGAGTGAAAAATCTTTAACGTGTTGTGACGTACTCAACCAACACATTTTTATTACTGTAGGAGGAAGCTTAATTCCCTTGTTTTACTATTTATATACATTATATATTCTTTTTTTAGAGCGACTTCAAGTGAGACAAGGAGCGGTGACAACTCAGAAAAGTTCTTGTCTTCAGGTGAGATTTTTCCAAACCCCCAGAGTATTCAGCTCGATGTTTTCCCCGCTCCTCAAACACACATGGGCTTTTAGAGGCTATAAGAAATGTTTGATTTGTTGGAGCATGGAGGGCTGCTGAGGTGGGGTGTTCAAGTTTAGTCGAGTCCAATGGCTTGGTGGGCAGACGGGTCAGCGTAGAGTCCCATAGTTTGGACCCTCAGAGTCTGCACTGGCCAGAATGCCCGTCTGGTCCTCCTCAGACTGCCTGCGGTGCAGGAAGGAGGTTAAATAGAGATAGGGGTTCTTCTTGTTTTGCCTTTTTCTCTTTCTGTGGAAGTTAAGATCCTCTCGCTCTTGGGCGGTCTGAGATTGCTGCTGGGTCTGAGAGGGAGACACACCTGAAAGAGAGGCGCAGGAGTAACACACCAGCCGCATACTTGAGCATCAACCTTTTGTCTCCTTTCTCTGATCTCCACACGAACCTGTTCTCCTTCCGGAGGTTGTGTTGTTATTGTTGTTGGCAGCCACTCCCTTGGCTTTAGTAATACAGTGGTGTAGCAGTGCTGGTAAGCTCTCAGACCCGGCAGTATCACTAGACGCACCTAGAGGTTCCCTGGGAAGACGAGACACAGCACAGCATACATTGTTCTGCATTAATCCAACAGTCGTGTTTGGTCACGTCTCAGAGAGACAACATGGCACTTTCGCTTCTATTTCCAGTAGGTGCTAACGTATGATTGGATGAGCTCTTGAACTTCTATGGAGAGCCCTCTCACTAAGATGATGAGTTTCCACTTTTCTATCTGCGTTGATGGATGATAAAAGTTAGATACAAAGAAAGAGAAAGGGACAGAATGTAAAAGAGAAAGTGAAAAGAAAGAGTAGTCGACGTAAAGGTGGCAGTGGATTTGGTGAAATTATTGGCTACAAGTCTGTTCTTAAACAATCACAACGTTAAAGACCCAGTCCATGATTTTATATCCCATATTTACTCTTACAGACTGCTCCTAATAATCTTTTTGTTCCTCAAATTGTAACATAGGAACATAATGTAGCGTTAGCAACAGCGCTAACAATGGAAACAAACACATTAAAGCTTTAGAGGTTTGGGTCTTTAAATAGTGACTGCCTCAGAAATGCGGGCAACACTGGTCTCTTTGCTGTATAAAACTCATAAAATGAAAATAATTTCTGGAACATTATTGTTCCCGTGACACTGAAGTTTTATTGTATAATCTCCAACAGCACCAGGTTTAGGTCAGGGGTCGGCAACCTTTGAATAGTTTACACGATGCTCTGTTAAATCAGCATTTACCAACAGCGCATAGTTCGTGCTGAGGGGTCGTTAAACTGTCCTGAGGAGCAAATCCAGCAGGACTCCTCAACCCACCTGAGTTTGGGTTTGTTTGATGAAGATTTTGCCACGAAAATGCGGTGAAGCTGTGCATATCCGTTAGTTACAACAAAGCTAAAACTACAGCAACTGGACTTACTTGAGCTCTCTTGAAGACGTTTCACCACTAAACCGAGTGTCGTCTTCAGTTATTACTTGTTAGGAGTTTAAGTTTTTTTTAAAGGAGAAATACCGTTTTTTACAACCTGAGCATAAAATATGATCGTTTACTCACCATTTAACCTTGGTGTCACTTGGAGTTGTTTGGATGATATTAGATCCAGCGTAGCGCCGTATATCCATATAGTGGGAGTGACTGGGGCACCGAAACGCAGCCTCTAAATAACGAATTATCTGCCATGAAACTCGTGTTTCACCAATTCCGTTATGATACGCTAGTGCTATTCCCTGTTAAGTCCCCGCATCCTCCTTTCAACGAGCTCCTCATCCGTATGCTCTGGCTCAAAATGGTAAGGACGTCCATCATATGCAAAGTCGTCGTCCACAACCTCAGAATCGTAAAAATACTAGGCCATGTTGCAAAAAAATAGCAGTAGCAAATTACAGGTAAACGAGCCGTTAGTAGGTCAATCTACAGACACTGGATGATGATGACAGGTAACTCCAGACTCAACGGGGAATAGTACTAGCATATCATAACAAAATATGGTGAAATGAATGAGTTTCTAATACGTTATTTAGAGGCAGCGTTTCGGTGCCCCATTCACTTCCACTATATGGTTATAGATCTAATTATCAAATGACTCCAAATGACACCAAAGTTATATGGGTGAGTAAACATTAGTATTTTATGCCAGAAATAAGGTCCAGGTTGTACAAAAAAAAAAAAAAAAAGGGTAATTCCCCTTTAAGAGCATCTGCTGGGGGAGCACACTTACTTGAAGCTCACGTGACTAAAGGCTGTTAGCGAACAGATACTCACTTGTAATCAGAGGGCGTTTCTCAGATTAACCTTGCCTGTCCTCTTTGTCAATTAAAAAATAATCAAATTGTGGAAAAACAGGACACCACCGGGTTAAAAAGATCCTCTGGTTTTACGTGAGTGTCTGGCTCTTCACAGACTCGTGTGAGTCGTATGAGTGGATGAGCTGGAGAAGATACCAGACGTTGGATTGTCTAATGTGAGAGAAGCATTTATTGAAATACTAGAATTACTGAAGAGCTAGCTCTATCGCAGCAGACTACATCTTAGACTGTGTGAATGAGTACCTGAGAGAGGACAGCCTGTGTAAATAATACACCTGAAAGTCCACAAGTAGTGCAAACAAGGTCAAACCCTCTTTAACGTGTAACTAACTATTTTAGTTTAAGCTTTGCAAATCTACAGTGATCATACGAAAGGTGGTCGACCCCTGCGGTCGGCATTTCTCAGACCGTTTCCTCAAGTTTTAACGCCAATGTGATTTAAGAAGAGTCTGAAACTCAAAGAACTATTTTCATTTCATGAGTGATACATGCTAAGTTGGATGAAACATTATTTAATCAGCACAAAATAATCATCAGTTGTCTAGCCTGTTTCATGTTTTACCTCATACCGAATACTTGTTGTTGTCACAGAAAGATGTAATAAAGTTACGTATTAACCTCACAGACATTTAAGTTCAGGCTCATGAGGCTCAGTGTCTTTGCCTTTCAGAGGACTGAACGCAAACAGCTTCAAAACCTGACTTAATGTGCTTTCATTAAGTCAAGTTGTTGTGCCAAACATGTATTGTTTCAAAAGGGGAAATGGAACACAAAGCTTTAGAGATGCTGTCCATCATTTGTCACTGTGGAGAGAGAGATTGAGAGCCATTAGCAGAGAGGGGGAGACAAATCTGAGAATTGCAACAGTCCTGGACAGATAAGAGAACATTTTCCATCATCAGAGGCCACAGTGTGTTTCAAAGGTACATTTCCATAGACATAAACACTATACAGCACACTTTCATAAAACATGAACACTGCGTACAGAGGCTTCACCATGCTGACGGGAGGAGATGGCAGGAAGAGGAAATGGCCGTTAAAGAACAAGTCACATGACAGGAAGAGGAAATGGCCATTAAAAAACAGTCACATGACAGAAAAACGAAAGCACTAAGGACAACAAATGTGACGAAGAATTTAGTTTGAGAATTGTTGTTATTTGTTTGGTCGTAGAGAGAAGTTTAGAGAATGCATGCATGGCATTTTGCACATGGAACAAAACTTTAAAGGGGAATACTCCAGTCTATCATTCATGTGCGTCCTCTATTGATTCAAGGCTTTTTTTTTTTAAGTTTTTTTTTTTTTTTTTTGTCTGTGTTCAAAGAGCGAAAAAGACAAAATCAAATGCTTCTCCACAGTCCAAAACCACTCCTCCTGCTTGCTCTCAAGCCCAATTACTGCAGCCTACGCCACAGCAGGCTTACTGTGCCTTGGAAGTGTATTGACAAATGTGTCCTGCAGTCATTATTACCATTAGTTGTACTTCACTTGAATCCAGCACAGAGGCACAACCCAAAGCGATTCCCCTTTAAAGGAGAGAGTGATTAGAGCCCTCCCCCTGCTGACCCCTCCCCTCTCAGACATGGGTCCGACCCTTACCTATTGCGGCGTAGGGGACCGGGTCACAACAACGCTGCCCAGATAGCTGAGATCAATCAAAAACAAATCAGGTAAGACCCTTACCCTCTATAAAGCAGCAGCCCTATAAGCTACTTTCCTTAAAGGCCAGTGATAGTGCAGGGCCAAGTCTCGTCAAGCTTGGTGGGTTTAGCTGCCTTATGACTGTAGCTCCTAGGGTTGTGAGGTGGGTGTGAGGGGCCACAGGAGTGTGTGCAGTAAAGAAACTTTATGGGGCGTGAATGTCAACGAGTCTCAGCTTGTTGTTTTTTTTTTGTTTTTTTTACGTAAAAGTCTAAAACTTTCTTTGTTATGTTTGCTGTCTAAATGTTGGATGTACAGGGGAAATGTTATGTTCAGCGAGCATTTATTTTTACTTATTTCTACTTACTTTAGTAAATAACTTCATGGTGGATAAATGATTTACTAATGCTGCAGAGAATAATTACAGTCTATTTTGGGTTTGCCAGGTTGCGGCTAGCTCTTATCCTCCGCCAGCGAGGCACTTAACCTGTGCCAGAGTATATTTAACATCCTATTATTAATATTATAATTTATAATCCGAGAACAAATATATCACCACAGGCTTTTATTTATGACCTAGTAACATTATAAAACCCTGGATTTATCACACTTTATATCTGCAGACCTGATGGTTTATTCATCACCCATCATTTATTTAAGTATTTATGAGTTTAGTAATGATTTAAAAACTGTTACAGAGTGTTAAGCAACCAGGTCTGAAAATATAAATGTTAAAGTTTCTCAAATGGCGATAAGTCAAAAGCTGGAAAGTGTTATTAGAGGCCAACACGAATAAATATTGAGTAAAGATTTAAGGTGCATCCTGCTGGAGGAGGATAAAATATAATAATAGTTCTGTTCTATAAAGGATCAGTAAAGGGTGGATTGTTAAACCTAAAAACATTTCATGAATTTGATCAAATTTAAGTCCTGATCTGGAAAACAATTCATAATTTTGATGTTCAGTCAGTTTAAGGTTTTCTGCAGCCCTGTGTTCAGTGTGTCGACAAAACCTTCCTTTTAAAAGTTATTTAATCATTATTTCAAGAGATTAAGTGTAAGACAAAAATACATGATCTTAAAATCAAATTTCACATGCTCTTAAACTGTCATGGTTTAGAGAGGTGTCATTTTTAGGAACTGACACAATGTGTGCTAAATGCAATTACATGCCTTCTGCATATTAAAGTACAATATGCATCTTAATTACTCCTAAATGGAATCATCAAAGTAAAACTGTCGATATAAATGTTGAGGTAATTTGGAATAGAGAGCAGACGAGGAGACAAGTCTCCTCCTTAAATAATGTGTGACTATTCTCTACTGGAATGGATCACCTACCCTGAGGCTGATATCTGGAGCTGGGAGGGCTCTGAGGGTAGCATCTCCTCCTCTGTCCTTCTCTGGGATGGCCTCTGCCCGAAAACATCCCTGCCCTCTGGAGGGGGAGAAGGGGACTGGGAGGGGTAACTGGCTGCAGTGGAGGCATAGGACATGTGGGCGTGGTAACTGGGGCTGGGTTGCTTGGCTCCCTGGCTCTGAGTGGGGGAGGCAGACAGGGAGGACCTCCGGGAGAAACTGACAGTGGCCGAGGGCTGCAGGGTGAGCTCATGCATCTCCAGAGACCGAGAGGTGCGGAGGATGCTGGGGCGCGGAGGGGGCCGTACTAGAATATCTGGGGAACCTGGCTGGGTGCTAAGAGGGCTTTGGGATAGTGGAGAGAGGCGGGAGGGCTGGAGTACTAGCGGGGGTAGGCTGGGGTCTGCCCGGCGCCCTGCCCTCGGGCTGAGCCAGGACTGAGGGCTACTACTGGGGGCTGTGCTTGGGCTCCCTGCACGGGCTGCCGGGTCAGGGTAAGGCAACACTGGTACACCCACACCGTGGGCCGTGTGTCTGAGATGGCCGAGACTCTGGGCCTGTTGCATAGCTAAACGCCTCGAAGGCCCTGGGGGCCTGTCTCTGCCTGGGGGAGCCACAGGGACCTCCAGCTGCAGGAGTCCAGGGCTTGTTGGATCCTTTAGGTGAGAGAGATGTAGGCGGCTCGGGGGGAGAGAGTGAGGAGGGTATGGGGGTGGATCAGGGAGGTCCTGGGGATGATGTAGGGGATGGTGAGGTGGGTATATGAACCGTGGGCCCTCTAGACCTAGGAAGGGTAACTCATGAGGCTGCCAGCTTTCAGGTGAGCGAGGAGGGCTGTGAGTGTGAGACAGAGAGTGGCCAGAGGCAGTGTACTGATGGTGCTCCATCTCTCCACTCTCCTCAGGGATGGAGGGGTAACCAAAGGGCCCCTCTGCGGTGCCTGGGGGTGAGGACAGAGCGGAGCTACGCGGGCTGATGTCAGGCATGTAGAATGGCGGTGGAATCCCTGATTCAGCGCGGCTGCCTAGATACCCATAGAACGGGCCCTGGGGAAAGCCTCTGTAGCGGGAGGCCGGGGCCTGCCCTGAGGCGTGAAGTGCACTGCCCTCTGCAAAGCTCATACCTTCCATGGGCCTGTGTAGGCGGGGGCTGTAGGTGGGGGGCTGCGTTGACTCCAGGCTGGAGGACGTTGGGGAGAGCTGTGGCCGCAGCGTGGGCATGATAGGTGGCAGAGGCCCGGGGTCAAAATCATTCTCCTCGTCAGACTGTCGGAACTCGGGGTACATGTCAGACTCCTCCGCGAAGGGGAAGCCCTGGATGCGGCGAGGAGGTGGGCTGATGTCCATGACGAAGCGGCCATCTGGGCCGCGGCTTATCAGCTCGATAGGCGTGGTGACCTCCGCCTCGTGTTTGGACACACTGTATTTCTTGCTGGCTATGGCACGCTTGGTTTTCTTGTAGAAGGAGAGCTCTTTGTCTTTTTCTCTCTGAGGGCTGGGCAGCTTCCTGACGTACAGGCCTGGGCCGTGGGAACCCTCTGAGGAAAGAGAGCGCGGTCGAGATGGAGGGGAGCTCTCTGGACTTATCTTCCCAGACGATAGCCTGGTTAAAACAAAAATGCAGACACAAGGCACGGGCTTGATTAAACACACACCGAAAGAAAGCCTAAAAATAAAAGTGGGTTGAGAATAAATGCTATAAATAAATAGGCATGAATGCAGTTTCTAAACAGATGACACAATACAAAGCCATAGCACTCGATCAAGGCAGCCATAATGGACTACATAATGATAATGACCAGGTCATGGCGGCAGCAGCATCCTGACAGGGCAGCAGCTAATGAACCAAGCCACAGTGACGGGATGAGAGGAGAACTAACAACGCAACCATGACAACCATATCGCAGATCTATTGACTCTACATCTTCTTGAGCAGACGTGAGACCAATTTCCATATGCTGCACCAAATGTCGCTGTGAGGGAAGCAGATGACATCTAACCAGGCCTCATTTGCCCACACCAGGAGCAGCATACTCGACACTTCCTGTACTGGGTCGCTGAATGCATCGGGTGGACATAAATTACAATGAGTGCATATACACAGTATTGTACTGTACATGCAGCTGAGCCAATGCAATTTAATCCCTGCAGGGTGAGTGGAAGTCTGTGCATGCAAATAGGCCAGGAGTAGGCTCCACTACAACTACCATTGGATCATTTCTATGCAATGCATTAACCATGCAGCCAAGCCAGTGCAGTGCAGCACACTCTGGATTTTGGTGCAGGCAGGCACTCACAGGGGGCTGGCCGGCGGGGGCAAGAAACTGCTCCTGGCAGGCTCGTCCCAGCAGGGCTCTACCCCTGGCAAGGGGGTGAGAGGAGGCCTGCGATGGGAGACAAACGACACGGGCCTGGTTCATCTCTAACTATGCTACTTGCAGGAAGGACTGAGCGTAAACTCCCTGACCTGCCTGGACCATTTAGTAAAAACAGACAACAATGATCTGACACTGATGATTTACCTAAAGCAAACACACATTTACTCAGGAATGGGATTTACACAGATTATTGTCAGAAATGGACTTCTTCTGGGATTGAAATGCAGTCATACATGTACACAAGATTTACAGACGGACAAGTACACACACGTAGCTGTTTACTGTACATTAAATGTGCAGCTATAAATAAAAACAAAACAAAACAGCATCGTTTAACACTGAGGATCATGCAGAAAGCAGACAGCGTTTGAGGTTAAAGAATACAGATGGATCAAAAATCAATACACACACACTGCAGCTTGGGCACTCTGGGTAATGTGCTTAAAATGCTGACTTTGCTGCTTTGGATTCTCCTTAATTTGCCCATGATCCGATAGAGGTTGCTGCTGCACATGTTCTTCCACACCCTCCAAGTAGTCCAAACGTATTATCAGTATTTCTCTTAATCATTCACCTGGGCTTCTTCTGGCCAATTTACCACCTGTCTAAAAGCACCAGGGAAAGCATGAAATGTTTTTGTTCTGTTTGCGGTTTCTTTCAGTTATTCATAGCCAGAGCATGTGTGGCAAGAGAGGAGAAACTGTATAAAGGTGTAGGAGAAGATGAACAGTAGTGACCGCCTCTGGCAGACTGCAGGGGCTCTGGCGTGGCTTTACTTACGGCGACTCAATGCTTTTCCTGAAGTGTGTCACCGACAAGGGAGGATCTGAGAGGACAAACACATTTAAATTTAGCATTTCCTTCGCCGAAAACCTCCACTGACAGAGAATGAGACAATGAACGGGGACCTGGGCACAGACACAAAAAAAAAAGACCCAGCAGAAAATGTAGCTCTGGCTACCTTCACACTGAACTTGAGAGTTTGCCGTTGCAACATGGGAAGTGGGAAAAGGCTGATAGCTTAGCAAGCTAACTGGAAATGCAAATGCATAAGGAACTGATGAGGCAGTTGTTAAGTAAATTACAACATATTAACTTTAAAACATCAGTAAACAGGTCGCCATTCACTTTTTTCACATTCATCCCCAGTTGTAGGCAGCATCTTGGTTTTCAGTTTTCTGTCTCTTCGTGTCCAAACAAGAGCCTCCATTGCCACACGTCAGACCCATCCACGGACACTTGGACGCTATGTGTAATACAAGTCAACTAGTTAAAGATGCGAACCAACCTGGTTTACGTTTGAGTTTGCGACGATGTTGCTTATTGACAAAGCACGCAGCCAGAGTGCTGAACAGTACTGCCGCTGCCAGAAAACAGATTGTTGCCACAACACCTGCCACCACAGGCCGCGCCAGCCCCTCGTCAGGCACCTCCACCGGAGGGAAGGGATCTGATGGGGCAGACGAAGACGGTCAAAAAAAAGGGGCACAGCAAACACAAAACTCAAACGTATTCCTCGCCAGGAGACGCTCACCTGTGCTAGACACGCCCACTACATTGCTGCTCTCACTGATCAGGTCATCCATGACGGCCATCACTCGAAACTCATACCAGGACTCCTACCAGAAAGACATACCAAATAAAAGAATATTAACATTAAATACTCTGATTATTAACATGAAGTGTCCACATTAAAACTTTAACAGACCTGAACGAGGTCTCTGGCTATGAGCTCGGTCTCAGTGGATGGAATCAGGTCGTCCAGGACCTCCCACCTCTCCCCGAGCCGGAACTCCATGATGTACCGGTCGATGGGCGAGGAGTGGTTGGCCGGAGGGAGCCACGTGAGGAGGACACCGTGCTGCGTGCGATTGGCTGTGAGGCACCGTGGTGGAGTAAGAAGCACCAGTGGTTCTGGGGTACCCAGAGGAGAGCCTGCAGACAAGAATTAATGTTAAAGAGGAAACTGGAAATGATTCCTGGCAGTGTGATACTCTGGTAACAAGAAATAGCAGGATTAAGTTCACACCCATGCTAACAACTCTTAGGTTCCTGTAGCATCAGCATGCTAACAACATCTACGATGCTAATTTGCTTACAGTGACTGACACTATTCACAGTGAAGCTAAGACTGTGTGATCTTGATTATGATTCCAGCTTAGGTCCGTATGCTATCATGCTAACTAGTGCCAAACATGAGAGTCATGTCAATCAACTTAGCATAGCAAGTATATACCAAATTAAATGACAATTCCTCCAATAGCTCAACTTCATGGCTGTGTAAAAAGACTAAAGTCACTACAAGGCACTGTCTGGGGACCATGAATGTTTAGACAAGAGTTTGTGCCAATCTAGGAAACAGACGTTGAGATATCACCAGTATAATAAGGATTTATCCTCAGGGAACCACAAATCATGGCTGAACTTGTACAAAGGTTCATAAACATTCATCTAAGTTGTCCAACAGATTTTAGTCAAACCTGCTGGTGGCACTTGGGGTAACGTTATGGCATCAGAATAAGTATGATTCATCCTCTGAGGAAAATCACTGAGCAGAATTTCATTGCTATTCCTGATTAGTAGCTCAGATATTTCCACAAGGACCAAAGCGGAGAAGTAGCACGGCTAAAAAGCTCACTGCGTGCTGTCATTTTTTATCAGTTTTTGTGACTTGACTCCTTAAAAAGAAACACAAAAATGCTCTAGTTTTCAGTTAATCAATCTACAACTACCGTCCATTTTATATGTTTCAGATATAAGCCTCCAATATTTCGTTAATAAGTGAATTGTGGAGCAAGGCACTACAAAGCAGAAAACCTTTTGTCCACTGCCATCCATCTACTGGCTGACATCTGAGTGTGTGAATTAGGTCAGAACTTTCCAAGCCTCATTTAGCCTTTGTTGAATGAAAGGAAGCTTTTCTTTTGTTGGCATCGTGGAGCACAATCTGTGTTTACACCGCAAAAAGCCGTGAATGCAAAGACATTACTGTGGTTAAGTCCCTGAAATCACATTTTCTTTAATCGACAACTGTCCGGGTGATTTTATGGCTTCTTTGGATTTAAAATAATAGTAATAATAATAATAATCAAACTAAGTGCAGAGCTTCATTCAAATCTTTCACTTCTTCGTTCTTTCTATTGTTTTGATGTAAAATCAAGACGTTTCTGGCTAATACATTCATTTTATATACGCCACACATTTAATTCAGCCTCTGTTTCCCACATTCAGCTGGATTCACCGTCGAGACGCTCTTTAAAAATACTTTTCTCTTCACAAACATGTTGACTTGTCAAACACAGGCGGGGCTAATGGCATTAATAAAGGCCGTTGGTATTTCTCAGGCTGCTACACGGGCACACCTAAATGGAGCGGTGCCAGCACTGAGGTCATTAGCTGCACCTGTGTCTTTCCTGCTTTCAACAGATTATTAAAACGTGTCTGCTACTTAATGAAAATGTGAAGCTTGAAGTCCGGCGTGTCCCCTACCTGCCTCATAATCTCAGGTGTGCACGTTGCTTGTCAGATCACATCTGGTCTGCTTAGTCATATCATCACTAACACTGCGCAGATATATTAGTTTATCTATCAAAACAACACCCTCTAACAAGAAGGCAGACAGGCCTTGATTTATGAGCAGTTTTAATCACCAGCAGAGCGTTATGCACGCAATTAAAACAGAGTGCTTTAATAAATGAGAATAAAAATGCTTAAAAGTACAAATCTGGTTTCTTTGATGTGAAGGGGATAATAAAATAATTTGTATCATAATAATTCAATCCAACTTTTAAAATTATCATTAAACTGGTTCTCTTGCTTCACATTAATAACTATGTATTTGCATCTCTTACTACAAGGACACTGGTGCTTTGATGCATCATTTTTTTTGTTAATGGCTCGATTAAGCATCTGTTTAGAAAAAAATGTTAACATTAAGAAGCCAAAATGCCCTTTTAAATGCTTTTTTTAAAGAAATAAAATAAATAAAAAATATGCAGAGCCTCCCCATTATTCACCTCTGGCTCACACACTAAGCCAACACACCAGGATAAATCATATGTAGCCTGAAAGCTGAGACTCAGGGTTTAAAAAGCCCACGCAGCTGTTATATCTGCAATTGCTTGTTGCTTGGCGCGCAGACAAGTTACTGAGAGTGACTGAGATGAATATGCAAATGTGCAACTCTGACCTCTTATTTGGATTTTTGCAGTTTGGAGAAATCTGGAAAACGGTAAAAGCGAAAGTGGCGGGAAGAGAGAAGGATTTTGGAGATAATCTACATGAGCTGATTCATCACTAGAGGGCAGCGTTTTCCTTATGGAGACTGATCATATTCTAAAATTATAAATAGAGTCTGGGCTCAGCGCACCTCAGCGGGTTCAGTCAAGAAGCGGTAAACATGTTTGGAGCAACCTTTGATTAGCGGTGCCCACCTGCAGTGTTGACTGTCACAACTTCACTGAATGGACCCGTGCCCAGTTTGTTTTGTGCCAACACACTGAACTGGTACTCTGTCCCAGGCTCCAGCCCTGGCACCACCAACCAGGTCTGAGCACCAGAAACCGGCATCGAATGCCAGTCGTGAGGACCGTAGTCCATTCTCTTTGACCTGGGGACGGAAATGAGACAAACAGAATAATAAATACAGAGCAATTAAGATAAAATGATGAAAAAAAAAACGTCTTATTTAATCACATGGCAGCTTGCAGTTAATCTAAGACCTGCTAGAATATATAACACGTATTTAGAGCACCTGACGGACCTGGACCAACCTAATTTTTTGAATCATGAACCCCGACAGCCCCTCAGGTTCTGTTCCACAGTGATGGAGGAAAACTTTTGATGAGGCAGCTTTTAATTTCATGCTCAAAGGATCAGAGAGCAGGAAAAAAAGGTTTACACCTTTAGACCAGGTTTTGTTTTATTTAACCATTTATTTTATTAAATCATCTTTTTTTTTTTTTACAGCATCCTATCGATTTTTTTGTTACAGGCGTTCATCCATTTTGTATGGATTTTCAGCTATAATTATATAATTTTATTGATTTTGTACAGGTCTGTGTTTTTCCATTTGATTTTATTATGACGATATTGTCATTTATTATTTCGCATGTGCTCTAAGGTCTCATCTTGGATTTTTTAAAGTAAATTTTTTATACTCCTAACCTTTAAGATGATTTAACAGCCCACTTCAGAAACAAAGAAAAAAATGTGGCCTTTAATCCAATTAAATTTATATTTTGTTATACAACGCTATAATTTAAAAAAAGTGCATTGGCCATATCGGTGAAAAACAACTTATTTTTTAAAAATGTATCTTTATTTTTTATCATATAAGGGTTATTTTGTTGTGTTTACATCCGTAATACTACACTCCACAGGACCATAATGTGTTTGGTTCTATAATGTGAAAGGTACTTAATATATAATTATCTCTAACTGAGGAAATTACAAAACTTTGGCTCACACATTTAAAGTTTCAGCCCCATATGAAGTCCCTGTCTTGATTTCATGCATTGAAAAGTCAATAATATTCTCTTTTCTGACCACGCGAACATGTATGAAGCTGGATGGGATTGTTCTGCACTAACGCTCCATTATGTTCCCAGAACGCATCATGAATTATTCACGTCAGCTAAATACCCAGAGAAATGAGCTGTCAAAACAATTTTGCCGAGAGCCTCTGACTGAATTTCATCTTTCATCATCATCATCGGTGGAAGAAGGGCTCCTGCTGTATGTCAAACAGAGCCGATAACTTAATGTGGTGCTTCCACTTCGACAGGCTGCCGCCATTGTTTTAAAGTAAACTGAGAGCACTCACACTGGACCGTACCACACAGAGAAAGTCTGTTCGAAGCCGCCATCGTAACCCGGTTCCCAGGACACATTAGCAGAGGTTGTTGAGGGCAGTACATGGATATTGCCAGGAGCGTGTGGGCTGGTGCCTGAGTGGTTCAGAGACAGAGACAGAGTGGATATAAATATATAATGCACATGTACTCACTTACTGATCAAGTATACAAGCATGTTCACTTATTATTTAATGTCACTGGGAAGTAGTTAAGCTGTAAATATCCTGTTTATATGAATGTTTCACTCTCATGTTTGACTCTGAAGTCAAAAAAATGCAACTGATGAGTGTTTTTATCCTGAAAACGTTGCTGCATCATGCGTCTGGCATCTCTCTTCGGACGATGTGACGCAGGCAGAGGTGGCGACCAGCGTAAGGTCAAGCTGGAAAGCGGCAGAGCTGTCTGCAGCGCCGCTCATCCCACCCACCTAACAGCTGTGCAGCGTGGCCCGAAGCCAGTTGCTTCACACCGGGACAAACAGGAGACCTGAGCAAGGTCTGAGGAGCACAGCTGTCTGCAGCAGCCTGTGACACCTGCCGGCTGACACTCAGGAGGGAGCCCTATAACGACTCCGTGGGACTCAACTGACCTGCTCACTTTTCACAGTCTAGCAGATGTAATGGAACGGTTCACTTTCATGGCTCTCGGATATGTTTGCAAAACTTGCTGCCTTCAAATGGAACGTGTGACCTCCCGGGAAGTCGTGTATAAGCGGTAATAATCGCTGCCATTGCTGCTAGGCAACCGTTGCCGTCTAGAATTCAAGGAGGCTAACAGTTAGCAGGCTAACGACAAGGTAAGCTAATACAGGAAATGAAAAGTGAAGGCCACTGGGGATACTGACATTCAACTCAAACATATTTTAAATTACAAAACCTAATCTGACTAAATTACAATATATTAACTTACAGAACTCTATGTAGGTGCTACGATTTGATTTGAAGGCAGCAACATTAAGCTAGATTTGAAGATAACATAGCATAGCAAAAGAGTTAGCATGAAGTATCGTATTTTCTATTTTTTATGTTTAGTAAAAACATAATTGATTTATTTTAAACCTTTGGAGAGTCATGCTGTATCCACCTCTCCTCAGTCTTTAGGCTAAACTAAGCTAAGCTAAGCTAACTTTTAGCAAATACAGACATCAGAGTTGTGTAAACCCTCTCACTCCTCGGCATGAAAGTAAAAAAAAAATCTAAAAAAATTATATATATTTTTAAACTTGTGTAAAACTCTGTTAACAAGATACTATTGTTTTTAAACCGTACTTAAAACAATAATCCAGTAACATAGACTGTTTAAAGTGCAGGCCTTTGGCTCAAAGTCCACAGTTTGATTTTCTGTTTCAATTTTATTCTTGTCAATTACCTAAAGTGAGATTGGTAGAAACACGTAACTACTCTCCTATCAACAAATATTAAGCTAAACTGCCCTTAGTTTAGCAGATTATTCCTTTTCTATTAATTCATTTTTTAACCTTATTAGCGTCTAAATTACTTCTTTTAAAAGCCTGGACATGAATCTGAAAACCAAGCGCGCATTTACTAAATATTTAGAGAAACGTGTAATTCTCATCATTTGCCATAATTATATTATCGTTGAAGCTGTTTTAAAACGCAGCGCAATTTACAAAATGGCTGCTATTAAAGCCATAGAGACACCGTCACACTTGAGCAAGCGAAAGGTATAATCAGCGCGACAATATCAATTTTGTATCACAACGATTACAAAAGGTACTTAAAGGGAAAAAGCCGTATATGAGATAATAGAATCAAAAGGTGCAATTTTATTTTGGCATCTTTACAAACCCACTCTGACTTTTCTAAACGAGATAACAAATATAAAGACTGACCTAACAATTCAATCGCTGTGAGTCAGGACCTTCATAACCCGTGTTTGAACTTTATAATTTGCTTTGTCTTTGTCAACACTCCAGTCAATCAATATTCAGGTAAAAAGCTGTCCTTCGTCTCTCAGCAGACAAAGGCGGTGGTGTTTTAGCAACGGGCCCGATACCGCACAATGTAGTTATGGATTCAGGCTTTGAATTAACTGTATGAAGCTATTACAGATAAGATCAAATTAAACTTTAATCAAGCCCATGGGGGGGATAGGGTGGAGGTGAGGAGTTTGAGGGATGAGGATCACCTCTTCTTCCAAGCAAATCACTCAAAGTGAGATCACAGTGAAACTCAAAAGAAGGACTACGAAAAGGGTAAAGAGCAAACTGAGAGCGCCGTGTGTGGACGGTTTGTACCGATGACTAGGATACGCGTGCTGGCAGTGATGCTCGTGACCACATTGGTGGCTACACACTCCCATTCTCCGTGGTCCTCCTTGCTGAGGGACACAAACTGTAAGCTGCCACTGGGTAGGATGTTGTGCTTACTCCTGCTTGGCTTCCCCACCTTCAATGGACATGGACATTACAGGGACACGGTTAAGCAGTTTGGCAAACACAGTTAATCAAAGGTAATAACAGACAAAGTTACGTATGATTTTATTTCAGGAGATTTGTTGCGGTGTGTGTTTCTGTATGACACCTTTCTCCAGGTGATGGTTGGTATATCAGGGTCTCCAGAAGCAGCACAGGGGATTACTAGCTCTCTCCCAGCCTCCTGACGGTACTCCCCCCCAGGCCTCACATTAAAGTAAGGGGGATCCTTGACAAAAACACAGAAACTAATAAGCAGAAATACACAGAAACTAAAACAACACACTAAAAAAAACAAGAGCAGCAATGTACCTTTAGCACCAAAGTGGCAGGGGGGGACATGCCCATGGTACCCAGGGCGTTGTAAGGCACACAAGTGTAGGTGCCCAGGGAGTCTTCTGTGGCCTCCGCCACCCGGATACTTCCATCTGGCATCAAGCTCCAACCGGGGTACTACAAGACAAGGGGGGCATCTGAAATGCTTGATTTCAGGGGGGTTTCCTGAACTCTCAGGGTCCCATCTAAATGTTTCTGAACTGCACGAGAAGACAAAGATCCCCAAAATTGCTTTAAATCAGGTGAATAGAGGAGAAGAAGTTTATTTAATACAGACAAAGAAAGTAGACAAATAGAGCAACAGATGGAGAGCTCTAAAGCACACTGAGGGAGACACTGTGTCTAGGGGGCAACATTTAAAAGGACAATGCTGAAATGACAAAATAAAGCGTCGTTAATAGCTCCTGTATTAATTGCTTTGCAGCGCGTGTGAAAATTGATTGCGGGGGAAGTAGGACAAAGATCTTTAACTAGTACAAAAAAGCAGAAATGCAAGCTGAGTAAAAGTTCATCTGCAAAATGTTTTAGAAGTAGGCAACATTACATAGATTTAGCTAGGTCGCTTTAGCTAAAGGTTCTCAGCATAAGGCCTGGGTGCCTCCGAAGGGTCACAAGATCAATCTTAGGGATCGTAAAAAGAAAAAACCCCAAAACAAAGTTCTGCTGCAAATGTTTATATTAAGGTTTTTTTTTACAACCTGGACCTTATTTCTGGCAAAAACAATTGTAAACGATTGTATTTTATGCCAGAAATAAGGTCCAGGTTGTAAAAAATGGTAGTTCCCCTTTAAATTTCAGACGGTTTATACCTTCTTAATAGGTTAATCTATTTGGGCATCAAACAGACAAATTAAACTATCTTTGAAGGTTATATGAGAAATATCTCTTTGGCTGAAACGCATGTTCATCCTCGGAAAGAAGCTGCTTTTTTGTACACAATGCAAGCATCCGGTTCCCATCATTTTGTATCATGCTTGTTTTTTCTTTTTTATGTGTTTTCTGAAAAGATTACAGACAAAAGTGGTGCAGAAGCATAAAAAAGCATTAAACGTTCTTACTAATTTCATTTCTAATATAGATGAAGAGAAGTTTTTAACATCTACTGCTCTGTAGATTGCTTAATGTCCAAAGCAAGTAATGTAATCAAGTCTGACTCTTTTTTAAAAAGATGACGGTAACTGTTCTTAAATGTTTACACTGAGACATATTGAACTCCCAGAAACCGAGAAAGCCCCGTGGCGGACCAACCTTTTCCACTCTTAACGGATAGCCGTCTTTCTCCCACTTCACCGACGTCACGGGTGGATTCGCGTCCACTGGGCAGCGGATGATGCCTGGCAGTTTCCGTGGGACGTAGATGACCGGGGGCATGTTGATCACTCGGGCGGGGTCTGGTGGTGAAGAGAAGACCAAGGTCACGCATGCACGTTCATATCGAACTTGAAATTTCACAAAAACTCATCATTTCCGAGCAAGACATTAGCGTCTTGTTAACTTTCTTAGAGAGAGCATAGCAGGTCATCTGCATAACAACGAATATTATTAAAAAAAAACAGTTTAATACACGAGTTTAATCCAATACATCTTCACTGATTTAAAATAACAGCAGCTTTAATATTTAATATTTGAGAAATAAGTTTTACAAAGGATTTTCCCATGACTGAGGGACATTATGGGGAAAAAACGTCTTCCGTGCTTGGACAAAAAGGGGGTGCTGAGGGGGGAATTAGAGGAAGAGAGATTAGGCTACAGCCTGCAAGAGAGTTTAAAGCATAACTCTGCACATGCACGAGATGTGGTGCAGCATTACAGCATTACTGTGTGAGGTGGGGTTTAGAGGTTCAGTGCATATTTCCGTCTTTATGAATTTCTATTAACTGTATTTGTTTTTGTGAAGCTCCGCAAACTGTCGCTGATGCTTCAAACACAAAGACAAGAGTTTGCTTTGCATGTGCAGCCCAGGCCACCGCTTTCATTTTGGTCAGCTGTATTTGAGGCCAGTGATGAAATCAGTGGCTGCAGTGCTGTGAATCCCCCAGCTCTCTCTCTCTCTCTCTCTCTCTCTCTCCCTCTTTTCTCTCTCTCTCTCAAACTGTAGCACAATAATCAATGACCAGCAGCAACTTGGGAGCAAATTAGCTCCGCACTGAGGGCTGGAGATGAAACGTCACGCGGCCGGGAGTGGCGTTCCTCTCTCATCAGCACCAGCTGATGTACGGGGGACGTCACCATTTCGTGTAGCAGGGGGCCAGACTGAAAACGAGACCTGGAAAGATGGAGTCTGAGGACGAGTCTGCCTCCATCTTTGTGCACAGGCATGAGGCTGGAGTCGGATTAGAAGATAATTCAATCCTCAAAATCCACTGAGAATAAGGAAACAGTCACAGAGGCTCAGTCAGAGCGATGAAGGGGGGTACTCTCCCGCCGCCCCCGCAACACCTGACCTTGAAATTCAAGAAGGTTACTTTGCGTTACAGTCGTGGAGCAGCGCCGCCAAATACTACAGCAGCCTCCATGCTGCTGCTGCTGCTGCTGCTGCTGCTGTTCCCTTCTCCTCGCTGTGCTTGTGCCGTCTCCCCGCCCCTCCCCCGCCACTTTGTTGCCACGGTAACACTCACACTGAACAGTCAGGTAGGCCGATGCCGAGGGCGAGATGCCGAGGCTGTTGCTCGGACTGCAGGTGTACTTCCCAGCGTCCTCCGGCTTGACCCGGAAGATGATAAGGGTGCCGTCGATGAGGATGCGCACTCGCAGCTTCAGGTCACTGCAATGAAGACACAGATGTTTTGTCACATCGCCGAGACACAACCAAGAGGACAGGGCAACACGTCTGCTGCTAAGTTACATCAGGGTGCCATAAGAGAGCAGCAGAGAGTCAACCAGCAGCCAACTGAGAGGGATCCGGAGAGCACAGTAGAGCAGAGACTCAAATGAGTCTGCCATAATCGGTAACCGGTGCAGACTTCACGTTGCACCCTCTGACACCGTTTCAAATCAAACACATTTAAATATAAGCTCAGACTAAAAACACCTTTAAATAAAGCAGGACGGCTTTATTATATGTTTAACTTCAACACAATGCTTAGTTAATTGTTTAAAGACGTCTGCAAACAAGTCAATGACCTGAATCTGACTGACTGGACACCACTTCTGGAAAAGAGATGCTTAAAAATCAGCTTATTAGCAATTTATTAATGGATTACAAACATGTTTTTCACACCCTGGAATCACACATGAGTATAAGATAAGTAGTAGTGTTTTCAACTTTACCGAGAAGCACAGATGAAGAATAATTTAAATAAAAAGCAAGAAATTAAAGAAATTAGAAAATTTAAGTGTGCAAAAAAAAAGTGTTTGACTAGCTATATATTTAAATTCATAATGTGTTTGAAGAGTGTATGCAAAAAAGTCTTGGACTATGTGATAAATGCGTCTTGTTCCTGTCAGTCAGCAGTTTGCTCTCACAGCATTTTTAAATCTAATTATTAGAGGTCTGATAAATACCAGCTCCTTTCTCTGGTTGCACAGCTCTAAGTATAAACTCTCATTATAAAGTGACAGCAGTTAAATATTGTACAGTCCCCTCAAGTAAATCTCACCTATCCTGGAAAAAAATGAGATTGACAGCGCTGTTTGATATTAGTTGGGGCACTTCCTCTACTGATATCCCTCAGACACTTGTTTTCCCCGCCACTCAAAACCACATTCACTTCCTCCCTACTTGTTCTGTCTGTCACTCGCTCGCTGTAAAAACCACTCTCGGACTCTAAAGACCTGCTCTGGGGAGCCCGCAGAGGACCTGGCTACGCTTCACATCATCACTGCATGAGAGGCATAAGATGACACAAGGAACCCGAGTCATGTGACCGCCAGAGAGAACTGACTCGCCTGGCGCGCTGCAGACGGACCCCCAGCAGGCCTGCATTTACTGCCTCTGGGGTCGCAGCGGGACGGCACGCACAGTCGCTCAAAATAAAACACAGCGGCGTGCACAAAAGCTCTGGGATGAAGGCCTGTGCGGTGGTGGTGATCTGAATAACCAAGTCGCTTAAGGTCTTAACTTGAGACAAAGCTGCCGTAGCTACAGTACAGACGTGAACTCGATCATAACTTTACTTCTTGAAGTAGACGTTATCCTCTTCCCAAAACCAGGTGTAGGTCAGGTTGCCGGGATACGCCTCCGCTTGGCAGGTGAAGAGTGCATTCTGGGATATGTTTACAGTGACGTTTTCGGGTGGTGAGACGATGTATGGAGGCCCTGAGGGAAACAGAAGACAAGCGTTACGGGTGCCGTCCGGCGGACACTTTAAAGCTGTCACCTGTCAAGTTGATACGGTTAACTTGTTGGTGAACAGTTTACTTCACACATCCAGCAGTTACAGAGGAATATTAGGATTCATTTGGCCAATTATTAAGTTTAACTATAATTTTTAGCTCCATTTTTGGTCTCCACCAGCTGTGCAGAGTTGTAATATCTGTCTCTTAGGTGTGTGATGCGCCCTCATCATGTCTATAACCTCTACCAAATGCTTAAAATGCATCTAAAATTTAACATTAGAATAAATATTAAATAGAAATCACAGTAAGCAGTGCATTCTTTATACAAACCAGCACTGACACTGCATTTAAATTCACCTAAAACCTGGTTAAACCCAGTATACCACATGCAGTGCTCACAATTAAACGTCTAAAATCTATTAACCTATGTATTACTAAATATTAGAAGCATCAGACTGGATCTACATCATCACTTTCACTTAATAAAAAAAACATCAAACTCATCAACGAACACTGTATACCGATGAAAAACATTCGTTTCCATCCTGTTAGGCGAGTTTAAAGCTTCAGTGTTGCATCAACTCGTCAGATCGTGGGACGTGCGCCTCCCAAGAAATCAAGCAAACAAGAAAGCAGCTATAATTGCTCCAAAACGCATTTCCTTCCCCACGTCTCCAAGTGACCAGACAAGCACAGAAAACTCTCCGGCCTTCTTCCTCCTACACACCGTCTACTCAGATGTGATTTCATTAAAAGTGACGGTTGTTCAACACTCATTCACTCCCCGGCTCCAGAAACTCTGACTAGCCGGAGAAATTACAGAACGATGGCGACGATTCAGCGCACAAGTATGAACGCTTAGGACGACAGAGCAGGCCGCGGCGTAGGCTCTGCAAAACTAAACCGAGGACTAAGTCGAGCTTGAACATTCAGAACACGTTGAAAGCCACGTGGCCTTAAACATAGTGTGACCTGGGATCTTTTCGGAGCCTAAACTCATTAAAGTGGCTGCTAGTACAACTATACAAATTCAAAATGTGCTCAATTGTGAGTAGAAAGCAAAACCAACTCTACAACATATTCATGCCTGTGCTGCTTTCACTCTGGAAGTGTCAACTTTTTTCTTTCAGCGACAGATCAGAGTGAGGAAAAGCACACGCTGAGTATTATTTACAATAAATCACCGCAGCCTGATGTAAAATACAGTGAGCAGCCAGCTATTGTGACCTTAATAGTAGTCGGTGTTGCGGCTCACGCGTGCTTCACATTGTAACCTCTTCATCCCCCGAGGTGCTCCAGGTTTGCTCTTAACTCTCAATAAAACCGCAGAAGCCATGAAAGGTAAGCTGTCTTTTATGAGCGGGCCCAGATACAAGCCTCCTGGTTATTTTCCTCTCAGCGTGCGCGGCTTTATGCGTCAGGTGGGGGCGAACCGGCGGCGCCGTGCGAGCGTCTCACATAACAATTAAAAACAGATCACCGCAGCGAGAATCAGGACTCCTCAGATGTCTGCGTGTTATTGCTCTGGATGTGAGTTGTAATCACATCTTTTATTTCATGCCGCCTTCCAAGGCAATATTCAAAGAAAACATTTTGTTTTTGTGGCTTTCTTATTACTGCGCCGTAGATTTCTGCATGTGTGGTGTAGCAGATTGGCCTCCTTTGTGCATCCTGCAGGCATTATTCAGACATCAATATGACAGAGGTCGACAAGGTTATCAGTGGCTGAGATTAAAATACTCTAACCCTTGCAGCCTCCTGAAAGAGGTGGACGAAATGACATAAAAACCTCCAGTAGCCTGACAATAAATACTACTTTCGGCGGTTCCATTAAAAAGTCTTATTATGTAAATTTTATTCCTCAGCGTCTTGTAATAGATACAAAACCAAACATAGAAGCCCTGATATTTATTTTGGTGTTCTCCAGCTCTGCATTTACTTCAGCCTGTTTCCTCGGCGTACACAAGCCGACCTATTCATCCCCGTCGATTTATTTTTGGCTGTTTAACGGACACTTCCTCTTTACGTAGCGTACGATCAGCTTTGACGAGCTGGACTCTCTCAACATCAGATTTCAACGCAACACTTGGAAGTGTCTGTTCTTCTGCAGCATCCTGAGACAAGTGTTTTTTTTTTAAAAGAAGTTGAGAGATGACCTGGTTCTGGTATCTTTGTTCTTCTTGTTTTTACAGGTTTGTTTTTTTTATTTATAGACACAGCTCGGGTAGCAGCTCACACCAGATTTCACTGTGTCACAGATAATGCAATGTGTCTAATGCATGTATCGATTCTCAGTAAACCCAGGTCATGGTATATCTACAAACGAACAAGGCCAAACGAACAAACGAAACGGAAATATAATTTTAGTTTTAGAAGTTTTAGACTGAAGTTGTAGGAATTATCTCTGCATTTTCTAGAATATCTTTGACTTTACTGCAAATATAATAATGATTTTTTAAAATAATAAACTTGGCCTTATACTGCAGCATATTTCACACTATAGCAGGCCATACCGCCAAAACCTGATGTGAAACACCCAATAATATGTTTTACGTAGTTGAAAAGTTGAAGAGTTTTATGCATCGGACGCCTCCCACATGAGAAGCCCCTGCCGCAGCACGTCGTGCTCGGAGGAACAGGTATCGAACCGGTGGTTCCGCTGGAGGCCTGAAGCCTTAATGCGGCTGCATCACATGCATCACCGGCTCCTGCTCTTCACAGCCGCCGCTTAATGCGTGTTTGCTCTGTGTGCGAGCGTGTGTGCCGACATTTACTCTGCCGCAAAGGAGGAGAATAGTAATTCCTCTGCTGTGTTTGCACCTACAGAAGTCAAGCGTTAAAAATAGACCAAACCCTGCCATAAAAGCGAGATGCTCAGTTGCTTGTTAAATACACACTGTATCTCGAGAGGGGGAACGGGAGGCGGGTATCACGAGCATCTATCTGATCTGTGTCTAGCAGAGAGCCTGGTTAATGGACCGGAGACAGACAGTGACGTTCTTCACAGACGGATCCTGCTGTACACACATGGCCGTGCACGAGGGCTCACGTGCACGCACGGAGGCCCCAGACTGAGCTATTGACTGCCTGATACAGACCTAGGCGGTGTGTTACATACATCACTACACCAAAGAGCTGCTTTAGGTATAAATAATGAAACTACTGCACGGATGCAACATTAGACTGCAGGTAGAGCGTAGGAGAAACGCTGTTTTTTTTTTAAATCTCATAATCTGGAAATGTCAACAACACGTATTGTGATAAAGAGCTTTGTTTCATCCGTGGAGACTTTACCTTGAACCAACAGACGGGTAGTGTGGAGCACTTCCCCCTGGTCACTGTAGGCTCGACATGTGTACGCCCCTCTGTCATCTCTGGTGATGCCAAGGATGGTTAGACTGCCATCGTGTACCTGCAGAAAAGGATAACATGAAACCTCTGACATTTCTTTTTATCTGCTGTCAGTCTCCCGTGTATCATCACCTACTAACATGTAATCATGTTTATATGCTGCATGTATGTGTTAACCAGATGCATGCATGAATTCATTTGCTTTCTTTTCACTGCTGATGCTCCTTATTCCCCTCCTGTCTCTAGCAGGCGGCCTCAAGCAGATGGATCCCTCCATCAGAGCTGTTCAAGGTTTCTTCCTGTTAAAAGGGACTCGTTTTTTTTCACCTTAGTACTTGCTCTGGGGCTTTCAGGCTCTGGATTCTGTAGAGCATGAACTGTTATTGGAGCTACGTTAACAAAAATTTAATTGAATAGAAGTAAATAGACAGAAAACGGCAAAATAATGTAATACATTTAAACACAGTGAATTCAGATAGTTAATTAGCAATGCTTGTGGTTCATATTCTCTGTAACTTCACTGATCCTTGCTTCTCAGATGTGAATATTTGCTTTTTTGTCTCTGTTTCTGATGATACTAAATTGTATATTTACATTCATAAAATATATAAAAAAAAGATATATCTGAAAAGGATTTTAAAATTGTAATGGGCATATTTCATGAGTGACAAACTTACTGACAAATTACATAATAATAAAAACTTAAACAATTTTACTGTTGTTTTCATTTAAAAGCATCATTTTGTTCTAGTTACTTCAGTTTAACCTTATTTTTGCCACCAATGATTCATTTCCTGATAATATGATAACAATTAATAAGTTAATTGTTTAGTCCAAAGGGCAAATTACTGTTTTTTTTACAACCTGGACCTTATTTCTGGCATAAAATACAATCGTTTACTCACCCATATAACTTTGGTGTAATCTGGAGTCGTTCAGACGATATTTAGATCTGCGTATATCCATATAGTGGGAGTGAATGGGGCACCGAAACACAGCCTCTAAATAACGCATAATCTGCCACAAAACTCGTTTATTTTACCAATATTTTGTTATGATAGACTAGTGCTATTCCCCTTTGAGTCTGGAGTTACCTGTTATCATCATCCAGGGTCTGTAGATTGACTGCGTTTTTACTGCTAGTTTTTTGCAACATGACTGTTGAAAGGAGGATGCGGAGGCAGAGAGATGAGCAGCTGGCCAAAGAACAAGAAACCGCTGCACGTCTCAATGGGGAATAGTACTAGCGTATCATAACAAAATAGTGATGAAATGTTTGAGTTTCGCGGCAGATAATGTGTTATTTAGAGGCTGCGTTTCGGTGCCCCAGTCACTCCCACTATATGGATATACGCAGATCTGAATATCGTCCAAACAACTCCAAGTAACACCAAAGTTATATGGGTGAGTAAACAATCGTATTTTGTGTCAAAAATAAGGTCCAGGTTGTAAAAAAAAGGTAATGCCCCTTTAAATCATAAAATTACAGTATTAAACCGCATACTATTTTATTCAATCATTATTTATTATTGCTTCTCCTCTAGAGGGTTATGGAGGTCGGAGCCTATCCCAGCTGTCATTAAGGAAGATGCGAGAGACCCTGGACCTTGGTCAGGTCACCAGTCCATCACACAGATCAACAACAATTCAAACTCACCTGCACGCCTCTAACATGCATATCTTGGACTATGGGAGGAAACCAAATTAAAACTAGAACATGCAAACTCTGACCGGCAGATTAAAACCCACATCCTTCTCGCCACAACCCACATGCTGCACCACTGTGCTGTTATTAAATGGCTGGTCAACTGTAGCTCAATCTAAAACTTGCATGTGTTTGCATGTAAGTATTGTATCTTAATTTGGAAAAAAAAATACCCAGTACATAAAGCATTTAAAAGAAAAAAGAAGCACTCCAGATGCAAGCTACATAACGCCCCCACTCTGGGGGTAAGTTTGTGGTGAGAATCTATTCTAAAGGAAACACATCAAACACTTAAAAGTCATGAATGCGTTGCACTTTAATTAACTCCAGGTCTGATTCCTGCACACGGTAACCTTGGAAACGTCTAACTCCACGTCGCTGCGCGTCCCTGTGTGCAGGCACTGATGAGAACCAATAAGTGGCGAGGAAACACATTAACCAAACCTAATAGAAACACCCTCATAAATTATGCAACAGGTTGCGAGAGGCTCTGTCCATTCAAGTCACACACAGCTGTAGTCTGTCCATTCACACAGCGGAGGGGAGAATCTGCTACGCCGGCAGAATTCATCCCTATTCATCTGTCTCTCTTTATAGCCAAGAGATGCTATTAGTAGATCAACGGGAGCGGTATTTAACTTCTGCCGGTCTGATAGTTTTGTCATCATATCACAGGATAACACTTTGTTTATCAGTGGAGTAAACATACAACACGTGTGGCGTGCTGGGTGTTGGGAGTGTAAATGAATCACTGATGTGTTGTGAAGCAATAGTTCGAGGCTCTGAAATCCATTTGCATTGATTAAAAAAAAAGTTGGAGGAGATTAAATCTGACTTTATTTCAGTGAAAGGAGTCAGGGTTTGATTTGGTGTGGTTTCTGTTTCTGTTTCAGCTTCTTTCACGTGCCAGTAACTTTTAACGACGTGCTCTCATTTAAGGCTTGTGAAGTCAGAACTGATTAAGACATCATGTAAATTATATTTTACTACAGTTTTTATATTTATACTTTCCTCTGGTCTAATTTCTACCCTCCAGGGTGACGACCACTGTAAAACGGAAAAGTTTAAGTCAAATAAGACACAGTTGTTAGCTTGTGCCAAAACTGCAGTTCCTCTTATGGCCACTTGAGGCTGTCGTTGGGTTAACTGGTGATTCTAAACTAAACATTTCTGAATTAACTTGTAATCAGACTTTTTTACGATAGCAACGACCAGAGCCACCACACAAATACAGGCGGTTTACCCAACAACCCAATAAAGATTAAACAATATTGTGATTGTAGTGATTGGTTTCTGCTTCAGTTTGAGACCCTACAAAGTAGTCTGACCACTGAGTCCTCCCCAGAAATGTTAAGGTCGAATTATGCTTCTCTGACGGCGTACGGCATGGTCACGCAGACGGTATTACGCAGAGGTGAATCCTTTCGAAGTTCTCCGTCAGCTGTTGAACGTTGCAAAGCAATTCATCGCCAGAACAATAGGGGGCGATACCTAACAATAGGGGGCGTGGGCATTTCTGACTGTGTTGCGACCATGTTCTAACTGTTCTGCTTTTTTGTTAAACCAGGGAGAAATTTGGGCAGGGATGAGCATATTTTCAACTACAGACTCTCCAGAGCCAGACGGGTCATTGAAAACACATTTGGAATCACGTGCTCGTACTTCCTGACTTCCTCTGCGACACATTCCTCGATGTTGTCCATTTTGTCGTGCGTTCTTTAATGAAAATGCCGGTGTTGTTGTTGTGGTGAGGGAATACTACCGGCAACATGAAATGAGGTAAAATTCCAGCAGACCAATCAGAGCGATGCGGTCTCCGTCGAACACTGACAGATAGTTAAAAAATTGGGGAGGTGCACTCAAGCACGACGGATACGGACGAGCATAAACGAGCAACTATGTGTTGCGGCGACGCAGCCTACAAGATCTGTGATTGGTCCGCTTGGCAGTAGCGTATTTCCGATTTAGTATTTCCGTCTGTTTCTCCATCTCTGTTTCAAATTGATGGTTTTGGATGGAACACATCGAGGAGAGGTTAACTGAGAGAGCTTTAGAGATACAAACATTTGTGATTTCAGCCGCCGACTAGCGTTTGGGTGGCGTTGTTACACAGCGAGCCAGACTGACGAGTGAATAAGTATAAATGGCTCGCACCGGCAACGGCTACTTGCATAGGTTATGGCGTCTATGTCCCACAGAGGTATAAACGCCGCTTAAGCTTCTAATCCATCAGGAATGCCTATAGGTGACATGTTTATATACAGTAAATGGACACCTGAAGAGAGTACAGGTAGTAGCCAAACTCTGTTTCTGTAAATAAGCTGGCAAGAAAGAAACTAACCTAAATTTTAATTTCCTCTACATATTGTGATCATTTTAGTTACATATTAAATATAAGTTACTCTGTTTAGGAAATCTTACAGGGCTAGCTCTGAGGCTGAGCTGAACTCAAACACACTGTTAATTTTTAGCCACTGTAGGCAGCCTACAGCAAACACACGGTTTTTGGCCTGCTTGTTTGGGCCGTTTCCAGATCCCGGGATGTAACGCTGCACTGAATCTATAAAAGTCAAAGAATCAAATCACTTTTGGATCAAATCATTACACTCCTACACACAGCGAATGCAGCAGGGATTGTAACAGACTCCCGAGACAGCAAACTTAACAGGAACTGATAATATGTAATGGTCATCAGTCTGTTCCAATACTGTCTGTGCCGTAGCTGAACTCAATCCAAGGTGAGGGAGAGGAGATTAAAGGAAAAGAGGAGGAGGAGGAGGAGGAAGCAGATAAGGTGAGGCATGAGATGGAGGCAGAATCTCAATTTGTGTCACGTGCACTTCACTGACACATCCAGCCAGAACGATTTTTGGCTGACGCCGTCTTTTGAGAGGACATTTACAATCCTTTTTTTCTTGGTTTCCGTCGTCTCCTTTTTCAACTGTTTCATCTTGTGTCTCCTTTTTTTCTGTGGCTAAAAAAAAAAGTAATGAAGAAGAGTAAAGAGAGGAGGAGGAGGAGGAGGAGGAGGATTCCTGCTCCTCTCTAACCCCGTCTGTCACATTCCTCCCTTTCTCCATGACGTATCCTTGGATCTGAGCAAATATAACCTCACGCTCTCTCACAAACGCACACAGCTATCTTCTCACCACAAGAAGGAGCATTCCCAAATTCAACGGGAGAGATACACAGTTAGATGAGGGAAGAGGATAAATGCTTGTGAAATGCGGCGTTTGGCTCTCGCTAGCGATTTTCCTTTTCGCCGTAACATTCGTATTAGGACTAATGTAATATTTATGCAGAAACGGGGGATTAATAATGCATCCGAATGTTGTCTAATCATTTACTGAGGGGATGGTGTTAAAAAGAGGAGACTGGAGGGAGAGATGGTGCAGCAAAGGAAGGCAGGAATGAAAAGAGAGAGGCCTTTAACAGACGCTGCTTTATGCTCCTGTCACTTCTTCTACAGTATATCACACAGGCAGCTGTGAAGAGTTGATTAGCGCCTGCAGCAGACCGCAATATCACCGACATACGAGAGTGTGGAGGCATGCAGAAAAGCAAGGCGGCAACCACCTTTTTTTTGAAAAAGTCCCAAAAAACAATTACAGCACGAAGAAATGCCCTTCGGTGCTCCTGCGCTAGTTAGACATAATCAACAATCTGTTACGTCCAAGTCTTTCCAGCAGAGCTTTTTTTTTTTGCAGTTAGCTGCCAGCGTGTACCTGCACGAGTCGTCGAAATAATGTGATAAACTCAAACACGGAGGATTCAAAAAATCAATTAGCTGCAATTTTGATTCATTTTCTCAGTAACTTCACTGGTTGCAGCTTCTCGAATCAGTTTCCTCTGTTTTCCGTGACAGTGACGAGTACATTTTAAAGCCCTAGGCTGTTTGTCGGACATGAAACATAATCTGGAGATGTCCTTAAAACAGATTTAAACATTATAATGGGCATATTTGACATTTAACTGAGAGAAAAATATTTGCAGATAGAGCAACAATAGAAAGCTCTTCTTCAAAAATCTGTCCTAGTTGCTTCAGCAGGTTTCTGTAACTAATGATTCATTTCATGCTCAGTTCTTTAATCCAAAGTCTAATTAATCCAAAACAGAAAGTAGTACGTTGCTTGTAAATATGACTTAAATGAAGCAATTATTGAAAAGTTTCTGCACTGTTTTATCTGTTAACCTACAGCCTCATGTACAGTACATGTTTTTATATTGTGACCAGTATATATAGGTGTTAAATGTTGAAAAATGAAAGTAAAAAGCACCGTTAAATGAAAGTATGCAAGTACAGTACCTCAACTTTGAACTTAACAATAATATTCTTGCTTAAATTCAGGTCAAAGCTCCACAGCAAATGCCCGTCTGTGCTCTTGTAGGTGATGAACTCAAACACAGTGGTTTTAAAAAAAATTAATTCACAATAATTTTGGTTCAGTTTCCCCAAATGTCACCAGTTCCAGCTTCTCAGATCTGAATACTTGCTAGGTTTTCTCAATCCTACACCGTTTGTCAGACGTAAAACACAATTTGAAGGCATCCCAAATGGATTTTGAAATGTTTTTTTGGACAGGACTGTTTAATTAACTTGCAGTTTTGGAACAAATGATCAATTTCACGGTCAATTGTTTCATCCGGAAACAGAAAGTAGTAAACTGCTTGAAAATATGTCTTCAGTAAATCAATTGTTGAAATATTTCCAGATTGTTTTATCATTTAATCTCTCATATCATACACTGGATAGGTAAATGTTGTCTATCTTATTAGTCTCTTAGCTGTAAAGCAACCAGTTAATATAGAATTTAAATATAGAAGAAAGAAAGTTAAAAAGTCCTGTTAAATGAAAATAAAATCGAGACCAATACCTCATATTTGTACTAGTTAAAGTTACAGGTCAAAGCCAAATCACAAAAACAAAAGTACAACAGAAAACTGCCCTGCTGTGCTAATGTAGGTGATAAACTCAAGCACTGCTTTCACAGTTGCAGTTGTTCACAGCAATGTTTTCATCAGCTCAGAATCATCATCAAATTAAAGCTGTTTTCATCTCTGTATGACCTGGAAACAGTTATCCGTGCTCTTATAACCTCCCGCCTTGATTACTGCAACTCCGTGTATACAGGACTGACCCGTTCCACCCTTTCACGGCTGCAATTAGTGCAAAACGCAGCTGCGAGACTGTTAACTGGCACAAAGAAATAATAGCCACATCACTCCTGCTCTGGCCCAACTGCATTTTCTCCCTGTGAAGTACAGAGTCGGTTTTAAAATCCTACTATTTGGTTTTAAAGCCATAGATGGTTTAGCTCCACGATACATCTCTGACATGCTAATTCTATATTCTGCCCCCAGGTCACTAAAGTCGTCCTCTCAGTCCCTAACACTTGTCTTAAATCTAAAGGTGACCGGGCTTTTTCAGTTGCTGCTCCAAAGCTCTGGCATCGTTATCTGTCCCACATTATGTCCTGCTCCACTATTGTTAGTTTTAAATCTTATTTAAAGTGCTACCTCTTTTCTTTTGCTTTTAGTTCGGTCTGAGGTTTCCCTGTGGCTAGTTTTGTCTGGTCCACTCTAAACTGATTTTCATTGTTCTCCTATTGTTTTTTTTTTCACCAACTCTCTTATTCTATTTTTATTTTATTGTTTTAGTTTTGGTGTCTTATTGTTTTTGTATTTCATTCTGCATTATTGTTCTTCTGTATTATGGATTCAGATGATTTTATCTGCTTTGACTAGAAAGCACTTTGGGTCAGCTTCTGTTGTTTTTAAATGTGTCATATAAATAAAGTGACTTGGGATGGGGGCGTGTATGGTCTAGTCTACACGACTTGATAGTGGATTAAAAAAAACGGGGAAAGCAGCATCAGTTCTGGTTTAACTTTTCTGGTCCCAGCTCCTCAGATGTGAATATTTGCAACTTCTCTCTGTCGTCCGTTTTCTTCAAGTTTATATTTTCAGACCTAAAACACATTCTGAAGACGATTTTAAAACTATGATGGTCATATTTACTGAACTAATTAACGGAATAACTAGTGACAGATGGAGCAACCATGAAGACATTTGAAAAGTAGCACACCTTTGTCCTTCTGTCTCGTTTCTGCAAGTAATTATTATTTTCATGGTCAAGTGTTCAGTTGCAAAATCGAATTAATCCAAAATAGAAAGCAGCAAATTGCTTGGAAAAAAAAATTAAATTAATCAAATATCAAAATATTTCCAGACTGTTCTATGTGTGCATCATTACAGTATGGCACATATATAATCCCTTTATATCTGTCTGAATTTGTTGATAACGAGTTAATATAGCTTTAAAAAGTACAGTTAAAGGGGAATTTTTTTTTTTTTTTTTACAACCTGGACCTTATTTCTGGCATAAAATACGATCATTTACTCACCCATATAACTTTGGTGTCATTTGGAGTCATTCGTGTGGTGTGTTTAGATCTGCGTATATCCATATAATGGGAGTGACTGGGGCACCGAAACGCAGCCTCTAAATAACACATCTGCAGTGAAACTCGTTCATTTCACCAATATTTTGTTACTGTATGCTGGTGCTATTCCCCGTTGAGTCTGGAGTTACCTGTTATCATCATCCGGGGTCTGTAGACTGACCTACTAACCTCTGACCTGGATGATGTCATGACGTGGCTTGTTTACCTGTAATTTACCACTGCCAGTTTTTCGTAACGTGGCTGAATATTTTTCCGATTCTGAGTTTGAGGGCGACGACTTTGTTTATGATGGACGTCCTTTACCGTTTTGAGCCACGGTATACGGATGAGGAGCTCGTTGAAAGGAGGATGCGGAGGCAGAGGTAGGAACAGCTGACCAAAGAACAACAAACCACTGCACATCCGTGAATAGATAACAGGTAACTCCAGACTCAACGGGGAATAGCACTAGCATATCATGACAAAATATTGGTGAAATGAACGAGTTTCACAGCAGATAATGTGTTATTTAGAGGCTGCATCTTGGTGCCCCATTAACTTCCACTATATAGAAGTTATATGGGTGAGTAAACGATCACATTTTATACCAGAAATAAGGTTATAAAAAAATAAGGTAATTCCCCTTAAGGACAGTCCCTCAGATTTAATAATATTCTTGGTGTAACTCCACTTCAGGCCAAAGCTACATAACAAAAGTTACAAGGGTATTACAGACTGAAAAATGCCCTGTCTGTGCTCTAGTAGTTGTCAGACATAATCAACAATTTGCTGAAATCATTCCAGCCTAGTTTTTTTTTTTTTTTTTCAATAAAGCTGCTGCGGTTTGTTTATTTTCGTTTCAGTTAACCTCCCTCGACTACTTCTAATTCCAACCTTTGCACGATTAACTTCTGACAATTCCCACATGTGAGCTTGTTGCACGCAGCCGTCAGTCAGACGTGTAGGTGGAGAGGGCGATAGTACAGTGAGAGCTGAGAGATCCTCCACTTCACGGAAAGTGACATCTGCACCGTTACATCCTGTGGCTGTTATGCATCATCATCATCATCATCATCATGATCAGCTTTTTTTTTCTGAGTCATCTTACTTTGCTAGTGTGTTAAATCTCTCTGCTTCTGTGCAACCAGCACCAACAAACCTGACGTTTATTGTTTGTGGTTTATGTAGCTGAGACGTTTTGCTGCTTTCAAAAAAAAAACAAAAGAGAGAAACACGCTGAGGCTGAGCCAGAGCCAGAGCCAGAAATATCTTGTCATGATATCAGACTGTTTTGGGAGTTTATCCGCAGGAAATAAAAAAATAAAAAATCAGGCAGACAACAAAGACGGCTCTGAAATGTGAGGCGAGCTGCCAGTAGCTGTTCTAAATATTGTTAAAAGTGACTCAGGGTGTATTTTTACTTTCGCTAAAGACATTAAAGGGGAGCAGGAACAGCCTGACTGTCAGTCACCTCGGACCTGATCGTACGTCTGGGTCCTAATTAACCAGAAATACAACAACTAAACGAACAGAAATAGGTCTGTGACACAACGTGTTTCACTATCCTCCACGCGGTGTTACATGGAAAATACTTTACTGCTGACTTTTTTATTGTTTCTTGGACTCCAATAACTCCAACCAGCGCAATAATAAGGGATATTTCTGCAGCACAACAACAGAATGATCTCATATTAGCCTGAGTGAGATTTAGTCCATAACATACTTCCAGTGCAGATGGGCTCAGTGTATGACGCCATCTGTGCACAAAGCCCGCTTCTATTTTTGCACACAGTCATAAATCAGAGTTATGGTCATTGCGTTCTTATTCATAATATTTCCTTACCGAGTATTTTGCGTTGGTGGCGAGCTCCTCCCCCTCCCTCAGCCAGCTGATCATTGGTTTTGGATTTCCCTGGGCAGAGCAGCTAAGCAGAGTGCTTCCCCCTTCCTTCGCCTCCACATATTGCGGCGGCGTCGCTGTAAATGAGGGTGGGGCTGTGGAGGAAAAAGGAATCACATATATATATATTTTTTTTGTAATAACAGTTTGCAACAGCAAAGCACCACTTTGATCCAGAGTCCAATACCTCGACAACTATTAGATGGATTAAAGCTGTTACTCAGTGTGGACAGAATGGATGGGGACAAAATACTACATGAGGCTCTGCAGCATTAGATTATTGTTTCCTGCCTTTCTTGCCTTATAAAGCAACTCATGACCCTCTTCAGTTTTACGCTGTGACCCTTTGAAGGGGCAACACTGTCGATAATATGAGGATACTGTATTTAAAAATATATCCAGGCCATTAGCTGACTGTACGCTGATTTTTCTACTTCATTGTTGTACATTTATTTTACATGTTGGTCAGTACAAGAATCAGAGAGAGACACACAACCTTTTACTCTCACATGCAACACCATATACCAATCAGGCATAACATTATGACCACCTTCCTAATATGGTGTAGGTCTCCCTTGTGTCTCCAAAAACAGTTGTGACTCATTAGAGAATGGACATGGGCCTTCTGAGGGGGTCCTGTGGCTTTAGGTCCTATGGGTTGAAGGGAGGGGCCTCTGTGGATCATCCAACAGATACTTGATCAGTTTGAGATCTAGTGAATTTGGAGGCCAGTTCAACACTTTGTTCTGTTCTTTGTGTTTTTATTGGTTGTTACTAAACTGTTTGTGTGTGTGTGTCTGTGTCAGGCTGCATCCTGCTGCCATCAAGGAGTGTCATTGCTATGGGGTGGGGGTGCCTGGTCTGGTCTAGGTTTCCCAGCAGAAAATTGTATTGTCACAAGATGGTCAATGTTATTTACTTCTCCTGTCAATGGTTTTAATGTTGTGGCTGATCGGTGTATCGGGTATAAAAACCAGAGAACATACAGCCTCTATGCATAAATGTTGCCAGACTCAAACCCAGAACCTTCTTGCTAACCTCATTAACGGTTCCCAGTATCATAATCTCTGACTTTTCTCACTGAGGAGACAAGAATACCTGTAAACACCTGCAAAGCTGATAACTTACACATGAGCTTCTTCCCTTTGTGTTTAGTGTTAAATGTTAGCATGTTAAATTGAAAAAAAAAAAAAACATACAGCATTTTAGCAGTCATTTGAGCATGTTGGCATGCTGACATCAGCACTGATCAAAGCACCGCTGTTGCTAAGAAAAGCCTTGCAGAGCTGCCAGCACGGCTGCTGACTATTGCAAGGTTTAAGGTACGGAGACCGCAAAAACTACAGCCAACAGCCAGACGGTGCAAAAGTACTGCACCTGCATGAGAAGAAATAACTCTACATACCAGCAGGTGGCGGTAGACTGTGTCCATCAATCACAAGGGGAAACCAGAAGTGCTACTATTAGCTGGGAGGCTAGGAAGAGCTACGGTACGGAGCCGGCCCCGCCTGAATCATGTTGATCAGTTGGTCTATAGTTTATTCATTTTAGATGATTATGTTGATCTAAAAATATTTCCATATTTAAATGATGGGACCAAGACGTCGTTTCTGTTCTTGTGCACTGGTTTCGCTAAACTGAACTTTTCACTGCACCATTGTCTCCTAAACCGCTGCAAAACGTAGTACAGCCATTTCAAACTGTGTGTGTGACATACCAAAACAACCAGAGCAACCAGAAGCTAATCAGCGGCGCAGCGACACTAGTAAAATGGCCGACTCTCAGCTTGCTGCATCCCACCTCAAAAACCTACATGACTATCCTGAAGATTGCACTTCGGCACACTCCTGAGATTAGTTGCACTACTCTGACTTGGTGTACTTTTTAATCCCATTTAAACTGATATGGTTAGACAATATGGTGCAGTTCAAAAGCACCGCAAACAAAGATAAATCAACACAGGAGAGACGGTTTTTGAGGTCAGGACTCAGCAGTCCAATGAACCCTAAAGGGGAACGAGCAGTCCTTTGAGGACAACAACGTCCATGTTTTAGCCAAAAAGGACAGATGGCTTGAAAGAGGAGTAAATTAAGCCATCAAGGTAGAACTGGGAAACCACAGAGGAGGTGGAATGAACCACCACTCATCAACGGCTTACAACAGAGTCTTAAGATCTGTCCCAGAAAATCTGGAAAGACTGTCTTTATTGCAGGTTGTTAACAGACCCTTGCCGTACTGGTTTCAGGTGTAGACCACCAACAGATGTTCTTCATAAATCCTAAACTCCCTATCAATCATTTTGAGCTTAGGTAAATTGGATGAGCGGTGAAACATCTTCAAGAAAACTCAGACCAGTCAAGTTGCCTTTGCTTTAGCCTCGTTTCAGAGAATATCCATGATCTGGATGACTGAGAATCTTCACAGAGAGTTCAATCAACACCTCTTTTAAACAGTCTTAAGAAAAACTGAACATTACCACCTCCCCGAAGCAGCTGCTGTGCGGTGGGCACATGTGGGAACAGCTGTGCATTCGAGATCGGAGCGATGCATTTAAGTAAAACACGGATAAAAGTAATGACCGTGCAGAGAGGTGACTCAGCTACTGGGTGACGTGTCTGCCACCAGTTGTGCGGTGTGTGCATGTATCACGGTGGATAACTACCTCCCTCTGCGTGCAGCCTTTTCCTCCTTTAAAACCTGTAGAAATCACTTTACAACATCACTACATTTCCACCCGATGTCACCGCTTGCACCCACAAGAGAGCAGTTCACCACCTCCTGCAGGCCAATAAACTGTGGCTTCCTCCGCCTGCTGCTTTCAGTGTCTCAACGCAACATTTTGATTATAAATAGTGGCACTGTGTTTAGTTAAAGAGGAAAAAGAAAAAAAAAAGGCGCTCCTATAGTATACAAGTGGGTCACCACTTGCCGCTGGGAGTGCTGCCACGCTTCAGTCTGCACACAAGCACCTGGCATGGAGTAAACAAATCGGCCAATTAGCACATTTAGACATCTGCCTGTCCACGGTGCCCTCTCGCTCTCTAGCGCTCATTACATTATATGATACAGTAGATTAACGGAGATTCTAATAAAATGCTCGACTGATTAATGCACCCGTTGCTCATGCAGTTGATGGGTCAACGGCTACGTTAAACGGATCATGACGCGTCATTTCGTTTATTAAGAGGCAACCTTGTGCTTCACTATGAGTTTTATCTAAAGATACACATCGCTGGTTCTCAGCCTGTACCGCCGTGTTCAGTGCAGCCACGTTTACTCAAGGTACAGCTACTTCAGCACAATCCAAATGGAAATATTAACAGCTTTAAAACAAAAATATATGTATGATATGCTCATAAAATACAATGCACTGTTAAATTAAACCAGTGGATCCCTACTTTTTTTTCGGTTTGTGACGAGTAAAGTTGTTATTATAGACTGTAAAAAACGTGGACACCATGACCACTCCTTAAAAGTGAAGCCAAAGCATGTGGAGCTCCCCCTGGTGGTGGGTTGCAGTATAGCTCCTAAGCTAAATTTGCTAAGTAAAGCAAACTGTTATTTTAAGTAGTCAACATAATGGTGGTTGATGTCCAAGTGCAAATTTTTCTGAGATGTTTTTATTTTTAGTCGTTAAAAAAACAGGACGGGTCATCCTGATGATTGACAGTTGCCATTGACGACTACTCTGTGGAGCGATCCAATAGGAACTTGAGAGCTGGGGGGAGAAAAAGACTAAATATCTGAGCATATAATCCAACGTTTCTTTGTAACTTGTAGAGGTAGAAGAAGGCAGTATTAACCAAACGCAAAGATGGCAACACCCGTATTTCCGTATACCTGTATAAATTACTGCCATATTTCAGAAAAAAGAGGAAAGTTTTGATAAAACAATATAAAATAAATCAACGTTTGTGTAGCAGAAAGTTGTCATTCTCTCTTTCCGGCTTCATTAAACATCCCATGACACCTCAGACCTCTAAGTTGGTAACCACTGAACAGATGAAAACTACTTATTACAAACTGATGGATCACAATTATAAACATAATACTGCATGTAATTATACTGATTCCATGAGATGATTTTCCACTGTTGCTTTTAAGACTTGTGGATATAAACTGAGCAGGTATTTTTTTTACTTAAAGGGGAATGACGGCTTCGTTTGGACAATATTTACATCTGTGTAAATCCATATACTGGGAGTGACTGGGGCACCGAAACACAGCCTCTAAATAACGTATTATCTACCACAAAACTCGTCCAGTATTTTGGTATGATATGCTAGTGCTCTTCCCCTGTGCTGTTGAGTCCGAAGTTACCTGTCACCTATTCACAGACGTGCAGCGGTTTGTTGGCCAGCTGTTCGTAAACGATTGTATTTTATGCCAGAAATAAGGTCCAGGTTGTAAAAAACGGTAATTCCCCTTTAAGTAGAGTTTCAAGCGTACACACCAAGCCAACAGTTTGCAGGTGTTGGTCCATCTATGAGCATCTGTTTGTCTAGGTTTGGTGATGTGTCGGTTGTTTTCAGCTGACTCTTCATACTGAAATGGTACATAAATGACTTTTTAGTCCAGTCGAGGTGAGATAACGTCTTCACTTCTTCGCTGATAGTGACGTCGGTCTGTACTATACACCATTTCCATGTGATGAGGTATTTTTAAACCGTGACTTTGCTGCCTTTACTTTAGATCTGAAATATTCTTGCACAGCTTTGAAGTGCCGTTACTGACGCCGATCCGAGTTTTCTCCGGGGACTGAGCATCAGCTGACAGGAAATAGGTGGCACACACGCTGGCGTTGGTGACGGCGGCAGGTACATTTGCCGACATGGGATTTGCTTCACGCCGTCAGGTACAACTCGTCACTGAGAAAAGTGTCACCATGACTGGGAAACCTGGGAGTTGCTCTACAAAAAAGTTAACTGAGCATCGAAGTCTCGCCCTACTTACCACGGCTCTTCATCAATTATATACATTAGAAAAGGCTTGGAGATTCCACACTCCGCTCGTTCTTCTCTGTAGACCACACAGCACATCAGCAGATGGCCTGGATGCTGAAACGCAGGGTTCAGCCCGTTCTCTTTTTCTGAGATTTACTCACTAACTCCAGAGTCTGTTTGCATCAATTTATTCCTTCACTTGCTTTTTTCTTTTCTCGTCTCTGCTCCTGGGAGAGTAAGGCTACACATTTTACATTGATTTCACATCATGAGCCTCAAACTTTTCAGTGTAAACTGTTACAGAGAGAACAAAGAGGCACTCATGGACGCTTCCCTCCTTCTTCTAATGTTTAGTAATTGAGAGAACAAAGGGAGTCACTTCTTCACTGCCACATTGCCCTCCACCTTTTTTCTTGGGTGGTAATCAGATCATTCTGTGACATTAGACGATCATAACCTCATAACTTCAAGCCATGACTGGTGTGAGACAGCAGACTACATTTTGAATCACAGCCTAACTTCTAATACTGACAGCACCAACAGTATTCACATATGGGCCATTTTAACAGCTTCAGAGGCTGTACAACTCCAAAGTTTATCATACACGACTGTCTTTTCGGAGGAAGCAGAACTTGATTAAAGGGTGCGACAAGAAGTAAGAGATGTACAAGACTGTGGAGGCGAGCACCGTCTACTGTGCTGTGGTCTGCTGGGGGAGCAGCATCAGCACTAGAGATGCCATCAGGCTCAGAAAACTCCTTTTATAAGACCTGAGCTCTCAAGACAAGAGTAGGTGACGTCTCCATCGTGGACAATTAATCTTGACCCATCCATCTACCTAACTTTGAGGAGTAACATACATTTGTTTTGTTGTTTTGTCATCTCTCCATTGTATAGCATCAAGCTGGATACCTCAGTTTGTCATTAACTTCACACGTGTGGCCATAGACTGCGCCTAAAACCAGTAAAACGGTATTTAATGTGGTGTACTAGAATTTTAAAGCACATTCTATCTGAGTGTCAGAATAATTTTGAAAATGCACTAATATCTGGCGTCTTGATTTCCCGTTCCCTGTGGAGAAATCGACTTCCTACGGTATGTGCTAATGTGTATCCAAGAGTGTGATTTTGTACACAGCTATTGTGTGTGAAGACGCCTTGAAGATTACAGAAAACAGAAACAGTGGGGATGAACCGCAAGTATAAAGTTATAAAGATTTACTGGTAATCTGTGACTAGTTACTCCAGATGATCAATTATAAGATAAAACAAAGTCAAATGGACTCGATGGGTTTCATGAAGGGGCTAGGGGCTGTAATGACCAGATATTCACCTGAAATAGGAGAACCTGATCCTTTTCTGTTTACTCAGTAGTAATTACACTCACCGGCCACTTTATTAGGTACACCTGTCCAACTGCTCGTTAACACTTAATTTCTAATCAGCCAATCACATGGCGGCAACTCAGTGCATTTAGGCATGTAGACATGGTCAAGACAATCTCCTGCAGTTCAAACCGAGCATCAGTATGGGGAAGAAAGGTGATTTGAGTGACTTTGAACGTGGCATGGTTGTTGGTGCCAGAAGGGCTGGTCTGAGTATTTCAGAAACTGCTGATCTACTGGGATTTTCACGCACAACCATCTCTAGGTTTTACAGAGAATGGTCCGAAAAAGAAAAAATATCCAGTGAGCGGCAGTTTTGTGGGCGGAAATGCCTTGTTGATGCCAGAGGTCAGAGGAGAATGGCCAGACTGGTTCGAGCTGATAGAAAGGCAACAGTGACTCAAATAACCACCCGTTACAACCAAGGTAGGCAGAAGAGCATCTCTGAACGCACAGTACGTCGAACTTTGAGGCAGATGGGCTACAGCAGCAGAAGACCACGCCGGGTGCCACTCCTTTCAGCTAAGAACAGGAAACTGAGGCTACAATTTGCACAAGCTCATCGAAATTGGACAATAGAAGATTGGAAAAAACGTTGCCTGGTCTGATGAGTCTCGATTTCTGCTGCGACATTCGGATGGTAGGGTCAGAATTTGGCGTCAACAACATGAAAGCATGGATCCATCCTGCCTTGTATCAACGGTTCAGGCTGGTGGTGGTGGTGTAATGGTGTGGGGAATATTTTCTTGGCACTCTTTGGGCCCCTTGGTACCAATTGAGCATCGTTGCAACACCACAGCCTACCTGAGTATTGTTGCTGACCATGTCCATCCCTTTATGACCACAATGTACCCAACTTCTGATGGCTACTTTCAGCAGGATAATGCGCCATGTCATAAAGCTGGAATCATCTCAGACTGGTTTCTTGAACATGACAATGAGTTCACTGTACTCAAATGGCCTCCACAGTCACCAGATCTCAATCCAATAGAGCATCTTTGGGGTGTGGTGGAACGGGAGATTCGCATCATGGATGTGCAGCCGACAAATCTGCGCCAACTGTGTGATGCCATCATGTTTAGACTCCTCCCCTCAGGCCGGCGCTACAGAGCACTGTACGCCAAAACCACCCGGCATAAGGACAGTTTCTTTCCCCGGGCTGTGGCTCTGATGAACTCTGAGCAGTCACAGAGTGCAAGCCCACCCACATGAACAATAGATGAACATGAACAATGACTCTGCCTTGTAAATATTCACTGTACAATAACCCCCGGTGTATATATTATCCTATAGTTAATATGTACAGATTGAGATTTAGATTTATTTTATTTTATTGTGTTTTTATTCTTATTACTGTACTAGAGAGTAAAGTTACCGGAGTCAAATCCTGTTGCACATTGGCGAAAAAGGTGTTCTGATTCGACTATCTGATTCTGAGTAATTACAAACTCCTGAGGAATGCTTCCAGCACCTGTTAATCTATGCCACGAAGAATGAGCAGTTCTGAGCAAAAGGGGGTCCAACCGTTATACAACCTTAAGTGGCCGTAATTATAGTAATCTGCTAAATTAAAATACAAGTTCTTTAAATTTAAGTAGATATGATCCCTCTTTCAATGTGGCGTGGCCTCGTTCAACAGAAAGTAATATATTTCTTACAACCTAATCTCCTTGACTTTTATTCGGATCAGTCATTATTAGACAGATATTGTGTATTTATTACTCTGGTATCACACTAATGCCAAATAAAAAAATGTTATATTCATGTTTTAGTTTTTTTTGTGGATTGTCCTGTGTTGTGAACCTTCGAGGAAGGCTCACCCCTAAATCAGGAACCATCAAACTCAAAACTGAAAACTGTCTCAAAGCTGGGATGAGAATAAAACACCAGAATACAAAAAGATTACGTAACCTTTCAGTTATTGCCATCTCTACTCATAAACTATGACAGAAGATGAAGTAAAATTAATATAAAGACAGAAAACTAGTGCTGTTCTTCATGTTTTTGTTCCTAAACCGGTTTTGTGTGTGTGCCTGTGTCAGGCTGCATCCTGCAGGGGATGGCTGCTGCCATCCAGGAGTGTCATTGCTATGATGTGGGGGTGCCTGGTCTGGTCTGGTCTGGTCTAGGTGGGTGGTACATGTCTAAGGAACATGTCACGAATGCCAGGTCCAAAAGTTTCCCAGCAGAAGATTGTCACAAGCTGGTAAATGTTATTCACTTCTCCTGTCAGTGGTTTTAATGATCGGTGTATATTGTTTTTCTGTCTGACTGGCTGTAATGATTTGAATCTAGACATTTTCTTAAAATATAGATGTAGCTCAAGACCTGACAGAAAAGAGACTCTGTCCCAAAACATCTAATAAATAATATATGTTGTGATTTGTTGTAAATTTGCACGTTTGTCTCCCAATGCGGTCTGGAGGATAATTATCAGATTCATTAGCAAGTGACACGGAGGGACACACAAGTGGGAACATATAGAGGCTGATGGACAAATGAGCTGACATTTGGACCCCAGTTGGGTGGACCAAATGGGAGCTAAATGCCAGCCCATCACTTACCCAGTGACACAGCGTCCGGATCTAATTTTTCATGTCTGAGTGCAGATGGTTAACACAAAATCATGTGGAAAAAAGGGGTGACAGCACATTTATTGATCTCTGAAGATATTGCTGACGCCTGAGAAAAGGACGGGACCAGCGAGGGAGACAACAAGAGTGGAGAACGAGAGGAGACGGGGAGGATGAGGTGGGAGGACAGAGAGAAATAGAGAGAGAGAGTGGCCTTAGTGTCTTTTTCGGGCACAAGGCCTTGCCATCTGACACCTGCCACTGAGTGGGCATGAATTCCCTGTCCGCTTGGCAGGAAGTTAAGGCCAGCAAACAGCAACTCAAAGGAGGAGTCTATGCAAATACCAACGGCTAAAGGAAATGAGTGTCCTTAGTGTCCAGACGAAAATGGCACCTGCTCCCTTCACAGGCCCCCATTTAGAGGACAACGCCGCCATAAAGTCTTCGTCTGAACTCCCTTGTTCGATGCCTCTGACACAGCTTTTGATATTTCTTCCAGTTACGTAACTAAATGTTAAACATATCCACCTGCTTGCACGTGTTTAGCACGACCGCTGCGCCTCCATAGTAAGACGGATTACACGCAGACGCCATGTCATGCGAAATGCCATAATTTAAAATGTTAAATATACATGGCATTCAGGGATATTATTAGTTCTGCTGCAGCCCGAAGAGCTCAGTTTCTGTTGAAAGGCTTGACAGGAGTGGAGAGCAGCAGAAGAGGGAGGGAGGGAGGGAGGGAGGGAGGAGTCGTTAAAGAGTGAATATTGATGAGGCAGCTACAGAGATGCAGTATGTCTACACAACAAGACATTCATGCACACACGCCTACAGATGTTCACCAACTCCAAACATCACCAGAGTGCGCAGGTGACGCTCGGCGACGGAGAATGACCCCTTCAACTTCAGCTTCAAACAGTTTCTCAGCGAGACGCTCTCATGACGGCGCCACCGTTGTAAAGGCGCTATACGCAGCGCACGGAGCAATTTGCGGAGTGTATTAACACGCCGACGCACAACAGAAAACATTATGTTCTGCACTGATAATAACCGTTTATTCAGATCAGCATTTTTTTCCCCCTCAAAGTGATTATGCAGTGCAGTGGACTTCATAAATGGATCTTTATACAGTTTTTTCGCACACAGTGCATTGTAATCACTATGCAAACACGGGAATTGCATCCTTTGTGAAACATATGCATGATCACATCGAATATGCATGCGTTTCACACGGCACTCATGAGTTCACAGACCAAAAATATACATGCGAAACAGCCTGACAGTAATTTGCTCCTAAAGTCTCTCTCTCTCTAACAACTCGGAGGATTACAGCTTTCTCAAGTTAGAGACCTGAGAGGCTTTTGCTCGAGAAAATCACTACTTCTGGGTTCAATATTTCACCGCTTATAATCAACCGGTTACCAAAAAACCCCGGCTAAGAATTGCAGATGACCGCAATAATGCTGCAAAGTTCGACATACAACATGGATCGGCTGCGGTTTTCAGTATATGCAGCAGCTCTATGCAAGAAAAAAAAAGTATTATACGAAACAGACATGAGGCTTAAAAACATAAAACACAAAGGCATCATTGTCTCTGGAGCCGTGCAACAATATGAAGACACACTTCACACAGGAGTCTTTGAGCCACTGGGGTATTCCTGGGAAATGCAAAGGTGCAGATTTTTTTTCCGCCTGGTCATCACTTTGATAGCTCTCAGACTATCGCAGACGATCCCTGCCGGAACCGCCTTAAACTAGCCACAATCAATCCTCCTCTAACCAGCCTCTCATCCCCCCCCTTCTTTTTTATTTTTTTTTACCCCGGGCCTTTTGAAAAGGAGCTGCAGGAGCGATCTAAAACAGTGCCTCATTCAAATGGTCCGATTAAAAAAAAAAAAACTTATCACCAAGAAACAACTGCAGCAGGGAATCAGCTCCCTGAGGTGAAAGAGCCAATGTGACTGAAAGGCTGTTTGCAGGGGCCGCAACCTATTATTGCTTTCTTTATCGATGAGTCAGGCGGTTATTTTATCATTTAATCATTTTAAAAGTAGTACGTCAGTAAAGGAAAGAAGGAGATGGGTGCATCAGGTTCGAGCAAGTACATGAGCTCAAAGTAAGCTTCAGTTGAGCTAATTAGAGTAAAATAATAAAAAAAAAAATGTGATGGGGGGGAAAAGTGTCTGGCATGGAATGTCTTAAAAAAGAAACTTGCTTTGTCAAATCCACTGTCTAAAACTCAGAGTATTTCATTTGTAGCTTGTGCCGGCTTCAAATGGAGCTTGTGCGCTTTTGGTAACGACACAGGAAACTGCTCCGAGGCAGCTCTCGGCAAGTTTAAGCCACCAAGGCTAACAGATTAGCACGCTAAAGCATAAGAAAAATGAACGGAAGAGAACATTGGTGATCTTCCTTCAGACATATCGTCAAATTGTGATGAAATTTTTGTTCAGTTAACATCTCACAAATTTCGAATAGGGAGCGGTTCATTTGGACATAACTCCATTTGGAGCTACAAATCCTCACATTTAAGGTTAAATAATAAAATTATTAAAGCTGGGATGAGAAAAAACACCAGAATTCACACTAAACTTTAAATTATTTGCAACCGTATTGAAAAAAAAACAAGACTTTAATTAACTACAATTAATATAAACAGGAAACTACAGCTCTAAATCAAATGTCAGCAGTTTCCTGCTCCTAAACATTAAGCAAAGAATATATTTTTCTGCTTGAATGTTCTGAATCTAGATGTTTACTTTATATTCCCGCACTTTAAAACTGGAAAGGAAGTAGACTGTGTCCCAAAACGCCCTCTGATAAATACAGGATTATTACATACGGAGCTTAAGTGTGTGTGACGCACGTTCTGTATTTTGTCCCCTTCACTCACACCCACAAACACATGTTCCCATGGTCGGAGTGTAGGCTGCCTGTGACTCACCATTGACTGTGAGGTGCACCCAGCTGCCGTTGTGGAAGGTGTCGTACTGTTGCTCCAGCATCAGGACCCTGCACTCGTACCAGCCCTGGTCCTCGGAGCGCACTGGGTCGATCTGCAGGGAGGCCTTCCCATGCAGAGAGGCTCTACCTGCAGACAGAGAAAGAAAGAAAAAAACAAAGCAACATAATTAACCTCTTCAGCGCCGCACATTTATCATTTAAGGTGCAGACTTTTTTCAGCAGATATGTAATCTAAACACCCAGGAGCTTTACTGATCTCTACAGAGATCCATCACAGCATTTATGGATTAAGTGCTTTATTTCAAGGCTCTGCATGAGTTATACTTCTACACTGACAGTAGCCTACAGGTCACAGTGGTACAACGTTTTATAGTGTGGGCCAGATAATGCAATATTAAGTGCAACATAATACGAATCTCTGCTTCTCCCATTTTCATTTTCTCTGCAAGGGCGTCAAAGGCTCTGTGCTTCTAGTTTCTTTATATAAACAAAAACACAATCCTATTTTGATGCACAAAGTCCAAGGTTGGCGTAACAAAGGAATTTGTTCTTTTTTTCCCCCCTCTTTTTCTTAACTACTTATTCAGGCAGTATAACGGTCTGGAGCCTTTCCATGCACTGGATGGAGGGCAGGAAAACACTCAGGATCGCCGGCCAGTCTCTTATAGAGCTAACAGAGACACACAATCCCTAACACTTACTGCACATTCAGACCTGCAGGCAACACAGAGCCTTCCGTCAACCTGAAATCCAAGACCGCTGGGGGAAAGACACACCAATATAAACGACATTCAAAGTTCAGCTACTGTGCAAAAAAAAAAAAAGGATTATTAGCAAAATTATTTTGTTTGTGGATTTAAAAGTTGAAGTTTTCACATTTCTTGTTGGATTTAGCTTGGCGGTGAAGCACTAAAAAGGTAGAAATAGCTAGCACCAACAGATATTTAGCTTAATGTTAGCTGATCAAAAACTAGAAGCAGAGAAACCAGCTAGCATTTCTTTGGATGCACCAACATTATCGTAGCTCTGCCAGCTAGCGCTAGTTCCGTTTAGAGATACAAGAACGGTTAGCTTAATGTTAGCTTAAACAAAACTTGACCAAGGAGAAAACAATTAGTCTGTCTCAGTTTGGCCATTAAAGCTCAAGTGTATTTTGGTTTGTTCAATCTTTATTGCTTAATTTTGACTTAGCAATATCTAGACAGTAGCGCTAACATTAGCTAGCTCTTCCTGAAGGTAACGTTTGCATAAGCACAAATTTTTTATGTTGTCTGTCTTTTGTTACTTGTTTTATAATATGCTGTATCACTGAACTTGATTTAATTTAATGTTTTAAAGCACAATATTTATTTTAAATATATACAATATTTTATTTTAAACCATACAAAAACAGAAATATTAGCCTAACATTAGCTTAGCAACAGTTATTAGCCTAGAAGTTGTTTAATCTGCATAAAATCCAAAATACAAAGAGTTAAATGGTTAGTTATGTTCAATATTGTGTCCAGGACTGTTTCTAAGGCTTTCTAATCAACATCTGTTGCTACAGATGTTGATTTGTGAGCTTTAGAGGTGCTGGTGTAATGTTAACCTTATACTTCCTGGCAGATTTCTTACCTTTTTGGAAGAAATTAAATAAATATATTCCCCAAATTTTTAAATTATTCCTTTAACTGATTAAAAGTATAAATGAACTCCCGTATGAACTCCCATCTGGCTTCAAGTTAGGATTTATGCATGAAGCTGCCAAGGAGCCACACCTTAAGCTGAATCAAAATAAGGTATTTGGTGCCGCGGTGGAACGAGACCAGCCCCAGCTACTTCACAGAACTCATCTTTCCTGTAAGACTTCTCTTTTTTCTTCAAGGCAGAGGATAAATTGGAATTCTTAAAGGAGGAAATCACAAGGGATGAGAGACATTCAGGAAACCCGGGCATGGTGAAATCTTCAGCTGCTAAGCTGTCTGTCTTGAAGCCTCCAGCCCGCTGCTCACATGGCTGCCTCTGACAGCCCAACAGACTAAAACATTCGCTTCTGCTGTGTCTGACGAGTGTTCATAGATGGAGCATTTTTCCCAACTTTGATGTGTAGATGTACTGTAAGCACCGTTTCCTGTTCCTTCACTCTGACTGTCAGGCAAATATATTGACGTTGAGGGTGGGCTGAATTGCTCAAGCAGCAGCCTAAATGCAATAGATAGATATCCAACCCTGGGACTGCTGCCGTAGTTGGGGTAGAAAACTGACAGTTTTTTGTTAGCAGAAAATCAATACTGCAAAGAGGAAGCGAGAGGAGTGAGGACTGCAGTCTTGCAGTAAAAAGGTAGCTTGTCTTTAAAAAGTCAGGTCTATTTTTGCCCGGGCATTGAAGTGCTGAGTGGGGTGGGTGGTGGCGTGAAGGGTAGGGATCAACCTCAGCTCCCATTTGTCAAGCGGTGAGAGGGTGCAGCTGTAAACAGAGTTAACAGCACTGTATCCACGTCAGGACGGGCCTCCTGGGCATACACCACTTACGCAGTACAAGGTTCTGTCTACTGTGAAAACAGAGGAGCTAACACCTTGTTCAGATCACATCACAGACTGTCAGAGAGAAAAGCTTCGAAAAGTAAACACTAATGATCTAGAGTGACAATGCTGGCAGACGCTGTGAAAAAAAAAAACTCTTTTAAACTCAATAAGCTTCAATTAAGAATCAAACAGCAACTTAAAGCAGCATAATTAGAATATAGTATGGGCACTAAAGCAAAAAATTAAAATGTCGCCCTCAGTAATTATTAAGTTGTCAGCAGATGTCTTGACTGTAGGACACACTGTGGGGTTGTTAGCAAAGAGCAGTATGCTATAAAACTCTCACAGATCTGTATTTGTATTTCACTTTTTCAGAAGCTATAACAAATATGCTAATTTAAATGGTGTGGCTTAGGGGAAAGGAGTTTGCACATCAAAACTGTCCAAAACTTGCACACATTTGCAAATAAATACAGCCCTTACATTGTGCAAGTCATATTTAACTCACTGAAGTTTTATCCACCACAGAAGCTATTGAAACTTCTTTTTTTCACTACCCAGAGCGACCGCACATAAAGATGTGTTCATCCAAAAATGTTTTCTGAATGTTTGGTTCCAGTTTTGGTAGCACAACATCAAACTGAACCACTGACCTCCGGAAATAAACCTGCAAATGATCAACACAGTCACTTTATCAGCAGTTCAAACTCTATTTGCTCTTGACGTTTTCTCGGGACTAGACGTAGCCGATATTCTCTTTTTCTTTCTCTACTTTCAAGAGCTGAGAAGACGACAAACGGACTGAAAAATGAAATAAATCAAGCTTAACTTGCAAGGTTTCTGTCATTTTTTTTACCTGATGGATGAGAAATATATGAGCTTCCTGCTTCTGCTCTAAATAGTTCTTGCACAATTTGGAGGTGTGTTTAGGGTCATTGTCCTGTTGTAGGATGAAATTGGCTCCAATCAAGCGCTGTCCACTGGGTATGGCATGGCGTTGCAAAATGGAGTGATAGCCTTCCTTATTCAGAATCCCTTTTACCCTGTACAAATCTCCCACCTTACCAGCACCAAAGCAACCCCAGACCATCACATTACCTCCACCATGCTTAACAGATGGCGTCAGGCATTCTTCCAGCATCTTTTCATTTGTTCTGCGTCTCACAAACATTCTTCTTTGTGATCCAAACACCTCAAACTTAGATTCGTCCGTCCACAACACTTTTTTCCAGTCTTCCTCTGTCCAATGTCTGTGTTCTTTTGCCCATCTTAATCTTTTTCTTTTATTGGCCAGTCTCAGATATGGCTTTTTCTTTGCCACTCTGCCCTGAAGCCCAGAATCCCGCAGCCGCCTCTTCACTGTAGATGTTGACACTGGTGTTTTGCGGGTACTATTTAATGAAGATGCCAGTTGGGGACCTGCGAGGCGTCTGTTTCTCAAACTAGAGACTCTAATGAACTTATCTTCTTGCACAGTTGTGCTACGCGGCCTCCCACTTCTTTTTCTACTCTGGTTAGAGCCTGTTTGTGCTGTCCTCTGAAGGGAGTAGTACACACCGTTGTAGGAAATCTTCAATTTCTTAGCAATTTCTCGCATGGAATAGCCTTCATTTCGAAGAACAAGAATAGACTGTCGAGTTTCAGATGAAAGTTCTCTTTTTCTGGCCATTTTGAGCGTTTAATTGACCCCACAAATGTAATGCTCCAGAAACTCAATCTGCTCAAAGGAAGATCAGTTTTGTAGCTTCTGTAAAGAGCTAAACTGTTTTCAGATGTGTGAACATGATTGCACAAGGGTTTTCTAATCATCAATTAGCCTTCTGAGCCAATGAGCAAACACATTTCACCATTAGAACACTGGAGTGATAGTGGCTGGAAAACAATGTGAATCTTAATTTATTAATTTAATAAAATATTTTCTTGAATTCTAGAAAAACTTTATATATTAGTAGGATTCATACATTATACAAAGAGGGTAACTTAACACTCCAAGTCCTCAACTGAAACTTAATAAATAACCTATATTTGCCGTTCTATTGTGTTGCAGAGTTGTATTTATTCACATACCAAACAACAGCCTATAGCTCTATTGTAGATGGCTGACTCGACTTAAGCAGCAGTAATGTTGGATTTTAGTCAGATATACTGTCATTTTTGCTTCTCGTTTGTTGAAGCTAATGTTGTTTTTCTCAAGTGAACCTGCCACAAACGTGGGGTTATACCAACAGAAGAAGTTGCTAAAATCTCTTTGCAACCAGTAGTGCAAAACTAACTGCTAACTGTACGCTACCTTCACCACCAGAAAGAAAAAGGCGAATCTTTAAAAATCTTTCTATTAAGAGCCACAAAAAAACGCTATTTTGCATTGAGTCTGCAGCCATCTGAGGATGATGATGCCAAAGTTACATACATGTCCATACTAATCACGCGCATGCCGAGGCTAAACCTGGTGGCAAGAGAGATATGATTTCGCTTTCCAACAGCTTGTCCCAAAGCGGGAGGATCTGACACTAAAATTTCACAAGCTGCACGTCTGAATTATTGATTGCGTCTTCGCTAGAGTGGGCACAAAAATAGATGTTTTTAAATGTTATAATTTCCATATAGCCGCAGGACAAACTGACAAAGTGATCCGGGGTAGCAGGGAGATATGTAGCGGTTCTCGCTTTTGCGGCGGATTAAACCAGGGAAACCCACGGCTGTAATGAGAAAACGTCTTCTCTTAGATTTGAATTATATAAAATTAACACACAGTGGGTCTCTTAACAATTAGTAGGACTGGAAACTGAACAATAGCAGTGTTCGACGACACAGACGCATTGAATCTGGATGGATTTCTGGAATAAAAACACGTAATCTGCAGCATGTAAATATGTGGATTTGTGGATACTGTAAGTACAGTATTCATGGTTAATCTGCTCTGTTTCGGTAGCAGCTGTGTGATGGAATAATCACACGTTCGCTCTATCCATCAATTTTATTCATACTGAGTGATAACAATTCATGGGAATAGCCCAAATGAGCTCGGAGACCGCGCGGACCCGCTAAGCACCCCAACGAGTGTCTCATAAACTGCAGTCCAGCGTCATTATCACACTGTCGCCATGCGCATGCAATCCCCAGAATACACTTTAATCTATGTAATGAGACTGGCCATATTCATGTTGCATCTGCTCACTGGTAATTCCTCAACAGTGGACTTGATGCCACATGGCAGCGGCCCGCTAGTAGAGTCCAAGTGAGCACAGTGGAGTGTTGTTGTTGCCCTGCTGTTAGTCGGGAGGTTAAAGTAAACAATGAAACGCTCCAGCAGCTGCAACATCTACTGTATCCACTACAAAATAAAGAGAAGGCTTTCCCCGACAGTGAGTCACTGCCATTAGAGCTTCTTCGCAAAGAAAAACCCCGCTTGAAAACGCCCTCAGGGGAAAGTTTCAGTGAATGCAACATTATTCACACAGTTTTCACACAATTCATATAAATAAAAGCACTGGAAAAGGTCCACATCCAGGACACTCATACTAGGAGGGTTAATCTTTGCCTCTATTCTGTAGCGGCAGGTCAGGATGTGGGATTCGTTCTGACGGCTCGCCATCTTATCACAGACACTGAGGCAACATCAGAAGAACCAATTGTCTGCTGTAAGGACTCACACTAACGGTAGTTGCAGACACGTTGCCTGCCAAGAGAAGTGTATTTTTACATTTGTGCGAAGAAAGTTTAATGTCGCTATTATCAATATTTTTACATAAACAGCAGATTGCTCTCCTTTAGCTCAGTGGGGGATGTGGCTCTTAAATGGCGTACACATTGGAAGAGATGTGACAAGAAACTATGGCGATTTAAGGAAACTCAAGAAGTTATAAGAGAGTTGCTTTGGTGACATCAAGTGGACAGAACCAGGTTGAGCTAATCGCAACCAATGGGAGCGACTCATATGGCTGATTGACATATAATGCAAACACAGAGTTCCCCAAACTCCCATCAAACCGTGACTTTGGTTCCAACCAACAAAATCACCAGAATCACCAAAATTAACAGAATTTGACAGATTGTAATTCACACCCCAGACCACTTGGTGGCGTGTGAGCTGTCTCTTGGGTAGTAGTGTAAGAGTTTCGTTTTTCTGCGTATTGTGCGTAAGGGAGTGATTGGTTGAGTGGCTTAGTTTGCTAGTGGTCAAGTCAGGAAGTACGTTTTGTTTCTCTGCCGAGTAAGATGTAAGATGTTTGAATGGTGTCGTTTATATCACGTTGCCGAGCCGGCTAAATAGACGAGTCGTCTTTGGTTATATGAGCCGAATCTTTTTTTCCACTGAATATTAATTAAAAATGAATGAAAATTAACTTCTATTGGATATGTCATTATTATATCATTTTTAAAAAATCAAAGTGACGGGTAAAGCTAGATTATGACGGGGTTTTTATGGCCCTATCAGTCAAAATGACAATACGTTTTAACAGACCTACCATCTTTCCCCTATTTGCAATTTCTTTAACGTTCTTCACGTTTAACTGGGAAACATTTGGGGGTGGGAATATGCAAGAGGGTTACTGAGGCAACCAGAGCATGCAACGTCCACTAGAGTGCAACTGTCAGCAACGAAGCAATGGGCGACAAATGACCTGCTTCAGACCTGCTGTTATGCTACTAAAGTAAGAAAATATTGGCAAACAATTTCCCCCTAGCAACTAGATTTGTGGTCTGTAGATTTTAGTGTGTTTGACATTTTGTTCTGTTATTTTCTCCACCCCACTGAGCATTTCCTCTGCCTTAAGGTGCACAAACCATAAGTTAATGCAGGTTTAATAAATTGAGCGAGTCATTTTTCAATTAAATTCCAATAATTTGTCGGTTATTCCTTCATAGCAGCAAATATTTCCATGCTTTATTGCCATTAAATTACTTTATCTCCACACGTAAGGATTTTTAATACACTCTATCGACTGCGTGCCGCATGTGCCCTGTGCTGCATTGTCACTGGAGTGTGTGCGGAGGCATGTATGTACAATGCAGTGGTAAATTGCTGAGACGCAGTTATTTCCCTCTATGCACCGAGACGCAGCAGATGCCCCTGCACAGCCCCGAACGCAGTGTTCGAAGAGAAAGGAGAGCGGTTCAAGAGCCAGAACAGTTTGCTAAGGCAGCCGAGTTGTTCTCTTGGCTACATAAAGACCTCGCCGTACCGTACTCGCGTTATAACTTAAAGCCCAAACAGCCGAAGCACCATTTGGAGGAGTAAACACAGAGGATCACGCTGCAATTGCAGGTCAATCTTCTCAATGAAATAGGATTGAGACGTACACAGCGCATTTGCACGGCAATCTATTTAAAACTGGTTGTCAGATATGGTTCTGCTGTCGGCCAGAAGCTCATAATTAGGTCTGCAGCAGTGTAGGGAAATCTATATCCCGTATAATCACAGAAATGTTTACAGAAGGATTACAGTTATGCAGTGAAACTCTGTAATGTTTCTGTCGTAATCTATCATTACTACAGCGATCAGTCTGATGGAATCACAAGGGCAGAGTTGCCATGGCTTGAGGCACTCTACATACTGAATGGACTGATTGGTTCACTTAAACAGTTTCAGCTAAATTAGATGATCTATTCTCTTTTATGCCTTTAAAGGAACTGTTTGTCAGTTTGGAAAATATAATATATATATATTTAAAGAATTATATGAGAAGACACAAAGTCTGCAACACATTTAGCTCGACTCGACATCCACCATCTAAAGCTCACTAATTACCACAATATATGTTGTTTGTTTATTCAGCTAAAACACCAAAGTGTCAGAGAGACAGGGTTTTATTGGGATTATGTGATGGACCGAGCCTTTCAAGAAGCGTCTTGTTGTCGGCATAAAGTTTTAAGGCACCAAGTAAAGAAGTTTCTGCACATCATACTCAAAACCCACCATACAGCGCCTATATTATTCAGTTTTTGTCCGGATGACAAAAATCTAAATTACCATCAGTTAGTTAGCAAGGGCTGAGTCAGATTTATGATTGTGTGATAGATCTATGATGTAGCTCCGTCAGAAATGTAAACCGCATCCTGGGGCACATCGTCAGGACAGGAACACCACACAATTGTTTGAGGAAAGGGGCTACCATTTGGTACATTTTCCAGTGACCATAAACCTCCTTAAACCTATGAAATGCATGAAGGCACACTGACAATGCCCCCCTCTTAAGTTCAGTAAGTTTGGTTCGGACACTTAATGGAACCAGTGCAATGAAGCGACGCCTCTCTTATGTTCGCCGGGGGACCCTGAGAGCCGACGATCACCCCTGACCGCAACAGCTGTGATTGGCCCAAAATGCACATCTCTCTGTGGCTGGACAAGCATGGAAAGCTAAACGCTCCTCTCTTTTTTTTTTTTTTGGTCACCGTTGTTCAAACTACTCAGAGAAACTCAACACAACTGACTAGCAACGATGTCGACACACCTGCACACAAGTTTAAATGCTTACAAAAAGCTTTACATGACATTAGGTGGATTTCTGTAGCCAGGCTAACTGATTTCTAGCTAGCTTTTCCTAAAATACCATTCCTGCAAATCTGTGAAAAGTTATATGAAGCTTGAGTTAGCACAGTTCAAACATGACATTTAGTCTTTAGTGATTTGTGTCTTTCTATTGAGCCACTGTTTATCAGTATGTTCTCTGGTCCAACTCTTAGACCAAACCTGTTACAGATAACACACATAGCACACAGTGTGTTTCAGAGATGGGAGCATCCAGATCATCTTACCAGTGTACTCTGGATCCACATGAGGAGGGTAGAAGCGGAAGTTGATGAAGAAGGGAATAGGCACTCCGAACTTGAACCACTCCACCACATAGGGGGGCTGTTGGCCGTCCAGGGGAGGGGACACGTCACACCCCAGGATCACGCTCTCTCCGGCGCGCGCCGTCACAAACCGGGGCTCCTCTCTCACTCCGTGGGCACCTGAGGGGACACGGAAGTAGTCTTTAATAATGTTTGTCTCAGCTGGGCTCTGAGTCAGAAGAACAAGATGTGGGAAGAATTCGAATGCACTGAATTCCTGCAGACCAAGCAGCAAAATCTCAAGTCATCCAAGACCAATTTACAAACAACAATTGTGCAGCAATTAAAATCGATCGACTAAATTGACGGATTACATTTTGTTTAAGGTGGACCATACACTATGCGGACTCTGACTGGTCAGCATGCACATGGGTAACCCCCCCCGTCATCTTCCTTCATCTTATCGGCCTATCGTCATCCGCCACCTGCATCTGTTGGTGTGCGTTTTGTGCCATACTGTACTATAAATGAGCTGCCAAGGGGCTCCATTGATCATAGCTGGCTGCCGCTCAGATGAGCTTTACTATGAGCACCACCAGGCTTGGCGCTTCGCCACGAATGTCCAGGCACGCTGCCGAGCGTTGACCTATCAGATGACTCAAAGGTCGGCGTACCTGCCTCAGCAGAACGCTCACTCTGGGAATGGATTTTCTCCAGCTGCCACCCCCGCTTTCATTGAGCTGGCTGCATCTCCACCATCAGAGCAAGCATGACTACCCGCCCTCGCCCAGGGGGAAAATCGCTTCGGGGATCAAGAGACATGCTGACGTTTCACTCCAGAGCAACACCAGCTGAATAACTTAACGCTTTCATTAGCAGTATCATTTGCATTATCAGGGATATTTTTTACTGGAGAACAAATACATGAGCACTTGGAGGAGCCATGGGCTTGAGAAGCGCTGCTGCTACAGTCTGCAACAAATGTAGACCAACATCTCTGCGGTGTAAAGCTGAGATGTTACATGGTCTGTGAGCAGCAGAATTAAAACCAAAATATTTCCCATTTTCTCTCTGTCTCTTGGAAAAAAATAAATAAAGCTTTAACTCCACCCCTACAGGCCATATGCACCACTTAGAGATTGTGTTTACCAGTTTAATCTGCATTATCCTGTGACAGAGTTAATCCACTTTATTCGTTTCAGCCAGCACAGACTCTCGACAGAAACAGAGCAGATTTAATCAAATTACACTTTTTAAAGTGGAGATGGGGTCGGCCAGTTACGGGCCTCGGTGCCGGAATCTGCTTTGCAATTGTGCCTCTTTAATAACACATGTGTGCATGACTCAGTAAATCCCACATGACTGTTTAACAGCCTGTGCAGGTCTCCGATGGACCAATGGGAGATGGGAAAGATTGAACTCAGAATTATCACAAATTTTATAACTAAGGAATCTCACATTGGCGCTGATTTACGACTACGCGCCAAAGAGTGTTCATAAAAGAAAGAACTAATCTCTAAATCATGCAACTTCTCATCTTTTAAGGGTAGCCAAAAGCCTGAAATTCACACCTACACACAATAAATTGAATCACTGCCTATTACACGTCATAAATAATTAAATTTAGGAACAATTTAAACAAAAAATTAAACTTCTGATTACATCAGTCTTAGACAAAAAGCAGTAGTTACAGGATGATTTTTGCGTAGCATTGGCTTAGCTCAATTAGACTAGAAGCAGGGGGGGAGTTAGCTAACCTAGCTCTGTCTTAAAATAGCAAAATCTCACTATAAGCACCTCTAAAGCGAATTAATTAACACGTTACATTTATACGTTTAATCCGTACAAAGGTGTAACAACCACCGTTGTGCTGGTAGGTGGATTTTGCAACCTCAGGACAAAATGAGGCACGTGGGTTTCCCCTAAATCAAGCTAACTGGCTGTAGCTTCATATTTATTCTACAGTCTCAACAGGAGTATTGATCTTCTTATCAAACTCTGTGGCAAGACACTTGGTGAACACTTTACCTCATTGAAAAGAAGGCAATGTTTACATTAAATACTGTTTTATATTAAGCATATTAAACAGCTTATATTAAAAGCTGTGCTCAACATTGTTGACACCACTCATAACACTGGCACACATGGAAGTGTTGTTGAAAAATTTTGAAGCCTAAAGTGGTCACACCAGCCACCACCAGCTTTAATGTGCCTGACCCATGACTGGAAGCAGCCTAACCTTTACTTACTCATAGATATGATTGACTTTGATTCCGATATAGACAAATTAGCCCCTGGAAAGTTAGCTCCAAAGACCAAAAGCTGTAAACATGTTTATACTAACATGAATTCATTGAACTTCAGTTTCTAGCATTCCTGTCTGGGTTTAATTTTCAGCTGCTTGGTAGATGTAGATGTACCTTGTTGTGGTGTCTGTACCGGAGCTGGGGTGTTGGATTACAAATTATGGAGGAACATGTCTTTTGTCTTTACTTTTCTTGCGCTCCATGGCTCCCATCCATAATGAAACACACTGGATTCATTGTTTGGTTTGAGTAAGTAGAGTCACTTGACATGAAGCTCGGGCTCAGACCTGGTGGCACAACAGCATGCTGCTGAATTCCATTGTTTTCTCTGCAGACAGTTCAGGTTGCAGAAGTTTAGCAGCTCGGGTTTCCGGCGGACATTATTTTTGGATCTTTGTGGCGGAGATAAAAAAGAGAGAGCATATCTCGCTAACGGAATATATTTTGGGGGCTTGAGATAATGTATTGCAGGGCTAATAATTCTTCACTTCCTTTTATGAGAACCTCATGAGGGGACAATCAGCACAGGCTTGGTCACTGCTTTTCATTTCCTTAATGGAGATACTGTGACCCGATAAGAGTTTATGGGAGCTGATTCAGGGGAAAATATTTACGCACACAACAAGTCATAAACCTGGTACAAAGATCCGAGATATTCCAAGTGCTGTAGATACAAAAGAGAGATGGCTGCAACTAGCGCACTGTTTATGTCAACTGAACTCAAGCTGAGAAGTGAAAACTGAAAACTCTCCAAACACACAGAGGTGGAAATCTGTTGAGTAAGATCTGCATAAATCAGACATCTAATAAATCCCGCCAACCAATATGTTTGATGTATCTATCCTCGGTCTAAAGGGGATTTACGGCCATGATCATGAGTTCCTGAAGGGTAACAATTCAGTCTGCTGTCAGATAAATCACCTGAACGGTGAGCGGTTCACATACAAAAGTAAAATACAGAGCGAATAAGTCCTCACAGTTTGGTGTCAGTCAAACAGACAGTGACTTTTATGCCATAAAATGGAAGAAAATAGAAAGAAAAATGTCCGGCAAACACATCCTTGACTTTCTTGAGCTTACTGAATATCATCTCGTACAGTAAAGCAGCGTGACTCAGCCTCAGCTCATCACAGGATTTCTCAAACTGTCTCATTTATATACACTTTGAGGAATACAGAGGTCAAACCATTGGATTCACAAGAATTTAAATGAGTGTATAGCAGAGACGTAGATTTAACATGCGGCCCTGTTGAAGGTGCTTCGACCTTAAAGGGGAACTACTGTTTTTTACAACCTGGATCTATCCATGTAGCAGGAGTGACTGAGGCACCCAAACACAGCCTCTAAATAACGCATTACTGCAGTGCAGCGCTCAAAGGTGACATCGTCCAGGTCAAAAGACATCACCCGGGGTCTGTAGGTCAATCTACAGACCCCGGGTGATGATAACAGGTAACTCTGGACTCAATGGAGAATAATTCTAGTGCGTATGACACGTTTCACGCCAGATAACGATAATTTAGAGGCTGCGTTTCGGTGCCTCATTCACTTCCACTGTATGGATATACGCTGATCTAATTATACATATTACACCAAAGTTATATGGGTGAGTAAACAACCATATTTTATGCCAGAAATAAGGTCCAGGGTGTAAAAAAAACCTTTAAAGAGTGAGAAAAGGTACAACTTGGTCAGATATTATCACTGAGTCACCACTGAAGTGTTGCACAAGCATTGGAGACATTATCTCTTTAAACATTAACTGGTGAAATCAATGGAGTGACAAAAAGTCAGAGCCTCGCATTTACATGTTGTGCTTCTTCTCCATCATATAGCTATAAGTGTTGGGCATCAGCTTGTCATTTCATATCACCAGCTTCTGCTGAAAATTCGTTGTAGCCTGAAGCTCCGGCCGCTGGTGAGGATGCTATGGACACAACAAAAACGAAGGTCGACTGTGACTTTGCCTCTTGTCTTCTTTGCCTCGACCACAAAGTCTACACCCAAAGGTCAGGTGGTACATATGTTCTCCCCCTGCATGAAAGGAAATAACTATTTCATGTTTACTCTCGTCATTTCTCTTTTTGTGCACTGGTTCTCAAAGCCGAACCACCAATCAGAGTGATCTCTGAAGCGGCTCGTTCCACCACCAATTCAACGTGCTGAATTGGCTGAAAAGCTGCTGATGCGTGGACACACTGCAAAATCTAGAGTCACAGACTCTCACTGATGGTTCGATACCGTCAAACGGCCGACTGTCGGCTTGGTGTGTCATGGTCTTAAGGCTGGGAAACACTGATGAGAGCAAAACTGTCATATAATAAGCACAACCTTTAAAAAGGAGTTAAACCAATTATGATAACGTTATTACCCAATTATTTTTCTGTCGCCTCACTAATCCATTAATTTAACAACTAATTAATTGATTACAAAATATCAGCAAAAGCATATGAAGACAAATACACACAGTAACAAACATTACAAAGCAATCAGGGACAATCCGTTCGCTGTCAATCAACAGCAGTGAAATCCTCATTCAGCAGGAGCTCACGGGGTTAAATCAGCAAGAGACCGTTTTCTGACTGAAATGTCTCTCTGCACAAAAAAACACACTCCACTGTACTTTCAGTGATGATCACAGATTTGTACAGTAAATAGCCTCTTGAGGCAATTCTGGCCAATAATCAGGCGGAGCAGAGCCGGGGAAATATTTTGACAGTAATAACACAAAATATGAAAACCGAGGGAGTTCAGTGAGAGACAATTTTAGATGATCAGTGCTTGGATTTTCTGATCTAGGCCTCCTTAACCTCTGTTTTATTTATTTATTTATTTATTTTTTTGAAAAGCACAACAATATTTCACCCACTTAGACTAAAATCTAATATCTACCTCATGCTCGGAGGATAACCATTGCTCACTGCAGTTGGGGATTTTGTAAGGGATGCATCAAAAGTAACAAATGCCGTGTGAGGATATGAGCTCTGCTTTTATGCCGGACGGAGCTCCTGATGTGGAGGATGTAATGGAATATAGACTGGACGGAGGCTGGAGAGAGAGAGAGAGAGAGAGAGAGAGAGAGAGAGAGAGAGAGAGTCTCAAGGACGTGCAGCCACTGGGCTGGATGGGCCACTGACAGGGCGGTAATTGAATGCCAGCCCGCATGTGCTGAAGGTCACATCAGAGAGAATGGCCTGAATGTGCGTGTGCGGTGTACGCTTGTGTGTGTCGATACATATCTGTGTCTCCGTGTTAATGTGGGCGAGCGAAATTTAAATAAACTACAATTTAAAACGCAATTGAAGACAAATATTCCTTTTCTACTGCCTCTCTCATCCTCCTACATTTAGTGCAAACACTATCTTCAATCATGAAAGGGAAATTCATTCATTTTCTGTAACTGCTTGTCCTCTTGAGAGTCGTAGCTGTCATAGGGCGAGAGGTGGGGTGCATCTTGGACAAGTCACCAACAAGCAAGTCTTAGGACGGTGGGAGGAAGCCGGAGTACCCGGACAGAACCTATGCAGACACAGGGAGAACATGCAAACTCCACTCAGAAAGGCCCTAGTTGGTCGATAGATTCATGCTAACCACCACACCACTGTGCCGTCCTGCACACTGTATACAATCTGTAAACCAAAATGAATTTTCCAAATCAAGCTAAAAGTAGAAAGAACCGGCAATGGCAGCTGACATGTGCGGCCTCATGTTGCCTGTGTCTAGACAAAACCGTTACACCTGAACATGTTGCAGAGACCACAGCCTGGTCAGATGCAAATCCAAGCTGCGCCTGCATCATAGGAGAGCTGCTCTTCATACCAGCAGTAGTCGGTATTCACTGTTCAAAAAGGAAAATCAGAAGGGCTAATATTAGCTAGGAGGCTGGGGAAGCTAGGAAACCTATTGTAGTGTTGCAGGCCTCTCCTGAATCTTGCTGATTAGTCTGGTCTTCTTCGTCTAGATGATCATATGTGTATTTCAATGGTCAGATAAGATCTCGCGCCCATTTTTCTTCTCATGCTCTGATTCTCCAAGTTGAATCACTGATCATATCTCTCTGCAGTTCAATAAACTGAATCAACTGAAATGCCACAGCAATGGTCTAACATGTAAAAATGGCTGATCATTGGCTTGGTGTGTCACGACCATTCAGAGGTGGGAAGTAACAATGTACAAATACGTTGTTACTTAGTAGATTTTTCAGGTGTCTGTACTTCACTTGAGTATTTATTTTTCTGACGACGTTTTACTTTTACTCCCTACATTTGCACACAAATATCTGTACTTTCTACTCCTTACATGGGAAAAACAGGCTCGTTACTTTTTTAACCTCCACAGAGTGTTATAGCTAACACTAGCTAGAGGTTTAAATGCAACAACCCAATAACCCTCAATTTATTTTTTAAAAGAATCCAGATACTCATGCAGGACATCTGATCAACTAAGTCTAGATTATTCTGCTGGAACTTTTTCATTTAGCAAAATTTTCAACGGATGAATTGTTTCATTAATGGCAAAATAATTTTTACTTTTTACTTCAGTACATTTCAGAGCCTGTACTTTCTTACTGTTACTTGAGTTAAGGAGTTGAATCAATGCTTTTACTTTTACCAAAGTATTTTTTTTTGCACAAGTATCCATACTTTTACTTAAGTACAGAACGTGAATTGTCAATTTCCCTGCGGGAACCTCCCAAAGGGATCAATAAAGTTGTCTATCTATCTATCTGAATACTTTTGCCACCTCGGCAACCATTAGACACTCCTCAATGTCGTCAGCTCAATCAGTAAAAACTTTATTTAATAAGGAGTCAAATAAGAGAAATGTAAGTCTTCGCTGATTAGACCCGACTACAACGACATTATAGTTGAGGAGGCGATAGTAATTCTAGGTCTAGACCCTGGTGGTGGTGCCTTTGCTTTTATTGATTGAAGAAGACACTTTAAGACATATTCTTAGTTTATGTAAATTAAAAGTTCTGAATCCACAGATTGACCGAAGTTAATCGAGCAATTTGACTTGACCACCTGCAGTTTTGACACTACGACATAATCTCCTTTGTCTTGCCTACCGTCTCCTCTCTACCATTTGATGATCTTTATAAATGTCCTACCAGTAGTCCAGGTTGACTTAGGCTCCAACACCCACTCTGTGTGTATAAGCTGCATAAACCACTCTACTGCAGTGTGGTTCTTCAATGTGAAACACAAACCTTTCACAAACTGAAAACGCAAATAAATACTGTATAAGGAGTTGGAAACACACCTTTCGTCCACTGCGTCTGTCAATAGATCTGATCTCTTCATTATTTAATCCTCTTTAAAGACAAAGCCCACCCCACATCCACTGACAAGCAATGCTCAGTCAAGGATGCAATGGATGTGCTGACACCTGCTTGAAAGTGCAGTGAGAGGAGAGAGAAAGAGAGAGAGAGCAAAGACTCATGTGTGAAATGGACTCAGCTTGCCAAAGGCACAGAGGGCGAACTAACACTGCTGGGCCCCCGCACTGCCGGAGGCGCACATTATAGGGTACGTTTGGGCCACAAGTCCCAGAAATTCCTCAATCCGTCCACGATTCAGTCATTATTCGTCGCTCGCAGCGATTTTTAGATGAGCGCTTTAGCCAAGGTGTTTGAAAGTAATTACACAAAGAGGCCTATTGCAGCTAATAGCGCTTATTAGTGCTTTCACGTGGCTTGTCTAATTACCGCCGCTTATGAGGCTGTTTATTCAGCCTCAATAAATCATATGTAACCCAGAGCTTGTATGCTGCATGTGAGCCGCTCCAGACATCCACAGCATCGGCCCCACATATCTCCCAATCAACGTATCCACTTCCACGTAATTCACTCCAGCCCCTCTCTCCCGGCTCACTTCCTCTTTCTATGACTCTCACATTCAAGCCTGCAGCTCAGAGCGACCGACGAGTGCTCGCTGTGGATTCAACACTCGTCTCTGTCCAAGTACTTCTTGGACAGATGCATGGATGTGTTTTCCCAAAATAGGGGGAAGATGCAAGAAGTGTGTCAAACCCTGAAGTGGACAGTGTCTGACAAGTCCAGAGAAAAGAAACCCTCTCTAAAATATACAGACCTAAAATCTAAAATATGAATTTTATAGATTTAAAGTACATTTGCATTTGTTTTTAGTCGTTTGTTAAATATATTTCAGCTATTATTTCACACTCTTATTGTCACATAGAGAAAACAAAATTTAAGGAAATTTAAATAATATAGAAAAAATTGCATTTTTTTATTTTGCATTTGGCATTCAATAAAAGAAAAATCTGATGGTAAAGGGGAACTACTGTTTTTTACAACCATGGATCATTTTTGTAGCATAAATACGATCGTTTACTCACCCATACAACGTTTGTGTCATTTGCACTTATTCAAGAGATAATTAGATCCACATATATCCATATAGTGGGAGTGAATGGGGCACCGAGACGCAGCCTCTAAATAACACATTATCTGCTGCAAAACTCGTTCTTTTCTCCAATATTTGATGATGATACGCTAGTGCTATTCCCCATTGAGTCTGGAGTTATGTTATCATCAACCTGTAGGTCAGTCTACAGCACCCGGTTGATGATGTCTCCTGACCTGGATGATGTCATCTCGCACCAACGATGGTCGGCTTGTTTCCCTGTAATTTGCCACTGCTAGTTTTTTTGCAACACAACTGAATATTTTCGTGCGTATAAGAGTAAACAATCGCATTTTATGTTAAATATTAAATAAGGTCCAGGTTGTAAAAAACAGTGGCTCCCCTCTAAATGCATGGTTATCTGTATACCATATTGACATTGTTGTGTACAGGCAAAACAAGATCTTGGTAATATTATAATGTTAATCACTTTTGAGCCTCTAAAAATAGGGGACTGTCTATAAAAATGGTTGCTCAAATTAAAGCTGAGAGTCGGAACATTAATCCTATAATCATTATATGACTGGACCTTGAATATTGAATATACACAGGAAAAAAACACACCAGATGTGTTCAAATCATATATGAACCTAACTGTACATTCACTAAGCACCTGTACAATCTCATGTACTCTTGTTAAATACATGCATTAATAATAAAGAATAATGCAGAATTATCACCTAACAATGCTGGTGAAAAACTGAAAGTAAAGGTAAACGTGGAATTGATGGCAGAGTTCTTGAGGTGTTCGATTTATCAGTGCAACAAAATTGGTAAAATCTGATTTCTGGAATATGTAGTCCACTGTAGACAATAATATACTTGACCATCGCCATGAGGAAGACTCTGCCGTCATTAATGAAATGCCTCGATATCATCTGCTCTGTTCAGCCCAGTCTGATCCTTATCTCCAGATCCCAGCCCTGAATAATCACAGGGTCACAGATTTGTCTTTGTATTCAAAACTCACTCTACATGACCCTATTGTACAGATATTCATCAGAAGATGGTTCGCAAACCACTCTACTCCATCCTGCAAATAACAAAAGCATGTTTGTTTCCTCTTGGGTTAATCTACATCTGACTTCCTGCCCCTGAAACCTACTCAGTTTGGGAAAGAGTCAAAACGCTCAAAAGGCAAATAAAATCTCCTCATAAGTCTTTTCATAGCGGTGTAACGTTACACTGCTTCCACTTTTCCTAAGTATTTGTGTCACTCAACCAGCGTCCATTATTATTTCCTTTCATCCCACAATAAAGACGTTGTCTGAGACATCACGTTCAGCCTCCTTCACTCGTTATCTCGCTGCTGAGGCTTCAACTAACAATTATTTCCAGGATAAAATAAACCGTCTATTGTTTTCTGATTAGTTATTTACTCCAATAAATAATTAAATATTAGAAAATTAGGCCAAACATCACAGTTTTCAGTCCAACCCCAGAAGATATTCAACTTAAATCAGGAAACTGAACCGACTCAAGAATTATCAGAATAATCGTCTATTTTAAATGGGGCTACTATAAACTACTTTCTATCATTCTTTGAGGAAAAAATGGTTGCCATTGAGATGATTTAAAAAGTCATATCCATTATTTCAAGCAGTGAGAAACTACAAGCTCCCAGAGAGATGATCTGGGGTTAGTCCGTCCATCCTCAACCACATGATCTGAAAAACTGGCTCTCCCAGAATGCTGCAGGCTTTGTTTGCAAGGAGACTCCGCTGGGACTGGACTGGCTGAGAGAGGAGAGAGGATAGAGGATAGGAGGGGGAGGAGGATGGGAGGGAGGGGGGGCATCACCAGAAAGGGCTGGCACATTCCCAGTACAGAGAGTCTGCCATCCACAGCTTGAGCACAGCCCCTCTGCTAAGCTCGTTACTAAGCTTTACTCTCACGAGCGAGGAAGTACAGCAAGGAGGGGGTAAAAAAAAAAAAATGAGTTGTACTGTAAATGTGCTGGAAAGTGACACAATGGTCGGACCAACGCTGACAGATGAGAAGCACAGAAATAACACGGAGCTGCTAAAAATGAAGGCTGAGTGAAACCAGTGACACGCTGACACTACAGAAGGTTCAAGTGGTCGATATGTTTTATTTGACGCTGTTAGTTGACATGACTCTGGTGTCTTCGCTCCTTAGACGTCTCTGGGCGTGGCTTTCCAATCATCTCCACACTTACAATGAGCCGAGACCAATCAGGCAAAACATTATGACCACACATGGGAGAAGTAAATAACATTGACTATCTTCTGACGATTCAATGTTCTGCTGGGAAACTTTCAAAAACGACTTACGAACAACTCAAAAGAACATGAAGAACATCACAAGGTGTTGACCTGGCCTCCAAATTCACTAGATCCCAAACTGATCAAGCATCTGTGGGATGATCCACTCAACCCATAGGATCTAAAGACCCCCACAAACAACATCCTGTTTCCAGACACCACAGGACACCCTCAGAAGACCCATGTCCATTCTCTGATTAGTCACAACTGTTTTGGAGGCACAAGGGAGACCTACACAATATTAGGAAGGTGGTCATAAAGTTATGCCTGATCAGTGTATCTTCCTTGATCTTTCACCCATTCCTGCCTCGTTTGCGTCTACCTGTGCAGATCATTACTTCCAACTGATTCCAGATCTCCAGCTCAGTACCGCTCCACCGACTCACAACCAGCCAGTTCAGCTTCCTTCCTACCTACCTTCACCTCAGCCTTCCTACCACAATCAATAGCGGCTGCTGCGGTCTGGGTCGTCACGATTTGTAGTTAAATTTCTAGGGAGGTGCACATCAGGTTGTGGCGTAACCTTTTACTCAAATCAATGAGGAGGTGGCGCACGACTATAAATGAAGCTTTAGTGATGTTTGAATGAGGTGTTAATCCCTACCATCAACAGATAAGACCAAATCCCTGGCCTGGACCTCACTCTTGGGTCTTCAGCTCAGATTGAGCATGCATTTCTATTATTTATTTATTTGTCCAGTTGTTGCAGTTAATCTGCCCTGGATGTTTTAACCAGTGAGATGAGACATCAGGGTGGAAAGTACAGTAGCTAAGGACATATGCGTCTGAGTACCCTGCAACGTCCCCCTCCTCAGAGACGCAACAAAGACCAACAAAACTGTGATTGATGCAAAACGCACGTCCTCGTCCACGTCCCACAATCACAAAAAAAAAAAATCCTTCCTCCTTCTGTCTCAAAACAACCATCTACTGAGATGTCTTCTCTCTTTTCTGTGTTGCAGGGATTTCAGTTCAACATTTATTAGCTCCAACTCCAACATGAGCTGCTCAGGTCTAATCACCATTGTTTGAGGTTTACAGGAAAAACTCTGATACTGATAATCAGTTTTTCAGCGACGTCACGGAGAATAAACACTTATGATGCTAGAGATCAAGCTTCCTTGAGGCTTGACTTTGATTTCTTCCATTTTAGCTGCTTTATACTGCTATTGGATGACCTTTCAAAGAGTAATCCCCTGCATGTAGTCAGCTTAATACAGTTTAATAAACACTTTAAAAACAAAAATTAACCAACTAATTCGCTTACAACAATAGAAATAGTGTTTGGTGTATTTTTACATAATGGTACTACTACTTTTGCTAAAGTAAATGTTTTTAATACTTCCTTATCTATACTGACAATACAAATTATAATAACAGTAATTATAATAATAACAGTGTGATGAATGAGAAGGAAATCCGATGACACAGTTAAGTGCCATCATCCATTTCAACCTAATATGAACCCATTATACTGTATCACTGGTCAGCACAGGAGAGATACTGTATAAGATCATGCTTTCATTTTATCGCTCCGGTTGCCATAGCAACACATACAGTCATGCCTGTACATTTACTCAGCAACGGTACAGTAGTAGTGGTTCGCTGGGTTTTCTTACCATTTCAAAATGTGGCTCGTATTCTCGCCTTCATTATTATTATTATTAGGATATAAAAATGATTTAGTGCAAATTAAATCAATTAACAGCACTTCTCTAAGGCGCCACATTTCTGTTTCAGCAGTCACTTTTTGCTTTTTTTGTACGATAATCTCTGGGGAGAAAAAGACAATGATTTATATTATTCTTTCTTTTCATGTTAGAAAAATAGGATTTTTTTTTATGTGTTGAATTTGCGTAACCCGGGAGTTACTGACATGATTTGGTTTCACAACCCTTGACTTTTAACTTTTAATACCTCTCTAGGACTCTCAATGGGACAACAACAGAAATATTAGGCATCTTAAAGTTGAACTACCATTTTTTACAACCTGCATAAAATACGGTCATTTACTCACCCATATAACTTTTATGTCATTTGCACTCATTTAGGAAATAATTAGATCAACATATATCCATATAGCGGGAGTGACAGGGCACCAAGACGCAGCCACTAAATAACACATTATCTGCTGCTATTTAAGAAACAATCACAATGTCATTCTGCATTTTGATCCTTTCATGTTCATGCTCAAGCGCAACACAAACAGAAGTTACTAACTTCCTGTTTTTCGTACAAATTGGACTATTTGATTAAATATCAAAATCTAGTTCAGGCTGTGTTCTAATTTGCTCAATCCCTATTTTTGACTTGAGCATAAAAACAAATGTACGATCGATAAATAATTGAATAACACAAATATAACAAAGATAACTTGCCAGGAGCTACCGCCCCACATTTCGATATGTTCTCACATAATGACGATAAAGGATTCTTGATAAGAGGATGAACGATATCATTAGGTTGAATTCAAAACTACGTTAAGCCAGATATTAAATCTCAATTGTTCAAATCTCTTTTTTGACTTACAGTATTTTGCTGTTGATTGCTTTTAAATAAGCGTTTTTCACTGATCTGTAACACTGGCACGACCTTGGTTGCCATAGATGTAGAACAAAACTTAATCTGATTCTTCTCTCACAGATTAGATCTCTATGAAAGCTAGAAGTCAGCTCCAGTGGTTTTATGGTTTACAATTTCTCACAGAGAAGCAGTCGTCACGTAAAACATCATTAAACTGCTCTGTAGCAGAACTTAAAAGACGCTCATGTCCTTCTCCATGTCGTCAAAACTTTTGAAAATACACTTTTGAAGCAGACGTCAGACAAATTAAAACTCCGCTGTCAAATAATTTTATCAGCCATCTCATGGAAGCAGCCTCATTTAAGGTCCCAGACAGCTCCAGCATTCAGGCTAAAACTTAGGACAGAACCATTTATCTGAAGCCGCAATCAGAGGCTGGATCCGCAGTAACTGTGGGAGGGCTTTCAGGCGTCGCCTCGGTGCTGCTGGGAGGCCTCAAATACGTGAGTGACATTTCTGACACCTTCACATATCCCGTCTGCTTCTGTACACCCCGTTTTCTTTCAAGAACAAGTGTGCCAAGCCACGGTTCACCGGGGAGCTGCGGATCCTGCGAAACATCAAGGAGGAGACTCACAAGAGGGGAATTACAGATGAATACCATCTGGCCAAAAGCCAACTGGAAGAACGCTTTAAGAAAATAAAAGTCCCAGCACAGGACTCAAGAGGAGAGCCTCCATCAGTGACTCCGCCTGAAAATAGTCCTTCAAATATACCACTCCCCGACACTTGCCAATGACATTTAATTACTCCTATATTGCCGTCAGCGTCCCTCTCGCCTGACCTTGATGGGCTGCCAAGTCACCGTTGACTTTGTTGAACTAACCTCGGGTCTCCCTGACCATATGCTGTCTCACCCATGGGCACTTGGCACAAGAAAACTTCCTTGAACGTCCATTTACTGTGACTGACTGCTCATGGCTGAGCTGTTCTGAGTACAGCCCTGACTGACGTGGTTAACGGCTTGTGAAAAGAGTTCCACGGTAAACATTTGTACAGCGTGATCCGAAGAGGGTCTGAATGGAGGTATGATGTGTTTATGTACAGTTTAACTGAATTTAGAGGGGAGGACTGCCCCAGTTTTGTTGAAAATCGTGACGTATTCCTCATGTTCACAGTTAAACAAACATTCCTTACATTAAAGAAGTTTCCAAACTGTTCTCTGTACCTCACATTATACTTGTTTGAAACTGTGGCAACTTTCACGAGCTGGGGCACTGGTGGAGATGCATTTTACGTCAAACAGTAGCAAGTAGCAAGTAGAGCAAAATATCCCAGAAGAAGATAAAGACGAAGCAAAATCACTTGACTAAACGTGTCTGCTGCCATGTGGAAGAACTTCACTCTGGAATAGGAAGTCAGTCAAACAGAAATTTGTAAGTCGTGCAATTTGAAGGATGTTTAGCGAGGTGGTAGTACGAGATTGTCAATCAATACTACCAACGTGATTTACCACCTACGACTAACGGAATATGTAGACTCAGACGAAGGCTGCATTAAAACGCCAACGACAAACACTGAACGCTGTGCTTTAAAGAAGAGAAAAAGTTTCCTGGAGACAGCATTAATATTCCAGTGAGGGTCGCAGAGTTTATGTTGTTGGATGACCAGCACATTTTTGAAGTAGAGAACGCAGGTTTCTGGCATCTGGAGTCAAGGTATGACATACCCTTGACACTTTCTGTCAACTTTGATAGCCCTGTTTACTTGACTTAATACTGCTGCACGGTGCATACAAGATCACAGAGAATAACATTAAGAATGGATCACCATGAATTTTGTTAATCTAACATCTGATCAGGACTATGATTCACCAATGCACAATGTTAAATGATTGGGGTAGAATTAGGAGTAAAACTGGGATGTCCTTATTTAAAACCCTTGAAAGTTACATTAGTAGTAATCTGCTAATGTTAGCATTACTGGTCTTCAAAGAAAGACCACTGTATGGATCCAACCCACCTTGCTAAAGCAGTGGATTCATACTTTTCACATCTGCAATGGTTCTAATGATAGCAATAATAGTTAGTCACCAGAGGACATGGGTGATGTCCGTCACAGACATCAGTGTAGCCTCAAGTAACACTGCCTGGTAACACTGCAAGGCACCAAATCGGCACATGCCCTCCAAGTGGATTTCCAGCATAATACGTAACGTAGTATAATGAGATGGTGTTGCTGTCTGTCCATGAGTTCACAGCCAAGTATATTCAAGCAATCACAAGCAAATATCGTGTTTCTATCAATTGCAAATCCACACAAATCCAAGCACCAGCAGCAAAACAACTAAAAAGCCTCCAAAGGTTAAGCACAGGAATCTGACAGAGCAGGCACATTTCTATTTTACATTATTTATATAGCTACTGTAGTATTGGCTTGTGAGCTTAATGTTACGTCCGAATGCATCCTGTCTAGACACCGATGGCGCACCGGAGAGTCTGCTTTAGCAAACATGCTGCTCACAATACAGCTCTGTGTGAACACGAGATCTTTTGTCGTTTGTGCATCAAAAATGAAAAGATATATATCTTCAAGCAAGCTGTCACATACACCTTTGAGCAGATCTTCCTTTTGATGATCAGGTGTATATATATACACTAACTCTTAACGCTCCTAAAATTTTCCAACTGCAAATGTTTGCAGATGACGCCACGTTAACGTCCCAAAGTAATGACGGGATAAAGACGACCTGCATCATTCAAGCTGTACCACTGACAAAACACGCTTGTTCAAACGTCAAGTATTTCATGTTGGCTTTTTTTCTGTTGACTCATTGGTCCTCTGTTTATGTACGACACTGAGCAACCATGCTATGTGCTCAAGTCTCAGCCCTGACCTGTTTCTTTGAACAAATTCATAGTAGAAGCTGAAAATCTGAGCTGCAGCTCTGGGGAAATTGTACTAGACTTGCGTGTGGTTGCAGCTTAAAAATATATGACTGAATTATCAATACCAGCACCAATTTCATGTCTGCACAGAGGCAGAACCAGTGTTTGATTAGCTTAGCTTAGCTTAGCTTCTACTAGGTACCGTCCCAACAAACTGCAAACCTAACATGCTTGTTTTAATCTATACAGACAAAACAGCTTTAGACATCCTCTCTATCGCCAGTGTTTATGCTAAGCTAGGCTAATTATGTGCAAGTTGTGGCTATTGCAGATTGTTCAGTTAAATCATTTGGGTGGGATTTATGTGGTAATGGATTGACGAGTAACAGTAACGTAGTCGTACACGCCATCTAAACGCTGTGGGGTTATACTGGTTTAGAACAAAACAGATCTGATTGGTTGTAGACGTATCCAGTTACATGCAGAGGGTTTTTTTTTCTCTCTGTATTGGCTGCATCAGTGCTGGGTTAGTCTACGATCGGTTGAAACATGTCACATTACGCGTTACATGATTCATATTCCGATAAGAAGTAAGTCTACTCCAGGCCTGCAAATGCAGCTATATTACCTCAGTTCTCTTGCATTATTTTCAACTTTTTGGAGCTTAACACACATCTGTTCTCATTACCTCAGACACAGAAGCATTCACAACATTAAAACTTAAGTATTGACGGAAATCCTAAAGAAAAGTTTGTTAGTTTGCTGTTTCACCGGGCGGCAACGCCACAACAGTACATCCAGGAACACTGTAATGTAAGCGGCAGACAAGCTCTCTTTTGTGATTACTAATAAGGCTGCGATGTGATTTGTGACTCTATGGTGCAGCTTGTAAGACTTAAATCACCTTCAGTGAAGCGCCGATACCAGAAAACACCTTTAAATCAATATTTTTAAGCCACATGTACGCCCAAGTTAAGGTGGCTAATTTGCGTTTTTTAAGAAAAACTGCACCCGAGAGGTTCCCTGTTCCTAAATCAAACGTGCTTCGCTGCATTACAGCAAGTTTTCACGCTCGTGCTTATCTCGGCCTCGGCTGGCACCACGAGAGGAGCCAGACCTGTGAGCAGACCAGTTCTGACTGGGTAAGCGGGGTCATTGGGATCAGTTACCGGGCGACAGCTTGGCACATGTCTCCCTCATCTGGACACCAGCGGAAAAGCAAGGTTAAGTCAGTACATGGGTCAATACAGAGAGCTCAGGAAAAAAAAAATATGAACAAAAGGGATATTGTGCAGTTTGTAGCTGCAGGAGTAACTACTCAATGGACCCCTTAGATCAGCACAAGGCGAGCTTTGCAGCCTGTAGGTGATCAGTGCATCACACACGCTCACACCGAGCACTGTGACCCCCATCCATGTGCAATGTGAAATCCGTCATACGAATCCCATGCATGCAGCAGAGGGGCTCTATCAAATCCAAGAGTGCATTTTATCTGACACGTGATGCATTATTTAGTTACTTTTCCATCTTGAGAGCTGAGGCGGTCACACCCCTCTCTGGAGAACTCAAATGGGACTGCTTGCCGTGACACACTGCACACATTTTCCCCCCGCCGTGTTATCTCCCAATTTGCTCGTTGTTCTATCACCCAAAACGAGTCTCACAGATAACCACATGTAGCCACAGCCGCTATCAGGCAGCCCATCTTCGCCCATGATCCATCACTGTGGCCACATGGATCCGTATCGCTGGCGTGTGATTTATCCCGTTTCACACATTGCCAAGCTCCATCTCAGGACTATTGTTGTTTCCCTGGTACCATTTAACTCAACTTTCACGTGACATATGAAGACACGCAGCCATTTGTTAGAATGAAATTGCCCCCCACACACTTCATATATGACCCGACGCGGACAAAATACATACATCATGCGATTGGGGAAAAGCAGCAGCACACGGAGACAGCAGAAATCATCAGCTGCGTGCGGCACAAGATATATTGCACTTCAACTCACCTTGAGCGGCCGTTCCTCTGGTGCTGAATACACTTGCTATCAGAGTGGCCACATACCAAATCATAGTACTATTGCCGACCAGCTATTACCACGCAAAGTGCCCCGTTCAACCAATCTCTCATATTCGACCTTGCACCTCGCCGTCTCTTTAGCCCCTTCTCATATCCTATTTTCTTTCCTCGTGGCGTTTCCCTTCATCCCTTCCCTCCCCCGTCCTTCCATCCGCATCCTCTCTCCCGAAGAGACAGAGCACCTGCACCGCCGCGTTTGTAGTAGACGGAGCCGTTTTTACGAGCGCATAGTGAAACCAAGTGTGAGAATGCAGCCACAGGTCCGCCTCTCCCGTCATTGGATTGGCTGCTGATTGAGGCTTTGGGGCGTGTATTGGCTCCCTCCTTACGCCCCGCACCCGAATGACAGGAGGAGGCGGCCGTGCGCCGATTCAAGGTGAGTTGGAGCGTGCCGTAGTAGTGGAACCGCAGTATCATGCGCACTGACAGAGAGCCGCGTCCACATCTTTAAATACCTCTCCTTAAACTGGCCCCACGTGCACCATCACCGCCCATCATCCATTCATCCACTTTTTCTTTTTCTTTTTTCTTTCTTTTTTTTGCATCATTCATCATGTCATGCATTAGCAGCAGCCTGCAGCTATCTACTGGTTTACCGTAATTATTATAATAATAATAAATAAAGAGCTGGTGGAGGTGTGTGTGACTCATCCGCGGCTCACCCATAGCCCTCGGCTGTTGTCATGTCGCCGCCACAAATCGCTCCTTTTTTTTTTTACGCGTCTGGCTTTATGTGATGGGTGTGGCGACACATACAATACACTTACGCCTGTTTTTTTTGTTTTTTTTTCCCCTCTAGCATCTAGGATGTGCGGCTCCATCACGCTGGCCCACTGCGCACACATGGTTACCGCTGATAAGGCTGCTTCAGATTCACTCCTTCTGTTTTTCTACATGCGTGACCACAGAGGGGTTCATAACGCCTGTGCGCCTCTGGCTGCTCGACACCAGCTCCAGATCAAATAAAAACCTACTGCTGCTGCTGCTGCTGCTTCTTTGTGACTGTTAGATAAACGTGTAGGTGATCTATCACTTCACAGATTCGAGTCTCGGGACTGTATTTTTTTTTGTGCAGAATTTGTCTCGACATGTGGGTCTCACTGTCTGTCTCCTCCCTCCCTTCCCTCTTTCTGGAGGCTGTCATGTTTCCCCTTCAAAATCAAAGAAAATCTAAAAAAAAAGAAAATGTGTCCGTAAATTATTCTCATTTATGTTCCTTTTAGCCCCCACGTGTTTAAGTTACACTGTGGTAATATATTTAGACATTTTAACACCATTTCTCAGCTCCTCCAGGCTGTCTAGGATTTAATGAACCCTCAACCATTCAACCTCCATGTGAACTCAGACCTTTACTTAACTCTCTTGTATGGTTTTATAAACAGAATCACGGTCAATATAAAATCTGTCTTTTATTGAGAAGAAAATTACACAAAATAAGTAAGCAGGTGTGAAAGCGAAAGTCGATTTTTACAAAGTAATGGCAATTGTTTAAAAATATATAACGTAAAGTAGAAAAATAAAAGTGTCTGGTCTTATTCGACAGAGGTTTGTTGGCCATCTGATTGGTCTCTTGGCCAATCAGATAGGGCTCCTACCATTTGTCCGCTTCCTATGTTACTGTTGCTAGGTTAAACAAACCCCATCTCCAGGGTCCATTCACAGAGAAAGAGTTGGAAACCTGTAGAGTGGGTTAGCATTAAAACTCATATTTATGATTCTTCAAAAATGTGAAAAACACACGCTCAACCAGCGTTAGGACGGCATAAGGATATAACCAAACATAAATAACAAAAACTGGTAAAATGTTATCTGCCTGGCCTCCATATTACCTTCAGACTCAGTTATCACGTTATTTGTCTGACCTAGCTGCAGTAACATAGGACTTCGAGTAAGAGCTCTTTCGTTGATGGTCAGCAGAAGAATCAGAAGGTCAACAAAGCGTCCGTTGAGGCTAGTACCCTCACAGTTAGTCTAATGGAGTAAATGTGTCCAAAGTGACTGTAGTGTAAAGACACCTGTGTCTGGAAAGTTCAGTCACCGGTAAACAGTTATTCCTACCTATAGTTACACCTTAAAGACAAAAAACAACTACAAGCAACTCAGTGAACAGGTTACTGAAACAGATGAGCCGGTGGACGGATTAAAAAAAATGAAGAATTCAAAGCCACTGATCATACTCTGGATATACTGTAGGAGATGGTCCTCACAAACTGAGTGTCCGTCTGCTAAGAAGAAGATTAGTGAAGGATGCCACCACCATCTATGGCTGCTCTGAAAGAGGGTGTACCATCTCTTCAGCTGGGGGCCAAAGTGTTATGGGAAATTGGCAAAGACAAAATTAAATCTTGAGTTTGCCCAAAGACACATGGGAGACTCCCAGACCAGCTGAAAGAAGGTTCTTTGGTTTAATAAGAACAAATTGAGGTTTTTTACACTGCACAACACCACAAACTCACCATCTCCATTGCGTAGCATGGTGGAAGCAGCATCATGCTGTTAGGATGCTTCTCAACAGCAGGACCTGGACATTTTCTGACACTTGGGGGATAAACTGAATGCAACAAAGCAGGGAAAGCCTGTAGGATGAACTGGAACTTAAGAGAAGACTTATATTGATAATGATTCAGTTTATAAAAGCAATAAAAGGGTAAACATCCAATGAGGTGAATACTATTTAAAGGCAACGCATTCCCTTGTTGCAATGATGCATCAGTAACAGTAGTTTAGAAGATTTACAAGACAAAAAACAAGATAACCAATAACATGTACGCTGAAATTCAGTGACTCTTCCTCTAATTTGTCTTTTATTGTGAAGTTAAACATCACCTTTCTATATAAGATACCGATCTTCAAGCATTAACGCTGAGATGGAACCTGCTCTTTCTTCACAGCAGGTCACAGTGTCGATGTTTCCATGTAAGCAAGTATAGGTGTGAGATCGAAGCTAAAGAAAACCTCCTCTAACAAGTGTTGTAAAGAGAGCCGGGTGACTGCAGCTGGAGGGGCAAGCTTTTCTCCGCATCAATCCTAAATGAGTCATAAATTATGAATCCTAATCATCAATAGCTGTGTGGAAGGGAGCCCCTGTCACGTGTGAAACTTCCCCGCTGAGCGAGACGCATGAAGGTGGTTCATCCGTCACATTGCTGTCGTTGGAGGTGTGCCGCACGGCAGAACAAGGTCATATTACCGACATGCTCGCCCCCCCTTACCCCCTGCAACCCTCACCTAAAGTTACAGAAATGCTGACACAACCACCAGAACGCTCTGCAGGCCTTCAGCAGCCGCCGTGACACACTCATGTGACATTTGCTTCATGGGGCCACAGGAGAATTTGATTTCCTGCAAGCCAGAGCAGGGAAAAGATAAGAGCAGTTAAGATAATCTCTTTACGTAACACTATTACCGTTCTGTTAGGGGAGACTGGCTGAGCAGGAAGAGAAAGATGATATTATTGTAAAATTTAGCTGCCCAGAAAACAACCTTAGGTTTGTGTTTAGTTATTTTTTTTTGTGGAAAATACCCCCCTTGTCAAACATAACGATTGATCAGATTTCTCTTTCACTTTCAGAAGCCCGTCATTGATTAGACGTCAACCCCGCTGTTTTCTCATTTAAAGCTGGGCCCGGGATGAACAGTTCTACATTTCAAAGGGAAACGATGAACTAGATTTGTACCTTTGAGTTCCGACAGAGGGAGATTTCACCCAAATCCTTCTTCGACAGTTTCGTTTAAGCAGCACTTTTAAGCCCAGATAGGTCAATTTGTAGTCAAATATTTAATCTTATAGGAGGAGGCTATGGACCGGTGGTTAGAGAAGCAGGTGTGGGACTTAAAGCCTCCCCAAAACCGATCCCCACTGTATAGTTGCCCAGTGCAGTGCTTACAAGTGGATGTGTGAAACGCACAGAATGAATGAACAAAAAGAAGAAGCAAAGATTAGAGAACAATCCAACTAGAGAAAACATTTGTGCAGCAAAACTTTTTTTTTTCTTTTCTACTTTTCTGCCTTATTAAAAATAATCTGAAGACCCCTCAGATTTATCTTGTGACTCTTACAAAGGGCATGACTTTTACGTTGGAGACCACTGGACAAAACTAGCACCACATCGAAGTGATACTGCAGCAAAATAATCATGCATCAGTATTGCCAATCAAATAATCCCACACTGAGTAATTTATCAGCATGTTAGTATTATGAATGGGTTTTTCTTCTATCCTTTTAAATGATATGAGTATCCCCCTCTACCACTGATCAGACTGACTAATTCTGCTGCTCAGAAATCAGTGAGACAAACATTACTGCATCTATCTTTTGATCCCAAAAGCTGAGTAAAGAGGCAAGATCTCTGTGTGTCTGTGTCTGATGTCTAGCAGGTGCCCTGCCAAAAATAATGGAATGAAAAATTAATTGATATTTGTCTTTGAGTGCGGCAGGCTCGTTTATTTTTAGGGTCATCGTCCGGTGGGATCGTCTGAGAAGGTTTGATGTCTAGAACGAGGATGCCTTTGTCTCATCTCCCCCAAAGCAGAAGAATAAAGAGTGAAAACTAAAAAGGCAATCACGCTGTTCACGCAGACAACCCCCCCTCCGTTCCCGAGTCCTTTACGTCCGTAGAACTGTGCGAGCGTGCATAGGCTGAAAACGCTTCCACAGATGCTTTAGTGACGGAGACATATGGATGTGTACACTGAGGGCCCCATCCTGCATCAGTCAGTCAGCCTGCAGCTCGCTAACCTGTCTGAACCAAACATGATGTCGAGCGTGCAGGCTGCTGAACAGATGTTCTGCTGCATGTCTGTTTATGGTGTTTTATGAGCTCGGCTTGTCCCCGCGGTCCTACGCTCCTTTTAAGCATAATTCATGCTCGTGGCCAGTAGTGGTCAGCAGAGTTTTACACAAGAGGCTTGACCTGCTTTTCAGTTTGTGTATGTAACGTGTCTGTTGGTTGATTTTTGCTCGTTTATCAAATTAAGGCCAAATATTAATCCAGTAGTTCTCTCACTTTTGGGATTTATACAGCCCAAATCAAGAGTACTGACAATCATTTATATACTGGAAAGTCATTATTCACTTTTTATCAGAAAATGGCATAAAAAATAATAAATGTTATTTAACAAATAAAATTAGTTTTTAATGGTGTTTGTCACGCACCATGGGGTGAATTATTTTAGATTAGCTTCTGGGGAATTCAGCTTTAATTGTGATTATTAGAGCTGAAGGAATGCTTAAGTTAATTGCCCCTGACCAACAGATAAATACAGTAAACACTTTTCTTTTAATCATTTAACTACTTCAATTATTTTTCAAGCAAAAAAAGCCAAAAACATTGCAGGTACCAGCTTCTTAAATGCGACAAATGTTTTGGACTCTGTTTGTGGGACCAGTTTACTGACGAGTAAATTAATTGAGAAAATAATTGGCGCTTTAATTGAAAATGTAGCCCTCATTATTCAAACTAAATCAAAGTTTGAATTACTTGAATATTTATGTGATGAAATTTTTTATAATGTAGCGGCCGCAAAGTCCTTTTTTGAGGAAGTTAAACACTGAAGGTCAAATTATGGGCCTCGTGCAGTTTGAGCAATAAAGAATAAGAGAGTTTAAAATAACTGAAGCAAAGCATCAATAGTGAGCACTCCTTGAGAGGCTTCTCTGGTTTTTGAGACATTATTGTGACTCTGCATCAGAAAATAATTTTACAGTCAAATAAATTATCCAATTTATTCCCTGTCCTTACTCTGAATGCATGCTTGCAACATGCAATTAACAAGTGTGGCTGTGTAAAGATGGATGGCGAACAGTTCCTCAAAAGTGAAGCCAAAGCAAGTAGAGCTCCCCCTGGTGGTTGGTTGCAGTATAGGTCATTAGCTCCACCTCCTCCATGTTAGTGGATGGGACTTGGATCAAACTTAAACACTAAACTACACATCAAATAAGTTTGATGAACGGTTTCTGTGGGGGTACATTGTCCATACTCACACAGTCCGGATTATACCAGTAATGCAATGTGGCAATGATAGTTAAAATGTGGACAAATGGACAATCTCCCCAAAATGCAACTTTTAAAAGAGTCTAACTACTAAACATGGCATGTGACTATACTCCTATACTTCTATACACAAGTTAGCTCACAGCCCTGAGGATAAAGGTCATGTTTCATTGCTGCCATACACAGCCAGAAATAGATATTTTTTACAGCAGACTGTTTGACTTGTCACACCAAGAAAGGTGCCAGTGAATTAAAGGCGGTTCAGTTCTGTTAAGTGTTAATCTAGGCAATGACAGTGAACCCACGTGCACAGAAGCAGGTAAAGTGTAATGCAGCCACGGCTGATATATTTGTGCTTTTCCTACTGTGAAAATCTGGAACTACGAGATATGCGAATATGACACTTAGAAACAGGTAAAAAAAAAAGAAAGAAAATCTGCTCATTAAATGTCACATTAAACGTTTTTTGTCTTTTCGTCTACAATGCAGCAGATGTGAGTGACACATGCACCGTGCAGGGCTCAGGGGCCTCAAAGACCCTTTGATTCTCTGCAGTGATCCTTGTCATGTTCAGCGGTCCTCAGGAGAGTCTGAACATCCAAATTGTGGACCTACGGTGGGAAATACAGAAGTGGAGAAGCGGACCTTTTGTCTTTTCTAGTGCTTTTTTAGTCGTTTTCTAGCAGCATTTACAGCATCTAGTAATCTCCCATGTGTATTTGGGCAAAATTAACCTTTTATATCAGGTCAGGAGGTTTAATAAATTCAACTTAAGTCTCTACATTAGTGAATCTTTGGGATTATTCTATTTTCAGACAGCATTTGCACACATCACCGTAGCTTTTCACTGAAAAATAAAGGCAGTATCATGTATATTTGCCGTGATTTACATAGTTTTACATGTGTATTGCTAGAAATAACCTGTACTATTGGTTAGTCTAATTAAAACACACCCAGTTATTAACTATAGTGTGTGGACGTTCTGAATTTAAAGCTCCTCTTATCGCACTGAAATCAACGTGTCTCTAAACATCTTCTTATCCCGTGTGTCACACCATCCTTCAGCTCACTTGTGAACTCTATAAATAAACATGTGCTGAAAGAGCTGTAGATGCGCTGCCTGCTAATTCCCGACTCTGTGTGTTGCATCACTGTGCCATTTGGGCTTCACTACTCCTGCGGCTAAGGGAAAGAACTCTTTAACAGTTTCTGACTTTTTCCAGTAACTTTCCGAAAGTTAATCCCATTGCAGGGAATACAGAAACGTTTTGCAGTGCTCCTGATTCAGGCAGCTGATCAGTACAGCCTGTTCCCACATGATTAATATTAGACTGCCTCCTATTATTACAGCAGACTCAAAGTGTTGCTAATCACTGATTGCAATGTTAACATTTATATTCAGTGATTACATTTAATGACTAACTCAAACTTTTAGAGACAGTGCATTTAAATCTTTGCCTCAAGTTCTCCTCAAAAGACTCAGATTGTTTTAATGATTTATAGAGAGGGTTGGTGTGGCTGCATTTATACACTGCCTGGCCAACTTTGGGCACATAATGTTGCTGAACCTAGGCCCGAGCAACTGCAGCAACCCCAGATCATAGCACTGCCCCCACAGGCTTGTACAGTAGGCACTAAGCAGGATGGGTGCATCACTTCATCTGCCTCTCTTCTTACCCTGATGTGCCCATTACTCTGGAACAGGGTAAATCTGGACCACAAAATCTTTACGCTCCAAAGCAAACTGAAGCCTTTTTTACCAGTTAGCCTCACTGATTAGTGGTTTTCTTAAGGCTACACAGCTGTTCAGTCCCAATCCCTTGAGTTCCCTTCGCATTGTATGTGTGGAAATGTTCTTACTTTCGCTATTAAACACAGCCCTGAGTTCTAATGTTGATCGTCAATCACGATCAGTCTGGATTTTTTTCTGACCACATTTCTTCCTTGAAGACGATGGTTCCCCACTATCTTTCCAGTTTTTAATAATACATTGGACAGTTTTTAACCCAATTTTAGTAGTTTCTACAATCTCCTTAGATGTTTTCTCTGCTTGATGCATGCCAATGATTTGTCCCTTCTCATCTTTTCCACAACCAAAGGATGTGCCTTTCGACATTGTTGTTTAAGAAATGAGTAGCTACTGATTACATTAGTTGGGGTTAAATAACTTGTTCCAGCTGAAAGATAATCACCCATGCTGTAATTATCCAATAGGAGGCTCCTACCCATTTGCTAAGTTAAATCCAGGTGGCAGCTTTTTTTTTTTTTTTTTTGGCCAGGCAGTGTATTATTAACAAAGTTAAGGGCTCACATAATCTTTATACTGGCAAGAATCATGATTTGGCAAAGGAATAGAGAGGAAAACATTCATATTCTGCCAAATCCAGACTTTCTGCCACTGATGAGGATAATACAAATTCAGTGAGGCACAGCTTACGTCACTGGCTTCCAACCCTTTGTGCCCATAAACCATTGAAAAAAAAACCTTGTTTATGTGTTTGTATGTGTCTACGAAATAGGGGCTGAACGACTTCGTTTTTTTAAACTTGGCTATTTTGTGGTGAAAGTCAAGTCGAAGTCGCTGCTGATGATGTCACTAATAAAAACACAGTAGAAAGTAATGCTCTTGACTTGAATACATATTGTAGCGTCTTACACAAAGGAAACTACTGAGGTTTTTCTTCTAGGTAATTGAAGCTTGAACGCGGGCTACTGTCGGCTGTAGCCCCTGGCAACACTATAACCACCATCACCATCAGTCTGACACGTCTAATATGCGGCTCTTTCTCTGCAAACTCTTAACTCTACCATAACTTCTATCTCTCGCATGGTGCATTCACTGACATCACGGAGAAAATACACGCTCTACAACTGCAGCAAAAATGTCAACTAATAGAACTGAATAGAACTGAACATAAACACATAAGCTTGTCAATACTGTGCACTGCAGATATGTTTAACCTACTGTTACTATCAGTAACATTTAATAGAACTCTACAGCATGTTGTAAGATGGGATAGTGTGGACAGAATGATGAAGTGTTATTCATCCTAAGCCTTTTCTGTGTATAGCAGCTGAAGGTCTAATAACTTTGACAATGAAATTCACCAGCAAATTGTTGATTTGCAGCCTCCTTCTCTCTGTTACTGCAGGGCATTTGGTGAAGTTGTTAATTGGCTGCTGTCAAGAGGATTTGGACCGTTCCTCTGCTAGCTTTAGTGGTTGCCTTTTCAGATGAGTGCGCCATGTAGTAGTACTTTTGTTGTATTTCAGGATTTATTTTCCACACACACGCAACAACCCACTGGGCTCATTACCTGTCTTCTCAGATGCGTCCATATTGTTATTGTCACGTGATCAGCGACTAGTGGCCTTGATGCTTAAAGCATCATGGCACAGCAGTGAAGTCGACTAATCAACTAGTCTTTTATTTTATACAATCCCTACTATGAAGTGTGTGAAGTTTCCCAAAAGGTGGCTTAATTTATACAATAATGCTGCAGGGTTTGCAAGTGCAAAGCATATATAAGCAACTGTGAATCCAACAAAACACACGAAACAAAGCCTCAGATCTTTATCCACATGTAGACATAACCAAGAGGGAGTAAGTTAATACTGCAGATGGTCAGAACACTTGGTTGGACTTGCCATGGGCCTTTGCATGTTCTACTTTTGCCTTGCCTTCCTCCCTCAGTCAGACATAGGGAAAAGTAGATTATTATTAATATTTCAAGTATGCACAAATTTTTGGTCATGTCTGTAATCAAGCTGTTATGCTTGTATGCTGAGATAAGCAAATTATATTTGTGGGAATTAGTGTATTGAGGGAAATGCTTTAACAACTTGAACAAAAATAGTAATTACAGACAAATGATGCACTGTAAATAGATAGTGTAAATCTAATGCTTTTTCATCCTGGAATCTGACTGCAACTGTATGCTTTGGTCGAAAAAACAGCTCTCTCCTCAGTGAGCCGTTTTACCGCTCCCCTTCACTCCTGAGAATGAACTCCTGTAACTCCGCCCCTCTTCTCAGGGAGACACGCCCACAAAGGACCCCGGGTGGACGTAGTGTTGCCTCGGAAACCGTTTGGCGTATCGTAGAGTACAGCAGCGTAGCGCTCAGACGCTACATACAGAGTACACATAAAAGCTTAATCCACAAGCAGTAGAAACATAAAACCAGATTTATTTTAAATAATACGCCTGTGCATTATACACTCCTGCAACTTTTTGCATGTGAGATTTTGAGCCCAGAGCAGATTACATGCTAGGACCACTTCTTGTTGATGCATATCCGATCCCGTGAACACGGAAGGAGGACGTGGTTTAAAGTCGCGTAGGGACTGACAGACTGGGAGAACGATCTAGTTACGTCACAAATTAGCGAAACATTACATGGCTAGCCAAAGGACACATTTTCACTCTCAGACCAGGCATAACAGACTGTCTAACTTTTTTTTTTTTTTTTTTTTTTTTATCAGATTACATCTACATTTGTATCAAGTGCAGTGGCATAATGTACAACCGGTGTAAAATGATGTGTTCTGTTTTGTTCAGAAGTGTTCTGATGAGGGCTGAGAAAATAAGAACTAAAAGCTATTTTAGCAACCAAAAAGAAATGAGTTTAAACTATGTAGTGGCCTTAAAAGTAACAATACTGCACAACACACGTCTGACCAGAATACATACGTCATCAGAAGAACCTTTAAAGCTAAATGGAAATCAATAAAGTTGCATCATGCTGCAAAGAAACAGAGAAAACCTGAATTCCTCATTAATGGACATATTTAACTGCTGTCCTCGCTCAGCCATCACCATGTGAAACTTTGGCCACCCTCTCGTTTGTTAGCCTTTTCTGTTTGACTGTCATGTCTGTGAATCTGAGCCGCCTCTTTATCTAAACCTTAAAGTCCTGCTCCACTTCTGAAGAGCCCCTCTGACTCTTCTGGCTGCAGCGTTTTAATGAAAGCTAGAAATGTGTGTCAGCTTTAGTCTGCAATATGTAAAACAAAAGATCAAAAATAGCACACAGTTCCTAAGGAGTCTCTATGGTTTTAAGACCAGACTGCAGCTTGAATATCCTTACATCACAAAGTTAGTGGAAGAACAATAAGCAGTCAGAAACGTTGGGAGGAGAAGAAGATGCCTCGTTTCACAAGCTCACTAATAATAGCTGCGAGGACAGGGGCTGGGGGGCTTTATGGGGAACTTCAAAGAGCAGGTTTTTGACTCTCACAGAAGCCTACTAAGAGATAAGAATATCCATCAGAAGAAGGCTAGCAGTTATGACCAATATGCAGCTAGATATAGTACACATTTCTTTGAATCACTTCAGATGAGGAGTGCCGTCAACTATCCGACCCATCTATTATCTACTGTGAATGTGGAGACCATGAAGTACACCAGTATGTACAATCGGGAGAGACTCATAAGAAGAACAAAAAGACTGAGAAATGCTGAAATACGATTAAACTTAAGCACTGGCAGGAAGAAGATCACCATAGGAGGTGGTCTTATAAAGGAGGTGCTCCCAGTTAGAAGAAAAACTACCCAAAGTTCAGACACTGGTGTTGGTGACAATGAAAAAGTATTCCTGAGGATGTGAGGAGGAAAGCTTCTGGTCTGGGTGGTTTATACTGAAGGAGGCCAACATGGAAATGTGACTTGACAATTTACCAGGTGGTTCAGGTGTAAGTAAGTGACAGACCCGTGGATCTCAGAGATAGTGTGAAGTGTGCTTGACTCCTTGACTCTGCATCTGTTAAGCTTCATTTATAGATTATAGTTGTCTTTTATCTTGAGCAGGTTTATAATGATGCCTGCTTTACTCGAGTTTGAGCTGCAAAACCAAGCTAACTTTTTAAACCAAGTTAGCTCCTGTTGCAGTTAAGATATGGTAGGTTGCAGAAGGAAAATATAAAGTTTTGGGTGAGAGGAGAAAATGCACGAGAATGTTGAGGACTGCCTTTTGAAAAACTTGAAAACTTTTTCAGCATTTGTATTTTAAGGGAGCAGCGTCATAATCTCCTTTTATGTTAAAGAAATTTGCTGTTTCAATCCACTGCAGGTTTGATATGCTTTAATATCCTGTGCTTATTTCAACACCTCTAAATAGCTCGGTTGGTGTTAGACCTGTCTGTCAAGTTTGCAGAAGAGCACTCATGGGTGTGAGGCCAGAGAGACAATATTAAATCCAAAACTAGCATTGCATTATTCATGGCTCGAAAGACGTTCATAAACGGTGCAAATGATGCACGCGAGGGCGAGCAAACAGCCACCGCCTCGTTCAACAGCCACATACCACGGGATGCGGAGGTGCCAGTAAGCAACACCTGTAATGTGACTCACTGTAACATTGAGATCACTAATTTAGCTCAGATATTCACTTCAATAAACCGAAATATGAGCTTGATGTTAATGTTTCCTGCGCTGACCTTTTTCCTCCAATGATCCATTTCACTTCATCAGACACAAGACACTTTATTGTCATTGCAGGTTGTACAACAATATTATATCCAGACTCATGTCCTTGCACACAAACTCTAATTACAAAACAAGGCCCGTTCTCACATTACAAACCTGTATTTGTATTTTTATCAGCATGAAACTATGAAAATGTACAGTTTTGTTTGAGCTACAGCTTGATTAGAGGAAAGATTTTTTTGAAATGTGTGATAAAACCAACAGTGGCGCAAGATATGGTCTGGCTGTGAATGAATGTTATTTATTATCTGTAATATTTTATCTTGTATGTCCATTTTTGCAGTTCACTGAATGGAATTAAGTGCTGTACCCTCTCAAATCCAAATATCAGCTGTTTTTCTATTATTTAATTATTTTAGACATGTTTCAAGGGTTGCAATAGAGCAAATCTAATATGACTTAAGTCTCTAAAGTCTGTAATCTACAGTAAGATGGTGGTATTGATTGGATGTGTCTGAGGTATCGACAGAGGTGATGATTTCTGGTTTTACGCTGCCACCTACTGTAAATTTCCTGGAATCCAAGCAGATGCTTTTTTAATTTTTTTTTTTTTTTAATATATGTATATATATTTAATCAGCTCAGTAATAAATTACATTATTAGAATCTTACAGGGGTCATTTGATCTCATCAGTCTGAAGCTACCCACAGATGATGTTGCTGTGTTTGTCTTTTCAAAAATCTATTCTGCCGCATTTAATTCTGCATCATCAGTGAGTTTCTGTCGCCGTTGGTAATATAGGTTTCGGTAAAGGGCTGGGATTCATTCAGAGGGAATAACTTGTGTCGTCTTTAGGGATCATAAAGCACACTGGTGCTGTGATGTCCAGGCATTTCCTGTCTGTTAGAGATGCATCTTCCGCCCTGATGCCCTTGTGGTGACCACTGTTGTCGCTGAGGCCCTCGGTACGGTCTTACAGGCGACAACCTTTCACCATAGAAGAGACAGCATGTGCACCAGCACTTAAGGCTGTACTTCTCAGTTTCCTGTTGTTCTTTAATGGTAGCAGACAAATAATGCTCCCAAATATCAGCTATAACATGTCATGTTCCAGTTTGTTTAGGGTATAATTATGCATTATGCTCCCAATATACACCGATCAGACATAACATTATAACCACCAACACAATATTCTGCTGGGAAACGTTTGGACATGGCATTAGTGTGGATGTTACTTAGACATGTTCCACCCACCTAGACCAGATCAGGCACCCCCACCCCATAGCAATGGCACTCCTTGATGGGTGCAGCCATCCCCAGCAGGATGCAGCCTGACACAGGCACATCACACACAAAACAGTTTAGGAACAACTATAAATGTAAAGTGCATTTACTGTATTAAAGTGCAGTTATATTTGTGTTTACTACATTTTAAATTTAATTTCATCAGCTCATAAGAGGCTTGTTCAAGTACATTACAACCACACATCCAGCAGCATCATTTTCTCACTGAGAGGCATTGTGACAGTTACAATAAAACAGGCATCTAATCAACGAGGATCTTTCTCACCATCGAATCATGGCTAGACTGAAGGTTTCTGTGTGAGCAGTGCGTAACACTCTGTGGAAAATTTGGATCAGTTGTTTCCAAAACACAGTCAGGCAGACCAAAAGTCACCAGGCCATGAGAAGATCAATACATCAATCTTTGTCCACTGAGACATACAAGAGAACATCCTCACAGAGACTGAAATAGCTAAAATAAAAGTCCTGCGAGCAGAGGTCAGTGTAGCAAGTTCTCAGAGGATGAGGATGGAATCGCTGAAAACACTTCTCTAGAGAGGAAATAAGACCGACAACAATTTCACGGTGAATTCAAGTTTGAAATTTGAAGCAGAGCAGAAGGGCGTACGTATAGAGAGACAAACTGGAGAGAGAATGATACAGCAGAGAAAAATGTTGGTGAGAATCTTGAATCCTCTGGATTTGGACACCTGCCCCAAAATAAACTCCACCACCAAGCAGATGCTGCGCTTCATTCTTTGGAGATATGGTGCACCTTCTGGTTTGAATGTTTGCACAGAAGGATTCACACCGCAATAAGATAACGAGCCCAAACATACAAGACCTTCAGGAACCTCCACAGGACAAAAGAAGACCAGGGGGGTCACCTGACCAGAGTGCTACTGAACACTGACACTGAGAAATCCTACTGAGAAGTAACGCTTTGGATCTGATCTGAGTCTGTGCAGCTGCCACTGAAGCAAACTAACTCTGCTTAGTTAAACTAATATTTGCATCTGTAATTTAAAAATGTATTACATTTCAAACAAACGCACTGTAGCTTGGTGGTCTCAGACGTCATAGGTCTATTTAAAATATACACTCACTTGCAAGTTCATTAGGTACACTAGTGAAAATAAATGCATACTAACGAGGCAGCCCTGCACTGAATATAGCTTCATGAAGGTTGTGGCATTCAGAATGAGTTTTAAACAACTTCTGTAGTACTGTAGTATTGTACTGTAGTATTGAATCATGTTGTGCTGTACTGACTAGTTTCTATTATTTTGACACACAATTTTAGTTAGTCCGCTAAATAACAAAAACAGCGCCACAAACTACATCCTTCTAAATGATCACACAGTTGATTTACCATCCTCCTGATGCTGTTTCAACATAAACTGAACTTCATAACCTTCATGAAGCTCAGATTTAATGCAGAACTGTTTACCTTAATGAAGTGCGAGTGAGCGTTTATGCATATTTTTCTACACTATATCCGTGATAAAGACTGTAGACAGTCCCATGTCCGTGTTCTGATCTCAAATTCAAACTCAAATGCCACATATATTCGAATGCTCCTCCCCAGTGTCAATAACGCACATGCAGGTCTCATTCTGATAGATGGACGGATACTTTATTGATCCCATGGGAAATTCAGTATCCAGTAGTGTCGGTACACAGAGACGAGATGAAGATCACGAGTCAGCACGCCCTTGAATACAGTATTAAGTACAAAAAGATTATAAAAAAAAGATTATATTACATAAAATCTTTATCTCAAAAAGATTAGATTACATCTAATCTTTTTAGACACCACCCCCACTGTCAGCTATATAAACACTGATCATACTCTGTAAATATCATGTAAACATCCTGTTAACACTGCACATCGTGTAGGACAAAGCATCGTTATACTGTATACCCGCAATTTCTGAAGCTAATACACTTCTAATTTGCATCTCTGGTTAGATGCCAACTGTATTTCATTGGCTCTGCACCTGTTCCTTGCACAGTGGCAGAGAAGGTGAATCTAAGTGGAGGGCACTGCAATAAAAAAAAAAAAAAACTAGCTCCACCTTGGACAGCTTCACGTTACAACATTTTCCTGCGGATCTTAAGCGATTTATAAATTTAGCTGAATTAAACTTAGACTCACTGACTGGTAGGTTGCACCAGTAAGACGTCATGGTCAGACAGTAACTCCCTGGAAAGGGTGTAATATTCTCGCCTGGTCTATAGACGATGCTAAAGGCACGTCTCTTGAGTTGGAATAGCATCTTCTGAAGAAGGACAGCCACCTTTAATGGTGGGTTTGCAAGAGTCACAGCTTGTTGAGGCAAATTCTACCAAAGAAAACAATGTGTTGGGCAGATGTCCAACTATTGTCTCTAAACACCAATGCAGGAATTCAAATAACATGACCAACCATGTAAGGCTGTACAACCAAACCTGCTACCAGTAGACCATCTGTGCAATACAACAACAGACATACGACTTTCAATTGTATTTAATTTTCTATTTTTAGTACTTATTTATTTCCTGTGTGTCCTTAAATTCTCTTCTGTTGCAACTCTGCAAATTATCTTATCTGATCTTTTCTTAAGAAGGGGTTTGTTTACTGAAAAACTGAATGCTGTTTAAATTTCCACAGAGAAGCCAAACCAGTAGAGGTTATAGGTCACCACTTTACCAAAATAACATACACCGATCAGGCATAACAATATGACCACTTTACTAATATTGTGTAAGTCTCCAAAACGGTTGTCACTCATCAGAAAATGGACATGTTCCTTCTGAGGGTGTCCTGTGGTGTCTGGCAACAGGATGTTTGTGGGGGGCCTTTGGGTCCCATGGGTTGAGAGGAGGGGCCTCAGCAGATCAAGCTTGTTCCAGTACATCCCACAGATACTTTTTCAGTTTGGGAGTGAATTTGGAAGCCGGGTCAGCACTTTTGTTCATGTTTTTTCAGTTGTTCCTGAACGATTTTTGCGTGTGTGTATCTGTGTCAGGTTGCATCCTGCTGGGGATGGCTGCTGCCATCAAGGAGTGTCATTGCTATGAAGTGGGGGTACCTGGTCTGGTCTAGGTGGGTGGACATGTCTAAGTGGCATCAACATGAATGAATGCCAGGGTCAAAGGTTTTCCCAGAAGAACAATACATTGTCATAAGATGTTATTTACTTCTCATGTCAGTGTTTTGCCTGATCAGTGCACACATACTGTGTACGTGTGTGTTTTGGAGGAGGAGGAAGGCTTTACTCGGCTCCGCCTTCCTCCTGTCAGGCAACGTTCAGGGCTGAACAATGGTGCCTCAGCCCTTGTAGCTATGGAAACTCGTCGATGGCAACATCCACCAGTCTGTTCTGCCCCCATCCTCATAGCTACCTCTCAGAGGTGCTGACTGTGTGCAGCTGGAGCCGACAAATCATACGCTGCAAGATGGCGATTGTGCGACTCGTAGCTTGTTTCGCTCTTTACACCAGCTTCGGTAAGTTAACTCACCGCATCCTTGTCTCGGGAAGCCGTTGTTAGTTAACAAGCTCCGGCGGCCGTTAGTTAAATCAAAGCTGTCGTTACGGAGCTAACGGTGCAGCGGACGTTAGTTAGCTTGACACAAACAGGCTGCCAAATGTCAAGAAAGCCTTATTGTTGTCTATTCTAGTATTTTAACTGTCTTTTGTCTTCTTTTTATTTTTATTTTATTTTACACTGAAGCAATGGTTAACATAAAAACAGAAACATTATGTCGCTGTAAAAGCAGCTTTTTAATCTGCCAACGTTTCAAAATAAAAGCGTCAACGGTTAATTGCTTCATAATAGAAACGGGTTAGCATTAGCTAGCGTGATGCTCACTTATCAGTTTAAAAACGAGTAAAACAAAAGCTAGTCACATGGTGGAGACTTCTGGGTTATCAGAAATAAAAGGCCCGCAAGAGCATCACATTTCAATAATCTACTACACATTTAAAACATCATCTATTACTCAGATATAGTTAAAGTTGTAATTGCTTCTGTCTAGTTCTCATCACGTGTTGCATGATGATGGTGAGATAACAGGGAGGCAGGTGGAGGGTACCAGCTGCAGATGATGTCTAATTACATCTGTATATTTGGGCTGATCAGATGACTGACATGTTGCATCCACCCTCCCCTGCATAAATTAGCAGTGTAGTGAGTGCGTGAATAAGTGTTGAACTTTTAACCCAGGATCTGTGCAAACATCAATCAAATGACTAAGTGGCCGAGTGTCAGAGCTCCATTTGTCAGTTTTGGTTGTACAACTCATCGTGGATGCTCTGGGTAAAGTTTTACACGGCCCTCAGGTTTGAATAATTGATAAGAATGAGAATTAGCATTGTTTAATTCATGAGTCATATAATTGGAGACACACTGGTGCATAAACCTGAATTATTTTCCTAAAAACGAGACAAAATTAATGCTTTCTGATGTTTGTTGTTCTTCTGGTTGGGATTTTGGACTAAGATCCTTGAATATTTCCCTTTTATTAATGTTTCAGATTGAAAAAATAACACTATTCCACACTGAAAGCATCACATGCAGTGTATAGACTGTCATAATTCATATGACGTTTGGATTATGCTCACAATATTAACATGATCTGCTTATTAAAACTTGGATTTAGTCTATAATGCATTCAGATTGCTTGTTTCAGTCGAACAACAAACAAAAAAAAATAATTTGAGAAGCAGGAAAGGGTAAAGGAGGGTACTAGATATTTTAGATCAATAACTTGATCATCAATAGTGTGGAATAGTATTAATTCTGTATTCATATACAGTCCGACACATTTTAAACAGACAGGAAAAGCCAGACCGCGGAGGCAAAACAAACTGGAGCTGTGACGTTTTCTTCATCTGTTTCGTACGTGAGGCTTTCAATTCACGTGTCTCTTTCTTAGATTTCCCTCAAGCGTTTATGACAACACGACTTTCTCAATCTAATCTATCCGAGTGGATTAGTTGTTATTCCACTGTCACTCCAGTATGCCGCGAACCCCTGTGGTCCTTGCTTCATCCCTTTGCCTTCAGCATATTTGCAGCGTCTGCACTGGAATGTCTGGGAAAAGGCTTTTTATAGATTCACTGGATCAACAACTTTTGTTGCAGGGTTGGGGACGGGTGGTTGTTTTCATATTTAGCGCATAAGAGGATTGTAGAATGTGGCTATTTAAAAGACGGGCTTCTCTCAGAACGGGCTATAGACCTACTTTGTCTATGCATTACAATAACAGAGGGATTAAAAATGAGCTTGCTTTCCTGCCAGCGCTGAGATTATTTTCATAATTTAGAAATATTGTCCTCTCTTCAGCCTACATTGTGTTACAAGAGGGGACCAAGCATTGTTGTCTGGATGCTTTTATTCTAAGACTGTATTAGTAATTAGTTACACATTGTCTTGTTAATTGACTGTGGTTTATTATTTCCCACGGCCTACTTTTTGTTTTGTTTCAGAAGAGACGAGAAGAACCTCTAACGGGTTAAAATTATGACTAAATTAAACGTTGTGCAATGTTTAGTTAAGATTTTGTGACGTGCAGCCCAAGCATCAGTAATTGTGTAATGTAGATAAAAAAGACTGACAACGTTTTATTCTTTTGTGTTTTGGCCAAATGAACATGGGGGCAGGTGATGTGTAATAAAGGTCATCTCCAAGGACCTTTTGTCAGAGGGCTTATGAAACCAGCAAAAGTGTCTTCTGTTAACATAGAATAACACATTCTTACAGTACATGTAGTTGTTGTTGCGAAATTGTGAAAGGGAATAGTGAAAGCTGTTGTAGGTGGTTTAATACAGATTTAATTAAATGTGTAATATTTGATTTTCTGAAAACCAGTCCTCCCACCCCCGCGCTGTCTTAGCCGTAGAAGAAACAGCTGAAATAGCGGTTTTAAGGTCCAGTTCAAGCAGATACCGAGGGAGTGTTTGTTGGACGAGTTCTCCTTGTGTCTCTCAGGATGTCCAGTCACAGCTGGGGTAAAAATAGCCCCTGATGTACGGGGTGGGAAAGTCAGCAACGGCGACGGAAGCCGAGACCTGGGAGTCAGATCTGATCAACGTCCGCAGCTGTGCTTATATGACCGGACGCTTTGGCAGGACCCATGTTTTCATCACTTTCAGGCCGAACGTCACTTTTACGCTAGCTCCTCTTGGTTGACAGTCACACTGTACATCTCAGGGTCACTAACAAAGGCTGCTTTTGAATAGTGCACAGTGCCTCAGGCAAACAGGAGGGGACATCTTGTGCATGGGTATTATTGTCTAATTTCAGCCTTCGTTTGAAAGCCTTTATAGTGCCCCCACTGGGAGCAGGAATGCCTTTATCACTCAGCATGGGCACCGTTAGTTGCTCTCGTACCCAGCAATTACTGCATTTGGAAGAGGCACAGACACAAAGAGTTAAGTATAGGCTACGACTGGAAGGCAAAAACATGCTTATTTATCCATAGAGTTTTAAAAGACATACTATTGTATTGTCTGTACATTTGAAACAGCAATTTTCCTAATTCGTTGCTGCTCTGTACTCCCCCGCTCCCCCAAATTCACATATTTTTTGCCTTAATTGCCATTATAGTGGCACATATTTGCCAAAGTTGTGAATGGCGCCTCTTACCATTAAAATCTGACATTTGCAAAATAACGCTGATTGCTTCAAGCAATTCATTCAAGCGCAGAACTTAAACTAAGTGCATCTCATGTGCTGTGTTTATGCCACAGGGAAACCAAGATGGCTGATTAAATACGGTTCAAATGTAAACACATTCCCTCTGTTAAGTTATTTTTGTCCTTCTGATTTGATTTGCGTAGGGATTTTAATAAATTATTTATTTTGTACTCTCGGTATAAATTAGTGTCCCAATTTAGCTCCGACTCTCAAACCTGAAAGAATGCGTGTACTCTGTTAGGGTGTAAAGCTGCTAATTAACAGTGTTATTACAACTGAACGTCATACATCTTCATCAAACCCATCATTTATTCCTGGGTGAGTAAATGTTTTAAAGCACATCGGCCCAAATTTGTCGGAGAAAAGAAACGAGTGCTCTCTGCTCTAATGGGTGACACATCATTGACCAACTGCAGCTTCCCCTCAGAGGCATGTCGTCATCCACACACTGGTGAGATGAAGGGAACTAGTGATGCAGACACTCGCGTTTTAACAGCTGTGTTTTAGGAAAAATGCAGGATTTCCACTCCCATTTGTGTGCATGGATATAAACCGTCCTTTCGTTTTGTCTTTATTCTTTTTGTTCAACTTGAAGATAAATAGTTAACATTGAAATCATCATAAATATTTCAATAACTAGAAAAACCCTTGATTATAAATGACTAAAGTCTATGTGACGTTTACCTCTCCAGACCTGGCTGCAGTGCAGCGCTGGCACAAAACCTCTGCTTCTGTCTTGAAATAGGACAGTGTTACGCTACTAAGCTGCCTTCATTTGCCAGTTCATTAGGTACACAAGTGAGAGTCCATTAATATCTAACGGCACTGCACTAAATAAAGGTTATGGTGGTTTGTAGTACTACCCCATTTTAGTCAGTAGGCTAGGCCAGTTGAACAGCATCAAAAACTACATTCTTAAAATGATGATACAGTTGAACTGCCACCTTTCTGATACTGGTTCAACATAAACTGAACATTATACCAGCCATGAAGGAGGATTTAATACAAGACTGTTATATTAAAATGTGTTCATTTACTGGTGTACCTAATGAAGTGGCAAGTGAGTGTATTTCAAAGGCAATGAGCTGGATTGAAGCCAAAACAATTAAAAAATGGGTCGCTCTCTGTATATTTACAGAACTTGCTCTCTCTTTTCATGATTCATCGCCAGTTAATTATAATCTAATTAAGCAGCACAAAGAAGTTAAATAATAAATATTTCTTTTCATTTATTCCAAAAGCCTGTTGCGTGCAGGACACATGTTCATTAAACTGTTGGACTTTTTGGCTCCAGGCGTCAGTCTTCTTAAACAGAAATGGGAAGTAATTAATGGGATATATTCACCCCTGAATCACATCCCATGGCTCTCTGTGTTTATCAGTCTAATCCACTGTTTATTAGGCAACATGCCCGCTTGATAATGTCTGCTAATGAAAATGCTTGTGTGCAATCAGGGTTACTCTGCGTTCAGTGTCTTTCCTCTCTTGTTTTTTTTCTTCTCCACAGGCCACATTCCATCATCGCTCGCGGTAATCCTCCGAACCACAGACAAGATTGTGTGGGCAAATGAGTTTGAGCGTAAGTTTCTGGGAAATCACTCTAACCGATTTAACCAAAGTACCTTTTTTGTTCCTGATTTGGACTCTCTCTCTCCACCTCTCACGCGTTTCATTTCCTTCACAGCCATCGAACTGACCTGTTTAATAGAGTCCATCTCAACAAACAACCCAAGGATTGAGTGGAAAAAGATTAAAAACGGTGTCCCCAGTTATGTGTATTTCCAAAACAAGATATCAGGTAAACCTTTCTTTCTGAAAAACCCACCAACCAGTAGGCCACAGCATTTCAAAGCACTGTCTCCGGACTTGCTGCTTAGCTTAATGAATGGCACCTTGAAAGAACTTGGCTCTGAACACTGTTTCTGAACTGTGAAGTCTCACTGTGTGTTTGAATGAGCTATTGTAAAGAGTTTTTTTTCTTTCTCAAAAAGGGGACTTGGAGCACAGAGCTCAGCTCAGAGAGCCAGCCAACATTCTGATCTTCAACACCACTCGATCCGACACCGCAGAGTACCGCTGTGAGGTGGCCGCCATCGAAGATCAAAGGGACTTTGATGAGATACTTATTAGTCTTGCAGTTAGAGGTATGGAGAGCAAACACTGAGCTGTGATAGCACCCCACTGACTGGCCCATGACTGATTAAGATTTTACATACTTGTAAAGGATTAATATAAAAGTATACTTCACTAATCTAAAATTCGCTTTCTTTTCCTGAGAAAGGGAAACACACTCATAGGATTTACTCTCTTACAGAAGGTTGGATGATAACACTGAACACTGTATCTATGCCTTAAAAAAAAGCTTCAGTCAAAAGCTGTCATTGTCACTGTAAGGTTGCCAGGCTGGATCTTGTGGTAGGCTAAGCTAAAGGCTGCTGGGACAGAAATCAGAGGACTTGAACCCATACTGCAGGCTAGCAGGTTCTGTTTACCAGCTACTCTGAAGGGGTGAAAGGCAACATTACAGAGAGACTTTAAAACTCTGTTTACTGCTTTAGAAAAAGGTAGTGTGTCCCTGTCACGCAGAGCTCTGCAGATAAATGTCTGGCTACCTCCTGTAGCTGTCTGCTGCCACTTGGCTGACCTGCCACGCCAGATGGGTTGGTAGACAGAGCCACAAAACTATCTATTGCCTTGACAATCCACACACAGAATAGTCCTGAAATCCTGCAAGTGTTAAGGATAGTCGTGTAGTTAGTCAATTCTGTCTTAGGAAAATCAGTCATAGCTGCCAGTGCAGTAGTTCTTCATAGGACACTGACTGGTCTGGATCTCTGTGCATCACCAACCAGCGAGCTCATGACTTTCTCAAGAAACCTTGCAAGGTGACCACCGGGTGGCAGTGTCACAAATATATATAGGAACCCGAAAGATAGGGTGATGGTGTGCTGCACTGCAGGTTTGCCAGTACTCTGAGAACCACCACCATGGTCTGGCTGACAGGAAAAACCCTGAAGGTGGCTGCATGTGGCCTAAATAGATCAGACTGAAGGCACACCCAGGCACACGGCTCTTTAGTTTAGCCACGACCTCACAGCAAATGTAAAATACACAACGATGATACAAGTCGGTCCTCTTACAGAGGCACTAGTCTTCTCATATACAGTTGCTCCGTGAAAGAAAGAACCTATAATTCTGGCTAATTAATTAAGCGCATGAAAAAACTCCACCTGTTCTTGTTGCTGAAATGTTACCCCTTTAGTATTAGTACGAGTAGAACTAGTAGTAGCAGTAGTAGTAGTGACATCAGTAATAGACTGTGTAAATGTTTTTATACCTGCCGTAGAGTGATGTGTGTTTCTTTGTGTGCAGTGAAACCTGTTGTACCTCGGTGCAGCGTGCCAGAAGCAGTCACAGTAGGAACATCAACAGAGCTGCGATGTCTGGAGAACGAGGGCTTCCCTGCTTCCCAGTACCGCTGGTTCCACAACAGTGAAGAACTTCCTCAGGATCCCAAAAACAACGCCAAATTTGTCAACTCTTCCTACAGCATCAACCCCGACACCGGAGGCCTGGTAAGACAGACAGAAGACATGTTATTCTTACATCTCTTTGTTTTTAGAATCAGAATCAGTATTTAATATGAATATACAAAAAGAACTGGTTGTAGCTGGGGCCCTTTAGCATCATAAATACTCAGCCACAGCTTGTAAAATATAAATGTAAACAGCTTAACATGAATAAATCCTATGACTGGTAGCAGGATTAATCCCTATATGTAATGACAGCCTAAGAGGAAGCTTAAATACAAACATATGGCTTATGAAAGGAGCATAATGCTGCATTTAAAGCCTAGCAGAGGTATTTATGGTTCACATTAAAGATATAGTAACCAGGTAAAAGAGTTTCAACCAAACACATTATCAAGTTCATAGAACAAGCAACACCACATGTTGCATTTGGTCGATAGTGCAGTCCTGTGTCAATGCACTGAAAGTTTTCTAAAAATGTCTCCGCAGAAATTTCGAAGGGTGAGGAAGGAGGACGCCGGCGAGTACTACTGCCAGGCAAAGAACGATGCAGGACATGCACAGTGTCCCCCACAAATAATGGAAGTCTGTGAGTGACATGCACGCACATGCACAGTCTTGTAGGCAATACTTGAACCTGAATACAAACTCAGGATGGTGCAACAACAACAACAAAAAATAAATACATAAATACTTAAAAGCTTGGCAGACCACCTGGAAAACAACAAAGTGGAAACTGGTGATTTAGTCAAAAAGACAAATTTAGAAAATACAGAATTAAGGTTATTTTGCTCAAGGTCACAGAGAGAAGGAGAATCTCCTCACATTACACCGTGGACAGGTTGATAGTGTGTCACAGGGCCAGCGGTGCATTGAAGTGAGGTAATGTTTAATGGGTAACAGTGAGAAGATTTCATCTAAACGTCTCACTGATGCGATATTTATGACTCTCACAAATTTGCCTCGAGGGGTTTTACAGTCTGCACGCCGTGTAACACCCTCTGTCCTTAGAGCCTCAACTTGGACATGAAGAACTCATAAAAAAGAAATCTCTGGAAGAGCGACTGAGAAGGGACAGCTCTTCTAGGACAGACATCTGCTCAGAAACACAACACGGATGAGTTTGCAGTACAGAGCTGAACAAATTTTAATTTGGAAAAATAAAGAATATGATCTGAGAGAACATCGGGCAGCTTTGATGATGCCAGCCTGACGGAGGCTTAGACACAAACACAAAGGAGGAGCACGCACAGAAACACTTATCTGCAAAGTAAACAAGAAAGCATTTTTGTTCTCAGCTCCCAAGCAGCAGTATTCCAACAGCTTGAACCATTCGTGTGTTCATCCTCCCATATTAAAAATAACTTCCATTTGGAGGCAGCAGAGACACAGTTAAATCACCCAACCGACACAGCCCCAGATGACCTTTAACTTCCCACAGAGAAAGAACAGTTTTTTCTACTTAGCTTCTTAACTAACAAAATGTAGAAGCAGGAACTGCACGCTGAGGAGGAACTCCAGAATAGGAAGCAATTATCACCACTGTCTCAAGTTATTTGTCACTAAATTGTTCAAATGGATGAATCTGAAAAAGAATCTGCTGCTAATTAAATATTAAAACAAACAGAACTCAGTATTTTTTATCATTTGTGTGCATTACATTTGTTCTTTGTAGTAATATAGACCATATATACATATATATTCTTTTTATCCATGATTGTTTATTTATCTACAGCTGTCTTATTCAGTGAGATAAGCTTCCACTAAAAGGATTTGTTTCTGCATTTGATATCTTGACTTTATAGCTGGCTGACATTTATTATGTCTTAGCTCATCTGTCTCTGTTAAGACTTCTTTGTGTCCCCTTCCAGATGACGTTGACATCCTTGGGATTTTCCTCAAGTCCTTTGGGGCAGTGCTTATATTCTTCTGTTTGGCTGCTTCCATTTGTCACTCCCTTAGACGTGGATGCTTCCACAAAAAAGGGCATAATGAGAATAAGTGAGTACATGCTGCGGCCCTGAATAAGGACAGGGGCAACTCTATTCATCTGCATCAAGGATTTTGTATTTTATTCATTTTTCCTTTTTATTTCTTTCAGCTACAACTGGCCAGGACAGAATGATGGCGTTGACTATGGCGATGCAGATGAGGTAAACAACTGCAAAGCACACACAGCATTTATTTCACATCTAACTCGTTTCAAAGCAAATTATACTAATTCTCTACTTTTTCACAGGGTCATTTCCGCCACAAGTCTTCCTTCGTCATTTGACTGCTGACGTAGGAAACGAGGCAAACACTGTTTGAGGTTAACTTGCAACAAAAAGGCTCCAGGTGGTAAAGTCTGAGGTGTAACATGGCACATTTTTCTCTGATGCACATCAAAATCAAATCAACCAACTTGCCAAAGTAATTTAAATATTATTTTGTGGCACAGTTTCATTATTTTTTATAATGCCACAGATTCTTTAATTTACTTTTGTTTGTGTTGATTTTCATTAAATAATTTTCCGACGTAATTTTGTTCGTACAAGAAAAACCCTTTGAAAGCTGTGAAATTTGATATTTGGCCAAGTGTCATCACAAAGGTCACTGTAAGCTGCATCCCAACACCGTTTTTTGGACAAATCCTCTTTTATAACTGTCAAACTTTTTACTGTGTACACTGAACTTGTTTTACAAAACTCCTTTACGTTATCTTAGTTCATAAGATACACATATTCTGTGTTTGTTACATGCAGAAGAGTTCAAAACTTGTTTTGTATATACTGTAGTTATACAGGCAATAAGTAGCAGACTGCAAAAAGCTGATGAGGCACAATTTACCAGTCTTTTACTATATTTAGAGGTGATGATAACAAATATGTACAAGTACAAATTTAACCATGGATTTGAAAACCATATATGCTGCAGAGTCAATATGTACTAAAAAGGTGATGAAGTATGATATTTTAGAGTGCTGTTTCTGTGTATAAGTGACCTTTTGTGCTTTACTAATTATTTTGAGTATTGGACATATTGTCCAGGTCGGACTCAGTATTATATGTATATAAGTACATACATTTTTTTTATCTTTTACTTTTCATTGCACTCATACCTTATTGTAAATACTGCATAAAACTGTTTGTTGGAAGTATATTTACAGTATTTACCGTTCAGTGTGTATCTGCAGTGTTGAGCCCATCCGTAACAACAGTATGTCATTTCAGACATTAGTGTCAATGATTTGTGTAACAACTCAGGAACTGTTGTTAAATGTCCACTGTTCATTTGATATTAATGCTGTATGTTAATGTTATTTTGTTACTATTAAATATGTTTGAACTGTAATTGTTCTGAGTCCCCGATGTTTTGTTTTGAGAATTTATTGTCTGATTCCATCGATGTATGATGTTGAGAAAGGATCAACTATATTAAAACAAACATTTAATAATAAAAATACTGAGACTCCTTTAATAACTCGTCTCTGTGATGGAAAAAGTATTAAAATACTTAACTGAAAAAAAAACCCTGTAAAAATACTACATGAATGAGTCATGAATTTAAAACTGTGCTAAAGTAAATACACATGCATGTAAATAATGTGGCAAATTAGAAACATCATTTTAATGCCGTTGCTGGTTGATCTGGACAGAGTTTATCTACTTTATCTGTTATTGGTTAGTTTAATCATATATCTTATTACGTTTATCGTATTCATAACTTCATAATTTTTATGTAAACAAAAAGATGAAGGTACAGCAGAACAAAAAATGACAATGGTGGAACTAATGCCATCGATTAAAATTATCTTCACATAATTAGATATAAATAAAATGTGACAAGTTTATAAAAATTGGCATCACAAAAATGAAACAACTACATACTATAAACAGGACTACTAGTATACAAGTAATAGCTCAACTGGGTACATTTAGTTTTGATATTTTAATTATATTTAAATACAATTTTAATTTAGTAAAAACTGGAAAGCAGCGATGTAGTATTCCAATGTAACATTTTTATATTGCAATACTATCGCTTGAAGAGCCTAAACTATTTGTGCTCCAATATATCTGGGTAAATTTACTAATTTACTTTCAACTATTGTTCTTTATTCACGAATTCAGACAGAAAACCCTGAAGCAACGCGGATCTCTCACTTCCGGCTTTATTTTGAAAATCGCCACCCGGAAGCAGTTAAGCTAATGCAGGTAGCGTAAGCTAACGCTACATCCTGATCGATTGACAACACTCACCCGTTTTCTCTTTCAGAAAAACAAACATGTAATATATTTATTTGCGCAGCGAAAATCGTGTGTCAGTTTCAGACTAATTCGTCGCCGCTGTTGACAGTTTATTGTCCGCATTAAGTTGAAGAGAGGACGAGGAAAGAGACGGCTAATTTGCTGATGGACATATTATTGTGCGTTTTCGTACTGCTGCTACAGTCCGTATTGCTAGTCTGAGCATGGACATGTAGCTAATGTGGAGTTTTTCTATGATTTAATTCAAGACTTTTTTATGTCTGACTGTGTGCTTTGTGCTGTGAGAGGGAACTGAGCTCGCGTCAACGCCAGAGGCCTTAATGTGTGGCTGTTTTCTACTTTAAAAACACATTTAGCAGGGCTTTGAATTAGTTTGCGCTAACAAGTCAGAGGAAAGATAAGGGTCGACTTACATAAGATAAGAGTTAGCCCAGACGTTGAGTTATCATGAGTTTCTTTAGTTTTGGTCAAAGTGCTGAGATAGATGTGGTCCTGAATGACGCCGAGACGAGGAAGAAGGCTGAGCACAAGACTGAGGATGGAAAGAAAGACAAATACTTTCTTTTCTACGACGGAGAAACTGTCAGTGGGAAGGTGAACGTCACACTGAAGAACCCCGGGAAGAGGCTGGAGCACCTGGGCATCAAAATTGAATTTGTCGGACAAATAGGTAACTATAAATACTCACAGACAGACAAAGATGAATCATTTCTACGTATAAATTCAGTTTATTATTTAACACCCAATGCAAACATCCTCCAACATGCAGAATACATACATAAAAAAAATAAAAGTAGGTTATTTCTGTCCTTTAAAACAAGATATAGTGCTTTACATAAGACCTTAGAGGTATTAAGACGAGATTAAAAAAAAATTAAAATACATATATATGGCAAATCCTTTAAAGGAACTGAGCTGGAACAGACCACAACATTTCTGGGAGTTTGTTTCACATATTTGGTGTGTAGAGAGAAATGTTTATTGATGCTTCTTTAGAGGTTACACCTATTGAATCGCACAACATCTCATTCAATCAAAACACTCTCGACTGGTTGCCAGGTTTTCTGTAAAAGCCTTTCTGCGTATCTTCCCAAAGTTCAGTACGCTTCATGATTCCTGTGATAAATCAGATGTTCTTCTTGGATTTTCAGAACTTCAGAGTCAGTTTTCTTACCAGCAGTGAGACGGTTTGAGCGTTGTCTCTACACGAAGAGCACAGCTATGGGGGCAAATGAAATCTCTGCATTTGAAAGTCTTTGTCAAATGTCAAATCAACTAGAGAAACTCAAAAAGATAGTAGCCTGTGATACTGGAGGAATATGTGAGATATCATCTGTTTAACTTTGGAAAGTAAGCACAAAAGTCCCAGAGAGAAATGTCTTTTGACTCAGCACCATTCAGGTCTTCATCAACCGTTTTAGCGTTTTAATATTTTTTGGTAAACAGGCAGAACAGGACAGAGGTGATTCTTGTCCTGGATCAGCTGCATCTTTACTCTGCAGACGCTAAATTAAATGTACCAGTCTGGTGTTTTTTTTTTTTTTATTGCCTTTCAATAATGAAGAGAAGGAGCTGTTTTATTTTGTCTCTATTGACGGGACAGTCTAAAGAAAAAAAACTAATAAGCTGGAGAAGGCCTCTCATTTCTTATCGGCACATTCGAGTCACAAGTTGTCAGCTTTTTTTCTAGGTCTGTAAGAGGCGTCCAGAAAAAACACTTTAAACACTTCGTACCACTGGAATAAATTGTGCTCACTCTTATCAGTGATACCAATAATCTGTTTTCTTTTGAACTGGCCGACCTCAAGCAGATGGCTCCCCTATACGAGCTGTGTTCTGCTTAAAGTTTCTTCTTGTTAAAAAAACAAATCACCATCACCTTGGGGTTTGTTTTTGAACTTGAAATAACCAAATTATGCATCCTGATTTCTAAATATTAATTCAGCAAAACAAATAACAGTTATCCTATATCTTGTAAATAACTTTTGTACAGTTTGGAAAGCACAGAAAATGTTGACAGAACTTCCTGCCTCTCTTCTGCAGAATTTACACTTACTTATCAAAATCAGTGGTGTGTTAGATTTGTCTCATCATTCAGCTCTTCCCTGTAACGTCTTTCTGTTGCAGAGCTGTATTACGACAGAGGAAACCATCATGAATTTGTTTCCCTGGTGAAAGATCTTGCAAGACCTGGCGAAATAACTCAGTCACAGACTTTTGACTTTGAGTTCACTCACGTTGAGAAACCGTACGAGTCCTACACAGGCCAGAACGTCAAGCTAAGGTACGTTTGATCATTCACTCTTCTCTATGCAGCGCAATGAGTGACACTTTAACGCGAGTGGCATGTGGCCACATTTAAACTGAGCTACTTTTTACTTTCATTCTGGGTTTGTTTTTGTTTTTTTTAGATATTTTCTTCGTGCCACAGTGATAAGAAGACTAAATGACATCAGCAAAGAGTTGGACATCGTGGTCCACACACTGAGCACCTACCCTGAACTCAACTCCTCCATAAAGATGGAAGTTGGAATCGAGGACTGTCTCCACATTGAGTTTGAGTATAACAAATCCAAGTAAGACCTGCAGGGATGCAACAAACTTTTGAGACATGGCAGCATTAATATTTATCTGACGGGGTAAACACACGGCACATAATCTTATAAGGACTGTAATAATTAACCAATTTGTTGCGGAAATGAAGTATTGTAAAATAAACAGACGTACCAGAGTAACATGGTGCATCTATAAAGATTTCACATCATTATTTTACGCTATCATTTAATTATTTGAATATTATCGATGTGTAAAATATTAGTGAAAATAGCAAGTGCCCTTAAAGTGTCTTATTTTCAAACATAAGCAGCATGTATTCACATTTAAGAAGTTGGATTAAAAACGTTCTGTTGCAGTGTAATGCAACTTGACATTAAAACCTGTCTTTACTAACCTGCCAGACTCATTCTCAAGCCGTTTGTCTCATCTTTTGTTTTCCAACAGGTACCATCTCAAAGATGTCATCGTGGGCAAGATCTACTTCCTGCTGGTGAGGATTAAGATAAAACACATGGAGATCGACATCATCAAACGTGAGACAACCGGCACCGGTCCGAGTGTGTACCACGAAAACGACACTATCGCCAAGTATGAGATCATGGACGGAGCTCCGGTCAGAGGTAAACGAGTCGCATCCACCATTAAACACATCAGTAGAGATAGAAGGTGGTCTTAACATATTATAATGTGTTTCGTGTTCAGGAGAGTCCATCCCCATCCGATTATTCCTGGCTGGCTACGACCTGACTCCCACCATGAGAGACATCAACAAGAAGTTCTCGGTGCGCTACTACCTGAACCTGGTGCTGATCGACGAGGAGGAGAGACGCTACTTCAAACAACAGGTGAGGGGGGAAAAAAATGAAACACAGTAATTTTCCTAATAAATTAGATTAATGTTGTTTCTTTGTTCACAAATAATCGTAAAATCCAGAGTCTGATTACAGTTTATAGTCGGACTCCCATTGGCGGCTTTTTAGCTGATTTAGCATCTTTAGTAGGAACCTATATAACCTATGCACCATCAGACCATAAAGTTATTAATTTGACAAAATCCTTCATAAACTAAACTGAATCTATAAACGTGTCCTTGGACAAGAGGTTACAGTGATTCACTTACAACAGCAAAGGGATTAAAAAGCTTAAAAATTACCTCTCATAAACGTAAATCTTCTGTTTTCTCCCGCTCTGCAGGAAATCACACTGTGGAGGAAAGGCGACGTGGTGAGGAAGAGCATGTCCCACCAGGCCGCCATCGCCTCTCAGCGGTTCGAGGGCTCGGCCGCCTCGGAGAGCGCGCTAGAGCAGGCCGCGAAGGAGGAGAGCGGGTAGAATCGCCGCCACCGCCGCCGCTGCCCCTTCGCTCGCAAGACATCCGGAGAGGCAGCTGTTTTACTTGTAGCTGCTGCTGGTAAAAAAAAAAAAAAAAAAAAAAAAAAAGAGGGAGGAAGAAGGCAGACCGACCGACACAACGGTAAAACTGAACAATGAAACAGTTTGCATGAGGCATTCAGAGTGGCTCCAGGCTGCTGGTCTTGTCCTTCCTCGCCCACGCTTTTTGTTTTTTCTTTATGGGAATCAAACTAATCACCTGTCGCTGATGTCCGCTGAGTAAAACCATGTGAAATTATTAAATGCCCTATTGTTTGTTACCTTCTAACTCTTTTTGGGATCATTTGATTTCTAATCTGTTAATTATTGTAAATGACTCATCGTGACGTTTATATATATATATATATAAATATATATCTCAGACATTCCACATTTAATGAATGCATTCCTAACATTGTTTATAAGGTCAAGACATCTGAGATAACTTTGCACTGCTTTATCTTGCTGAGCACATTTTTTTTTTTTTTGTTTGTTGGTTTTTTTTGAGTGTTTGCGCGCACACGACAGAAAAAAAAAAATGGTGAAAGTGGAAACTGGAATCTCTCGCTGCTGTTTGAGCGAGAGGCCTAAAGTATTAACCCATGTGTTTTGTTTTTAAATGTGTAAATAAGACCAGTTGAACCTGTTCCAGCTTGTGTACATTGATTATGAACGACTACACGGCTACAAAGCGACCTCCCGCGTCCATATGCTTTACCTCGGCATTCCAGTGGTGTTAGGGAAGGCTGTCAAAAGTGTTTGTATTGAGGTCCGGTAGTATGAAACCTTCTCTATCGTCTTCATTAGAGACCTACAAGTTGTGCCTACGTGTGTCGAGCAAATGGAGTCCTCCTGCCTCTAACATAATTTTAGTCTTTTAACCAGAGACATGTTGCAGTAGAACTATCTATCTTTTGCATAATGCTAACCGATTACTCCTTGTCCCCGAAAGTCAAATAAACTGATGCCAAATGGAAAAAGAAAATGTGACTGTGTTGCAGAGAACGAGTGAATTTGTTCCACCTTAAACACACATGGACACAGAGAGAACAAACGCTTTTCTACTACAGCACTAAATCCTTTGTTTGTGTCAAAACAGTGCAAGAAATGTGTTAATTGTGACCGTATGATGTATCACTTTTAACAAAAATGTGAAACTGGCGCTTATATCGGACCCTTTAAAACTAATTTGCATCTGGATAACAGACCAGACGTTCCCAAACAAGACCTCACTGGGAAGAAATTCATGTTGATTTCTGTATGATTGAATTGTTAATACACGGTGCATTGTCTTTCATCCTCAGTTTCCTGTCACACTAGCACCCCTCCTCGTTGTTGTGCATTTATTTTATTGTTATTAAGGGGCAAGATTTAAAATTGCAGGCTGGAATCACCAATAGAGTGAGGACTAAAGCCTCAGATTTCTTTTGGGGGGGTATCCACTCAACCAGGTGGGCTATTGAGCCGCCCTCAGTTCTCAGAAAAGTCAGTTAAGCAGTGTGCAAAGTATCTTTTTGATGCAACACCTGAATGTCACTGAAAAGTTTTTCCTTATTTTCTAAATTGTGAAGCAACAGGCTAATCAGGTAATTCCACACGTCCTTCTCGCTAGCAACGCATTCCACTTCCTCTTATGGGATACAAAGGCTGCCCCAGAGTTTTTTTCATTGTATTGTAAAAACAAATGTCACATTGAATGGGAGTAATAAAACCAACCCTGAAGTTATCTCGAGTAAAAAAAATGTCCGCACTAACCAATACTTTGGATTATACTTTATATTCTTTGTTGCATCTTACGAATCCATCTCCTACGCCGTGGGTCTCGTTTCCCAAACAAAACGAAGCTCGCAGATTAATTTGATATTTATTATTATTAACAAAAACATGACAGCTGTTACATAATTACTGGTTAGCTCCTGGGCGACTCTCTTCACAGCGGCTCTTTGTCCTCCAGACTCTGGATAAACTCAAACTCCTCTGCAAAGAAACAAACCGTCAGTAAAACAATGGCGTGATCAAATAGGACAAAAGTGTGTTGATTTGTCTTGTATGTACCTGCAGTGAGGGGTTGGACAGAGAGTCTAGCCCTTGTAAAGAGCGCCATGTCCTTCAGGGGCCCCCCCTTAGCGCGGTGCTGCAGGTGGTACTTCTTGAGCTCGGACAGAGGAAGAAAACGCTTCATCATACGTTGATACTTAACATCTACCTGAAAGAGAAGGAAACAAGTTCAACACTCATGCTTCATTATCACAATCAGTATCTATACTTCTTAATGTTTAGTTTACCATGCTCCACTTGGGGTTGTCTTTTTTGCTGCTTGCATCATAATGAACATCTTTCTTGTCAAACTGAGTGTGGTCCACGTAAGCTTCCTTCACAATCTGGGAAAAAAAGGAAATCCAGCTGAGCATCACGCCCGTCACGAGTTTAATTTAAAGAGAGAAGACAGACTCACCTTCATGACCCCTGCTATTCCTGGATCCTTGCAGTTGCTGTGGTAAAAGAAAGCCAGCTGCCCTTCTTTCATCTGCCTCATGAAATTGCGCGCCTGCACACGACACACACAACTTATTCATTATTTTCTCAAGATGGTGAGAGTTGGCGAGCTGCTTCCTCTCTTCAGATGAACATCTTTTCATTGCCAGGTCGGGTTTTAGTGGCTCTACCTGATAATTGCGGACGCCATCCCAGCAGCTGGTCTGATCAGGCAGAGTCTTCAGATCCTCGATGCCAAACTGCAGAATGAACCAGGAGCATTAGGCGAAGGCAGCCAACTCACATTTTACTTTTTTTTTTTTTTCTAACGAGGCTTGGTACCTTCATGTCGATGCCGTTCTCAAAGCGGCTCTCGGGCTCAGACTTCATCAGCCAGCGAGAGAACTGCGGAGAATCAGAGCTCCCCTTATCTTTTCCACCAGAAGCTGCAGCTTTCCTCTTCTCGCCAGCTGAAGACAAGGTTTCCCCGCCGTCATCTTTGCCTGTGTTGCAGAGGTGCTTGTTAGAAAACTACATCAGATAACAGGTTTTACATTGTGGTTCCAGTGGCTTACCTGAACTTGCAGTTATTTTGCTCACTCTGGCCTTTTTCTTTGGTGGCATCTCTCAGTCTGTAAAGATTAATGATAGGTTTGGGTCATTTGATGCAACATAGTGCCTATAAAAAAACTATTAATCTTTTATTGCTTTGATAAATTGAACTGTGGTCAATTTAATTTCTTTCTTTTTTGTTTTTGACAAGTCTTGTGGGTTAGGGTAGAGGCTAAGATAAATAAAATGCAGCAAAACATAGGGAGATCCTGGAGCACAGTCCGAATCAGAAAGACTTAGGAGAAGATTTATTTTCCAGCAAGACAAGGACATTAAACATTCAGCAAAACTCTCAGTCATCCAGGTCACGGTTTATCCAAAAAAACAAAGACAAGTGGATTAGTTAAGTTTTCTTGATTTTGCAAAATTTAGACGCTACAAGAGGATGCTTTCAATGCCAGTTAATGTCATGCAAAATGCAGTAAGCAAAACAGTTTCGCTTGTGCCATTTCTGTCTCTTCATCTAATGCTTGACTGACTCCATCATGTTGAAATCAGGTTTCTGTGGGGTTCATACTAACTCACTTTTTATTCTTTCCTGTTACTTCTTTATGACTTTGGTTGTTTGTCTGGGGTCGTTGTCCTGCAGCGAAAAATAATATAAAATATGGAGCAACCAGACGATGTGGCACCTATGTGCACATCCTTAATGTTCACATGTGTGTATAGATACTGTAATGTGAAATTATATACACTGTGATATTAGAAAATAGAACTTAGGTAACAAATTACTTAAAAAATAATAGAAATTGTTTGTGCAGTCTGCATTTATAATTTAAGAATGAAATTAAAGCAGTTCAATGCAACAGTACAGAAGTTAATCCTGTGTGACATGATATTGACTTTATATATTTAATTAGGTTACAATATTTAGTTTTCCATGAATAGACTAAACTTCATCATCATCATCATCATCATCATTTTAGTGTTTCTAATACTTTGTCCGAGCCATTAACCTCCATTAAAAAACATTAAACCATTTAAAAAAGACATTTTAACCTTCAAAAAGCTGTTAAACTCCATTAATTTGATATATTGTGGTTGGGTTACACAATTAATAATCTGTATTAGTATTATGAGAGGAGGTAAATGTGCACCAACCTGTGATTTCCAATGTTAATAAATTATGTAAGCGTTCTTAATTCTGCTTATACTGAGGGCCTGACAAGTGGCGCAGCTTATTAGCAGTAACACGTGTAAATTAAACGCACCTATTGTTACACCTATATGTCTAAAATCATCTTTTGTCAGCAGATAAATCCAGAAAGACTCTCAGGTCTTACCTTCAGTCATGCAGTCAGTCAGCCATTGAAACCCCGCGAAAAAACCCACAACACGTGATGTCAACAAACTCATCGGTGCACTTATTTACAAGCTACTGCCGTTAGCTTGCTGTTAGCTAACGGCTACCGTTGACTGTATATACGACCGTTACTTATCTTACACAAGGTGGCATTTCACAAACCGGAAGCGGCGTTAAGTCTACTGTTGGTTATATTTATTTTATGATAAATGATAGTAAATAAAAGTTATATAAAAAGAAAACTTCCGAGTGGGGGAAGCGTCTCCAGGCAGCCTGCTCCCATCCCACGTTAATAAAACTGCATTACCCAGCAGCATTAGCGGCTGAGTGACATAACGCACCAGTGTGGAGGAAAACATGGCTGCCATCAGACCTCTAGCAAGACTCTCCAGACTGGGCTCTAACATCTGCAGGAACCACTATTTATTATGTTACAAAAACTCACAGAGACGAGGGATAGCTTCGTGTATCGACCGTAAGTATCAGAAAAAAAAAAAAAATCTTGGATTTATGTGAGAAAACCGGAATGACAGCGTTAACTTTGTTAGCTTGCAGGCTAACCTGTTTACAGCTCTTTAGCACCAAACTCGAACATGTCAACTATTATTAATACAAGATAAAATATTTTAGAATTTTTTGCTGGTTTGATAAGACGTTTACCTCGGCTGTCCGTCATTGGTTGGCGTTGGCTCTGTGGTCCTCCAGTCGTGAAGCAGAGGAGGCTACACACCCCCTCTTAACACCGCCCCTCTGGCCAGGAAGGATGTTTGATATGTTATATAAAAGCTGAAGTTCATAATTTAATACTTTGAATCAGTCTTTTTTTTATACATTATATAAGATATATTGTCTATTTATTTTAAATGCATATATAGCCTATAGTTGCATAACTTTGCGTCTGCCTGATTAAACGTACATATAATCTTGTCTGATTGTTCCTGTATGTCCTGTGCTCTTTGTCGACAGCTGCCTATGGACTCACAGATGAGCAGAAGGAGTTTCAGAAAGTGGCCTTTGACTTTGCAGCCAATGAAATGGCTCCACACATGGCAGAGTGGGACGAAAAGGTACGCTGTGAGGAACCACTTTGCACTGAATAAGATCCACAATGTGTTATTCTCATTAAGTAATCACCTGGTGAGATAGACTCATCTAAAGGCAGGTGTTCTCTGTGAGCACCTGTAGAAGATCTGCTGATCTTAACACATTAATACGTCAGTAAATCAAATCTAATGCGTACTGCCATGCAAGAGGAGGCAGGAAAAAAAAAAGCTTTGAAGGATACTATAAACACACAGCCTTAATCGGTGTTAAAGAAGAAGTACTATTAGTTAATAATACGTCTGTGAAGACACTAAGTCATAACAGTCATGGTAAAAACAGAGCTAAAACAAAGGGAACTGGACTTGTTTGGGTTTTCTTCAGTTCTAATTGGCAGGGAGTTGTTTATTATATTTTTAACTCTTATATATATCAGATGCTCCGACATAAATCCAGCATTGGACTGGCTGTACTAATTGCTCTTTTTTTTTTTCTTCCAGGAAATCTTTCCAGTAGAGACAATGCGGAAAGCGGCCCAGCTGGGGTTTGGTGGCATCTACACCCAGACGGACGTTGGCGGGTCGGGCCTTTCCCGTCTGGACACGTCCATCATCTTTGAGGCCTTGTCCACAGGATGTGTGAGCACCACAGCCTACATCAGTATCCACAAGTACGGACTGCTTCATACAGCAATGAAGACATGTACCTGTATTTACGACTGAATGATTTATAAGTGGAGAAGACGGCATTTTTTTCAGATGAAAGATTCAAGAAATACACCCAGATAACCAAATTTACCAGATCAGTCACCAGTTTTGTGACTAATGTCATTTAATTCAATATTTATATTTATAAAACAGAGAAATAATGTGTTCTTCAATTCTCAAACTTACTTTTTGTAATCTCAGTCAAAAGTTTTTGACTGAGATTAAGTTTTTCTGTGCTTGCTAATCTGCTCTTTGCTCCTTTCTTTGCAGCATGTGCGCCTGGATGATCGACACCTTCGGCAACAACGAGCAGAGGGAAAAGTTTTGTCCTGATCTCTGCACCATGGAAAAGTTTGCGTCCTATTGTCTCACCGAACCAGGTCAGTCTGAAAGAACTCGCAAATTAAAAATATAAGAGCGTCTCAGATGGATAATTTGTTTTAGCTCTAGACAATACACAATAAACCTGTGGTCTTTGTTTCAGGAAGCGGCAGTGACGCTGCCTCACTTCTGACCACTGCACAGCGGAAAGGTGACCATTACATCGTAAACGGCTCTAAGGTAATTTAAATCTCTCTCGTGTGGTTTTCTTGACGGTAAGTCGTTTCTCTAAGTTAACCGGTCTCTTTATGTCATTTCAGGCCTTCATCAGCGGAGGAGGAGACACAGACGTCTATGTCGTGATGTGCAGAACTGGCGGTAAAGGAGCTAAAGGCATCTCGTGTTTGGTGGTGGAGAAGGGAACGCCAGGTCTCAGTTTTGGCAAAAAAGAAAAGAAGGTAAGAGTTCACAGTTGATCCACTTTAACCGTTTGATGCCTGTGAGTGTTGGCAGGTAACCACTAGATGGCAGGATTAGGTCACAGTCACTCAGCTCCCTTAAAAACAATCTGTTCTCCAGGTGGGCTGGAACTCCCAGCCGACCAGGGCGGTGATATTTGAGGATTGCGCGGTGCCAGTGAGCAACCGTCTCGGAGAGGAAGGGCAGGGCTTCAACATCGCTATGAAAGGCCTGAACGGAGGCAGGATTAATATTGGTGAGGAGGAAAACAGACCAGTCACAAATATGACAGATATGCTCACAGTCTAAGCTGATAGAAATGTAAGTAACGGTAGGTAATCAGACTAAACTTTCAATGAACCTTTAAGCTACAAGTTTCAGCTTAAATTATGTATGAAAAGTTCAAAAATGATTGAATGGCATCCTTCCTCATATCAGAGCTTGTGCTGCTCCAGTCTACATGTCCCCTAGTTTGCCTTTATCAAACATTACTGTCTCATATTATTCACAAAGTTTAGTATTTGGATAAAGAATGAAAAACAAAACGATGTCACTCATCAGGTTTCCTTTACACCCTCTCTTCCATCAGCTTCCTGTTCTCTCGGGGCGGCTCATGCCTCCGTGCAGCTAGCGAGGGATCACCTGTTGGTACGCAAGCAATTTGGAGAAACACTCTCCAACAACCAGGCAAGTCTCTCTCCTTTTCATTTTCACAGACGTTTCTGAACCAGAGTGTTTAGATTTTAATTTTACATCTCTCTCTCTCTCTCTTTGTGGTGTTGGTAGTTTCTTCAGTTCAAACTGGCAGAAATGGCCACCAAGCTGGTCACGTCTCGTCTTCTGGTGCGCGAAGCAGCGAAGGCGTTGCAGGAGAATCGACCTGAAGCCGTTTCCCTCTGCTCCATGGCCAAGCTCTTTGTCACCGACGAGTGCTTTAACGTGAGTTAACGCCGAGCGATAAGAGGCGTATTTATTTTCACAAAGCAGCCGTCAAGTCGTCCCTTATCGTTGTCCTGTAATCGACAGATCTGCAACCAGGCTCTGCAGATGCACGGCGGCTACGGTTACCTCAAAGACTATGCGGTGCAGCAGTTTGTGCGGGACATCAGAGTCCATCAGATCCTCGAGGGTGAGCTCTTCATCGGGACTTTATATGATTTGTTTTTGTTTTGTTTGTGTAATTTATTTTTTCCTCTTTTTGTTTCCACAAAAGGAACCAATGAGGTGATGAGGATGATCATTTCCCGAAATCTACTGACCGAGTCGTGATAAATCTGTTCCTCCGGATCTCCAGCTGACATGTTATTACAGTCTTCATGTCTGGTTTGTTACTGAATGACTGGCCCTGAATTTCCCTCTGAGGCCAAGTTTGCACAAAATGACAAGAAGTCATGACAATATTTAGGGGAAAACTGTCTGAATTTTTTTTTTTTCTAGTTTAATATTAAAATAGTTGTTTCATTTTTAGCCACAAGGCTCTTAGGCTTTACGAGTCCGGTTGCTGATTCTTGAAATCCCCTGAACATTCATGTAGCACCACCTGCAACACTAAAATAAATAATGACAGAATTTCCATTTATAATTTAACGTCGATGCTAAACTCTAGCATGTCAGAGCAGCATGCCAACATTAGTGTTCAGCTCGTTCAGCACAACTTAGGTAAACTTTTTATTTATGAACATCTACCAAAAGTCTCATCGTTCTGAATTAATAATGCGGTATCAAGTCATGGCACTGAGCATAATGAAATAAACATTTTCTCTGCCTAAACCTCCAGTCGTGTTAAAGAATTTAAATATATAATCAAGTTGTGGTTTTTCTTCCAGAAAGCGTGGCTCCTGTGAAGCTGCTAGTGTGAGTTTTATTTGAACAAACGGCTGCTGTGCTAAAACGGTTTCACTCTGAAAATCACTCAAACTCAAAAGAAGTTTGGATTTTTTCCTCCATCATTTTGACCAACGTGGTCGTTCTGTGTCACCTGCGGTGTCTCTGTCTTCAAAGTGTCCTTTCAGAACGTATTTATGTCACGTTTACGTCATTGATATTGTGTTTTGTGTCGTGTAGCTGCGTTTCAAAACGTCACACTCCAAATAAAATGATCTCAACTTTCCTAAAAAGAATCCGCCGTCTGTTTGTCCGAATCACACTCGTGTGGATGTTTTCTGTGAGACTGTTTGTGTTTACGAGTAAATTAATTATAATTCACGTCAAACACTCCAGTACACTTTATTGAACACTCAGAACTCCATTACAGACGCTACCTGTAGCCTTTCAACACCAATGAACCACTTATTTCTAGAGTTCAACATCATTACAAGAAAACAAACAAACCACGAGCAGATTAACTCTCATCTGGATTGTTTTTCTTGACAAATCTCCTCAACCGAGACCCTTGAAACAACCAGAAACCACCAACGTCATTATTATACTCACTATTTTGGTTACATTCCAGCTAGCATAACAGGCAAAATACTCATAAAGTATTAAAGTACTCTCAGCAGACACCTTGAAACCATACGGACACTGCAACAGCAGGGTGAATTAACAACCCTTAAGTGAACACGAAGCAAACGTGGGTCAAAGAAAGTGAAACACTTGACCTGAATTGTGGGTTTTTGCTCTGAACTGGTGCCTGAGAAAACGTGATCCTTACACAGCCAGGTAAAGTAAATAAAAACGTGTTTATATTTAAGTTATTCATATACAAATGTAGCCTAAATATTAACTGTACACTGTGTAAAACTGAACTCTTCATTATGGTTCATTATATCCAGACAGATCGCCGCCTGAAGCCACAACGCCGCTGGATATAATAACGAAGTTCTCTTTCTAAAGCATGTAATTAAAAATATATTCCTCTTTAGTGAGCTTGAACGCAGCATTAAAAAAGAAACAAAAACGAGGAACGCTGCACGGAGTCTTTTAACGAACCCAAGAGGGAGTTTTGCACAAGCACAAATGAGGTGCAAGGCGTTTTTCCTCCCTCGCAACTTTTCAAGTCTTCACGGAGAAAGTTCTTTCCACTTGAGGGCACGCTCCCTCTGTGTGTCTTTTTTTATTTTCCGTCACAGGGGCTTCTGCTGGCTACACCAGAGAGCCGGCTTGGCTTTGAGCAGGCACCATGACCGCGACAGCTCCCATGCGCGTCAGCGTGGAGGAGCTGATTTGTGGGGACACAGTGAGTGGAGGTGGAACCTGAGGCTGAGCCCCATCAGTCCGTTTGGGGATGGCGACCACGGGGCTCCTGAGAAGCTGCGGAGGGGCCCCGTTGGTCGTGGGAGGCCGCTTGTGTTTACGAGTGGGCGTGCCTCCGATGTTGTAGCCGGGGAGACCCTGTAAAGGGTTGGCTTCTCCGGGTCGCAGCTGGTAGGCGTTGATCACTGATCCCGTGTCTGACGCCGACTTCGGGGAGTAGGGGTAGTGGAAGTTGGGCTGATGGGGGTCTCGGGGTCGAGGGCTGGTCGTTATTGAGGACAGTGTGCCGTTCTTGGACACGTTGTCGGAGTTGGTGTTGCTCTTTGCCCACGACACTCGCTTTGGTGCCTGAGCGTCCTCCCTGCGGCAGATGGGAGAGGAATTTAATCCCTTAAATGCATGAACTCATGCAGAACAGTTCTACGCTAAAACACGTTTTAGTTTTTGAATTGTCCATACTGGCACTTGTGTAAAAATACAAAACCATAATAATCCTTTTACTTCCAAGTAAAAGTCCCTCAGATCAAAGTATTATAAGCAAAACGTTGTTGTAATTCATAAAGGATTTTAACTTTTACAAGACTGACTTACAAATTTATGGTTCTTTTAATCTATAGTGGATTATATTTTACTACATGATCATGTGGTTCCTTCATAATTTGGTATCGTTCTCATGTAGTTGTGTTAAAGGGGAACTAACGTTTTTTACAACCTGAACCTTATTTTTGGCATAAAATACCATCGTTTACTCACCCATATAACTTTTGTGTCGTTTGGAGTCGTTGATATTTAGATTCGCATATATCCATATAGTGGGAGTGAATGGGGCACCGAAATGCAGCCTCTAAATAACACATTATCATCATTTCACCAATATTCTGTTATTATACACTTGTGCTATTCCCCGTTGAGTCCAGAGTTACCCGTTATCATCATCCAGGGTCTGTAGATTGACCTACTAACTTCTGACCTAGACGATGTCCTCTCGGGTCAGCTTGTTTATCTGTAATTTTCTACTGCTAGTTTTTTGCAACATTGCTGAATATTTTTCTGATTCTGAGGTTGTGAATGAACCATAGGATCCAGAGTTACCTGAAGATAACAGGTAACTCCAGACTCAACAGGGAATAGCACTAGTGTATCATAACAAAATATAGGTGAAATGAGTTTCGTAGCGTTTCGGTGCCCCATTCACTCCCACTATATGGATAAGGGTGGATCTAAGAAATGAGGTCCAGGTTGTAAAAAACAGTAATTCTCCTTTAAAGGTCAGCTACGTATAGAAATATAAACTGTGAATATTTTTATTTCTTAATCTTTAATTTCTATTAAAATCACACATGAAAGAATGGATTTTAATTCATAAAAATTAAACTGAGACATAGAGTACTCAAACTATAGTTATCAAGTAGACATATAATGAAATCCAGCATTACAGCACCTACAATCTTCAGTTTTCTTAGTTGTTCAGCGCTGGATTTTCTATTCTCAGGTGTTTCTAATATTCAGCGTTTAACATCAGTAAACGGAGCATTATGCACTTTGCAAAAGTTAGCATTGCATTAGATGTTCCTAATGAAGTGGCCACAAAGTGAAACTCACTTGATCTCGTTGGCTATCTCCTCCTCAGTGTCTCGTTTCCGTCTCAGTATGAATATGAGGAAGAGGACCATTGCCACCAGTCCCACTACCGACCCCAGAGTAGCTGCTGCAATCATGCCCGCGTTGGAAGCTGGGAAACGCAACACCGACTTTATTTAGACTCAATGAGCGCCACATGCAAGTGGTCGTAGAAAAACACAGTGTTGAACAGAGATTCTTTCTTACAGGTGATAACCTCCAGGTTAATGGAGCAGCTGTCGGAGCCGGCGGTGTTGCTGGCTCGGCAGATGTACTTCCCTGACATGCTTTTAGTGAGGTTGCTCAGCTTGAGGGTGCCGTGTCTCTCATCTGCAAGACAACCACATCGTTACTCACACTTCACCATCATTTATTCATGACGTCCAAGCGAGTGAAACAAGTCTACAACAACACGCACAAAAATACACGCTGGGGAACAAACACAAACCTACTGTAACGTTGTAATGTCATTATAATTTAACCTCAGAGCTGGAGGGGGAAGGTTTTATTTGCTTTTTCTTAAAAATACCTGCTGCGGTAACTTAAAGTGGTGTGATTTCTATACAGCGATCAGTCGTAACATTATGACTGATCGAAGTTATCGTCAGTGTGTGGGATTTATTAGATGTTGATGGCTGGACGAGGTCTTCCTGTTCTGCAGTGGCCAGGACCAAAAGTGATCCAAGGAAGGAAAAGCAGTGAATCAGCCACAGGGTCATGTGTGGCTCTGATAGAGAGGTGTCACAACACACAGCGCAACTCAGCTGTTTGGTATGAGGCTGCGTAGCTGCAGATCAGTCACGCTGCTCATGGTGACATCTGTCCACCGCTGAAAACAGAAACATGAATGACGTGTGCATCGCTTATCTGGGGAACATATGGCGCCGGGATGCAACAAACACAGCCTTTCTGTTGCCATGGGAGTGTTCAGATCATGGTTAGTATCAAAATAGCAGCCACACAGATGCCAGGAACCAGGCTTCCCAGAAGAACGTTAAACCTAAACAAGATTGAATCACTAGTCCAGTTGGTGATTTTAATGTTGTGGCTGGTTGGTGTATCTTAACAGCGTTAAACCATTAGTCGCCGATTCGTACTCCTAATCCAGACCATAATCCACCACTGGCTCATTTCCAGTGTCTACTGTATATATCGGTGCCGCTGCTCACGATTCTGCAGTGTTGCCATAAAATAATGTTAGTCGGCAATTGTTGTCGTTTTCTCACACCAAGGTCACGACACGAGTCAACGAGTGTATGCGTGCATCTGCCTCACAATCTGCTCCTCCTCTTAGCACATCTGGCTTTAAAATGTTGTGTGGCAAACACAGGCTACAGTAAAATAAACAAACATTATGAGGGACTTATCACCACAAATCCTCTGAAATCCAATCTTGAGCGTCACACATTCAGCGCGTCTTCATCTCAAGTGTCGCTGCTTTCGCGACAACCGCTAAGAAAACGCCCGCGGCGCTCTGCGGAATCGCAAACAGGCGGCGGGCGGCGTCTTGTTTTTGTGAATGTCGGAGTCAATCCCCGAAGAGAGAAAAGTAATGCAACCCAGGGACTCATCCAAATCATCCCAGATGAAATGTCAAGGTTCACGTTATGCCGGCCAGAAACATAATGCGAGAGACCAGAAAATCCTTAACAATCATTGTGTCCAAACAGCTGCCGTCATCCCAAAACTTAGTGAAGCTTTGAGTTTTGTCTGCACCATCTGCTGCCTCACCACCGGCTCAGGCTAATGTAGGTACGTGAACACAATTATGTAACTTTGGTAATTTAACAAAACGTCTGTTGACATGTTGGTATCACCTGCCTCTGTTGGCTGGGGGGATCAAAATAAAAGCAAGTGCAAAATAAAACAGTTGCGGATGAGTGTGATATGCACCTGTCCCCCTCTGATTATTTAATCCCCAGGATTGAAAACCAGCTGTGAAGAAGCAAACCCAACTGTGGCAGATTAGTAGCATGTCAGCTGACTCTGAGCCTGGAGCGAGTTCAAACCCGATCAGGTCCCAGAGGCGGCAGAGCTGCAGGGGATCTGACGTTACAGTAGGTGCTGCTTCACAGGGAGATGGAGGCATTACTCATATCAAGCTGCCGTCACCGCAAGGTCAATGAGCAGCATCTGTCAAAGCCTTGATGCATGACATGTGATTAATGTAAATCAGCAAATTTTCTATATGCAGCTCATGGTATCGTCATCTACCTCGCATGACACAGGAGGGGATCTCCTGTGCAGGATTAGTTTTCATAATTAATGACAAAAACCACACACATATAGTTCACATGTCAGTAAGGCACATTATTTAACAAATAGGAATTATTGACTACACTAACATAAATTCAGTTTTACGAGGCTAAAGGACGAGGATTTAACAACTGGATTCTCTAAATCTGCATTTCAGGGGAATTTAAGAAACTAAAAGTGGACCGTGCGGGACACAGCTGCCTTTTCATTCACTCATTTATTTGTCTTCATTTAAACAATGCTCAAATTTTTAAAAAAAGTCAAATTAAAACTTCAAAACATCAAGATATTCAGTTTACACTGATTTTAAAATAAAAACAGTTTAAAAGCAAATTAATGTAGTTATTTTGAACTGAAATGATGGTTGAACCTCACATGTTAGCATACAGCTAGCAACTAATTAGTTTAGCCTAGCACCACAATACTAACTAGCTTCATCTCACTAATATTATTAAATATTATTTATTGTTGTTTGAACCCATAAAAAACAAGTTTGGATTAGCAACTTGGTGAGCTCAAACTGCTAATGATAGCCTAGCTGTGTGTTATGCTAACAAACCTACAACTACATAAGCAGCGTTAGCTAGGTAGCTAGTTAGCGTGCTAGCTAGTTAGCGTGCTAATGAAAACTTTTTATAATCACAGCTTGTTGCTTGTACATTTTGCTTTATTTATTTATTTATTTAGATTTACCATGTGAGGTGCTCAGCTAGCTGTTTCCTTTGCTAATAGGCTAAGCTAATCGCCTGCTGAGCCTTTAAAGTTCATATTTTTAGCACACGTGACAAAAATGAATGAATGCAATAAGGCAGCGAAATCTAAAACAGCACTATAAAGATTTAAAGGACAAATTCAACCCTTTATCATAAAAAATATCAATATATGCAAGTATGGAAATGAAGAAGTGTGGGATAAAGCTGTTCTTTTATAGGTAATAGTGTTACTGGGTTGATTTTTATTTCTCCTTTAAAGCTTTTCTACAGCTCATGGATTAATCCAGAAAATGCAACTCCTCAGGATGTGAAGGTTAGCAGGTAAAGGTGAGATGGATCTGGAGGGAAATAGGTGAAAAATGTATGAGTGTAAACCCCTTACCCATGAACCCAAGGACAAGCATGGGCTGGGGGCAGGTTCTCCATTCTGGGTTTGGTTTTTTTTGCAGAAGGAAAGACGGCAGAGACAGTGAGCATGAATGAGAGGTGGCGGAGGAGTGTTACAAACTGACAAGGGGGTGGGGGGTGGGGGGTGGAACAGAGAAAAGCGGTGCACTGTCAATCCCAAATCCAACTTATGCCTCTTAGAGGGGTTGATCAAGTAATGACATGGGGCTTGTTAGATCAGGCACCAGGGTCAACAGGAAATGAGGAGTGCCACGAGAGGATCAGCAGGGGGAGAAGACAGAGAGTGAGAGAGATTGCTGGAAGAGATAAGCAGCGACGGCAGATTTAAGTTCAAGTGTCATCCAGTTATCATACATCAGTGCAGATAAAAAGATGAGTGCAGCGTTTGAAGTCGACGGCATGTGAGAGGGTAAACGTACACATGCGACGTAGGGAGCGTGCGCACGACACAACCAAACCCTGGGTCAGTGCACAATCAGAGGGAGTAGTTTTCATTTTATGAGTCTGAGGACTTTTCTCCTATAAAGAGATGAGGGCTAGAGTTTAAAGCAGTTAAGTCAATACTCAATCAATCAGCCTAAGTCCTGTTGCTCAGAAACAGATGGTGTTTTCTCTTTGAAAACAACTATTTGAAAAATAACGCAAGAAATCATTTTTGATTTTTTTTTCCCTCTCTCTCCCTCTTGCACGGGCGGCGCTACGAGAGGACGCCGCTGCTGTGTGTTGTCTCTGCCTGTAAAGAGGATTTCACGCCGCATGTTATGGCAAGATCGAGTCTGACGTACATTTGGAAGATCCACAGCCGCAATCAGAATTATTCAAACCGCCTTATCCTGCAGGGCGCTCTGCTGTTCTGAGTGCAATTTCATAAAAACGTCAGCCAAAGCCTTGGGGACCATTCAAGGAAAGTCGGATATTTGGCTGATCTTTGGAAACATAAAGCGTATTAGTACTACTAAAGACGAGTCAAAATATACTGTAAGCTCGTTCCACGAATTGACCTTTAAGCATCTCACACCTTTTGTTTTGGTATTGAGGTGCAAAAGCAGCCAACAGGACTAATATTCTTTGGTTTATGATGTTCAGTGGGATTAAGGAACAAAAAACTATTTTAGCCTTGGCTAGTTTCTTTAGTCTTCCTGTCAGGCTGCATACAGCCCCAACAAGGAAACACGTGTACAGCCTTAGAGGCAAACCAAAGGGCAAAAAGTAAGCCATCAAAAAACTACCTGCTTTAGCTCATCTGAAAAGGTACAGGTACACCGAACCGACATCTGAGTCTGGACCAGAAAGTTGCAGCCAACTACCAGCTGCCACATACGTTCTGCGCTTGCATGAAAGGACATAACTCTTCGTATCAGTAGTAGTCTGTAAAACCGTTATTTGTTGGGAGGCTGGCCTCTTCTGAATCATGCTGATCAGCTGGTCCACAGTTTATTAACTCTAGATGATCATGTTGATGTGAAAGAAATGAAGATTTAACACGAGAAGATGATTCTATGTCACTTTAAACTTTAAAACTAGGGCTGCAGATGCTTATTGATGGCACAACACCGTCAGCTTGGCGCAAGTACTCACTCTGCATCGGGGAGAAGAAGACCTCAGACATGGGTGCAGCCTTGGTCCATTTGTACTGCGGGGCTGGTTTTCCATGACTGGACTTACAGCTCAGAGTCACGTTGCCCTTCACCACCGGGTCGCCCGTCATGGTGCACACTGGTGGAGAAGGAGGGACTGGGCCCAGAGCAGACAGTGTCATCAAGTTAACGCATGCTAAGAACGAACGATCACTGACCCCTTATTGAACTTGTACATGTTAGATTTAATCTGCCGCAGTGGTCGTACTGCATGACAATAAGTAGACGTTCTTCTGTTTCCATCTGCTGCTTGAGGATGACATAGTGACCTCAGCGCCCAAGGAATCCCTTATAACAGCGGTTATATCTGGACGCCGCTTTCTCGTATAAATAAATGATTATTTAACAGGCTGGTCCGATCTTCTACTTTGCCCCCAATCTTCAAATGAAAAGCGTGAGCCGCACTGCAGACGGTCCTGATTAAACCTAACCTTTGAAATCCCCCTGATGCTGCGGACCGTTACCTTTGACATGAAGGCGCATCTCTCCGGAAAGGCCGGGAGCTTTGGGCACGATAACGCTGCAGATGTAGAGACCCGAGTCAGATTCCTGGGTGTTGTTGATGTAGATGGAGAGGTTGGCCGAGGGCATGGTCGCGCTGAAGCCCACTCGTTTGGTGAACTCGTTCTGGCCGTGCCCCACCTCGCCTGAGCTGAAGTTTATCACCTGCCACGGGGTTTATAATTAAAAGATAAGAGTTTTAATTTAAGATGTGCAGATTAACAACAGTCCTTCATAAAGATAATCCTGACATGTACAGATGGTGGAAACCGTTTAGATTATATTAATCACGAAGCGTGCCGTATATTCATGCAACATATAGGAGGTAGAATCATCATTAGCGGCGTGCTTCCGTTTCCGATGTCCTTCCTCTATTCCCGCTGTGACGAATTAGACGACAGCAGTGGCGTTAGCATTAATCCTAATCTCTAGAGATCATGTTTCACCTTAAAGACCATTAGATGAGTTTGTCACGATGTAACGGCATCATGCAACACTAGACAGACTCTTAGAAGAAGAAAAGACGGCCTTGGTGCTTTATATATATATAAAGTCGTAGAGGTTAGCTTTATTTATGTTTTTTGCAAACGATGGTGCGTGATGCTTCTGCTAGAGCAGCCAGAGGATCAACCACACACTGAACTTCTCCGTAATCCCTTTAGAGAAGCTCTCTGGTCTCCACAAGGGGTCAGAGGACGGTCAACTTTGGATCATTTCAGCTTCCTCACCTGCTTCGACTCGTTCCCCGTGAAGTGCCAAATGACGGTGTTTTTGGATATGTCCGTGGTGGGGCTGTACCAGGCTTGAAGCACCACCATCTGACCCTTCACCACCTCCATCTCTTTTCTGGGGAACTCCACCTTCTGGGTGTCACCTTGAACGACAACACAAGAGGACGTGTGGTTTTTAAAACGTTACATCAACATTTTGTGTTTTTTTTTTTTTTTTGTCAGGGCTTCACCTTAAACTATTTTCCCAGTTAAAGGGTCAGACCACAGAGGAAAAGAAAAGGCATATTTACCGAAACCAAATGTGACGTCTTGAAGCGTCATGTTTTGTCAGACCAACTGTTCGAAACAATTATATTAAGTGGGAAAAGGCAGCAAATCCTCACATGTATGAAACTGGAAACAAACGAATGAATATCCTGCAATAAGATCTTGAAAAATCTTCTATTGTTTTTTAGTTTCTGCTTCTTTTGCATTTCGTAAATGTGTGTTATGTACATCCTTCATGGCTGGATTTGGAAAATGGCACAGGGCTAAGACTGGGCTAAGAAGTACAAGAAATGTGGGAGAGTTGTGCGGAGTCTAAATGAGAACAAACGATTCCTGAATTTTCTGGTCAATCTGAGTTTTAAAACCCTCATCTGATCCGTTAGCAACAGCCTCACTTTAACGTCTCTTTAGCCTCCTGAAAAATGTGTGTGTCCTTTTGATTTCTGCACACTCTAGACATATCACGTCATACACCAGCAGAAGAAAAGGAAGGACACTGGAGCAAACTTTCATAGTGCATTCAAGCAAAAAACATAAATAAAGCTAACCTCTACGACTTTAGCAAACCAAAAATGATTGTCTTGAAACATCATCAAGCAAAAGTCAAGAAACCACGGAGCAGCTGATGCATCCTCTTTATCTCTCATCCTTCTCACTCATCACTAAAGAGGTTTTAGACCCAAGCTGTGAGATTAAATTAAGAAATACAAATTTAAAATGTGTTCTCCCACCAGAAAACAAGCAGAAGAAAGCTGTGACAGAAAACCACCATAACCAATAAAGAGGGGGGAAAAAAGAAAAGCAAAAGATGGAAGAGGAATAAAAATAAAAATAAAAATCAGAAAATCAGAGGATTAAGTCTAACTCACAGGGTGCCCAGTCACCCGAACTGGACAGCTGAAGCTGGATCAACTGATCCCAGCAGCCGATGTCCGTCTGTGTCTCCAGTTTGAAGCTTGGTTAAAAGAATAAAATAATAATAATAATAATAAAACAAGAGCTACAGCTGCCACTAAATCCTGTAACTGCAGATGGTGAAAAGTGTCCCTCGTGTGCTGAACTGGAAAGATGGGAAATATGGGAAGGTGGAGAGAGAGAAAGAGAGAGAGAGAGAGTGATGTGATCCACAGGCGGCCAGCTGAGATCTCCACATCTGTTCAGCCGGGCACGCCTTCCTCCTTTTGCAGGGCAGGAGAATTAGGCGATGGGTGGTGGTGCTGCTGCTGGGGGCTGGGCTGGAGGGGGGGGGTTTCAGGCGAGGAGGAGGAAAATGTGCACGTGGATGTGAGAAAGAAAGATAGAGCGTTTATGGTTGAGGCAGAAAGATGAAGGAACTTATTTCTCCTCGTGTAGTTGCGCTGCGGTGATTCAGTGCCGCCTTATTGATCCTGTGACAATGTGACCCGACCACTGCGGCGCTCCCGTCCCTTAATTTCTCTGAGTCTGGTAAGTCCTGCTGACTAATCCCTAAACAATCCCAAGCTCAATCCTCTCACCTCACGTGAGCGAAAGAGCTCAGCTGGTCATGGATATGATGTAACACATGTTCACGTCTCTCAGCGCCGCGACCCTCCACCCAGCAGCTTTCATATTCTCTAATTTACAATTAGCAGATCACTCCGCTTCACTTTTAATCATTTCTGTCACGCAATATTTCTCTCTGGATAATATGTGGATTTCATGTATTAAAGAGTTTGAAAATGAGGCACGGCGGTAAAAGAGAAGCTTTTAATGACTAAGTCTAAAAAAACGTTGCATCTTGACAGTCGAATTTATCCTCTGTTCAACAAAAATGTGCAAAATGGACAAATGAAGACAATGTAGATGTCTTTTTTTATATATACAGTATAAGCATAAAATAATCTGAACCAGAAAGTTTTAAGATTTTAGAAACTCTTATTTCATAGCATAGTTATTTTCTTTAAGGATTGCATTGCTTTCACATCTGCTTAGACGCTTTTTATTCGCTGAATTTTAAATGTCTTGGTCTTTAAAGGTAGGTTTATATGTTACATGCACATTTTAACGAAGACCACAACTTCACCGTCTTTCAAGAAAACTCCTGTCCTTGCTGTTAAATCCAGATTTCACGTACAACACGCGTCTAATTTATGAATGAGAAAATAGGTTTTACGTAGATTATATTATAGACGCAGATTACATTATATATATGTGTATGATTTTAAAACCGGACAACTTGGAGGTCAACTCATGCATTTCACAAAGACATCATTTTAAGATGACGTGAAGGTTGAGCAAATTATGAATCTTGGCTCCACAACTTGGGTTTAATGTCGACGCCTCAAGGAAAACAAGAGAAAAGCAGAAAAGAAACAAATTCTTTTACAATGAGAGTTTAATTTCAGTAAGTGTATTAGTTCACTTCATCAACCAGGTTAATATCGAGTGTTATCGTTTTTAAAAAAATAAAAAATAAAGACAGAACTGTCGTTTTCTTTTGGCATTTAATCAAATATGTATTGCTGATGTCAAAGTTTGCACCTGGTGACTGTAACGCATGAAAGTGACCAAAGCTATCACAGTTCGTCCAGCGTCGCCACTGGCAATGTTGAACTCTGTGACGGTGCTTTTTCCTCAACACATGAAAGGATGTCAGGCCGTCTGATGTGTACTGCCAAGACGTAAAACGCAGAAATCCTCCTCCATCTAATCCTAAATCGCGCCTTCCTATCCATCTCGTCTCGTCTCCAAGGTAAAGAGTAGTAAAGCCGTCTACTGAGCATGCATGCTGCATGAGATTAATATATTTATCATTACCGCTCCCACACACACCAGCCTGTGGTTGATTGGGAATGTACAGGACCCCCGGGTGCAGCGAGAAAGAAAGAGAAAAAAAATCTATTTTCAGATTTAAAACATAGTTTTTTGCCTCATAAATCCTGTTACAGCGCAGATTTCATCTCCACCAGCTATTGTGTCTGCATCTAACCAATGAGGCGGCGTGTTATAACAATTACGTAACAATCCTGAGAAAAAGGTCTGGCCTGGTCGACTTTACAGCACAGATAAATGTCTGGGGCATCTCGCCTCGTCTGATGTTATATGATGATTAATATATGTCGTATACAAGAGACACAATCAGAAAGGATTAGGCGTTTTTATTTATTTATTTATTTTCCTGTTGGTGGATGAGACTCTGCTGCTTCTTGATGTGAATGAACGGCAGCTGCTGCGACACGTGCAGACGGTAATTCTGAATGATACACAGATATTTGGTGATGAAGTAGGATAATGCCCTGTAGCCTCCTAACTCCAGACTATTCTTGTGCTTCTTTGAGCAGGTTTATCCTCAGAACTGTGTCACTCAATTGTTTATTAAATGAAGGAAAATCTTCACTAATCCGTGGCAGTCTCCATCTGGGATAAGTGTGAGTTTGTGTGTGCGGCCGTGGACACAGACAATTTAAAGATGTGGACATGGGCACGAAGTCAATCCTTCACCAGAGGGTAAAAAAATAAAAGAAATAAATCTGACAAAGCTGCTAATAAAGAGGACGCAGATATGATACTATAACCTCTGTAAAGTCTGTCCTAATTATATTTTGCCAGAGGCTACTGTTCAGTCTAGCCACGCTTTATATCTGCTAATAGGATTCTTCTCTTAAGAATAAACAATGTTTTTACTTTTCCTGCGGGGCATCCTGGCTGTGAGATAGCGGCGGAGCCTCGGCTGCAAAAGCATTTAAGGCGGCAGGAGTCCGGACTCGCAGGCCGACACAGAGTAATCAAAGGCAAGTCAGCCGTGTCATGCATGTCTGAGCCGGGGTGCAATTAACAGAGCAAAAAGTGTGTCTCGTGCAGTAACATAAGTCGTCCGTAGGGGGAAGCACAGCCATATGAATAAAACCGATCATTTTATCATGACATGCAGCCTCAGAGGAAATCATCATTTCACCAAAACTGATCAAATCTCTGAATTTAAGACTCAACACATGAGTGAATGAAGTGTAATCTGATGCAGCGGCAGTGTAAACATGAGATTTTGAAAAGCAGACTGAGCAGGTGTCTAAAAATAAACAAGTAGGTGCCTCATTTATTTTCTGAAATACATGTAATTTGCATGTGTAACAAGGCAACCAAACCTAATTCTGCTGCGTTGTTATGATCAGGCAGAGGATAAAATAAATAAATAAAAAAAGTCAGTCCCTCTCTGAAAACCCTCAGGGAGCCATGTAGGCCTGTGTGAAGATAAACTGATCCTCTTTAACCAGCCCCACTCTATCTCCCAGAGTAATCTCTGCTTCCACCCATGTCTTTCTCTCATGTGAGTCCCTCTCTGGAGCTAAAGCTTTAGCTGAGGCTCAGATTTACTCTGCATTTACACCTCTTCCCCTCCGCCCCCTCTCTGTGGATACAACGGGGCGGATGTGTTTCCTTAAAAATGTAAAAAATTCACACAAAACATTAAATTTGTTAGAGGGTGACATTTCTTTTGCAGCCTCTTCCTTGTAACTAAGTAAAAGTTGCTACAGATGCTTATTTATTTAAGTACTATAGATTTTTCACATTTTATTTTTGTCAAATAAAATTCAAAAACACCATTTCTTGGAACTAAATACGACACGCGAATCTTACAAAGTGGTGACTGTATTTGAATCAAAAGAGAAAAACACAAAAACATCGTGTCTTTTGAGGATGGAAAGTAGAGCTGCATTAATGCTAGCGACGCTGTGAGGCTAAGCTACAACAACAATGCTAACATACGGATTCTACGGAGGCATACGATCACCATTGCTACCGTCTTGGCTTTGTGTTAGCATGCTAGCAGCTGCAAATTCGCATCAAAACCCAAATCAAAGTACAACTGGAGTTGCAAATATGATTAGCTTAGAGGGCATTTGTTTTGAAAACAGCTTTTGAACAAAGTAGAATTGTTGAATTGAATTGTTTCAATGAACGCTGAGCTGATATTAGCGTAGTGGTCGAGTTAGCACTGTCATACCATCCACTGTGGTAGCTAATGTTTTGAAGCTTTGAGACTGGTATTTGGCCGTCAACATTTTTTTTTTCCGCAAGCTAGAGGTGACAACATTTTTACAAGATGGAGGAGCTGGGGTGGAGCGAGGGGTGGAACAGACTGAGCAAAATACAACTGTCTGACCTGTTTTAATAGATAAAAATACATAAATAAATAAAAATCACAATTCGAGACAAGACAGAGTTATCAAGCAGGGTGGATTATTTTTGCGGTGAGTTGCTTGAAAGTACGGAAAAGAGAAAAAAAAACATCGGAGGCATTCAGCCCTGAGAAGACATAATGAGAAAAAACTGAAAAGCTAACCTGTTCTGAAAACAGTGTTAGGAGTCAGTGTTTAAATGTGATAAAAGTAGATTTTTTTTCTTTGTACAATCAATGTAATCTTCTCACAAACGTCTCTATAGTCTTGAAGATGAATTGCATATGCAAACATCACTATTAAACATTTTCTGGGTGTAAACACTGTTATATATGATCTTATACCCAATGAATGACATGCATCAAAACATAAAATCTTTCTACGCTGCCATACGGATATAATTAAATGTATTTATATTATCCAATCATGTGCTGCATGAAAATAAAAAAGGAAATCCCGGTTTTGTGCTCTTGGCTGCTGTAGATTAATCGACGCCTGTTTGAGCTCTGCAGCATGTTTTGTCTGTGCCGAGCTGGGATCTGTGTCAGAGTGGCGATAACAAAGTATTAAAATGACCCATAAATGCTTGACAGGACAAGACAACGTGGTTGTGAATTATTAAAGGATCAGATTCCTTTCGCTCATAACAAATCGATCATTAGCCTGGCTGGTTAAGAAATCTGAATAACCTGGAGTTTTACTTTTATCACTGTCTGCAGAGCAATTCGATAAATTTGTTGACGTCAAACGAGGACCAACGTGAACAAAGAACTGAGCCAGGAAAAAAAAAATAAAAAAAAATGGGTTATTCTCCGACTTTTTGACAGGCAGGAGCGGCAGGAATGTAGGACAACAAAATAGCCTTGTTGGTGTAAAACTGCCTATTGGACTGACCCTACAGGCTTCAAGCAGATGGTGCTTCAATAATAAATATTTGGGGAAGGCTCCTTTAAATTGGATTACATTAGTGTAATCTCTGCAGCTATTTTAAACCGTTTTGAGTGTGCTATCTCATCACACTAGCTTTAATCCCTCTTAACTTTTGATTGTGTTCAAATTGATTCTCCTCGCGCACGTGGCTCCAAACCCCTACAACCTCCTTCTGGTTCTCACTGCAAAGTCACACGGTTTTTACGCAAACAGGCGCATGTGAAGTCATGCAAAAGGAAAAACAACAAACAAACAAACAAAAAAAAACAATTGTAAAAATGATTTTCTTTTAACGTTATCACCTTCAGAGCTGTAGATGCAGCAGCCCACTCACAAAAGAAATAGTGGCAGCCTAAGTCGTAAGTGGAAACACTTTGAGTCGGCAAAGCTATTTTGGTCGTAGTGAACATTAACATGTCAAACCACAGAGCTGTGGTTTGACATGGACACTAATACTCCAATACTCAGAATAAAAAAAATACAAAAACGACACAATCGGAAAAGACTGACTCGATCAGAAGGATTTTCCAATCGCAATGAGACACGTGGTGTAAACCTATAAGTGCAACAGGAAAATAAAAAGTAAACACTTGATCTGATCATTTCTGAGCATGTTTGTGTGTTGAGTTTCAATATGTCACATAAAATTCTTCTTTTCCAGATTTAGATTTGCCATACAATATGAAAAACAGTTTTATTAAGAGTCAATGTAAACAGTTAGAATCTCTAATCAATTTATCTGTCCAGATAAAATGTGGGGAAAACCTCTTTTATTTCAGGGATAAAAGAGGCCGAGGTAGTTTCAGGTCAAAAACCCAAGATCCTGCAACAAACAGTAAGCCTATCACAGCTCTTACGTAATCGCATGATCGCCGTCGTCTTACTCGGCTGCCATCATTTTGCATAATCATCAGAATTATTTGCATTCACTCGAATAAAAACGGTTTAACATAAACTATTTCAACGTTGTTTTCCATAATTTAAAAATTAGACCAGTGCTCTTTGATTTAACGGCACCTTAACGGGAGAATGAGAACCACCATCTTTAGGTATTTTACTTCCAATACAGTGATGATTAATACCCAGAAACAACATTTAGATCTGCGTATATCCATATAGTGGGAGTGAATGGGGCACCGAAACGCAGCTTCTAAATAACGCATTATCTGCCAAGAAACTCATTAATTTCACCAATATTTTGTTACGATATGATAGCGCTATTCCCCGTTAAGTCTGGAGTTACCTGTTATCATCTGTCTGTAGATTGACCGGTTAACGTGGATGATGTCATCTCTGAGCGCCACCACACCCATGACCATTGGCTTGTGTACCTGTAACTTGCTACTGCTAGTTTTTTGCAACATGGCTGAATATCTTTCCGAGTCTGAGGTTGTGGAGGATGATTTTGATTCTGATTATTATGATGTCCTTACTGTTCTGAGCCAGAGTATACGGACGTGGAGCTCGTTAAAAGGAGGATGCGGAGGCAGAGAGAGGAACAGCTGGCCAAAGAACAACAAACCGCTGCACGTCCGCGAATAGACAACAGGTAACTCTGGACTCGATGGGGAATAGAACTAGCATATCATAACAAAATATTGGTGAAATGAGTTTCGCGGCAGATACTTAGAGGCTGTGTTTCGGTCCCCAGTCACTCCCACTATATGGATATACGTGGCACTCCGAACAACTCCAACTTTATACCAGAAATAAGGTCCAGGTTGTAAAAAACGGTAACTCCCCTTTAAGAACAGACCCAAAGGCAGAAGTTGAGTGAGTTGTTTAGCTTAGCATAAACTATGAAACCGTTAGCATTGCTCTGTCCAAAAGTTCCCAAATCTGCTTACAAGCACCTGTAAAGCTCACTGAGTAACAGGTCAACGCATTCAGTGCAAAAAAAAAGACTTAATAAGACTTAATATATTTGTAGTTTTATGTCATCAGTTGCTGGAAATTCATCATGGAAACATTTGCCATGTATCCTTGATGCGCTGGTTGCCTGGCAACAGTAACTGCACCAGGACATTGTTTGCCACAAAAAGAGTAAAAGCCCGTTCCCAGAGACCACACACGCTGACCTTTTTAGATTTCTTTCTGTGTGGACTAAAGGAGGCTTCAGAGTTGCTGGTGGGCAGATTTTTTGAAGTCAAGTCATGATGTGAAGCTGAGCTAACCTCCAGGTTTACTGTGCACACACACGACAGCGCCATCAATCTTCCCGTTAAACCCTGGTAAATTCATTCATTCATCTTCTGTAACCGCTTGTCCTGTGAAGGGTCGCGGGGGGTAGTTTGCTTCAGTTTTAGACATTTGGAAAGATTAATGTTTCTGGCTATTTTTGGAGCCTAGCCACTTCTTTTCCAATATATAATACTGGTGTACATTGAGAGGAAATGACTAAAACCGTCTTTGAAACTCTTCATTTCTTCCGACACCCGCCACATCCATGCTATTGTCTGCATACACAATGGTGGACGGATGAGGCTTGGCCCAGATAAAAAGGACTGAGGCGGTGTGGTACATCGTGAGGTTCAATCAAATTTAAGATAACGGGGCTTGTTAATTGCTCAGTAACAATGATTTCATGGACATTAAATCATCAGAAACAAGATTACTGCAATCACAACTTCTGATAATCACCTTCAACTGTGTGTACGTGTGTGTGTTATACTCTCTCTCGCTACAGTCCGGCGGCCTTTTGAAGCTTTTTTACACACCACCAGTTTGTCCTCCGACTCGCCTTACGACGTTTATTTACATACACGATTATGCATTTGCAGCAGTAGAGGAATGCGTGCTTGCGTTTATGCCGAATGCCTCCCGTGTCTTCTCCTTACAGGTCTGACGTCTGACACATTTAACCACAAATGCCCTTTGAACGCAACACACAGGACGAGCAAAAGGGGAAACAGAGGAGCGGGTTTCTATAGCGGAGGAAGGCGGGTGCAGCAGCTTTGATCACATGCTAATACCTCATGCACACAGGGGATATAGGTGTTTACGCAGGGAAAACAAAGACGACTGTTGTTGTGACTAATGCGACCTGAATAAAAGGTTTAGGTTTAAGTGCTGGAATTAATGTCAGAGCTGTGTAAATAATCTGAATCTTCTGGTTCTGGTGAGTTGGTCAGTCTGACTACTGGATGCCTTTTCATCCCAGCTGTCCATCACAAGTCCCACCGTGCCCTTCCTAACCCCTCTTCCAGGGTGCTCTTGGGTCCTAGTGGCAGGAAATGAAAGGCAAACTCCGAGCTTAAATGGGTCTGCAATGTAACACCACAACAGAGCCCATAACCACCACGCCGCCCCTCGCACCGTCTCGGGTCTTTGAAGGAGATATTTATAAACCATTAGTGTGGCAGCGAGGCGAGGCTTGGCCGTTTTATCTCCCAGATCTGTCATGTGTTACCACGCACGAGGCGAGCTGTGCCGGCAAGAGTGACAGAGTGAGGGCTGATAGGGCCGCTGCCGCACAAGTCTGGGGTCGAAACGTGGTGGCTGAGGCCCCCCCCCCCCCCCTCAACTGCCTCTTTCCCGCCTGTGGGACGCGGGGAGGGCTTAATGCAGCGGGGCTGTAATTAAGAAGCTGAGTGATCTGATTTCAGATTTCCACTGAGCTCTCTTCTGAGAGGAATTACAGGATGAGGCTCATAATCTGTATACAACGTCAGATGACTCCAAGTTCACAGGAGAGTTGTGGGGTGAGAAGTAATTTGGATGCATGTTTAAACTTCTGGAAAGTGAAACTCTTTCTTTTCTTGTTGATTTGGCAGCACGGGCAGATAGGAAACAGGTGGAAACAGAAAAAGTGGTTTAATAAGCATTATATGGCTCTTAGATCATGCATTTTTGTATCACTCCTTCTTTAAATTACGGTAATAACACAGATATTGGATTTAGCAACAAAGCCTGTGCAATTTATCACTTCATATACAGGAATACTGTATAATGCCGTTGAGATGTGGCACTGTATGTGTAAGTGTATGTAAGATTAAATAAAGTATCACAAAATAAATCTAATTTATAGTAAACTGTTGACCTCAATCTAACTTTGTTAGCTAGCGCTTATAAAGTTAAGCTAGTTAGCATAACGTCTGGAGTTGGTTCCTTCAGGTTTCGAACAAGTCTCTTAAAATAAATTTTAAATCTACATAGTCTAAAAAAACAATTAACAAGTGTTAACAATTAGTAAACAACACAAATAGCTTCACACGCTACGTGAGTCCCGTAAGTTGTCTGTGCCGTTTTCTCTGTAAGTTTGAATTCAGCTGAGTGACTGGTATGTGTGGAGAGACGCTTTCTGGGGCAATAGGAAAAACAAAGCAAGCACAACGTTGTTTGAGACGTGCAAAAATGTTTTCAATTCGTTATGAGACCCTGGCAGGCTGCCATAGTATTAACACTGTATGGGAAACCCTGATAAGGCAGAATTATGAGCGCATCAAAACAAACAACTGTTGCTTCCAATTGGCCTTTTTATATTACTTTCCAAACAAAATGATGCCATGGCATTGGTTTGTGAAAACAGGATGGCACAGCATCTGATAATAAACTGGCCCATCATATTTTTTAATGGAGAGGCTACAGGTTACTGCTGCTCAGCTGAGATTCACCAGTTGTGACAGACCAGTATTTTAGCTTTCCCCATGTGTTGAAATGTGCTGGAAATTTTCTTTGACAGCAAGTTTTATTTTACTTAGTAGTCCCCCCCTCTGTTCAGTGACACTTTAAAGACTTCTTCTGAAAGTGTCTGAGCTATTCTACAATCAAGAGTTTAAAGGTGAGCCAGCGAGCAGAATTCAAAGCTAATTCATGGTTCAGGAGTCCAGTAATTAGAAGAGATTGTCTCACTTCACCTTTTAAAAAGACACTCTACGATGGGCTTAAGTCCCAGAGCCCAGGTATAGATTTTATGAAGTGAAATCCAATCCATATAACTCACTTTGAGGTTACTAATCAATATATATTCAGCTGGGTTTATTTTCATTGACTAAAGCTTCGGTTGTGTGGAGAAAACACATTTAACCGAACCTATGGGTGCTACCTTACTGCTTATAGAAAACCTACTCAAGACTTTTAAATGTAAATTTTATGACCATGTGAGAAGAACAATCAACTCTGACACATTATCACGATGGACAGTAAATATCTTAAATGCAACAAATGTTAGTGGATGTGTTGTCTATTGCTTAACTGAAGACCAGCGTTGTTTGAGCTCTGCTTTTGGTCTCTGTGACTGAAATATCGTACAATATATTCACCACTTTGTTGAGCTTTTTTGCAGAAAACCTAAGGATTTAGAGATCTCTGAAGACCAAAATGGTAAAACCAAAACAATAAGCTACAAGTCACCAAAAGTCAGGCATTTGATCCATGTACAGTGATTTCATGAGAAGCTCTTTAGTACATTTAATCAAAATTTTACTCTACATCAAAACAAATTACTAAAACATGCAACTAATCTTTCACAAAACTCCAAATCATCACTAAAGTCCCTCCAGAACTCATTACTTTACATCTCATCTTGGTCAAATTCAAACAAGACCAGACATTGAGGTCAAAGCTCACCACACCTCACGTCTCAATGTCTATCTTTACCTTGAGCAGAGAAATGAGAAGATTAATTATTAACATCACCTGGTGCAGAAGCCATTATATAGGCTAAATCAATATTTAAAAATAATCCTAATTATAGCACATCATTTTAGCATGTATTTAGGACATGAAGGCAGAGAGGATTCACAGCATCTATCCTGATGGAAAATGTATTAGAGAGAGCAAAAAGGAGTATGATTTAATTTAAAAAAAAAAAAGAAGAAGAAGAAGGGAATATGTGAAATCTTCCAAACACGTGACCTTTATTGGTTTAAAATGCTATAATTAATAAAACTGAAAGCAAATATTTTCCATCCTTAAAGAGGCAGACGTGGAGGCGAGTCGGGCTCAGATGGTCATTAGTGATGGCTCTGCTGCCCTCATTCACACTGTTTATTATACACGACCATCTGATACATGCAGATGAACCCAAGCGACCCTGTGGCCCGCCCACCCACATGTCCACCTACAGGAGAACCGAGCGGTCCCGGACAAAGGTGAGTGCAGCAGCTCAGAGCCGAGAGACCACGGGAAATAACTCCCACCTGAGCCCAGCTCTCCTTCTGCTGCTCTGCTCTCCTGTTTAGTGCGCGGACATGTCGAAGGGTTTAAACATGTCACACACAGACACGTTTTCCCGTCACGAGGAGATTGAGATCGAAAATAGATCCACGTTATAACATTCACGGGGCTTTGTTTGTTTGCAGAAGATGTCTCGATGTGTATGGGTTTCACATTTAGGATAGACGTTGCTTATACATCAGGGGGGCTTAATACAGCCCAGGGGCCGAAACCAGCCCACCAGACGATCCAATCTGGCCCACGGGGTGAATTTTGTAAAGAGCAAAAATTACATTGAAGATATTAATTGTAACTTTTCAATAAAAGTAACCTCTTAAAGGTTATTTCTAGGTTAATATGCTGTTTGGTTACTGCTCCAGCCCCATTGAGATCAAATTGGGTTGTATGTGGCCCCTGAACTGAAAAGAGAAGTCTAAATGTCCACCACTGCTGCTTCAGACCAACCTTTATCAAACACTACAAAGGCTGCATATTTAACACAATCAGGAAACAGGTGGTGGATTGAAAGTTTAAAAGGCAGACAAAGCCAAAGCCCAGAAAAATCACAAGGAACAGAAAATAAAAGCACAAAGCAAACCAGAAACAGGCTTGGACATTTCTGACATAAAGCACAAAGATGAACCGCCAAAGTGGGAATGAAACACGGAGACTAAATACAAGGGGAACAATGAGACACAGGTGAGACACACCAGGGCGGGGCTAACAATCAGGGACAAGTAAAGACATTGGAAATGACGTTTTGACTAACAAAATAAAACAGGAAATGCCCAAAACACAGGGACACATGTAATCGTGACCAGGTGCCGCCGCAGAGCTGGATCTCCATCACTGCATTACAAGCGCCTTGGAAAACTAGGAGGAATTTTGCTTATTGGACTCTTGAGGTAAAAACAGCTCCACCCTCCATTGGTTTCTTGATTAGCTTCACCTGTGCCTCATTAGTCTTGTTGTGTTCATGCAGCTGCTCTTCTTCTCTGGGTTACTTTCTCATGTTACTTTGTCTTTCTGTTCAGCTCTTCACCGTTCCTCGTTTTCTCAGTTTTGATTTGCTTTTGGTTTATTGGGTTAGCCTGCACCGTAAATCTAAAGATTTCTTTGAGTCCTTGGTTTCTTGTGCGTTTGGGTCCTACCCCCTAGCTACACACTCTGATAGACTGGATGAGTATGAACCACTTTAAATGCCCCAAAAAACCCACTTTGTTCTGCAGTGTAAGTGCTGATATTACAAAATATGCTGCTATTGTTACTTTGGTCACTCACTCGGCCTAAATTCTGCATACGGGGTAAACAGATCTTGGTGCAGATCTTTCCCTCTGGAGCACTCAAAAGATTTCTATGTTAAATGTGGCTTTGGGCTGCAAGAAATCTAACTGAAAAATGTATTAATATGTTTAAATGTTCTTTTAATATAATCAGTTACACTTGTATCTGTAAAATACTTTAATAGAATAGAAAACAATGTCTGAGAACCAAAGAGGCTCCGCTGCAGTAAATAAAACACTGTACGTTAACCTTTTAACTCGTCGTTTGCCACGTTGCGGTTGTAGTAAATCAGTAGTTTTTTGTCTCTGCAGCAGAGAGCACGTGTGACAGTGGCTCGCACAGCGTCCGTTTGACGCGCTCGCAAATCACAGGCATGATTAATGTTGCACGGTGATTTGTGCAGGTAATTTCAGTCTTGCTTTACGTCCATGCTGTGCATTACTGTGCTAATGTGACACTTTATTGATCCCTGTAGGGAAATTTTCTCTCTGCAGCAAGGTCTAAGTGCAGGGTCAGTAATAGGAGAGCTGCCCCGCAGCTGGTAAAGATTCAGTGTCGCGTTGAAGGATGTTTGTCGACACGGGAGCTTAAACTCGTGGCCTGTGGTTGAAGGACGTTCACCGAACCCACTGTGCCAACAAAAGCCGCCTTATGTTTTAATTTGAGCTTCTACCTTTGACTTAAGGAAGAGGTCTTGCTTTATAACAGAAGTTTTTTTTTCCAACATTAACTGCTAAATGTATGTAAATAAACTTGTATGTAGTCAAAGATATAACGGTTAAACAGAAACTCCATTAATATTGAGTAAAATTCCTTCTTAAAGCCTGGTTTAAGCTTCAATGCTTTCAGCTTTAACATTTCCTGGTTGAAGTTGACCCTCTGTACTTACTGTAGACTACACATTATAAGTAGTGCACGCTCATGAGCTAGCCGAGCCGTTTGGACGTTATAACACACATGTTAAGAGCTTTTATTGCCTGACCTCCTCTGTGAAAACATTTACATCTTACCCATTTTTAGTCTGCCAGCTTCAACAGCAATAAGAACAAGGCACCAGCAAATTGAGAGGTTAAGTGGGTGATGATTTATTCGACATGCTGACGACCTTCTTTACTTTAAGCAATGAAGGAACAGGCAGCACAGACAGATCACGCCAAATAAAAGCCATTTAATTTGTACCAGCAGACTAAAACAGCCCGTTCACTCATATAATTAAGCTTTTCTCTTTTTTCTTTTTTTGCTGAAGCCAATGCAGGAACACTTAGATCATCGATTAGTCAATTATCTTTACAATTAACGGCTCATTTATTGTATAAATGAAAAACAGGAGCTAAACTTGACCTATTTCCTGCTTATCATTAGGGAAGATGTGCTGATTTGAGTGAATTTCACTGTTTCTTTTGGTTTGACTGGACAAAACTGACCAGCTGAAGATGGCTGATGGACATTTTTCACTGTTTAATTGATTACCCGAGGAAAAAAAACGTATTAACTGACCATGAAAGTGATTTTTTTTGTTGGTAATATACAGTGGCTGCAGGGTAGTAAATATTCTCTTGATGGTCTATGATTGTAAAAGGAAAAAAAATAAATAAACTGTACATTTCGTTTAAATTGATGACGAGCAGATTGCTCACATAGAAGGATTATCAGCGAGTGATGGAAGGACGGATTCAGTGATTAAGTTCAAAGAGCTGAAAAAGGCTTTTTTCCCTCCAACCAATGATAGACTCCCAACAAATAACCAACAGATCCATAAACACAGAGCAGAGAGAAATTGTGGCAACATGATGGACCATATGATTCAGCTATAACTCACGCTTTCTATTTCCAAGAGAAATAAATGAAATGGTTTCTAGTGCACACCCAGAGAACGAGGAGTAAGGAGGGCGCAGTCGATGTCTGCTTGCCTCCAACACAATTAGGAGCAGCAGTAATTTAAGGGAGGTGAGAGGAGCGTAATCAACATGGATTATATCAAAGTGTAAAAGGATTCGATGGCTCCCGCACCCCAACATGATAGATTAAGCGAGAGAGGCTTTTAAGGCCTCTCGAGGGTCCGCTTGTGAATGCATTATAAACTGTGCTTTTGTAGAAGTGCTCCCTTCAGTGTTGGGATTAGATGGGGAACAGTTGCTCTCTGGAGACGGGCCGTGTGGTGTCTCAGGGTAATGGTCAAAGACATATGAAAGAGATTTATTCTGGTGTTTGTGTAATCCCCTTGAGCTACTTTTCTCCAAAGTTGATAGATAAAAAGCTGGCGCCTTAATAGATGGCAGGTTGGCCAAGTGGCATTTACTCTAATGTGTGGGGGGAGAGAGGGGGGGGCAAGAGGAAGTAAAAGCTGAAATGTGTGAAACTAGTGTATGCTTCAATTTAAAGTTCATCTCATTTGTAATGTGCAGCTAAAATAGCTTTAGGGTAACATATATAATGGGCCAGTAACATTAAGAATGAAAAAGGAAAGTGGTAAACGAGAGAGAAGATGGATTTTTCAGGTACTTTTTCTTTAAAATAAAAGACAAAATTTTCATCCGAAAACCGAAAATGCACTTTCGGGACATTTTCGAATGAAATTTTATCGCCGAAACAACGCGGCCGAAACAGGATGTTGTGATTATGCAAGCAACAACAGCAATTTTGGCCGAAAATGGCCCAAAAAGGCATTTTTGTTTTTTTCGGCCGAAATTTTTCAGTGCATCCCTACAAAATATTGACTAATTGACTTACATAAGCATTAAGCACAGAGTGTTTTCTCAACTCAGGCTTTAAGCTTTTAATCTAATAGATTTCTCCTGCAGCCTCATTTTGGTCAGCTGGTTTTGTATTTCTTTGTCTTCATGAATTTACTGAATTAATAACCATGTAAATACTAGATGTGATCATTTCTTTCTGGTCGGAATAAATCTATTCTTTCTGTGAGCATGTTATCTGGTAATAACTGTAAATATGATCCTTATATATGTATGTTTTATTCTGTGTTTCGCTGCCATTAGCTGCAAAGCCTGCAGCTGCAGCCATATCAATGCAAACTTCTGCAACAGGCGAGCTTCTTAAAACCAAAACAAACCGTGCAGCATAACTGGCTCATGGCCTAACTCCGAGTGTTTTCATGCGTTTCATGTTCACTTGTTACGTTTCCCTCTTTAGCTCTCTGTAGACTGCTGGCAGTGAAAGGGTTAAGGCTTTAGTTCTGCCACAGTTCAACAGAGCATTGATTAGCTTGGATGGATGAAGCCACTGATGGAGGCGAAAGTTGTGTGTGTGTTTTGCGGAGGAGGTGATTACGAACGGAGAAGTAAACAGATCACTTGTGTGCACGCGATAGAGTGCATTTGTGTTGTTTTTGTTTATTTTTTTCTGCGTCTTTCTCGTCACATTGCGTGCATGCAAGTGTTGTGACATGTTCCTGAGGATAAATGCCAGCAGCTCTGGCAATTAAGAGCCAGACACACTGTGATTTTATAGACACATTTGTGCTGTGACTGAATGGCGCCTGCTGGCCTTTAACCTCGCCAGCCTCACACCCCCCCTCCGCTCACAGACCTATTTCCCCAGTCATGTCTATCTGCAGCAGCTTTACCGATAAACGATCACTGTTTCTCAGGCCAGGTCGCTAAGCTGCCTCTCCACGCTCTAATCTTATTATCGGCCCAAGCTGGCTTTAGCGGGGAGGGAGACGGGATAGACAAAAGTCGCACACAAGAAGACATCATAACATGACAACTGTCCTTTGACTCCAGAGACAATCGTATTAGAGACAGAGACAAACGAGGGAGAGAGGCTCCGTCTGGATGTCAAAGCTTTTCAGTAGCTATTCAATAAGGCTGCGGTGGATAGATAATCAGTTTCTTCAAAAGAGGGAGGGAAATCAATACAGTATAATGTCACATCATTCTCTGGATCGTTCACTGCGTTGTATCTGTGTGGTCTAGATGATGTCCTTTAATGTGGATGACTGACAGATTAAGGTTAGGGCTAGTGTCCCATCTATAAAAAACAGGAACTATTCATAACTTTGTGCTCATTATTCTGTAATTTAAGCATTTTGGGGTTCTCAAACGACAGAAACTAATAAAACTAGAAGTATAAGCAAATACACAGGGGTAAATATGACCCTAAAGACTTTGACACACCAAGCCAACAACTGGCCAGTGGTGGGCAAATGGTAGAGCGTCTATGGACATGGTTTTTGTGGCATGTCCTGTATCGTTGGTCGAGAGTCAGCTCTGATTTGCTGTTCAGCTTCAAAAGGCATGGCTCAGGAGAGGCTAGCTCTGTACAATGGTAGCTATTCTTAGCCTCTCAGCTAATGGTAACTCGTGTGGTTTAACCTTTTGAATGACAGACTGCTGCTTCCTGCTACACATATGCACCAATTGGCCGTTGACGGTAATGCTTTGGTCCAGACAAGGATGGCAACAGACAACGTCACAGTCAACCTTTTTTCCAGATACTTCATTGGTGTTGTTTTGGCGTCTCAAAGCCTTAACACATTCTCACTCAACCTAGCAATCCCATTCATGGATCAACCTCAACGTAATGGGAAAGTGGTTTTCCACCAACCATAACTGGCCATAAAGTCAACAGCATTATTAAATCATCTCTTAACAGAAAGAAGAAGCACATTGGCAAAGTATTGGCTTTCAGGCATTTACTCAACATTTACCCCTTCCCAGACTGTACATGTAATTAATGTACAATGTAATGTAATACTAAGGTACAATTAGGTTTTTCTGACCTCAAAGATTTGAGACACGTAGCTGCTCTCAGTGGGGTGTTTTCTTTCTTTCATTCACCACTAACAGGGCAAACACAGTCTCGCTAACCTTTGTTTTAAAGCCACTTCAAAGAAAACCTGCTATTAAGAAGTGAATAAAGCACCACAGGGCACAAACCATTGTCCAGGCCTGCAGCTAAACCAATTAGGTCCAAGTGTTAAAAAACGGCTGCAGTCTCCTCGCGCTACCAAGCCGCCGCAAAAGAAATATAAATACACCTGTAACTAGGTAGAGAGCAACGCTTGACACTTTAACCCACAATGTATTCTTTACATTTTCAGTGTTTCTGAATAATTTAAGTCCTCACGTTGGTTTGGTGTCTCACATTAAGGACTTAAGCTATAATATTCACTGAATTAACCAATACTGTTTATTTATTCACTACAGAGGAATTATTGACCACTGTAGGAGAAATGTTGAGCTACTGAGTAGACTATACATAGTCTGGCGAACAGCTTCAACTGGTTGAAGGTTGAATCCATAAAATAGACCGAGGCCAAGAAAGACTACACTGGGGAAAACTCAAAAGTACATTTAATGTGTTTTCCTAAATGTGATTTCCTAAAAATTGATAACTATATGAACAAAAGTGCAATTAAAGTTTACCTATAAAACATTTCCCTTCTCTCTGCAGCTTTAGTATGAAAAACGTTTATAAATCCCATAGCTCTATTTCTGTGACTGCACAGACCGTTAAGACTAATGTTCTCATTTCAAGGCGATGGGGGCATACGAGTGCTCTGATTAGAAGATCAAAATGCACGACGGTCAACTCCACTCCAGGATTTAAATGGAGAACTCCAGCAGGATCTCCGTCCACACTCGCTTCAATCTTTTGGGGTAATTAATCCCCTTCAGTGTGGAGGAGAACGGATGAATAATGAATGAATAAATGCCACAAAACCAGGAAATGTTTTAATGGAAATTATTGATTATCAGAAAATGCATATGAGTCCCTGCAGTATGAAAATGGAACAGCGGTATTTTTAAGCTTATGAAGGGATTTAAAAAATAAATAAATAAATAAATGCATCTCTGTAATAAAATGATTTGTAGCAACGTCTCGAAAGCAGCTGTTAATCTCGGCTTTGTTTTCAGTCAACACTGACTCTAAATGAAAGAGAAAAAGAAGAGGGTGTAAATTTCAGGGTGACGTCTTTCTAATTGCTCAAAGCCGAAGAGCTAAAAACAGAAGGTGACAAAATTATACACTTTTATCGTCTTAAAACTGAAAGCACAACAAACAGCATGTCAGCTATATTTACTGAAAAACAATTTTTGGGACTAACTCCACAGTATCTATTCATGTGCAATAGCATATCAGTAAAGAAAGATCCAAATAGAAAGATCAGAGGATCAAATGTAGACAAAATATGGATTTTACTTAACAGCCTATAGAAAAAGGCTAAAGTAATGTTTCATTATAATATTGATTCATTGGTGAAACTGAACAGAACTAAATTATAGTTATTCAATCAATAAAATGTCAAGAAATTGCAAGTTTTTGATGTGTGAAAGGTTTTAAATAGTTGGATCAGTTCAAAACCCCTAATATTTAACTTAGTTTCAACTGAAACAAGCAGCAAAGCAACCATATAACGTAAAGTCTGAACCCACCAAATGTTTCTTATTTTGACCCCAACTCTTGGCTCAAAATGGCAGCGTTGGGCCGTCCATTACTTGGGTCCAGGCTGAAAAACTACTGAATGATTTGCGTGGATATTTTGAAAATTCATTAATGACCCAAACGGAATGAATTTAAGTAAGTTTGGTGCCAACACTTTTTTTTTTTTTTTTTGCGAGACTTAAAACTAATGGCGTTCCCATTAGCCTCAGCTGTAGCCTGCTTTGTTTTCAGTGTAATTCACTAACTTTGAAAACGAACCAATGTCACCAGTGTTTTTCCAAAAGAGGGGTTTTGAAGCTCAGTGTGGTGGCACTGGCCATCGCCATCTATATAATTTATACGGATAAAGTATATAAAAATTCACCAAAGGAGAAATTAGCCACAGAGACAAACATATTCTTGTGAAACAGGCTGTAAACCTGTTTATTTCTGGAGGTCTTTGGAGATTGACTCATTCTTGGAGTTGACGTCAAGTGGCCATTTGATGAACCATACATTTCTGTTTTTATTTCGTTTTCTTCGTTGACATTAGCACGCAGCTCAAAGCGCCATTGAACCAAAGCACAACCTCAAAGCCGACAGCATGTCGGAAACTCCCAACTGATTACTGAAGCCATTAACGGCTGATGAATAACTAAAATATGATTGTTAACTTGTATGGACAGGCTGCAGTTATTATTATTATTTTCACGTCACGTTTTAGAATAAATTGACGTTTCAGCATCACAATTTTTTAACTCCAAGTTTGCTATCACATCTGGTTTTCTGGTTTATAGTAAAATTATCCATCCTTCTTTATTTGTACGGGCTCTTTCCCTCTCCATTCCCGAGTGTTTGTACAGTATCGGTCTATTTTTACTTTTTTAAACAAACACCAGCCCTCATTTCATACCCTGATGAAACTTTATGAAGAAATCGACGTGTCTCTTCACATCTCATACACACTTTAGACTCATTCTGTTTGCAGGTACCTTTACAGTTATTAAGGTCAGACTCTTCCCACTAGAATGATTTATTCGGCAGAGATTTTCTCCTGGACTGCTGAAGGCCCTCCGCGTACTCATTTGAAATTAATCAGTCCACCTCCTGGCCCATTTCACTGTGAATTGATGCTTCAGATTTGGACATGTCACCAGTCACTGTCAGAAAGCTCCTCCACAACCTTTTCAGTTTAACAAAATGTTCTCTTTGCACGTAATTTCTGTCATTAGGTGTCCCCAAAATATAGTGCATATGGGGACGACTGGGGACTAACGGGGTGAAGAGCCTGCTGAGGTGAGTGCAATTTACTGAGACACAGTTAAAGGGGAACTACTGTTTTTTACAACCTGGACCTTATTTCTGGCATAAAATACGATCGTTATCATACTCACCCATATAACTTTTGTGTCATTTGTAGTCATTTGGGAGATATTTAGATCTGTGTGTGACTGGGGCACCGAAACACAGCCTCTAAATAACACATTATCTACCATGAAACTCGTTAATTTCACCAATATTTTGTTTTTGTACGCTAGTGCTATTCCCCATTGAGTCAGGAGTTGCCCGTTACCATCATCTGGGGTCTGTAGATTGAACTAGAGACCCTGGATCTTCTGACCTGGATGACAGATGGTCGGCTTGTTTACCTGTAATTTGCCACTACTAGTTTTTTGCAACATGGCTGAATACATGGCTGAAACAATCGCATTTTATGCCAGAAATAAGGTCCAAGATGTAAGAAACAGTAGTTCAGCTTTAAGCTTCATGTGTTTGTTGTTTCTCTGAAGGTGAGGTATTCCAGCAAATGTGCAAAAAGAACACGAATGGATATCTTGTGTTGTTATTTTCTCACAAATGTTCGACACATTTGGCAAGTGTTGACACATCAGGACTCCAAATATCCTGTGTGTAGAGTAAAAGCCAACACACTGTATACTGTACACAGCGAGGAGCAGTTCTCAATCGTTTCTTCTACGTCTCATCGGTTGCAAAATAACGTCTACATTTTTCGTGAGGAAGACTTGATACCTGAGAAAGTCCATGACTTCACCTTCCCATCTGAAATGAAGCATATTTGATGTCTGAGCGCAAAGGTGCCATGGTTACTGGGCTTATCAGGTCTGAGCAGGTTTCTTAGAAGCAGCTGTGTTCGCCAGATCAATTTAGAGGACCAGCCAACCTCTGGGCTTGAAATAGAAATGAGCAAATTCCCCCTCATGGAAAAAAAATAACTATATAGGTAAGACTCTATAGATCCAAATATATGTAATTTAATGCATGACTGCCTGCTGCCACTTTGCTGACAGAGACACAGCCGAGTGCCAAACAAAGGCGGCCATGTTTTCAGGCTAATTTAATTTCAGCGCCGCTAAATTATATGTTATTTATAAAAAGCTCCTCTCGTGTCTATTTCAGCGAGGGTATAAAAAGTGATGATTTAGCCACCCAGTTACTGTGTAAGCATATCGTCTGTTAGCGCACTTCAGATGTATTAGACAGACTCTCAGGCATGCTCGGTGTCAGGGAAAGTACAGTGGAGCTAAAATAGGGCTGCACTTGTTAAATCACCCTGACGTGTTTATGTTCTGTGCAAACCATGTCGGTTATTAAATCAGTTCTCAGGAATTTGCAATGTTCCAGTTTAAAACTCAGCTGGTAATAATACGGCGGGTTTCAGGAAAATGTATTGCTATTATAATGATAAATGTCGTTTTTTTGAAATTGTTTAAACTTTATTTCTCACGGCTGTAGTTTTTGCACCTTGAACACAGCCCCCTTACATAAATAAGCCTCGCCTGATTAAACTCCCATCACTATCAAATATCAACTGTTGAGTTTCTAGATGTCTAAGAATACAATCCAGCCACAAATCATCTGAGACACATGTCTGAACAAATTAGACGAAGTATTCATCATGAACTGTTTGGTACAGGACGTTTGGTTCGGTGTGAGCCTGTGATCCAAACTGTTAATATCATAAAAGAGTATTAATGTCTGCTGGGAGTGTTTTGACAGTGTACCAGCCATTACTAACAGCTCTAGCATGCTATCAGCTCACAGTGAGCACAAGACTTGTTTCCATAAAGACACGTGACTGAATCCTTAGTGTCTGTAATGGTTCATTTAAGTTAATGGAAATGTCCACTTGTCCAAACAAGCATGTTTTTAATATATCATTTTTTTTTTTAACTTATTGGTTAAAGTAATAATTATGTAAATCATTACAGCTGTAGCCTTTCTGTTTAGAGTTTGCAGGGTGTCAGTGTGTCTGCTCCGACTTTCTCCCACAGTCCTGCTCATTAGGTTATCTACTAGCCGTAGGTGGTTCGAATGTTTTTTTTTGTTTGTTTGTTTTTTAACCCCTCTTGTCCTGGGTGTACCCTGCCTCTCACTCAATGACAGCTGCCATAGGCTCTAACGCCAACCTTCTTGAGCAGGAGGTGTCAAACTCATTTTAGTTCAGGGGCCACATACAACCCTATTTGATTTATAGTGGTCCTGACCAGCAACATAATATCATGATAAACTATTAATAATTATTACAGCTCCAGATTTTTTCCCCTTACTGTTTTACTGTAAAGAAGTTCAAGTAAATTATTAAAAACATTTATCAAACAATGTTTTAAGAAAATTAAGTGCAATTCTGTCACATTACATCGCTCTGTGTGTTGTGTTGTTTCCGCCACCAGATTGGACCCAATGGTGCGCCGTATGTTTCATACCCCTGCTCTAGAGGATAAGTGACTTTTGATAAATTACTTTTTTTTTCCTCCAACTAGTTGAGTTGCAATAGTGTACATGTATGTCTGGCAGTGCTCTATGTGATGGAGATGTCAATTTACCTGCAAGAACCTCCCAAAGGGATCAATAAAGTTATCTATCTATCTATCTATCTATCTATCTATCTATCTATCTATCTATCTATCTATCTATCTATCTATCTATCTTAGCGGTAAAGGATGAATGAACTTTTACATTTTTAGATTTTTTTTTTTTTAAACTGAAAGTGTTGTCTGCTAGCATAAAATATTTGTGTCTCAGTAGGTAGAGTGGGTGCTGCTTCATGAAGGGTTAGGGGCTTGATTTCCAGCGCATGGAACACGTTCCAAAGTGTCACTGAACCCAGAGTTACTGCCAGTACCAATGGATAGAAAATTGTTTCATAAATACAAGATATGAAATCTGCAAGGTATGATCCTGAAAACGTACCAAAACCTTGACTACACAAATGACCACACTGTACATTTTCATTACTGTTTTACCTAAAGAATAAATACACCCATGGGGATGAAGATAAGATGTTTTCACTATGTCTGTGAAGGTTCTCAGTCTTTCAGGTTGTAGTATATGCAAAAAATAAGCTCTAACTAAGGTATGCAGAGGTGTAGAGTTCTGACATTTTGCTGCTCGTGCAACGTCTTCGAGAAACTCAACAAGTTGCCCTTGCTCGTTGTCACTACATGTGTGGATATTAACAATAGTGTAATATTTTTGGTTACAGAGCCATTGAAACCATGTTAATCAGTTAATACCCGATTCATCAAACTCCTGGCATCAACTTGTAACTTGTAGTAATGAAAGTCAAGTCCAGGAACCGTTGGATGTGAGCTGTAAGAAACAATGATCTAAACGTGACCTGATACAGCCTCGTTATAAGTTTCTAACCCTTTATCAATTAGGAAGTAAAAACACTGCGAGTCCCCAGTCAACGCAAAAATAATAATCAACTGAACAACAGAAGATAATTGACTCAGAAATTAATACAGTGATCGAGAGGGTAGAAATCACTGCTCTGCTCTGGGTTGACATTTAAAGAAATAGTTCAATTAAAATCCCCTTCCCACCCAAGAGAATCCATCCTCATTCAATTAGTTTGAATCTTGACACTGACACTAAATGAAGTCCAAGCGAAGTAATATTTTATTTCTGTGAACTTCCACTTCTACAAACTGTACCATCAAGTCATTTTTCATTTGATCTGAATGCTTCTCATTTGGATTCCTTCCTCCATGGTGATATTTGCTTTGGGGGGGCGTAATATGTTTCTGCTCCTCACTAACTGTGAAATTAACAAACAGCAATTTTCTCCTGAACTTGCCGGCGTGCAGGGGGAAAAGATTACTTGTTGTCCTGTAATAGGAGGCTCTTCTTGATGTAGGCGCCCTTCCCGACGCCGCTGAGGAGAAATTCCACTTATCAAACCTGGCTGGTCGTAGTAACGGCACCTAGAGAGGCTTACGGACACGAGTGTCACTTCAAGTGATGGTGAGGTCATTAACGTGCCCGACTTCAATTCTCTGTCATCCCAAAGAGAGCCAATTATTCCAGGGTTTGACAGATCTCTGAGATTATAAACTAGGGTCCAGCTTTGTATTCTGCTTGGTGGTTGTTTCTATTTTGAGCGTCGCTGCCCCAAGGTATTAATTCTAATGGCAATTGCCTCGACACCACCAGAGGGGCCAAAGAGAGTGAAAATTTGATCCACAAACTAAATTGATGTTACAGCCGCAATAAACACTTGAGGGCTAGAAAGCCAGGAGAGAGAGATTTATGGAAACAACAAAGCTCGTTTCAGGAGGATTTACTGTGGCATACGGTAAATAGAGAGCGGATTAGGTATAGCACAGTAACCTTACAATTAAAAGATCTGATAACATTTTACAGTAGTAGTATGGGATATTATTTCAGACTGTTCATATTTTGTGTAGAGTGAACCAAACAAGTGAGGCTAAAAACACAACAAAATCCTGAAATATTAACGTCTTAAAACATCAAATTAAACATTAGGAACGATGCTGATATAAACTGAGATGAAGCAAAAAGTCATTTTGAAGCATTAACTGTTCTTGTTTTCGGGAATTAAACTGTACGTATGTTACTATATGTGAGGCAACAAGTAACAAGAGGCTTCATGAATCTAACGCTGATGATTCAGGGCCAGTTACGTCCATTACTTCCCTTCACCATCCTCTTTCAGTGCACAATGCTGAACTTGTAATGCAGAGTTTTGGACATTCATTCATTCATCTTCTATAGCCGTTTAGTCCTGTTAGGGGTCGCGGGGGTCTGCTGGAGCCTATCCTAGCTGTCATCGGGCGAGAGGCAGGGGTACACCCTGGACAGGTCTCCAGTCCATCGCAGGGTTAACACATAGACAGAAAGCCATTCACACTCACATGCACACCTACGGGCAATTCAGAATCACCAATTAACCTAATGAGCATGTCTTTGGACGGTGGGAGGAAGATGGAGTACCCGGAGACACAGGGAAACATGCAAACTCCACACAGAAAGGTTTTCAAACCAGTGACCTTCTTGCTGTGAGGCACCACTGTGTCGCCCAGTTTTGGACATACAGCAGCTAAAAATAAACTGGCAAGAGCTAATGCTTAAAGAGGATAACCATTTTTTACAACCTGGACCTTATTTCTGGCGTAAAATACGATCGTTTACGCACCCATATAACTATGTGTCATTTGTAGTTGTTCAGTTATTTCAGAGTTATTTGGAGTTATTATTTATTTAGATCCAGTGGAGCACCTGAGTGAATGGGGCACCAAAACGCAGCCTCTAAATAACGCATTATCTGCCGCGAAAGGTCAGAAGACATCATCTGGGATTTGTAGGTCAATCTACAGACCCCGGATGATGATAACAGGTAACTCCGGACTCAACTGGGAATAGCACTAGTATTATAACTAAATATTTACGATTTTCACGGCAGATAACGAATTATTTAGAGGCTGCGTTTTGGTGCCCCAGTCACTACCACTATATGGATATACGCAAATCTAAATATCTCCCAGAAATGACCCCGTGTTTTGAACTGAGCCATTTTTTTTTAACCAGCGTCCAATATGCCTGTTGATTTGTAGCTACATCTACAAGCTGTAGAATAATTATACAAACATTACTGTGCAATATTTAAATTGTAGGTCTGGTGTGCATACAGTAGATGTGGCTTAGCAGCATGCGACGTCGCTCCAGTTGGCGACTGCAGATAAACAAACACCTTCTGGCCTCACATGGCTGTAATGTGTGAAGAGAAGGCCTTCAGTTTAAGCTAATAAGTGTGAAGGATTAAGAGCTGGGATAAATTACTCACTTACCATAATTATATCTGGCTGGTTTTAATGGAGCTTGACTATTGTATAGTGAAGCAATAAGGAAAATGAGAATAAAGTGGTCAGTTTTTTTTTTTTGGTTTTGAAAAGATCTCACCAATTAAGTGATGAAAACATTTTTAAACAAAATGAGCAAACAGAGGACGGAGTAAAATGCTCAGTTTTATCTAGTAGCTAATTTTATTGCACAACACTGAACTCCAGACATCAGCCTCACGGTGACAGTCGACAAGTTCAACGATCAACCTCATGTCTCCACAGTCGCTAAATATTAAAGGCAAGAAGAAAAAAAAAGGCAAGCTTTCCTTGAAGAGTGCATTACATGAGCGCGAGTAACATTACAGAGCCACGGCGTAATGCAGTTTTAATCTGTGGGGAGGAATAAGTGAGCGGCTGAGCTGCACCGTAGCTGCTGACCTGAGGCACCTCCTTTAGCCTCACGTCACCACAGCCTGCAGCATGTACGGCCTGGTTACACCTCAAACCAGATGACAGCATTAATCTGGCCTCAACAACCCTCCCCACCATCTGGTGAGCAACAGGAGAAAGGAGCAAGGATGCCTCTCCCCCCTCAACGCACAAAAGAGTCTCCTTTTACATGTAAAAAACTGCAGGTTTCACAGGGCTATCACCCTTCATCTAAAAACTATTCTATCACCAAGACAGCTTGGCTGAAAACCCAACGCTATGACACCAAAGGGGTCATAGCGTGAAAAATCCCATCTTCTATTGCTTCCCTACAACAGCCAAACAGGACTATAATCTTCTACTCTCATTGTGCAAAACTCATCTGCTGCCACCACATGACCCATTTCCTACCTGCATTACAAAGTTAAAAGAATAAAGGTGCTTTTATTTTATTTATTATTTTTACTTTACAGACCAGCACTTTTTATGCCTTTTACCACCTGAGAATCAACCTTCCTCTGGAGACAAACGCAAATATTTCAAAATGCTGATGAGACATTTTGCTTACAAAAAGAAAGTTCAATTATAGTTTTGTGATATTTGTGATGAATTGCAGAAACTGCCTGTAAATGAATATTTCTGCAGTTTAGCGCTGCCGCTTTGAGCCATGAACATCAATGTCTTTCTCCGTCTCAAACTTCAACAAATGTCCCAAAGCGATCCATCGCTGCGGACTATAGATAACCTTGCGTCCTTTCTTGTGTGTGTGTGTGTTTGCATGCTGGTCTCTCATGTTCACATGTTGCTTTCCACCCAGAGCTATGGTCTCATTTAAAGAGGGAAGCTACCTCATTAGTGTGTGCCATTTTCCCAGAGTGCCCCTGGTCTGAATCATCACGACCCCCGCCTACGTCTGGACCGTAAATGACACACTCCTCCAAGGTGCATCATTTACGGCCTACGATCAGCAGGCGGCCCGCACGAAAAAAAAAAAAAAGTACGGCGAGCCCACCTGTCAGGCTTTACCACTCGCTCAGTCAGCCTGTGCTTCTCTGTGACTCACAGCGCTGCATATTTAAGTTTAATTACACGGCACACGGTGCTGGACTAAGTCACAACCTGTGGGTAGGTGGATTTAAATTAAGAAAATAAACAGAGTGCACGCTGCACTTTACCACAGCCAGAGCAGCAGTCTGATCTAAGTGAGCAGTGGGAGCTAATGAGGTGAAACTCTTGACTCTTCACCGAATGCAGCTGCAGTCACGCTAACTTATGTTTACTAATGATTCCTGCTAGGAGGATGAACCATCGTCTCTGATCTGCTACGACCTACATCAATCTTCAGCGCATAAGTAACTTTCACACATGTAAAGCATTGTTTTATGTTATAAATATGAGATATACCTAGCATAATAATAATAGTTCAGGTAGACGTCTAGAGAATTAACACTTTTCTAGACAATTAACCCCAATTATGTGGCTTTTAGTTTCTTTAACAACTTTTCCATGATGTAAGATCCAGTTTCCCTTCGTAGCAATCGTTGTGCACGTGCTCAGAAAGCGACACTGAAATTAGATTCAGTTCACGGGGAGTTTGAAGATCTTATATAAATTCATAGTCCATAATAATCTACGTATGTACGATGTGTTACTGAGACAAAACAGCTGCAGAAAAAGGTGGCATCTTTTTAGATTAACAAATTGGGAGACTGCTGCGTTCACGCACAGTGGAAAATGTTGGAAAAAACACTGTTGACCATTAGTCATCAGACATTGGAGCTAGATTTGTCAGTCAGTCAGTCATTTTCTATACCCGTTTAGTCCTGTTAGGGGTCACAGGGGTCTGCTGGAGCCTATCCCAGCTGTCATCGGGCGAGAGGCAGGGGTACACCCTGGACAGGTCGCCAGTCCATAGCAGGGAGCTGGATTTGTAATTTTGTAAATTACTGAATAAAAACTTTACAAGTTCCTATAGCTAATCAAACTATTATTTAGCTGGGGTATCTATGACATGACAGTGGTGAGACCAGTGATGTTGTTGGTGTATGGTTTAGAGACAGTGGCTTTGAGGAAAAGTTGGAGAAGAGCTGGAGAGGTTTTGCGTGTGACCATGATGGATAGGATCAGGAATGAGTAGAGGGACTGCTCATGTGAGATGTTTCAGAGATAACGTTAGGGAGGCCAGGTTGAGATGGTTTGGATATGATCACAGGAGGGATAGTGAATATGTTGGTCAAAGGATTGTTCCCTAAATGTCCAACGCACAGGGTGCTGCTTACAAAACCCGCGTCTTTTAAAAATGTCCACTACACCCGAAGCTCCGCCACGTCAAAACAAACAACTGCGAGCTCTGTTTAAGATCAGCGAGGACTCAACTGAGGAAAACGGAGACATTGTGGAGGTTTACCTTCTCTTCTACAATAACATCCTCTCTCAGTTTGAGGAAGTTGTAAAGAAGTTGGAGAGTGATGAAACCACCTGTGTTGAGTTACTTTCCACTTCAAGCAAAAGCCCACACAGAGACCAGTTCTTGGCTACTTAACTAAAGTGCAGCTGCAGTGTCTCTGTCCACGTGATGCAGACATAGCAAGGACAGATTTTACTGCATTTCTCAACACAGCACTCTCATATGTTGAGAAATGGTTCAGGTTTTCAGAAGACAACTGGCTCCTCTTCTTATTGCAACTTCTCTCTCTCTCTACACCATGGCACCTTGACATTTAGTGACATTGAGAGGGTTGAGCTCAACCTCATCCATAGAGTGAACATGGATGAACTTTATGATGTATGCTCCACAGGAAAATTCATTCTGATGAGGTGCAAAGTGGAAGTCCAAATGTGTGGCTGCCAGGTGGGTGGCTCTTTTTCAAGTAAGGTGACCTTCCCTAACATGCTGTCTATCATCAGCCACATCCTGACTATCCCAGCATAATGGCCAACAAATGGAGTGACTGCAGGAACAGGTGCTCCATGGAGCTCGTGAGAAGTGAGCTCCTGATCACTCTCAGCTTTGAGCAGTCCTGTTCAGATTTTTACAACAGCGCTTTAAAAGACAATGAGTTACTCAGTGCTGCAGGGAGTAACAAGAAGTACACCTGGGAAAAAAAAGAAACACTATCTGATGAAACCAAGTGCTCTGACGGTCATCGTTGTGTATCTGGGTTGTTGTTTTCATTGTGTGTAGTAGGTGTGTGCCATGCCCGCAAGGTGATTGGTGGGAAGCGCCCGGTCCTGGCTCCTGACTGGCTGCAGCACGGAGCCCTGGTGATTATAAGAGGCCAGGATGGCGGGCCGGGGCTAGCAGCAGGAAATTCCTAATTTTCTTCATCTCCCAGCCAGCCACAGCTTTCTCTTGTCCATTGTTTATTAGTTCTGTTACTTGTTAATTCCTTTAAGTAGTAGGGGTGGACTGCCAGTTTTGTTGCCTACTTTTCTCCTGTTTATTTATTTAGTTAGGTAGGTTTGTTAGGTTAGCCCATTTATTTCTAGGTAGGGTTGTTTTGTTTGTTATTTTGGCCTTAGTCCAGCCTGAAGATACCATCCACTCATTATTTAAGTAGTTTCATTTTTGTAAATAAATGATCTTTCTTTATATTGGATCCATTTGTGTCTTGGTGGCTACCTGGGAAAGATAGGGCTTTAAATCATGTTATCACATGGGGCATAACACAGTTGAAGGAAAGGAGTAATGTTTTGCACTTTATTTTTTTTCCTTGTGGAATAAGCAGAAGTTTACTAGTTTAGTGTTTTATTGTTCTGCTTTTTTTCCTCTTTAAGTAAAACTGTCCCCAGGGTTCAAAGACCGTCTCCATATTTATGCACTTAAAAAGTTCTCAATTAATTTTAAATGTTCACTGGTACAAATTCAATTTGACTGCACTTTATAAGAGAATGTGTTCATTAATAAAGTATTTTAAACTTTAAGTATGACTAATTGCGGTCTTGTTCACCCCGTTACTAAAAACACCAGCACAAAATAAAACAGGAGTGGGGACCGTGGTGGTCGTGGCCCAGAGGAGCCGTGGTGGGCGTCCTTATTTTCATTTCTTAAAGGTTGCAACCCTAGGCAGGGGGTCTAGAAGTAGACCAAACAGGTGTATGGGTTTGTGCGTTATCGTATCTGTATTAAATAATCAGACTGCTTCGTTGGAAAGAATCTCACAATACGATTTCATATTTTGCAATAAACAGCAATGCTATTAGCGAAGCAGTGCCTAATAAAGCCTATATTTTAAAGCATGGACATAAATGGCCTAAATCAATTATGGGAAATAGTTAATGGACTCAGTGGCAATGTTTACATGGAGAATATTTCCTCAATATAACAGAACTAATTCTTTACACAGACCTGATCAGACAGCGATATGCAACACAACCTGAATATTACTTCTTTTGACAAACAGAGCATTGAAACTGCTCGATTCTGCTTCAACTTGTTGTTTCTCTACCTCTCTCCTGAAAAACTTGTCTCCATGTAAACGCAACAACTGAATCCATATTGTTTGCGAAGAATCACTCAAAAAAATTGCTTCAGTTTTCTCCCCTTGTGCAGGCTATTAAGCTGACAACATGCCAACGTGTCAGCCATCCTTCTTCCTGGTCAGCTGCTGAGAACACATCCTGATGCTGTACATCTTCTGAGCCCCTTTTTATTGAGCTGAATTTATCTTTTCTGTCTCAGTCGGTTAAATTGCCACCGGTGTCATGCACGGCTACATTTGTTAGGCTGACACATACCTTAGTGTGGGTGTTCGATGAGGAAGCCTAATTGACCGGAGTCCACTCCGTGTACCGTGAACTCGCAGAGGACCCCCACAGAGGGTACAGGCGCTGATTGGAGGCAGAAAGAGCCGAAGCTACCTAAAGGATTTTCTCATGTAAAACTAGGTCGAATTAATTGGCTCATGCTCGCCACACAATAAAGAGGACACTGCTGAATGGGGTGTTTCATGTTCCTACACATAACAGCTACTGCATGCTGGACTTCATACTGACATGGATGAATCAAATCATCACGTTATCCGTGTGGACAGTTACAGTAGTGGAGGTTGACAGGTGTTGATTGGAGCTTTGGGTACCGGCTCACTGAGCTAATGTGACTTTAAGGCAGGTGATCAAATAGTCTTGAGTTACCTCTGACGGATGTGGAGGTAGAACAGACGCGCATCAAAAAATAGTGTTTATATGTTGCCCTCAGTGGTGGGCCGTCAGAGCCAGCAAAGCCTTCTCTGCTGGCCTAAGCTTTATCAAAATCACTGACTTACACTCACTGTAATATTTTTCCATTAATGATATTCATTTATTCCCAATAGTCCATTCTTGTCATTTTATGGCATGTCTGTCTCTTAGCTATGGTGCTTCTGGCAGCGTAACTTTGCGTTAGAGCTTTTATCCAATCATTTTTCAGCCATCACGTGTTCCCGGAGTCAAAAGCAATTTGCCTAAGCCTACACAATGAAAACTGTAGGTGGTTGACGCTTAAAACACAGTGTTCACTCATTTATTGCGGAGTTTACATTCCAATAAGTTCACACAACACCACACAGAAACACTCCTGATCTCACACTAGTGAGATCAGGAGGTGAAATGTACAAGGCGAGATGCTAAATGCTTGTGTGTGTGCAGGATGATGCGATTTTATTGGACATATTATCCCGCAATACAATGAAATTTCCACGATGTAAACTTAGATATGTATGAATTAAAAACGTGCGCCAAAAATGGACCGCAAAGTAGCAAAGGACAACTGTACATTGTAACGACGCTGTTACTTTAACCAATCACATTTCAGGTTCGTATTCTTAGGCCTTCTCTGATTGGAGGGTTAGAGAAGCCGCTCGTTTAACCCCAGCGAGCGGTTCATGTTTTTTGGATGCACAACCAAATCATCCCTGTTAACGGTTTGATAGCTATTTGTTTTAAACCCACGATGGCGGAAGGAGGAGAGACTATCAACTTGGTTGCACGACTTAAAAAGCCATTTTTACGGGGGACTTTGAAGGAAAAGCTGGATATTGTGAGGAAGGGAAGGCCGATTGTGGAGCTAGCTAGCCTGACCCAGCCAGGGACAGGGTGTCAAAGGGTCTGCCACTTTTAGGGCAGCAACTATGAGAGGTATAAGGAGAACTCTAAATTAAGTTCTGGTGAGTAAAATGAATCATATTTACATCTTTTACATATATGTTTGTCAGTTTATTGGGTCGAAATGAATACTTTTGCTCAATTTGATGTATGCTGTTCTTGTTCTAATGGCAAGAGCAAGAGACTTATATGAGATAACTTGTCTACGATGCAACATCCTGTTTTATTTCGTGTCCGTGTTGATGGTTTTATAGCAGTGCCGTCAGAATGATTGTATTAAGAGATGTTTTGAATAAGATTGGAGATCATTGAAGGCCTAGGTGGAAAATGCACTGCCCGCCACTGGTTGAACTGTAGGTAATTGTAGTTTGCAGTAGGATTGTGTTTAAAAAAAATGAAGTCAGTCTTGATATAAAGGATACCGATTCAAAATTTTGTTTTATTTTTTAAGATACATGCCATTTCCCGTATCTCGCTGTGGTTTTGAACGATACATCTACCAAAACTGTGCGACATGATTGGTCCATGTGTCACACTTTAAAACATGACGGGAGCCACAACTCTGAGAGCAACTTAAGTCATGAGAGCTGACTAGATTTAAAAAATACGATGAGAGAAACAGAGCTGCGCAAAAGCAAAAATGTGAAAGATGAGACACTAGAGGTAAAATATTATGGAAATATCGCAAATCTCTGGAACCAACGACAATATTGGTTGGGTGAAAATCCTTTTTAATAACCAAGTAAAATTATTTTGAAACTGAAATACTGTGGTAATTGTGAATCGATTCATGAAATCAGCAGCGATACCCAGCCCTGGTTTACAGGTTGTGTTTTGTTTGCTGTCTTGAAGCTAATATCATACTTTGGTCATTCGCATTTTAGATGACGCACATTAAATGGACGGTCCGTGCTTCCTCCACATCAGACGGAAAAATATGACACACAACACTAAGCATTATGCTCACAATCTAATCAGCATTTGCTCGCCGAGTGACTCACTTTGATGTTTGGTTCACTGACTGCACGAGTGATTTGCTATCCACGGGACAGTCCAAGAATAAAGACCATTGTGCTGAATGAAAATAAAATAAATTAGAACCTGCGTTTTAGTTTCAAATGGATGGATGGAGAGGTTTCAGATTCAAAAACATAGAGCGTGAAGAATTTATTAATATTAGTACAACTCTGAATTGATGTAAGAGACGATATAGACAGATGTTGATTCCTCTACTCAGACTGCACATAAATTAGTGCTTTGGTGTTGGATGAATGCAAATGCAGATTAAAAAATGTTTTTATGCATATGTTGGTGCGTGGGCGGCACAGTGGTGTGGTAGTTAGCACTGACGCCTCACAGCAAGACGGTTCTGGGCCATCAGCCGAAATAGGCCTTTCTGTGTGGAGTTTGCATGTTCTCCCTGTGTCTGCGTGGGTTCTCTCCAGGTACTCTGGCTTCCTCCCACCATCCAAAGACATGCTGGTTAGGTTAATGATTTTATATTGGCCGTAGGTGTGAGTCTCTTTGTGTTAGCCCTGCGATAGAGTGGCGACCTGTTCAGGATGTACCCCGACGCTCGCCAAATGACAGCTGGGATAGGCTCCAGTTCCCCCTCCAGAGAACAAGCGGTTACAGAGGATGAATGAAGGTTGGTGAATTTTTACTCTACCACAGTTTATGTTAAAATAGTTCCGAAGCCCAATTTTTTTTCAAAATTTCTGACACAGAATTTATTTAGTGTCTTTTGGGTGCGAATCAAATGGAAAAGAAAACTCATCTGTAAGTTTAATTTTGAATTATTACTCTTGTGACAGGAACTTACTGTTTTAACTCACGTTTGGTCGATTTACCGAGACTGCACCTGCTTGAGGATTGGCTCTGACCTTTTCTGAGATGTGAGGTCCACTATCGGGACCCAGCATCCCTCGCCAGCTAGAGGCAGTCAGTCCTCATGGTATCTTTGGCGGTGAACAGCCTTATCTCAGGATGTCGTTTTTTAAATTTGCCACTGGCTCTGATGATCTCTGCAGTGGTTAAAAATGAGGTATGGTTCATACTGGGTATATCTAGCGAGTAATCTGTGGTCTCAGAGTGTTAGTTTGTACCAGAGCACTGACTGTGCTGTTTGATTTCCCTGATGAACAACTTTTCGTTTGTTTTGTTTATGATTGATTATAATGTTAAGAAGTGGGGAAATGCAGGTTTATAATTGTGAATGAAATTGTGTATAAATGCATGAATGACAAACTTTTTAGCAGGTATTTTGACAAGACTTTTTGTCACTGTGCAGCAGCAACGAGTACTGGTGTGCAGATTCAAGGTTTTGCAAAAATACTGATATCTTTCCTCCCTATATTTAACAAACTCTACTACTCTCTCTTGCCTCAAAGCAGAATATATTTACTCTGTAATATAAAGAGATTCGTAATGACTGAACAACCAGCAGGAGGACTCAAAGGCACAACCCCTGGAATCAGAAGGTCTTTACTTCAGTCAAAGGTTCTCTGCTCAGGTAAGCAGGCAGAAAATCAGGCAAAGGAATCCAAAAGGGCAAATAAGAGCGGAAACCCAATAACCAAACGGACAAGGTTCTGTTTACAAGATAAAACCACGAAACGAGAAGAGATTTGCTGGTGTAAAGCTACAAAGACAAACTGGCACAGGGGAAGGGAACCCACAGATTAGACAGTTATGGGGAGATAATGGGGAGTCTCAAAGGACAGAAACACACACAGACAGGAAGTTATCAGAAACGAGACAAGACGTACAAGAGTATTTTACAAGCACATTGTTACTTATTGGTTATATAAATGTAAACCTGTGAATCTTTCATATGCTCATTACAGAACATTACTTCAAAACTTTTTTTTTTTACAGCATCATAACCAAACAATGATAAACGGATGACTCAAAGTTCAATTAAATTCAAACCGAGTCACGTTCTGACTTCACAGAGGTCAAGCAACATTTTACAGCATTTTCCACAATAAGGACCGAACTTTAATTTGCAAAGAGGGAGATTAAAACAAAACAGGATTCCTGATTTTGCCTGTTGACACAGACAGCAAGAATGCTTCATTGGTTTCTGTGCTACCGTCACACTAATATGAGGATCCTTCTGAGCATAACAAAGTTACAGTTGTTAAATCATGTCTCGTTGACATCATTATGTACACCACTCAGTTAAACATTATGACCACCTTCCTAATATTGTGTAGGTCTCCATTGTGCCTCCAAAACAGTTCTGACTCATCAGAGAATGGACATGGACCTTCTGAGGGTGTCCTGTGGTCTCTGGCAACACAATGTTGTTAATGGGGGCCATTGGGTCCTATGGGTTGTGGATTCTCTGTGGATCAGGCTTGGTCCAGTGCATCTCACAGATGTTTGATCAGTTTAGGATCTAGGGAATCTGGAGGCCAGGTCAACACGTTGTGCTGTTCTTCATGTTTTCTGAGTTGTTCCTAAACCATTTTTGTGTGTGTACCTGTGTCAGGCTGCATCCTGCTGGGGATGGATGCTGCCATCAAGGAGTGTCATTGCTATGGAGTGGGGGTGCCTGGTCTGGTCTAAGTGGGTGGTGCATGTCTAAGTAACATCCACACAAAAGCAAGGTCCAAAAGTTTCCCAGCAGAACACTGAATTGTCACAAGATGCTCAATGTTATTCATGTCTCCGGTCAGTGGTTTTAATGTTGTGGCTTATCGGTGTAGATGCCTTGATTAGCGTGAAATATGTTTCACCCAATTACGGTGGCTACCGCTGCTTTAAAGTGACTGAAAACACCTAAACCCTAACATCAAAAGTGTGGGAATTCATTAAACAGCGACCCAGTCAGATGCATCCTCAATAAACATCGTTCGTTGGCTGTCAGTGCTTGGGAGTTGATTGTCAGACAAGAAGAAAGGCTGCAGACTCCAGAGTAGACGCTAAGCTAAGTAGACGGTTAACATGGCAACGCTGCTTCCCAGTGCATCTGGACCTATGAAACTAAATGACGCAGACCTACTTAAATGTCACATTACCCTAAGTGGGTGTAAGCAACCCATACCAGATAAATAATCCAGCTGCATTTCCAATTTTAATCATCACAAGTCACTAAAGTTCATTTATACTTAACTCAAATATATACACACACTAGTAAATAATACGTTCCCAAATAAAGACGGTAAAATCTGAACAAATCTGATGAATAATATCATTAGGTAAAACTTAGTTTGAAATGAGATAGATTATGTTTGAATAAAAGCTTATTTAGTGGTCAAAGGATTGATGGACTACTAATAAAGATTAATTAACCAATTAAATAATAATGATTTTATGTTGCAGCCCTAGTTAAAACCGATTTTATTAACCTCACTGTTTATATCTAAGTGCTTTGACTTCTGGATATCTTGCAGATCTCTAGTTGACTGAGACTACTGCCCCTCTCTGGTAGCTGCCGAGCCTTCATTCATCCTCATGCAGCCGCCTGCTGTTAGGACCACTCATTTCTTGTTTAGTTAATCATGCGATACATAATCAGAATTACCCTAAGCTCTGTGAGTTATTCTCTGAAAAGGGATCTAGCTGGCTTGCAAACATCAGCTTACACCACAGCCAAGTTGCTCCCGTCTCATTATAAACCAGCCGTCAGAGAACACAATCAGCTGAGGACATGACAATATTTTAATAGCCGTGGCACAGAGAAAGGCATTTTTACGAGGGGAGGGGGGGGGGGGTTGAGTTTGGCACGACAAGTCACCTTGTCACTGTCCTCAAGCCAATCTGATGGGCAGCAGCAATGTGTCTCAGCATGGAAACACTGATCCTACATCTAGGACGTGACTTACTGCTGTAAATGTTGCTCAAAACGCTCAATCCTGCAAACAGCGGCGCATTAACAGATTTATTTAGAGGCCAATTTCCTACGGATCTTCTCATGTGAAGCCAATCAGCTGCAGTGTCTCACCAATACAAACTTCTCATTTAAAGTCACATTTGTCGGACAAGTCTCTGACAGACAGCGCAGGGTTTTGACGTGCAGCTTAGCCGAAAAGAAGAAAAAAAAAAAATCTGTGGCTCAAATTAAGAAAACCATTTGATCATTGGAAGAGGAGGAGGCTGGAGTTGCTCGTCAGTGAGCCGCACTCTGAATTCATTCGTTTCATCCCATTTGGCTGTTACACAAATCAAAGCGCGGCAGATGTAATGTCACGCCACAGCGATTTCCATTCAGAAGCCCCTTGTAAAAACCCATATTTTAAGTCAGGTGTCCTCTGTGTGGCTAAAGGACAACACAGAAGTTTTCCAAGTACTTTTCAGCACTCGCAAGTAAGGTGAAGATGATATAATGTTCTCTGATGCTGTTCTTTAGTCAGATCTCTGGTTTGAAGCAAACACATCGTGACATAAAAGACTCGAGCTGTAACAATCTCCGATTTCCACGCTGGGAGGAAGACAACATCTGGTAGGAAACAACACAGCAGCAGCACAGTTGACAGGAACAAGATTGGCCGAGTCAGAAAAGCCTAAAGAGCTTTTAGGGGAAGAGCTTGAATGTGTTCTCTAAAATAAAAATAGAGGGAAACGAGCTCTATTTAAATCTGTCAATATTTTTGTGTGCTGTGATCTCTGGTTTGGCTCTGATGATTAAACAAAATTACTGATCATTTAAGCTGCAATTCATCCTTTTATCAAGTTATTTTAAAGACATTCTGACCAATAATTGGCTTTTCATGCATTGGAAGCCAACAACATGCATGCACCAAAGTCTTAGCAGCAAAAAAAAACCTGATGCAGGACTTTGAACTTCTGCATTATTAATCAACCCCATCTTAATTTGACAGCCGGGATTTCTTTTCCAGAATCTTTTTTAAACGACCCCCGTGCTCCTCCTCAGGTAGGATCCGAGCTTTTATCTTATTTTTAACCACACAGGGGACAATAACCATCAAAAGAAAGCGTGGGGGGAGAAAAAGAAACGACAACATTTGACTTTTGAATTTGAAATTCACTTCCGAGCATTCAACCGTGCAACAACATTATGCCCTCTTAAGATGAAGAGTACTCTGCTGTGAGCTTAAAATGGGACCTCTGGTGAAAAGAAGAAAAAAAACACAAGCCGCTGCAGCCACAGTGGAATTCGCAGCAATAAAAATTACATATTTCATGAATTGTCTGTGTTCTGGCATTTAAATAATAAAATAAAGAAAATCCTTAGACATGGAAGAAGAAGAGGAAGAAGTAGTGGACATCTGGGATCTGAGCAGGCTAATAACTGTTTATAACTTCTTCTGGGAATAATGCATTTACTCTTCATCAAGGTTTAAATGAACAAGGATGAAAAGTGTGTGAATAAAGCTGCACTTTACTGACTAAATTCACCACAGTTAACCATTAAAACGCACTTTTCTCTGAGGAGTAAGTTGAACATTCTCTAATTGCGTTCAAACAAGATTAAAGTCTGGACTTTTAAGTAGATAAAAACAACATATTTAACACTCATCTCGGCGCTTACGAGCTGCTGCAGCTGGTCTCACGGTGAATTAATTAGCCTACCTTGAAAGATCCATATGAACATGAACAGCATGGCTCGGAGACTCGTCTTCATCTCCATGGCGCAACATCCACCGGCTCCTCCGAGCAGCTTCTTTAAAGCTGACAGCGAAAACTCCCCCCTCCAACTGCTGCTCAAACTGTCTTCAGGTAGCAATTAACTGTCCGCTGCACAAAAAAAAAAAAAAAAAAAAAAAAAAAACGGCGAGGCGACGTCTGCGAGCAAAGCTTCTCCTTGCGCTTCCCATGCCGCCTCCAAACAGCGGCTGACATGGCAGAGCGCACCGGCGGCTGCGCTCCTCTCCACTCCACTCCGCCAGACCCCCGGGACGCGGAGCGCTTCAAGTTCCTCGGTCTTTGTTTCTTGTTGAGCTGGATCCAGGCTGAGAAGGATTTACTTCTTCGGTGCGTCTGTGCCGGAGTGAGTGGCTTCTTGTCCGGCTCACGCAGGAAACCGAAGAGGAGCTTATCCACCTGGCTGAGCTGCTCGGTGACGCCCCCTGGCAACGGTGGCAGCAAACACAACTCTGTCGTTTCTTTTTAATTCCAGCCTCCCACAGAATAAATCCATTGATTCATAGCAGTTGCATCTATAGTTTGTGGCATTATAGCAAAAAAAAAAAAAAAAAAAAAAATGCACTTTAAGGTCAAGGAAATAAGGTTTTAGCTCGCAGATAAATCTGGGCCAAGAATGTGATCTGCATTTGTGCAGCAAGCGTCCCACATCCACAGCATAGACAACTCACTCCCCTAAAGCTAGACTAATTATTAGCCTTAGAAAGTTTTCTGTGACTAAACCACATCCTCTATGCAGAGACAGCTCTTATCTTAGGAGCTGCAAACCACCACCTGTCTTTGTTTTGTTCTCTGATATCACTACAAGAGGCTACAGTGATGGAGAAGGAATGCGCTGTGCTTTTTACAGTTGTGAAAAATTGGACAAGATACACTTGCAGCAGCAGTAGGTAGGAGTTTGTGTCCTCCCCTTGTCTGCACTCGTTTCCTCCGGTTCATCTCCGCCCGCGTCCTCCAGCCCAAAGAGATGCAGAAAGTGGATACGCTGACACAAATTTAGAAACAGCGGGACACGGCTTCTATGTATTCTGCAACCTGAGCCTGACACGATTTTTGTTGTTGTTGTTGTTGTTGTTGTTGTTGTTTTGCTGAATGTGTTCCTTCCGACACAGCATTTCTCATGGGTGCGTCAGGTGTGTGCTGCACCCAAACCCCAGTTCAACTGGGACATCACAGACTTTTATGGAGCACATCACAGCGGCAAGAGCACAAGTGCAAACACGGGAGGTCATGCGTGCCTTTTTTTATACATGAAAACCTCATCCTAACCGTGCAGTTTATATATTTTTTTTAACTTCTGAACGCTGCTGTTTTCTGGGCAATTACGCATAGAAGGACAATAAAATGTCAGCACAAACTGTTTTCCCTTATTGAGAAGAGATTTGGAGGGCTGCTATTCTTTATTCGGCGTGATGGAAATGTTTGCTCGAACACCATTTGCAGTTTGGTGCCGAGCCAGAGGGTTCTCTTAGTGTTTTATCAGCGAAAGCAGCTGAATGAGGATAAAATAATGAAAAACAATCACCTCAATTGTTCTGTCAAGTTGAGAAAATGTCAAAATCTTTTGACAAGTCTGCAGCAGGAGTTGGAGACATGGATTCTGTCAGGTTTATCTAAATTCTGACCTTTAAAGGGGCAGTTTTTATAAATACACTGACTTGCCAATTCATTCGGTACGCTAGAGAAAACAAATGCATTCTAATATAACAGTCTGAATTGTTTGAAATAACTGAGAGAGCTGTTGATTCAACTGTGTTTTGAAGGCTGTGGTTTGTGTCGTGTTGTACCGACATGTTTCTATTATTTTGACAGCCCTGTTTTAGTCAGTAGGCTAGGCTGAGTAACAGAAACTCAATCCAGTTTAACTGTATCACAAACTACATGCTCCAAAATGATCATACGGTTAAATTACCTGCGTCCAAAAGCTACTTAAACATAGACTGAATATTATAACAGTCGTGAAGGGGGAGGGGTTTGTGCATGCATTGGTTTTCAGTAGTGTACCTAATGTTTTGGCAAGTGAATGTATGGCTACAGATGTAATGCCAGCGCGGTACAGTTCAGAGAAGAATCAAGTGTCACGGGTCAGAGACACAGCGTGCAGCCACTTCTACAAGAGAACAGGAGCTGCTGAGCGATTTCATATCGTAATGTAAGTCTGACGTCCCGGGCTCAGCAAAAAAAATTGCTCTGTCAGGTGAAATATTAATGTAGGTAGGTCGATGTGTTGTATTTTTAATGGAATATAATGGATTTATTACATGATATAAGGCTTCACATGTTTTCTGGGAGCGTTTTTTTTTTCTTGCTGCAGCTTGGCGTTCGGGGTTAGGCGTGTGCCACCGAGCCTCGTTCGCATGACGACAGAAGTATAAGCCTGTGTGTTGCTTTTGTTTTCCTTACATACTTGGAGAGTTGCTGTCAGACAGGCAGTTACACTTCTGACTTATTTATTGTGGCGCCTGCTGTCCCCTGTCTTCTTCTGTTGTCGTCACATTTTAAAGTTGGACCTGGTGAGGATCTTACGCTGTAAACACTGTCTCATGACTCGGCATGAATAAGTCAGGAGACCTTGTATGAATTATAGTGCAGGTGAAACATGTGCAGTATATATGTGAGCGCGAGCTGAGTGGTTAATGATTTATTCCATCGCCCACAGTTTAATTATTTCACACGTGCAGTTTTAAAACTTATTAAGTGGAACACTAGCTTGTATTTACAGTATACATGTGAGTGTTGGGCTGGACTATGAAAAAAAAATGAGATGAATAAAAACAAGGTGAAAGAGACACGCTTTTTGTTTGAAGGTGAAATTAAACCACTCAAAGTATTTTTAAAAATATATTTGAGTTAATTGAGTTATATTGAAGGTAACAATCAGGTTAACTATATTTTAATTAAGAGTATTTTTATAATTCACAATAAAACATCTTAAAATCATGAGAAGTTATTATGAACTCGGTAGCTAGTGTACTAAATATGACTGTCTGAAACTACACCAATCAGCCACAACATTAAAACCACTGACAGGAGAAGTAAATAACACTGACACATCTTGTGACAATACAATGTTCTGCTGGGAAACTTTTAGACATGTCATTTATTCATCCAGATGTTAATTAGACACGTACCACCCACCTAGACCAGACCAGACATCCCAACCCCAATGAGCAGCCATCCCCAGCAGGATGCAGCCTGACACATAAACAAAAATGGTTTAGTTAAAAAAAATCAGCCCAAGGTGTTGACCTGGCCTCCAAATTCACTAGATGCCTAACTTATCAAGTATCTGTGGGATGATCCAGAGGCCCCTCCCCTCAACTCATCGGACCCAAAGGCCCCCACTAATAACATTGTGTTACCAGACACCCTCAAAAGACCCATGTCCATTCTCTGATGAGTCACAACTGTTTTGGGGGCACAAGGGAGACATGATATTAGGATAGCAGTCATAATGTTATGCCTGATCGGTGTATACTGGAGTCATCTAGGTTGTGGTACAGTACAAAGTTAACTGGACATGTTTGAGTTTTCTTGAAGAGTCATGGGAGTTTCTCTAATAAAAACTTTCCACCAGTCATTTAGAATAAACCACTCAGATCAGCGGTGAAACCTCTTCAAGGAACCTCAAACCAGTCCTATTGCCTTCGTTTGAGCTTTGGTTTTCAATATACTGCAGATTAATGTTAATCCTGCAATAATATGTGTTTCAGGTATTTTGTACGTGCTTTTCTTTTTGTCCATCACACAAAAACAGCCTTCAAAATAAGGACAGTTAAAATTAAAATGCAAGTCAGAAATTCACTGCAGGATTTTGGCATCAGCCTGTTTGAGCTTGGTGTTCCTAAGAAATGTATGTTTTAATAACTGGCAGCAACATTTAATTACGCGATGGAAAAGGGAAAAAGGCAGGAGAATATTAAAGCCCTGGAGCTTCTTTCCTGTCAGGTGGAGGTACCTCAAATTATAGTCAGAGCTCTGAGGCAATGCCAGGTACATGACTAACTTTATTATTTGAATGTTTGTTCCTGTGTAACTAAAAATGAAAGTGCCACTTAAGCAGTTTTCCTGTGTGTAGCAAAGGAATTAATATTAATAGAGCAGTTATAGGGTGCATAATGTCTCCCAAATGTATTGAGTCACAAGATTTCCAACCTGATTTATTGGTTCAGCTCAGGCTTTACAGTAGCGTTGCTGACTGTACACATACTTATAGTTTAATTCATTTCTACATCCACACATTAATGCAGACTTGTCTGATCTAATCAGTGTTTCTCCACATTTTTGTTGACTTGTGTGTCTCTATTCCTGTGTGAGTGTGCGTGAAAAATGTGCAAATCATGTCCACGTACCCTCAGAAAATAGGAAAATAGATGTCACTGCCACCTGTGAATAATTGATTGTGTAAGTGGGACTGAAGCTCTGATATGAAACTGCACCGCTTGCACGTCCAGGCCTTTTCCCCTTCAATAAGCCACACTTTCAGTGGGTCAGGTAGATTTTAGAAGTTAATTCAGCAAAAATGTTAAAGATGAACTGTGCGTTCATGCGGCGCACACATGATAAATGGCTGCACAAAAGACGCTGGCATTTAGAAATGTTTCTCTGGTATATTTCTCCAGTATCTCTCAAGATTTGTGACACTTTCAGTGGCTATCTGCACGAGGAACGACACTCCCCGCGGTTTTCCTGAATACGTCCATTGTTAAAGCCGGCTGAGATGGTGTTATCAGGCTGCCAGACGGTAGAAGGTGAGCTTAGCCTTGACAGTCCGCCTCTAGATAGCATGACTGGACTCTGGTGTGGAAATCATTTCCTCCTCGCTGCACTTGGTATTTTCCAGTGTCTGAAGACAACAAAATGATGGATCACTGGTATTTCCATGTTCACAGAGTTGTTAATTCTTTTGTGCCACCTAGTGGTGTGCACCAGAAGCACCGCAGCAGTCTGTGTTCACTCATCACCTCTACCTGGCTGGTTTCTTTTTAGTGGGGGTGCAGTGCTTGTTTGGCTGCAGGTGAAAATCAGTGGACAGGTCAGCAGTCCCTCGCAGGTCTAATACAGATTGACAGACAATCTTTCACACTCACGCTTGTACCTGTTGGCTCTTTTTAGTCTCAGCTCCTGACCTGCATGTCTTTGGACAGAGGGAAGAAACACCCAGAGGAAATCCACGTGAGAGCACAGTGAGAACATGCAGTGTCCTTGTCCAAAAGGCCACATGGCAGGGAATTTAATTCAGTTCATTCAATTTTATTTATATAAAATCAATAAGAGGCAAATTTGTCTCAAGACGCTTCACACAACCCGGAGCCTTAAAACCCCTGGAGCAAGCTCTGAGGTGACGGCGGCAAAGAAAAACTCCCTTTTAACAGGATGAAACCTTGGACAGCTCATATGTGGGGACACATCCGCTGGAGGGCAGCCAGAGAGAAAAAAAAAAAGGGAGGTGGGACAGAAGAGAAGGGAGGAGAGCAGCATATGCATTTCATTCAGAAAGGGCACTGGACTATAAACGTAATACCAATAAGAGTACACGATACTGGGTGACACATGGTACATGCAGTGGCTTTTCTTGGATGTGGGAGGGCTGCAGGCAAAGACGACAATGCACCACGTTGCTGCACCATGACACGATGAGGTTTAATGTGCTGTTGCCAATGTTGCTTGTTTTGTCTGTCCTGAAAGTGCGTCCCTGTGTACATGAGAGATAATAGATAAAAGAATCGTTAAAGCCGGCATTCAAACCTGTGACTTTGCTTCAGGTCTGCCTCTCTGTGTTGTCCTCCTTTATTGACTTGGGACGTGCAGGATGTACCCCGCCCCTCGCCCCAATGAAGGCTAGAATATGCTCCAGCCCCCTGCGACCCTCCAGAGGACACTTACATAAAATGAATGAATGAATGAGGCTTCGTTCAAAATGAGAAATGCCTTTGTTTGTGTGACCACGTGGCCTAATGGATAAGGCGTCTGACTTCGGATCAGAAGATTGAGGGTTCGAGTCCCTTCGTGGTTGAAATTTGGGAAGTTTAGAAACAAAGTAACTATCCAGTTCAAATACTTACCTGTCCTTCCTGCAAAAGGCATAACTGTGAGGTTATGTCTTTTTAAAATGGGTCACACTAATAGTCGTACTTCACACAAAGCCTTATGTATGTTTTATAAAACTACTTTATAGGGAAAACCATTGAGCAAATGGCAGAAAAGCTCAATATATCTTCCTAACCAAGTTCCGCCAAAGTGCGACTGAAAATTGATTATATTAATAATGAAAGAAAGAAATAGAAGTGGCCTAAATATCGACTGTCTGCCTCAGATGGGACACAAACTCACCCCGGTCACATGTTTAATTCATTCTTCCACCTCAGCCTCCTGCATGTGTGAGTTTTGCTTTATTACAGAACCTTGCCAGACTTCCTAGAGCCTTTCTGCTAAAGGGGACCGCAGGGTGAAGGTGCCGCTCTACAGCTCTGGGTGTAATATATCGAAAAAGCTGCCTTGAGACTCTTTTCACTCCTGTGTGAACAGATGTTCCTTTAAATGTATTATTCAAACCGGACAGGCCTTGTGTAGATAAGATGAAACTTTATTGATCCCAGTGGGGACATTCAGGTGTTACAGCAGCAGGTCAATGCAAAATACAAGTTATATACAAAATAGAATAAAAGAAGAAAAACTATCAAGGGAACAAAAAATATTTATCGACTGCTTCATGTAGTCTCCAACTGTTATTAACTAAAACTATCAGTTACCTTAGTTAAACTAGTGTAAGGTAGGCTGCACTCAAGCCCAGAGGTACCGTTAGCTAAATGCTAATTTCAAAATGCTATTAAGCTAAAGCTAGTACAGTGGCGCTTTGAAATAAACGTTATTGCGCTAACACGTACAACTATACTGGCTTACATTTATTCTTTTATGTTCTAACACAAATGTGTGTAGGTTTAAGCTAAGTGTTGACTTAGGAAAGCTAATTTATACAATGTTAGAACAGCGGCGCTTTTAGCAAAACAACACATTCGGCTTAGTATGCTAGTAGACTAACATGGTGAGTGATGTTAAGCACGTTAATGTTCACCATCTTGCCAATTAGCACAAAACATAAAGTACAACTGAGGCCGATGTGAATTTCAAGGAATAACGAACAAAATAGTTGCTGAGACATTTCTGTGAAAATGAGTTGTGTGACATTCACAAGAAGTGGAGCAGAAGACATCTAGAGTGTTTCCAGTTGATATAACAGTGCGGTAAGGTGTAAATAAAATGCTGTTTTGGTTTTGCACATTTTATTTGAAATGATCATGCATGGAGCTGAAATCACCTGAATTATCTCCAAGATAATTCAAGGAGAAAACGGCGAGTTAAAGAGTCTAATTAATGTTTTTATAACGTTTCATATTTCACATTAACACGTGCGGCTAAACAGCGAGACAACATCAAAGCAAATATGGCTGCAGAAATTCTCCCTGTATACACACATAATCAAATTCAGAGTTTAGAATCACTGGTGATGGATGTCTTCTTTCACACTGTGTTATGATGTTGATTTGTTTTTCTCTTCCTTATTTTGCCTACTTTACTGACAGAGAATCTACTTTTTTTTTTACTGATAAGTGTGTTTCCAGCCAACTCTTCTTCTATTTTGACAGAGAAAGAACAAATAAAGGTAACGATAAGAGCTTTTTGAGCGATGTGACATTTCAGTGAATGACATCAAAATCCACCAACACCAAATCTCTGCAAACACAGACCACAGTTACTCCAGTGACCTGCTCAATAAATCATGTCTCCACTGTGAAAACAGCAGCCAGGGCTTCATGAAATGGAAGTGACACTTTGAATTTGTGCTGCGTATGTAAACTTTTGCCGCCTGCTCACGTTAAACCATCATAGGCATGGAAGCAACACACACACACACACACACACACGGGGATATTGCTGAAGTTATGAGCTATCTGAAGACTTAAATTAGAAAAATGCATTTGCATAAATGCCAAATAAAGAATGACTTCATGCTTGATTAAGTGAATTGGAATGAAATCTAAATTTTACCTGCCTATCTTATAATTGAATTCTTTTAATTTAATTCCTCTCTCGCTCTCCGCCTTTTCTCACACACATCAGTGTTTATAGGTGACGGGAGTTTGAAGTATTCACACTGTGAAGGGGGAGCTATTAGTTCGCTCTGGACATTGACTGCTTCCCTCCAACATTTCCATTAAAAATTTAGGAGCCACGCTGACATGCTCAAATTGTGCAGCATGGACACAGCTCTGCGACAGTCAGCCGGTGAATAATCTCGGAGGCTGTGTGCGGCTGGATGTCTGCCACATGTTTGGTGATATGAGTCCTCTGTGTAAAGGGCCTTCTGTCATTTATCACTCTTTGCCGTCATTACAGGGGAGATGAGATTTGCGATGAGCGTGGTGAATATGAAAATGACCTCGTCTGAGCCATGCACTTTTATTTATTTATTTATTTATTTATTTCAATCAGGATATAATGCAGTTCTGCTTGTTCTGCACTATATAATGCATTCCAAGCCTCTCTCTCTCCGAGTTTGAATGAATTTTGAATGCATTTTCTCATTAATTTTAGTCAGAAAATGCTGTAATGTGATCCTGGAAGATCCTGCTGCGAGTGTGCTCCACACTCTCTGAAGGCTGAAAACATTCTGATTTAATCTTAATTGCCAATTTGCTTCATGCTAGCAGTGCATCTGTTTCATGCTCGTTCCATGATGCTGTACATGAAGACTGTTTCGAGCCTGAAAAAAATAACTCTCCTAGACTAACCTCCACAAAACCGAACACGACTCGGCGCAGAAATAAAATACTTTCTTCTGCTGACAGGCTAACTGGGTTAGGAAATGGAGAAATCGCAGCTGGGCCTTGACAATATCAGTGTATATCACAGACAAGACTTATATCTTCAGTTTTTAATAACAGCAGCCTGGAGATGATGATCTGACTCATCCTCTCATGATGAATCTCATTCAAAAGAAGCTGACAACAAGCTGAGAGAGATAATGGAAAAAAATGGCTCAAATGTGCGAAAAGGTGAGATGATACTGGACAATATATGATTCAACTGAAGAAGCTTATTAGCATATGAGTACAGCAGTACTTTGAACTACATACTAAATTCAGAACACAAACAAGCTGAAGTTAGTACAGTGCAGTCTTTACCACAAATTAAGAAAACTGAATTTTGATCTAACTTTCCAAGCTAGTTAAGCTAGTTAAGCTAGTTAGGCTAGTTCGTGTTACGTATGGAGTAGTTTCCTCTGGTTTTGACCAACTCTTTTTAAATAATTGTAAATCTCCCTAGTCTAAAAAATCAGTTTTAAAGCTCGTGGATAATGCAATATTTAGAGGCCGTGTTTCGGTGCCCCAGTCATTTCCACTATATGGATATAGGTGGCGCTACGCTTTATCTAAATATCTTCTGAACGACTTCGAATGACACCAAAGTTATATGGGTGAGTAAACAATCGTATTTTATGAATGAAGTAAGGTCCAGGTTGTAAAAAAAAAAAGAAAAAAAAAGGTAATTCCTCTTTAATGCTAACAGTCTTGTTAGTACAGTATTAATGTGTGGTACCACGGTAACTAAATGCTAAACGTTGTAAAAGTTGTGCCTAGAGCTAGATGCTAACTTAAGTATGTTAATAAGCTCTAGTTAGCAACATAGACTGTTAGCACAGTGTCACACTGAGCATGCTAACAACTTGGTTCATTGGTACTTTGAGCTAAATGCTAACTCCAGCATGGTAACAAGCTCAAGTTAGTACATTTCAGTTTTCAGCTGAATGCTTAATTTAATACAGTAGGAATACTGCATCCAGACTAACGGGATTGGGATTTACAGACGACAAATAGGCGCATGAAAAGATGTTGGAAATATGAGGAACTGTAGCTGGATTCAACATCACTGTATGTCACAAACAAGACATCTATCTTCAGTTTTTAATAACAGCCGCCTGGAGACGGTGGCCTGACTCAACCTTTCACGATGAATCTCATTCAAAAGGAGCTGACAACAAGCTGAGAGAGATAATGGGAAAAAAAAGTGAAAAAGTAGGAAAAGTTGATATGACCCTGGACAATATAATACAATGATACAGCACAGATGCCAGAAAGAGAGTCCAAATTATACATTTTTTCTTTTTATGGAGTGGAGTGACTGATAGAGGAAAGGGATGGGTGAAAGATCTGTCAAAAAAGTACTCATGATGTCTCATTATTTCCTCAAGTAAGCCATTATGCGATTAATCATTTGGTCTGTAAAATGTCATAAAATAGCAAAAATGTCCACCCTAGAGAATCCAAAAACTTGTTTTGTCCAACCCAAGAACCAACCAAAGACGTTCAAAATACTGTTATAGGAATGAAAGAGAGTAGAACATATTCACATTTAAGAAGCAGGAACCATTGATGTTTTGGGGGCCTTTTAACTTAAAGTGACACAAAAAAATGATCTGGTCATTCACATGGTTCTGTAATATTCTATGTAGTAAATCTGGACGTGTATTAATCTTTCGTTTTACTGCTCAACACAGAATAGTTGGTGTTTTATTGGCACCAGTGTCCCAACAATATTCTCAAGCGTGTTGGCATGCTAAAGTTAACATTTTGCTTAAAGCTGAACTGTGCTAACTTGCTCATACTAAGCCCGGCAGACATCTGTACAATTATTTTCTAGATCTGCATTTGACAAACTGAATATTGATCGACAACAAGAGTTCAGCAGTGATTTAATTGCTGCTTCTCTGGCCGAGATCACTTAATCTTAATCTTAATCAAATGTGACTGACAGTTTTATATGGGCTAATTACACCATAGTATGGATGGAAAAGATTAAACTGTAATTTTGGCAATGTGCAATAGTTTTGGCACCTTAGGCGATCAATATTCCCACTTCTGCCACAACTTAAAATGTTTGTTTCCAGTTCAGACCCTGTTTTTTTATGTAGAGCTTTCTATGCATACTTAACACTGTATTACTTCTTACGACTTTGGAGCCACAGTATGCACAGTATGGTCGTGGTATGAGAGTGGAACCAAGCAGAGCCACGATATCAATGACCGACCCACACTTCCACCAGACTCACTCACATTTTCATTTAATTAATACTGAGCTCCTCTCTACCTCCACCAGGTACAAGTTAATGTTGGATTATATACTGTACTAATTTAATAATTTCTTCCAACGCTCACAGCCCAACGGGACAGCTTCACGGAGCGGTTGACATGGCAACTTGTAGTCGTCAGGATGTCACGTTATGTTTCTATAGCATCAAATAACAAAAAACGAAACTCCAAAAAATGAACACTTCAATATGCACCAACATTACAATAACTACGCAAAATGACAGAAACCATCCTCGGTCCAAGTCCCACCTAGTAACATGGAGGGGGCTGAGCTTAAGACCTATATTTCAGCCGACCACCAGGGGGAGCTCTACTTGCTTTGGACTCACTTTTGAGGAGCACTTCGCCGTCCATTTTAATACTGTCTATGATGTAAACACAACACAGTCAATATGTAAACACAGATATGATGCCCAAACAACTTTGTAACAACTCTAATGGCTGATTTAGATTTTTGTAAATGACCCAAGGGAAATCAATAATTTTCAATATTTATTTAAACTAATTAATGAGCCATTGACAAATAAACTTACTTCCGGTGTGAAAATAACAAAGTAAAATCATTAGCCAGCGCTAAATGTCAGTTCCCACCCCATGTTACAGGCCTGATATAAACCTAGGTGGCGAAGGATTGGCGGTTCACTCACAGGAGCAAGGCAGGAAGAGGATCACTCACCCAAGGTGATCAGTTCATCCGTGTGAGGAAAGGCAGGGTCCTCAGTCAGTCGCGGGAAAGGGAACTGTGGAAAGGGAAAGTCTTCAGTCTCCACTTATTCAGATGCGGAAAAAACTGGTGATCGACCTGATCGACGTGTCCTGCTCTTCTGCTCCGGCCTCTCGCCGAGCTGTCAACTCACTCGGAGCTAGCTTCAAACAACATGCCGGTACAACATGGTACAACGTTAGCTTGTGGCTAGCGTTTAGCTAACTCGAATCAGCGCCACACAACTGTCTAAGTGCAAAACCACACCTTCCTCAAATGAGTCTGGTTATAAACAGCACATCATGTGACAAAATCCCGTCGCACAGTTTCAGAAAACTTGAACTTTCTCTTCTTATTATTTTTCGCTCTCTTTGTGTCCCATTCATTCCACTAACCAATCACAGCCCCCGGTGAAGTGACGTGTCTACAAAGGAACCAATCACAAAACAGATAAACAAATAAACAAGACAGGTTGTCACATGTGAAGGTGCTGAGAGATACACTTCCACCAAAAATATGAAAACCTTATTTATATAGCGATGTATTTAACTTAAAATCAGCTAATGGAATATACTTAACATTTAAACCACAGATTCTTAACCGGGGTCCGTGGAACTCTAGTGGTCCGTGATGTAATTGCGAAGGGGTCCGTAAAAATAAAATATCTTTTGAAAAGATCCCACATAGCACATTTGGCTATGAAGCTTGCTCAGGTGGCATTGAGGCGGCATAAGGCATATGAACCAAATGGCCCAGATGTGGCAAAGGCACTGACAAGATATGGGCCACTTGTTGACTGTATTGTCCGGACCATATCAAATTATAACTCTGCGAGGCTCATCCCACCCTTAAAATTAAGTTTTAAATATTTTTGAGTGAGTTGTTGTTTAACATCACATATTTAATAAAAATAAATAAAAATAAATAAATTATGGCTGACATTAGACGTTCAGCTAATCAGAGCCATTGTGTTGGAAACAAATAGTACTCCATGGCACACATTTGAGTTACACTGTGTTACACTGTCTATCACCATATAAACAAACAATTTGATTGGCTCAGCAAATCTTTGCCCAAGCGTAATCACTTCCCAGTGGAGAGACTGCAGACCACATTTCCCATAACTTGGCCTAACTTCCAGACTAGAATGTCATATAAATAATCATATAATGTCATATAAATTTCCCAAATAACAAGATAACTGACTCTAATGTGAATGATTGTTCAAACTTGTTTTGTTCAGACATTTATAAAACCCCTAACCAGATTATAAACATTCTATTTAAAGTACTATGAACATCTACAAACTAAGATGTCGATCAAAAATATGCAGGGGGTCCAGGACCCCAAAAAAGTTGAGAATCACTGATTTACACAGGGGTTACATTTATTCAAGTATCATCAATCAGGGGACTTTCAAAACCCTCAATCTGTGTTTCTCCGAGTAGTTCATGGCGGATGTTTTACCGCAGTGGCCCACCTCTTTTTGGTGCATTGTCTGACTGAAGAATTGTCTAGCATTTGGTGGGATCCATCACTCCCTCTTTGTGCTCAGCGTTTCCCGCCTGCAACAAAAACCCCAAAACAGAATATTGAAACATACCCTTGGTGACCGTAGCCAGACAGCTAAGTTTTAAGTGAATGTCTGATGTCTCTTCCTGTTTGTGCATCGGGGCTCCTCAGAGGAACAGAGCACTCCCGTATCAGCTCGACCATCCTGCAGCTCCTTTTTTTTTCTTTTACTTTTCTGCCCACCAGGTGCATTTTCTTACTCATCCCAGTCTTATCTTGACTTGACCCTGGTGTGCCGCTTCTTAATAGTAATTCAGACACTTGAAATTACAAGCACTTAGATGGCTTTTTATATCCTTCACCTGCTTTGAAGGCATCAATTAGCTTCATTTTCAAATCCTCAATCAGTTAGCGGCAGAGGCAACGGTTGTTGAGCTTTACAATGAGCTTTTGAAGAGTCAGACATTTTAACAAGGTGTGGAAAAGTCATCAGCTGACTCCTAATGGAAGTTCATGACCTGCCTTACAAGTCATAATGAGCCCATTAAAACCACACGAGTGTATATAAAGTTCTGTGTTTTACAAGTAGTAGTTGGGTCCTCAGACTTTAACACATCACAACATCACTGTTTAATTGTGTCTATTTTTAAGTTTGTGAGACATCCTGAAAGCAGATTTGATAGAGTGGTAGTAGAGTGGTAAATTCACCACCTTACTAGCTGCACCGTGTCAAATGTGAATATATTCCGGTTTCGTTGGTCGAAGGAATTTTATTTTCTTTCTAAGAGGCTTTTGATGCTGGAAAAATTCTCTTTTTTGTTCTTGATATACACCAATCAGCCATAACATTGTGACCGGTCAAGAGAACAATACTGGTTATCTCCTTATCATGGCACTTCTCAGTGGATTTTGTCCTTAAAGTCAATGTGTAAGATGCAGGAAAATGGCGAGACATCTGGGTTATAGCATCTCCAGAACTGCAGAAAGCACCTACGATGGGTATGTGAGCGTTCGTGTTGACAGAGCAGCTGGCAGGGGGGTGAGGTTTCAACTGAAAAGGCCTTTGGTTCAGATTTTTGCACAAACTAAACAGGAAACATGTGAGTATATGAGTTTATTTGAGCTTCCTGAGAAGCAAACTGATTAATCAAATCCATAAGGACATTAAGTATTATTGTAAGCATTGTGTCCAATCTTGTGCAGCCTCAATGTCTCTTTGGAAAGCCATGCCGTTATGACTTCCAGCCAGCAGAGGACTCCCCTGAGCCTCTGCTAGAATCAACTCAAGCTTTGATCACAATGTTCCTTCTAAAATCTTTTTTTTTCTCCCTATTGTTATTAATTCTTTTCAAATATTCTTTCATGAGGACAAGGTCATTGCTGTGGTGGACTACGTGCGGCTGTACAAATCAAACGAGGACATCTGCATTAAGGTACGGTAAGTCCAAAATCAAATGAGGACAGAAGCGCAAATGTAGAACATTTCTGATGCTTCTTTTTTCCCCACAGAAACACGGACGAAGGCAAGACTTGAAGTCTGTGACGTAATGTTTCAGAATAGATAAATGGGCTCTCAAGCATAAGTGGCAATTACACGAGAGATCTATTTGTACCAAGCAATCAGCGGCTGGAGATGTGGAAACCGAGAAGACTTTTTCTTTCTTTTTAGTGCAAATATCAGAATCGCTGGATGATGCTGTTGAGTGGAGCTCATCTCACCCATGTGTCTCACAATCCCACAAAACAAGTCATGTTTTAATTGCTTGTTTCGTGATAAGCAATTTTCCGCTAAACAACAGAAAAGCACTCGGCAAGCACTGCTGTCTTAAACTACATCCATTTTCATGACACACATTACTGAGCCACACATCAGGATGGGACGTTCATGATAGATTAAGTAATTTAAAGCTGTAAATATGCATACATGCATAAATGAAGGCAATCCTGATTTATTGTGGTTGATGTTACTGCTGCTGCATCGTAAAGAGAAGCACTAAACTTTAACTAAATGTAACTGAATGGCTGTCGATTATAGCCACAACATCAAAGAAATACATGATACATTAATTCTGAGTGAACATAAAAATGATTTGTTGCTTTCTCCTTTTATTTAAAGCGTATGTAATTACATTTTAATCCACATGGATACCGAGACACACTTAAAGCACAATTAGAAAGCAGTTTTATTCATACTATTCTCCTGCTGTTCATTTAAACTGATCTAATCAACAGTATCTATGATGATTGATTAGTCTGCCATGAGTTTACTTTCACTGCAGGTAGACGCAGCGGGCGAGGTACATCAGCATAACGAATGAACTGATATATAGAAAGAGACTGAGATGACGAAACAAGGCCAAAGCTTTTGTGGAGAAAACGGTAATAAACACACAGTACCACAAAAATCCAGTGGAATCAACTCATCTTTTTATGCACTTGCCTATAAAGCTGGTCTTTGGTCTTTTTATATTTTTCTTCAGGACTTTTAAACCTCAGATGTTCTGACTTTAAGTCCTTCACCTTGAAATGAAGAGCTGATTGAATGAACCGCCGGTAGTCCACTCAACTCCCAGAACACAAGAAACAAAACTAGTAAATTTCCCGGCATGCATTGTGAGATACAAACACAGCCAATGCTTTTTCTTTGTTCGCATTCAGCACGGTGAGTGTTGTTTCTTTTCATGGCGATGAAAACGATGCTAACGTTTTATTTAGTCACTTCCTGGCCCCATGTGATGTGTTTCTACACAGTGAGATTCTTCATTTAGTTTAGTTATTTGCCGCTAGAAAACTTTACCCATTAAGGTCAAATCAGTTATGCTGGAATGGATGTTTACATTCTGACAACTAAAAAGGAGTGAAAGAAGTAATTTAAATCAAACTAATGAGACAATTACACAACAGATTATTTTAATTATGTTTCTCTCTCAGACAAAAACATTTGTCTGAGTCCAGTTGGAATTATTTATTTTTATTGTAAAAGCTGAGACAACAACAATTAGGCACTTAATTCAGAATATATGTGTTTATCTAATTAGTTTAGGTAAAACTAACTCCATTCTTCGTACTTTTGATTCAGAATCAATTAGCGATTGTTAGCATGCTAACACGTAGCGTGTTAATGGTGATCAAAGCGTGATCGAAACACATAGCGTGTTAGCATGCTAACAATCGCTAATTAGCATTGTTGTTAGTAGCTAAGCAGTTAGATTAAACACACAAATCTAAATTATTTATAAGACACTCAGTATTTATTTGAGTTAGCAGAACAAATTGTTCTTTATTGAAATAAAGAGTTCAACACAAACTTTTCAATAATTTTTAAGTAGAATCAAGGGACTTTTTTAACTCACAAAATGATTGCGATGCTAACTCAAAACTGTGACATAAGCTTCAACTCTCTTAGTTATACAGAAAAAATAAAGACATAATGAGCTAAGATGACTTCGTAGTATTAGCCTGACTTAATGGATGAAATGTGTTACAAGTTTGCCATAGGTTTTGTAGTAAAATTGAAAAGTGTAGTAGATTCCCTGAGCTTGCTGCCTCTTTCTGTGAATGGTTCTGACAAGCTACAAAGAGTATTTTACAACATTTGTTGTCTAACTGAGTCATTCTTGGACGTTCCTGTTTTTGGACGTGGTCATCTGTCAGAGTTTATTCATCACATCTTTCTGCTCTGGCAAGCGGCATCCACCGTTGACAATGATTCGACCAATGTACTGATCCTTTCCAGCCGACGCAAGCCTCTGTGATATCTATTTAATAAATGTATGACGGCCACATTCTGTGCAGCTAGTAAGTCATCTTTGGTTTTAATGAGTCCAGTGAGATCCTCCACAGCTAAAGTAGGCTTTATGAAAGCTTCACCTCTAGGGCAACGATCATCAAATTACGTCCGTCCCTTTTTTTTCTTTTTTTTATCAGTTGAATCATGCTGTCAACCTTCTGTACATCTTCTATTGTTTCTGTGCCGTTTTATCTTGTGGGGAAGTAGTTTTAATAATGAGGCGATTCTTTGCAGGGGTACATTTGCTGCATCCTAGGCCTGGAGTCGCCCGAGAGGTTTGTGATTAGTTTGAAGTAATGAGAGGAGTCTGTGTCTGACATGGAGATGAAGTAGGTCTGGCGACGTGAGACAATTGCTGTGACAACTATTTAGGCATTTTTGGTGTGGTGACAATGAAGATCTGACACATTAAAATAAAAGCGGCACTTGTTCTTCACTGGCAGCCAAGCTCGATTGAACGATCCTTAATTTGTGGTAGAAATACAAGTCGAATGAGTGGAGAGATGAGCTGTAATATTTATCACACTGTGTACTGTGGTGCCAGCAGCCTCATACAGGCTCATTATATCGGTTTATCAGCTGCAGCAGGAGTCAGGGCTCCTCCAGGGCTCCATCAGCCGCATGCACAGCTCAGTACAAACAACTCTCCGACAATGTGACAGTGCCATTTAAGAGCATGAAAAAAAGGCACGCTCTGTTGCCATGTATTGCTCCCTCTGCTGGCTGGGGTCCCTAAAGATTAAGGGAGAAGGAGAGAAAAAAAAAGAAGAAGCTGAGCCTTTCAGCGAAACAGCAATACTAGCTGCTTACCTTCGCATTCTGGTGCATTGAATGTAAATGACTTTCTGCTGTTGGCACGATGCCACTGTGACAGTCAGCCTATAAATAAACTCTGGAGTCCTTTCGGCTATCCGAAAGCCCTTTGCACCTCCTTACACACACACACACTCACACACCGCAGGGAAACAAAACGCCTGCTCCCGTGGCTAATGAAATCCGCTGACGAGATGTCTCAGCAGGTCAACAGCTAAAACCCTCGATCACGTCAAGACAGATAACAAGAGATCAATCGGTGACAGTGGACCCAGAACCTGAACGTCCTGAGAAGAGAGTCAGCTTTTATCAGAGAGGTTCGGGAGGGGCTTGGTAATTGTTGTAGCTGCGGTGTGAGAGTGAAACAGTATGGAGTTTGTCATAATGAGATGGAGCCAGACGGTGATCAGAGACACATAAGGTCAGAGCTGGGGGGCGGGCGGGGTGGTGAGAGGCCGACAGCTGAATCTCACATTCTTCACCGCAGTCAGACAGACTGCCACATCCCACCATCTGTACCTCCCTGTACTGTCAGCACTTACAGTGAAGAGAAAAGGTGTCACCTTTAAATCTGGTTTAAACCTAAAACTCAAGACACAGAAAGTGAAAAAGAAACAAAGAGTTGGGTCGAGTCAACTCTCAGCCTAGTGGAAGTAAACACTCCAGTCCAAGAAATAATCCTGCACTCGACTCTTTTGTATAATGTGATGTGATGTTAAGTGTTTGGACGGATTAAGCAAATTACACATAACATCTTAATCAATGATCTTTAATGATACTGGCAGGTGCATATTAAACCATTGGACAAAGCCACATTAACTGTTCTTTTGATTCAATTCGCTAAACTAAGCTAACCTAGCTCCAACTTCATGAAAAAGCCCGCGAGGAAAACAAAACTTTGCAAAATGTTTTCATCCCTGGAAGGTGGAAAAGTTGATGTATTGATAAAAGTGTAAATGAAACAGATTTAATGAATCCAGACGTGCATAAAACATGAAACTTAAACGTCCTCTGAAGTCTAAACAGCAGCGATGAGATCAAATCAGCGCGCAGCGATGAAGGGGGCTCTGATCTGAAAATCGATGCTTGAAGTAAACGCAACCGCCACGGCACAGAAATGCTGGGTCGTGTGTGCTGCAAAGGTTTTCATAGATCTACACGTTCTGTATGCGATGGTTCAGCATTTGGAGAAACACAATTATTGGCGTGTGACGGCATGTTAGGAGATCAATACAGCTCTCAGGCTGAATCGAGAAAGCTGCCCGGTAAAGAAGTAGATCTGGACTTCTTTGATGAATTAAAGAAATCACACGTAGTTTGTCGAATACTGAGCGTTGGAAATAAAAGATCTTTACCTTTGGACAGAGCTCAAGAAAAGCTCATTCCAAATTTATGTAAAAAAAGCCTGAGAGGAAAATTTGAATAAACATACAACTTTAAATAATCATGAAAGTAAAATGTAAAGTCTCTTAAATTCAACCATAAACATCCAAGAACCTGAAATACAAGATGGCTGTCATTAATTAGGCTATGAATAGGGGACTTATCACGATATAAATTTAGGATTACTTCTTACGACTTGAAAATCTGTAATCAATATAACCTCTAACCCACCGTTTTCCAACTTTTTCTCTCTTTGTGACTGCTTCCAGTCAACAGAAGTAAAACGCACAAAATACAATGGACACAGGCTTTGCAAATTAATCTTGATGTACAGGAAACACAAGACTTAAAGGTCACGTCAAGAATAAATGAAAAGTCGACATCTGATTAAATCTGTGTGGACCAATAAAGGGGACTCTAACAATCTGCAAATTAATGCTGTGAGCAAACGTAAATGCCATATTTACGTCAAATTTTCTACACAGGTTTCAAACTCTTGAGGTTTGACTGACACTCCCATTCTTCACCAATGTTTTTTTTTTTTTTTCTATGTTTCCAGAAAACCAAGTTCAATCTGCTCCATATTCAGACAGAAACCTGGCTCGTGTGAAAGGATTCCTTTAAAATGGCCTTTGCTGAATTAATCCGAGGAACGGGCACAGGCTGATTGGCTGAAAGCAGCTGCTCCTTTAATTGAATTGTTGCGAACGTGCAGAGTTTTCCAGCAGAGAGGCTGTCTGTCCAAATGAGACAAAATCTCATGACTGGAAGGAGTTGACTGGATGTTTATTGACAACAAGTCCGCTTGTGTTGAAGCTAGACGAGAAACCGATCCATAAAATGCTTCAAGTTTGACACAAGACACAAAAATATTTTGACAGTAAGGTGCTCTTGGAGGAAACCTGGTGCCCTCCAAAATTGTTAGTTCTGAAAACCTTTCATTTTTTGCCTTTTGTTGTCCAAAGACATGGAAATAAAAACACACAGCGTGGGAAACTACCAGGCACAACTCTACCTACGTCGAGGCAGGACTCCATTAAGAGGTTTTAAGTTGTCTTCTGATGATTTCTCTGAGGATTATGGTTAGAAGTAAGACCACCATTCCCATTTGACAAATCCAAGCCACTCTCCTGTTGAGATGCCTCTATTTTTTGCCTGTTTAGCCATTGTGGTTCACAATAAGGTCCACACTTCCACTGAAGCTGAGATTTAAACCATTGTCTGGGCCTCTTTGTGTCACGCCTCGTAACAGACATCTGGACTCCTCTTCTGTTGCCCAATTTCCAGTTCAATTCAAGGGGACAAAGGAGAGCAGGCGCCTGACCATCCAAAAGTCACTCTCCATCATGTTGGGCTCTCGCAGCCTGACATGGACACAATGAGGTGGAGGGAGAAGGAGCAACCGGTCTGGCCTGTGGTGGAGGAGGGGGAGTGACTGAAACTGAGTTTGTGCCCCCCCAGGGAGCTGTTTGTGTCCGCGGCTCCCAGAGAGGAGGAAGACCTGGGCCAGGCACTAGAGGCTGCAGCAGCAGCAGCAGCAGCAGGGACAGATTGTGGAGGAGTGGGTGTGAAACAACAGCTGTTGAATAAATCACGGCACAATCAAGAGGGTGGATGCTAAACAGCAGGGCTGCGATGGTGTGGAGCGGTGAGGACGCGGGACACGTTGACGCGTTCTCTATCAGCAGCAGCAGTGACAATGACGGCAACGATGGCGAAACCGAGAAAGTGATCACGGCGATATTGAGGCGTTGCAGCGATTATAAATAAACAATGGCAATAACTCCAAATAGTCAAGTTTATTCATGCAGCACAGCTTCTATCATTAGACCCTTCATTAGGCAATAAAAGAAAAATATTATAGGCAACGAGCGCTCATTAAAATGTGCAGATAGGTGCAGGTCTGGAGGTATTAGGCTTGGTTTATACTCCTGCAGCTGATCTCCACAGAGCCAACGCTGTAAGCATTTGTACTTGTGTGGTCAGCATTGTTCTGTAATTCCACCACCAAAGTGCTCGTCTGCGACTAGTCAGCTGTGTGTACTTCAAACTGTGGCGTTTGCAATTTAGAGTCTGCAATTTAGAGTTCTGTTAATAAATGTGGATCAACGGTTACTTTAACTGAAATCACAGCAACACAGGAAAAGGGAGAAGACGTCTGAGTAGATCGTCCTTATTTCAGACCGGTCATAGTTGTTGAGGTCTGACTTTAGCCAAGTTGACTCTAAAATAGACGCAGACCCAAAAGTATCTTGTGAAAAAATGAAAATGACAAGAAAACCGTACAAAGTGAACGCAACCGCTGAAGAGAGACATGAGTATGAGCTCAAACGTGATCTAAGAATTCAAAAATTTGATTTTAATCATTTTAGTGTTGGCACTGATTTGGTGTCTCTTTCATATTAACACAAGAGGCAAGTAGATTAGGCAGTAGACTAAGAAAAAGATATGTACACAGATAAAATAATCAAGAAGGGATAGCTCAAAATAGCTTCCTCATCTCTGAAAACGTGTCAAAGTCTTCTTCATTAGCTTTTTAAAAAAGAAGCCCTCTTTTAAAAGTGTAAACAGTATCTGTTAAATAAAAGATTTTCAGCTTCCAGCGATGTAAAAAATCCAATTTAGCCTCCAAGGCCATGATTACCAACCAGTTTATGTAACCTTTTGACCTTTTAAAATCCAACATTATTTAGTTAATAGTAATTCTAAGCCTCGTCACAGGCTCAGCGTTTTTCAGCCACTGATTCGTGAGAAAAGAACAGGAGACAGAGCGCATACTTTTGTCTTTCTCTTCTCTTTTGTCCTCTTGTGACCAATTTGGTGTCCTGACTCTGAACTTGGAATAACTACCTGCACTAAAAGCCCCAGGGTAATTTAAATGTCTTGCTTCGCTGTTAGGCCAAACATCTCCTCACTACATCTAGTTTTCATTTTGTTGTCTTCTTTGCCATCAAACTAAAGCTGTTGGATTAAAAACTTAACATTTAACCAGAAATCCATTGGACGTTTTAAGGCCTGTAATGTTGAAATAATAACTTTAACTCAAACACGTCTGGCAGAAGCAGCGACTATGTCCTCGTTTCTTCGGTTATTATCTCATTGCTCTTGTCTTTTTTTAGGACACCTCCAGAGCGCAGATGTCGTGTCTGTCTCTTTAAAACACAGTCTCCTGGAGGTTGGCGAGGATTTGTTGCGGATAGCTGAGGAGTGCGCAGCTCCGCTCGGCATGTGCGACGCTTCACACAACCTGCAACTACCCGGACCGGAGCAGAGAGCGGACTGCGGAGGGGAATTGTTTTATTTATGACCGGGCTAAATATAGTTAAACCCCTTTTTCTTTTTCTTTCTTTCTCTCTTTTTTTTGTGGGTGTGTTTTCGGTAGCAGCAGCAGCGGGACGTCTTAGAAAGAAGTCGCGTGTGTGTTGTGCGTAACCATGCGCGCATAAAGAAGTGATGCTGCTGAGTTTTGTCATTAGGTTTCTCCGGGGCGGTGCTGCTGCTGCTGCTGCTGATGATGATGGTGATGATCCTGCTGCTGTCACGGCTTTCTGGGAGTGACATCAAAGTTTTTTCAGGGTGATTTTACTCGCTTGAAAAATTCCAGCTGAGGCTCTGTCTCCAGATTGCTTCAGCCTCCAATCTGGGCTCCGGTGTATGACTGGAGGTTTAATTGATCATTTTTTGGCGGACTGCAGACTCCGGAGGATTTGGCACCGGGAGAGTGTGGAGATGAACTTTGGAAATTTACTACTTGCGACTATCTCATTCATCGCCATCGCTTCAGGTAAAATATTAATGTGAATTTGCTTTCTCAACTGGCTTTCTCTCTCTCTCTCTCTCTCTCTCTCTCTCTCTCTCTGTGTCTCTCTCTCTGTCTTTCACACACACGACCCATATGGCGTGACTGGCTCACAGTGTGTTTGACTCGTCTTATCGTGTTTCCCGTCCCTCCAGATGGATGTAAATGTTGTTTAGAAGCATTTCAAAAACACGTCTCCGTGACAGCTGTGGGAACTGCGCGCATCCTCGCAACGAAACTGGATTATAAAGGGAAAATGTCACCCGTGCATTCATTTGTAATATTTAAATACCACAGGTGAATGCCAAGAAGATTCACGCATTCTCCGAGCCCCCGAGCCCCACCACCCCCGAGCACCAAGGTGGCTACACAGGGTTTCCATTAAGCAGCAGGGGGGAGGTCAAAAACCAGGCTCCACTGTGGCAAAAGTGAAACCATTTAGCTCTCACTCTTAACGCAGCAGTGCGCCCTGAAACTCCTCCACCCTCCAAACATGAAGATGACCGCATATGATTAAGACAAATGCTTTTAAAAGCTCATATTTGATTACCTTTGATGAAAGGATTATATGTTTTTAACCATTGCTTTAATAGCAGCTTACATTTCCAAGCCTTAATCCAAACTACAAGTAAAAGCAGGGCTCAGACTAAAACAATTCATGGGAGTGCAGACAGTTTTTTGTTTTTTGTCCCCCTTTCATTCTAACTTTTGGCTGAATGGTGCACCTTAAGAGAAAATTAGGATGCAGATATGAAAACAACAAGAAATCTCCACTGTCATGAATTAAAAACTACACTTAATATTTCACGGCAGAGCCTGATTGATGTTGGATTTTCAAAGCCAACACGGACATGAAGATCTGAGAGCTTTAATCATCTAAAAGCAATGTACTTCTTGATATTAACCTGTTTACATAAACACATACCATGGAAAGGATGAATTAAAGGGGCGCTGTAGAGTTTTTGACCACTAGTGGTGCTATAGAGCAGTATTTTCTAGGCACTGCATTTTGTTACACAATTACCTTCCTGCTGGATCGTTTCGTTCCTTCTGTACCTCTGATTCAAAGATGGTATTTGCCTTCCTGTCTGACTTTCCTTGGGAGTTTCATATATATATGACACTTCCACTGACTGGAAAGCAACAGTATAATAAAAGCAAATTTGTTTGCAGTTGAAGCTGTCTTGTTAACAGTTTTAAAGACATTTCTTGCCTATGGGGGAATTATGGCTGTCCACTGGGAAATATTGCCACCAAAGCTGAGTGGTGGTGTCATATCCAATCTCTTAACACAGTTAAAAAAGAAGACTGATCAGGTTGTGGTTGTGGTTGCAGTAGGGGTACTTAAAATGCTTGGTGTCAGCGACTAGGAAATGCAAAGGCAGAATGATTTCCTCAGATGTGTAAAATGACAACACATTTACAATTTATTAAGTCACCATTCATTTCCACCATTTCTGAAAGCAGCGGCAAATGCATCATAGCTCATAAACCTGGACGTTACTGAAAGTTTCCACTGACAAGGTTGCGAAGTTAGAGTCATCTCGTGTAAAATTTGCTAAAGAGCGACTCTGGTGGGACTCGAACCCACAACCTTTGAATAACATCCCTAGTTAGTCAGCTAGAAGTCCAATGCGCTATCCATTGCGCCACAGAGCCTTTAAGTAGCCCTATTTACTTCCATTTATGTGCCAGATATCAAAATTTCTTCTATTTTTACCTCTGTTTTGTTCTCCACCTACGCCTCATCTAAATGTTTGGATCTTTATCTGCTAAATTCTCACAAGTTGGTTGCTGATGTTATTTGCTTGCTTATTCATGTTGCACAGGTACCAAACGCTGGGATTTTATAGGTCAGTAACAGCGTTGAACCTAAACGTTAAAGCTGTGGGCCTTAAATTTAAATTAATGAGCTGTATGATAATTTGTTGTCAATTCTTTTTACTTGTTGGCTGAAATATACAGTTGATATATCAACACAGCCAATTTATCTTGTGTACTTTACATTTACTTCAATGATGAACTAGAATTTCACTATAAATCCTGAGCTCTGTGGCCCCTGTATCTGCCTCTCAACATTAAAGACACTTCTAACACCCACACCATCTGCCTCCGTCCATTAATCTGGAGTGGGTCTTTTCTCTCGTTCCCACCTCTTGTAGTCTTCACGTTCACATAGGTTTAGTGTGTATTTTCAGAGAATTACTTGAACGAGGAGGATTTAAAACTTCATGGCTTCCACACAAACACGTCCATCTGGTTGTTTTTCTATAAAAACGAAGCTGCTGTATGTGTTGTTTGTGCTGGTGTCTCCAGTCAATAATTTCCTCCGTGTTGGTCTTGAGATATTTGGTTTTGTTTTCTGTGCAACTGTGAGGAAAACAACAACAACCACAGCGGCAGCAGCTGAGCCCTTTCACAAACACACACAAATCAGATCTCAATTAATAGACTCCAGTATGTCTCAGTGAAATTTCAGTTATCTTCAGTCCGTATTCAGCTGTTGTGGTGCCCACAGTGGAACTAATTGATGCTAAACAATCCTTAGCTGGTGATTTGTGTCCACTCGGTCCCAACGGTGATTACTTAGTGACAAATGTGTCTGAGGGCCGACTAAAGCGGACCTCCTTGATGAAAACGACCGTGGATGATGAAACAACTGCAGGAGCTGGTTAGTCGTGTAATGTGCCACAGCCTTGAGTCATGTTTCCAGATGCCGATGATGTCCCACTTCTGGTACAGTGGCTGATGACATCATTTAGAGATTAGATGGCGGGTGAGGAGGGCAGCGGCAAAACAAAAGCTTCAGATTCCCAGGCCGATGGCAGAAGAAAATCAAATCTGACTCGTCTGCTTTGAAATTCAGCTTGCTGTGGCACGTTATCGCCCTCCCGCAGAGATTACTTGGCAATGTCACAGGAACTCCTTGAATGTTTTTGGCCTTTTTAAGTATGTAAATGAATTGAAATTGAAAAAGACACTAGTAAATCTCCGCAGACAGCCACCAGCCTCACGGACAAGCTGCCAACCTTCTTCTCCTGTGTCACTATAACTTCCATGGAAGAGTTAGTCTCTGGATTTCGTGAATTCTCCGCATGTTTTACTTGTCTGCCGCTAAGATGTGCAGAGATCTGAAGCGAAAAAAAGGGACGTCCCCACATCTTTGTTATTTATGCACGTTAGCGTGGCAGCAGTACACTTCTGTCCCTGGGGGAGGATGCAGGGTTAATATTTGTAAATGCTAATTAATGAAAACAGCCCCCCTGTTACGCAATGCCTCAGCTAGGAGCCAAGAAACGCCAGTTATAGCCCGAATCAACGGCGTTTTCCAAGATCTTGATCTCCCTCTCGGCTCTCACCCTGCCTGCTCTGTGTGTTTGATGAGGCAGAAATGTTGGAGCCGCCACGAGCAAACATGTGGGCGTGTGTCAGAGTTTGCAATTAGAACCAATGCAATAACTTGTCTATCAGAGCTGCGTGTGGCACTAATGGGCTTTCCTTTGACGGTGCTCTTCTCTGCGTTTTTTCTCATTTGTTTGTGAATAAACGGGGAAATTCTCGCAGACACAATCATTACGATTACGACGTCTAGTTATCGTAGCGCATAATCAGTTAAATCTGAATTTCCTCCAAGTCTGCTCTAATTCTTTTAATTCCAATTAAAAGGCATGAACCCTGCACATCTATTGAAGTGTTTAAAACAGAACAACAAGACTTTTTTTGGTTTCTTCTGCACCTCTCGTCCAAACACATTTCTTCTGTAGAGTATGGAAAACGTCAGAGGATGTTAGATGTCAGGTGGGTTATTAGGTTCAATTCAGAGGATGATATCAACACCTTCTGGTTTGGATGCAAATTAAATCTGGCAATAGCCATGTATGAAGTGACAATGTGATAATAATTTGACAAAGCAAAACGAGCAAACGTGCTGAGAGTTATCAGGGGAATCTGCAGTTCATTTCAAGTTCCATCAGACTGTTTAATTGATTGGTTTACAAGCCAGAGATTTTTGGCAGCAACAGGTTTTGTATTATTGAAGGACTCTAAAACTCTCTGCAGATGCATTGCCCATCTAAAGAGACAGAAGTTGCCCTCAGGAGTTGGCAAAATTAGATAAAAGAGAGTGAAAATTGGACCTAACATAATCAGCGGGGTATAAACACCCAACTCCGAACGAATGTTGCTTTACTATTTAAGGTACAGACACACAAAACCAACATCAAACATTACAGACAACAACAACAAAGGCTGCCTGTGACGCGGCCTGTATCCAGACCAGTAGGCTGCACTTTAACACAACACAACAGCCGCAGTCAGTGGCCACTTCTTTCACTTCATTGGTTCTCTTAGCTAAAATGCCGATAATTGGTGCCAAACCAACAGGATAAAATGATTGAAAAGCTGGTTGTGCTGTTGTGTCTGGCAACAGGATGTTGTTAGAGCTGGCCTTTGTGTCCTATGGGTTGAGGGGACGGGCTTCTGGATTAGTCTTGTTCGAGTAGATCCTACAGATAGTTCAGGAGTTTGGGATCTAGTGAATTTGGAGGCCAGGTCAACACTTTGTGCTGTTCTTCGTGTTTTTCTTTTAGTTGTTCCTTAATCGTTTTTGTGTGTGTCTGTGTCAGGCTGCATCCTGCTGGGGATGGCTGCTGCCATCAAGTCATTGCTATGGGGTGGGGGTGCCTGGTCTGGTCTAGGTGGGTGCTACATGTCTGAGTAACATCCACACCAATGAACGCCAGGTTCAAAAACAGAACGCTGAATTGTCACAAGATGGTGAATGTTATTCATTTCTCCAGTCAGTGGTTTTAATGTTGTGGCTTATTGTTGTATGCTCAAAACCACAGAGCTCCTGATATAAAAATCGTGTGTGTGGATGTGTAGAACATGAGATGTGAGCTGCCTTCATTCTAAAAATAAGTCTCAAAGAGGCAGAAAAGACGCTGTGCAGCAAGCTGAGATAGAAAAAATTATCTTAACATCAGTAACGGAAACGCATCTTGACAAGTACCTTAAATACTCAACACCCTCATCTACATACATACCAGTGGAATATTCATACAGATATTAACAAACATCGGAGCAACGTGAAAACCATAAAAAGTTAAAGAAAAAAAAAGTCACTTTTAGTTTTGAGGAGCCACGTATTCACTGCGTTTCTTTCCTCTAGGTCTGGCACATTCATTTGTGCACAGGATAGCCTTGAGAGTGTTCCGGAGAGTTATAACCTTGCATGAGGCCGACACACTCTCATCCACATTGGACGACAGCTCAAGGTTGACTGCCATTCACTCTTATAGCTTATCTCGGCTCTATTTTGCCGCTCCGCAGTCGCAGTCGACGTGTTTAAAAGAGTTCCATTGACTCGTCGTCTTTGACAGCTATAAGATGAGGTGCGTTTAGCGACTGCAGAGGGTTAACAATATATTTGTTTGTTTACTTTAACCTTCACGGTTCTTGAATGAGTGCACACTACGTAATAGAACATATCTCGCTGTATTGCAAAGCAGTGATTTTATATTTACTGGCTGCGGTGAAGCCATGTGAAACAATCGCAGTCTGTTTTCCTGCAGTCTTTAAAATAATAAATAGATGTGAGTGTGCAGTAAATTGAAAATATACTTGTCATTGAAAATGCTGTAATTTGCTGGAACATATCACTCAAAGCCGTGCGCTCTGTGAATTTTAATGACAGCTTACGCGCACTGAAGCAATAGACTGCGAAACTTGTTGTCCCGTGTTTTGTTTTGAACCTCTGCTTCGTGGCTAGCCGATGTCCTTCCCCACTTGTTCATCCCTTGTAAATTTGAAAGTCATTTCACACCAGAATGCCCTAGATTAAAATTTTCCACACAAATCAAGTCGCACTTTAAATCCCCGCACGCGCCCGGCTATCTCTGAGGACCTACTGCAGGCTCTAATGGGCCGTGTTTATGATCCAACTGAAAACATACCTTCACAGAGGTCCCCATTATCGCCTGTGACATTTATTTTTACGTGACACAAACAGGGCTGACAGAGTTTCCTTTCAGTGAAAGGTGCTTTCAGCCGCTGCACCACAATCTTCCCGTCATGAGGCAAACATTACTGTGAAAATATTCCTTCTCACAAAAGCAAATGTGTCAGTGCCGTGCTCGGAGTGGCATTGACTTTTCACTGATTGCACACTTGTCACTGGAGCAGGTTGCTGCTTGTCACTTTGGTCACCTGAAGCTGTTTGTCATTCTTCTCTTTTGACAAGACGATTTCCTCTGTAATACATCACCATGATGCCGCCACATTGATTCCGCTGAGCGCGGTGGCCGCAGGAAGTGTCCGTTGACCCTCATTAATAATTCTAGTGGAGTGAAACTCTCAGTTGTCTGCACATTTGGAGGTGTCACTGCGACTTTTTGCGAGCATCGAAAGCATCTCTTCTTTTATTTAAATGCGGGGGAATAAACCGTGGTGACATTTGCGTCACTCAAAAGTATTTGCAGGGCACGAGAACAGATGAACAATGGAAAACAGAGAGAGCAGGGCGTTTAATAAAAGGATTAAATTTGCCCCTTGTTCATGGTTGATGGCATTATTAATGGCAGATTAATGGCTTGACTATTGGGTGATTGAAAAGATGATGTAACCGCTGAGATTAGCCTGTATTCCTCTAAGTAAATATGATGTCATTTGTCTGCATTAAAAGGAGGCATTACATCCAAAATTGTTCTTGGAGAGTTTGTGGGATTATAAACAAGAGCTGATGAGAGAAATCAATCATTGACACACCGTGCCGACAGTCGGCTGCTTTTTCATCGTCGGGGCCTCTGCTGAGCGTTTGGTATCCTACTTTTTCTTTAGTGCGTTTTTCATTGACACTACTCCGACCCCTATTGCTGGCTTTTTTCAACTGATTCAACAAATTGCACACGAAGGGAAAGGGAAGGGAAACAATACTACTAAGCTTTATATCATTCAAAAACACAAGTATCTTCAACATTCATTCATTTATTTTTCTGGAGGGTCAAGGGGGGCTGGAGCCTATCCCAGCTGTCATTGGGCATCCAATTTAGAATCACCAATTAACCTAACAACCATGTCTTTTGACTGTGGGGGGAAGCCAGAGTACCACTACAGCACTGTTCCACCCACATCAACATGATTAACTAGAATGCTTAAACGTATCAAGCACTTATCAGCATGATGCAGGAAAAGCCAGATCTGTTCGATGGTTCGCTGCTCTTCCTAGCCTCCCAGCTAATAGTGGCTCTTCCGGTTTTTCCCTATTGAATAACAAATGGAGACTACTGCCACCTGCTGGTACTAAGAGTTATTTCCTTTGCTAGCTGTCGTTACAAATTGCAAAATCCAGAGAGAAAGACTCCCAAATCCCGTCCCACTAGCTTTGTTGTTGTTAGTTATCAGACTCTGTTGCCCAACTTGCCCGTGTAGTTAATGTTTGGTTAATCGCAGTTAAATCACTGAGGTTGCTTTGGAAATTTAGGCTACACTATAGATGCATTACCTGCAGACCTAGGTGATTTCATTACGTAATTCCTAATGGAGATCTTCTCACACTATGCGAAGCGCAGCGATTCCAACGTATTTGAGTCTGTAAAGTCGCTGACGCTGATTGATTGACTTGTGAACAGGACAGCTGCTTTGTTTTGCCCTGATAGGCTACCAATCAACAACAAACATATTGTGGGTTGTAATTGGTTCTCTTTTCTAAAATGAAATGCCTCGCAATCTTTGGGCACACTCCCTGCACTATAGCGTAATTTTTTTAATTTAATATCCGGCTCTATCCCGCTCCTGCCTGCTCCCGTTGATTATTTCACGACAATTTCACGTTACCAACAGTGAAATTATCTCCCGTCACAGTATTCCCACGGGAGTCCCGAAAAATTGTCACCCTCTGGATTGTAGTTTTTGTGGTGCGTTCAAGTGCAATTTTGAGTCCAGATGTAGCTCTTTGAGAACAAAATCTCCTTTAGCCAGAGCACCATCCATTCACACAAAACAACCCCAGCATTACAGATCAGTGTTGCTAAGCAGAACTGATATTTTTTTTGATGTAAACAGTGGCTGTGTAAAATAAAAGGGGTCGCTCTTAGTGTGAAGTCCGCAGAGAATTATGACACGACTCGACAGTCCTGCTCAACTCCACGGGGAGGTTTAGTCTTTCAGCTCATTGTTCAGCTGTCTGGTCCACGGCTCTCGCCAGTGTTGTTCTCAGCTACAGCAGGCAGTTGTTTTCAGCTCTAAAACCTGCCCTGATCCCCAACCTGCCGAGCAGCGAACAGCTGACCGAACAACAGGTGAGCAAAGTGGAACATCTGGCTGCTAATGAACCAGATATTTCCCTTCAGAGCTGGTGGAGACCAAAAACGGAAGTGAAAAATGGGTGAATATTGGATCATTAAGGAGCTGAAATGGGACTTAAACGTGAACATTGCTTTATATACATCTGGTGGATGCGTGCTATTTGACACAACAACTTTAGAGTGACTGCATGTTAAAGTTGTCTCTAAAGCGTGTTTGCGGCATGTAGTGGTTTCTAATATTACCTGCAAGATTAAGGCACAATCTGGGACTCCAATACCAAACTGAGTTTACTGTAATGTGATCAGTGTGTGCTATGGAGGAAGCTAAACTTAGATGCAGAGATGAGATTTCTATGTAAAAAAAATTACGTTATTGGGCAATACTTCTCAGCCGACAGCCAGCGTGGAGCTTAATCACAGTTTAAGGTTAATTTGACTGATATTAGATGTGATTAATGACGCCTTCAAATGCTGTCCTGTGGTAATCACTGCTTTGTAAATGGAGATTTTCAGTCAGGTGTAGGTTAAAGTGTTGTGAAAGTGTTTGCTGACGTTTTCAGTAACATCTTTTCATTTCCCACGTTTAGTTACCGGGTTGTTAGCTTGCTTGCTAGAACTTTCTTCTAGACGGCAACAGTTGCCTAGCAGCGGTGGTTTTTCATGATGTTACCACTTCAACGGCAAACATTTTGTATACACAACCCATTCTCTAAATAAAAGCTCATGATTTCTATTGAAGGCCAGATTATTCTCCCACAGTTATACTGATGTCTGTGACTTTAGAGGACCTTTGTCATGAAAATAACCTTTGACGGTGTCCTGGAGATATTAGGTGGGTTATTCAGTTCAATTCAATTTTATTTTATTTATATAGCGTCAATAATAATACAAATCATCTCAAGACGCTTTACAAAACCCGGCAGGAAACCCCCAGAGCAAGCCTGAACGCGACGGTGGCAAGGAAAAAACTCTCTTTTAATAGGAAGAAACCTTGAGCAGAACCCAGCTCACATTGAGGGACCCATTCGCCTAAGGCCAGCCAGGTAGAGGTTTGAGCATGGAGATTTAAGCTTTCAAGTCCCAAAACCATCTTTCAAATACTCAGTTACTGGAAGAGAAGCAATTGGAAAGCAGCAAATTATTTTTCTTGAGCAAAAAATCTAGAGAAGCTGCATTTTTATTTTATCTCATTCTATGGCTCCAACAGTTCAGAGGTGTAGATTACTCATAAGGAAAAGTTGGAAAATGTTTTCAACATGTCCACCAACAAGCAGCTTTCCTGTGATCGATGGAAGTGCCATCTAGTAATCCAGTTCTGCGGATGTGGAACTGCAAATCTATTAAAGGAGGCTGTTCAGTTGCATTGTGCAAAGTATTTTTTTAGAGCTTAAACCAGAAGCTGTTCATCATCAGAGCCTGTTTTATTACTGCATAGTTTGACCTTTCTTTTATTAGCTGTATTTCCATGTAGACAAACTCTGCAGAAAAGGAATCTTAAACCCCAGGACAACTTTTCGACTCATTTTTTTTTTTTTTGTGATCCAAATTCCAGTTGTCACTGAAGAGGAAGGGAGCTCAGAGTGATGTAACTGCATTACATGAGCTGGGATTTGAAAATCCTTTGCGTGCTTTAAAAACATGGTTCAGCAGCAGCAGCAGGACATCCCTGAGCAGCACAGACACTCTTTATCAAAATAATTTTCCCGCGGACAAACACAGACGAACACATCAATATGTTCTAGCTAGTTTCGCACAGGCTTTACAGATATGACGAAATATAACCTAAATTACATCTACGAGGGTTACTGCATCGGGCCTTGCATGAATTGATTTACACCAAACAAACAGTTTTTTTTTTTTTTTAACGTCTGGACTCGCTGAAGGTGCCACGGCACATTTTAATGGCTCGATTAGTATTCATCCACATCCTGCATTAGTGTTTTGAGCTGTCCTGGTTTGTGACCCAGGGGTGTTAGCTGAGAGTGCTCAGATCGCTCTTTAGATGTTTACTTCAGGTTGAGGCCATGATGGCGACTCCTGGATCAAATCAGTTCATGAAAAGACATAAATCTGCTTATGGCTGAAAAAGTGAGGGTTTATCCCCCCCGCCTCTGATTTAAGTATAATGCAACAGCAGCATGTGTGTCATTAGGTTACTCCTGACTGCTCCTCTCCAATAATAACGGAGGATTTTCATGCCGTCTAGATTATGCGCTGAAAATAATGCCTCAGACGGAGCAGCACAATAATCAGTGGCACAGTGACCATTTCATTTTCTTCTTTTCAAGTGGGGGAGAGACCATCTGTTCCTTCAGAACCAAACTAAAAGCTTCAGCATTTTGAATAATTCATTTTTTTCCAACTGTAACCCATTGTTGGAAACATTTGGTCGTGCTCTAAAAGCTTACCTCAGGTCTCGAAGCCGTGTGACTTTCCCTCATAGCCGAGCGAAGATAGTAATGGATCCCCAGAGAGAGGGATATAGGAGTTATCTATATCTCTGTGCCGCACTCGTTCTCTCAGCTTGGATCTTTCCCCCACTACATGCAGATCTTCTTGTCTTATTCTTAGATATTCTACCAACTATCATCTCTACATTTGCAACAATTCTGACTGACAGAGACATATTGTCCATTACTATATCACATGGGTGATTGCATCCTCTGTGCAGGTCGTGGCTCCAGTAAAATACTCTGCACGGAATATGCATGCTCCTGTTTGCAGAGTATAGGAAATAGATGCCAAATGCATTTATTTATCTGAAAGGCACTGGTTGTTGTTATGGAAAACGTCTCACTTTGACTCGAGAGTCAACCTTCAAAGCGAGATTTCCAATGATTTTCTGCTTCGCTACACTCCGATTCATCCAGCGTCTCTGAAGGAAGATATTTTCTCCTTCCTTTCAAATGGCCTTTCTTTTGTCTGTCCTCTGACAAAGAGAGAGATGATATGTTTTCATGAATAGGGGGTTGGTCAGGCGGGTAGATAACATCTGTCTTCATCTCCGTTTCACAGGGTCCAGGGCTCGGTTTGAGGACAGCGCACCGCGGATTGTGGAGGACCCCTCGGATTTGATTGTCTCCAAGGGGGAGCCCGCGACCCTCAACTGCAAGGCAGAGGGCCGACCCACTCCCAGCATAGAGTGGTACAAGGACGGCGAGCGCGTGGAGACTGACAAGGATGACCCCCGCTCGCACCGCATGCTCCTGCCCAGCGGCTCCCTCTTCTTCCTGCGCATCGTGCACGGACGCCGGAGCAAACCGGACGAGGGCGTCTACACCTGTGTGGCCCGCAACCACCTGGGAGAGGCCATTAGTCGGAACGCCTCGCTGGAAGTTGCCAGTAAGGCCTCCCGTTGTTGATCACTGTCCTTAAAAGTGTGAGCATGTTCTATCGCACCACATATTGTACAAGCGTGCGCATTCGTCTAAGTCCCAGATCTTTACGCAGCCAGTTTTGTGGAGGTCCAACCAGAGAGCTGGCTTCGCTTGAAAATAATGACATTGAAAGAAGCATACTGTGGGGAGCAGCGGCAGCCCCTAAAAGGATGGTGGTGTGGGTGGAGATAAACACGGGAATAAGTAATGGCCTGTAGATGTGTTCCTAATTTTAGGTTACAGTGGTGACAATGATGCATTTTGTCTTTAGCCGGTGTGTGCGTTTGTGTGTGTTTTCACAGTTTTAGAAGAGTCAGCTCAGTAAACATTAACTTTCTAGTGCTGCATTGCTGACCACTACCGAAAAACACAAGTATAAGCATATGATTAAATAGTCTGTAATAATCTGACATGATATATTAACTCCCATTTGAGACACTGACTGCGTTTACATGGTCTTTAGCACAGTATCCCGATTTTGATCGGGTTTTTGAAGTATCCCGTTTTTGTGTTTGTCCATGTAAATACCATATCCTGAATTCAGGAAACCCGGTTTTGCCACCTGGAGTTCTCCGATAGAAGCCGGGATACTGGAGCATGTATACACCTTATCCCGATTTCTGACGATATATAACCAACATGGTGACAACGAGAACTTCTCACTTTTGGAGCGATGCAGAGACTGAATTTTCCCTTAAACTAATGAAAGAACTAAACATAACGACATGTTTAAATGGCAGAAAACACCGGAAAAGCTACGTGACGCTGGTTTTCCACCACGCAATCTGTTGTAAACAAAAGACGTAACACACGCATGACAGGATGCAGTGATCGGAAAACAGGTTTCTGTTATTTATCATGTATATGGGGATATAAATAACCGGGTTTCTCTGTGTGCCATGTAAACACCATATCCCGGATATGCTCAAAGCCGGGATAAGCCTCAAACTCGGGATACTAAAGACCATGTAAACGCAGTCAGTATTGGGATAATCTGGTGATTTCAGTGACTGATGTGGTATACTGGAGAGTATTCAGTATGCATATAGTGCCGTCTTAATGTATAGAGATAACAACAGTGGAATGTGTGAAGTAAATTGAAGTAGTGGTACCGTCACAGGCAGAAACAAACTTGGCGTCCGGTGTGAAGTTCCCCCTACAAAGACATGCATGTTGCATTAATTAGTGATTCTCTACTGGCTGTAAGTGTGAATTATTGTTTGTCTCTGTGTGTGTCAGCCCCGTGATGGACTGGGATAGGCTCCAGCTCTCCATCCTGTCTGCAGGATAAGTGAACAGATAATGGATGGATGTGTCTAAGTACTTCCCTTTCGGTTTTTAGCTTTAGCTACTTTGCAAATGCATTTGTGCTATCAAAATATATAGTGATTATATTATAGATGAACAATGTGTGCATCATTAAATAATTTTCATTTATAATTTATTAAAGTTAAAGTTAGACTAAACAAACATTACAAACCAAACTATATGAAGAAAATATTCATAATATTAATCCCTAAGTGTCCCGGTAAAAAAAAGTTTACAGAGCTCTTCCTAGACCAGCTTCATCAGTAAAGTCTCTCTTACACTGTTGCATGATGAACAGTGATAATCTAATACTCTATTATTATATTTACATATGCACTAAAATCAGCCACAACATTAAAACCAGGACGGAAAAGTGAGCAACACTGACCATCTTGTCACAATACAAAGTTCTGCTGGGAAACTTTTGGACCTGACATTCATTCATGTGGATGTTAATGAGACATGTAGCACCCACCTAGACCAGACACAAAAACGGTTTAGAAACAACTGAAAAAGACTTGAAGAACAGCACAAGGTGTTGACCTGGCCTCAGAAAAAATTCACTAGATCCCAAACGGATCAATTATCTGTGGGATGATCCACAGAGGCCCCTCCTCTCAATCCATAGGACCCAAAGGCCCCCCACTAACAACAACACGACAGGACACCCTCAGAAGGCCCATGTCCATTCTCTGATGAGTCACAACTGTTTTGGAGGTACAAGGAGACCTACACAATAATAGGAAGGCGGTAGGAAGGTCATAATGTTATGCCTGATCGGTGTATAATAATAAAGACAGAACATTCACTTGTACTTGAGTATCTTTAATACATCTACTGCGTTATTGCTTAAATATAAAATAAAATGTCAGTATCAGGAGAGAAGAGCTTCAGTCGGTACGTCCCTGATCCTTCACAGACAACTCTCCCATTTTCCCCCCGAAACACTTTTGTTTTACAACGAGAAAATCAAACTAAAAAAAAAATAACAATAATAATGTCAGACATTTGTCTTTGTGTCATAATGGCTCTGTTAGGCTTTGCTGTTCACTGCAGGGATTTCCAGGGAACTACTCTCTGTATGCGAGACAGTGTGACTGTGTCAGATGATTTTCTGTTAAAATAAGAGAGTAGTGAAAAGCAGTGGGAGGTTTCATGCCCTCAACTGCATCTTTCTGTTTGCCTGAGCTTTCCCACGGGGAATTGATTTCCCTTTAAGTTCTTTCCCTCATGTCTGCATCAATAATGATCTTACTAATCACACCTCAATGGGATTTACTTTTCAAAATCTTTCAGTTGTAACACAGAAATATGTCTCATCTGGGCTGTGATTAATGAAAACGATGATTCTCTAATATGTTTTGCGCTTTCTACCTTTGTTATAGATATTCAGGCTAATAAGAGGTTGCACAAATCTGTTTGTCAGCGCAAAAAGTGTCTTTCCATAAAAAGACGTAAAGCATAATGTATTTGGCTGCACGGCCAACACCTTTATCTGCACTACATCATAGATCGAAGTGTGAGGTTTTCTTGAAGTTTGGGTTGTACTCATTCATCACAGTATTGACACAAATGAGAAGTTGCACAAAACAAAAACCCATGTTGCTGCATCAGGGTCACGGTCTGTAATCTTGGAGCTGCATGTTTTGCACACCGCAATTCATTTTTTGTTGATCACTTCATAGTTTTTGCACACAAACAAAAGTATCCTCGGTATCTTTTTTGATTTTGGACGAAACCAAAGCACCTCTTTGATAAGTTTGCAGTTCATTTCCAAGGTGATGTCTTCAAGTGTCCTCTCTCGACTGAGCAACAGTCCTCAGATCTTCATATAATTTGTTTTTGCCATAGACAGTATATAAATATGGACAATGTCTGCCCACGTACGGTCCGAGAGTGGAGCCACGGCCACACTCCCACCAGACTCACTCCTGTTTTCTTTTAATCAATACTACGCTCTGCTGTACCTCCACCGGTTACAAGGAAATGTTGGATTATTGGGCTTCAACTGTGAGGACCAGTTCCAGCATCCATCTTTATACTGACTATGATTTTTATAGGTCCATTCTTCAGAAAACAAACCATCTATGGTCAGTTTTGATGGGGCTGCCATGTTGGATGTTATTAACGGCCACCTTGACACTTACCGATTACTGACCTGTACATGACATCTCTGTGGCAGCCAGATAATCGTAGACTCTTCTCAGTGTGTAAAATGAGAGCATGCCTCTATAGCTTTGTTGTTGTTTTTTTTATTTATTTTTTTGGTAGGCATGTTGTCTGCTGCTGGGAAATACATCAAGGGGGAGGTGTGAGCTTTCTCATATGCTTGTGAAAGTGCACTGAAGTAAAAAAGCTCCCACCAGGAGCCATATCTATTATTTTCCCTCCTATGTCCAGGACACATGCCATTGTCTCCCATTCCCATCCCCGAGCGTGCCAGCGTGGCTCGGGCCCTGGGCTGAACTTGCGGCTTTGTTTGGAATAAGGAAATGGATTAGTCTGTGGGGTTGATTGGGGGAAGCACCACACCAGATTAGGAAGGTTGAATTGTCCTCGTTAAAAAACACAAAACCGCCTTATCTCTCACCATATTGAGGCTTTCTTACCGCCAGCGTGTGTGTAAGTGCTCATGGCTGGCTGACCTCATCTGTAGCTCATGTCCCAAAATAGGGACAGCCTCCTCAGATATACTGTATATTTGGAACCATAAGCGTCTGCAGCGAATGCAGATATCCAAGCTGGAGGAAGATATAATGCGTATCTTGTCATATTGGCTCTTTGAAAACGCTGATAATGAAATTTTGCTTTGTGTGCTGCTGCAGATTACAGTACAGTCATGTCAGTGAGGGGATGATTCACCTGCAGGCACAGAGTGACTAACAGTATTAATAAGTGCCTGTTTTTGTTCTAATCTCACTGCCTGCAGCTAGCCGGGGCATATGCCAAGACAGCAGGGTGGTGGTCTTAGAGTCCCCCCTCCCCTCTGTGTGAGGTTATGCTGACTGTGGGGTAAATACTGACCCAATTAGCCATGGCAGGGAGGTGGGGTCGGAGGGGGAGGGAGTATGCAGTGTTAATGAGGGGCCGGTTTTAAGCTGGTGGTCTCACAGAGATGAGTGTCGGTGGTAGTTGGGTGTGTGTGGGGCAGGAGTCAGAACAACAGGTGGGAGGAGGAAGAGCTTTAAACTCCCACTGAGCAGTAATTAATACCGATGCATCTGTTCGACTGTACAGCTCTGAGAAGGGAGCAGGAGTGCTGACACTAACCTGGTTTTAACCACATTAATTACTCATTTATTGTCAGAGGATGATGCATAATGTATTTGGCTGCGTGACTAAGACTTTTATCTGCAGTGCACTACATACTTGCCTTTGCTCGGATTATTGGACAGATTGTGCGCCTTCGGTTTAAAGGTTAGCTGGAATTGCTTCTGCAGTATTGTGGGAAACCACAGATCGAAGAGGCCTGGGTGTCAAGCTGGCTCGACACATGTTGGCAAGTTTTCTTGGAGTTCAGGTTCTAGTTATCAACATATATTTACCACAAATTATCATACAGATGATTTATAGGGGAATAAACGGACAAAGACCATAGTCGGCCGTTTGCTGGTGTGGATGAGCGGATGCGGCCCTAGTTTTGTCATCTAACCTGAACATTCAAATAGACGAATATTTTCACAACAATATGATCATATAGGAGGAATAAACTGTAAACCAGCTGAACAGCATGATTAATGAGAGGCCGGCTCTACCCTTTGTAGGACAAACTACTGCCACCAACTGATAAGAAGAGTTATTTCCTTTCATACGCCTGCTAGCAATAGGTTGTAGTCTTTGCCATTTGTCCAAGTATAAGTGTTTGTCCCGGACACAGGCAACGTGAGGCGTCGTCACTGTAGCTCCTTGATATTATATCTAAAAACGTTAAAGAAAGGTAACTGGACTTGACGTTTCACCACTCATCCGAGTATCTTCTTCAGTTCTAAGGGACTTACAGATTGATCTGTGGGTGTAACCCATCAGAAACTTGCTTGACTAGTGTTCGTTAACGACCAGAATCTGTCTGGGAGATGCTATCTTCAAGATACTCTACAAGTCCAGTTGGTTTTCTTTGAGCGTTTTTGTGATCTTGATTACTGAGAACCTTCACAGACATATTCCTTGATGTTAGTTATGTGTGTCTGTATCTTAAAGGATCTTGGCACTGTTGCCCATTTTGGCATGTTTTTGTCCTATTATAGTGATAAGCTCATATTCTTTCACATGTTCATTTAGATAGTGTTTTGATGATGGCACTTTTTTCTTCCACATGTTGTTCTTGACGCTAAATGTGACACCGATTCCCCCACGGACACTGTGAAGCAGGTGTTAAGAAAGTGGATGTATAAGTGAAATAGGTCAAACAGATCTGATTTAAATTGAAGCAAGAAGCTTTTTTGATTCATTTTATACCATTGTTTGACCGTTATTAGTGGAGAAAGACGGGAAGTAAAGCAGTGAGAATAAGGGGAAGATGTACAGAAAAGTGTGCTGTTGGGAAGACCCTAGTCTCAGTTTATGGTGCACCCACTCAACTAGGTGAGCTACTGAGGCGCCCCCCAAGCAATTTTCAGCAAAGTGAGCAGGCGCCATCTTCTAGGGCAGGTATCCAGTTCTGCTTCGTACATCCATGGCAGACACATAACTTATACTCCGAGTGTGCCTTACTAACGTGCATTATCCCTTTTTTTCAGCAAGCTTTTTGGAAAATCAATGGTGTTTGAACACAGCCTCTCATACCTTAATTGGATTAATGTGATCATATTGATGCTGTTGCACTGAGCAGTCTAAAAAGCTCTGAGGCTTAATGCTTAAAAAAGACAGTCAGTTCTTTTTGCTGTACCATCTGTGACATAAACAATCCTTATTTTCTGCTTAGTGACAAATTTTGATTACTGTGATTGTGTCTTTCTTTCACGGATCTACATTGTGATCTCACAGCTCCATTTAATGTGTGACCCACAGGTTTCCACATGTTTTGATTGCTAAAAAAACAAAACACGCCCTGTCACAGAGAACTGAAAGTCATCCTCTTGGATTCACACAAGTTGTGACAGGAGAAATACAGTTTGTGTGGCTTTCTATGTGGCGGAGTCATACATAAAAACATAATTCCTCAAAATCATTCAAGACCTTAGATAAGATTTCTTTGTTCGGTACAGGCAGTCCACATTTCCTGCGGTTTAAGTCATGTTTTTGATGCTCAAATGCATTTCGTGCACCCCAAGGTCCACAAGTGATGTTTTCTGTATAGCTGCTGTTGCTCCCTTCTAGAGTACCTCTTGGAAAGGATCTTGCATTGCTCAGAAATGCCAGCAGCAGTCATTATTCCGTCCTTCTTTTTTTTTCTTTCCCCCTTCGCTTTTTACTGTAGACTGCCAGTAACCGGCTGACTCGCCTAGCAGTTGAAAACCCCAGAATAATGAGACAGTAGTGGCGCTGGGTTGAAATCCATTCCCCCATTCTTGGTTTTCTTGCCGTTGAAAGAAAAACAAGAGGGGAGGAAACAGCTGTTGTATCGACTTCAAAATCATGAATGTGGATGCCTGCTTTTCTGAGCGAGGACACAATCACATGGTACGTCAGGATTAGAATAAAGTAGGACAAATAAAAAAAAAAAATACTTAAAAGGCTTTAGAGCCAGATGTTCCTCTTCCTCTTGATGAGGCATTATGAAGGAATCAAAGTTGCAGCTTGTTTCTTGTTTCTTTTACCCCTTTGTGTTTTTGTTTTTCTCGAGAGAGAATCAGCAGGTATGTGATAACTCAGATGACAATGTGGGCAGTTTAGAAAACCATTTTTTTGGGTGCATGAAGGCTGTCAGGCTCAATTTGTCGTGCAAATCACCAATGCCATGGCTTAATGAGTCCTGTCAAGGCGTACTAACATTTCTTTCTTCATGCAGTGTCTGCTGGTAATTGAAACATCATCGCGATTTTTGGGAAGTGGAGGAATTTATGACCGAGACTGTCTCATAAAGCCTGTTTGCCCTGGAGTGCCTTCTCATCCTCCATCAACACAATCAGACAATGGGTGGAGTAAAGCAATCTCTCTTCTCTGTAGGCAAAGCCTCCATTAGCTATGACAGGACAGTATCATGGCAATGGGATTAGACCACCTCCCTAACGGGTTTACTGCCCTCTGAAATAAAAGAACAATAGGAGCCCCGTCTCAAAATGTTCACTTCGCTGGTCTTTAACCTCTCAGTCCACCCTCCTACCTGTCAGCCGTGAAAACACGGAGCTCTGTGTCTGTTCACACATCTGTCTGGCCCACGCTGTCTGCTTCCCACACTCACTGTCACCTCCTATTTAACACAAAAGCTTTTTTATTTTTTCCCCTCTTGTCCTGTCTGTCAATCTCATCCATGGTGTTTCTTTTAAATTGCAGAGTATGTAAATGGTCCGTTTAATCATCCCTCCGCGTTCAGTGCAAATGCAAAACCGAACCATTTTCTCTTGATTAATCTCTTTTTCTTCACGTGTTCATTTTTCCAAAAACACAAGCAGATGGCCTTTCTGCAGCATTTATCGCCTGTCTGCTGAACATTACATTACAGAGATAAATATCACTTAAAAATCAAGTGATGAATATTCTCGGAGAGATTAAATCTCCTAATCTGTATATCCCTGTAATATCAAAGTCGTGGAAATGAATGGGCGCCCACAGGATAATGATGGAACTGCCGAAAGCCATTTAGGCCTGCTTTGCTATTGTTGAAGCTCACAGGAAGTGCCCCGGGGGAGTATGAGGATTTGTCTCTGCAGAAGCAGGGTCAGACCTTGCAGTAAACGCTTTGCCTGTCTGAGGTTCGTGTGGACGGACAGAAGCGAGAGCGAAGATCACTTGGCAGACCTAGGCGTGTTATCATCGAGGAGTTAAGTCAGGGACAGTAGCCCCTCGAGAAGGGCAGTTTGTCTCTCGTTTTGAGGAGATTCTGCGGCGGAGTCGTCATCACGCACACAAACATCCGTAGGAAAATCAGTTTTGGCACGGGAGACTTTAAAGTCGGAGCAGGGATGTATCACATTAACTTGAACACAGCTTCAAAGGAAATTCTCCCGCTTGTGTTGCAGTGTTTGCGGGTACCGATGTCAGGAATATATTCTGCTCTCTGGCATGTGTTTCAAACCTCATATGTCCCACTTTTCTGAGAGTCTGTGCCCGGGGACTCCGGGATTCAAATGCTGAAGGTGTGTGCATGTACTGTATGTGCGTGGGTTATCTTGGCGTATTTGTGTGTGCGTGCGTGCGCGAGGTTCAGGGATTAGCTCCCTCCCCATAACTTTTTCACTTCAGTCACCATGGCAGTGAAACAAAGGTCTCTCTCCGCACTCATCTAACCAGGCTTTACAGACCGAGGTCTAAAAATAATGCAGTGCTTTCAATTAGCCCTTCAGCTCAGCAAAGCATTTGAAACAGGCAGCCAAGTGAACAGGGTCAGGATGATTTGGTGAACAGACCTTTGGGAGGCGTTTGAGTGCTGTTATTGGTTATATTCCACTCATGTCTTTGCTGTTGCTCCTGAAAAGCCTCCTTATCTGTCCAGTTTTGTGAGGGAATTTTTTCGCATTTCTCTGTGGCACATGTACACACTACGTACTTCACGGCAGCCACCAAATCGCTGGTCCCCCCCCTTGGCTCGTAATCACCTGCTCTGAGATGAGTTGTTTGACTATGCATAATAATTAGAATATCAGTGCAGCGTTATAAGAAGTTTAGTAATGTCAAAGAGGTTAGAAGTCCTCATAAAAAACTTCTCTTTTCTGTTTATCAAATGTTAAAGCATTTGAAAACCGGAAGAGGAAGAAAAAAAATCCAATTTTCCGCTGGGTAAAGAGAGTAGACTTCTTTTTAATTTCCATAAAGTTCAGTTATAGCAAATAAATATATGGATGACTGAGGTTTATTTCAGACCTGAGAGAAAAACTGTCTGTCACTTCTCTTAAGTTTTTGGAATATTTATCGCTGCTTACCTACGCCTGTCAGCCGAGAGTGAGAAATGATTTTCTGTCTCTAAAAAGCTGTGATGAAGTCATTTCAGATGAGATTTTATTCATTCCCAGTAGGTCTGAATATTGATGCTGTATGAAAGGCTAGGATCCCTGTATTGACACAGAGCTGTCAGACACACCGGTGGATAATTAATGCGGCATTGATTTAGTTATGTACTCAGAGTCATTAGTGGAGAGTGAATTTAGTGGAAGTTGAGATAGGCCGGTTTATAGTCACTACTTCTTAAGTCTGCGACACACCAATCTGACGGTTGGTCGTTTTCCAGTGTTGGGTTGTCGGTGAGCGTCTGTTCCCGTTTTTTTCTGGTTTGTCTTGCGCCATTGGCACCAGTCAGACGGCCAGTTTAGCCTATTTAATCAGTGTTTGGACGAGTCGATGAGAGAGATATCCCTGATTGGCTTAGAGAACTAATTCACAAGAAGAGAAACAACAACAACACAGACAGCAAAGACACACAAAGACATACTCATCTAGAATTAATAAACTGTAGCGTAAGTGATCAGAATGATTCAGAAAAAGACAGCTATGCATGATGTCTTGCAGCTTTTACTTATTTCCTGTCCATCCCAGCTAGTCGTAGGTTTCAGGGTTTTTCCCAAACTACTGCCCCCTGCTGGTATGACACATCATTTCCTTTCACGGTGATGCAAAACATTTGTGTCAGCCACAGTATTTTAATGTTGGTTTGGTGTGTCTGTACTGCTAATAAATAGTAGAAGCTAACGCTAGCTAATAATAGTTAGTCAGCGTTTTTGCGTTTAGTCCGTGTGTTTATGACGTATGTGCAACACACTCGCAGCCCAACACGTGTGGAATATGACAGTTGACAATGGCAGAGCAATAAACGAGGGTCCACCTCCATTATCTGGAATAGGTTTGGTTTTAACCCCTTAAACGCTTAAATTGATTTTTCAATTATATAAAGAAATGTAATATTTGTATTTTTGCTTACCACTCCAGCCGGTCCTACGAGAAACTAATGCTTGCAAAAGGTTCCTAGGATTTTTTTGAATGTGCACAGACCGACACCGACGGAGTATTACATGCGTTATTTCGGCTGCAGTTTGAACGGAAACAGTGCAACAATTTGTGACACTAAAGTCTGACGCAGAGCAGCAAATTACAACATGCAAGGTTTGCAAACAAATAGTGCATGAAAAGGACAGTGACACCACTAATTTGTTCCACCACCTCAAACACAAGCGCAAACCAGAATATGACGAAACCCAGAAAATGCGCGAGGATGCAGAAGCAGCGTGGATTTCATCCAGAGAGTCCGGTAAAAAAAACGATGCCGATGCATTATAGTCAATTGGTGTTTATTTATCGTCATTTTTATCATTACTGTGATAAATACCAGAAATTAGCGGGATACATTTTTTTTATCGCCCATCCCTACGTCAGACCTCATACTTGGAAAAGTGTGAAATGACACTTTAAGGAGGTCCTACTAGCATAATCAGGGCAGATTGATCTACCCTGACTTTGCAGCTTGACGTGAAAGAACAATGGTGGCGCCCGTGGGGATGCACACTGTGAATGTTAAAACATAATTTACTAGACTATAAAGTGCATTTATCTTTCTTTTTTTTTGTTCATACTAGATATCATCATATTACACAACATGACTTTTGCATGAGCATATGTCGCTGTAATCTCTCTGCATAAAGCTATTAGATGTAACCCGACGCACTGCAAGACTGCGGGTGACTGGCTGCACGTCCCAAAATAAATCACCATTATTCACTAGATGAGGATCCATGCACAGCACTATTTGTCTTTTCCATATCTCATTATAATTAAAATCATTAATTAAAACATTTCCTTAACAAGCCCTCGAATGGCTGGGGTGTTTACAGGGTTGGTATAAAAAGAGATGCAAGGTTTTTGGGTCCAGTTTCAACTTCTTCCAAACGTTAATTAACTGGCGATGTTTTTCTTAAAACACTTCTTCAAAAAGTATCTCCAGGATCCTGAATGAGGCTTCAATCGTCTTATCTACGTGAAAGAAAAAAAAATGCTTTGTCTGGTCCATAAAAAATAATTAATGTCTTTAACTTAGCTGTAACTGGAGATTGCCAGAGGGCTGCCATCGCTGTTGAATAGAAGATCTTTTTTAATCATTCAGCAGGCAGAATATCTTTTCATTCAGATGATTAGAAGAGTCTTTAAGGACTCTAGAGATACTTTTATGATATACCATCTGGGGTTTTTAAATATTACCTGTTAATTAACAGTTAGAAATTAATACTTGTGCCCCGTGAGTAGATTTTAATACATGAAGGGGCACAAGCCAATGTAATTTCTCATTACATGTGGATGTAACGAGGTGTCTGTAGTGGTTTAAATGGTATTTTGATTCGTTTTCATGAAATAGCTTTAAATCCAAATAGTAAAAACGTCCATATTTAAGCTCTCCCAACATGGTAGCAATATCTTTTTAGGAAATCTCAGCAATATAACTCAGAAATACATGCCAAAATCAAAATGAAGTGCAGGAGTCACTACCATTACCCTAAACTCACTGCAGTCACCGTTTCTCTCTAAGGTGATCTACCCTGAGGCAGTTAAATAATAACGTACCACTTTACATTTAAAAAAAACAACAAAACAGGATGCTACTGCAAGGTAACCTACACTTTTAATGTTAAACTAAACTGAAAAAATGCTAAAGATCTTTCATCTTTGTATCCATGAATGATCGCTAAAATATTCATGAAAGCGTAAAAGGAGACGGTGTTGATTGATTATGCTGGAATACAACACTTTGGTGGAGAGGGGAAAAAATAACCCTGTAGGCTGTGGCTACAGGATCTGATCCGACGTGACGAGTGAAGCCATTTTTGTGTGTCCATGTGTGCGTTTGAAAATGCGAGCCTGTCAGCGCCGCGTTTCCATTGTACAGGAGGTCTCATGAGAAGGCTCGGCTCACGGTTCGCACCGAGGCTTTCATCTGTCAGTCACAGCAAAAGATTAGAAGATATCAAAGGTCGCCGTGTCATCCTTCTCATCCTGTCGTCATCTGCAGTGTGGCGGGAGCTCGAACTTCAGATAGGCAATGCTCTTTCACTGTGCTGACTTCACTCAAGTCTGGGCTGTGCCGCAGATTTGTTAGATAGCAATTTGAATTAGAGACACAATCCTTTCATTAATGCAGAGGCCGTTTTCCCCCCCTCACACATTGGCTAAATTATGAATGCACTGTTATTTGTTTACTCCATGTTGGACGGAGAGATGTGCATTATTCATCTGCTCTGACAGAGAGACAGCGGAGTTGGACGTAGGCTTTGGGAAACATTAAAAGCAGCAGCAGTCTAACAAGGAAGTTGCTGGGGATTTGTGCAGTCATGCGCATGCAAACACAATAATCGACTTTCTTTCAATAAGCTTGTTTTCAGACAACCTTCCTGGTTCACCCAAGGAAAAAGCAGTCTAAATTACTTCCAAGACAAATTGGTGTTTCACTTGATGTTACTGGTCATGTGGCTTTTGCTGCTGCACCTGATCTGCGGGCCTGATTCCCAGGCTTTGTTTTAAATACATCAGATACACAGGGCTACGGAGGCTAATTAGATTTCTTTGTGCTTTCTTCTTAGTCCTGAGAGATGATTTCCGGCAGGCCCCGAGCGACGTGGTGGTGGCTGCGGGTGAGCCTGCCGTGTTGGAGTGTGTGCCTCCGCGAGGTCACCCTGAGCCCATCGTGTCATGGAAACGCAACAACGTCCGAGTCAGCGCCAAGGATGACCGCATCTCTGTGAGTAAACACTGCTGGCATCAAACTACCTTTCCTCAAATAATTTTCAGATAATATAGTCGATATCGCAACATTTCCACATGTAACCTACACAATATATCTGTCTAAACTTTCTAGAAAATGCATGAAGTGATGCAGAGAACTACGGTGTTTACATTTGTGTAAATCCTGCAGAATAAAATACCAAAGCATAGGATGAATCAATGTTTTCTAACTCTAAAGTGTGATATTTAATTTTGTGCATATGTCTGGTGAGATTTTGCATTTTTGTCAGATTCAGTAAATACAGTAAAAAGGCTAACAATCTCCTACCAAATGTTATTTATTTATTTATTAATTGTTTTGTTTTTGGCAGCTTCTAATCACACATTAGAGCCGCATACTAGAAATAAGCATGGGCACATTATTAATCCCACATACACCCTGCTGCTGTAAAGGCACAATTCTCTCATCTTTTAGTAACACTTATTAAATATCAATAGCCAGCTATTTTTAAGACGTTACTTAGCTTCTGTGTTTAGAAAAAGCAACTATGCAGTTACATCGAAAAGGGTAGAAAAGTATGAACGTATTAGGACTTTTTAATGGGTTTTGTTGCCAAAAAATAGCTTAATGTATAAAGGTATTGACTTTGGTTTGTTCTTAGTTTCTCTGCACTTATAAATCCTGGAGAAATTCATTACACAAGGGGGAGAGATATTCATTTAGACTGACAATAGTTTCATTTGACCGTAATTCAAAGCTGACACCTTGGTATGCTATGGACCGGAAAATGCCTCCGATTGCGCTGTCACTTTTGTCCCGTCCTCTCGTGTGTGAAAACAACAGCTGGACTTGATGTCGAGTTGTTGAAAGCTATTGTTTTGAAGTGTGGAAAGCCGCAAGATGAAGGTGATAACAGATATTGTATGCATCTGTACAAGAAGCAGTGGTGGAGGGAATGGTTTGTCTCGAAGTACCCTAGCTAGTGAAACTATTAGATCATGTACTTAAAATATCCGGGACACTACAATCCACCTCTTTGCAGAAGAAATCCAGAATGACTCATACCGTGCTTTAAATATGAAGCATTAATGATTTATAATAGTGCAAGTCAAATCAGGTCGTCTCCATTAAAGGCTGGGATGATAACATTGACTTGTATCTGTATGGTGTATTTATAAAACTTATGTCTTTGTGCCGTTTTTCCAGATGCGTGGGGGCAAACTAATGATCTCTCATACCAGGAAGAGCGACGCTGGCATGTATGTTTGTGTGGGCACTAATATGGTCGGCGAGAGGGACAGTGATCCTGCAGAGCTGGTGGTGTATGGTGAGCTAATGATAATTTGAGATCCACCGAGGAGCCTATAGAAGACATGCCTCAAGCCTTCTCTTTCGTCCCGCAGAGCGACCCGTGTTGGTGCGGAGGCCGGTGAACCAGGTGGTCATGGAGGAGGAGACCGTCGACTTCCTATGTGAGGTTCACGGAGATCCTGCTCCTACTGTGCGATGGCGGCGAGAGGAAGGAGAGCTTCCCCGCGGGAGGTGAGCGTGATTGGACAGACGGGTGATGAACATAGAGACTGAATCATAAACACAGCTTTTCCCGAGTCGAGTCTCATATTGGGTCATTCACACACATGACCCTGAAAACACATATGGAGTCGCTGTTCATAAAAGTACATAAATGGAAAAGTCTGACCAAAGAGGATTTATTAGCTGGCTGAATCATCCTCTGACCACTTTTCTCCTATCTAATGTCAATATAATGAATATTTAGCCAAGCCTGTCCAACAATTATTTTTTTTTTTTTTACAATTATTATAATTACACGAATGATATTACCTTTATTTTCCCACTTTATCTTCTTAATTAATCAGTGCCGGTTCAGGTTTTGTCAGGGTTTTCCCTGCAGTGCTGCTCTTTAATATTATTGTAATGCTAAAAATAAATCTATTCATAATTAAATGTACAGAAGATTGAATATCAGTGTAAGCACAGCTAGTGGGTACGTTAGCCTAGCTTTGCATGATGTTTTTAAATATGGGGGAATGATCCGTGGTATGGATCATTTGACAAGGAAATTTCCCATACGTGGGATTAATAAAAAACATATCTTATCTTATCTTATCTTATAAGTGAGATTTTAAGATATTGTTAGTGTGGGTTTTTATTTTTAACTTGGGACAGAGCTAGGCCAGCTGTTATTTGGCTTCATGCTAGAAAGAATAGTGGGTGTGTATTTTACTTTTGGACAGTCTCTCTCTATATATAGTTTAATTTTGGACATAGCTGGGCTAGCTGTGGACATGACTTATGCTAAGCTAATCTAACTGGCAGCTAACAGAGCTCGGCTAGCTGCAATATGCCTTCATTCTATGTTATTCAATTTGTCAGCTAGTGTTGTACAGTAGGTGTGTACTTTAACTTTTGTAAAGCGTCATACAACTGTCAGCTTCTTTGGTTTGTGCCAGGTTACTCTAACTAGCAGCTTGTTGATGGATATTATACAACTGGGTGGGCTATAGCAAAGCTAGCTGTTAACAGCCTTTATACTAAGCTAGCCTAACTGGCAGCTTGTCTGGTTGCCAGGTGTATGACTCACTTTAGGACAGAACCAGACTAGCTGTTATCTCCCTTAATGCTAAGCAAATATATCAAGAAGCTAGCAATAACATTTATACACAGACAACAACATATGTTATTGGAGTCAACTTCTTCGTATGTGCACACATACTTGGCCAATAAAGCTAATTCTGCTAAATTTGAATAACGAGATAGCAGTGTCTACCTGGATGTTAGCTTAGCATTAAGACTGATAGAGGTGAGAAAGCTAATTTGCTAGCCAGTTCGCTAATTTAATCAGCTGTGATGAACATGAATTACTTAATTAGATACTATTACTTATGTTATATGTTATATAAAAATGCTCAATAATATTCAAATATTGCTGTTTATATCGTTACATCTACTGGTAGTTTTTCTCACTTGGTTGGTATAACGTATCAGATCCATTTTTATGAGGTATTAAAAATATCTTGGTGTTGTTTAAACTTGCTAATTGATACCGCAGATACCTTGGATGAGTATATTTTTTCTAACGAGATTGTGAGGTGCTTGCGACACGTTTGTTGGCAGCAGTGTGCCCACATATCAGGCACTGATAAGAAACCTTATCTATTAATGCAGTTATTGGACAGTCTTCCCAAAACCTGCACAAAATATAAACAAAATCCCGACGATTGCAGTGTAAGAGTTTATTTGCGCACTTTAAAAGCATATAATTGTGATGATGAAAATTTCATGCAATTGAGGTTTTTCATGTTTCTGTCTTTCATCTTTGACATATCTTTTATCTTGCATTTCTTTTATCTCTTTCTACAGAGGAATATGAGTCCATGAATTGAGCTGGTTGAAAAAGACAGCTGAATTATGTGTCTATAGCCGGTTTTGTATTAGTGATTTAAATCATTCTTGACTTTTTATTTAATCCTGTTAAGAGATAATAAAAAGACGGCTTTTACAAAATCATGTAAAAAAAAAAAAAAATCCTACTGTAGGTTAGGATAATCTCACATTTATAATTGTCAAGAATTTTGCCAGAACCGCTGACAATAACTAAATTCACATTGTTGACAATATCGTAAATGAATGGCATGTTTCTCCATTAGATACTTCAATATATCTGTCTTTTTTCATTCCAAGGTTTGAAATCCGCAACGGCAACAGCCTTCGTTTGCTCCGCGTAAAGGAGCAGGATGAAGGGACGTATACCTGCACATCTGAGAACAGTGTGGGCAAGACAGAGGCTTCAGCCATGTTGCAGGTCCATGGTATGAAACACATCATGCATATTGTATGCGAACACACGCACCTACTTAGGCGGGCACAAAAAAAAGCTCTCAGTCCAAGGCCATGTTAACACATAAGGTAACGCCAGGTCACATGTCAACCGCATCATATTAAAGCCTGTTCCCACTTGATGTTCAATGCTCCAGAGTGTTTTTGTGTCAGTGCATCTTTGTGATTCCCCGTCCAGCGGTGCTGCCAGGAGCTTATGCTAAACCGTATGGATTACGCCATTTGACAGATGTTTGGTGGATGTGTGCTTTAACTCACTCGCCAGAGAGCAGTGGCAGTATTAATAAGACATGACTCTCCCTCTCTCTTCCTGCCTCCTCTCCCCGCCTCGCTCTCTGTACCCTTTTCTCTGTGTCTTGGTTTAAATTGTCTCAGACTATTTCATCCGCTAATGCTTTCATCAGTGTAAATAAAATCCGAACAGAGCAGTTTTATATTCACTTTTTTCTTTGCAATTTTTTCCCCCCCGTGCTATGCTTTTTGTCGAGCGGCTCAGCGTTTCATCCATCTCATTAATCTTCCATCTCTCTCCCATCATGTTTCAAACCCTATCATCATTCCAGTCGGCCCGTTCTGTAAGTTCACTTTCCATCTAATTCCTTTCTAATACAAAAAGGCATTTGTGTTGCTCATTTATGTAGAAAAAAAACCCTTATCTTTCCTTCTAATGGTTTTTAAAAGCAACAATCAATGCTTAATGGTGTAAATAAGTTCTTCCATTAGGTGCTGACATGTTGATGACATGCCTGTTGCTGCGGGCGTGCATTAAGTAAGCCTCAGACACAGCGACTTAATGCACACCAGATTATGGACTCCTATCGAACACACATCTGCTGTGTCGAGGGTAGTGTGTCAGGATAACGTGACACCACGGAAATCCTCTTCTCATTTGCAGCGACAGTAGTTCAGAATGCAGCGGAGAGCAATTTATTTACAACTACACTTAAGTCCTGGGCATAAACAAGGACGCGGTTTGTCCTCATTTTGCATCACTAACCATTTAAACTTAAACTCTTATTGGAGTAATAGCTATTATTGCTGCTCATCAATCATGTCAATGGGCACACGTGGTTTTACTAGGTGGACTGTAATAAAGGGATGTTATTAAAGGGGCATTCCAGCCTTTGGAGGGCTGAAAGTCAATGAACTACATTCTTCATAATAACCTGCTGTAGGATTTATTGTTACACCCTCCATAAATCATTTTTCTGCTCCAATTTTTTTCTGTACATCTTTTTGCTTTAAATTTAGAGTGGGTAGGTAGTGTCAAATGTGGAGTGTTATTTTTTTTTTTTGTTCAGACAAAGATCCTCCATGGTTTCAGGAGTACCTAAGTAAGGTTGATTTCTATAGCGCCTTTTAAAACCTTACAATGTGGATGACAGGTGCAAGAATTTCACAAGGATTTCTGTGAAATCAAGACAAAAGAGACGAAACTAAAGATGAAAACTGGAAATACACCGATCAGCCGCATAATGGCTGACTGGTTGTAATCGCTGGTCAAGTGAATAACACTGATTATCCAAATATCATGACACCTGTCAGTTAGTGGGATATATCAGGCAACAAGTGAACATTTTGTCCTCAAAGTTGACGTGTTAGAAGGAGGAAAAATGGGCAAGTGGAAAGACTTGAGCGACTTTGACAAGAGCCAAATTGTGATGGTTTGATGATTGATTCAGAGCATCTCTAAAACTGCGGCGCTTATGGCCCAATCCAACAGATAAGCTATTATAGCTCTAATTGCTCAAAAAGGTCGTCCTCCAAACACCTACAATGGACGTGAGCATCAGCACTGGACCGCGAGTAATGGAAGAAGGTGGTCTGGTCTGAAATAACACCTGAAATATTATTTTCTGCATTGCCATGTGTCTTACAACACATGGCACCAGGATGCAATGAACACCTGATGACGGTACATGTCAAAGTAACATCCACATAAACATTAAATCTTAATGAGATCATCTGTGTTACTCACTTCACCGGTTGGTGGTTTCCAAGTTGTGATTGAGTGCTGCATAGTACTACAGAGTAAAATAGAAATTGAAAGTAGTAGATGTAGTGGTATAGTTGTTGTTAAGTGTTGTAGCTGTAGCTGTTGCACTCGTCAGTTTCATGTGAAAAGCCTTTTTATTTTAGGACCGTCCTGACTAGACAACAACAGATTACTGTTACACGCTCACCTAATGGAAATACTGTCCAGAATTTAGTAGAAAGTAGAAAATAGACTGTGTTATCCCAGAAAAAGCACATATGAACTAAAATGTGTGTTTCAAACACAGGTTAGATCAGATAATGAGTTAAGAAAATACCAGATAAGCGATAAATCAGATACAAAATCTGTGGAGACTGATAATCCTTCCCACTGTAGGCACCATTTTTATCTATAATTGTCTAAGTGGGAAACAACGCGAAGGCTCCACACTCCAGTAAAAAATATCCTCTCTCTAAGACAGTGTTTTACACCAGCTGCTTGGTGCCTAACTACAAACCACATGACTAAAATATATCTCAGCATATCTAATGCAAATTAAAAGAAAAAAAAAACATAAAAAGACAAGTGCGAGTCACATTAAAGACTGCATCCTAGAAAAAGCCTGAAGGGATGATGATCTAATATCTGAGAGTTAGAAAATAAAGAGAGACATCCGATGCTATAAAAGATTAACACGTTTATTTAAAGACATTATAGGATCAGAAGAAAAGAAAATTCACAAAAAACATCTTCACAACACTTTGATGTTGACAGCCGTGTGAGATGTCTTCTGTGCAACACACAGTGAGAATGTGAAGACACGACACAGATGACTCAGATCCCTGGTGCGTTGGGCCAAGTTTGCGTTCGCATGCTCTTGTGTGTGTGCATACGAGCCGCGCAGAGACTTGCGTAGAGGATGAATCCAGACTAGAGAAGCTTCTCGTTTGGCGGGAAGTGAGAGCCAATTATTCGGGCGGGAGGTCGGAGGCACTGGTCAGTTGAAATCTACAGAGGATGTGATGATGTGGATAACGCGGTGATCTGACCCGAGCTGGAAATTGGCAGCTCTATTCAGACCCGTTCCCAAAATAACTGAGTAAATGTCATGAGGATGGCGCTGGCTTGTGGTGTTTTTTCTTTACAGAGGACATGGAGGTGATTTCTCTCATTAAAGCTGAGAGAACGATGAGAGAGTAGTAGATAGATCAAAAAGCTCGAAAGGTTAAAGAGAATATCTCACTTTTTAGAAGCAAATGAGTTTTTTATTGATCAGGACACGGGTTAACAGCTGTGGCAAGTAACTAAATACATATGCTTAAGAAATCTACTGTGCTTAGTATTTTTTTATTTTATGACATTTCTTATTAAGCAGCTCTCTCTGCTTCTTTCCTACCACATTAATCATCTTACTAGTCTGCGCATTTATGCAGTTACCCTTTGAAAATGTTAGATCCACAGATTGGTAACCGCATGTCTAGACTTCAGATTGTACATAATTTAGTTAAATCTAGCATCTAAATTATGCTTTCACATTTTTAACAATTTAATAATGTCACAGATAATAATATATATTTCACATGGGACATGTTTCTGGGTTGTCCGTCCCATTATCGTGAACGCAATATCTCAAGACCACCTCAGGGAAATGTCTTTGTATTTTGGTAGAAATGTTGTTTTGGGCTCAGTGATGAACTAATTTTAAATGGGTGTTTAAAGGTCAAGCTCAGTTGTGACCTGTAACTCCACTCTTGAAAACAAACTCTCAGAAATACCTTGAGGGAATGTCTTCAGATTTGGCAGATACTTTCAAAACGACTCAAGGAAGAACTGAAATGAATATGGTGGTCGAAGGTTAACGTTGAAGGTCAGTGTCAGTATATGTGTGTTCCAGTCTCCCTCTTTGAGGGACATTAACTTGGACTCAAAAATGAATGTATTAGGACTTAGGTGATTTGAAGTCAAGGTCACAGCGACGTCGTAATATTGCAAAAATGTGGAAAAAATGCTTAATTATTAAATTCAGAGCCTCCACTGCATTGACTTTGTTATATCAGCCTGGACAGACTTGAAACAAACTTGAACTTGACTTGTTGATGAAGGCACAGAGACAGCTTTCTTTGTGAACATGCCTTTTCATTCAGTTGCAAGATGTCACCAAGAGACAGTGATATATGATGCAGTGTTTCCCATACAATGTTAATACTATGGCGGACCGTCGGGATCCAATTTACTCCGCCATGGTCTCATCAGGAATTGGGAATATTTTTGCATGTTTCAAACAATGCTGTGCTTGCGTTGCTCCTGAAAGCATCTCCCCTTCCCTCCCTAAAGGTACCTCACCCCAGACACTCACCCGCTCTGTAGTTTAAACTGACGGGGAAAGCGGCTCTCAGGTAGCATGTGAAGCTATTTGTATTATTCACAAATATGAATTTATGTGACTGTGACTTTTTAAAACCCAATGTTTGTGCTCTTGATTTCTAAAGCCATAGAGATAAACAACTATTTAAGAAGAGTTCGTCAAAACCAGCGAAAATTACTCCAGGCGTAGTATGAACTAACTTTATAAGTTAAGTGAGTCCTAGCTTGACTGAAATTCAGCACTTTTAGTGTGAGATTTGATGGGAAACACTGTGATGCCCAGCTAGTTATAACTAACAAATATCCAACGGCATAAATCTTGTAGTATTAGCTTCCTATTCAGGTTTTCTTCAATGTGCTCCCTCAATGGGTACAGAAAGCAGTGAAAGCATACATAATCACTACAGAATGCTACTGTGGTACTGGTTTGTTTAAATGGCTTATAGTGTTTGGATCTAAAGGTCAAGCAACTCACACTCTGTACTTTAAATCCATATTAAACATTTAGTAAAACATGAAAACGACTTTCAAAATAATAAAAGATTCAAACCCACGTTCACTCATTAACACATGCTCTGGACTAAACCAAAAAAATGCCTTTAAACATAAAACAGTTGCAGGTCTGAGTTTATGCTCATGAGTCTGAAACTTCACCAAAAATATATATACATATATATGCACATGTAAAGGTTTTTGTACTCATGCCCTACCTGTCCATTCAGTTGAGCATGAGGAGGAAACAGGTGACAGAAACGGAAACCTTGACTCTGGTTAGCCGAGCCCACAAGGAAAATGTCCAAGATGTGTGTCCTGGTCCAGACCTTCAAGGTTAAACGTCTCTTAGTTACATGTCACATTTCTAGAAGTCTCTTCATTGCAATAAGCTCATTTTGAGTTCATTTAGCTTTAGCTTAGCTTCACAGCATTAACACACATTAGCAATATTTAGCAACGTTGGACTACAACATTGGAACAGATGCTAATCGCGGTTAGCAACATACAATACAACACAGTGTCATAATGAAACATGTTAAACTTGACAAAGCATTCACCTTTGGCAAATCGCATTATATCCTTTTACCCCTTGGTACACTCTACACATCCACCACTGGTTATTGGTAAGTCATCAACATTTAAGTATTCCTCACCTACAGTCCGTGCTAATGCCCTACGGGGTTTCCTTGACGTCCCACCCCCTCTATCATTTGATTGGACAATAGACTGTAAACAAAGATGGAGGATGCGTCTCAAAAGTGAAGCCAAAGCAAGTAGAGCTCCCTCTGGCGGCTGACTGCAGCATAGGTCATAAACTCAATCCCCTCCATGTTAGTGGATGGGACTTGGGCCAAATTAAAACATTACACATAATATACATCAAATTATAATTATTATTATTTTTTCAAGTCTAGTCATTTTAGGTAGTAGTATTGTTTAATATTAATACTGGTGCGTTTTCACATTTTTTAAAAGAAGGATGTGACATTGTGATGACTGTAAGTTGCCATGCCAACTGCTCTAGGAAGTGATGCCTTAGGGTCATGAGAGTTGGTTAAAAAAAATAAAAATAAATAAATAAGTAGGCTACAGTGTATAATCCAACATTTCCATGTAACTGGTGGAGCTAGTGCAGTATTAATGAAATGAAAATGCGATATCGTGGCTCAGCGTGGCTCCACTCTCGCATCGTACCGTGGACACTCTGGCTACAAAGTCGCAAGATGGCGGGGCCTGGGAAAATAGTGTCAGTTTGGTCAATGTAAGGACGTTTGTCCATATTTATACAGTGCATGGATTGGACTGACAATTCTGTGACAACCAATACAAACAATTACTTGCTTACACTGACGACTTAATGTGGCATAATTTTAGGTAGTACACTTAGCAAACAAACTAAATTTTACGTACACTGGCAATGGTATTAACATGTTTTGTTTTAAACCTCTTACCCGTGATTTAAACTTATTTGGTTATTGTGAAGTTATTTAGGCTTGTCTAAAGATGTTTTCTTTTTTAAACTTGTCAGATTCGTTTCATATTGAACTGACGCAGGATTTTTTTCTCTGCTCATAATCAGTCCGGTTAAGAGGTTGAGTAAAGGAAATGAACACTTCTTCCGCCATTAATTAAAAGATCAGGAAATCAGTCTGATTGCACAGTAGATGGACATAGTTCAAAAGCAGGCCTTTTTAATGCAGTTGCATGGCTTTTAATGGGTGGCCACACTCCTTTTCTTCTTCCAGTGCCACCTCAGATTGCTACAAAACCCAGAGACCAGATTGCCACCCAGGGGAGGAGCATCACCTTCCAATGCGGCACCACAGGAAACCCTCCACCTGCCATCTTCTGGCAGAAAGAGGGCAGCCAGGTAAGAGCAGAGCACTATGCATCCTCTAAAGCTGAATATTGCAGCAGTAGAAACATCCAGGTCAGTAAGTTCCTGTTTGCAAATCACAGGATGAGCGAACATGAATGCGTTTTGCTCCCTAACGAGCCTCAGGTTGTTATTTTTGTATAGCTGAAGGATTCTTGTAAACTTTTTCTGATACTGTATTGTTTATCATATCAATAAGCAGCGTTTCACACATTCTTTGTTTTAAAGGCGCGAATGACTCACTGCAACATGAGCAGGTTTTGCCTGATTTAATCATACTTTTAATCATACTTTTGCCCACTCTCACTCTTTGAGACACATTCTAGCAGGCGAAATAGGCGAGAGGCGAACGAGACAGTGCGGCACATTTGCATTTGGCTCAGAGATGTGAGCAGAGACAAAGTGTTGGAAGATATTGTGGGTACTGCGTTGGCGAGAACTCCTGTTTGTGACCACGGTGCAATGATGGCGGCGGGGAGTGGGTTGAAGAAGTAGAAGAGGAAGGAGGAGGGCTTGCAGGAAGTACACCAGGTGTGGAAACTGCTTCTCCGGGGCAAATCTGCAAACAAACACTGTCCTCTTTCCATCTATAAATACAGCATTGCTCAACAGCAACAGGGATCAGGGAGTTGGTGGAGAAGACTCAGATGTTTTCAGAAGCATATTGTGGAGCAAGCAGGAAGTTGAGCCACAGATTTTGTGAATAAGCTTCAGTCTGTAGGATGGTTGAGGCCGTTTTTGGAGCTCTTTGCTGTATTTGGGGGATTATCTGTAGCCTTATAACCTTGGTCTCTCCACTGAAATCTAAGCCTCTTAGAGGAATGAAATGGTTGGATAGATGGATTGCTGCGTCCCTTCCCCCTTGTTCACATCCATCTCACTTACAGAAAAACAGGATGGGGCATCTATAAAACGTCTGTTAGTGGGCAGCAACCCAAAAACAACAAAGCAACCCATCTCATCTAGATTTTATGGCTGGAAGTTAATGGGTTGTGTCTTGGATGCCTCATATACGTCAAATGCGTTGCAAAGGACAATAACTCTACAGTAGATAGTTGATGAATAGATCGAAACTTAATCATTTAAATTAGCAGTTAATTGAGTGGCTTTTCATCCAAAGAGTCAAACTAGCAGCTCTGGGAGGCTGCATTTGATGACGACCTTGCAAAAGTTTTGGAGTTTTTTAACTATCATAGGTTAGCATGTTAGCATGTTAAATGTCTTACTTGGAACAAAACACAAACTACAGTTCAGGCTGATTATTATTTTTGCAGGTATTTCTTCATTAAACAAAGTATTGAGTTGAACATGAATACCACAGTTCTAAACCATCAATCAAACCATCAAGTGGGATATTTCTGTTTAGGCCAAGCATCATATTTTCCTCTTGGATTTCATTGAATGACTGAAATAACTGAACTTAATTAATTGTGTGTGTTTGTGGCGGTTTTAGATGTTGCTGTTCCCCGGCCAGCCTCCATCACAGTCCGGTCGTTACTCTGTTTCCATGAGCGGAGAGCTGACCATCACCGACGTCCACCCTGAGGACTCGGGCTTTTACATCTGCCAGGCCATCAGTGTAGCAGGAAGCGTGTTGACCAAGGCGCTGCTGGAGGTCGAAGGAGGTAAGGCTTTCATTCCACACAGTCAACCTGGGAGAGGTTTATTGTTTATGCTGTACCTTTAGCTAATGAGGGGAATACATATTAATTACTTAGTAGGTGCAAAACAGTACGGCTCATGAAGACAGAAAAAGAGCACGGCTAAGAGTCCATGCTGGTTGAGCAATGAAAATAATTCTTAATGTTCCTCCTCAGGCATCTTATAAGCACCAGCTTTTTTTTTTTTTTTTTAATGCAGCCTATTGTTTTCTGCCTACTAAGCATAACGTATTTTCACCCTTTCACTCTAATATGTTTATTAGAGTCTTGTTATCTTCACTGCTATTAGCTAATTGGAACTTAACAGCCTAAAATAATAATATGCCTCCTATCCGCTCAAACTGGTAGGTCCCTCCGGTCGTGTCCCACCGATCATTCGCCAAGGCCCGGCCAACCAGACTGTATCTCGGGGTGCGACGGCTCAGCTGCAGTGCCGTGTAATTGGAGGGACTTCAGTGAAGATTTCTTGGGAGAAGGATGGAGAGAGACTTCAGGGAAATAAACCTCGCCTGACCTTGATTGAGAATGGCACGCTGCAAATCACAGATGCAAAGGTGTGTACGCGCGTGTGTGGGTGGACTATTTATTGGAAAAGGCATGAAAAGGTTTAAAAGCTAGTTGCCCTTAAGGGAAAGGACGGCGCAACAAATTGGTATTATAAAAACCGCATAAAGTACTGTAAACATTGCTCATCTCTGACCTTCCGTCACCTTCTCCGCGGCCCACATAGTGACTCTTTATTTTCTCATTTCTGAAATTCCATTTTCGTTTGTAAAATTAAGGTGAGACAGAGTTTCAAAGACCAATCTCTCTAAGGCGGCGCGTATCTCTCCAGCGCAATTATGTGCTCATGCAGTGTGTAATTGTAATGTTAATGAAGGCGCTTGTTTGTAAATGCTAATGTGTTCTGCTTTGATGGAGGAGCAGTCAGAAGCCCCTTTGTGCTATAACCCCACCTGGAGGTCAGCGAGTGCACGCAGGACGGCGCAAAAGCGGCGTCGTTTTCATTCGGCGATAGATTATTAATCATCTAACTGGCTTTTAATTAAATCTCCGGCCAGACTATGCCTATTCACTTCCTCTCTTCCTCGCCCCATCCTGTTTCTCAGCAGCGGCGCTCAGCAAACTTGCTGCATTAGGGTTTGGTCCAGTGCACCGCCGAGGCGGGGGAAATCTGCCATGCCAATGTGCTCAATGGAACAGAAGAGATGCATTAGTGTGGCACCAAGGGGTTGACAAAGCAAAAAAAAAAAAAAGAGAGAGAGAGAGAGAGAGGGGAAATGGAGATGACGAGTGAGCAACTAAAAATATTTACCCTACTGATGCCCCTACCTGCCATTAATATTTTAGCAGGGGTTGGAGTCATCTAAAGAAGTTCACCTGCCCACACACGGCGTTGTCTGTCAGCCAGAGGTCAACACTGCGGTAGATGATCTCATATGGTCTGATGATAGTTCCAGCAGACTGGCTCTGAGCCAGGATACGGCCGGAGCATCATTGAAGCGTGCAGGCATACAGTTCATCACATAAGTGGTGGGGCAGGTAGAGTGTGGTGGTATGTCACTTGCAGCAGCTGTAGCAGCGTTCAGAGGATGAGATTACAGTATTCGGAGGGTAAATGTTTAGGTGTGCATCGATTTAAGTTTTAAATAGGTATTTGGATCCTTTACTTAAAGCTGCGACGATTGATGCTCTATCTTAAAAGATGAAGGTTAAAGATTTTTTTTCACCCAACTCTTTGACAATAAAGGCTCATTAATTTACGCCACTGTTTGAGCTGACTCTTGCCACTCTCATGCGCATTAAGCTGACGTTTTTTGTAAAAAAAACAAAAACAAAAAAACACCAAGCAACGGAAAAACCTAAATGAATGATTACTGCTTGTTGTGTAAATAAGAAGTAGCCCATGTTACTCTTACTCTCATAATAATGTTTCAGAGTTGTTTACTGCTTTCTGCTTCCTCCAGGTGGTAAAAGTCCCGCTCAATTTTGGTTTAAGCTTAACACTCTGTAATAGATTCAGTTCAATTTCATTTCATTTATGTAGCGTCGATAACAACACAAATAGTCTTAAGACTCCTTGAGCTCATATGGAGGCACCCATCTGCCTAAGGCCGGCCGGGTAGAGACAGAAGAGAGGATCTGATGAGGATATAAATACAAGACACAGCTGATGATGTTACATGACAGTTTGAGAATATAAGAGGTATCATAGGCAGGTTGGAGAATTGTTCATTCAGGTAGGAATGGGTAATGGCAGGCCATGAAGACTGGGACCATGACATCTCTAGAATGTATAAAGACAGTAACTTGGCACTAATTAGAAGACCCAGTTGGTTCAATTGCCGTATAAAATCTTAGAGCAGCAGGTCAGCTCAGTTAGTTAAAAATAGTGGTTTATATAATATATTTTTCAGCAGTGCATGCCTCATAGATAATAATTTTGTGGCTTTAAATGCAGTGGTTATTTTAGCATATTCTTAGCATATGCAAGTTGATTATTGTGATGTAGCATGTTGTTCTTACAGCTTATATGGCCTGTTTTATATGTAAATGATTAATCCGTAAAAAAAAAAAAAATAGTACCTATACTTGACAGATTTAGAGGTATAAAGCAACATAAAATAGTTTTTTACAACCTTAAAACATGATACTTAGTTCTTTGTGATTTTCCACCACTGCCAGATGGAGTCTAATAAGTAAAAGCTTTGCCTCAAACTGTCATTTAACTAGATTCAAAGCACCCTTCAAAATGTAAAAGTGCTCGCAGTGTTTATTCGCTCAGCTTCTTCTTTGGTGCTCAAAAGTTCCCTGCTGTTCAACAGGACGCCGACTCCGGGATGTACACGTGCGTGGCATCCAGCACCACGGGGGAGTCGAGCTGGAGTGGGATGTTGACTGTCAGAGGTACTTAGACCAAAACTTGCCACACTCTGTCTCTCTGTTACACTTCACACTCTGTCACTCCCGCACTACACCTCCGTGCTCAAGAAGCTACGCACTCTGCCGGCGTTCTTCATAAAGAGCACAGTCTGTAGCCCTAATGAGATCAAATCGACCCCCGTTTCAGCCGAAATGTCAAACGCTGTTTTTGCTGTTTCTGTAACAGAGGACGGAGCCACTCCACTGTCAAGAGTTTCTGAGTTTATCCAGCTTCCAGGACCTCCGCAGAAGCCCGTAGTGACGGAGGTGACCAAAAACACAGTCACCCTCACCTGGCAGTCAAATCCACACGAAGGCGGCGCCGCCGTCACCTCCTACATCATCGAGGCCTTCAGGTATAAGCATTTTAAATGTGCTTCTTGTCTCTATTCTAGCAAAAAAATGCTAAAACAAAGCTTTAGCAGGCAATGCAAACCGTAATAAAAGTAGAAACTCAAGCTCAACCTCAACCGTGGCGCATATCTTCATGTTCTCAATCACAGCAAATGCAGAAATCGAATTATTTTTAATTACGTACTGCAGAAGAAATTAAACCATCCTCTGACATTTTGGTTATTTAAAGTTTGTTTTTATAATATTTCAGAAATTAATCTCAGAGAGAAGATGCATTTAATTAAAAAAACTTTTTTTGTCCATGTTCGGAAACTTTATCTGGTTCTGGGTTAAACTGAATTATGTTTTTTTCCAGTCCAGGCACAGGCAAATAGAGGCCAATGGATCAAATCTGCCCTTTCAACTACAATATAAGGCCCCACATTGAGAAGTTTTTTCTTTTACAGTTTCTTATTAATCTACTGTATGCAACAACATATATCTAAGACTTGACTCATTTCTGTTTAACAGAATCTATACATTAAAAGGGATGTTGTAGCTCAGTTACCCATCACCTACTAGTTGGAAAATGACTGGCACAGCCAAGATGGCGGAAACTAGTGAAATGGTCCTTAGCCATTCATGTATTATTAATGTAACTTTTACCCTAATGTTGCTTCACGTGGAGTTAAAGTGTGGCAGACAGCCTCCATTTAACATTCAACCCCGATAAAGGTCTCACTATCTGACTGACTGTTCCCAGATAATGAAGTCTTCTTTATTTAGCGTCATTAGAGTTTGGAAATGACTCATCTCTGCCCGAGGGAGAAACAGTTCTGTTAAGTGACGTCGGAGAGTGAAACCGCGACACTCGCTGCGTCGGTATTTAGCCGTGTTGTCCCGGAGAGAGCCATGGCAGCTCTAATAACCAACCAGAGGCTTTAGCAAGGCAGACAGTGAGTGAAAGAGGAGACAATTACTGCAGTGGTCAGCTTGGCAGCTCTGTCCTGTCCTGGGGCAATGGAAGGAGGGGATGCGAGCCGAGTTGGAGAGTTCACTCATTACAGAACCAGGGTAGAGGGTATAGAACAAGTGTACAGACACACATACAGCTACATCTTTCTTGCACACAGAGCTGATGATGAAGATCCGCTCACCTCTCCATGCTTCACCACCAACAAATTGCCTGGATGTATTTCTTTCCAGGTCTTGGAAGGAACAAAGAAAAGAATACAAACCCCTATCTGTCATCTCTACTGTCTCCTCTGTCTAGTGTGTACCATACACAGCAACACCTGGGTTTTTGATTTAAAAGAAGAAGAAATCTGGATGTATTATGAAAGCGGCTGCTGTACTTTCCACTTGAAAACCCATTTGCAGATACAACTTTTTAATAAAAAGCAGTTTCACTCAGTTTAAATGGCAAACTGCTTCTCTGGAGAACATTTGGTGAGAAAGATGGCACAGATGATAGGGAAAACGGTGACCTGCTTGATGTAATTACCTCCCCATTTTCTTCTCCGTAGAGTTGAGGAAAATGTTAAACTGCGTCCATGCTGTTTGATAGGACCTGCACGGCATTGGGCCGTTTTATCCTCGGCGGACTCATTCAGGAGACATCGTTATAACCTGCTGCAATAAAAGAAGAAATAAAAACTTTGTCTGCGAACTAGGGCCCGCTTTGAGAATCTACATGAGCAGTATCTTTTGAATTGATCGAACAGCAAATAGATTCTTCAATTTATTGAATAGAGATATTGTTTTAAAAGATTTTTCAGATATAACATCTTATTTGGCAAGTTTCTGATGTGTTGGTGAGTGGATTTTGTTACAGTTGAATAAATATGGTAGCTCCTCCTTGCCCCTTTACTGTTTTGTGCGTATCTATGGTCTGGAGCTGAATGTTTCTGATCTGTGGGGATGCAGGTATCTAATCTCTGTAGCTGTAAATTTTTGATCTGTGGAGCTAAATGTTTCTGATCTGTCTAGCTGAATGCTTCTGATAACTGAATGTTTCTGCTCTGTGGGGCTGACTGTTTCTGATCTGTGAAGTTGTTCTGATATGTGTGGCTGAATGTTTCTGATCTGTGGAACTGAATGTTTCTGATCAGTGGGGTTGAATGTTTCTGATCTGTGCAGTTGTTCTGATCTGTAGAGCTGCATGTGTTTCTGATCTGTGGAGCTGCAAGTTTCTGATCTGTGGAGCTGCATGTGTTTCTGATCTGTGGAGCTGCAAGTTTCTGATCTGTGGAGTTGTTCTGATCTGTAGAGCTGCATGTGTTTCTGATCCATGGAGCTGAATGTTTCTGATCTGTGCAGCTGAATGTTTCTGATCTGTGGAACTGAATGTTTATGATATGTGGGGCTGAATGTTTCCAGTCTGTGCCCTGTGTCCATCGCTTTCAATTATCCATTTCTACCTAAATGTCATACAAAACAGTTTATGACACCTTATATTATATTTACTTATATTATGCCAGTCTAATCCCCTGTAATATAACAACTATCATCACCGACATATTTTTTTATTTTTTTGTTAGCCCCTGTGCTCGTGTTTTATTTTCATAACAGTAACTTTATGACCACACTAATAACCACTGAGCTTTTCTACATTTAATAGTTTGAATACTGGCTCTGTTAGTTCCACTAAAAATTCATACGTCACTTAATATCATGTAATCATGTTTGTACCATGGTTATTTAGATGTATGAATATTTTCTGTCTCTCTTCCCGGCTGCCCTCAAACTTTTTTCTTGCCATCACCGTCTTACTGCTTACCCTAGGGGGTTCGGGTTCTGTAATCTTGAGACAATTTTTAATTATTAATGATGATATTTGAGCAAAACTGAACTGAATTGTTTCCCCTCATTCGAGTCTTTATGCCAAGCTAATGGCTGACGGGTGTAGCTTAATATTTTATGGACAGACAGCTAAAATTATCAGGTTATCAAAGGTTATCACCAAAATGTTGACTTTATGCAGAGGTGACTGACTTGTGAATGTTTACAAATTTTACTGAATATAATAGACGTTTTAAAGCTGGAGCAGAGGGATGGTAGCCGGGGCAGAGAACGGGTCAGGCAGGTATCTGATAGCTGGCAGACTTGAACCGAGAGGCATGGCTGACTGGGTGGCTGGGTTAAGCTGAGTAAACTTGAAGTTGGCGGATGAGGCTGGAATCCGGGAGCACGGAGAAATGAAAGGTTATTCACATAACAGGCGAGTAATCACAAAATGCACTGGCTCAAATGTGCCACATAGGCGACTGCAGGAGTCTGATTACTAGAAGGGCCTCAGGTGAACAGAGGAGCCAGCTGAACCACGCCCAGGTAGACCAAACGGGGATGAACAACAAGGTCTAAAAACAGAGTAACTATATTTGGTTGCTTTTAATTAACTCATACATGGTGGATTTTGGACATTTGACCCTATTGCTTTTTTTAGAAATTATTCTTTTGGTCTTTTATACTTTTATTTAAAAGCTTCTGTAGAGGGACATAAAATAATGTTATTAAAGAGATTGACAACCCCAGTTTCCATGTCCTCAGCAAACAATCATTCAATCAAAAAATATTCTCTAATTGCAGTCCTAACTTTAACTGCTTTGACGTAAGAGCTTTAAAAACGTTTCAGTTGTTGTTACCATGCTGCCATAGTTATAAAAGTCAGATCTCTCCGAATTCTGACACCGAGTGTTTCACCTCCATCCATCTGTGCTATCAGGCCAGTACCAGCAGCAGTAGCAGCAGCAGGTTGTCATCAAACCCATCACATTGTTATCTCTACATAACAGATAACAGAAGAGAGGATAAGCACATTTCCCTGCTGAAGCTGTATTTTATAGTCTGCATGCTAAATACACTATATTACCAAAAGTATTCGCTCACCTGCCTTTACTCATTCTATGAACTGAAGTGCCATCCCATTCCTAACTCATAGAATTCAATATGATGTCGGTCCACCTTTTGCAGCTATTACAGCTTCAACTCTTCTGGGAAGACTGTCCACAAGGTTGAGGAGAGTGTTTATAGGAATTTTTGACCATTCTTCCAAAAGCGCATTGGTGAGGTCACACACTGATGTTGGTCGAGAAGGCCTGGCTCTCAGTCTCCGCTCTAATTCATCCCAAAGGTGTTCTATCGGGTTCAGGTCAGGACTCTGTGCAGGCCAGTCAAGTTCATCCACACCAGACTCTGTCATCCACGTCTTTATGGACCTTGCTTTGTGCACTGGTGCACAGTCATGTTGGAAGAGGAAGGGGCCCGCTCCAAACTGTTCCCACAAGGTTGGGAGCATGGAATTGTCCAAAATGTTTTGGTATCCTGAAGCATTCAATGTTCCTTTCACTGGAACTAAGGGGCCAAGCCCAGCTCCTGAAAAACAACCCCATACCATAATTCCTCCTCCACCAAATTTCACAGTTGGCACAATGCAATCTGAAATGTACCGTTCTCCTGGCAACCTCCAAACCCAGACTCGTCCATCAGATTGCCAGATGGAAAAGCGTGATTCATCACTCCAGAGAACGCGTCTCCACTGCTCTAGAGGCCAGTGGCGGCGTGCTTTACACCATTGCATCCGACGCCTTGCATTGCACTTGGTGATGTGTGGCTTGGCTGCAGCTGCTCGGCCATGGAAACCCATTCCATGAAGCTCTCTGCGTACTGTACTTGGGCTAATCTGAAGGTCACATGAAGTTTGTAGCTCTGTAGCAATTGACTGTGCAGAAAGTCGGCGACCTCTTTGCACTATGCGCTTCAGCATCCGCTGACCCCTCTCCGTCACTTTACGTGGCCTACCACTTCGTGGCTGAGTTGCTGTTGTTCCCAAACGCTTCCATTTTGTTATAATAGAGCTGACAGTTGACTGTGGAATATTTAGGAGCGAGGAAATTTCACGACTGGATTTGTTGCACAAGTGGCATCCTATGACAGTTCCACGCTGGAATTCACTGAGCTCCTGAGAGCGGCCCATTCTTTCACAAATGTCTTGTTTCACAGTCTGCATGCCTGAGTGCTTGAATTTATACACCTGGGGCCAGGCCAAGTGATTAGAACACCTGATTCTGATCATTTGAATGGGTGAGCGAATACTTTTGGTAATATAGTGTATCTACCTTCAATAATGTAATGTTGTAAATGTAAACCTTAAATAATCAAGTTCAGATTAAACTTATTTGAGCTGACTTGCGATATTGGTGTAATTAAACCAGGGTGACACTTAGATAATTAAATGTTTTACATGTCATTTTCTGTCCTGCAGCCAATCAGTGGGCAGCACCTGGCAAACCGTGGCGGACCATGTGAAGCAGGAGACGCACACGGTTGTTGGACTCTTCCCCAACACGGTTTATCTCTTTATCGTCCGAGCGGTCAACTCTTACGGCCTCAGTGACCCCAGCCCAATCTCCGAGCCCGTCAGAACGCAGGGTGAGTTACATAAGCCAAAACAAAAATAAACGAATAAATCCCTTTTTGATAAGGCTTTATATGAAAGCTGCCGCTTATGCCTGATTTCCATTTTTAAAGACATAAATTAGAGATACTGGATGTACTGTAGGGCTGAGGCAAAGATAATATGCTGCATGGTTTAGAAAAAGTTGCTTCGCATGTGCACTCTCAAAACTAATTGCCTTCTCAGTGTGGTGCTCTTCTGCCGTGAGCAATGTTGAATTTCATCAAAAAGTTTTTATCTCTTTTTTCTGCTGAATCACTTGTATTCAGCATTTTTTTTCCCCCAGTCATGGTCTGAATGGATGTCTTTGTCGTTGCAGATGGGAGTCCAACAGAACAGGGTGTGGACCACAGGCAGGTGCAGAGGGAGCTGGGAGAAGTGTCCGTCTACCTGCAGAAGCCTGTGGTTCTGTCTCCCACCAGCGCCAGAATTTCTTGGGCTGTGAGTCTAATACTTGGCTGATAAAATAAGTCTTCAAAGTCGGCGCGTAGTGCGAGGAGGACACGCTAATCACAAAACGTTAACTTCAAAAACTCCTCCAAACATTATGTGACACAAACAGATTAACTTGAAGTACAAACACAGTTGGTTACGCTTTCCTGCGTTTGATTATGTTGTCTGTTGTCGTGCCAATGTTTCTTTTTCTTTTTTTTTTCTTCAGGTTGCCCGTCAGTCACGGTACATTCAAGGTTACCGTATATTTTACCGGACGATTGGCAGCTCCTGGTTGGTCCAGGATGTGGAGGCCACGTCTGAGTACAGCAGCATCTTAGTGGATCTGCACAGCAGCACAGAGTATGAGGTCAAGATACGGCCATACTTCAATGAGTTACAAGGACATGACAGCCTCATGGTGCTGCTGCGTACCCCTGAGGAGGGTAAGAAAGGCTTATTAATAACTTTGTCAGATGTTATTATCAAGTTAAACTGAGAAATTATTGTAAATGTCAAAGCATGCTGTTGGTGTCTGTTTTGTTTGTCTTGTTTTTTTACCTTGTGCCCCTAACTGTAAACTAGGTTTTCTATTTGGTTTAATAAAATGACTGAACTGAGCTAGTTAGCTTAGACTAGCTTGGCATATAAGCTAACTGGGGAGAAACGGCTAGCACAGGTGTATTCGAAGGTTAAACTGTTTGCCAACTAGCACAGCTACAACAAGTAATCTTTTAAATTAAAAGCAGTGTTTTACAAACAGCATAAAAATGTTGAAGATGTTAAAAGACGTAAAAGTGAACTTTAGTGGTGCTCATAGACTACTAATCTATCTCCTGTCATTTCCAGTCTTTTACTGCCACCGTTGCTGGGCAACTGTTAGCATCAAGAAGCCACCAAGGCTAACAGTTTAGCAAGCTAACAAAACTTCTCTCCAGTAGTTGCGAGGTTGTGAATATCACATGAGGGTGTTGTTTATATTTAGATTACTCATGAACACGACGCTAAGTAACACTTAGCTTAGCATTTGTGCTAAGCTAAGTGTTACCATTGAGTAAATAAATTACCATATTTCCCATAATGTTCCTAAACGATGATTGACGTCAAGACCGACATTTAAGCTTTTCTTTTAATTATTATCTGTGAATTATTCAGTGACATTAATTGTTGTGACGGACTTTAGTGGTTATCTGTGTATTTAGTGGTTATTTAAATTGTAGACGAAAAGATGAAAATAATAGAAAGGCAATAAAAGTTGTTAACTTCCAAAATAGTAAAAAAATAAAACTTTTAACAAGAGATTTTATTTATAAACTATATAATTTAAACAGAACTCATACTGGAGGTAATTTTCAGTTTTTCAACTTGGAGCTTGTCTTTCAATTTCGTTCCAGTTTCCCTGAAATTAACAGGAGATAGCATCTATTTTCCTCAACTTAGTGGAAATTACTCAGAAATTGTGTGCCTGTAAATACAGCATTTGCAATAACAGTGCCATCTATTAATAATTTCACTAATATCACCTCCCGTCTTATCTCTGTTCCCAGTTTTAAGCGCTCCTCCGCAGGCTGTATCTGTGGTGCAGCTCACCAACAGCTCCAGCATCAGCGTGTCCTGGGAGCCGCCACCTCATAATATCCAGACTGGCATCATCCGAGAGTACAAGGTGAGGCCGCACCTGCCCGACCGTATTCTTCTCAGATGTTTATTTACACATTTAAGACTTTCACTCAGTGAGGCAGCCAAATAGCTTGGAACAAATCAGACGTTTAATCCGTCATGTTTGTGTTTTTACGCAGGCATTACTCAGTGTTGACCAGATTTGTTGTTCAGAGGCTTATGAAAAACAATGATTTTAATTAACAATTAGTAATTACTCATCGCCTCTTATGTGCTGCCAGTGCTGGCAAAAAGAGACTCAGCTTTGTCATCAGATTCTCAGATAAACGCTGACTGTCCTCGTCATCTGTTTGCTCGGTGAAGAAACACAAAGTTCTGATTATCTCTGAGCACAACACTGATTACTAATCATCAGTCTGCTATTCCAAGAAAAAAAAAATGGATAAGCGCTTCTATTGTTTTGATTCATTCTCCCCATCTGCGTCAACATGTAGAAAGTTATGAGTAAAGTCTGATTATGGTGGCTCATCAGATGAAGGCAAGGATCACCCCTTAATCCCATTAAATGTTCTCTGAGAACAACTAAAGTATTTATTAAAATCCTTTCAGTGGCTTAAATTTAACAAATAAAATATTGCATCGGTAGTGTTAAGTATTCATGTCCATGTTGTTATCGCAAAAGCTTCACAAAACGTTAATTAATTAAATGTTTACTTAGCGAGGATGAATGTATGCAGATATGAAGGAAGCATGTTACGAAGCTACCGTATGCTCATTGTACCATAAAATATTACGAATTACCCTTCCAATCAGATAATGACTGGTGCATTAGTACATTTTACTTTATTTTTGTACCTTTTTGAGAAAGTAAATAGTGTGGAAAACACATTTTCCACACGTTCACAGCCTTAATCTGTCCGCCGTAACCTGCACTCTGTGGTGGAAAATGTCTAAAATGTTGTTCATCATACATTTACTTAAAATGCCATTTTTTCGCATTTACCTTGACGTGATGCTACTCTGAATAATTTTCTAAATGCATTTAGGAAATCTAATAAAATTACGACTCTATTCCACAGTGTGTTAATGAGGAAATCATTTCAGCATTAAATTAACTTTCGGTCCAATTACACTTTATTTATGTAGCTTGAATTACAAGTGAAACTGCCTCAGGAAGGAGAGAAGCAGGATGAATTTATACATCTGGATAAAGCGTACATCCAAAAGAGCAGACGGAGCCAGGATTCAAAGTATAAAATGTAGAAAAGCTCAGTGAGTCTTATAATAGAAAACGTAGCTGTGAGTATAAACAGCACAAACTGTGTAAATACAAATTATATATAATTATTTTACAGTCCTGACGTAAGTTGAAAATACGACTTTAAACTTTGGGAGCTTTTTATAGACGTCTGTTGTGATGTTTGACATCTTTAAGAAAAATTACCGGAGAAACACATCCAACCTTGAGTTGCACAATTTCCATTCGAAGTCGGAAATAAATGAAATGGCTTTACATTGTCATACAGTGTCTTTCTCTCTCATCTCTGCTGTATCTGTGCTCTCAGTCTCTGCTCTGTACTACCAGACACAGGTTCAGTTGTTATTATTAACGTCGTTTCGCACACGATTCAAACGTTAACTGTGTGCGTGGCATCAGGTCTGGTGTCTGGGCAGCGACGTGGAGCAGGAGAGCCAGATAAACCGAACGGTGGACGGGGCCGTTCTCTCCATCCTGCTGACAGGCCTGCTGCCTGACGTCCGCTACGCCGTCACGGTGGCTGCTGTCACCAGCCTGGGTGTGGGTGCTCAGAGCCCGCCTGTCAACCTGCTTCTCAGTGAGTCACTCAAACTGCTACAGCTACGACACAGTCAAATCTCTGCCTCTCTTTCTTTCTCTCTCTCTCTCTCTGTGGACTCTCTCAGATGTAATCTGAACGTGGAATGATGGTTGTGATGAGTGAACACGTTTAATTCTGACATCAGCAGCACTGTGTGAAAACATTAAAGGTGCTGGAAGTCGCAACTGAGTGGATAGGCCCATTAGAGAGATCCTCTGTATTTATATACATACAGTATTTTCAGCTTCTTATCTATTCTGAGATATGTTTCCATCTCTTTTAAACTTAACCTGCACATTTTAAAGGAATGCTCAAATGCTTTATGACAAAACAGAGATAAGAGGATTTCAGCTGTAACTCAACAGGTTGAGCCGGCAACCCGTAAACTGAGGCTTTGGTCCTCACCGGTGCATTTCATCCCCTCTCTCTCACCTCATTGCTTTCAGTTTCTCTGAGAAAAAAAACCCAAACAGATAAAAGACAGTGTGAAAAGAAGATGTAGATATCAAAAGCAGCTTGTTTTAGCTTTGCAAAACATCCAGAAAAATGTCAAACAGAAGAATGGAAAGGTAGTGGTAGCTCTGATCTATCTATCTATCTATCTATCTATCTATCTATCTATCTATCTATCTATCTTTTTTCAGTGGAGAGAGAGACAGGAAGTACTGGGACGAGAGAGGGCATGATGTGCAGCAAAGGGTGCAAAAAGAAACTTCCCCAAAATGCTGAACTACTCATTTATACTCCCAATAGATTTTTGTTATATAACCTAAATGATACATGAGGCCAAAGGAAAAAAAAAACACAGAAAGGTCATTTTTCCGCAGCAAAGATGCTGAGGATGCTGATAGCTGGCCTTTGCATCATGGGACTGCTTCAACTCAAATGCTTTCCTTTCAGCTGTCCCCGTGGACAAAACTTGGACGCCCGCAAAGAAAGGCAGTAACCTGAGCATAGCGGAGCAGATCACCAGCGTCATCCGGCAGCCGGCCTTCATCGCGGGACTGGGCGTGGCGGCGTGGCTGGTGCTGATGGGCTTCAGCGGGTGGCTGTACTGCCGTCACCGCAGGAGGAAGCAGCTGGGACACTACACCACGTCCTTCGCCTACACCCCTGCAGGTGGGCGCGTAAAAACTGTCAAAGCGTCTCAGCTAACTTGTTATCTAAAAGTAGAGAAGAGACTCAAACGGTCAGATTAGGTTCCCAACTAGTGACACTGACAAACTTCTTAATAGACCTCCGAGGTTATCTGCAGCCGTGATGAATGTTTGCAATTTTAGTTCGTATTTTGCAAAGCGACGCCAGTTAATTAAAACGTATTCATCCCCACCGAGTAGTTCTCGTTGCAGGGATATATAAAAAAACTGGACACCCGCTGAATCGTGTGTATAAAAGTAACCACAAAGTACAATTTATTTCTGAATATAGCCCTCGGCTCATAAACACATCAGTTGTTTTCTGACTGTGGGAGATATTTGCTCAATGACCGCCCAAGGCCGAAAACATATACAATGTGATTTCACAGGAATGGCTTCTGTTATCGTCCCGTTCGTTTAGCCGACCACGACTCCATATGAAGCCGTAGAAGAATGATATCCACAGACATATCTGTGTGTTGCAGGCGTCCTGTATCTGTTGTGTTCCTCTTAGTGTATGTAGGTCAACAGCGTGTCCTCATAAAATATCAATTCAAATCTGCTCTCTAAACCCCCCCCCCCCCCCCCGTGTGGGCTAAATTGTTTATTTGGCAATGGAGCATAATTCAGTCCTAAATGTTTTATCTTAAAGTGAAAAAAATAAATAATAATAGCAATGTGTCACGGCTAAAGCTTTATCTTTACTGCTGTAAAACAAGATTTATAACTTCTTCACATTTTCTTCCCTCGTGCAGTTGGCTTCGCTCACGGTGAAGGATCAGGAATCATGAATGGAGGGTAAGCTCCGCATTATGATTCAGACGATAAGTGCCGCTGTGTGTATGTCATGGAAACAGCACTGATATAATCTCTGCTCTCTCTCCCCAGGCCTGGCTTGCTCGGATCAAATATGGGCAACTACCCGTGGCTGGCGGACTCCTGGCCCACCCCCAACCTTAGCCACAACAGCAAAGACTCGGTCAACTGCTGCTCCGGCAAACTGGACTCAGACAGATATTACAACAGTAAGAGCCGTCTGGCGTTGAACGTTTGGTTATAATAGCGCACGTTAGCATCTTTATAACGCAACCTTTGCTGTTCCAGCTGTCGGGATCATCAACTACCCGAACCAGACTGAGAAACGCAGCACGGCGTCCACCGACAGTCCAATCTACAGCACCATTAACACCACCGCCGAGGACGACCTCCTGGCGTACTACGACACTTACTCCTGTGCGTCCTATAAACAGGGCCCGGACCCGTACAGCAGCAATCCCAAACTGACCAACACTGGGCTGCTGGGTCTGCAGCAGGACCTGGACCAGTGGACCATCCAGTCCGGTCACTCGTCCTCCGAGTACGCCAAGCTACAGTACACCAAGAAGAACAACGGTGAGAGGTTTCCTACTTCTGTAACCTGCAGCCATTATCTGCTAAGAGAGAGAAGCTTCCTCCAGTATTAAAGCAATTCAGTGATAATCGCCTGCACATTCAATGATGCACAGCTAAACAGAGCTGGTAATAGAGAATTTAGTGCATTAAGTTTCTAAAAATACAAGCTAAAAGCCGCTGATGCTGCCTCCCACACCGCCGCTCACTTAATTTCTTGCAGAAGAAGTTTAGATGCGAGGGATGCTTTTAAAACGACATTTCACGAAAACATTACTGATATTGGGGCACACACAGTCGCGTTAGCTCAGGTAGCACCGTCCCTGTCTCCGTCCTCCACAGCGATGATTGATAACCGCATTAACCTTTCAGAGATCCCGCAATTACTGTACGAGGCACAATTAGGCGACAAGATAAGGTCTCTTGTGAACGGATCCGGGGTAATTTCACAAAATTGTCTAAGACAGTCTGAGAGTTTAATCACGTTCGTTGCAAAATGGCAGTTTTTTTGGAAACGTCTGTTGTCAGTTTCAAGTCAAAGCTAGTGAGGAAGCGCCGTTGCTATGGTTACCTGTGGTGATCTCGAACATCGGCGTTGCTGTTTGAATATGTTTCCGCCCACCTGTGCAGGTTTGATCGTTTTTTTTTTTAATGTGCAAATAAAAGTAAGTTTGACGTCTTTCCTACAGGCGGTGCAGTGGCGTGGTGGTTAGCGCTGATGCCTCACACCGAGAAGGTTCTGGGTTTAAATCCCTGGGTCGACTGGGGCCTTTCTGTGTGCTTGTTCTCCCTGTGTCTGCGTGGGTTCTCTCCAGCTTTCTCCCACTGTCCAAAAGCTTTTTTAGGCTATTGGTGATTGTAAAGCTCTGCAATCGAGTGGGACCTGTCCAGGTTGTACCCCGCCTCTCGCCCCAATGTCAGGACAAGCGCTTACAGAAGAGGAATGAATGACTGAATGTCCTTCCTGCAGGACTTTCAGTCGCAGAGTTGAAAAGTTTCCGTGCAAATAAACTCGGCTTCGGCTTTTCTGCGAGGTCTGAATGAAGAGATACTGCCACTGTGAAATCTCTGTGTGAGAGAGAGAGAGAGCCACAGATGAGTCCTCAAGTGCTCTTGAAGATGGAGAAAAAAAACAACAAAAAAAACACGGTCAACATAAGAAAACGACCTTCATGCTCACACAGGCGGAGCGAGGAGAAAGCAGAGCTTTAAAAGCCCGTATTTAGCCGAGCGTATTCATCATTTAAAGTGACCGTCGGTTTCAGCCTCAGGGTCAGGGTGGACATAATGATACATCTTGTGCATTGATTTTTTATTTTTTTTTAGACAAACTGGTGAAGCAGAGATCCACCGGGTCCTCATCGAAGTTGGCTCCTCTCACCTGGGTGGATGTTTTGTCTCTGCCTCTTCCCGCCAACACGGACAGAGGTCAAAGAAAAACAGACAGAGACGAGGCGCAGCACAGGTGAGACGTATTCCTTACAGTATAAAATTAATTAACTGGTGTCCAGGCTTCTTTTTTTTTGTCTCCCCTCCTCCGTGAGTTGCTTTTTTGTGCTGTCAGCTATTCATGCAGTCATTTTATTATTAGCATCAAGGCCTCTGACTTCACCTACATGACAGAGGGAGTTAAGGCAGCTGGCTATCAAGGCCGCCCCGTAACTCGGCCAAGGCTGTCAAACAAAACTTGAGTGAAGTTTAGAGTCTGGGGACTTTTTCAAATTAACTGTTGTGTCTGCGGGCGGTGAGTAGATTGGACTGCGGGGCTACAGAAGGGAGCGTTTACTCTAACTGGTTCTGACACATTAGATTGCGGACATAACGGGGTGGGGATCCGAGGGCTGTTCTGGCTGTGGCGTGTCTTTTGTAATGACATTAGCAACCATCTGACAGGCTGGATTAGTACTTTCCATTTTCAATGACACGTCCGTCATTAAATTAGCCCTGACGGCACTAAAGTGACAAGAGGAATCACGGAGGTGGTTCTCCTCCTCTGTAGCTCTATACTGGCTCCTGTTTTCATAGCAACTTTGAATTTAATTATATTTATTCAGGATTCAACCCTATAGTGCATATATATAGAGAGAGATTTTTCATTTTATTTTATGTGTCTATAAATGGTATATTACAGGTCTGTCCACCATTTTAATCTCTTAAATATCTCAAGACATCTGTCTGTTTTATTGGACCAATAACCACAAAATCAACAGCTTTGTAATAACTTGAACGATCCCTCTACTTAACCATATGCCATAACTAATTAACAGTAAATGTCCACCCGTTATTAACTGCTAACTACTGAGCTAGCAGTCATTAGCATTTAGCATCTGCACAGGAAGACATCTTTGTAAGAGCGTCTTACACGTGCACCGGTTGCGATTATTCAGTGAAATAATCAAGTCTTTGGTGTGTGTTTCTGCCTCTTTTCTCTACATACATTCACTGCTGTGTGAAGCTTTCTGCAAGGTTTTTACAAATTTATTTTCATCAGACTTTCTTAAGGTTGTATAGTTATTCACTGGGCATGAAATGAAACTTACTCTGGCCTCCACACTTTGAAATTGTCGTATTAAAAGAAACTAGTGTAAGATTTCACTGTAATTATGTGTAATTTACAGCAATGTGGTTAATTAGCTCAAGTGCTAACGCCGTGTTTTGTAACATATACGTAAGATAATTAAACTTTTTAAAGTGGCAATCTGTGTATATTGCCTTACGAGGTAACTCCACGGTGAATGTGCCTATGACCCACTGATAACGCTGAAGTCCTTGCATGTGCAGTAATAGATCCTGGGTGTCTGTGGTGACAAGTGGCGCTTGTTCAATCACTGCAGTTATCTTTCTACCAGGGACAGAAGGCGGATTAAGTGTTATTGGCAATGTTGCACAGACGAAACAGACTGGATTACTTGGAGGTTAGGTTCAAAGACACACTTGAAATAGACACTTTTTGTCATATTTGTTGCCACAGTGAATAAAATGAAAGTCTTTGAGACAGCCCACACAGTATATACACCAGAGGTAGCAACAGCATTAAGAAAATGTGATTAGAACTTGTGTTAAACAACATTTTTTAATAAAAAATAACTGAACTCAGCTGCTGCTGGAGGTATATTTGAATTCAGAGAAAACCCAATAAAACAATTTAAACATGATTATATGTCTCTGTACATTATAGGCATATTTATATTCTCAGTAATTCTTATACAGGCTACATGAATCTTTCCAGAGGCTTTTAGTATCCGCCTTATGAGCTCATCTAGTTTGACGTCCTCTAGTTAAATTATTTAGGCAGCCAGCGGTTTAGCTATGATGCTAATAATGTAAAATTTAGAGCCATTTCCACCTTAGGGGCCTGGTAACTTCCCCAAACCACCCCCCACTCACTTGCTCACTGCTCTTTAATGTTGCTCTCACTCGTGGTCGCTGCTTTAGCTCCGAGGAGGAAGATGACGACTGGTGTCCTCCGCTGCCAGCCAGAACCTACCTAATGGACGCCTCTAGGGAGGAGGTCTGCAGCTTGCCCTCCAAACCGGAGGAGCTGTCCTCCCCCCAGCGAGACGCGCCCAATCCTCACGGCAGTCCGCGGCTGCAGCACTTTGACCTTTTGACCCGACAGCACTCCCAGGTTTCTCAGTCCAACCCCGATCTGTTCACCGACACCACAGCAAACGAGGCCGATGACGAGTACCACACCAGCCAGTGGGCGGAGGATTTCAAGGGGAAAAGCCTCGGTAAAGGTAATGTTTTAATTCGCTTTAACGCCTCACGTCGTCAGAACAGGCCAAACGCAACCACACAGAGTCATGTATAAAAAAGTTACTTAACAGAAAGTATTTCTACGTGAAACTCCCGTCACATTTATTCAGAGTGAAGCTCAGCATTCCTTGGTTTCCTGCAGATGACGTCAGTGTGCTTTTTATTTTTTTTGTAATGCTACAGCTGCCGAGTCGGGCTCCGGGGCCCAGGCGCACAGGTCCAGGAGTAAGAAGAAAGTGCCCCGGGACGGACAAAACAGGCGAGAGCTGCCCAGCGAAGCGGGTATGACTCTTGATTTCTGTGAGGAAGCACCACTCTGGCAGCGTAGCTCTTTACACTGCTGCATCAGTCTGGTAGTCCGTCACTTTTATGACTGAATTACAACAAAATCATCTGGATGAACTGACGCTAAATTTTGTAGAGAGTTATATTAAGTTTGGTGACTTGGTTTTTAGTAAAAGCTTGAAAAATGAATGGCATTATTCAGATGCTACATTAGTTATTGACATTTTATCATTATATGTGATCCGTCTTCTGGTCGTTTTTATTGATTTAAATATTAGGCACTTCTTTTAGATGTCGCACTCGTTGTAGTTGTACTCGTACAATGACAATAAAGCCTTTTGCTAAATTATCTTATCTTATCCTGACCCTGGCATTTAGCTCAGTAAGGTGTCACAGAGCTGCTAGCAGGGCCCTGGACCTCTTAAATAACTAATTATTATTATTATTGTTGTGGTTTAAAAGAGATGACTGCAGGAAAAGTTTGACATTTTGGGAGACTTTTACAGGATGCGTTCAACCCCCCCATTTCTTGCACGGACCAGTTGCCTGGCAGCCGGTCATGACAAGGAAGTAGTTTGGCTCATAACTCCCGTGAAATGGCCAGCTGTCGTTTTTTTGATCGTGGAGCTTCAGAGCCAGTTAGAGGACTTTTCCATTTTCGGGGGCACCGCCAGGTTGACTGTCCCCCGCCGTTTTCAAGCCTGCGTAAAAGCTGTGTCTTTATATTTAACACACAGACATGAGAGAGCGCCATCGTCTCATCTACGCCTCGGCTTGAAAGTGGATAAGCGTGTTACCCCAAAATGTCAAACTATTCCTTTAAAGCCCCGTCTCTCTGTCTCTCTCTCTGTCTCTCGCTCTCTCTTTGTCGGCCTGTTTAATCGTCAATGATCAATCATATGCAGAACTCCCCCCTCCACCGGCCCCTCCCCCCACAGATGACTCCCTGCAGCTCCTGGCGGATGTTTTGAGCCGCGGCGAAAGAAAAGAGGGGAGCGACTCACCCGTTCTTCAGAGGAGGGGAGGGCATTTCTCGCCCCAACGGAGAGGACCTACAAAGTGGTTATCACAGGGTAAGTGTCACTTTGTAGAAGAACAATCCAAAAAGGAATGCTTCAACAGCTGGATTAATATTTTTTCATACAAATCTCTTTGAGATTACAAAGAACCAACTGCCACCGACATGCGCGCACTTATTATCCCTCAGTAGTTGTTCTGCTTTTAGTAGCAGGGGGTCTGTTTTCAGTCTGCTCCATCACTTAGGGTTTAACCTACATAAACACAGCTGTAACTTTGAGAGATCTGTTTGTCTTCTGCAGATGAGAATGTAATCCCTTACGGACAGTCAAACTTCCTGCCAAAGGTCCAGATGTCGGGCTACGGGTCTCTTGGGGGGGGAGTCGTTCCCCGACCCTCCACTGAAGGCCGGAGGAGAGATGAGGTACGTCTAGACAGACAGTAGGAAATGCAGAGCGTTATGTCAGCACAGCGTGGGTCAGAGACAGTTCATGACAGAAGGTTTGCTGTGGGGTTTGAACAAAGGCCAAGAAGTAGTTATCTAAGATAGTGACGCAATGACAGGGATTTTCACTGCCTTAAAATTCCTTGGCGTTCAAGTGGTAATGTCAGCCGAAAACACAGCTGCTGGGCTAGAAACGACAACATCTAAACATGCTAACGATTGGCTAACTTAATGTGACAGTCAGAAATATCTGTGTTTTCCTCAGACGTCGTCTAAACTTCTTCTTGACAAATGAAACTCTATACAACTAAACATTTGCCATTTTTGTAAACGTCAAAACTCGCAACTCGTGAACTGATAAGTATGAAGCATAAAACTTAAAGCCATGCTAAATCACCACAAATTATGAATTCAATAGCACAAATTTCAATATTTTGAGCTAAAATTATGAAAAATTAATTGACTGCTGTTTACTACCTGCTTTCCCAAAACTAACGTTATCATCTGCACCACAGATTTGTTGTATTTCCACAATATTTTACCTCTAGGTGACATATGTGGGTTTGCTTTAGTACAACTCTTCTCTGTTGTCGTACTTTTTTAAAATCCAATCAGCTTTCAGACCTGGCGGTGGCATGTGTTTAAAAAAAAAAAAAAATTATGAATCATAATCAGATTTTGAAATCAAGATCTATTTGAAATGGAACACTTTTTAAACACACCTCTCCTTTCAAATTGACCTTGGCTAAAAGCTAACGGGGCTAATATTTAGCATGCTAATGACCAAATGCTACTTAATGTAGCAAATCATTAGCCTCATAGCATAATTGCCTAAGTGACACCAGAACTAAATTAAAATATGTGTATGTACCATTCACTTCCACTATTTTTAATCTGCTAACGTGTTGCAACTCTTGAACTCCTTGCAATATTGTGAATACCACAAGATGGCGCTTTATCTGGACTTTTCTCATGAACAAAATAAACACAAACCCATTTGAACAAAGCAACAACCTTAGTAAAATGTCTTAATACCAAATAAGGAATTTAAGATAATTTGAGAAACTGTCATAAAGTTTTCTTGTGTATAACAATAGAGTACGCACATGTATAAAAGTGCTGTTTTAATAAGAAAAATCTGATATAAATCAATGAAATGATCCGGCCAAGATCTGTTCCTTCAGAGTGAGGCACGATGAAAATGGGATATTTCGCATAGTGACAGAAGGTGGAAACTGTAATGAGCTTAATTTCAAGGAGGGTAGCGACGGGGTGTTTTTACAGCTGAGAATAAAAAAGTCTCAAAATGTCTGTGAACCACCCGTGCAACATAATCCACTTCTGTGCTATTCAGCCCTGAGCTCGACATATTCAGAGTCACCGTTAAAGCTCATTTTGAACGAATGTGTGGGCACCTCGCTTTGAGGTAACAATTGTCAATTTACCAAATACATGTAGTGCAAAAGTCATTTACGGAATCATTTATAATCTCTGCAAGAAAGCGTTTTTCTTGGCTGCATTAGGTATTTGTCATTCACTGGTGGATATGTCGCCCCAGAAAAGTACAGAACCAGCAAAGAAGAAGGTTTCTGTTCAAATTCAGGCTCACATTTTACAGAATATCTAGAAAAAACTGATACAGGTATCAACCACTACTTAATATTGCAGAAGAAGAAGTTACAACATGACGAAAACTCTAAATTAGCATTATTGTGTGTTGTACATCGATTTAACAATCATCTCAGCTATCGTTACACACAGGTCTGACTCCTCGTCTGCGTCAGTGCCGCCCGACCTTTCACTGTCGAACAACCTCCCTGTTTCATTTAATCGTGTGTTTAAATGACATTATCAGTAAAGTCATTTAGTCTCTGTCTTGTGTGCTTTCTTCCCAGAACCTCATGTAGGCAGAAGCTGATTACGTGATGTGACATCTTCTTTTTTCCGCCCTGATTTCCTGTCTTTGCGGACCATCAATCTGTTGCCATGGTATCCAATAAAAAAAAAATAAGACTAAAGGGAAAGCGTCAAGGCTTTGCCATCTGCCTTTTCACAAACTATTTGTATTATTTTTGTTTATTTCTTTTATTCAATTATTTTTTGTGATTTCCTTCACCGCCCCTCCCCCTCTTCCATGTATATAGACATATTTTCAATTTTTTAAAAGATGTGATCAGATATATTAATAAAAAAGATAAAAAAAAATGGATCTGGGGGAAGAAATATTGTATTTTTAGGCAAAGGGACGTACATGTAAGTAATTACATTGTTGTACAGCAGATTATTGAATGTACTGAATGTTTACTCCTGACCATGAAACCCTGCAATGTGTGTTTGACAGAAGACGAGAAGCGACACCAAGCAGCGGGAAATGTGTTAATAACCCATCATGTTGGTGTGTATGTTTGTGTGCGTGCGAGTGTGTGTGTGTGCCAGTGCATGTTTGTGGTGTTTACTGTTTTTATCTCTCATTTCCGTGTGGCTGTTTACTGTGGTACTCCTGTAGATCACCAGTGTGTTAATTTTTAAACTGATCAATAAAGCATTTGTTACAAAAAGGTTTCTGTCCGTGTTCATGGGTTATGGTGAATTTGAAGGACACAGATGGTATTTTTTTAGCAATGTCAGCAGCGTGGCTTTTAAGATAAGATCCCATGAAATTTAATTTGCACATTCATGCCTCCGTATTAATGCATTCTGATAGCTTATGAACCAAGTCGAATGTGAAGTTAAGGGCGGTTTAGGTTTATACGTCTACCAGAGATAGACGGCGTAGCCTACGCACGTAGCCTACGTAGGTGCGAGCCATTTATACTTTTGCACTCTGTCCGTCTGGCTCACTCTGTAAAAACACCACCCAAACACTAGTCGTCGCTGTGTCTTTTTTGCCGGTCGGGTTCATTTTTGTCTCTACATCTTCCTTCGCTTTCATCCATTGTAACTGAAACTTTTGCCGAAGATGAGTTGTACTAATGTCTGAATCTCCAAACCTCTTCAGTTAACCTTTCCTAGCTTCCACCTTTATTCAATCAATTCAAAAACTGCAGAGTTGGAGAAGTTGCCAGAATCAGTAAAGTGGAAACACGCTACTACCAAGCAGACCAGTCACGGCTTTTGCAGCCTTCTGGGGAGATGCATGTCGGTCTACAGCAGGGTTGCCAACTGTCCCTTGAAAAACAGAAAGACAATAATGCGTCCTGTTTTGAGCTGAAACAGGATGCACTTTGTCCTGTATTACCGTGAGAATCAAAACTAGTGTGTTAATCTTAATTTACCAAGGTTTTTTTCACTTCAGACCAAAATCTTGTCTCATGCACCCTTCACATTTTCACCATAGATCACTTTGGTTTAAGATAATTCAGTTTCAATCTATTTTGTGATGAATTTGGATGATGAACAGTGGCTGCAACAATGATTGAAGAAATCTTTAAGGTGTGACTCAGACTTAAAGAGCAACCTGTTTGTGCTGCTTTCTGTGTTACGAGAAGCTGGCTAGAGGGAGATTCAAATGCACAACTCAGGACTCAGGTGGCAGATAGAAAGTCTTTTCATGAAAAATAGGAGAGGACAAAGTCTAAGAAATAACAAGGAAAAAAAAGGCACAAAGCACACTAGGAAAACACTAGAGCGATAATGACACGGAGCACAAAGACCAACTGGCAAAGCAGGAAGGAAACACGGAGACTAAATACAAAGGGAACAATGAGGCACAGGTGAAACACATCAGGGCGGGGCAAGCAATCAGGGACAGCAATCACACGGTGGGAAGACATCTGAAATGATAGAAGGTTACTGACTTACAAGTGTAACAGGAAACAGAAACAGGTACATTCTGAGGCCATACTAAGACACAGCAGTGTACGCTATCTGTATGACCTACCTCACTATGATCGCCATCTGAGTTTAGTGTGTAAGTGTGCTAAAGATGGCTATTTTGAGCAATACAACATGTAAAAACACTCAGCAGTATAGATTGTCAGATTGTATATGCTCAAATTGTGAGTGTGAATGGTAAACACAATTAGATTTTTAGTGTGAAGCCGATGCTAAATCTAGCAGAAATTTTACTTATTTTGTGGCATAAAAAAAAACGATAGAACATGTGTTTAAATTGTTTATTTTACATGACACTTCACTGTCTATGCACAAAAGTGTTAACATCAGCTGTAAATTGTGAGAACATCGCTGCTAGTAGCCACTGAGGCTAACCGTTAATAAGATAAAAACTGGTTAAATGAATGTAGAAATGCAATGGCTTAATGAAAGGATGAGGACATGGGAATATGGCACAGGCTATCGTAAAACAAATAAGAATAATCTATATAACTTAATATAGCCTGTGTTAAATTACTATAAATTATCAGTCGCCTCCACCAAATCTGTAAACGTCAGAAAACACGCCAACATGTGATGTTGGACTTCACTGAAGATAGATCCAGCTGAGAGGGTGTGACTGTATCTCTGAGAAGATTACACAAAGTTTTTCAACGGTGCTAGCAGCAGTGCTAGCAGTGGTTTGAGTCGGCACTTTAAACCAGCCCATTTAGCTACATGCTAACAAGCTGATGTTTAGCAGCTACCGTCCACAATCATGTTTATCAAACATGACGTCTTAGTTATACGTGTTAGCATGCTAATATTTGCTAATTTGAACTAATCTATATCTTCATGGTGTAGTGTATATAAAGGGCGCCCTCTTGTGGTAGTTACAACCATGTAAGTGGAAATTTTCTTTAACCTCTTTAACAGTTTTTGTGTTTACAACTTCACTTGCTGTGAACATAACAAGTTCCAGTCTATTAACAAGGGCACAATTTACTTTGAACATGACACCACCTGAAGGCAGCATTAGTTCAAAACAACAAATATTAGGGTGCTGCTAACGCACAAAACTAAGATGGCGACCAAGATGAACATTACTGCGGCACTAGCAGCCAAATATCAGCACGCTAACAAATAGCTACATGCACTGCTGTGTCTTGGTGGAGCCTCAAACAGCTGCTAGCGTCGCTACAACGAGTAAAAATCACACACGTTAAGGATTTATAAAATAATTGCTGCAAAGATCATTTTTGGACGCGCGCAAAGTCAGCAAGCGTCATGCTTTTCTCTATGACATGAATCTGTGATAATCCAGAGGCCTTTCCAGGACAGGATATCAAGAGCCGACAGAGGAAAAAAATAAAAAATGAGAAAGACGAGGGGGGGTGAGCTCAAATTTTTCCACCACAGCTAAATGTCCCAGAGGTCTGACTGAAGTCAGAGTCTGTTATATCATGTTCCCAGTAAAATGACTCGTCTGATACAAGATAGGCTTGTGCGTATGATCTGAGGCCCTCTTCAGATTGCAGCATTGTGAGAACGGCTGTTTTTGAATGTGGCTTAATGAGAGGAGGAAGCCTTCATCTCACTGTACGACTCCTGAAACGTGACAGCAGAGGGATATGAAAGGCTTTTCCTCATGTCTGCACCGTCATCTGCTGCGCGTGCCTCCTGTGTGAGGGATCTTATTAGTTGAAGTACTACAGAATTTTGGCAGCGAGGCAGCGGATGGCGTGGAAAGCGAGTTGGACTCTGCCTTTGGCAAATACCCGCTGGGTCCCACCAGGCTGGGAGGATAATGGTAATCCGATGCAATTTGAATGGGTTATGCAATTTAGAAGGGTTCTACAATTTTATGCTTTTAGGCCCTGTGGCACGGATTAGGGTCTCTGTGGTTTACTCATCCCTCCCTTCCACACAGACAGACGGCTCGGCTCAACAAGCTTCAGTCTATTACTGTGGCCACTTCACTTGTATCTTCAAGAATATACCTCTGAATCAACAGGAGGTTTGATTTTCATTTAGTGTGAAGAGTGTTTTTCTCAAAGACACTTGATTTCATGATTCTATCTTAAAAAAAACCTTATTAAAAATGAAAAAAGCCAAAAATCCACATCTGTTCTTTGTGTATGTTCACTAAAGACTTCCCAGCTTCCAAATCAAACGGTAAACTGGCTGCAAAACTAAAGCGGTGACGTGCAAACAAAATGAGCCCATCTGCACACGTCTTAAATTTGAGGTTTGAGCACGGAGAAGAGGATGAATGTGAAAGCATCCTGCTATTGTCAGACTCTGCACATATCGTGCGCTCACTGAAGGTCAGACATGAAAGCCACGTTCTACCGCAGAGCTTTAAAATCCACATAATGTGATGGATGAAATGCTAAAAGATATTCAGTTTTTACTGAGGTTACACAGCAAACCTTTGTGTTCGGTCCTGTCTATGGGCTCAGTAAACTTAAAGGGAGCTGCTGGTCGAAAGAAAATGAATACTATGTTGATTAAATCTGTTGATTTATTAAGTGCTTTATGTAAACTTTACATAAAAATGATGATGAATAAGAAAAGCATGGCATTGTACAAGAGTTCAGCCTGAATTTAAAAGAACTTTTAATCATCAGTGAATTCAAATTCAACAAAAATAAATCTTTTTAATTTATTTGAGGAAACATTAGTTTTAGAGAAAATCTAACTTGTCTTTAAATCTTTGACTAAATAAAAGGCGCCACCTAGTGGATATAAATAATACAAGCACGTTGCCTCCAAAAAGTCTGTGTTTAGCTAAAGTAATTACTGTATTTAGTTGTCAGTAAATGCTCCAGAAATTATAGTTGTGGGCTTTTAATTGTGACACATCACAGAAAGCCAGCCTAAGCGTTTACTCCTACATTTAAACATAATGAATTACTCTGCTCTAGATTGAAATATAAATATATGAATCATACACATCCTGTACGTTGAGGTTTAAAGGTTTTCTGGAGTTTCGGGGCATTAATGAGTTGTTAGAGTAAATAAATAAAATAAAATAACAAGTAGGGACCACCCACAGATGTTCCTAATGAAAACCTAAACTCCCCAACAGCCATTTCAATAAATATTTATCTGGTTAGACTCTGAACGCTAACATGGAGCCGATGAAGGAAGATAACGACGAGACCCCCGCGGAGTCGAGACGCTGGTGGTGGTGGAGAAGAAGGAGATGGAGGTTGCTGGAGGCCAATGGAGACCTCTGATGAAGACGAACTAGGGCGGCCAGGAAGAGGAGGAGATGGGGAGGAAGAGGAGGAGGAGGAGGAGGAGGAGGAGGAGGAGGAGGAGGAGGAGGGCTGCATGACAGATGGCTGGAAAGCAGACGAGTGGGAATTGATTGACTCAGTTAAGTCAGGCAAACAGATCATTGGATGAAAATAGTGGCGTAGATACTAAGAATGAAACAACAGACATCAGGAGACCGGCACAAATATCCCACACTCGCCTTAGGGGTAGGAAAAGGAATGTGACGTGACAAAACTTCATGACTAAACTTAGGCTCAAACTTCATCTAGGGCTGAAGAAGCCAACATTATGACCACCTTCTTAATGTTGTGTCGGTCTCCCTTGTGACTCCAAAACAGTTGTGACTCATCAGAGAATGGACATGGGTCTTCTGAGGGTGTCCTGTGGTGTCTGGTAACAGGATGTTGTTAGTGGGGACCTTTGGGTCCTATGGGTTGAGGGGAGGGGCCTCTGTGGATCCTTCAGATAAACTCACAACATAAAAACGTTGACCCACTTCTTTGGACAGATTTACTTGTGTTCTTGAAGTACACAACCTTGCACTCTCAGAACATACACCGATCAGCCACAACATTAAAACCACTGACAGGAGAAGTCAATAACATTGAGCATCTTGGGACAATACAATGTTCTGCTGGGAAACCTTTGGACCTGGCATTCATTCGTGCGGATGTTAGACATGTAGCACCCACCTAGACCGGACCAGACTCCCCCACCCCATAGCCGTGACACTCCTTGATGGTAGCAGCCAAAAAAACATGAGAAACAGCACAAGGTGTTGACCTGGCCTCCAAATTCACTAGATCCCAAACTGATCAGGCATATGTGGGATGATCCACAGAGGCCCCTCCCCTCAACTCATAGGACCCAAAGGCCCAAACTAACAATATTATTTTGCCAGACACCACAGGACACCCTCAGAAGGCCCACGTCCATTCTCTGATGAGTCACAACTGTTGTGGAGGCACAAGGGAGACCTATACAATAATAGAATGGTGGTCATAATGTTATGTCTGATCGGTGTAACGTAATAAGACCCTTAGACTGTTATTATATATACTGTCTGCACTGCATGCATGTATATATACTGAGCTACTGTGAATATGTTGGCCCAATAATCTTTATATGACGCGTTAAAACAACACAAACAACAGTTTTCTTGGTCTCTCCCTGAAAATCCCACTCTAACTCACAATAGACCGTATTGATGACTCAGATCACATCCCTGATTACACACCATCGAACAAGCCAATACTTTCTCACCCACAATGCTCTCTCTCTTTCTCTCTGTCAGCCTCCGCTCTTTCCCACAAGCTGCTGCAAGCACAGACAAATCACTTTTATCGCTGCTCCTTCACCCAAACCCACAGCTCGATTAGCCGCTCTCATCACACTCTGCTCTGCCGACGTATAACCTGTGAATTCATTCTGTTTGGCTACAATCACGTTTTCACCCCTACATGTGCTTTATTTCGTAAATGTCTCAGCAATTATTCATCCTTAATTAAGTGAATTCCTCTGGGCCGCCACAGCGCCAAGTAAAAGGCGGGGGCTAGAAGATGTGAGAATGAATGTGAGATTGATTAGAGAAGCAACAATTCGTCTTTTCACTGTTGTTATGAGGGATTGAAATACTTTAAAAGGCCTCAGCACAGAGAGCAGCTTCTGTAGTACCGCCATCGTTTACACCACATGTCTGAAAAAGGAAATGCTGGACTAATGTTTATGTAAATTGCACAATTTGAACCTGAGTAATAAGAAATGGTGAGAAAATGAGCACAATCTGAAGGGATTTAAAAACAAATTAGTTTTTTTTTTTTTTTTCAACAATGCCGTGGGGCTGAGCTTACTGCAAGGCCCCGAGCTCCACTGCGTGCAGTTGTGGGACGTTTTGAATTAAAAGCCCCGTGTCATCACTATTGTGGAGGTGTGCGCAGCGCTTTAGAAGTTTTGTGTTTTCAGCAGATTCCCTAAAACACAAAACTCATCCCCTGTGATTGGTCGGGGCTCAGCCCGCTTCCATTGTCCCGTCGGCACCGTTTGTTGGCTTGGTTTCCTACGCGCAAACAAAACTTTCCTGCCATCCTGCGCAAGATTGGGCTCCTCTGTGCTTTGACCGCCCGAAATATTGGAATCTCTGACATTTTGGTTTTTTTTTTTCTGGTGGAAAAAAAAGATAAAAGGTAGGTAATCTCATTACATTCGTGCCATATTTTATTCTACATAGAAGAAAAGTGAACAAATATGATAGCTTAACTTGGGTTTTCTCTTAAATATCCAACTTCTCATGAAATAGTCCATGTTTTTATGGACACACAAGCTGCCAGAGCTCCTGCGTCTTATTTTATTTATATAAGCAGTTCTGCCTGCTTTGTTTGGTATCTATCTAAAAACCTGGCAGTCAATTTCACACAAATATGAGAGGGTTTAGAAATGTTTATCAGCTCTGCCTCTGTGTTTTTAAAGATGGAGTGTGGCGGTGTTAGAGGTTAATGACTTGTCAGGCGGCTGCTCGTCCACGCCGTCCATGAAGTAATATTTCTATAATCAGATCTGTCTGGATACAGTATAACTCCTGTGACATGCTGCGGATGCTGTTTTATTCATACCCAGCCTCCCCCCCTCCCTCCCCAATACCCGCTCACTCTCTAACAGGAAGTGCTCGCTATAATTGGTATAGCTGGGGCCCAATGTGGTGAGGCCCTGACCTGCTCTGTTTCTCCCCCTCTCTCTCTCTTATTCTCTGTGTCAGTTTTTATTTCATTATTATTATTTTTTTGGCAGGATGTACAGCTTCATGGGAGGTGGGTTGTTCTGCGCCGGAGTCGGGAACATACTCCTCATTGTCTCCACGGCAACTGACTACTGGATGCAGTATCGTCACTCCAGCAATTACATGCACCAGGGCCTGTGGCGGTACTGCGTGCCGGGGAAATGCATGACACACACAGACAGCATCGGTAAGACTGGCTTGGGTGTCTTCCACACAGGCGAGGGAGGAAGACCCTCATTTATATTTATTAGTCTGCTGACAGTCAGCCCGTGACCCCCAACAACACTGGGGGTGACTTCCCTGTGGGGCTTTGGTGGGGTGTTACCAAGAGGTTTAAGGGTGGAGAGGCTGGAAATTATGCCGCTGGAATAATCTTATCGAACGCGGCGAGAGATTTCTCCACTTTGGCTTGCAGCAGTCACATCCAGTAGGAGCACAAGATTTGCTTTCTTAATTCATCAAGCCCACTAGATGGCAAACTAGGGCTGTCTCCTGGATGAGGAGAAGCACAGATACAGGTGAAAGTGGAGTGTACCTTCACTACAAGTGGCATAAATAAATAAAAAATAAAATCTTCTGCTCTCACTCGCAGCATACTGGGATGCCACCCGGGCCTTCATGATTCTTTCCCTGCTGGCTTGTTTCATTGGCATCGTGATCGGCGTCATGGCCTTCATCCACTACTCATCCTTTGACGGGTTTGACAAGACGTTTGCGGCCGGCATCCTCTTCTTCATCTCCTGTAAGCTCCTCCCTGGCATGCGAGCTTCCCCTGCTTAAGATGTTTACTTCATCTGTAATGGTTTTCATTTCCTGTGCAGGCTTCTTTGTGCTGCTGGCCATGGCCGTGTACACAGGAGTGACCGTGAACTACTACGGTAAACGCTATGGCAGCTGGCGCTTCTCCTGGTCCTACATAATGGGCTGGGTGGCAGTGGTGCTCACATTCTTCTCAGGTAATAATAATCTTATGAGTGTGTTTTGTTACTCGGGCGTCGTGCTCCATTTTTTAAAGCGAACAATCATCTCTTTCAGGTATCTTCTACATGTGTGCCTACCGGATGCATGAATGCCCAAGAAACTCTAACTCGCGCTGACCTGCCGAACACCTCAACGCACGCTCTCAGAACAAAGAAGATGAAAGAGGATCCAACACCCCCATGAACGACTTCCTGTCAACCTAAACATTCATGAATCAGCAAAATAAATGAAGGAGACGCATTTTTTTTCCTGTACTGTTTCTAATATATACCAGTTAGCTGACTGACTAGTCATTACCACTGATTATTTCTTATCAAGGGACCTGTCAGTGGGTGAGGTACATTTGGCAGCAAATTCATTTTCTGTCCTCGGCAGAAAAACTGGGAAATTGGAAGGAAATAAGCACCATCTGTGATCAACAGGTCATCAGAGGAGCTAGGGTCAAAGGAGCTCCAAAAGTGTAGCTACGTACTTATCAAAAGTGGTCCAAGGACAAACAGGGTTATGGGTAGCCAAGGCCAAGGCTTACTGAAGAACCAAAGCTGACTAGTGTAGTCTGATTCAACAGAGACTACTGCAGTTCACCCATCTACTGCCAAAAACACATACAATGGGCACATGAGGACAGGACCATGGACCAGCAGTGGAAGAAGGTGGTCTGGTCTGATGTATGTCTTCTTTTGCAACGGTCAGCTTATTGCTTATCAGGGGGAAGGTCTGGCACTTGGAGACAAGGAACATATTGAAGTAACATCCACATAAATGCCAGGACCCAGGTTTTTCCCAGAACATTAACTGACCTTGCAGTAGGTCAGGATCAACAAATAAACTTAACTATAAACAAGCAGGTCTTGCTTTGCTGTGGGATAAATTCATGAGCTCTTAAATCCCACTGATGCATCCGCTTCTAGTGCTTTACCATTAACATCCACACACAATAAGATACTTCAAATAATCTCCACAGAAAACTTTCAAAGAAATGAACAAAGGAGTTTTATTTAGTCTCATTTTCACATTGTGCAAAAGCAATCATTTCAGCCCTATAGAACAACCAAGAGCAATACTGTAGTAAATCTTAACTTTGGCTCATCTAAAAGGAACATGTAACTGAAATTAGCCATGAAAAACTGCTTACTGAGAACATCACAGTGCAAAGTGCTGCCTTAAGCCTGGCATACAAAAAAGTGTCAATACAATCCTCAAATAAGTGTAGTTAACAGTTCTGGCTATTTGGATTATGCTGTGATAACATGAGAGAAGAGGAACGACAACAACCTCATGCATATGTGCTTGAACTCTTGTTTAGTCGACCTCCTCGATGGTGGGGCCGGCTGAACCTCCTCCTCCAGGAGCACCACCGGCTCCAGGGAAGCCGCCGGGCATCCCGCCGGGCATCCCTCCTGGAGCCCCTCCAGCACTTTGGTACAGCTTGGTCATGATGGGGTTGCATACCTTCTCCAGCTCCTTCTGCTGGTGCTCAAACTCGTCTTTTTCTGCAGACTGAGGAAAACACAAACAGTTAAATATTAGCTGATGCTCACCTGCCTTTTATTTTAAAGCTAGTATTAATTAAAAGCACATAAACACATACCTGATTTCTATCCAGCCAGCTGATGATCTCGTTACACTTGTCCACAATCTTCTGTTTGTCCTCATCGCTGATCTTGTCCTTCAGCTTCTCGTCCTCCACAGTAGACTTCATATTGAAGGCGTAAGACTCCAGAGCGTTCTTGGCAGTCACCTTCTCTCTCTGAACGTCATCCTCAGCCTTGTATTTCTCAGCTTCCTGGACCATACGCTCAATGTCATCCTTGCTCAAGCGACCTGAGCATCAGAGTAAAGGATGGTTTTACTTCAAAGGAACACGAGGTTGAATGGAGTGCATCACATTTCATCATTAAGATAGTGTTACTCTTCATTTACCTTTGTCATTGGTAATCGTGATCTTGTTCTCCTTGCCAGTGCTCTTGTCAACAGCAGAAACGTTCATGATGCCATTGGCATCGATATCAAAAGTAACCTCAATCTGAGGAACACCTCGGGGGGCTGGGGGTATTCCAGTCAGCTCAAATTTGCCCAATAGGTTGTTGTCTTTGGTCATGGCCCTCTCACCCTCAAATACCTGTAAATATGAGGTCAGGTAAAAAGGTCAAATATTTCTTACTTTTTCTTTTAGATAAATGCAAGAAAAAAAGGTGACAGTCTTACCTGGATGAGCACACCGGGCTGGTTGTCTGAATAGGTGGTGAAGGTCTGCGTCTGCTTTGTCGGGATAGTGGTGTTCCTCTTGATGAGGACAGTCATCACACCTCCAGCTGTCTCAATGCCCAAAGACAAGGGGGTCACGTCCAGCAGCAGCAGGTCCTGCACATTCTCAGATTTGTCACCTGACAAGATGGCTGCCTGCACAGCTGTAGAGCAAAAAAGGGATTAAAGGTGTAGCCCATTCATAGCAGTTAGTTACTGCTCTACTTATAAGCACACAGTGGTCTTACCTGCACCATAGGCCACTGCCTCATCAGGGTTAATGCTTTTATTGAGCTCCTTCCCATTGAAGAAGTCCTGCAACAGCTTCTGGATCTTGGGAATACGAGTGGAACCTCCCACCAAGACTATGTCCTGGATTTGAGCCTTATCCATCTTGGCATCACGGAGAGCCTTTTCCACAGGCTCCAGGGTTCCTCGGAACAAGTCTGCGTTCAGCTCCTCAAACCGGGCCCTGGTGATGGAGGTGTAGAAATCGATGCCCTCGTACAGAGAGTCGATCTCAATGCTGGCCTGAGTGCTAGAAGACAGGGTACGCTTGGCCCTCTCACACGCTGTGCGCAGACGACGCACAGCCCTCTTGTTGTCACTGATGTCTTTCTTGTACTTGCGTTTGAACTCAGAGATGAAGTGGTTGACCATGCGGTTATCAAAGTCTTCTCCGCCCAAGTGAGTGTCGCCTGCTGTGGACTTCACCTCAAAGATGCCGTCTTCAATAGTTAAGATCGAGACATCAAATGTGCCACCGCCCAGGTCAAAGATGAGAACATTTCTCTCAGATCCCACCTGAAAACATTTAATCAAGGTACAGTCTTAAAAACAGTCAACTGAAATTCTCATAAAGGAAATCTTTCAAAGCCTTTGAAAGCAGGTTCACAGGAATACATTTACTCAAGAAGACGTATAATTATAGAGATACAAAATTAGTAATGATTGAGTAAATAAACAAGAAACTAATTCACAGAGAAGATTTCTCGCAGAATCTGTGACCCATTCAGTCTTGTTGGAAGCTGTACCCTAACCATTTATTTTACCTTTCTGTCCAGGCCGTAAGCAATAGCTGCAGCAGTGGGTTCATTGATGATACGAAGGACATTAAGCCCAGAAATGGTCCCTGCATCTTTAGTAGCTTGGCGCTGAGAGTCATTGAAGTAGGCAGGCACGGTCACAACAGCATTGGTCACAGTCTGAAAAAACAAAACAAAGACAACAATTTTAAATTACAAAATGCAATGAGCCATTCTGAATTGTGATTATATGCTTTCCCGTTGCATTAAGCTGAATTAAAGGCAACACAGTTTTGGTCCGGAGTGACACAACACAAGTGTGTCACAACAATGGAAGTATTGTGGGCGTATTACTCAAATGAGTTTATGAATTGTATTTAGTAAAAGTACAAAGGATTACCTTGCCAAGGTATGCTTCAGCAATCTCCTTCATTTTAAGAAGCACCATGGAGGAGATCTCTTCTGGGTAAAAGCTCTTGGTCTCGCCCTTGTACTCCACCTTAACTTTGGGACGTGAAGCATCATTGATGACTGTGAAGGGCCAGTGTTTCATGTCTGACTGGACAACAGCATCATCAAAGCGACGTCCAATAAGGCGCTTTGCATCTGAAGACCAAGAAAAGATGCAATTAACAATTAGAAACACCAATAATACATGAATTCTCTACGGGGAAACAAACTCATACCAAATATTGTGTTGTTGGGGTTCAAGGCCACCTGATTCTTGGCTGCATCTCCAATCAGCCTCTCTGTGTCAGTAAAGGCAACATAGCTGGGCGTGGTCCTGTTTCCTTGGTCATTGGCAATGATCTCGACTTTGCCGTGCTGGAACACGCCTACACATGAGTAGGTAGTGCCCAGATCAATACCAACTGCTGGTCCCTTAGACATGGTTCCTGAAATATAAAAACAATTGTTAGACATAAATAGGTACTGAAGTCTGGATATGTGATAGATGAGTAGCTTAAGCTCTCTCTAAGCCCTCGGACGGCCAACATGATGGACATTGGTAGTAATGAGGCTATTATCAGGGTATGATCTGCTCAAACAAAAGTGTAAACATACTGCCTCAGTGAGGTCCACAGCACCTGTTTCTAAGCATCCTTATTTCTGACAGCTTGGCAACCATTGCCTTTATTATGGCAACAACAGAAGACATGGAGGCACAGGCCAGTTCCAAGAGCTGCAGCCTGATAACCAACAGCCATTTCTCAGAATTACTATTACTATTTATGTGTCCACAGGATGTGTAGTTGATTCTGTATTTTATTTTATAAATGAATTTCAGTTGCAGTTCAATTGCTTCAGGTGAATGATTTTCAGTTCCTATTATACAATATTTATACTCTACAAAAATGAGGTATAAGGTGTTTATTTGGATAATTTGCCTTCCAGGATTAAAAAAAAAAAAAATGTTTTCCACATGGTTAAGTAAGTTCCTGGAACAGAGCCCATGTTTATTGCTCATCAAGACACTTAAATGTTAATCTACTCTTTAAGCACATATAGGGTCTAACACACATTACTTGTGTTAGCTGGTGGGGTTGAGCAAAGATTTTAATCTCATAACTGTTTCTCATGCTGTATTATTAGCATCAGCAATCAACAGTGGCTCTGGCCCAAGAGGGTGTGTCCCTTCATACCTCAGCTTCAGACTTTCTGGAGCTTTCCTCTCACTTTACACATATTAGGAACTTATCAGACCTAATAGTTAAATGCAACCAAAGAGAATAATGCAACAGCATCAGTTATATTGTTGTTAGCTATGTTGGGTGGTAAACTAAACTCACGCGTAACAAAAGTTAAAAAAAAAGAAAAGAAAAAAGACAGAAAATGAATTGTAAACAATTTTATTATCTTGTTTTTAAGCAAAAAAAAGCAACTGGAAGGCATCGATATGGGTTCTGCAAACTTAAGCTATTTAAACAACCCCTTTAGACTCTTACTGATAATTGCACTTGAGGAAATTGCTCTCATTTCCCCTGTGTGCAGCGCTTTAACAAACTCATACTTGCATTGTTTTACTTGCCCCAAAGAAACCTTTGCAAAAGCTAGTTCATTCTATAGATAATGTCAATTTTAGCAGCTTTATTCTGGTTAAATTTAAAATGGGGTAATGTGCGTAATGACAGAGCAAGTAAAGCTGCTCCCATGCTGTATTATTAGCATCATCTATCAACAGTAGCTCCAGCACAGGAGGGTGTGTCCCCTCAGAGCTTGCCTTTCCTTTTTACTATTACGATATATATATTTTTTAATATTAGCAACTTTACAGACCTAATCATTTATTGTAACCACAGAGGAAGTATGCAGCATCATTATTTATACAAGTGTTAGCCATGTTAGGTGTCAAACTAACTTCTGACGTGTTAAAAATATCAAAGAAATAAATTAATTATTTTTGTCTGCTTTTTCCCATGGCACCTGAAGGCATCAATATGGGTTCTGGGAACTTATGATGCATTCAGAAACCTGTGCCAACACATGCAAATTCCTAATCTAGATAAAGCCATTTTAACAACTTGACTCCTACATACTTCAACACTTTCTCCAAAGTAGTTTGAATTCATTTTATAGAGGTTGAAGGGGTAAAGTAGTAGTAAAGTAAAGCTTGCTCATGCTGCATTATTAGCATCAGCTATTAGCTCCAGCACAGGAGGAGGGTGTGTCACAATTGTTTCTGGAGCTTTCCTTTCACTTTCAACGCATATTAGCAATTTAAAGCTAATCCTTTCATTCAAGCAGAAAAGAAGCGTGTAGCAGCATCGTCATACCTGTTGCCAGCCACACTGGGCGTCAAACTAACTTTAATGTGCAACAAGCTGTCAGTTTGCTATCCTCACATGCACACTGACTTTGCAAAAAGTTAATGTAAGGCTTCAAATAATGACATAATATACTTTGTGTGGTAAATTGATAAGCTAAAAAATATGCTAGCTTAAGTTTCGCCTCATAGCAACGGTTAAAAGTGCTAACGTTATCGGACCGTTAATAACCGTTAAAGTTTTTGTGCATCTCTCAACGTCGTTCCCTTATCTGTACTCACCTCCGTTAAAGTCACTCTATGTGTCCTTTTAACGGCGTACAGCACAGCGGCTGATACTAAAACTGCAGGCTCGCTTCCACCACTGAGTTACCCTGGGTGTGACGGTTACTGATCCGTCTGTCTGTCCGTCAGTCGCTCGCTCGCTCGGTCGCTCGGTCGGTTTGTGCCGGAGCTGCGGCGCCTCTTCAGCTACGTCCCCCCTGCTCCGAACTCTCTAGAACACAGGAGGAGCGACGCTGCTGCGCACGGCCAATCCTCTCCCATCAGTTTCTCTGCCTCCAATTAAAAATACAGTCAGCACATTCCCACAGCAGTTGCTATCAGGAAAATGGAGAAAGTTTAGTCAAAGAGTGGCTTCTAGTAACTTCTATAATAGACCAGAAAGATGTGGAAAGTAGACAATTCTTAAACGGTTCTCAATCTCAACCTGAGAGAATCCCACAGTCACTGCCGATGTCACTTGCTATGGGGCCTTGGGCAACAGTGGGCTATGGGGAACCACACTTTTTTTTCTGTGACTCTTCTGTGACTTTTTTTTTTTAAAGTGGCCGAGACCTTCACACACTAAAACACAACACACAGACAAAAAAGTATTAAATATGTCATGAGTTATATACTGAAAAGTGCAGTGTACAAAAGTACAAAAAACTTTGTGGAGAAAATTTTTGCTGTAATTACAGCCGCAAATCTGGACTTTAACCGGGCCATTCTAACACATGAATATGTTTTGTTTTTAAACAACTGTAGCCCTGGCTTCCTGCTAGAAGGTGAACCCCTGTCCCAGTCTCAAGTCTTTTGCAGACACCAACCGGTTTTCTTCCAACATTGCCCTGTATTTGGCTCCATCCATCTTCCCATCAACTCTGACCATCTTCCCTGTCCCAGCTGAAGGCAAGCACCCCCAGAGCATGATGCTGCCACCATCAAGTTTGACAATAGGGATGGTGTGTTCAGAGTGATGTGCAGTGTTTTCTGCCACATATAGCGTTTTGCATTTAGGCCAAAATGTTAATTTTTTGTCTCATGTCTCTGACCAGAGCACCTTCTGTGTCTCCCACATGGCTTCTGGCAAACTGCAAATGGGATTTCTTATGGTTATCCTGTGGACAAATCCCCCAACCTTAGCTGTGGATCTCTGTAGTTTCTCCAGAGTCACCATGGACCTTGTGGCTGCATCTCTGATCAGTGCTCTCCTCGTTTAGCCTGTGAGTTTAGGTGGACGTGTCTTGGTAGGTTTGCAGTTGTGTTGTATTCTTTCCATTTCCAGATGATGGATTGAACAGTGCTCTGTGAGATGTTCAAAGCTTGGGAAATCTTTTTAGTAGAGTAACTCTGCTTTTAATTTCTCCAGAACTTTGTCCCTGACTCATCTGGTGTGTTCCTCGCACTTCATGATGCAGTTTGCTCCCGTACATTCTGTTAACAAACCTCTGTGGCCATCATAGAACAGCTGTATTTGTACTGAGATTAGATTACGCACAGGTGGACTCTATTTAGTCATTAGGTCAACATTCGATCATTCAACAATCATCAGACAACGTCTGAAGGCAATTGGTTGCACTCAGAGAAAAGGGGGCTGAATACAATTTATTTTTAAATTATGTATAATTTTCTTTGTACTTCACAATTGTGTGCCACTTTGTGTTGGCCTGTCACATAAAATTCCAATAAAATGTATTTATGTTTGTGGTTGTAACGTGACAAAATGTGGAAAAGTTCAAGGGGTATGAATACTTTTGCAAGACACTATAACTAACAACACACATGCAATACAAATACTCACAACACAACTTTGTCAAATTTATTTTATTGGCAGGCTAGGATATGGATGCTATTCTTTTCTTTCTTAATTCTTCTAGATAGAATCTTAGATTTCATCTTATTTCCAGCAGTGCTGACAAGTTGCAAATATCAACAACTCCAAAAGTCATAAAGCTTTGGACAAAGCTTTGAACTGGTGTGGCCCAGTCAGGCTCATTACATTTGTTGTACTTGTGTTGCATTCCAGTATTTGATACTGTACTCTGTTCACTATTGTTATTGACGCTGTATAAATAAAATTGAATTGAACTAAAGTAAAACCTTTAAATTACAATTAGCCACTTTATTTGAAAATATGCAACATGCACACATAAAATATAGTGTATATTGATGTAAAAAGACCTCAAGCACTGATATGTTGAAACAACGGAGGCAAGAGTGATCAAGAGTCAAGGTCATTGTGAGCTTACAAAACGCACTTTTGGCTTGACTTTTTACATCCAAAATGTCAAAGTTCCACTCCACCATAATATATTCTTCTGCTAAAACACATTTAGTAGGTCATACTACATACTATAGGATGTATATGAGACTGGACAGATGTGTATCTACAACTTGAACTGCAACTTGAATGGTTGGCAGGGATACAACTGTTTTTTCTAGTTATTATAGACAAAAAGGTTCCATCTTAATCTATGTCTCTTGGCATTGTATAATTCAAATGATCTCATCGTAATATCTACAACCGCCAGTAAAAAAAAAAAAAAACCTTAATGGCACCTGTGACACCTGTAGAGTCATTTTAGAAGCATTAATGTGGGTCAATAGCTCTAACATACAGAAACTAAAGTGTAACACCCAAAACCAAAATCCTGAGAGAATAGATACTGATATTAGGGCGTATTTCCAAAATAGAAAACAAACTGTAGGTCACGGATGATCAGGTGTTATAAATCCTGGGATTGGTTTACCATTTATAGTACAGTACATGCTGGACTTGTGTCCTGATATTTCCTTTAAAAGAAAGACTCCTCCTATGTTACCCTATCAACATGTCATGATACTGCTCAGATGGTGCCCATGTGACTCAGAGAACAGCATGGTCTAATTACACTCAATAGGTATTTGAAGATCTATTGTAAGGTTAAATTTAATTCAGTACATCCCAATTAATTTGACACTGTGGAGATTCAATAAAAAGGTAGGAATGGATATGTTCTGATATGAATACTCTCGTGTGAGTATATTTAATAGGAACAAAATGAACATTCAAACTAAAATAAGACCGAATAACTATGAGGGTTAGTCATAAATAGCCTTCTTGAGTCTTCATAAAAAAGCAGGATGATCAAATGAATTGTACGCTACAATGTTGAACATCACAACTTAATTTGTGGAATTTGTAAATTCGCAGGTCATTACATGCCTGTACAAGATGCTGAGAATTGAGAATTGAGAATTGAGAGAAGTGACAACAACAACATGGTTAAAATGTCGAGATTTTCTGCACATTCTCTGCCATATTCCTAAGAGCCTCTCAGGCGGATTTGCATTGAATTGACTTTCCTGTCACAAGTCTCGAGAGAGACAAGACAGTTAAACAGTATATCCCTTGACACCTAACTGACAACCAGTCTTGTTTGAAAGTTAATATTCATATGTGCTATTGTTTCCATTAATATTCTAGTCTGTTATTACTCAGATTTCTGTGAGACACATTTATGGACACATGAGTCTTATGGTGCATAGAGTGCTTCAGTTTTTGCTTAATGTAAAAGATACATGTTGAAATGTAATGCTGTCAAGACCCAAACAGGAATTGTAGTTCACATACTACGCCAAGAAAGAAATTACATAAATAATCGTTAAAGGTAAAGAAACAGATGGTGTTTATTACTGTTCAAGAGAAATGCCAAATACCAACACCAAACTAGTTTGGTAAGTTGAATATGTTGATTTTTAGCCTGTTGAAACTAAAGGCCATATGAAACTAAAAATAACTGTACATATCTTTTTAATTTTATATTACACTTGGGCAAGGCAGGGAGTGGATCAGCAAGCAAAAAACAAAAAACAAAAAAAACACAGAACATGAAATGTTAAACCAAAATCACATTGTTGTTTATACATACGTATCTTCTCACACATGGAACTATTGAACAATGAACATAAGCAAATTTGACACGGTTAAATTAGTTAAACTTTTTGGTTTCAAGATTTTGGCTTCACTTTTGTACCGGGGGAAAAGGTGGAACTGCGTTGTCCAACTCTTTAGTGCATTAGCTAGATGCTAATTAATTAGACACACGCTTACAGCTGTTTGTTGTGTGTAGTGGGTTTTCGAAACTTTTGTTTCTGTGCTACATCCAAAAAGTTGTGTCCAGAAAACCAAAACAATGAGAAAAATGCCACAAAGCTCCATTTAGCTAGCTAGCAGTTGGCTCAAGGAAGCTAGTCAAATGGTTCCAACATTGACTAGCAGCACTTCTAAAACTTTTCAATTAATGTTATTTTTGTTTGTGTAATCTGTAAAATTAATCTAAAGTGTATAAATGACAATTTGCTGTTTATAGGAGATAACTCCTTGTGTCTCTACTGCTCAAATGCCTTCTTGCCTTTGTTTGTGCTCATTAAACAAGTAATACATACCGTGTTAATAGCTAATCTTGAGAGAAACAGTTCATTGGGTTTTGTAACTATTAGGCCAAACAAGAACTAGCCATCATGTCCTGTTTCCAGTCTTTGAGATAAAATAAATCTAATAAAATAAGCAAACTGGATGTTTGCTGTAACTTGACAATGCAGTATTGATTTTATCATCCAACGCATCACGCTACTACTTATTTCTTTAAACTAGACCTTTTTATTTCAATGATATTTAACATATTTTTTTCCCTCCCTGAAGGACTAAGATTATGGATAAAGTTTAAAAATAACTTCAAACAAAGCTCTGTGAATTTAGTTCTACAATTTCTTGTTGCTTATTGACTCACATAATATACAGTGTATGCTGAAACTGATATGTTTGTTATAAGACAGGTTTACAATGTACATGTCACAACAAAGCTTACAATACATGATCTTGGCATTCATCTGAAGTAAACACAACGCCAGCGATATAATACGATATATGTACCTTGGGTTCTATTTTAAGAATAGAACCCAATGTTGAGTTTCTTCATGTTGGCCTACATTAAAAACTGATAATCAGTTCAGACTGAGGTTCGGATAATCCTCAGAGCTCAATAAAATCACTTCCACATTCAAGCTGAGTCATCAAGCTTAGACCTTGAGGAACGCTAACTCTATCCTCTCCCTTTCAATGCAGAACATTTGTGGTTTTGAGTACAGGTCCTGACCCAAATCTGCCACGGGCTTGTACCAGGTTAGAAATGATATTTCCCAAGGGTGGCCACATTTACTTATTCTGGTCCAAGTTTTGAAGAAAAAAAAGTGCCCTCAGTAACACTGACAGCATTGCTTGCAGACAAATGCTTAGTTTGACAACAAAAGAGTGATTAAAACTGGCATTTGACACTTGATACATCTTAAGAAATCTATCAGGCACCTTTTTCAGGTTGCATCCTCACGTTGTATTATGATGGCGTTCTTTAGGGACCCAGCAGTCCCTTTCGTGTCATGATGGTTCACAAAAGACTTTGGATTTCTGTCAGCTAGGTGTGTCATTTGTTCACAGACTGTACAAAACAACACCAACAAAATTTCTATTTACAGTTCACAGCCTGGGGCCATAACAAAAAAATGATCCATTACAAAACTCGCACTCTGAAAAACAGCAGGGAGGCTTCTATCACATCAAAAGATATCACAAGAGAACATCTATGATCAGATCACTGATCCTATACTTTCACAAAGCTTTGAAAAAGAAAACAATGATTGAGTACAAACGTTATATTTTGCTAAGCAACGCTTGCCCTGCTTATAACAGACAGCGATGCAGAATTTTTCCATTACGTAGCATTATTCACAGCAACTGAGGCTCCATTATTTTATAAATAAAGTCATATCTACTGCTAAGTCACTATAGCTTAAAAATGACTAGTTCTCACCAAAAAAAAAGCCAAATGTAGATTCAATTTTTTTGACACTGTATTTTTGTGTCTCTTTGCAACATCCAAAATATAAGTCACACTTTTTTTTGGATTTTTACTAACAAAATACATCTTTTTTTCAAGGAAGAGATTTCTTGTTCATGTATCGTTTTCTTTCTGACCTCATTAAGAACTGGAACAAGCAAAAACAAATCTGATGTTACCAACTTCAGTGACATCAAATTAAGAAGCTAACCAACTATATAGGTGATTAAGACAGAACATTTCATATGAACAGATAAAACCAGCATGACTGTATGCTGCATAGACTTGGTTATGTGGGAAGTAAATGACAGCACTTTAATCCAGAAAATGTCTGACATAATTCCTGATTAATAGATTAAATGTAATCTATGAGGATTAATATCCTCAGTTAAATAATAAACAGTGTGCAATAATGGCAGATGTAAATAGTCAGTGTAACATTTTTTTCAGCAACAAACTATTTCTGATAAATTGAATTACCTTTGAATCGAAACACATATGTAAATAAAAGAAAACTCTAAAAATATGAGTTACGTTTGTAGATTCACTTTTCTTCACATTCACGTAAAATACCTAGAAAAAAAGAACATGATCAAGGCCCAGTTCAGGTTTCCACTATTGTATTCCCTCACACGCCTCTGTAGTCAAACTGCTATAAATGGAGCGATCTGGAAGCTGGGAGCAAGACGCACCATGAACACCTATAGGTGAGTCTCAACATACCTTTATCTAGAAGCTTGATTCTTGATCTTGTATTTATTTTCAATGAATATCTTTAAATGTTCTTCTGTATAGACAATTATTATATTATCTACTAACTATGGACTAGTTTTTCATCAGTTGATTCTTAAAATTGTTTTATTTGATTTTTTTCTTGGATATCAGTAATTTCATAAGAAAATAAATAGCTGAAGTAGACGTAGGTCTTTTACTGGTGGAAGCGAGGCTGAATAATGTATTTACCTATTTCTTGCATACCGGGAACAAGTAACTATTATCTTTACAAGCTTTCCCTTGTGTACCGGGAGGTTCATCTGTTGTCTTTGGCACTTAAAAAGTGGCCATTTTTGAAAAGTACGCTTCGAAAGAAAGTGTTGAATGCATTGGTTCTCATTGTTCCCTGTTCTCTCACAGGTCCACAATGAGAACAATGAGGCTGGTCATCCTTGTGTGCCACCTCGGCCTAATTCTGAGGACTGATGCCCAGATCCCTGACGCTTGCATTACTAGTGTTACAAATAGACCTCCAGGTTTGAGGCTTTTTCTTTCATATGTTCTGTAGTCAAAATATTTTCAGTACTCTCCTTTGATTTACGACCTCATCTTTACATCTTCCAGAAAACGCAGACATAACTGTGACCTGTGGCACTGAGTATATGGACCTGAGCATCTTCATCTGTCCAGTGTACCAAGCTCTTTACAATGAGTCCCTGATGGTCCTCAATAATCAGGTCAACAAACCCAAGTGCTTTGGGACTCCTGACTGGACTGTTAACCCACCAGTTTTAAAATTCAGGTTCCCCATAAATGGCACCGCCTTCTCTGACTGCAATAATAACTTTCAGGTATTCTTGACAAAAGCTTTTGCCATTGTTTTCAAATTGTACATGTAATTAGACACGTTTTTTCCTCTACCAAATCTGATGTAAACTTATTTTACCTAAATATATGTTGGTTTTTTTGTCAACAGATAACCAGTGAGGTTGGGAGTGGAGTGTTCTCTGACTTCTCAAATGTCCAGTATGTCAACATCTCCGGTGTTGTTACTTCCATTGACCCCTCAGCAGGTATGATCACCTATCGGCCACAGATCCTCTACAAGTTCTCCTGCAAATACCCGATGCAGTATCTGCTCAACAACACTCAGCTGGGCGTGTGAGTATATGCCACTTGTCATCCAGAATAACACATGCACTTTGTGAACCATCATAATATTCATACATAATATGGATTTCTTCTTCCTATATACAGATCAGGTGTCAATATTGCCATAAGAGACAACAACGGTAGCTTCATCAGCACGCTGAGCATGGAGCTCTACAAGGTAAGACTTGTTTTTGAATTTTGAATTACTCTGTTCTTTAAATATTTTCTAATATATAATATAACATATACATAACCTGATTTACTATTTCATTTTGTATGCAACAGAATGAGCAGTATACAGAGAGGCTATCCATTCCAGAGACAGGAATCAACCTGAAGACCAAAATTTATGTTTTAGTCAAAGCTACCAATCTAACAGAGAGGTATTTAAGATTTAACAATTAACACTGAACAAGACAGATTCATGAGAAAAGACACTTAAAACCTCGTCTGTCTGTGCTCAAAGGTTCAACGTGCTGCTGGACAGATGCTACGCAACAACAAGTCCATATCCCACGCAATCTACGTATTACGATCTTTTTATAGGGTGAGATGACTAAATATGACTACAAAAACGCTTCTCTTACACTGATATTCAACACAAAGCAAGCTCTTCTTCAGCCCTTGGATTAACTGCTCATCTCTTGTTTCACCCAAGGTGTACAAGAGACGCACAGACTAAGGTGGAGCTCAACGGCGTGTCACAAAGGGCACGCTTCTCCTTTGAGGCGTTCAGATTTGTGGAGCACAAAAATCAGACGGTTTCCACTTTCTACCTGCACTGCGCCACCAGACTCTGCGAGGCGTCCACCTGCAGTTCGCTGTTGCCTGTGAGTGAAACGTGTTTTTGCTGAATTCAGGTTTCAGATGTGTATAGAGAGATAATACTGATCGTCCATTGTCTTCTTCCATCATCAACAGAAGTGTGGAGCTCGCAGAAGGAGGGAGGCTCCGTATGTGCCAGCTAATGCTACGGTCACCTCTCCTCTAATCGCTGTGGGGAGACAGAGCACTGGTACGTCATAAAAAAACATGGATAAGCCCATTTATTGTAGAATTTATGTAAAATATGACAAATGAAACTAGCCAGGGCCATCTCTGCTTGTGTTACAGTATCTTCTCTAGTAAAAGTATTTTGTCATTTTAGGAAGTTTGGTGCCTGTCTCTTTGAACATGCGCTGAAACTAAATTGTTTCCACGTGGCTTAAAGAATTGACATATAAATTGTTAATTAGTGCACTTTGAAGATGCCGTTTAATGGATTTTGTTACCCTTAGACAAAACAGGAAAGGCTTTTTCCTTCAGGCTATATGCTAAGCTAAGATAAACATATTGCTGGTTTTAGCTTCACATTAAACACAAGTGTTTGAGAGAGGCATCTCAGCATGTTTCAGCTGACTTTCTGCAAGTGCATTTCCCAAAATGGAAGTGTGTGCAGATAATTTTCTCTACATATAATTAAATACAGTCAATTCCTGATCAAACTTTTGGTTTGCTCTTTCAGCAGATGCTCAGACGTTCTCGGCTTCTCAAAGTAAGAATGCTTTTTCTTGGTGCTTGCTCATTTTGTACTTGGCATAATTAAAAAAAATATGCTCATGAAGTGAGCAGCATCTCCTGACATGTTAATCTTGTTCTTCTTCCCTGATCTGACAGCTCAGTCATCTGAGAGCGGCTACAGCAGTCCTGTGGTGGCTTTAATCATCTGCATTGTCATCATATCCATCTTCATCGTGGCCCTGACCGTTTACCTTGGGCTGAGCAATAGACGGACAAAACAAATCATGTCGTAACCTTCCCTGACCGAGACCAGAGTCCCGTTACCTGCAGTATCTACCACACTGTGAAAGTAACACCTCCTCGTCTACAAAACATGGCACTCATGTTGCAGATATTGTAAAATATCACATGAGAAACAACAGTGAGATACTTCTGTTTGGTTTTTCCCATTTCACAAACATAGGATCAGAACTTGGTGGACAGTTATTATCTAAGCATGCAGCCTTATAGTCAATACAAATCACATAGATTGTTAATGTGGAGATGGGGGTTCACAGTATGTAAAATAACTGTGTATTATAAGTAAATCTTAGCTTTGACCATGTGAAGCAGTGTCTTATTAAAGTTATCTTATGAATGGTGGCATCTTTGGTAAAAAGGTTTGAAACTGTATTTTCTAAAAATGTACAATGCTTTATTCTTTTATAAAACATTTCAATAAATGCTTTAATTGTGATCGTCTTTTATGGCTGAACAAACTGAATCTGAAAGGGGTAAATGTTGATGAATAACTAACTGACAGTCATGTTGGATACTTGGAATTTAAAAGTAAACAATGCAAATCAAAACATTTTGAGTGATGGTCTCTTACTAATTTTGATGGATTTTACTATAAATTGCTGTGTAATACTGATCAATTATAGAGGCTAACCTCTTTACACACTATACTGTATACACAAGACGTGCGTGTCAACCAGTTTGTCCAAAATACTTCAGGTAATCTGTGTGTCAGTTGCCTTTCAGTAGTTTAATGAAAGATTTCTACCACTAAAGCACAACGCAAGTGGGTATTTTTAGGCCTTGGGAGAAAAATCTTGAGGCTCACTTAAGCTTAGTAAATTCACATGGTGCATGACCTTAAAGCTACAATAGCAGTGTTTATGAACAGATACACTGCCTGGTCAAAAAAATGGTCACCACCAAAAAAAAAAAAAGGTCACACACTCTAATATTTCGTTTATCACAGCACACAATCACTGTGGCATTGTTTTGATAAGCTTCTGCAATGTCAAAAGATCTATTTCCATCCAGTGTTGCATTCATTTTTCACTAAGATTTTGTATTGATGATGGGAGAGTCTGACCACTATGCAAAGCCTTCTCCAGCACATCCCAAAGATTCTCAATGGGGTTAAGGTCTGGACTCTGTGGTGGCCACAGAGAATGATGTCTCATGCTCCCTGAAACACTCTTTCACAATTTGAGCCCGATGAATCCTGACATTGTCATCTTACAATCTACAATCTCCTTAGATGTTTTCTCTGCTTGATGCATATCAATGATTTGACTCTTCTCAAATAGACTAACATCTTTCTGTGTCTTTTAACATGGTTGTTCAAGAAATTAGAAGCTACTCATTGCATCAGTTGGGGTTAAATAACTTGTTGCCAGCAGAAAGATAATCAATCACTCCTGCAGTAATTATGCAATAGGAGGCTTGCACCTATTTGCTTAGCTAAATCCAGGTGGCGATTCTTTTTTTGGCCAGGCAGTGTACAACAATGGCATACTGAGTTGATATAGGTAAAGGATATTGACACATCCAGCAGAGAAAACCTCTGAAGCTTGTAGGCTATTTGATGTAATATGAAGATAGAGATAGGTTGTAGTACTTAAAAAGACTGAATGTATATGTAGCAACAAGGAAACTTTATTAAACACAATACAAGAAAAATGTAGATTACTAGATGTATTTCTAGATGTCTAACATTTAAAATATAAATTATTAGTTTGAATTCAAACAGCCAGATGAACAGGTTAAGATTTTGGTTTGTCTTTAAATAACACAGCAACTTCCTAGTATAGTGCCATTTAACTTGCATGTCCATTGAGAACTGGAACAAACTAAAATAATCTCTCACTGATATTGGTATTATCACATAAATAAAAATACGCAACCTTTCAAAAACCTGCAGTTTCACAGATCTTTACCGCTTTGGAAATTAACTCTAAAGCCTTGGTTTACCATTTCTTTCAAAGTTATTTACGTAGATTTTAGTTTTAATCAAATGTACAAAATACTTTGAAATAAAAAAGAACATGATCAAGGCCCAGTTCAGGTTTCACTATTGTGTTCTCTGACACACCCATGTGGGGGAAAGTGCTATAAATGAGAGGATCTGGTGGTTGAGAGAAAAACTCAATATGAAGACTTACAGGTGAGTCCCAGCGTAACTTTATTTAAATGTTTGACACTTCACCTTGTATTTATTTTTAATATACTGCATGAAAAATCTTTATAAACAATTTTTACATTGGAGAAATGTATGTTAAATTTCCTTGATGTAGGAAAATTCTTCACATAATAATTTGTCCTACTGATAATGTGTTTGTTTATTGATTGACTGTGTATGGGATGCATGTGGAAAAACTGCAAATGAACTGCCCTGTTGGGATGAATAATGTTCTGAATCTGAATCTGAAATACTATTTGTAACCATCCAAAATCTCCAAAATCAAATCTGATTAAAAAAACAACAACCAAGTTATCGTTTTTATTGTGAAAAAAGCCAGATGTGTTTATACGTAACTATTTCTTCACCAGCTATGTCTTTAAAAAATTACTCTAATTCCATTTAATCCGTTTCAGGATATCAGTAATCATATGACGTCAATAGAAATGTATCTTTTCCTGATGGTGCCCAGGCTGAAGAACATATTCACCTCCTAAGTGACGTCTTGCATAAGGGGAACAAAGTAGCATCATTCACACCTTTTCCCCTGTGTACTTAAAAAGTGGACATTTGTGAAAAGTTTTCTTTCAGTGCACTTTGAAAGAAAGTGTTGAATGCCTTGGTTCTCATTGTTCTGTGTTCTCTCACAGGTCCACATTGAGAACAATGAGGCTGGTCATCCTTGTGTGCCACCTCGGCCTAATTCTGAGGACTGATGCCCAGATCCCTGAAGCTTGCATTGTTAGTGATACAAATAGACCTCCAGGTTTGAGGCTTTTCCTTTCATATGTTGAAATCTTTTTCAGTACTCTCCTTTGATTTACATCCTCATCTTTATATCTTCCAGAAAACTCAGACATAACTGTGAACTGTGGCACCGAGTATATGGACCTGAGCATCTTCATCTGTCCAGTGTACCAAGCTCTTTACAATGAGTCCCTGATGGTCCTCAATAATCAGGTCAACAAACCCAAGTGCTTCGGGACTCCTGACTGGACTGTTGACCCACCAGTTTTAAAATACAGGTTCCCTATAAATGGCACCTTGTCCTCTGACTGCAGTAATAATGTTAAGGTATTCTTGACAATAGCTTTTGTCATTGTTTTCAAATTGTATGTAAAGTGAGAACTTTTTTCCTACCAGATGAATAAGTCATTGTTATGCTGTAGCAGTTGGGGATATTAGAATAGTACATAAACACTAATGCGTGGTCCATTTTGATGTTATTTCATTTAAATATGTCTGTTTTTTGTCAACAGATAAGCACTCAGGTTGGGAGTGGAATATTCTCTGACTTCTCAAATGTCCAGTTTGTCAACATCTCCGGCACCATTAATTCCATTGACCCCTCAGCAGGTATGATCACCTATCGGCCACAGATCCTCTACAGGTTCTCCTGCAAATACCCGATGCAGTATATGCTAAACAACACTCAGCTGGGCGTGTGAGTATATGCCACTTGTCATCCAGAATAACACATGCACTTTGTGAACCATCATAATATTCATAAATAAATGTACATACATTTGTTTTATTGATTATAGATCAGGTGTGAATCTTGCTATAAAAGACAACAATGGTAGCTTCATCAGCACGCTGAGCATGGAGCTCTACCAGGTAAGACCTGTTCTTGATTATGGAATTACTCTATTCAATATATATAGTTAACGTGATTTTCTGTTTAATTTTGTATGCAACAGGATGAGAAGTACATACAGAGGCTATTTATCCCAGAGACAGGAATCAACCTGAAGACCAAAATTTATGTTTTAGTCAAAGCTACCAATCTAACAGAGAGGTATTTAAGATTTAACACTAAACCAGAGAGATTTATTAGAAAAGACACTTAAAACCTTGTCTGTCTGTGCTCAAAGGTTCAACGTGCTGATGGACAGATGCTACGCAACAACAAGTCCATATCCCATGCAATCTACGTATTACGACCTTTTTATAGGGTGAGATGACTAAATGTGACTACAAAAACGTTTCTCTTACAACCGATATTCAACACAAAGCAAGCTCTTCTTCACCCCTTGGATGAACTGCTCATCTCTTGTTTCACCCAAGGTGTTCACGTGACGCACAGACTAAGGTGGAGCTCAACGGCGTGTCACAAAGGGCACGCTTCTCCTTTGAGGCGTTCAGATTTGTGGAGCACAAAAATCAGACGGTTTCCACTTTCTACCTGCACTGCGCCACCAGACTCTGCGAGGCGTCCACCTGCAGTTCGCTGTTGCCTGTGAGTAAACTGAACTGTTTTTGAGAAAGTTCTGTTTAATTTTTACACTCATGTTTACATTACCATTTATTTGTCTTTATACCCCATCAGTTCCTTTGATGTGTGTGCTTACTTGGCCAAATAAAGCTGAATTTGATTCTTATAGGAAGTTTTAAATGGTACATAATCAGGTAATGGTAAGTTCTATTGTCTTTATCCATTTTCAACAGGACTGTGGAAACAAACAAAACAGGAGAAGGAGGGAGGCCCAGTATGTGCCGTCCAACACTACAGTTTCCTCTCCCGCCATTACTGTGGGCAGCCAGAGCACTGGTGGGTCATAGAGACAAATACACCTAAAAAACATTTCCCATTATCTCGTCATAAATGTGTTTGCTTAAACTTTAAGTGTTTTATGACACAGTTACTAGAAATCAAACTTAAAACAAGCAAGGACCATCTCTACTTGTGTTATCTTCTCTAATTTTAGGAAAGACACGAGTCACAAAGTTTTGCCAGCAGCTGGTTAGCATAGATTAGCATAAATCCTAATGTATTACACGTTTTTTGCAGCTTAAACAAAAGTGTTATTTTTGCTAGCTTAAACATTTAAACAACATTTAACAACATTCACATAGCGAAGACTTACTTGTGATTCTTAAACTCGTGGGTACAGCAAAGGTAAACCATACATAAAAACTAAAAACATCCTGTGTCTAACAAGGTTAGCACGGTTGCTAAAGCCACCATGTCTGGAGCCAGGGGTCTCATGTAGCTATTTTTACCAACAGTGGCAGGGCTGAACTAATTGTGATTGCCCACAAAACCAAATCAAGCAGTGAAGTTTCTCAGTATTTACTTTCAGTTGGGTAAAAGTCTTGCTCTCTGTTTCAGTTAGTATAATTCTCAGTTTATTTGTTTAACCAGTACAGTACGTTAGCAACGTAACCATGGAAGGAGTCCTCTGGTTGATTGGTAAGCAGACCAATCAAAAAGCCAAAACAGGGTCTGTTTAATGGCTATTTGTCACCCTTTGATAAAACCAGACTGTCTATTTCACTCTGTTTTTAAGGCTTTATGCTAAGCTAAGTGCATGCTGGTTTTAGATTAACATTTAACAGACAGATTTTTGAGGGAGTTGAGGTATAATGTGTTTAAGCTAAATGTAAGTGAGAACTTTAAGCGCATTTTTGTTTTTGATCAAATATTTGCTTGACTTTTTCAGGAGATTCACAAACGTATTCACCTCCTCAAGGTAAGAAACAGCATTATTACACATTATGTGTATACTGGGAAGATGGAGTACTATTGCATCTTTAGGGAAAATACACAAAACCAAAAGCATGATTAATCACCATCTTTACTTTTGTTACAGTTTCCTCTCAACATTTTCTTGGCACTTTGTGAAATAATGCTCATGCTCATTCATTTTTTTGCACTGAGTTTGACATCTGTCTGTTAATTGTTAATTAGTGCAATTTTGATATGCTGGTCGAAGACTTCTTGACCAATTCAGGCTTTATTCTGTGCTAATCTAAGAGTATACTGGTTTTAGGATTTGAGAGAGATTAGCAGTTGAATCAACAAGAAAGTGAATAAGTATATTTACCAAAAGTGAAATGCACATCATTTTCTCTATATGTAACTGAAATCTGTCAGTTCAAACATTTGGGTTACTTTTCCAGGAAAATATGAGAATTACTTGGCTTCTCAAGGTAAGACTCTGAATTATTACATATAATGCGTTTCTGCCACTGTGTGTGAGTCTGTCTGTTTAAAGGGAGAAATGGTCCTTGATGTACTCAGTAGTATACATCAACTACAGTAGTAGCAGTATAGTACTGTCTGATATCTTAATGCTTTCCTTCTTCTCTGCTCCAACAGGAGTGTCACCAGAGAGCAGCTTCAGAAACCCTGTGGTGGCTTTAATCATCTGCATTGCCATTATTTTCATCTAAACGCCAATGGTGATCCGACCCTAGGTTCTGGGATTCCCCAGGCATACGTGGTTGAAAGGGGTTTAGGGCTGTCTTTTCCAAATATGCCAAAATATAATCATCTTTGTCAGTTTTCTTTGTTGGTTGCTTGGATTGTCTGTCCTGACCGTCCCAGCTCACCATTTACCTTTAGGTTGTAGAAATCATCAACCAATCATGTTGTAACAGGGTTCCTTTAGCTGCAATATCTTTCACGTAGTCATGTAACATGGTCTTAAATCACATAGCGTGTTAATGTCAAAATGGAGGGCCAAGAATATGCAATAACTGTGTAATCAAATGCTAGGTTTATTCATGTGTGTCAGAGTCACACTGAATTTTAGAAATGTTGGGATCTTTGGTAATAAGTTAGAAATGGTGTACTGTTTTATTAGTATTATTATTTTTAAATCTGATAAATGCTTTCATTTTGACTGCCTCTTAGTGGTGGACATTAATCAGGTTGGATCCATGCAAATTAAACAAAATTTAGAGATCACTTGTTTGTATTGTCTTGCTAGCTTAAAGGGTTATACAATGAATCACATTGCAATAAAGACTTACTATAGAGGCTGATATCTTTACATACTATACTACAATATGAGTTTGTCCGAAATGCTTCTGATTTGTTTCTGTGTTATTTACTTTTCGGTATTTTAAACAAATTTAACACAAATGACAATGGTTGCAGTCTCATTTTTACTTTCCGTTTTGTTGATGCACACAACAGTGCATGTCCTAAAGGCCGCAATTTTAGATTTTATGGCTGAGGCCTGAAGTTTGAAGCCTGGAGATGACTTGTTTACATTAAGGGCAATATCCCACAGTAATCCCCGACAAATTTTCATGTTTTACTTAAACCATGTAAAACAATTAGGTATGTGGTGGTTGTTAAAAGACAGACTTAGCACTTTCCCTTTTTCAGATTTTACTCAACTTACTGGCTTTGACTTATTTTTAATTTATTCACTTCCAACATTTACCCGTCTTTAACTGTTGGAGGTACTACTGTAATAGTATGAAGTATTACTTTAAATCCAGGCATTAGAGTTTCAACGTGCTGTTACACGACATCCAGTCCATCATATCGTCTTAACTACTGTACACCTATTCTGACCTTTTGTCTGGTGACTTGAGTAAACATAACCACACCAGACAACCCTTCTCAGTTACACTGACACTCCATCCGAGGCCCTTTTTGTCCTTCTTTGAACTGTTTGTCTCTTGTATCGCCTGAGGTGCACATTTGACGCACAGACTAAGGCGACAAAAGGCACACTTCTCCTTTGAGGGCTTCAGATTCATGGAGCACAAAAACAGTTCCACTTTCTGCCCACACTCCAGACGCCAGATGCCACCAGATTCACTGCCAGTGAGTTCAAAGCCAGTGTTCTTGCTTTGAACAGAATATGGATCAGGAAGGCCCCGATAGGCGCGCCAGACAAGTCATCTCGCTCGTCATTGTCATAGAAAAACCTGGCACAGGCGTTGCTTTCTGATCCCATCTTAAAAATAGGAGTAAGCAAAGGAGATCCTCTTCCTTTTTTTCCAAGTTTGGCTTTTTGTTTTCTACTTTTATTTCTTGATTGGTTACATCCGAAGAATGAAACCCTGCGCTCTGGACCCGTTACCAACAACCCTGGTCAAAGATCACCTCTCTGCTATCTGCCCTCTCATAACTACAGTAATAAACCTCTCCCTTCAGTCCGGAATTGTCCCTGCTGCCCTCAAATCCGCCATCATTAAACCAATTCTCAAAAAACCAACACTTGCCCCAGAAGACTTTGCCCACTACCGACCAATCTCAAATCTCTCATTCCTTTCTAAAGTTCTTGAAAAAGTAGTTGCTGCTAATCTCCTGGATCATCTTAAAAACAACAACATCTTTGAAAAATTCCAGTCTGGTTTCCGATGTGCTCACAGTACTGAAACAGCCCTGGTAAGAGTCACAAATGACCTTCTGATGGCAGCAGACTCCGGTTCACCATCGCTCCTTGTCCTGCTCGACCTGTCTGCGGCCTTTGACACCGTTGACCATTCTATACTCCTCCACCGGTTACACCACTCCATTGGACTCAATAACACTGCCCTAAACTGGTTTCACTCCTACCTCTCTGACAGGACTGAATACATTTCATTCGGCAACGCACAATCAAAGACACACACGGTTACCTGTGGGGTCCCTCAGGGGTCAGTCTTGGGCCCCATCCTCTTCAACGTATACATGCTCCCACTCGGACAAGTTATCACTCGTCATGGGATTTCCTTCCACTGCTATGCTGATGACACACAACTCTACATCAAATTTGGCACACTCCCCTCTCCAACCTCTCCACCAACGTCATCACCCCCATCTGCCCTGTCGTCTCTTTCAGCCTGTCTGGAGGAGATAAAGGCGTGGATGAATCTCAATTTTCTACATCTCAACAGTTCAAAAACAGAGGCTATTATTGTGGGCACTCCTAACCAGATCCAGTCAGCTTCCATATCCAGCATCACCCTCTCCGGTCATGACATCCCTCTCTCCTCATCAGTAACAAATCTTGGCGTAAGATTCGATCCCCATCTCACTTTTGAAAGACATATCAAACATCTCTGCAAGATCTCCTTCCACCACCTCAGAAACATTGCTAAACTCCGCCCAAATCTCTCCCTCCAAGACTCTGAAAAACTAGTCCACGCCTTTGTCTCCTCCAGACTTGACTATTGTAATGCACTCCTCATCGGGACCCACTCCAAACACCTTCAGCAGCTACAACTGGTCCAGAACTGTGCTGCCAGGATCCTCATGAGAGTACGGAAAACAGAACACATCTCACCCATCCTTCACGCTCTACACTGGCTTCCCATTTCTGCAAGAGTCCAGTACAAGATCTCCCTCCTCACTCACCAATGCATCCATGGCAACGCACCCATCTACCTCAAAGAACTGCTCAGCTCACAAACCCCGACTCGATCCCTTCGCTCCACTAACTCAAAGCATCTTTTTTGCCCCAGGACCAAGCTCAGCACTATGGGCGACAGGGCCTTCTGTGCCGCTGCACCCCGCCTTTGGAACGCCCTCCCCGACCATCTGAGGGCACCACAGACCCTTGATAGTTTTAAAAAAGGACTTAAAACCTACCCTTTTTCTAAATCTTATCATTTTTAACCCTTTAATTATGGTACTGCTTTTGCTGTTTTGCTTTTCGGTTCTATGTATTGTAGCACTTTGAGATTTGCCTAAAATGTAAAGTGCTTTATAAATTAAATATATTATTATTATTATATTTTGCAGTATGGTCTATTCATCAAAGGAGCTTTGGTTCATTACGGAAAAACTTCCTGAGTTGAGGGGAAAGTCCCATCAACACAGTATCTCCAACTGCAACAATCACCACGATGGCTGGTCGTGGTGATTGTTGCAGTTGGAGATATTGAGACAGATGCTCGCCACAACCCAGATCAACAACCCTTTTTGTGAAGCCAGAAAATGTGACCAATATCTGGCAGACGTGGATATTATCTTCTTATCGTCTCTGTGCAGAGCTGAAGAAGCTCAGAAGTACGTTAGGCCAAAAACATATCCCGCCACATGCCCCAGAGTGGCACTCACAATCAAATTGTCTTGCCACAGATATTCGTCTTAAATAAATATGTATATACTGACAATACACAGTAGCACAGATATTTCATGGTCCTGTTATTCTGTTAGTCTGTGCAATCATGTTATATATGTGGGATACAGAATAATAGGAGCAGTAATTGTTTATCTAATTGTTCTTAGATGTATATCTGTAAGGATCCGCTTATCCACTGTGTGAGTCTTATATCTTATCTGAAATCAAAACATAAACCTCAACATTACATTACAACATTACAATTTTTTGGCAGATCCACCAGCTGACTCCGTGTTTCATGGAATAAATGCTCATCATTGTGTATCCGTGCATGTGTGGGCTGCATGGGCTGACACAATGAGGTAGGAGGTGTAGTACAAAATACTGTTCTTGTCTTGCTGAGTACACGCTTGCACAAAACTGTTGGTGCCTTTCTGGTCAAGCAAGAAAAACCCTCAAAGTCACTAAAATAACTTGAAACTAACAAAAGTAGTAATAAGTAAAAATATACTGAAAATTAACATATCCGACATCACTTTTGAATTGTTGTTTAACAGAATAATTAAAAAGAAAAAACTAATGAAACTGTCTTGGACAAAAAACATGGTACCCTTAAACTTAATATTTTTGAGTCAATCAAGCTACAACTCTCAATGAGATCTTGTGAGCAAACTGCTCCAGGTGAATCATATTTAAAGCGCGCTTTCTCCACATTGCTTGTTTCAGTCCTCCTGTTCAATAGGCCACGTCAGAATAGTCCAGTGTTTTGTTCTTTGGTCTTCATAAGTTCATAAGGTGTTTTTAGCCGTTTGTCTTGGGTCATTATCCTGTTGGAGCACCCATGACATGTGACTAAGAGCCTTCTTTTCCAGTTAGCCTCGCTGATTTTTTTTTTCTTAAGGCTACACAGCTATTCAGTCCCAATCCCTTGAGTTCCCTCCATATTGTACATGTGGAAATGCTCTTACTTTCACTATTAAACATAGCCCTGAGTTCAACTGTTTTGATTTCACCAAACGTTTAGTGATCGCAAATCAATCAGAATGTTTTTCGACCACATTTCTTCCTGGAAGACGCTGGTTCCCCACTATCCTTACAGTTTTTAATAATGTGTTGGACAGTTCTTAACCCAATCTTAGAAGTTTCTACAATCTTAGATGTTTTCTCTGCTTGATGCATGCCAACGATTTGACCCTTCTCAAACAGACTTAACATCTTTTCCATGACCACAGGATGTGTCTATCGATATGGTTTAAGAAATGAGAAGCTACTCACTGCATCAATTGGGGTTAAATAACTTGTTGCCAGCTGAAAGATAATCGCCCATGAAGTAATTATCCAATAGGAGGCTCGTACCTGTTAGCTTAGTTAAAGCCAGGTGAGACAACTCACTCCTTAATGTTCCGTGGTCCATGTTCAGAGTGGTACACACCATGACACCAACCAGCATGGTGACTCCTTTCACTCTTCATACACACTGACTGGCTGATTACAAATTGAAGACACCTGTGATGCTAATTAAAGGACACACCTTAGTTTATCATGTGCTGTGGATTATTTTCAACTGTTTCTAGGCCAGTTTCTTTTTCTTTTCTTTTTTTAATTATTCTGTTTAAACAAAACTTCAAAAGTAATGTCTGATTTTCATGAGTTAATTTTCAGAATTTTTTATTTATTTTTACTTCAGTCAGTTTCAAGTTATTTCAGTGACCATCGAGGGTTATTCTTTCTTTAACGGAAGGATGCCAACAATTTTGTCCACGTGTGTACTTAACACTGACGTTTTTGTTAATGTTTTAAGGGACTGTACAGAAATTACTGACATGGCGATGGCAGCAGTTCTCTACTTTGTGGTTTACCTTTTTAACTTAGCAAAAGCCCCATGTACCTTTCTAGCATTTTTAGTCCCCCTTTCCGGAACTTGGAAAAAAGTGGTTTAATAATTCATCTGTCAAAAAAAAAAAGCTGCATGTTAATCTGCAATTTATCATACTTTGCCACAAAGTAAACAATAAAACAAATCAGCATTTCCAACATTTAATGTCTTTAATCCCACTTGTGGTTAATATAATTAAGTGCAACAGTGTACATCACATGTAAGATTTGGTGTCATAATTAGATTTATACAATACTGTCAAAATAAGAGTTAGTCTGAAAAGGAGACTTCAGAAGATTCAGTTGCTATAACGACAGCTTATAGTGATGTAACATAGATATAGTGTAGTGTATTACATATCCTGTGAGTTTATTAAAGGTCCAGTGCAATGAAAAAATACACAGCGTCCTGGTATTGTTTGGCAAAGGTTAGGTCTGCATGACGTTACTTAAGGGAGGTCTACACCCAACAAGGCCTAGATATGATGGAATTACATATTTTTGTTCACAGTGCCACCTTTTTACTGAGGCATCAGTTTCATGTTTTCCTGACTGCATTTGATTCAATGCACTGAATCTTTAATACAATAATTTACTATGCTTTACTTACAGAAGGCATATGTGTATTGTCTCGTGGCAGTTTATACTCATTTGAAAGCAGTTTTTGCAGAGTTCAGCATCCTCAGCGGGAGTACGTCCTCCACCCATTCATTTGGGGAGGCTAGCATGCGTTCCCACAGCGCCACCTCATCAGGACCCGAGTCCATCCAGTCAACCAACGCTCCGTAACTCCTGCCTGCAGAGACAGGGCCAAACACAAGTGCTGAAAACGTCTCCATTCACCGATAACCTGTTTCTTTTTTATTAATAGTTGGCCATTCATAAGTTGTTTTTCTGATTGTGCGATGACCCAGTTTTAAATAACAGCCCAATCCCAATCCTGAATTAATGGTCGTCACATCACAGCAGCTGCACCACATTTTTTCTGTATAAAACCATGTGTTGCTCAGGTTGAGATTGTTTGTGTATTTTGACATCTTATATGAGTTCTGCCACCGGTACCTGTCCCAGCTCCGAGCCTCAGGCCTCCCAGAAGGCTGCTCGCGAGCCTGTCTCGGTCCCAGACAGTGAGCTCCACGCAGGCCTCTGTTAGATCAGCCTCTCGGATGCCATCGTACACCATCGTGTGGTTGAACACAGGATCCACCGTCCTCCGCAGCACTCGAGTCTTCTGGCGACTTTTCCTGCTCGTGTCCGGCAGCACAAAGCTTGACGGGGAAAGGGAAACGTGTTCATTGACACAGCAGAAAACGTACTGTAAATGTACCATTTATTTACTTTACTGGGATCTGTACATACCACTTAACATATGGGTCGATGGTGGCTCTGATGAGAGGGAGGTTCTTGCAATCTTTCACCCAAATATGGATCTCTCCGGTGTTGGGACCATCTTTAGCTATGCCTTTAAAGAAATGACACACAACATGTTGACAAAACTGAGATTATGCAGCAAAATAATCTCAAAACCTCAATCTGGCCTTCTGATATCTAATTAACTGTATAAAACAAAACAGAAATGTGTTTATTACTGAATTTGGGATATGATTTTATACCCCGGTTGCAGTAAACACTGTGTATTGATCTGATAATTTGGGTTGAACATACTGATTAACGCTTACTTTTAATGAAGACATGGAGTTGGAAAACTAAATCAAGAGGAATTGACATTTTTTTTTAACCTGGACCTTATTTCTGGCATAAAATACGATCGTTTACTCACCCATATAACTTCAATGGAGGAAGGATCCAGTGTAGCGCCGCATATATCCATATAGTGGGAGTGACTGGGGCACCGAAACGCAGCCTCTAAACGCATCTAACGCATTGTCTACCGCGAAACTCATTCTTTTTACTAATATTATGTTGGGGTACACTAGTGATATTCGCCGTTGAGTCCAGAGTCACCTGTTATCTATTCGCGGACATGCAGCGGTTTGTTGTTCTCCTTTCAACGAGCTCCTCATCTGTATCATCTGTATACTCTGGCTCAAAATGGTAAGGACGTCCAGCTTAAACAAAGTTGTCATCCGCAACCTCAGAATCGGAAAAATATTCAGCCACTTTGCAAAAAACTAGCAGAAGCAAATTACAGATAAACAAGCCGACCGTCGCGTGGTGACATCATCCAGGTCAGAAGTTAGTAGGTACATCTACAGACCCCGGGTGATGATAAAAGGTAGCCCTGGACTGGGAATAGCACTAGCGTATCACAACAAAATACTGGTGAAATGAAAGAGTTGTGCAGCAGATAATGCGTTATTTAGAGGCTACGTTTCGGTGCTCCAGTCACTCCCACTATGTGGATATACGCGTTGCTCTGCTGGATCTAAATCTTCTGAACGACTCCAAATGACACTTAAGTTAAATGGGTGAGTAAACAATAACATATTTTATGCCAGAAACAAGGTCCGGGTTGTAAAAAACAGTAGTTCCCCTTTAAATAAAGCTAAACTTCGGTTAAAGGTAGCGTTATGAGGCTAGCTTAGTAGCATTAGCCAAGTTCTTCAATAGCATGCTTATGATTTTGTGTAATCACATATTTAAGCAAAGTAAATTTGTTTGTTATTTATATTTTAGTACAAATAATAATTTTAGATACAGTATGTACACCTAGTGAAACAGTGCCACAGTTTCTGATTCAGGATCAAATTTGTTTTTCCAACAAAGGTAGCTGAATCCATTTTATTTCATTATTTTCCTGAACATCACTACTTCTTCTGTTCCTGATTCCCCACACCTTAGTCGGTGTTCACACAACCAGTGACAACGTTTAAGTATGGCCTGCCAGATTGTCGCAGAGTTTCCTTTGGAGGCTTGAAGTGAACTGATAAAATAAACACGCAATGGGTTGATGCTTTACAGTGCCATTGGAGCGTAGAGGAAGGTTAAAGCCGGTTTTGAGTTTGAAGAGTCGGGCGTCGCTTTGTTGTTTCAGATCACTGACTTCTATTTAAAATGACTTAAGCCCCATTTGCACTAGATTAGTTTTACCTAGGGACGTCATGTGATTCAGAAATGAATGAGACGTCTGTGTTTTAAGTGGCGCATTTACACAGCATAAGCAAGCTCTGTTTTACTCTAATTTACTGTAAGTGGTTATGATGTCTCTGCTACTTTCCGCTTCACTCCACTACATCTCAGAGGACATTTTATACTTTTTGACAGCTTTAGTTACTTCACAAACGCAGCCTGGTAATAAAACACGTATTTTTAAAAATAATACACGATGAGATGAGACTATAGATCCTGGGGTTAGAAATTACGAACAACCTGGCGGTACTTAAATCAGCTTCAGCTTTACTGATGAACACATTAATGCTTGACTTAATAATTATGGGTGAATGGAAGGCGACATCTCGACTTCGCAACCTAACATCTTTCCAAACTTTTATTAACAGCAAGTGTTGAAAAACTAAAAACACAACCCCAAATCACACAGATTCTGATTCGCACTGGATTAGTATTATCACAGGACCTCTGTGAAAAATAGGGTAGGTAATTTGCGATGTAATGGCCGATTAGCACACGATTAAGATCATAGACGACCTCCACTATTATTATAAATTACCAGAGGTCCCTGAGTAAAACTAGCCTTGTGCAAATAGGGCCTTAAAGCCTGTTGCTTGGTGCATGCTGAATTTCTCTAAATTGAAAATCTGTGTCAAAATTCAAGACCTTTTAAATAAAAAAAACCCCGTAGTGTGCAGACCTTCACTGTGGGTGATCTGCGGCAGGAAACGTATGGCTATTCTCATCTCTCCTCGTCCATTAGATAGATCCAGAGTGGGTGTTGTCTGAAACAGAGGTGACTTTACTTAAAAAATGCACTGAAAAAAAAAGTCCTAATATGATATAAGCAGCTCAAATAGGCTCTGTGACATGAATGAGGAGGATGGCCACATTACTAAACAGATTTGATGAGAAAACGACGGCTGCAGATAAAGCAGCCTTTGTGTGCATGTGTGTTCCTCTTACCCTGGCTTTCAGGGCTAAGCAATTCATTTGGGTGTGGTCGAAGTCCCACTTGGAGAGATCCACGTCCACCTCGCCCAGGAAACTGTTTCTGCCAAAGGTGTCGTGATGCCAAACGGATAGAATGAGCGTCTGAGTTCGAAGGTACTCCATGCGAACACGATACTGTGAGAAGAGATAAGAGTGAGCTGCTTTTGTTTGTTGTCAGGAAAGCGTTACCAGTGTGGGAAAGTGTTGGAGAGCTTGTGATCTCACTCTGAGGATCTCGTTGAAAGTTGGATTTAGCGTCTTCTTCTTTACAGATGTTTTCCTCTTTCCAAGGTTAGCTTTGTCAGGAACCAGGTAGCTTTTCACATACCTTGATGAGATAATAATAAGATATATTTTACATTAAGTCCACATAGAAGTATATAGTATTATCTTAGTTTGGGATCACCATCTTCTGGGCAGGTGCCTCCACAGTTTGAGTTTTGTTGGTGGTTAAATACAATACTGTTTTGCAGATATTAAAACAACAGGCTGAGCACTCACGGGTCTGAGCGGCCCCTCTTCGGGTCAACCGCAGCCAGGTCCTGGCACACGGCCACAAAGATGTGAAACTCCCTGAGTTTCTGAATGTAGTTGATGGAGAACTGGATATGACCCTGAACCTCCACGTTCCCAAATTCCCCGCTGTACATGGTCATCACACTTCCACTCAGCTGGAGGCACATACAAACAAATGGGCAAAGGTTTTATATTATAAATGATAACATAATATGAATGTTTAACTGAACTGTCAGCAGTCAAGTTGGTTTGTGGGTAGTGTAGGCAGCTGCATGGATTTTGATCCAAACTGTCCTTCGTGGTTCAGACCATAGACTGTATATAAATATGGACAATGCGGCGCCATCTTGAAACTTTAGAGACAAAGTCTATGGTCCACGTTATCGATGACCCAACCGCACTCTCACGGTCCCACAGGAACACTTTATGAAGTCGTTGGCATGGCAACTGGTAGTCATCATTATGTCACATCCTGTTTCTATAGCGTCAAATAACTGACTGACATTTGAACATACATCGGTATTAAATTAATTACCTAAAATGACAGAAGTCATCCTTGAAAAAATTGTATTTGAGGTGTACTTTAACGCTTTAGTTTGGCGTCCCATCCACTAACATGGAGGGGGGTGGAGCTAATGCTAACCTACACTGCAGCCAGCCACCAGGGGGAGCTCTACTTGCTATGGCTTCACTTTTGAGATGCAGTTCCGCCTCCATCTCTATACTGTCTACGGTTCAGTTATGCCAATACAGCAGGGTACTCTTTTAATGGGTGTAACAGATCATCTGGTTCATAACCCTAGTCCTGGTCAGTCCCGTTGAAAAGCTTCAAAAAGTTGTTGTGCACTACACGTGAAAAAACTTGAGGTGGTCAACCAGATGTACATTTGTCAAATCAATTAGTTAGCATCCAAATGTAAAGTTTTTTTCTTTTTCTAAACTAAAAAACACAAATCACATAAAACATTATAGTAACTTAAGGTATCTGATAACGTTTCTGGCTCGTTGCTGCTCCGCAAGGCCAGAGAGGTGGTACACATTTGGAGGTATCGTTTATTAAAAGTTCTTTCTAAATTCTTCTGTGTGAACGCTGACTTGGCTAAGCTTCCCCTTTCTGCAGATGTGCAGCAGCTATGCAGAGTTTTTTCTGTAACCTTCTGATCACGTAGCTAATCGCTACTGTGGACGTTTTATTGACCGATAGCTAAACTGAGCCGGGCATGAGATGAGTTCTGCAGGTTGAAACACTTTGCCGTGTTTACATTCCATATATAATCTGAATAACAGAAAAAACTCATGAAACCAATCAGAACAAATCTATGACTTTAAAATGGGTGGATTAAACTTTTGAGTCTGAAAATATTCTGTCATACTATTATAAAATATAACCATGCAAACACTTGATCTGCTTGTTTCTTTGAGGTTGGTATAAATATATTCCTTTTGGGCATGTTTGCCACTCTTGTGGTAGAAGTCATTGAGTTTCCAGGAGGGACAGAAACATGGTGGCAGCACCACTGATCCGTCTTTCATTTTATTCTTTTGAATTAATTGAGTTTTGTGAATGAAGCTGAGGAAAAAAAATTCTTCTTTTTGTTGGGCAACGATGCTCACGAAAAAATGTATTTACCAGAGAGAAACAATCAGATCCAGTGTTACCATGGTTATTAAGAGCTATTTTCCGAATCAAAAGATTTTCAAAGGTTTACACCACCCCCTCTGAATCTCATTGATAATTCCTTCTGATTTGTCCTCCATTCTTTCACAACAAACGTTCTGTCTTTATCAAATCCCTGCTGTGAGAAAGGTTAATCTCTAGTTAAAACACAAAGCTAACATGCAGGTTAAGAGAGCTGCTTGTGAATGGGAGTCATGCTCAAGCATAAGCGTTGCATACTGTTGGGTGTGAACATACAGACGACACAGACGCCATGCCAGAAGAGTTGGTTAGGTTAGACACTGAGCTGCCCATCGCTCGCCTTCCTCGGGGGTACGCGTCCACGCGGTCCTCCCAGGTGGAGTCGGTGTCTCTGTCAGTGTCCTGAAATACAGACAGCAGGCGCAGAAGGCGCAGTGACAGAGGGATGCAGAGCAAGCTTTGTCCAGCTGGACTAAAAGATGCGGGAGTAGGTTTACCTCCTTCTGTAAGAACGAAGGAACTGATTTGCTCATCTTCTTCAGGTGGTCTGGGTCCGAGAATAAGGATGAGGATGGCGACGAGATGGAGGAAACTAAACAAGCAAAGGATATAAATCTTTACTAATTACCGGTATGCTTGAACACATATCAATTATGAAAAAGTTTTTACCATCACTAATGCGTCTGAGTTCAACCGTTGGGTCTTGTCTCCGTTCCTGTCCTGTGTGAAACAATCCAAATGGACGAGTCAAAATGTGTTATCTCTACAAAGGGAACATTTACGCTTGGGGACACGCTCACGAGGTAAGGATGCCGTGATGTCCTCCATGCTTTTAGCCAGGTTTTTAGGCCGCGCTTCTGCTCGCCGGAGTGCTTTCCTCACAGGGTTTTGGTCGTCATCATCATTTTCACCTGCAAATTGGAGAAGAAAACAAAAACGTTGCAATAACCGGAGTCTGTTTGTGAGTTTTGGGACATATTTTTCACAGAAATCAGTGAAACTGAACAGAAATCATAGTACGGTAAGAATGTAAGGCAGAAATGACTAAAATAAGGCAAGTAAACAGACCTTGAGTGTCTCTTTATACTTATTAACAGGTTTGCAAATATTTTTAATGATTGATATCTGAGCAGATAATTTTAGTAAATATGTCAATAAAATATCAGACGCATGTAAAATTGGCCATTAAATGTTTAGTATAGTTAACTATATTGCAATGCCTACAAAATCTCTTCTTTGAGAATCTGGAAGCAGCAATTATTGGACATTTTTGCTGCAGCTCTACTTATACGCAATATACGCAAATAAAAAAACATATTTGTGGTTAGTTGTGTAAATTAAGTTATTAAAATGAATGCAATTATGCAGCCAGTATGAAGTGAAAGATAAATTCTTGCACATCTATAGCGTATATTGTCTGATTACAGTTTATGATGACGTTTCACTAGCCTGTCGACATTTTGTGACATAAAATATCCTAATAACCAAACTTTAAAACCATACTATATACAGCTGACACAAAACTGCTCCAGCCACACAATAAAGTTATTGTAGAGCCATGTGTTGTCCAGCCCACAAGCTAAACATGGGCAGCTGACTGCAGTTACACGCGCTGTTTACAGAGATTTGCCTCTGCCAACAGAGATAAACCGACACGGACATGAAGTCAAGGAAACTGCTGGATGGGGACAATGAAGTGCCCCAGAGTCTGTGAACAGCAGGAGACGTTAATACTTCATAACTGTGAGAGAAGTACGTGTGTGTGAAATGTTAGAAAACATAGAAGATCTACATGCATTGGTTCTTGACTTTTTTGCTTTTCGTTGAGTTTAATCAAACATAATGACCTGAGAATGATCTTTGCAAAAAGTTTCTCTACTGAAATACTCCATATTTCAGTTTCTGTTTTTTTTGTTTTTTTAAATAATGCAGTCGCGTAGTGGTTATCACTGATGCCTCAAAGCAAGAAGGTTCTGGGTTTGAATCCATGGAGTTTGCATGTTCTCCCTGTGTCTGCATCTCTCCAGGTACTCCAGCTTCCTCCCACCGTCCAAAGACGTGCTCTTTAGGTTCACTGGTGATTTTAAATTGGCTATAGGTGTGAGTGTGAATGGTTGTCTGTCTCTCTGTGTTGGCCCTGCGATAGACTGGTGACCTGTCCATGGTGTATGTCGCTTATCGGCTGATGACAGCTTGGGTTGGGGTCCAGATTCATTCTTTTTTTTATCTTTAGTGGTCGCTATTTTGCATGGAGCAGCTTTTTGTTTTAGCCTGAAGTAGTCATAAAAAGATTTTTCCATTTTGTAGGTTTCTGTTGCTACATTTTTATATCGTAACCTGAAAAATTATTATATTATTATGTTTAATTTAAATATTAGCTGCTTGTACTAAACTGCCCTTTAAAGTCCTTCAGTTGTAAAAACATGTTTCTATTATATAGTAAAACTAAGAGTTGGTGCTCACGGTTTGAACTGTTCCTCGTGCTAGACCAGGTTTCTGACGTGCTGCTCACAGAGGACTCCTGGCCGGTGTCTGAACTGCTGTAGTTGGCCCACAGGGGGCGCTGACTTGTCTTGCTGCTCCTCCTGCCGTGGCGGTCGTCGGAGCTCACTGGCGTGCTGGCCCTCACTGGTCCGCTCACGTCAAGTTCATACCCAGACTTGCCCTCCGACTCCTCGTTCTTCAGAGCCGGGGCGAGCGAGGTGTGGACGCTGGTCTTGTCTGTCATCCCCAGGTAATGGCGGTAGTCTCTGGGAACAAATGCTCGAGCACGAGGAGCCATGGTCTCAGTGTCCTCTGATGATCTTCTGGACATGGAGCCTTTGTCAATGCTGTGCCTTTGCTTCCTGCTCTGAGAGTGGACAGGGCTTACATCCATTTTGAGCTGGATTGGATCTTTTTCGTCAGGAGCACTCAGAGCGAACATGCTAGTGGCGCGACGCAAAGAACCCCCGCGACTGCTCGAAGTGCTAAAGCTGTCTCTTCTGTTCTTAGGAGAACGGACCTCCTTTCCTGAGCTTTGTGGTTTTGTGGATTTCTCCTCTCGACTGGCGTCTTTGGAGCTCCTTCTGGACATCCTCTGCTGCCCCGACTCTACCGTCAGATAATTGGACAGGCTGTTTTTGCTGTCGCTCCCTGCTCTTGACCCAGATCCCGTCTGTCTGTCGTGTGGCGACTTTGATCGATTCTGAGGAGGCGGAGATGATTTAACGACAGCAGGCCTTGTTTTCTCGACGGCTGCAGATAAGCGGTAAATCTCCGGCTCACTGACTTTTAGCTCCTGAGATGAAGGTGGCTCTTTCCTTTTGGGAGGTTTGGGTTTGTCAAGAGAACACGACCCCTTGTAGTCGGACGTTGCCTCGTCCCAGAACTCCCTCAGCGTGTTGAACTGGGTCCGACTCGCGCCAAGGCTCGGATGCATCTTGTCTAGTCTCTGATTCAATGGGAGGACAGTAAAGTTTGAATGGTTTTTATCTTCCCCGTCACTGCCGGATTCATTTCCTATTGAACTCAGGTCGTACTCTGACTTTGTAAATCTTTTATTCAGTTTTGCCTGATTGGCTCCACGGCCGACTTTACCATCTCCAAGAGCTTTTGGCTTGCCGGTGTAAAATATAGGTTTGTTCCTCTCCTGCTCCCAGAAAGATTTGAGCTGCTTTATCTTCTCCGCTGTACTTTCCTGATGCGGTAACCCTGGCCTGTTTAAGCGAGGGCTGTTAATCCTGTCTTTACTGGCTGTGTCGTCTTTTCTTTTATGAGAATACGCGCCTTTGTCCTCGCTGTTCCTCCTTTTTGCATCTGCACTTGAGGTTCTGGAAATTGCTACTTTAGGGGTGAGTTGCAAGTCACTGCCGCCTTGTTTGTAGTCCAGAGAGGGCTCAGGAACTGTTAGCACCAGCTCTTCTTGCAGCACGGGTTCTCTCGAATCAAAAATGTTGTCAGGTTGAAGTTTGACTAAAGAGACGCTCTCGGACTCTGGGCCAAAGGCCGTCCTTGACGAAGGACCGAGTCTGGTCGTGCATAAAATCTCAGTGTCTGAACCTCTTCTCTCGGCTTCTTTTGGAAGAGACAGCAGCTTTAAATAATCAGTGTTGTACGTGGACTCATTATTGTTCCTCGGAGCTGAATTAATCACCAAATCGTCTACGTGGACGTCATTTCCGATATCCGTGTGTGGACTGATGACTAGTGGCTGCTCTCTTTCATTGCTCTGATTTGAGCTGTACCTATCCTGAATCCCCTTCCCGCTGTATATTCCAGGAGCAGACGATATATCGGGCTCGGCTGAGGGCTGGACAGGTTTCTGTTCTTTGTCTCCGGGAGTGATTGATTTGCTGATAAGTATTTTAGGGCCTGTGTTGCTTTTCTCCCAGAACGACTTGAGATGAGAGATTTTAGGCGGTTGGCTTTCATCAACGTTATCTTGTGAGTGGATTCTGTCTCTAGCATCTGTCTTCACTTCCTTTTGCGATTCAATTAGCTCCTTGCTGCCGATTCTGTCTGCAGCCCTTAACTCTTTCTCTTCGTTGGTCTGTCTTTGTAAATGACTCCTCTTTGTTTCAAACGTGTCCTTCTTCCTGCTACTGACGACGACCCCGGCGTCTTTAGCTGGTAAATCTTCACCTCTTAGTTTGCTGACTTCTCCATGTTTCTCAGCGCTCTTTTCTGTGGCGTCGTCCGTATTGAGCCAATCGCTGCTGTCCGTGCTTCGGCTGAACCAGTCCAGCACCTTTGCAATGGAGTCCTCCTCCTCCCCAGTTGGACTGGTGGTCTGGGTGGACAATTTGAAAACGTGCGCCTGGTTTGACTTCTGGCTTTGCTGATCAGACTTATCAATCAGCTTGAGATCGTAAGAGACGGGAGGATTTGGATCTGAGAAGACAGACGTGACGAGAGAATTAAATAATTGGAAAGCTACAACAGGAAGCTGTGGCATCTCCCAGTCGTCTATTTCGAGTTAAAAACACAACATAACAGTCGGACCTCACAGACAAACTGCTGCAGTAATTTAATATATCATCACAAGTGTTCCTTTGTTGTAGATTCTGCTAACTGAAAACAAGTGAGGTAAACGGGGACTTTTTTGAGCTGTGTTACGCAGTTGTTCAGTTTTAACACTTGCCATGAAACTTTACTGTGATTCAGAAGATTAACCCTTGCACTTTGGGGACAGCTGGATGTTTTGTTCATTATAAGGTCAAATTTTAATTTTGCACACTGCACTTTCAATTAGACGGTAAACATGGTAAATATAATGCTTACTACACACCAACCTGTTGGTACGCTGGTGTAGCTTACTGTAAGTAAAGCCTCACAGAGCCATTAACATGGCTGAGGGCTCTTGGGAATGACTGTATATAAAGCTAGATGAACCCTCTGTAATGTCACTCATGTGTTTCATGAAGACCAGTTTTGACGCTCAGTGTGGCGGTGCCGGCCATCGCCATCTTGGCAGCACCTGACTCGCTAAAACTTACGGTTAATTTAAAAGAAAGGGCACAAAAGTGGGACTACACCCTTAAAGGGGAACTACTTTATTTTTACAAAATGGACCTTATTTAAACGACCATAAAATATTATCGTTTACTCACCCATATGACTTTTGCTTAATTTGAGAGAGAGATAATTAGATCAACGTATATTCATATAGTGGGAGTGACTGGGGCACCCAGACGCAGTCACTAAATAATGCATTATCTGCCGTGAAACTTGTTTTTGTACACTGGTGCTATTCCTTGTTCAGTCTGGAGTTAGCTGTTATCATCATCTGGGGTCTGTAGATTGACCTACAGACCCCGGATGATGTCTTCTGACCTAGATGATGTCATCTCTAAGCGCCGCACGCGTCCGCAAAGGTTGGCTTGTTTACCTGTAATTTGCTACAACTATGGTTCATCCACAATCTCAGAAATGGAAAAATATTCAGCCATGTTGCAAATAATAATAGCCGTAGCAGATAATAAGTAAATAAGCTAAATGTCACGTGTGTGCATGGTTCAGAGACGACATCATCCAGGTCAGACGACATCATCTGGGGTCTGTAGCAGTAGCAAATTACAAACCCCGGATGATCACGTAACTCTGGACTCAACGGGGAATAGCATTAGCGTAGGATAACAAAATATTGGAGAACTGAATGAGTTTGGCGGCAGATAATGCGTTATTTAGAGGCTGTGTTATCGGTGCCCCATTCACTCCCACTATATGTATATAGGCTGAAGGACTACAAATTACAAAAAAGTTATATGGGTGAGTAAACAACCGTATTTTATGCCAGAAATAAGGTCCAGATTGTAAAAAACAGTAGTTCCCCTATAATTACATTTAACCCTGGATAACATAACTTTAAATGAATTTAAGCCTTGGTATAATTATAATGGGTGGGTTATATAGAAATTCACCTCCGCATAGGCCAGGTTGTAAACACGTTTATCTCAGTTTTAATGTTGGATATTTTAACTTGGAGGTCTATGCAGACTTAGTCCCTTTAGGAACCAGTCTCAAGCGGCCTTTTGAGAGACAGCATTGGCCTCATTTATTTGCTGTGGAGGTTGTCGCTTGGCCATGTGATTAAAACTGGGATTGCCCATCGAGTATCTGTGTGCAAATACTGTAAAATATCAACATTAACGCTCCAACTGTGGAAGAAGAAACAGAAGAAAATAGTGCAGTGTCAAAATATTGAAAAATCTTTGTTTTTCTTTTCCTGACAGCCTGTTTTTATTCCAATATGTCAACTTCTGCACATTAGACGAGCATGTTTTTGTCCAAATATTTTTGCATTTTCAGCTTAACTCCACTTAGTTTTAACCAGAGAAAAAATAGAGGGAATCACAAGATAATTAAGGAACACAAAATAAATATTTTTTTCTTGAATTATCTCAAATTTTCCTTTTACTTGTAAACCCTGCACACTTTCAATTCCTTAAAATGAGAAAGTTCCAGACGACAGGAGGATGTCATAAATGTCAGGAGCCACTGTCAAACGTCAGTTGACATTGAAGCACATACTGTGACTAAATATAGATGTGTCTTGTTACTGAACTTACCCACAATGCTTTGGGGTAGACTCAGGTCCTCCTGCCTCGTCGCTGTTCCCACACTGCTGCTGTTTTCTTTGTCCTGGATGCTGCTGTCAGACAGGGAGCCAAAGTTCAACCCTGCGTGATCTCTTTGGTTCTGATCGTCATTTCGTTCTTCGCTCCTCTGAGACGTTTCTCTCTCGGCGGCCGACACGTCACTCCTGGTGTACGTGGCCGGTCTCAAATCCCACAGGTCGTGTGTTTTAGTAGACAAATGTGTGACTTTTATTAAAGACTTTAAGTTCAAGTTGTCTTCTGACCTTTCTCTTGTCACAGGAAGCAGGTTTCTTTCTCTCTCCAGACTTGAATTTGAGGAAACCTGAGATACGTCACGCGACAGCTGCGGGGGCGTTTCATCTGCAGACCTGGACTTCTGAGCAGACTGAGATACCTGATTAGACGCTGTGACCACATTTTTCTGAGGCGTTTCATCCTGGTTCTTCAGAAGGGACTGGTTAGAGCTTCCGCTGGATCCCCGCTGGAGGTTTCGCCTTGGGGCGGGAACAATCCCCGCAGACCCTAGCACTCCAACGTCCACCCCGCTGCCACTGATTTCTGACTGAGAGCTGGTGCGTCTTGAGAGGAACGTCCTTTTCTTAGGCACCGGCCTGAAACCTACAGAGGAGCCTTCTGATGTGAGAGAGCTCCCTGAAATGTGACCGGCATCACCTGGTGGGTGACTCTTCAGTGGTGAGATGGGCTCTAAGGGGACGACAGAAAAAGATCACGTTCCAGTATTTCACAATCTTTTAAAGGTTTTTATTTAAACATAATTTAAGTTCAAACCTGTCTCCAGTGACTCAGGCTGACGACTCGCTGACGAGTCGTGATTGTGTTCAGGAGGCTCGACAACGATAAGGGACGCACGGTTAAAAGGGTTGTGCCTTGGCTTTGAGGAAAACGAACAGAATAGCATGTTAACACAGCTATAGCTGCAAAACAAAAAAGGCTAATCTGTTTTGGAAACATGTGCCTTTCTCACCGTTCTTGGAGAGCGGACGCCTGAATTTTGGTTCTCTTTCTCTGCATCACTGGGAAGAGATGATAAATTCAGAAGGGAGGCTTTAGAAGAAGGGGCTACAGAGCATCAGATGAGTGGGCCGCAAAACATCTTGCACATTTTCTCAAAAGTGCACCGCGTGACTGGAGCTCGCCGACTCGTGAATAACGCAGATATCAAAGAGAAACCAAGCAATGGGAGCTAAAACGCGTGAGAGCAAAACGATGTCTTGTATTTATTTATTTATTCATTCTTTGTGGCTGAATAAAATAAAAGTTAATTAATCGAACTGCATTCAAAACACACACGACATTACAATAAATACAACACTGCAAACACCTGAGAGAGGTTTTACAGCCTCTCCAGAAAACTCAGCCAAGACAAATATTGACTGTGCCGCGTAACAGACGTGTGTTGAATGAGTTTCAGCTGAACTCAGAGTTACTTAACTGCGCGTTTTTATTTGTGTTTTGGTGACGCTCGCTGGAGCAGCTTGCTCCTTTCTTCTCAGAACAAAGTCAAAGAATAAATTGTTCATTTTACGACTAATCAGAACCAGAGGACCGGGAGTTCAACCTGTTCTTTCCGACAATACCGCGAGTGTTAACGGTGGCAGCTGCTGGGCCATAAAACAGACCAGTCTGCACCACCTATGTTTGCACAGGTTGAGTCACAAGACATCAGGCACTGAGCACACACACACACACACAAACCTACGCCGGTAGATAGACGAGGTGAGGAGCTGCTCCGGTATTTGGAATAACGTGTTTGATTTTAATTGCTCAGCCTGACTGTATCTTGTGAGGCCAAGCCTTTACTTTGCAATTTGGAAACACCTCTTGCAAGAAGCATGAGACTGCTTAAAACGTGAGGTAAAGGAGAGCAGAGAAAATCTATGAAAAAGAAGTGTGTACTTTGTCTCCTGTGGCTGCAGAGCCTCCAAACATCTGGCAGGTTTGGGTGGAGCGACGATATCCGAGCCTCGGCTGCTGGGCGTCTTGGATCTGTCGATTCTCGGAGAGCCATCTGCCGAGGAGAGGAGGAAGTTGGCGAATGAAACACAAATATACAGTTTGACAGAGCTGAATAAACTCATTTTTTAGGTGGGATTCTGCCCTGACTTTGAGGATAAAAGATTTAAACCCAGTGTTTTAAATAATTAATCACTTGGTGGAAGATGGTGGACGACTAAAGATGTAACCTGCGGCTACACGCTGAGCAAGGTTCCTTGAGATTGAGCAGACAGAACCCACCTAAGCCAGCCCCTTTGCCTTGTTTCATGGAGGCCAGGATGATTTCCGAGCCGTGGATCTTGTCCGTGTGCCTGCGGGACTTGGCCTCGTAAAACCACTCTCCCGTCAGGTACTTCAGCTTCGTGTCCGGCTGCGATTCAGCGTGCAGTATTTTCTCCAGCTTCCTGTTGAGGGAAACACAGAAGAGACACGTGGAAATGTTTTCTGGATAGGAGTCTGCATCTATTATGTTAATCCTAGCTGAGTCGCATTCCTCCCTGAATGACTGCAGACACACAAAAGGGACAAACACAAGACTTTTGCAGCTTTATTCTTGCGATAAATGAATAACCTGACACCGCTTTAAGTCAGTTTGAGCGCCTCTGATCTCTAAATATGAGGTGAAATATGAAGCCGGGAGCAGACAAAGCAGGGATGAAGCACCACCGGGAGGTTTTTGAAGTTATGCAACGAACGACAATCTGCTTGATGTTTATGTTGGAATTCTTCTAAATCTTGTGGAGCAGAGATTTAGATCTCGCATAATAAAACTGTCTGTCCTATTGGCTCCTGATCAATCTTGAGGAAGGAATTTGAAAAACATTTCCATGAAGTTAAAATTGAATCACAGCGGGAACAAACAGAGCTCCTGCTCCTCGGAACGATCGCTCCGACTCATCTTTCCTCTCGACGGCGGTCATGTGAAAATGGGGTAGCACATTATTACAGGCTGTTGGCTTAATCCTTTTACACCAGACTGGCCGGGACACAGCGAGCATTCAGCCTCCCCGCTGATGAAAAAAGTCGGCCGGCCAATTCCATTAAACGCACAATGAAAAGCGCATTGTTTCAGGGCATTCTTGACTTTTAGAAAATGAAATGAAACGCATCTTCCATCACGGCGCAGCGGGGGATTATTGAGAGTTTAGGAGGACTGGGAAGAATCTGTCTTTGTTTGTCCTTGTGTGGCCTTAACGTACAATGCGAGGAATGTCTGACGCCTCCCGAAGGTGCAACAAAGAATTTGAGTTTCAGTTTGAGCTTCATCAAGCTACTCGTGCATCAGGCCCATCACAGCTGATGTGTCTCTCATGAGTGAGGCCTCTAAGGGTTTCTATTCCTGACCGTCCCACCAGCAGCATGATCCCCCCTCTCGTGTGTGGACTTCATCTCGGCTCTAATCTAATTGCTCATCTCACATTGAGGCTCCTCAGCGATGGAAACGGCGTCAGTATCCGGCCAAGCTGTTATTGTGTTATTCTATTATGCACAGCCGAGTATATGACTGTCTTACTTACTTTGAATGTCCCACAAAGATCTCTTCTCACAGAGATGGGCGGTGGAGACACTTGGAGGGGCTTATTAAATTACATCAACGGCTCAATGTTGACCCGAAACGTTTCAGCAATCAAAAAATGAGAGGAGCAAAATACCTGATCCTCTCCTCCTCGGCCTTCTTGAGTTCGGCGTCCCTCCTCAGCACCGTCATTATCATCCCCTGCTCCTCCTCCGTCAGGTGGCTCAGGTCAATCATGGCTCCTCCTCCTCCTCCTCCTTCTCCTCCAGCTCCTGCTTTTTCTCCCAGGTTTAGAAACGTCCGACGGAAGCTGTCACTGTCGGACAAATCACGAGGAAACGACTTCACGCACACGTTTTACAGTAACCTCGCTAAAAAAAAAAGGGCCTTTATGGAAAACTTTAGAAGAAGGTCCAACTCCAGAAGTCCAGTCCATATTTAGATTCACATGACAGTCAGTAATAATTACTTTCTGAGTTGTTGTTTTTTCTCCAAACAACTGGCCACTTATTAAGAGTAATGAATTTAGGAACCATCTTGAATGCTTGAAGAAGTTCCAGTAATTTCCCATGAAGGAGTTATGATTGTAATGTGACAACCACAGCTTCTCTGGATTCCTATCGCTCAACACACACTGGGGCGTGCACCTTGGAACATTTAGACCTGACATTATGTGATAGCACATGAGCACCACCTAGACCAGGACCAGGCATAGAATGAACATTGTGGCAGAGAATCCCCAGCTGGCCAGCACACACCAAAAGTTTAGAACACTAAAAACCAGCACCCTGGCTCCAATCCTAGATCAACTGATCAAGTATCTGTGGGATGATCCACAGAGGCTCCTGCCCTCAAACAACACCAGACACCACAGGACACCCTCAGAAGGCCCGTGTCCATTCTCTAAAACTATTTTGGAGACACCTCTACTGCACAACATGTCTTTTATTCATTTTTGAGATATTTTTACATAAAAAGCAAAAGATAAATGTGTTAAAATCCACATAACACATTCTCACAGTCTAGAAGATGAGACATTTTCCAGCAGAAAAAAAAAGCCAAAAAATAAATGTTAAACAAGTTATTCCGCTGCAACAAATCATAATTCAGTCACAAGGCGTTCTTTTATGCCTCCTGTTAGCGTGTCTACACTTTTACCAGGCGTTTTAATGCAGGATTTTTAACTAATAAAGTATTTTTACTTAATTGTAAGGGCAGTTCTACTCGTTCCCACTTGTGTTTCTGCACAGCGAAGTAATTAAATGATCTATTTTGTGAGCTTAATTAGGGTTTGCTGACACAGGTATTTAGTCACAAACACTTATTAACTTTGTAATACTTGGCTATAAGATAATACAGTGTGTTTTAGCTGCATTTATTTTTAAAATAAGTTGTTTTTTTTATCATTATTTTTTAATTTTCAAACTGAAAACTAAATTTAGAAGGGAGAACACACCTCAAACTGTAAGAACATGAGTGAAACACTCTTAAGTTTACCTTGAATGCTCTGAGAGTCACTTCTTTACACACCTGAAGTATGTTTTTCTATTTCCCTACCTTACTGGACAGCTACAGGCTTTTCACAAACCGCTCCTGCAAATCCCATCTTGCTGTGGTGGTGTGAAAATAAAAAAATATATATAAATATAAGTATACAGGGGGAAAAGAAAGCGTTTACCTCCTACGCAGGTCAGCTGCTGCTGCTGCTGCTGGATGAGCTGGACTCCCCGGACATGAGAGGAGGAGAGGGGGCGGACTCAGTGAGTGGATGGGGAGGACGTGATGAGCAGGCATCCTTTATTATTATTATTACTGTTATTATTATTAGTCTATTGTCCTCCTTTTTTTTTTTTTTTTTTTACTTAAGCCTAATGCTTCATTTTTTATTTGAACAAATCGTTAAAAGTTGAAGAGTAATTTAAAGGGCGCGCTGGTCAGTCTGTGCTGTAATGGCGGGCCGCGTCCAGCAGGTGTCCCCAGTCCACACGTGTTGACGCGGATCAGTCTATTTGACAAAAGGGTGTGAACATCCTTACAAACAGGAGAGGAATGTCTAACAGTTACATGTCCACTGTTTCCCTGTCTGTCCTGCGCTGTGTTATTTATGGCGTATGGAGGAAAATAAAGTGTTATGTTAATCTGTGGCTGTAAGGACGCGTCGTTGGTTTCATCTCTTGGCCTCGTTTGCGGAAAGAGAGGAAACATTTGGGATATTTTACTAACCTTCTAGAAAATTCTTCGTTTGTTCTTGTCTTCTTGAATAATCCAAGTATTGTGTTGTTGATATTAATTGTTTCGCTTTAAAACGAAGCCTGAGGCAAAAGCCGAGAGCAATTATGTGGAATATTATTATTTTCTGTCATTATTATCTCATTTAATCCTATCTCGTGACCCCCCCACGGCAAGGCTGGACAACCAAACCAAAAACAAAGCAGGCGGTTGTCTTGAAGGGCCCAGACCTGGAGCGTCTGAAATGCTCCTTTGGCCAATTGGTTTAACTGCTCGACTAGTAATGTGATTAATTGTAGTTTTGTCTTGGAGTGCGAGTGCACTGAAAGACGTCACGGAGATCCTCCAGATGAAGTCTGGTCTGGATGTTGAGTTTCTGACCCTGAAGATGGTTCTTAGTCCTCAGAAATTTAATCAGGAGACCGGAAAACATGTTCCGCTGTGGCCCCAAAAGGAAAGAAGGGCGGGCTGACTTGGAGGCTGGAGTGAATCATTCCTCATTACTCCTTATGTTTGTGTAGGAATAGAAGGGTAAAATATAGACATTTCCAAATATGTACATTTAAAAATAAATACGATAAAACTCGTGGGGTATGCTTGGAATAATTTAGAGAATCCAGAGATTAAAATTGGGCCCAGATAGATCTAGGAAGGCCTAGATAACTTTTTTTTCTCCTGGTGTACGCTTCAAGTTAAAGAATTGTTCAAAGCATGAGGGCAAAAATAGTATCAGCAAACTCACATTTACTTTCCTTAAACAAATAATATTAATCGGGTTGTTTTCTATATTTTTTTCTATATATTAGTTCATGCCCTCCTTTGTGGATCTAAGACCCACCAACAAGGCATAGCTATAAGATCCTCTAGTTTATATACAGATAAAAAAAAAGACACCACCTGGATTTAACTAAGCAACTAAGTATGAGCCTCCTATTGGATAATTACGGCATGGGTGATTATTTCAGCTGGCAACAAGTTATTTAATCCCAACTGATGCAATGAATAGCTTCACATTTATTAAACAACCATGTTAAAAGACACATCCTCACATTATTAAAAACTGGAAGGATAGTAGGGAACCATTGCCTTCGAGGACAAACGCTATTAGAAATCAGTGAGGTTAACCAGAAAAAAGGCTTCAGTTTGCTAGGGAGCATAAAGGTTGGACTCTGGAGCAATGGAAGAAGGTCATGTGGTCTGATGAGTCCAGATTTACCCTGTTCCAGAGTGATGGGGGCATCAGGGTAAGAAGAGAGGCAGATGCAGTGATGCATTATGAACCCGAAGAATGAGATCAGCTGAATATACTGAATGAGCAGGTTATTACATCAATAAATGTTTTCTTCCCTGATGGTACGGGCCAAGATGACAATGCCAGGATTCATGGGGCTCAAATTCAGTCAAGGTACATCTAAAAAAATAAAGCTAAAACTACGTAAACGTTTGTTTAATCTGAACATCACCCACACAAGTCCCCTAATAAAAACCTGAACCCTCCACTCGTCTGACTGGAGCTACATGGATGAAATGTCTTTGCAGATTTTCCCGCAGATGCATTTAAAGTTGAATTAAGTTCCTCCGAATAAAACATACACGAACAACAGTGTGTGGAAGCTGCTCTTTATTTGTAAAAGAAAGAAAAAAGACTTCAGTCATCGTCTGCTACACGTTCTAATTACATAAAGAAAATATCTGCGGAGACAAACGCAGAGAGTATCCTGAATCAAACTTAGGTAGAGTCAAATTTGATTGAATTGCTTTCATATTTCATACATCTTTCACTTTAGCACTCAAAGAACAGTCAGTGTTTATGTACACGGAGCACCGATCAACAGTGCCCCTCCGCTCCGACCCTGGCCCCTCGGGATCTTTTTATACAATTAATTTACATCAAGTCTGCGACCATCCTCCTCCTCCTCCGCCACCGCACCCTACCCACCCGCCCGCCCGCCCGCCAGAACGCACGCCCGCCCGAACCCGAACCCACTCTCGCTGAGGAACTGCAGTGTGGAAAGATGTGTGCAACATGAAGACAACTCTTTCACATTCAGAGTAAAGGCAGCCTTGATTACAGTCAGTGAGTCAATGGCATGCCAAGCTTAAAGCAAATGGAGCCCACCACCCAGTGCGACGCTTCAGATTTTCGTGGATGAAGTGTTTTCAGGAAAAACCGATCCGTTGCGAAACAAAACCCTATAGGCACAGAATCGACTATATACTGTTAACTGACTCGTACTCTAACCCCCGCGCTTTTAAGCACAAGGGAGACTGTGAAATCTTTCATCTAGTAAAAAAATTTTCTTAACACAAAACTCAGAGAATATTTAGTGCTCTATCATTCCGCTTAATAGGTGTAATTTTATATAATAGCTATTTTTAAACTCTACCTCTTAATGATAGTCTGAGATCCTTGTTTAATGCTGAAGCACTCCCACATGTGTTCAACGTACTGTAGATTTTACATTATTCTTTTTTTATTTTTTTTTATTTATTTATTTTTTTAATCCCCCCCCCACCCGATCTTAAACCAATAATCATAAATAAATACAAACAACACACAAGGAATGTCTACTGTAAACACGGTAAAAAAGACAAAAACTAAACAGGTGTAAACGTCATTAGCATCACTACTCAGTGACAGTTAAATAACCGTGGGAGGGAGGGAGGGGGGGTGGAGGACTGATGATCGGATCAACGAAGGGAAGGATCGCTCTACTTCCGCCCTCCTCCCCGCTGAACATCAAAGCCTTTACAATCCAACCACGTCATCTCCAAAATACATAACATTAAAGGTTTCTCGGCGCCCAAAACTATCTTTACAGGTTACGCTGTAAAATGGATAAGGTATCCTCTTAATGTGTGTGTGTTTGGGGTTGGGGGGCGGGGTTTGTTAGACAGCAGCATCACTCGACGTCTCGGACAAGTTTACAGAATAATGGGTGTGAGCAATTCGCCAAACGTCATTTGGAATTTGGACACGGTTACCATGGTTTCTGACAGCCGTCTGACACCGTCGTATTCTTGTCGACATGTCTGTATTTTGGAAGAAGGAGGAGGGGGTGGGGGGGTTCGAAGGGGGGTGGGGGTTGTCGTGTGTGTGTGTGTGTGTGTGTGTGTGAATGTTTCTCTGAAGAGTTAGGCTGCAACGAGGACAAAGTTTTGCTGCTAAGTGCTTCGTCTTCCGAGAGACACTTCCTTTTCAAATTACATGAACTGCATCTGCAAGAGAGGCGACGGACAGCGTTAGTAAAGGGGGGGCGGATGAAATGGGAGGAGAAATTATTACTCGGTGGCTGTTCGCTAAACCCCTCCCCCCGGCGCAGCATGATGTCCAGTGACCAGGTCTCGTTTTTAAAGAGCGGCTCATGGACACAGGAGTGAGATATGAGTTAAATGTGCCGTACTTTGAGCTGCAGTGCATCACACATTAACAGCGTTATATGTTAAAAGAATTAAAAAGCCTTGTTTGAAGACGAATAAGTCCTGGATAATCAAGGTTAGCACGAGCAGCTTAAATCTGGTCTATTGACAGAGGCTCAGTACATAGGAGGAAGTACCTCTTCCCAGCAGCAGGTGGCAGTATTCTGCACTTGGAATTTAAAAGAGGAAACGGGAAGAGCTACGATTAGCCAACAGTGCAAGAAACAAGGGTCACACTGTGTAACTAAGCAGCCAATGATAAAATAAAACACCAATCAGAGCTCTACACGGCAATACAAGATCAATTTTGTTCCTTATTTCAATAAATCACGATGACGTTTTGCCTCAGATCAGTCAATGTTTCTTTCCAGCTCCTCTAGCTCTAACACTGACTTAATCAGGTGGCTCGCTATAATCAATCATGTCTTCCAGCGACTGCCGTTAAGACTAAAAAAGGTTGAAGGCAAACGTGGCACCGTTATCACTGTACACCGCATTTAAGCATAACTCGGGGGACAAGAGCTTAGCGAACAGCCAGGTAGCTTAAGTCGGCAATGCTTTAAGGTTCAGGTTTGAGCAATATGTGATGGCAATGGAAGAACAAAGGGTCAGAAAGGCTCAATCTATCAAAACAAGCAAGAAGCCCACACAACAACGATCAATTAATGCATTATAAATGAAAATAATGTAGCAAAACATCAAATGTGCAAAGATTAAAAAAAATTAAAAAAAAAGACAAAATAAAAAAATATATAGGTATTAGCACTGGGCATGCAAAGCATGCAGGTGCATCTGCAAGCAAAGAGCATGATGTACCTAAAGAGATGCTCTACAAGAAATCCTTGAGAGAGAGGTGTGCAAACGGGTCCTGTCCAGGGGCTCGGAGAGGACTCTGGCTGGAAGGACTAGAGGCTGCAGAGGGCTATTTGAGGAAGAAATACAGGAAGTAGGAGGACCAGAGGAGAAGTCAGAGTCAGTACAGAGACTGAAGGAGGGATGAGATTAGTCTGGAGAAGCTGTGATATATGAAAGAAGGGTTAATAAAAAGGACCAGGGAGTCAAAAACAAGAAGATGATTCACAGTTTTGTAGCTTTCAGCTCCAGAGAGTGAAGGCTCGATTATTACAAACTGTCATCATCTTCATCACCAGTATTGACACTGACAACAAAGCTTACAGTGACTAACTACGAGTCCACGTCACAGCACAATGGATACACCTATTAACTCAACCTGATAGCTGTGCAAACAGATAATTCACTCTGCATCACCTCGGAGCAGCGGTCAGGCCGCCGCACACCCACCTGAGCACTAGACACGGAGCCGAAGGGGTTGGGTGGCCTCATGACGGGCTGGGTGTACATCATGGTGGGTGGATTCATCATTCCCATAGAGCCCATTTGTGGAGGCTGCAAGCGTGACGCACAGAGATCAGACCAGAGAAGTCATTTGGCTTCACAGATTTAAAAAACACGGTTGACAAAACGACCTCACTTTAAGCTTTTTTGTTTGTTTGTTCCTGGAGTGCAATTTTTTGGAGGATTTCTAAAAACCCATTTGCAGATGAAGTGCTTAAAATTACAGATTCTTTCTAATGCACTGAACACATCACCTACTGTCCCACATCCAAAAAACCTAAACAGTAAAAATAACATACAGTTCTTTGTGTTTACAGGGAAGGGAATATTAGAAATAATACATAAATACAACCTAGTCCCTGCCACTCATATGTTAAGTTGAATTTGTTTTAAATTTAAACTACAGAAAATTCTTCAGCCTTCGTTTCATTTTTAAAAGCTGACATAATACTCTGAACAGAAAACCTTCAACTCACTTGACCCACTTAAAATAATTCTGTAATTACTAAGGAGAAGGTGAAAAAACCTTCATCTGGTAACATCTCAACAACATTTGGAATTAAATACACCGATCAGGCATAACATTATGACCCCCTTCCGAGTATTATGTGTCCTGTGGCAACAGGATGTTGTTAGTGGGGGCTTTTGGGTCTTATGGGTTGAAGGGAGGGGCCTCTGTGGATCATCCCACAGATACTTGATGAGTTTGGGATCTAGTGAATTTGAAGGCCAGGTCAACACCTTGTGCTGTTCTTCATGTTTTCTTTTTTGAGTTGTTCCTAAAGTGTTTGTCTGTGTGTGTGTCTGTGTCAGGCTGCATCCTGCTGGGGATGGCTGCTGCCATCAAGGATTGCTATGGGGTGGGGGCACCTGGTCTGGTCTGGGTGGGTGCTACATGTCTAAGTAACATCCACACAAACGAATGTCAGGTCAAAAGGTTTCTCAGCAGAACACTGAATCGTCTCCATATGGTCAGCGTTACTCACTTCTCGTCAGTGGTTTTAATGTTTTCGCTGATCGGTGTAAACACGCGTCAGTTTGCGATGTCAAAGCAGATAAGGAGCAAAGGAAAGAAACATAGAGGAGCACTTACCATGCCGTATCCCATCATGCCGGTGGGTGTGGTGGCAGGGAAGGTCATGATTGACGGAGCCTGAACAGATCAACATTAATTATTTTATTGTTTATATTTATGATACATTTGCAAATCACTGTAGAGTTAAGGCTTTGTTTAACCTACTGCAGTGCCTTAACAGCCAATAAGAAATCGGCTTCTACTATTACAAACTTAAAAAAATAATATGTATATATCATTTTAATGTCAGCTCTCTAAAAACTCCCACAGCCTCTTAAAGTCTAGTACTTGCTGTAAACTGTTTATTAAAGACTACTGAATAATAATGAATGATTTTAGAATTTTTTTTTTGAATAAACTTTCTTTTCCAAATCTTAAACACAAGCCACATGACGTACGGTTGAACAGACTCTGTTCCGTGGATGTATTTTTAGTCATCAGTGGGATTTGAATGAGGTTTAATTATTTATTATTAGTCTGACTGTGCCTCTCTGCTTGGCAGTAAAATAAGACAGTAATACAGCAGGAGCAGACATCACTACAGCGAGAGGCCTGCGTGCGTCACCATGGAGACGGGGTTCCAGGTCGTGGTCGGCGCCGCCTTGGGCTGCCAGTTGGTGCCGCCGGTCATCCTCTTCTCCCCCGGCTGGCTCCAGTGGATGTCACTGCAGATTAAGACAGCCGACGTTAGCACCAGCTCGCAACGACGCCCGAGAGCGCAGAGCTGTTAAAGCAACACACAGCGACGACTTACTTTTTCATCGTGCCGTTTCCGATGCCGAGGTCTGGAGAGAGAGAGAGGAAGAAGAAAAAGAAGAAGGAAAAAAGGGAAATTCAAGGAGCAGCTGTTAGTCTGCAAATGTTTATTCATTTCTGTGCCTTAATGAACACGTGCTTTAATTAGCTCAAACAGAGACGTCACACTCACTGCCGACAAGGTTGGCCAGGGAGGAGTCAAGGTCGTCTGACACCAGCTTCTCTGGCTGCTGATTGGACGACAGGCTGGAGCCGGCCAGAGTTGGCTTGAGGATGCCCCCGGTGATATCTGTCAAGACGGCAACGGGACTCACTCAACACAGACGGGACTCACTCAACACAGACGAACCTCAAAGCAACATCAAGTCTATGTTCAATATGACAAAATGCGTCACCGAAGAAGATGATGTAACCACGTTTTAGTCATTTTCAGCTTTATCATACATGAATTTTATTTCTTAAAAGTGAATTGCCATTTTTTTACAACCTTATTTCTGGCATAAAATACCATTGTTTACTCACCCATTTAAGTTTGATGTCATTTGGAGTCGTTCAGATAATATTTAGATCCGCGTATATCCATATAGTGGGAGTGAATGGGGCACCGAAACACAGCCTCTAAATAACACATTATCTGCCGTGAAACTTGTTCATTTCACCAATATTTTGTTATGATACGCTAGTGCTATTCCCTGTTGAATATTGGTAAAATGAATGAGTTTCGTGGCAGATAATGCGTTATTTAGAGGCTGCATTTCGGTGCCCCATTTACTTCCACTATACGGATATACGTGGATCTAAATATCGTCCAAATGACACCAAAGTTATATGGGTGAATAAACAATCGTATTTCACGCTAGAAATAAGGTCCAGGTTGTAAAAAAAAAAACAGCAATTCCCCTTTAATTTGAAAACCGACAGCTGAGGAGACGCACGGAGGAACGACGTGAACAACAGGGCCCAGGCCAGATGCCATCACTGGGATGTTTCAGTTCATGGTCGGCGCCTCATAATAACTGCAGATGCACTGCCAGCGCTCAGCCTTCTGTTGCTATCGGTATGGCTATGATCAGATACACTGGCGCTGCACATTTCATCTAAACAGGTCTGCTGGTTTCATTTTTTTTTTAAATCTTCTGAGACTTATTTTTCATTGTAGAGAAAATCTGTCAGTGGGGCGAGATTATTCACCAATTCCAAGACCTTGTTCAGAGTATTGAGCGTCTATAAAATGAAGCAAGTCTTCTTGCTATTGTGTCTCTGAGACATTTACTGTAAATGATTTGAAACTAAACGTGAATGTGAGCCGGCGGTTGAAGAAAACGAGATGGGGGAAAAAAAACTGCATGTTCAGAGAACGACGGTGCAAATGAAACCAGCTGATGTATCATGTCAAAGTATTAAAGCGAATGTGATAGCACTTTTAAATGCACCTGCAGCATTAATAGAGCAACATTATCATTCGTTCAGAGTCATATTACTGGACACCAGGTGAACATAAGCCCGGTATGTAAGCCCACCCTGTTTCAGGTCTGTTTTCAATCTCCTGGAAAACAAAATAATAAGAAAAAATTGTCTCAAGATGCTAAAAGTTTTGTTCACCGGCTAATGAATATGATTATTTCTCTGCAGTTCTGTGCCGGCCAAGTGACTTATAGTAGGTATTTACACCTTTTTGTTTTTGCCTGGAAACAGCTACAGCACCTGTTGTAGCTGAAGATGACACTATGAGGACGGTGAGCGTGAAACAAAACAGTAAAGCTGAGAAAAAAAAAAAAAAAAAACTTTCTGTAAAGCCCTGAGGAGAGCTTCATATTTTTGTGATACGAATGACCAATTACACATCGACATTACATCCTTGTTTATAACTAACAGCACAGATTTTATCTGCTTTAAAATACATAAGATGGAAGTAGCAGCTTGCTTGGTGAAACCGTAGCTCTAGTCTACGATATTAGCAATAATTTGATGCAATTTTAGGCTCAGAGATTTTTCTTAACACAGCTACGATTTGAGGTCCATTATCTGTCATCTTGGACATTTATGTGCACTTCTGGGCTGCTTGCAGCAGCTGAGGTAAAGAAATAGCACAGAGAAAACGACAGCGTGTTCTTCACAAGTTTCAAACCCAAATGCTGCAGGTGTTTCAACCGTATCCGTAATCAGGGGCTGCTCTCTAAACAAATGACTTGGTGTAGTGTGCCATTTCAACTACAGCTACTTTTAACCTTCTGTAGTTTCTTTAAGAATCGTCAAACCTCAGTGGACCATATCGGCACTTCTTTTCATACCATTCCTCTTCCTCAGAAATTTAGTTTGACCTACTTCAGGTGAGTGGCTTTTCTTTGATTTAGTTTTGTGTCAAACAAAGAGCACGGCGCTGTGCAAGACTGGCCTTCAACTCATTCATCTGCAAACTCCAGTTAACCGTGTCCAGCCGACTTAAGAACCTCTTGTGCAGATGTGACACGTGAATGTCCTCACCATCAGAATTGAGGCTGCCACCGCCGCCACCACCACCGCCGCCTGTAGCTTTGGCTCCAAAAACAGACTCGAAGTCCACTTGGAGTCCTCCTGCCGTCTGCTGCGGAGGAGCCTGCGGTGTGGAGTATCCTTCAGGAGGAGACGAGGAAAAACAGAGCTGGCTGCAGTCACACGATTACACAAAGTGAGATTGCTCTATAAACTCACCGCTGCTCGGATTTATTGTTTCTGCATCAGCGTGTGTAACTACAGCGTCCATACATAAATCACAAAATACTCCAGCAGAGTGCAGAGCGCTACAACTTCCTCTACGGAGCGGAAAAATGAAGCTTTGATCTGCTGCTGAATGTGCAGGAGAGAGCCTTCAGTACTCTACCTCTGAATAGACCTGCTACAGTAGAGGGCTCTGTGGGGAAGGGAGCCTGATGTGGGAGGTGCTGAGACACTGGACCACAGAAGGAGTCTGACACGCCACAGGAAGCAGGAAGACAGATAAGAAAGAGAGGAAGAAAAAAAAAAAGAAAAAGAAAGCAAAAGGAAAAAGCAATTCAAGGCCAGGCCAGAGAGAAACAAGTGGGAAATGACAGCAATACAGGCAAGAAGAAGACAAGCTAACATGTGACATTTTTAAGAGCACTCATGTTTTTTTTATTTTTTATTTTAAAAAAGGTAATATTTGTTGGAGAATAAAAAAAAAAGGTGCAGAACATTATTGTAGCAACCCAGAGGGTCAGATTGATGCCACACTCATGTCTGCACAGTAAACAACAAGGCTTCAGCGAGCAGCTAGTTTGCTTAGCATCGACGACAGGAACGGGTGAAAACAGAAAAGACGTGGGCTTTCTGCGACAGGACAGCAACAATAACAATTAAAGGTTTTATTGAATGTTAGGTTGAGGTCTCTTTAAACTTAGATTTGTTTTTTTCTTAATTAAGTGGCTTACATTAGCACTACAACAGGAAATGATTTATTTGGCTAATCTATTGGTTGTTAGTCGACTAATTTGGTTAACCATCAAATAATAACATAACCTCTACTACTGAACTTTTTGTCAAACATTTTCTCATACTAATATATTTTAACAGATCTATAATGAAGAAAAGTAGATTTCAAGCTTTTAATAAGGAAACGTGTCATCTGTATTCTTCCATTAATTACCAAAGTCGTTGATGAATTTGATTTAACTTCAGTGGTTTGTGATGACTGTAGCTGGAAATATAGCTGTATTATTTATCTGCTAGAGGTTGTTTTCATCTGCTTAGAGCGTGACATCAAATTAAATCTATGCCGTACGGTTTTAAAGGTCTACATGTTCATAAATAAACTGTTACAACCCACACTGGAAAGCAGCTACTAGCTGTTAGCATCTGCTCTTTGCTGAGGACACAACTACTACTCCAGGGCGCTGATCAGTGACCAACATTTAACCTTTTGTTTATAACCTGGACACTAATTCTGACATAAAATACGGTTGTTTACGTTCGGAAAATATATATATCCATATAGTGGGAGTGATTGGGGCACCGAAACGCAGCCTCTAATTAAGGCTTATGTGTTATCTATATGCAGATGTGCAGTGGCTTATTTTTCTTTTGCCAGCTGTTCCTCTCTGCCTCTGCATCCTCCTTTCAACGGTAAGGATGTCCATCACAAACAAAGTTGCCGTCTGCAACCTTAGAAAAATATTCAGCCATGTTGAAAAAAAAAACGCTAGCAGTAGCAAATTACAGGGATACAGAGATGATGTCATCCTGGTCAGAAGTTAGTAGGTCAATCTAAAGGCCTCAGATGATGATAACAGGTAACTCCGGACTCAACAGGGAATAGAACTAGCTATCATAACAAAATATTAGTGAGGTGAACAAGTTTTGATAATGTGTCATTTAGATGCTGCGCTTCGGTGCCCCAGTCACTTCCACTATATGGATATACGCAACGCTCCGCTGGATCCAGATGTCGCCCGAATGACTCCAAATGACACCAAAGTTAAATGGGTGAGTAAACAATCCTATTTTATGCCAGAAATAAGGTCCAGGTTGTAAAAAACGGTCGTTCCTCTTTAAGTCACTGTAACAGTCCAAATACTGACGCTGCTCTCTCGTCGTTTTGAGGTTGAAAGCTCACGGTCTAATCTGAATTAGACTCTGGCGGCAGAACCCACCGTTATTATTCAGCATTTTATTTTATTTTATCACCCTAGCCGTCACGCTGCAACAGAGAGACATGAGTGTGGTATCAATCTTTAAACTGACCCGTGGCAAAAAAAGACAGCATTTCCCAAAATGTTAAAACTTTAATACTAGTTTATGTCCCCATTTTCTATAAATATAATAATAATAATTATAATAAAAGCGCTGGGGGTGGGGTGGGGGGGGATTTGCATGGGACGCTATGTTTTCCAGGAAACATAGGCAGAGATGGTGAGCCATCATAGTACCTGAGACGGAGTGTTCTATCCGCACTGTGCGTTTGTAATTGGTTGAAACGGATGAGTTTGTGTCAATAAAGGGATTGTAACGATCTGGAGAATCAAACATAGTGTTGGTAAAAGAAGAACAGGTGTCAACGTGAAGCTCTACTGCATCTTTGCACTACAATGCAACACCAAACTGTTCACTAAAGAAAAGAGGATGAGCGGCAACTGTGAAGCAAATGGGCGTATGGCCTTTACAGCAGGACACGGGGGGGTCCTGGCTGGAAAATTAAGAAGCTGAAAACAACATGATCTGAGGCTGGTATGAAGAGCAATGACAAGATCATTTAGACATTTGCACACACACACACAGATAATCAACACTGACAGTACAGCAGCACAGTAAACATGCAGGCTACTCATGCTTGTAAGTAACTACAGAGAAATGAACAAGAGCGACGGGAGAAACCAAAATGATTCGTTACCACCAAACATTTCATGACCAGATGTCCTAGAGGGAAAGCTAACACCGTCTGAAGACACGACAGGTAAGTGAGTGGCATCGACAACGAGTTTTGAGAGGAAAGGGTTAAGGTTTGGCATGGAGTCATCTCCAGCTTCGGCAGATGTGAAAGGATCTACGCAGGCAAAGAGAAAGAGAGAGAGAGAGAGAGACAGAAGACAGAGGAGAGGAAGAGGAAGACGAGGGCATCAGAGTCAGACAACAACAAGAGAAGGAGAGCATGCAGAACCGGTCGCAGAGGTCCGGAAACCCCTGGCTTACCTGCCCACGCTGTCGCCACTGGAAGCCCTGTGGAGCCGGACTGCATTGAGGGCTGGAAAGATGACTGCAGGTCAAAAAGGTCACTCTCCATCTTCACCGCGCTGAAAATGACACGACAAAATGAAAAAGTACAACTTATAACCCCTTCACAGTTGAGGCTGCATGAATCTAAAAGATATTAAACTAGTTTTTTTTTATATATCTATGGCTCAGCTTTGCCCGTTACATAAAACGTTTTAGTGATTTTAAAATGTGAGAGCAGATTGAGTCAGAAGGCTCGAGGGCTTCCAATCAAGTTGTGTGTCTTCATCAATTAGCTGATTCGCCCATAAATAATTCATCACTCATAATGTCACTCAACAGAAAATGAACTGGCAACTACTCGTACGTGTGCTTGCCTCTGGTTGCCGTTTTCAAATACGATAATTAGTAGAAGAAGCTCATCACGTTGGGCCGTATCATAACAGGAATGTTACGCTACTTTGTGACGTTTTAAAATCTGGTCGAGATCACATCTGTCTGCTCAGTTTAGCAAATTACAGGTAAACAAGCCAACTGCGCCCAGAGATGACATCATCCAGGTCAGAAGACATCATCCAGGGTCTGTAGGTCAATCTGCAGACCCTGGATGATGATAACAGGCAACTCTGGACTCAACGGGGAATAGCACTAGCATATCATAACAAAATATTAAATGAACGAGTTTCACGGTAGATAATGTGTTATTTAGAGGCTGTGTTTCGGTGCCCCAGTCACTCCCACTATATGGATACACGCTGATCTAAATATCACCTGAACAAGTGCAAATGAAACCGAAGTTATGTGGGTAAGGAAACGATTCTGTTTTATACCAGAAATAAGGTCCAGGTTGTAAAAAACAATAGTTCTCCTTTAAATTACTACAAATTGAGGTTTTTGATTGATCAGTAGTTTAAACCTTAAGATAACCAGTTTAGTCTCATTGAAAACTTAAATATTCCCAATTTTAAGATTCAATATCTTCAGTGTATTGCTCTAGAAAGATGATTTTTGACCTTAAAGCTGCTTATTTGCTATCTGAACAACTATAAATACCACTAGATAAGCTAAAATGCCTCATTCTTCAGATTCCTAAAACCAAAGACAGAGCTGATGTCAGTACCCATTAGAGCAGCTGGGTGTAGAGAAGAGGTCGATGGCTGGTGCTGTGCTGATAGTGCCCCCGGTGGTGGAGATCGGCGACGTGTCGGTAGTAGCGAAGGACGGCCTCTTGGAGAGCTCCTTGAGCCTCTGCTCCTGAGCAAGTGAGGAGGCGCAGTTCAAACAAACATGCAAAACAGAGAGACAAAGATGTTTGGCCGGAGCGCTTCTTTTCTGCGACGGCACGCTCACCTTAAGGGCTTTGAGCCGGGCCTGCTCCTCCTCCAGCGCCGCCTGCTTCTCCCGCTCGTCCACTTTGGTGAACGACATCCCCGTGCTGGCCAGGGAAGACACCGCGTTGGAGAGAGTGCTGGCCCTGCCGGGGGAGAAACACCGATTATTGCTGTGTTAATACCAACACGGACGGGAAAACGTCTCTGAAATTCAAGGTGCTCGGAAACGGGTGATGAATTAATGTACCTGCTGGCAGCGGTGGAGTCTTTGACCTTCTTCCCCTCTAAAGAGGCCAGGTGCTGCTCCAGAGCTTCCAGAAGGCTGCTGGGAGCCTGTTGCGACAGAAAACACTCAGTCAGCGGCTTCCCCAGACGGAAAATGTATTCTGGATGGACATCAAGACCATTTAGGACAGTGGTGGGCAACCCGAGATGGAGCAGAAATAAACACCACCACACCGTTAAAGCTCTAGGTGTGCTGTCCACAGCCAATTTATGTCTTTGAATAGCAGGTTTATTTTATTTTATTTTTCTTGTTTTTACCAGCTTTGAACCACGAGTTACCCACCACCGGTCGATGACTGCATTCCAGCCAAAAAGCTACTCTGGATGAGCGTTAAACATCTGTGTGGGATGACGTACTGCACCACGGCACTTTTCAACAAGCCGGACCGTTGTTGAACTGGCCGCGTCTAAGCACAACAGGGCAGCCATTTTCACAGGAGGAGATGAGCTACGCTTGGTTTTACACCCCCCCCCCCCGAAAGACACAACCAAGAGTGAAGAGGAATTTACCACGGCGAGCGTTTTTTCCTTCAACTGGTTTTCACCACGATGTGTGGGGGACAGAGTCAGAGCAGAAGCATGCAAAAAGACAACACTGAGGCAAGTCACGCACACAGAAGAAGAAGAGTGAAATGATAGTACTTACACAAACTGTGAACTAAAGTGGAAAGATAAGGGGGGAGGGGGGAAATACAGAATATAAAGGTGGACACAGTCAGAGGGGAATTCGTTTTTAGCTTCCGGGGTAAAATATTTCAACGTGATAATTGGTTGCCACAGATTTATGCAGTGGATTGTAGCGACAGTGTGGACTTGGCACCTTTATTTACTGTTGGAAGAAGAGGAAGAAGAACAAGAAGAGGAAGAAGAACAAGAAACAGGAAGAGAAGAAGAAGAAGAAGAAGAAGAAGAAGACCACCGCCTCCTCTGGAAAACATGCACCCAATAAGTAAATCATGCAAAGTGCCTCGTTTTAAAGAACATATTTGTCAGGTGCGGTGCACTTTAGGCAAAAAAAGACAAAGCTGATGGAAAAAAATTAAAAAAAGGAGGCCAGAGCTGTTAAGAGGGGAGATCAGGGCTGCAACACCTTCTCATGAACAGTCGATTAATCCTTTAAAAACTAAATATTAAACATTACTCCTGCATGTCGTCTATGAATAAATGACCTTTATAACAAAAGTTCTGATTTATTCAGTGAAACCTTAATTAATAAAGATGTTGTTTACTGTATTCTGCCATTAATTAGCATAGCGTCGAGCGTGATTAAAGTTTAATGGCTCGCGCTGATTATAATTAGAAATTCACCTGTGTTATTTATCTGCAAACGGCGGCTCGCGCCTAGTCGTAGTGATGGAAATGTATGTGTAGTTTCGTGGGTCGTTTATATGCAGAGATAAGCTGCTAACAGCTTCTCAATGTGCTGGAAAGCGGCACCGTCATGCTAGCCATTAGCATCTGCTCTACACTGTCTTTGTTGAGTCACCCAGGCACTGACTACCAACCAGGAATCAGACAAAACTCACTGTTTTAGGCCATATACTGAAGCCGCTTTGTTTTGAGATGCTTGTGCACACGCGCTGCTGTGGTTGGTCGATTAATTTTTATTCTCAGTATAAAGCAGGGGTGCCAAACTCACTACTAACTATACTACTACAGTTCCAGATTATTTTACCATTTGTTTTATTGCGCAGAAGAACAAGTAAATTATTTACATTTAATAAACTCTCCATAAAAAAAATAAGTGCAATTTGGGCACATTTCTGTCTGCTGTTCAGTCCTGGGTCTCTGGACAAATTAGGAATAGCAGATATTTTCATTGAAAAATCACAGTCTTCTATTTAATTTTCACCCTTTGCAGATTCATGCTGCGGGCCAGAACAGACCCTCTGGTGGACCGCTTTTGGACCACAGACCATATGTTGTCTAAAGGATTTCCTACATGGATTCAGGCTTTTCTGACTACTTATATATATTCTCTAATTTTCAGTACGCCTGGCAGAGGAGGCATTTATTGGTTATTATTGGTGAGTGGAAACATTTTCCACTCATATCGAGGCGTTTTCAAATTGAAGGGTCTCACCTGTGAAAGGTCTGGGATGTCCCCTCGATCAATTCCCACCTGCTGTTAGAGAGGAAACCTGAGTTAGACGACGCCCCTTCATAACAGCGGGATTGTCTGTGAGAATAATGTTATGTAATTTACCTCGGCCACTTTCAGGAATTCTGATATCCGGGTCATTCTGGTGAGAAACTTCTTGTAAATGTCCAGACCTTCTTTACACTGGGTCTTCTTCATGTCAAAGTATTTCTCTGTTTGGTTAAAAAAAAAATAGATTTGTTTATTTTTGCACGTCCAAACTCTTTAACAGTGGGACAAAATTAACCAAAGATGAAAAGAGCAAGTGGTCCTCACCAAGCAGGTTGATAATGCCTTCGTTGTAAGCAGCAAAGAGCCTGATGGAGTCTTTAAAGAGGAGCATGAAGGCTGCATTGATGACTCCATTAGTCAGCTCGTTGGCATTGACCTGAGGGAAAGCAATCAGCCCGGGACATTTATCTTGCGGCTTCTTTGCAGCCATTTTGTTGACACGCAAAAAAAAAAAAAAGGCAAAACACAACTCTCTAAATTAAGATAACGCAGCAGCCTTGGCGCAATCTGCACGCTGCAGACGAGCAGCTCCGAGCTGCGGAGCGGCGGGAGGCTTCACCTCAAACTCACATTGAAATCGAGGAGGGCGTCCATCTGGTTCTGAATAATGGGGATCGTCTTCAGCAGCTTCTCTGTATTCATGGTCCTCATTACGCCGTCCACTCTGCGCGGACACATGTGGAGACGGAGCAGGAGAGGGCAGCGAGGAGGAGAGAAAAGGGAGAGTAAGCAGTGTAGCTTATGAAAACACACTAAAGACCGCTGGTTTAGACTGATTGTAGGGATTATTATTGACAATTAATCAACCAGTTGTCTTTAAAATGCTAGGAAAAGGTGGAAAAATGCCAAAGTGACATCTTCTAGTATCTTCTTTTGTGTGAGAAACTTAAATATTCAGTTTATAATCATATTGGAGAAGGCACAATGAATCAGTACATGGTTAAAGGATAACTTTAGGGATCTGTTTATATGTCACAAAATCCAATAAAAAGACTTATTTATCTTATTTCCCTGCTCTCCGTTGTTGTACGACTGTTAAAACCATAAATCTTTGGACCACATCGTTGCCCTGTGTGTTTCTTCACAACAGAAAATACCGGCACCACATTTAGAATCACAGAAATAAAATGTTCTCATGTACTTATATCGCACCAGATACCTCTCGACAGTAAGGTAACAAGCTTCTTAGTGCTGTTGCAGATGTGGTGTCAATAACATATAAACTGGGTGGACGGCATGCTAGTAGCATATAGCACTGTAGCATCATGCTACACTATATCAAGAACGCTACAGAGGGGCATCAGTGCAATCACAATATGTAATATGAAAATAAAACACATTCTTAGAGAGCATTATACACTGATCAGGCAAAACATTATGACCACCTTTCTAATATTGTGTAAGTCTTCTTTGTGCCTCCAAAAATGTTGTAACTCACTCAGAGTTGTTCCTAAACTGTTTTTGTGTGTGTGTGTCAGGCTGCATCCTGCTGGGGATGGTTGCTGCCGTCGAGGAGTGTCATTGCTATGGGGTGGGGGTGTCTGGTCTGGTCTAGGTGGGTGCTACATGTCTAAGTAACATCCATATAAATGTCAGGTCCAAAAGTTTCCCAGCAGAACAATGAATTGTCACAAGATGGTCAAAGATATTTACTTCTCCTATCTGTGGTCATAATGTTGTGGCTGTTTGGTGTAAGAACTCATACCGGTCGTCTTCACTAGCTACCCGTCTATTATGTCTAACAAAAATCGGAGCATCCTTAGAACACGAAAATTGTTTAAACTTACCCGCGTTTAACTTTTGTGAAGTCAAAGGCCACCTGTCTGTACGACACAGCTTTCTCGTTCAGGTATCGACTATACCTCCTGATAAATGTGGACATGTCATATCCTGAAATGTAGAAACAGCAGATTTAGTCTTCACAGTTAGTCTACTATATCAAAAACGGTTGAAAGTACGCAGAACAAAAAGATTTACCTTGTAACCCACTTTTGTCCAAAAAATTACTGAGGTTGAAAAGTGTATTCCTTGAAGCCAAGTACTGGACAAAACGCTGCATTGAGGGAAAACAAACAGTCAGTTTACTGTTTACTGGAAGAGGGTCATAACGTCAACGGGACAAAGGGACGAAGCGTCTCTCACCTCGTTGCCGTAAACCATGAGGTGGTGTGTGGTGATGAGGGATTTGAACACGACCACCCAGCTGGTGTTGGTGGTCCTCTCAAACAGCGAGTCCGCCAGCTGGGGGATGTTCACGTTCATCTCGTTGGTGCAGTGGATCAGATCTTCAAAAGGAGAGAGGACGGATTCACAAGATCAGTAAAAAGACCAAAAAAAAAAAGTCACAATGCTCTTCTCTGAAATACCACACCTTATTTCTACAAACGCACTCCACAACAACAGAGCTGTAACACAACACCCGTACACAGGAAGGCCGCCGGTTAATTGACATTGTGAGTGATCACAAAGTGAATCAGCAACTATTGTGGTAATCCTATAAAATTATGTGAAAGGGAAACATAAAAATAGCCTCAAAACTCTGTGTGTTGTTTGGATTTGTCAACTTCTAATAAAGTAAAATAATGACGTTCTCCAGGTTTATTTTTGGACAGATGTCAGCGTGATACATGGCATCTATGAAGCTTTTACACTGACTGAAATCAGCTTTTACTTATTTACGTGGCTCATTACTGATTTATTGTCATATAATATAAATGTATATATGGTTTAGATCAAATATTAAACGCTCAAGTCCTAATATGAATCACAATCAGAAGAGACTGACTGGATCAGAAGGAATTTCCATTCAGACTGAGAAGATAAAAATACATTCTCTGCGTGAGCACTTATTTACAATTATTCTCTCTCTGCTCTTAGGATGAGTCCTTTTTTTTTTTTTTCCTGTGAATGTTTGTCCTTCGAGTTTCCAGGAAGAAAAACATGGTGGTTGCAAAACGAGCGCTTGTTCAAACAAGGGTTTGGAAAGAAGGACGGAGGCAGCGGCGCCCTTGAAACCTTGGGTCCATCTTGGTTGTCTCCTTTTATTTAATGATTTGTCTTCAATAAATTTGGAGGAAAACGATTTAATCTGTTACATTTACGGCAGCTTTGATGCTCCACAGCAATCAGAGGTCATAAACGTTGTATTTTGAAGCAACGTAGACACGTGTCAGATTCTATTTAGCGATTTAAAACTAATGTCTAATGTAAAACCGAAGACACTGACCACAGATGCTCGTTTTTAGTCTCTGATGCGCCTCTTATTTCCACCACAGCTCACGTTAAAGTGATTTCTTCGGTTTAGTCACCTGGAGGGAGGCGGTGTGATAAAACCACCAAAACCACAGCAAAGACTGATTGTCATGACTGTATTTAAGTAGATGTTTTTTATCCCCCCAAAGAATCGGAAATGAAAAGAGCATTTTCTACCGCAGAGAACAATGTTGTTCAGCAATAATGAATTATAATCCTACAGTATAATGTTGAACTTTGAACGTGTCTGTGCCACTCCTTCCCTCGCCACAAGAGGGAGGAAAGTCACAAATGGCCGCACACTTCACTGAGCAGCAAAACTCACAGGAATATTATCAATATTAAACCTGTACTCGATACAAAACTGTTGGAGATCCCTAAATTAAAGACGCCACCTTCAAATCAAAAGGAAATCTAAAAGATCTCAGGTCTCCAACCGATGATCCAGAACATGGCACTGTCATCTTAGCGGACAGCATCACGAAACTGGAGCTGAAACACAAATATTTAGACTGACTAGTAAAAAGACAGGAAATTGTTTTGCAGCTATTTAGGTTATCGACCGATCACCAAATATTTGTTCAGGAGACTTGCTCCTTCATTGTCTTTGTTCAATGTCTAAAAATTGAGTCTTTAAAATCCACCATCCGCTTATATTTCAGCTCCTCGCGCCTTTATATGATCTCTGCGTCATTCGTGTCATGTTTTGACTCCGGCTCTGCAAACTTCAGGCCTCGTCTCTCGCCCTTTTCTGCAATTTTATAGCCTGAGCAGTTAATTAACTAATCAAACCAATAAGTGACAAACTAACTGGTGACATGGATGGATAGCGACAGCCTGGCATTATAAACTGGAGTCGTAACACTGCAGTTATTCTACTCAACATCCTCTAAACTCACTGGGCAAACTGAGGAAATGGTTTGTTAAATAAGGATGTTTTCTACATAAAATCTGCATAACAGGCTGCAAATCATCATTCTGATGTGCCAGAGCAATAAGGGATCGTTGCAGCAGGATCTGATGGACATATTGTTCCCTCTAATTGCAAACGGGAACCAAACGTATTTCTAACAGAGCAAAACAAAGTGTGCCACTTCCTCTGCTCGTACGTTCATCCCGCATCCCTGTGAATGATGCTACTGGAAGCAGCCGGGCCCTTCGGTACTAATAACCCTGCCATTCACAGTAGTGATCAGTCTGACGTGGTAACTGGGCCTCCCTTTCTGTCCTATATTTGACTTTTCAAAAGGCATGGGGACTCTAAGTAGGACAGGATAACCTTCCAGAGAAGAAGCAGCAGCAGCAGCAGTTAGCACGGGTGGCTGAACTGCCCAGAGAAGAAGAAGAAGAAGAAGAAGAAGAAGAAGAAGAAGAAGAAGAAGAAGAAGAAGAAGAAGAAGAAGAAGAGGAGGAGGAGGAGGAATATGGGGGAGGAGGACACACTGTCAGCACTGTCACGTTACAATCAGCCTGTTAAATACCCCACAGTCTTTGACATTAACAATTTCTGACTGAATTAATTCACGAGACACAAATGTGACTCATGTAGGAGTCATGACAGAGCGTGATGCTGCTAAACTGCGCTGCATTAAAAAAAGAAATCATCGAGGCTGCCTTGTGAGTTTGAAATCTGCGTAAATGAGGTTCGGGATATGTTGGAATTAGGTTTTTATTGAGGGGATTATTGATTTACAGCACGGGGACACACCAATACTACATTAAAGAATAAAGGGCGACTGTGACGTTGCCTCACATCGCCCGAGCCGTCGCCCATGAACACACGGCAAAGTCTAAAGCCAACAGCCAGCTGACAGATGTGTTCTACACCTGCGTGAAAGGAAATAAGAATTCATACCCGCAGGTGGAAGCGGTATGTATTCATAATTCAAAAGAGGAAACTAGATGAGCTACTATTAGGGAGGCTGGGAAGCTAGGAAGAGCTACAGGATTTTGATGAAAACCAAGAAGGGCCATTGGAGCCCTGGTCACCTCTACGGCCGATCGAATCAGCTGGAAAGGTGACGTCAGGGGTCCAACTAGAGCCAATGGGCCCGACGACACCAGAAGAACCAGCTACAGCTACTACAGACGCTCACCTACGGCCTGACACCTTGAAAACGACCGACCAACGCCTCCATGCGGCCAAAAGATGCTGTTCAGTGATGAAACACACTATAGCACGACTACAGCGTCATCGCAAGACTCTACTTGCGTTTGCTGGTATTTATTAGTATCTTTATGATACCGTTTTATAAGCCAGCAGAAATAATCATTTGCAGGACCGGGTATAAAGTCTCAGTACTGTCCACAGATTATTAAGAAGAACCAAAAGCTGTCATCAACTATTCTTGTTTTAGATTCATTCTCTTACTATTTAGGCCTCAATCTTGAGCAACAGCTTGTACCAAGGGGTTTTTAACGTTCAATAACTTTATCAAATGACACATTCAAGCATCATACTAGTGATAATATTGTGACCTGTAACTTCTCTGGTGATCTGCAAATCATCCAAGTGATGATCTTGTCTTCTGATCTTTGAATGTGACCGTCTTTCACCAATTTCTGACATTTTATAGATCAAATTGTTTATCATTTAACCAAAGCAGATCATTCGAAAATGAGCGGATTTGTTTAAAGTCGGTTTATAAACCTTCATACTGTTTTAACATTCATATAATCTAATCAGGTTAATTATTGATTCTAAATTGCTGGTGAAAGGTTGTTTGTCTCCTGTGCCAATCCTGTGATGGACTGTGGACCTGTCCAGGGTGTATTCTGCCTTTTGCCCTGTGATATTATCTATGTGTGTATAAAGATACACAGATAATAAATGAATGGATGACATATTGAAATGTGACTGTAGCACGTACTGGACAGCGTCGACAACCAACCGCTCCTTTTATTCTGATAAAACAGTTTGTGATTTCAATCGAAAAGTTGCCATTTATAAGAAATGTAAATCTATGAGCACCAACATAAATATATAAAAAAAATTCTATATGGAGTCTTAAACGTGTAAAGAACAGTGAATTAATTGATCAGTTGGCAACCGTTTATCATTTTTAAGCAGAGATTCAAAACGTTTACTCGCTGTAGCTTCTATACTATATCCATAAGAGTCTAAAGTATGTCCTTAACCGAACACTGCTACAAGTGAAGACGTTTGATTTGTGTAGTTTTTCATTAAGATGTACGTGAAGCCTGAAACATGATACATACGATGAACATGGCTCTTCCTACAATGGCTTTTAAGGCTCTTTTAAAGTATTGCGGGACACTGACAGCGTAGCCTACGCCGGTCCGAGCCATTTATACCTGTGGACTCGTCGGCCTGGCTCGCTCTGTACAAACACCGCCCAAAACGCTAGTCGGCGCTGTGTCTTTTTTTTGTCAGTCGGGTTCGGTTAACGTCAGTTAACTGGTCCCAGATGTGTTCCATCTTTATCAATCCAAAACGAAAAGTGCAGAGATGGAGAAGAAGCTGGAAATACTAAAGTAGAAACAAGCTACTACCAAGCGAATCAAGCACAGCTCTTGTGGGCTGCGTTGCCGCAGCGCGTAGCTACGTTGCTGGGGAGGTGCACATCAGGCTAAGGCGCTAGGGTCTGGATTGTTAAACAACCTTTAAGTCTCACTATCCTACATTTAAAATAAATCACAGTAATCTTTTAACGCGACCCTTAACAGGAATAAGCAGGTACAGAAGATGAATGAATTAATCTTTTTGCATATCTTTGGGGTTTCCCCTCCTCACACTTTAAGCATAGCTTAACTGATAGCTAGCTCTTTAATGTCTAACAGCTCCCCAAATGCCAACAGAAACACAACACTGTGTCTCGTTCGCATCTCACTAATCGAGGCATAATTCACAAATATAAGACGGGACTTCAAAAAATAGCTTCTTCTCCTGTGACAGAACAGAGATTATGATCCACTGGAACGTCTCACGAGCTCATCCTGACTGCCAACGCGACCACACGGGCCTCCCTCGTGTGTCAACACACAACGAGAGGACGCCACGCTGCCGTCCACGCACACACAAGGCCTCCTCTTCTGCGTGCGCCGAGACACGTCAGTCAGTCAGATAGGCAGTCATGTAGACAGGCAGTCTGGGACGAGCCAGCAGGAGTGTCACTGCCAACTTTCGCTCCTCTGAGCTCAGGGGGAAGTCGCCTGAGCTGCACAACAGGTGCGGAACCTGCAACTTCAAGCCAAAACGCTCGCACCAGATTGAAAAACCCAGAAAGCACGTTTAAAAAAAAAAGGTTACACACAGATCTCCGAGGATGATGCAGGGCCTTTTATATAAACCACTTTCATCGAGCAGATCGATGCGCAGAAAATCCACCGGTGACTATGCATCACCAGAGGAGAGTTTAGGGCTCTTATTCTTGCATCAGGATACACAGAGTTGCCTGCTTCCTGTTGTATGAGGAAGGAAAGTGTGATTTCTGCCATTACACAGTCACCTCAGTGTGTCAGGGAAACAGCAGGTATCACGTTACGGGAAACATTATGAATGGGAGAGATTCCTGTAAATGCTAAGAACAAGGTTAAGGCTGTACTGACTGAATGAAGGCTACACGTTTACACAGACGAGGGGAAAGAGGCAAAACCAGACAGGCTAGTTTCAATGACACAAAATGGAAATGATTTGTAATCATTAACAAAAAGGGCCTGGTGCACGTTTAAAGTCCTCTCTGAGCCCTGTGTCAACAAGGCCTGTCCTCGGTGTTAAAACAATATAATCTCCCTGACATGAGCAGCAGCCAGTAGCACATAGCCCAGGCTTTTGAGGCCTTGTGGCTCCACCATCGCCATAGCTCGCCGAGGAGGAGCCTGCGGTGGTGTTTTCTCAAATACATCAACTTAAAAACATACTCACAATCCAAATGCTTCTTCTTCGGGCCCATTATTTCGTGCGTGGTGGCCTTGCATACTGTTTTCGACACGGCGGATCCCGTTACACTGTGCTGGGCTGCAGTTATCCTGTCCGTAATGCTCTGCCCCGACATCTTCGCTTCACCCAGTGCAACAAAAGACTTTAAAAATGCACGGCTCGTCTGGGTTTCAGCTTCTTTTTTTAAATAAAAAAAATATAATATATATATATGTATATATATGTGTGTGAATTAAAACCTCCGCCTCTTCCGTCCGCAGCCTTCCCGGACTCCCTTCCTCTTTTTTTTTTTTTGTTTTCCTTTTTTTTTTTTTTTTTTAAATTCCCAGCTTAAATAAAAATGAGAAGTAGGCTATGGCAGACGCCGGAGCGTAGAAGCAAAAGGGGAGGGCGGAATAAAGAGACAACAATAACAAAAAAAAAAAAAAAACTGTTAGATTGTTTCCTCCTTGTTGCGCTTTTCGCTTCCCTCCGGATTCATTCAGTTTTCAGGGGGATGCCGTGATTGCGGGGTCCGCTCGCTGACTCATCCGACCCGGGTCTCTGTCTCGCTCTCATCCCGATGTGGCACACCGGATCCCTGCGTCTCTCCTCCTCCTGCCTTGCCTTGCTTGCCTGCCCGCCCGCCTGCCTGCCTGCCTCCGCCGCTCCGCCAGTCGTCGTCGCCGCCGCCGCCGCCGCTCCTCCTTCTCCTCTTCCTCCTCCTCTTCCTCCTCCTGCCGCCGCCGCTCGGGTTTAAAGCGCAATCAAAGAAAAGCGGCACCGATTTAGGGGGTAATGGCGGGCCTGCTTAGCACTGCTATCCTCCGAGGGGCTGGTACGAAAGAAGGGCTGAGCACGACACACGCCGCCCTGCAGGCCCTGAGTCAGATTTTGCACCGCGGCTGCGTCAAGTCCGCTCTGGCGCAGGTGTACGACAACTGACCGCAGACCAGCTGGGGGGGAAAAAGGCACAAATGCTCAATCACTGGAGGCCTGGAAGACAGGATGAAGCCTGTACTGATTGAGGAATGGATAGAGAGTGCACTGTAAAACAGCCAGAGTGAAGGAATGAGAGTAAAAAAACAAAAAGTCCAATTTATGAACAATATTTGACATGTTTATAGAAATATTTGCTTAAGGAACTTGTTTATGCATCCTGGTCTGAGAATATTCCTGAGAAAAATCCTCCTTAGAGAGAAAGATTTCAGTGGAAGTCTACTGTATCATGTCTGAAATCACTCAGGGTGGCATTTTATTCTGAAAGGTTTTGACACAAACAGGCGAACAGGTGTGTGAATCTAAGTTATATGGAAATTTTGAATATTTCCAACTCAGTTTTGTTGTATCACGGACAAGTTTTACTTAAAACTGACATGAAACAAGTTAACAAACTACAAAGTTTATACATTTAAAGGGGAATTACTGTTTTTTATGACCTGGACCTTATGTCTATCATAAAATACGATCGTTTACTCACCCATATAACTATGGTGTCATTTGGAGTCATTCGACAATAAGATCCGCACATATAGTGGGAGTGACTGGGGCACCAAAACACAGCCTCTAAATAACGCATCATCTGCCGCGAAACTCTTTCATTTCACCAATATTTTGTTATGATACACTTGTGCTATTCCCCCGTTGAGTCCGGAGTTACCTGTCATCAACATCCATGTCTGTAGATTGACCTACTAACCTCTGACCTGGATGATGTCATCTCTGAGCTTGTATACCTGTAATTCGCTACTGCTAGTTTTTGCAACATGGCTGAATATTTTTCCGATACTGAGGTTGTGGACAATGACTTTGCTGGCCAAAGAACAACAAACTGCCGCACGTCTGTGAATAGACAACAGGTAACTCCAGACTCAACGGGGAATAGCACTAGCATATCATAACAAAATATTGGTGAAATGAATGAATGATGAATGAGTGTCCCGGCATATAATGCATTATTTAGAGGCTGTGTTTCGGTGCCCCAGTCACTCCCACTATATGGATATATTCAGATCTAAATATCATCTGAACAACTCCAAAACGACACCAAAGTTATACGGGTGAGTAAACGATTGTATTTTATGCCAGAAATAAGTAATTCCCCTTTAAGACATTTAAGAATTTGAAACAAAACATTCAGAGTGATTTAAAAAGTTAGATAAACCTGCGTGTCTCTGCCTTGTTGATTTTTTTAAGTATTTGTGAATGTCTTATGATGCCTATACGCTATACCTGTAGATGGTTTAACATCAGTTTTGCTATATAAAAATACTATCTTTCCAAAATCAATTTCAGGATTAACTATTTCAGCAATAGTGTCCTGGGGTAAAAGCTGACCACTTTTGAATGCAGAAGCAAATTTATGTTTTTATGGCTATGATTTGATCTGATGGAAATATGGCAGACAGCTTTGCTTGTCTCTAATTCTGGGATTGGCTTTTTGATATTTGGGGTCAAAGGTGGAACACGCAGTCATCGATTGTAATCAAACTGAGGTAGGTATTTTTGAATCTTCTTTATAGAAGTTATATAAAGAATCGGAAACCATCATGTCCTGTGAATATATAATCACTCCTTGCCCTGATTTTTTTCTTTATTCGCAAGTTCTCTGCCTTGCTGAGAAAGTGGATCTGTTACAGCTGAAGTCATAAGTTCACACACACCTTAGCCAAATATATTCAGACTAAGCTTTCAGCGATTGCTGACATTTATTCTTATTAGGCCTTGTCTGTCTTTGTTCAGTTAGGATTAATATTTTATTTCAAGAATGTATAATGTCAGAATAATAAATGGTCTCGTATTTATATAATGCGTTCCTATTTTATCCTTCTCTGCAAAAGCACACCCACGCTCATACAACAGTGCCAAACACTGGGAGCAACTCAGGTTCAGTGTCTTGCACGGTGACGATTCAGCACGTTGACCACGTACCTTCTGGTTCATGGACAATCTGCTCTACCTGCTGAACTACAGCTGCCACGTCAACAAGCTTCTTATACTTCGACGTTGTCGTGCTTAAGCCACTCTGCCACAACACTGGAAGTATGCTAGGGCTCATTATGTATTTGGAAGACCAGTTTCTGACCAAGCTTTAACTTCCTGATGTCTTTAGATGTTGCTTCAATACGTTTTCATAATCTGCCTTCCTCAAGATGCCGTCTGTTTTCTGAAGCATAATAAGGACAGGGAAAAGGAACGCCATAACATGATGCTGCCACCCCCGTGCCTCAAAGTTGGGATGGTGCCCTGAGACTTTCATGCTTCCCCCTTTTTCTCCCAGTCATAATAATGAATATTATGGTCAAACAGTTAAATTTAAAGGTCCACATTCTTTCTTTATCTTTATTTTTGGAGGTTTTTTGCAGATATTTGGCGTGCATCCAATTAGGCGTGCATCCAATTTGTTTAACTAGCATCAATTAGCCAATCAGACACTCTAACGTCCATGCAATCATTTTTAAACTGTTGCAAGGTACTGAACTGTAAATAAAATAAACTTCTGACTCACTGTGATTGTGTCATGCATAAATAGGTGTCCTAACTGACTTACTAAAACTAGTTTAATTATTTTAATATGTGGAGTGGTTTAAACAAAACCGTTTTAATGACTTTAACCTGCTTCTATTAAATCATCAAACTTCGACAGCTGCATCTGGTCGTCAGGTCATGCCGCTCACCTGGGCCTCCCTGAATATTAAGGCCCATGCTCACTGTGTCTCCCTCGTCCATCTCTGCTGCATCAGTTGTGTGTTTGCAGCATCTTCTTCTTCAGATGTCTAAACCCTGTCTGCACATTTGATTAGCTGGACTTCCTGCCTGTCTCAGTCTTTAATGAAAGACATTTACTTTAAAGTGAAGTTACAGACCTGGTATTTTATGTGTTTATTGGCTTGTTTCCTCACTATTTTACAATACAATTATTCATTTTGATTCTCTCACAACATTTTGCACCAATAAACCCACCGACTCAGCAGAAGAGAGGAGATAAGGAATGAGACAAACAACTGAAAATAGAAAGCAGCATGGAGGTGAGCATGTAATAAAGTTAATAACAATGCTGCATTATTTGTGTTTGTTTCGTGGGACCGAGACATTTCAATACACCTCCTCCAAACTGCTCGTCCACCGTATACTCACTGCAACGCGGTCCAGTTCCAGATTTCTTTATCAGAATAAAAAATAATATCAGGTGTGAACATCAACAATCATCTGGGACTCCTCCCAGTGCTGCATTTCATCTTCAGAAATAATCAGAACACTTGCAGTAGTTTGCAGATTGTTATCAACATTCAAGCTGGATGGATTCTTCAGATGTTGTATTTGCTGTTTAAATGTATATTTGGTTATATTCAATTGGTATTCATTTCAGGTTTTTGCATTTTTTTTCCACTCTCCCTCTTCCTCCCTTTGTGGTTGTGCAGAGATATATTAATAAATTTTTTGCCACTGGCTTTCAGTCAGCCGCACCTTTATTTAGGTATTTTCACAAACATGTCTCTTAGTTTAAACAGATAGAAACCTGAGCTCGGTTCACTTAAAGATTTTCTTTCACTATTTCCGTATTATGCTGCAAACAATGTGTCACGACCCCGGCTCTCGGTCGGACAAATAAACTGAAACGCACGGGTAAAATGATAAGAATGATAATTTATTAACAAAAACAACGGTCAACTCAACCAAACCAACAGAAGAACAAAAGAAAACACGAGGGGCTGCAACCGAGCAGCTCTCCCTCTAGAGCCAGGTGAGCCGGGAAGATAGAGAGAGAGAGAGACGCCACGTCCGGTTTATGACGGCCCAGTGGCGTCACAGCCACTCCCACGCCAACCTGTAGATCACAAAACACAGGGACAAGGCACAGCAACAAGACAGGCCCTACAGGCAATAGGCCGTCACAAATGAGACCGATAGATGGAGATGTGGAATAAAGGGAATAAAGTCAGACACCAATGTTGTATCTGCATGTTTGGCTCAAGCGTTTGAACTTCAGATTCAGATTAAGAAAACTTTATTTGTCCCCACAATTTAAGCCACAAGTGAGCGGCATAATGTGCAAGTGCAGACATTTTAAGGCGCAAAAAAAACAAAAATAGAACAAAATAAATGTGTCCTTTATTTTACTGAAATTAAAAAAAAAAAATGTTTTAAAACTATTCTTCTGGGGGTGGCACAGTGGCGAGGTGGTTAGCACTGATGCCTCACAGCAAGAAGGTCACCGGTTTGAATCCATGGGCTGGCCTTTCTGTGTAGAGTTTGCATGTTCTCCCTGTGTCTGCGTAGGTTCTCTCCAGGTACTCCGGCTTCCTCCCACCATCCAAAGACATGCTGCTTATGTTAATTGGTGATTCTAAATTGGCCGTAGGTGTGCATGTGAGTGTGAATGTTGGCCCTGCGATGGACTGGCGACCTGTCCAGGGTGTACCCCTGCCTCTCACCCGATGACAGCTGGGATAGGCTCCAGCAGACCCCTGTGACCCCTAACAGGATTAAACGGGTTTAGAAAATGACTGACTGACTATTCTTCTGTAGGATAAATGTAAAGACACAAGTCAAGCAGCTTGTTTTTTTTGTTTTTCACAAGAAGGTTTTCAAGATTGTTTAATGTTTGATTATTGTTTGCTGCAAACTATAAGTGTAGGTACGTGCCATCCAAACCCAAAATTATAATCATAACTAGTATTATTCTTACTAAACCTTTAGGTTGTCTGTATTTATCTCTGAGCATAGATAGATAGATAGATAGATAGATAGATAGATAGATAGATAGATAGATAGATAGATAGATAGATAGATAGATAGATAGATAGATAGATAGATAGATAGATAGAGCTGGTCTGGGGTTGGGTCTGTCCCTCCCAAAGTCAATGACCAGTTCTTTAGTCTTTGAGGTGTTGAGCTGTAGGTTGTTTTTGTGACTCCAGACAACAACAAAAAAATGACTGTTCTTTATTTTCATGAGTATTTAAATTGTAGATTCTCACTGTAGGCATCAAAACTATGAATGAACAGGACCGTCACAGAAAAGGAAGATCAAGCAGTCACATCTGCTGCTGGAGATAAGATCACCCGAGTCACCAGCCTCAGAAAACGCAAGTTAACAGCATCTCAGATTAGAGAGCAGATCAATGCCACTGAGTTCTAGTAGCAGACACACCTCTACATCAACTGGTCAGAGGAGACTGCGGCAATCAGGCCTTTGTTTGGGCCAAGAAACACGCTGAATGGACATTAGACCAGTGGAAATCTGTGCTTTGGTCTGAGGAGTTCAAATTAGAAATCTTTCGTTCCAACCGCTGTGTCTTTGTGCAAGGTGGAGAAGGTGAACGGATGGTCTCTACATGCATGGTTCCAACTTTGAAGCAGGGAGGAGGAGGTGTGATGGTGTGCATATTGAACCAACATGGCTATCACAGCATCCTGTAGCAACATGCTACTCAACAGGACATTGACCCCAAACACACCTCCAGGCTGTGTAAGGGCTATTTAACCAGGAAGGAGAGCAATGGAGTGCTGCGCCCAATCGAGATGGTTTGGGATGAGATGGACCACAGAGTGAAGGCAAAATGGCCAACGAGTGCTCAGCATCTCTGAGAACTCCTTCAAGACTGTTGGAAAAGAATTCTCTAATGAAAGCAAATGAATTTAAATCATTATAAAAACTATAAATATATAACAACACTGGATGATGAATGAAAATCTAAAACCCTAAAAATCCTGTTTAACACTTAAAATAACCAGACAAACATTCATCAGAGGCTGCAGCTGTGTGCAGTGTGGCACCGCGTCCACAGGGGGGCAGCACGGGGCTGTGCTTTCCCCAAACATGAAGTCTTCCATGTGGATTTGGTGTCAGGCCAAACTTCCATAAAATTGTTTTAATGAAAACGAACCTCGGTTTCATAACTCGCTAATGAGAGTCCATAAATAAGTAAAATCTGAATTAAGTTAATCCAGTTCTCCCTGTCAGTTTCACTACAACACGAATAACAAGCTTCATTTTACTGCTATTGATTCTCATTAAAACCCGGTTTTAAATCCCGCCTGCCAATGTAGACACTGTAATCTTTGTTAGCCAATCTAATACTCTGAGGCAGCGTCATATCAGATATTGACCCGATTCTTTAGTCTTATAAATGAATAATATGACAGGAATCAGCTTTCTCCTGGATATATATTTATATTTATAGCCCTGCCCAGGTATATATATATATATATATATATATATGAGTGCAGATACATGAATAAAAGACAAAAATATCTACATTCCTTGAGTGATATCCTTGACAAGGTCACGACGCTTGAAAAGCACCGCTCCTCGTGCCTCCTCCAAATATAGCGTTGGGTTTCATACATAAACAATAAGTCGTCCTCTTGGTTTTTTCCTCCCCACTGGGGAATTTTCACACGTACAGCTCAACAAAAGACACAGACGACACACAAAGTCCTCTGCAAACATATACTCACTTTAAAAAAGAAAAAAAGAAGAAAAAATACAACTGGTTTATTTATTTTCCATCTTCAGAAGAAATCTCCTTGAGAAACAAACTTTTCCCTTTAATTATCTGCATTATTAGAGCGTTATAAATTATTATCAGATTTGCTGTTTTCTACTTTCTCTCTGTTCTACACATCATCTGTGGCAACAAAAAACAACAACAAATGCATTATGAATATTGCTCTTCTGTGGTGGCAAAACAAAACAAAAATATTAAAAAAAAATTAGATGAAGAAGCTTATTGCATTTGCAAACCACTGAGGATCAAATCGCAGCAGGGCCTTTGATGAGGGCTTCACTTTCCCGCCCTGCGTTAAAGCTGGAGCGTCAGATTACGGCCGCACTCTCACGGGTTTTGTGCTGCGGCCCAGATTGTGCGATTTAGTCGGCCGTTTGTTGAGTCTGGATGTTTCAGGTTGATCTGATAGGGACGTGTCTATCGGGCAGATCGGAGTTCGGTCGGTCCTGAGCCATTAAAAGTCTCCGAGCACAACGACCTGCAGGACGCCTTCACAGAGCTAAGGAGGGCTGCGCAGACACGTGTGGATTCATGGCCGAGGTTTATCTGCAAATAAAAAGCAGCAGATGTGGTCGATTATTGGTCGAGATGAGGTCGCTTTGCATGCATCTTTCAATTATGTTAACACCAAATAAGTAGGATGTGAGTGAAGAAAACAACAGAGATGCTGAGGGTTGTTTTGAGTGGGAGGGCACATGTTTTTCACTCGTGAGTGTGAGACTTCCAGTCTAACCTTACATCTTAAAGAAAGTCAATGGGAATGAGCTGTGTACGTCGGCTAAACAGGTCACTCGCTGGGTGGGATTTGTAAAATAAGCAGGATGGTAATGGGTTCAGCCTGTGTATTAATTTCATGTGCAAGGAGCCATCTGATCCTGTTTGCTCTGAAAGGCACTTGTCTGCTTGCGAGGGCTTCATATTTGATTTCAGCCCTACCTCATCAGAGAGGCAGGTGAGGAAGGCGTGAATAGCAAACACCTGCAGCCAGCCGCGGGCCAGCAGGTGTCTGCACAGCTTCCAGTTTGGATCTGAGTCCGACACGTGAGAGCACAGGGGGGGACGAGCGTGAAGCGAGTGACGCACGAGACATGAGGGCATCTCATGTCTTCCCAACGGGGTGGGAAGAAAACTACAATCGGAGTATAATATTACCGTGTGCTCGTACTGACATTCGTATATAGTCTACTGTACATCAGATCTACTTATTAAATCCACAGTCCGTCCATTTTGAAGGTGAAGCTGTTTCTTCAGAGATGAAGACAGAAGGGCTCAGAAAACATGAAATCTATCTGAAAATAGGCGCTAAGAGTCATTACTGCGACATATTTTGTCTCACTTCTCAAGGAAAGACTTCAAGACAGAGCTAGGACAAAAGAGAAAATATACCGTTACAGAAACAATCACAAACGACATCGACTCAAGTCGGCAAAGATGTGATAGATGAGATAAAAATTGGAACAGTTCGCAGCATTTTCTTCTTGGTGCTTTGGTCATAATGGCCACGATTTTCTAACAACTGATTTTACAAAGTGAATGGTCTTTTAAAAACATTCAACCTGAGCATGGCCTTGTTCTCACTGAGTCCAAACGGGATTAATGAACGTGGGCAGTCCCCCGTTCACCAACCTGCTGCTGTAAATGCTCTCTAAAAGCCCCAAATGTTTATTAATCCACATGGAAAGGTTCCTGGCAAATGCACTATGCATGGCTGTTTTAGGAATAATAGTTAATTTGCGCATGTAAAAACAAAGCTACCCAAGTGGTCTCTTCAGTACTAAATTACTTTGGACGCATCGTGGGCAGTGCACACATAAAACTCACATGATCAGAGGCTGTCTAGATACGACCAGATATTCACCAGCAATTAGGAAAGAGCTGAGATTAACTTATTGATTGTTTTTTTTTTCTTGACTAGTGATTCTCTAACATACAATTAATGGATAGAAACTCTCCAAACCTCAAGTGTGAAAAGGGTTGACATGTTTCAGGAGAGAGTGTCTTGGAAGTGGGTGATTAGTTAAGAGAACCACTCTACAGCTGGCTTCTTCTAAAGATAAGATAAAGATCAAGGTAAAGTGCTTTATTTGTCATCATACAGCGTATATACTATACATCATACAATGAAACTGCATGGTCCTCTTTCATACAGTCGGTCTTCTTTCACTAAAATGTTTTCCTCCAGTGTCCCTCGGCCTTCAGGTGTAGGTGGGCTCAGCCGTCAAGCTGCACATGGGTAGGCGGGTCAGAGGTTGTTAAGAGATCCTCATCATGTCAGTTTCAGGCAGAGGTGATCCGAGGTTCTGGGGGCCTCAGCGATGTACATTTTTACTCGATCAAGGATCCACACCAAATTTACTGAAGCTAGGCAATCCAGATTAGAGAAATACAGTATGTCATAGGGTAGATAGAAGGAGCCCCCTAGGGACGGTTATGGAGTATTGCAGATGCATTGTTGAATTTAAATGAATAACATTGACCATCTTGTGACAATTCAGTGTTCTGCTGGGAAACATTTGGACTAAGCATGTGGATGTTACTTAGACATGTAGCACCCACCTAGACCAGACCAGACACCCCCACCCCATAGTCCATCCCCAGCAGGATGCAGCCTGACACAGGCACACACAAAAATGGTTTAGGAACAACTAAAAAAAACATGAAGAACAGGACAAGGTGTTGAGCTGGCCTCCAAATTCACTAGATCAAAACAAAAGATCAAATATCTGTGGGATGATGAACAGAGGCCCCTGAACCTAAAGGACCTAAAGGACCCAAAGGCCCCACCAACAACAAAAGATCCAAGTCCATTCTCTGATGAGTCACAACTGTTTTGGAGGCACAAGGTAGACCTACACAATATTAGAATTGATTAATGTTGTGCCTAATTGGTGCATGTTATTGCAAAATATGCCAGAGGGTAGCCATCTGAGGGTCCAGTTTCTCATTTTTATCATGGGGCCCCAAACAGTGGCTCAGTTTTCCTGTCCTGACGGTGTCTGACGTTGTTCCAAGTAAAAACCTGAACTCTTCACCAGTCAGTAAGTTCAGATAAGTTACTTGGATGAAAAGAAGCCCAACAAGTCTAGCTCCCTTTGTTGTGGCATTGGTTTGGCTATGTCATGATCTGGTTAATTTCAAACATTACCGGTTTACCGAGTTTTCAGAGTTGGAGCTCGATACCTTTTTGACCGGTTTGCCAAGATTTATGTCTTCATTTAGTTTCACAGACAGGGTAGGTAAATCGAGGGATGGACTGTTGGTTTTGTCTTTCTTTATGGGAATCATAAAACATTTGCTTTACCGCTCCAACAGCAGCCTGCACCCCTGTTTAACTCTGTATAGATCGGCTTAAAGGTCAGAGACTGACGCTTCATTCAACATATTAATGTAACTCTTGTTCTTTCAGATAGACCGCAGTAAAATCAAAGGTGTTATTTCAAGACTCCACACTTACCTTCTGCAACACTGAACACACCGCACTCTAGGTGCATACACCCCTGAATGCCGGGACTCTAAATGATGCCTTGTGCATCACAATTACCCACACACAGCCCTGCATCAGACCGTGAGTTGACTTTTATGCTGATGTGAATGTAGGCCGCGGTAGCAGCCGATGACAGCTTAATTCCCGAGCTGCACCCCCCCCCACTGAGGCCCACCGTTTGTGTGATCTGACAGATCAGACTGAGGAGAGATGAGTGGGAACCCTCCGAGCCTGCTCAGGTTTCTTGGTGCTGTGAAAAGATTTGTCCAGTCCATTCAGGTCTGATAGAGGTTCCCATGTTCTGCACCGCAGCAGGGTTTTTGTTGAAAATATCTAGATAAGACTGATGTGTTTGCTTTGGGGCCTGATGCCACCAGAACTGCACGCCACGGCGCTGAACTTTTCTCTCGTCACAAGACAACGGAAGAGGGGTTCCAGACAATTGCTTTGGAAAAGAAAAGAGACAGGTAAACAGGCGTGGAGAAAAACAGGGATGGGATGAAATGAGCTGGAAAGTGGGGTGACCTCACTTTAAAAGAGGTTGGGTAATGGAGGTAGAGGGCCGACATGAGCGACTGAGGTAAAAGAGGGCAGAGGGAGCAGGATAAGACGCGTTAGGGAACCCGGGGACAGAAGGCTGAACTACTTTGATAGAGGTCAGAGCGTGCAGCAGTCGAGGAAAGCGAGGGGGAGCGCGTTGTTTTCCAGCGTCTAATTCCGAGACAAGTGCTTGTTTTTTAGCACGCACCCGAGGAATGTGGTTAATGCAATGCTGACCTTCTGAAGATGACAGCGGACAAACCTCTCTCAGGTGCTGAAATGACACGAGCGTGCTTTATCTTCCTGCTGATGAGTAACGCCGCCCCGGTCTCCACGCAGTTCAACGGATACAACTGCGATGCCAGCTACCACAGCAGGTTTCCCGGTGAGAACGCCGCCACAACATGTTTTTTTTTTTTTTTTCTTATTCACAACGCCGTAAACGCTCCGCTGCCATTCTGCCTGCAGGCGCGGAATGTGGCTTCAACACATGGTTTAAAACGCACTATCACAAACCAGCTGCACCGCTGTAGGGATATTTCTATCTCTTCCTTTTTGACACTAAATTATAGTTTTGTGTGTTTTTGTTTTTAATATTTCTTTGTCCTCTATCTAAGCAGGAGAGATGTAATTACAAATGAGGACACAGAGGTTTTGTCCTCATGGCCTGTGTTCCTCCACCACGTGACTTCGAAGCAACTATTCCAGATAATTTTAATATTTTAGAGACGTCTCTCCTGGTATCTAGAAATCTGTGGCTCTGACATGAAGCGCAGACGACACGACACAAAAAAATCTTCACACACTATGATGTATAAAACATATAAAAAAAATGTTAGGTTTTTCTTTTTTTGTACAAACTTCCGTGATATTGATTTGAAATGTCATAAGAGTGCTTGATCTCTCCTCATGGAAGATATCAGTACATGAAGCGGCACGTGAGTCACCTTTGCAGCAGTGATTGTGATCAAGTTGCTGCAGATTTCAACCTGTTTCTCGTCAGCTTCTTTCTCTCTCTCTCTCTCTTTCTTTTATTTTTTTATTTTTTATTAGACGCTATCTAATCAGGGACTATTTTATACCCGAGACGTCAGGTGAATGCTGGCAGCATATTAAGACAGCAGCACCTGTGACTCCAGCACTGCAACCTGAAAGCCTCGATTTGCAGCGTTTTAGGAGCAATATCAATTAGCACGTGTCCTTTCACACCAACTGGGAGGTGTTTCTCGATGAATGAGTGCGCAGAAGTGCCGATCGTGCAGGAAATGTGCAAATGGAACTAAAGCATAGTGTTAAACATGTACTGTCGCCCTCTCTTTGCCCCCGTTCCTCCTTTATTTCCTGCAGGTGAGAGGGACATCAGTGTTTACTGTGGGGTTCAGACCATCACCTTGAAGATCAACTTCTGCCCGGTGCTCTACTCCGGCTACACGGCGGCCGATTTGGCCCTCAACGGGCACCACAGCGAGGCCCAGTGTCGCGGCTTCATCAACAACAACACCTACCCCACGGCGGTCCTGTTCAGCATCAGTCTCAGCACTCTGGAGGCTTGTGGCAACAGTCTGGTGGTAAAGAATATCCAAACACTGCGACATGACGCTAATATGATCAACTCTGACGGAGGGAGGGGGGAGCAGATGAGTGACTGGCAGAGGTGTTTCTCTCTCTGCAGGTCAGCACAGCCTACGGGGCCAATGCCTACGGAAACATGTCTCTGGTGCAAATTGGGAACATCTCCGGCTACATCGACACGCCTGACCCGCCGACTATAATCAGCTACCTGCCTGGGTTGTTGTATAAATTCAGCTGCAGTTACCCTCTGGAGTACCTGGTCAATAACTCACAGCTGGCCTCGTAAGTTGCTGCCAAAGAAAATCCCTCAGTGTCCAAAAGAGAGCTTGACCTTTCAGGAGTCGCTCAGCGGGATTTATTCCAATTAATTAGGGGCTTTATTTATTGTTTTCCAACGCTGTGTCGACAATTAAATGCCTGGTTTAAAAGCCTGAGTGGCTTTGCGTCCTATAGTATTCTGAGATCCATTTATTTTAGCATATCTCCTAACGACTCACCAGCTGATTCAAAAGCACACGTTCCTCTTAACGTTTGTCTTTCAGTCAAGTAAATAAATGAAAGTAGTTTTGGCGTAATGCTAAATGAGACACTTCGCTTTCAAGAGGCTGTTTATTAGGTAAACTGAAGACAATGAAACAAATTTGCTGCGTCTCTTCACAGCTCGTCTGCTGCTATAGCCGTCAAGGACGGCAACGGCACATTTGTGAGCACGCTGAGTATGATCCTGTACAACGTGAGTGTTAAACCTATTATGTGCAATAACGTTCGCCTCGGTTCCTGAGGATTAGGGGCATTTTTACTTATTGAAAGTGATTTCACGACGTGTGAGCCGTGTTTGCTTTGCTTTTCACTACTAACTCTTAACATTTAATATTTTATTTCAGACTAATTCATCCGAAAGAAAAAAATTACTTTATATTTTCCAAATTAGAGCATTTTATAATGAAGCATTAGACATTTCTGTAGCTGTAACTGGTGACGAAGAGACTACATGTGTATTAATCCGCCACTGAAAATAGTCCCTAACAAATTCACAATTTACTCCTGCTTGAGGGATGTTTGATTTACAGCTCCCAGATGTTTAAAGTTCATTATTTTAGCCATTTTTTTAAAAAAAGACAGTATGTACACTGTTGCCCATATGGTTGGAATAAATAATTTTTACCTCTTCTTGTGAGATCTGTGATTTATTCTTGAAAGATAAAGTGTATATCTTCTTAAAACTCTATTGCGAACATATAAACTAGAATCTGTGACCTGCTTTTCTAAGATTTATATCTGCAGTGTTGCCAGTAGATTAGTGCATTAAGTTTTATGGTCTATTAACTTCAAGTTTCCATGTTCATATTTTGAGTCAATTACTTTCCTTTGTCTTTTTCCTGCAGGATTCAACATACAATCAGCCTCTATCCATCCCGATGGCTGGACTCGCTCTGAAAACCAGAGTCTTTGCCGCAGTGAAAGCCACAAACCTAGACAAACGGTACCAGACATCATCCGTGATTTCCTTTTCACATGTCGTAAATCTTTAAATAACTATCATTCATGTAGCAGAGATTTGTACAATGCCAATAACCACATCTCTGAAGCAGAGATAGAATTTGGGACACTCCAAAGCATCTTTCCCACCATCATTTTTTACAGATTTAGTCCAACTTTCTAAGCTTTGCCTGCATTCATTACGCCATTATGTTATTATTCTACGCGAAGGCGCCAGTCTGCAGCAAAGAAAGACCAACCTGTGCTTTCCCATCTCTATCCTCCATCCCATCTCACAGTTTTGTCCCTTTGCAGGTGGAACATCTTGATGGACTACTGTTACACAACCCCCTCAGGGAATCCTAATGATGAACTCCGCTATGACCTTTTCTTTGGGTAATCTTGCTTCTTCTTTTTTTTCCAAGATGATGACTTGATAAACCACAAAAGAGAGTCATTACCTCTCCAGGCCTCTCCACATGGCTTATCCCCCTTATGAATGCTACTTCCTCTCAGTGAGGGCTTAAGCGAACATGTCGACCTCAGATCAGCCATTTTTCAGTGTGTGCACGTGCATGTGTGTGCTGTCTTGCCACAGCTGCAACAAAGACCCGCAGACAACGGTTCTCGAGAATGGGAACAGCCAGATGGGACGGTTTTCCTTCGAGGTTTTCCGTTTCGTCAAGCACAGACACCAGAAGATGTCGACCGTGTTTTTGCATTGTGTCACTAAGCTATGCCGGGCAGACGACTGCATCATGCTCATGCCGGTAAGAATCCAGCAAGCTGCTTTGTGACTCAGTTTTTATTTCCTGACCTCAGTGCGGGGCTGAAATGTGATGATGTGATTGGCAGATCTGTGGACGACGGCGCAGGCGGGACGGAGTGGAGAGCCTTGGTTCCCCACCATCGGCCTCTGGGAACGCCGTCATCACTGCTGGTCCGATCATCACCAGGAGTGGTATGAATATTCCTCTAAGTCTTCGAGGAATAGGCTGACATTTTAGGGGGGAGTGGTAATTCTCTTCTTGCAAAAAGAGATAGAAGAGGAGATACCACTATTGTGCTTAACTTAAATATAAGTAGGACAGCACAGTGGAGTGATGCTTAGCACAACAAGAATGTCCTCCCACTGTCCAAAGACATGCTTGTTAGGTTAAACAGTGATTCTAAAATGGTCTTTGGTGTAAGTTTCTCTGTGTTAGCAAACCTCCAGAGGACAAGTGGGTATAGAAAATGAATGAATGAATAAATATAAGTATAATCAAACACAAGGAAAAAACTTCCCCGGCACAGTCGAGAGTAAAAAGGTACTTGAATGCAGCACTGACTCGTTAAAGCATTTGTTAAATATGTGCATATAAAAATTAGAGAAATGTTCATTTAAAGTAAAATTACATTATAATTTCTACTAAACACTTTGTAAATTGTTTTCCAGATGAAACCCCTGTCAACAACTCCCAGCTCGGTAAGTACTCTCATGCAACATCACAAAACATATAAAGGTTTAAAATAGCATCCATTGGTAAGATGCAAAGATACCAAATAATAACTGCGACAATCAGAATGATTTCTTTTCTCTTTCTGTTCAAGTTAAACTGACGCCAAAAAATGGGTCTGTTTTAAATTTCTGCTTTTGTTCACCTTTTCGTTCCTCCAGCATCTCGTGACGCCTCCCGGCAGATGAACCCGGTGACCAGTGCTCTGATCTCAGGTGTGGTCATTCTGGGCGGAGTCAGCGTGGGCTTCTTCCTGCTGTCGCTCCGCCTCCTGCAGAAGTCCCGCCTCCCGACGTCCGCGGGCTCAGGTGTTTGGAACTCCGGCTTTAAATGAATAAACACCTGTATATTAGTATTATTATAATTATTATCACATCTTTTTCTTGGCTAGTCTTTCGTTTGTGCAAACATCATTAAATGTGTTTGTTGTTTTAGTATATTTATTGCCTTCAATACCTCAACATTTTTAGCTTTTTGTTTTTTTTAATTAGAGGCTATGTTTACTGTTTAATGAAAATTAGCAATATTTTTTTCTAGCAAATTGAGTCTTCTTATTCTTACAAAAATAACTGCTAGAATTGAATTAAGAAAAAACAAAAAAACAAAAAAACAAAAAACGACATACAAAATACAAACCAAAAGACAAACCTTGTTATTGTGGCTGTCTTTTCTATTAAAGTGAAATATTAATTTTAATCATATATAACGTTAAAACCAGCACGTGACCATTGTGCAGTTTTTAATCACAAAGGTGGATTTAAATAGCGAATGTTTAAATGAAGTTTCATGCTTTTGTTTGCATTAAAATAAATGTTTTGGATGTAGATTTTGCATTTTTTTCTATAGTTTCTCTTAAAAAGCTCATATTTAGGAGTATTAAGGAAAAGTATGAGCAGATTGATAACTATTTTAGATAAATGTGTTAGCTATCTGTATCTCAGCCTAGCATAAAGCTAGCTGCTAGCTGCTTTCTCTTCAGGCAACAAAAAACGTTAAAACAACAAAGCTCAATAATTAACACATTGTATGAATTTTGCTTAACGCTGAGGTGTAAATACAACATGTCAGTTAAAACATGTGAATTAGCGAGTTTTAAATGTGCTAGCGGGCAACATCTGTTAGCTGTTTGGTTAGCTGTTAGCAGATTTAGCTGTTAGCTTCCTTCAGCTGTTATCTCCTGCACCCCACAGACAAAACAGTGGTACTGATCTTTTGTATTAACACACTTTAAAAGCATTCATGACAACTTGCCACTCATTTTGACTAATATTTCCTAGAGTAGATTACATCTTTGTTGAGCATAATGTGGAGCATAACATTTTTATGTGTATGCCTATAACTTGGTTCTGGAAAGCCATTTTTATCATCAAAGTGGTGTGACCAAAGTTAATAGATAATTCCTGATATAGGTCTGATCTAATTTCCTTTGTCATTTACGTGACCATGATCACCAATGTTTACTTCTTTAATACTGGCACATATCTGTTCAAGTTTCCCAAATGTCACGGCCTCGTGGGTGTCCAATCTCCAGGAAAATGAACAAAATACCAGGTCCCTGCCGGAACTCATTTGATGACTGGCAGAATTAATCTTTCAATTTTTAGCCGCATCGATTCTCTTTTCCGATGACCTATATAAATGTCTGTACGTGTGGCGTACTCCCAGGCTGTTTTTGTGACCTGCTGCATTCACTGCGCTTTATCGCTCTAATCCCTCATTTCAACAGCCAGTTTGTGATGTATTCAGTGTCCACAATGTCCGCGGATAGCTGAAATGAAAGGAATAAATGCTATCATCCCCCTGCTCGGTTTACCGTCGACGATAGTTGATTAATCCCAAAATGGAAATGAGGTGAATGTCAAGTTCAGGTGAGTCAAGAGCGAAGAAAACTTGTAAATAGAGGTGTGCATGAGGACAGAGGGGTTCAGTTGTTAAATGTGCACATCATGACTATTGTAACATGTCCTGCATTTGACAGTGTAGTTTCATACTGGTGACAAAAGATTGACAGTGAAGCCCATCCTCCAACTTGACCTCAGTCTGAGCCCTTTTCTTCCCAGGTATCTCACCTGACAAGATCGAGTTTCTAACTGTCCGTCATTCATTCTCCCTCTCAGTTGAACGTCAACAGATTTTAAATGCTTCTTCCAGGAAATGGGGATTTTTGCTGTGACTCACAAGCACAAACAGAAATAGTCACATGCACTCCAAAAATAAAATGTACATGAGGCTTGAACATGATATGTGGCAGTCACATTGTCTGCCTGGCTAATGGTTTGTTGATGACAACATGTCCGGGATCAAAAGTCACCCAATATAAGATCTGTTGTGGGCAATTTGTCAAATTAAGGGTCATCTGGGTTATATTAAACCACCAAAAAGCTCAGAGGACAACAACTCCATTGTGCGTGAGATCCCAGGAGACCAGAAACTATACGTATGCTTACTTTATTAAGTTTCATATTATTGGAGAAAAGGGGGCTGCGTTTCACAGACAAAGTCACAAAGACGTATGGACATTGTTCAGGGATGTAACTTTAAAGGGGGCTGTGTTGAGTTTCATAATATGCCTCAAGGAGAGGACTGCAGTGCCTCAGCCACAAAAACAGAATTGTTCACGCACACCGAAGGAGCCCCACCAAAGTGGCACTGACCCTGTTTCCATCCAATCCTAAGACGACGCTGTGACCACACAACAAACATCTCCAGCTTATATATAAAACAACCCAGTGCCTTCTCATCTTAAACAAGAAAAGAGACTGAGAAGGTAAGATCCAGGCACGATTGACAGCTCTGGATCATCTATATTTGGACCTTTTCTTTTTGTTTAAGTCACCTCAGTGGATTTACAGACGTTTTTCTGCATTGTGACGGATATATTTTAGGATATGCTGTGCTTGACATCTGCTGTATTTGTCTCAGCTTTTTCAAAGAGGGCAGAGTGGTGAGATGGCTTTATTCATCCTCCTCGCCCTGACGTCCCTGTGTATTGCGGGCCGAGAGGCCCTCAACGTGACAGACTGTGGAGAGCACGCCAGACGACCAGGTGAGACGATCTTGAACTTGAACTTAACCTTTAAGCTCTGCACTGAAGGGCTTGTATTGGTAGTGGTGCAGATATTAACTTTTCTGACATTGAGTTTTATGTCGGATATTTCTTTTGCACACTTAAAACAGTGCCAATTAATTTCATCATTTATAATTTACATTTAAATATTTATGAGGTTATTTACTGAGGTTGTAGATTTCAGGTGCAGCTGCTGCGTGTCGTCTATTTTTGTCATTTTAAATCCTTTATTTTTTTTTTGCATACTTGTCCAGATGTGCGCATTATTCTTCAAATAAATTATTAGAATGAGTGACAGACATGCTGAACAGTAGTTTGGACTAACACAGCTTAGTTCAAGAATCTGATAACAACGCTGCCGCTGCTCTTTTCATCACCAGAGTACACTGACATTTCAGTGGTTTGTGGCACATCTGCCATCGAGCTGATAATTCAAATCTGCCCGGCTATCTACACCGGGTACAACGAGAGTTTACTGATCCTCAACCGCATCATGGACATCCCGGACTGCCAGGCGACGCTGGACACGTCGGTGACTCCTCCTGTAGCGAGGTTCAGCTTCCCCATCAGAGAAGGAAACGCCTGTGGCAGTAACTTCTTGGTGAGTGTTGCATCGATAAAGTGCCCTGATTCCAAGTCTGGAGGGATGGTGATCATGGGGCTTGCTCTCATTTAGCTGAGGAGACTTAGAGCAGATTTAAGAAACGGAAAGACATCTGTGTTCTTAGCCAGGTAACAAGAGCGCTCTAGGAGTAGAAGTAAGAGAAATTCAGCCACACATACATGAGTTAAATACGTCTGCTCTTGCAGTCCACCCGGCCTCCTCGCTCTCTTGAAGTGATTTCATCACCACTGCATGCTGCGTGGGAGGTGCTGGCCAGAATATTTTTTTAAATAATCTTGTTTCTGTTAAATAATTCCTCAGACCACGAGCGCACCAGGGACGGGAATATTCTCAGACTTCTCCAACATCCAGACGGTGAACGTCAGCGGCGTGGTCCGATCCTTCGACCCCACCGTCGGGACCATCACCTACAACGCGGAGCTCAAGTATTACTACTCATGCGCCTATCCACTGGAGTATCTGGTCAACAACACCCAGGTGGACGTGTAAGTGTACAGTTCAGATATGTGGCCGTTAGCACGTCTCACATTTCACCTTGAGCGCGGACGGTGATCTCACCGCTTTCGTCCCTGTAGGTCGTCCTCCTCCATCGCCGTGATGGACAACAATGGGAGCTTCATCAGCACCCTCAGCATGGACTTGTTCCAGGTGCCACCTTACTCATCTCCCTCACACTTTACATTTCTGCCTGGCATGTTACGTAACAGTTTGTGTGATCTTCTTTTCTTCTAGGATATAAATTACACCAAGCCTCTTGTGATTCCACCTCTGGGCATTGAACTGAGAACAAACGTCTACGTGCAGGTGGTGGCGTCCAACCTGACATCCCAGTAAGAAACACCCCTGCAGCCTTTCTTTGTTTGGCTCAGTCCTGGATCTGTATTTATCAAAGTAATACTTGTATTTTACCAAAAATAACCAGAATTACTCAAGTAAATCTGAAGTTAGCTCATAGCTGAGTTACATTTCAGAGTAAAATTAAACATATGAGTTAATTAAATGCAACTTATTGCTAAATATTGAATATTGTGTCCACTTATGAAGTGTCTGCTTGAGACCTTTTGTTGTGATAGTTGTTAGAAGACCCATAGAAAAGACATTTTCCCTGCAACTGTCTTCATAACAGTTTGAGGCTCAAAACATGTTAATTAGAGGATAAAAAAGTGATTAAATTTCTTTTTGATTAATAACTTCATGACCTCTGAGATTAATCTGGTGACCTTTGGGAGATGGTCCGCCCCTAAACTACTACATTCCACCTCGATGAGACGCCACAGTAAAAGTACAGAAGTCTGCGTCAGTATTCAACTAACTTCAGCTATAATAATATATGAGCTACAACTTTTTTTAAAGAATATTTTAACTTAATTTTGCATGGAAGATGTAAATTATGCATATTAAGTACGGTTCAGGGTTTAGTAGAAGGTAAAGTAGGTGAGTTTACTGCAGATGCATGATGAAACGTGAACATTTTACATAGCGTAAAGCAGGAACAAATAGCAGGATGTTGGCTAAAATGGAAACAAGATGGAAATGAAGTGGGACAAAAATAATGTCGTCTTTGCACCTTATTTACAAGAGCAGATGGTAAAATCAAAATAAAACACTGAAATCCACTGTCGTTGCACAAATGCAAAAAAATAAACTCCTCAGCTGTTTTGACAAATACTTTTCAGTCCTTATGACGAATGACACGACGACAGACGATGATTCGATTTTGTACATTCACCCAGAGCATCCTGCAGTGTTTTGAGATCGACTCCTTGCCAACTTCGAGTGTTTGTATTTTTTAAAGGAATTTGATCCGCTCTCTGAGGTTCATGGGCAGAGAAAAAAAAATCTTTCACTTGCAGAAAAACTTAAATTTATGTCTTGGATCAGTAGCTGAGCGATGGGCTCTCCTCGCCTCAGATCACGTGACTGTGTCTTGATTGATTATAAATCTGATGTGACCTGGAGTCTCTGACTCTGTGATGGGGACCTTATTCTTTCTCCACAGGTATTTTGTTCTTCTGGACCGCTGTTACGCCTCGGTGTCTCCGGTTCCCTCCAACTCCACCTCCTTTAATCTGTTTGTCTCGTAAGTCACAAAAACACCTAATGAAATCCAGTGAGAAAGAGAGAAAATGAACTGCCTTGTTTTTGTAACTTGTAAAGTTCCTCCAGTCCAGGATCAATAATGAGTTCTGTCTCTGGGTCCAGCTGTCCAGCGTTAGATTTAAACCTTCACACATGCCTTCAGGTTTTCCTTGTATTAAGCAGCTACCCCCATCCAAAGGGAGCCTTAGACATGATTTCGTCTCCCTTCCTTTCTGTTATTAATACACTGCCTGTATGTATCCATGTGTTGTGCAATTGGGGCACTTGTGAGGTTCGCCTTTTATTGAAAGGTGCTCCATAGATCAGCTGACCACCATGCTGGAGAACGGAGACAGCCAGAAGGCTCGCTTCTACTTCCCAGCGTTCCGCTTCACCGAGCAGCAGAATGAGACCGTCTCCACCTACTATCTGCACTGCATCACCCGACTCTGCGAGCGCAGCACCTGCAGCGATTTCAAGGCAGGACGGCACTGCGTGCATTTCAAGCAGAAATATCCAATGCGGGCCGGGGCCTCAGCTCATGTCTCTCAATCTGGTCTGATCCACAGCAATGCAACAGGAGGAGGAGGAGGAGCGCGGAGACCACTGTTATCCAGGAGGGTATCACTGAGCCGTCTGTGCTCACGGTCGGCATAAAGGCCAAGACAGAGAACCGTACGTCCCCTGCGTGTCTTTATTAAATGACTGATGATGAAAAGGCCGGCACACTGTAATGGGATCTCTCTCCACATTTAAATCAGTGGATATAAGACTGAGACACAAACAAGACATATAACTCACTTACCACTTCATTAGGGAACGCTAGAGATTACAGATGCATTCTTATTTAACAGTCCTGCACAGAGTCTTCTTAAATAACCGACCGAGCTGTCGATTCGACTGCGTTTTCATAACGGAGGATGTGGTTTGTTGCACTGTCGGATTGTATTGTGTTGCACCGACACATGTTTTTATTGATGTGACAACCCCATTTTAGTCAGTGGGCTAGGCTCAGTAACAGAAACACTTTTGTGTTTAATTCAATCCAGGTTAACAGCGCCCCAAAGTACATCCTCCACAATGATCATCCAGCTGAATTACCTCCTCTCCTACACTGATTCAACATAAACTCGACACTATAACTGTCGCAAAGCTGCAATTTAGTGCAGGACTGTTGTATGAGAATGCTTTCGCTCTCGCTGGCGTACCTAATGAAGTGGCAAGTGAGTGCATTAAGGTTTATTAATGCACCCAAGATGATTAAAAAGAAATTTGCTTCATTGCCAAACATTTGGGTTTGTGTGGTAAATATGAAGCTCCTGCTGCAGGTTAGCTTAGCTTAGCATAAGTGAAAACAACCTTTACATCTATAGCTGAATAATTCTGTGTAAAGTTATTGGTTTTGAAGAGTGAAACTAAATTCTAGTTCAGTGACTTCCTTGTTAACACAAGGTTGCTAACCACGTACATTTGATTTCATTATGGGCCGAACAAACAGGATGGCCAGAGGAGGTGGATTTTTAATTTTGTACAAGGGTGGGCCAGATGTTCCAGATGTTTATGCTAAGCTAAGCTAATTGGAGTCTTATCAATAATCTGATTTGACGCCAGGGTAAAAACATGCCTCAAAAAAGTCCAAACAAAAATCCCGTACATTAACAAATAAGGATATAAGTTAACAGCCTATAACTGAATACAGTATGATAACAGTCTGCTGCCTTCCATTAGTTTTTGGTAAATGTCATATCAAAAACCACCCAACTTTCTGCCTTTTCTGTTGTCGCCCTCATTCTCTCTAAAATTTTATTTATTGTATCCTCTTTAATGAAATATTGATGTTTCCCGTCTTTCTTTGCAGCCACTCTCTCCGAAGAAGAGGGTAAGTGTGCCATTCATTAACTCGACTGCCAAGAGAACAGCTATTCACAAAGTTTTCACTAATTAAATTCCTCCAGAAATGAAAAGCGTTCCTTATCGGCAGAAAGTCATAACATCTTCTCTTGTCTGCCGGGATAAAGCCTCCCGTCACGGTGTCACTCTCGTTTGTGCACAGCGGCGTCTGCGGGCGGGGCCGAGAGCGATGGCGCAACCGTGGCCCTGGGGATCACTGTGGCCGTCCTCACCGTGGTAGCGGTGGCGGCCATTTCGATGGCGGCATCATTTTATTTGAAACTGAAGCGGCTAAGATAGCAGCAGCCCATAATGTTGGTGAACAGAGGTCAGCTCGGGCTAAATGACATCTTGAGTTTGACAGGGTGACATTCAGATACGGGTGGAGGTGCATAATGTATGTATGTAGGACTCGGCTGTACTGAATCAAACTATTGATTGGAGCACTTAATGCATTTTTCCAATCCTTCACAGACTATTACAAGTTATGGAAGGTGAAGTCTGAATAACTCAGCTATCAGGGCGCACTCATGACGAAGAGGAATGAAAGAAAGAAAGAAGAAGAAAGAAAGAAAGAAAGAAAGAAAGAAAGAAAGAAAGAAAAATCAGTGGCATCTTAAAGGGGAATTACCATTTTTTACAACCTGGACCTTATTTCTAGCATAAAATACGATCGTTTGCTCACCCATATAACTTTGGAGTCATTCGGGAGATATTTAGATCAGCGTATATCCATATAGTGGGAGTGACTGGGGCACCGAAAGGCAGCCTCTAAATAACACATTATCTGCCACGAAACTCACTCATTTCACCAATATTTTGTTCCGATATGCTAGTGCTATTCCCTGTTGAGTCCAGAGTTACCTGTTATCATCATCTGGGGTCTGCAGATTGTTCTACTAACGTCTGACCTGGATGATGTCATCTCGATGACCTGTAACTTGCTACTGCTAGTTTTTTGCAACATGGCTGAATATTTTTCAGGTTCTGAGGTTGTGGACGACAATAGGATGGACGTCAATGGGGAATAGCATTAGCGTATCATAACAAAATATTGGTGAAATAAGCAAGTTTCGTGGCAGATAATGTGTTATTTAGAGGCTGTGTTTCGGTGCCCCAGTCACTCCCACTATATGGATTTGATCTAAATATCTCCCGAATGACTCCAAATGACACCAAAGTTACATGGGTGAGTAAACGATCATATTTTATGCCAGAAATAAGGTCCAGGTTGTAAAAAATGGTAGTTCCCCTTTAAAGGAACAAGAAATCTAGCTGTGTCCACCTTCTTCCCAGTGTTTACCTCAACTTAAGATAACCAGCTGCTGCAGTTACACGTTTAGCATACAGACAAGAGCTTGGTATTGATCTACGAACTCTGCGCAAGGAACATTTTCCAACAGTGTCCTTTAAAGTGTTCCTTTAATTTACTGCTGCCTTTAACGCACAAAATCATGGCAATGAAATAAAAAGTTTTTTTAACATTTTTGTTTTGCATTTAATTTGTTTTATGGTTTATTTGTCAACGTGTAAATATCCTCTGATTCAAGTGCTCCAAACCATTCAGTTTATAAATAATAATCTACATCTGTGTATGAGTCATGAATGGCACAGACTGTGGGCGGCACGCCTTGTGACACTTTCAAATCCATGCGGCGAGCGCTGCTTTGTGCCAGCCACAGCTGACATGTTTGCATGTTTTCTGTAGAAACGCATGTTTTGAGGAATTACATTCTAGATGAACAATACGTGTGCCGCTTTACCCTGCATTCTGTTGGCCATGCAGGCCACGTGGGTGTATTACAAAATACTCCAAAGGCATCACAGAACAATACCCAGAGGATGAGCGGGGTAATATTAGTTATTTAGAGTTTGCTTGTTTTGAATGATGCATTCAAGCCGGCATAATATCAGGAGAATCAGATTAAATACTTGTGACAGTACCATGATATTAACTGTGGCAACTGCTCTGAGGAAATTTGCGCATTTCCACAAAGTGACTGTGGATGTTTTCGTGCCACTTTTGTCACCACAATGAAAAGCTCGGTGGATATGAAACAAGAGGCTGTGTCTTCCGATAACGGGCACTCACCTACAGTCTAGTGTTCACCTCTGAGCCACGGTCCACTTGAAACGATCCCTGAAACACAAGAAGGCGTTAGCTATGTTCTGTTCAAGGAAATGAAAAGGATTAATTCATCAAACTGAGTAAAGCTGGCACGCACGCTTATGCGCCGTTTCATAACAGGAGGAACGTAGATCCCGCAAAGAAAAAAAAAGAAGTGGAGCTGTTCAATATGAATATCGGTGTTTCAAATTCATGCTTTCAGGAGCTTCCTTCAGCTTGGTGTTTGATGTGGAAGCACAGGAGATAAAAGAAAGTTTGAAGTTTGAGGAGTTTTTGTAATGATCCTCCACTAGAGGGTGTCTAATCACCACTTTTTTTTTTTTTTTTTTGAAGGCCTTCTCTGCAGCTCACCTGTCCACACACACTGCCCCAAATTAACACATTTTCTGGGGAGTTTTAAAGGCAGGAGTATCAAGCATAAGAAATACAGATTTCTAATGCTTCAGATTCAGCCAGGATTAGTTTTATTGCTCTTACATCACCGGGAGCTTACCTCTCCTCAAAGCAGCGTCATGTCAGCTTTCTGAAGGGCTGAAGAATTTACACTCTGCCTGTTTTTATCTGGCAGTGAGAAGGTAAGATCGATGATTTTTCAAGCAGCCCAGGGAAAAGTGAAATGTCTTCTCCTGTACACCGTGAAAAGAACAAGCAAAGCAATCAGCTGACTTGACAAATGATCTAATTACAAGTTCCTATATTGTTAAGTAGGCCATGACAAACTCCGTGACAAGACGACCCACTTGGAAACATGAGGGGGATAAATCAGCCGAGCTGGAAGGTAGTGCTCCATTAGGACTGCGGTAACTGTATGTTCGGGATAAATCCCCTTTTATGAGCTCGCTGTAATTTAATTAAACCAACAGGGATAAACGCGTGCTCTGTCGCTCTCTAATGGCGTGGACATTAACCTTTGGATCCAGCTGCTGCCCTCTAAAATGTTAATAGCCGCGGGGGAACTGGAGTGAAGAGCGGCTAGAAATTTGTATTGCACTTGCCTATGATGCTCCTGACAGTGCATATTTTATTGCATCTTGCCATATTTAAAGTCAAGTCATGTTGCAATACGTCTTTGCTAGCACGATGTGGATTGTTGCCTTTAAACGTCGCAGACAATTATGTGCAAAAGACATGAAATGGTTGGCTGTGGCGTTTTGGTCGGCTTTGTCCGTTAGCTGAAAGAATAATTGTCTTGTCATCTCCAGCGCGAATTAATATGCACATGAGTCTGTCTGGAGGCTATACATTAAGTTTAGTCGACAGCACAATCATGAAAAATTGATGGACCAGCTGTAATTTAGGGCAGGCATTTTGAACATGGAGACTCTAGGAAAGATGACTTTGAATAAACAGTGTCAGAGTCCGGCTAAAGGGCTGATGTGCCAAATAAATAAATAAAAAACGGGATAGGTTCAGGGCAGGTAAATGTGAGAAACTTTACAAAGTGAGATCAGACTGCTGAGCAGACAAAGTCACGCTGGAAGGTCCAGCTGTTCCATTAACCTTTTGAAATGAAACAGTGAAGCTGGGAAACTGGACAAAATGTAATGTCATGTTCACGTCATATCAGAGGAACGAGACAGTCTTTCCCTTCGCTAAATCCTTTGTGTGTTGAATGGAAATATTTTAGCAATTTAAGCTAATACAAATATTTGGTTGCTTCCGAGAGCTGGGTAGATGAGCATATTGACATGACCTTAATACCTGTTGGCTGAATGAACGGCCAAGCTGGAGTTCCTGGCTCTGTGTGGCAGTAATCCAGCTACCACGCCTCTAAAATACACAAATTAACTAATCTGGCTATTATGTGTGATAGCCTGGCACAGAAACCCTCAAAAGGCAGCAGATTAGTCAGCTTTCTGATCAAGCCTGAGTGGATTTTGCCGCATTTGGAGCCACGCTCTCCCTTTATAAATCTTTATGTTCAGCTTAGCTGTAGCTAACAGACTGGTATTAAGTTAACTGGTTGGTTTTTCAGAGGCACATAGCTTTTGATACCTTTGGATGAAGCAGCTAATTTGCTCAAGGTTTCTATTTTTGTTTTCCTGCGATTTTAGCTGCGACCGATACATGGTATGATGTGAGCGTTTGTTCCTTTTGGTACAAACTTAGAGGCAAACAGATGGTAAACCTTAGCCAGTACATGCTATCTGGTCTCATTTTAATGTTTCTGTTATGCTACATTCACAGCTAACTGTCTCCTGGTTTCACCGAGACAAGTTAACTTCAGCTAATGGACAGAGAGAGGCCACTGAGGTTAATGTTTTCATCCGATTCAAACAAACAAAGAATAACTTGATAAAGGCTGTGAACCCAAAGCTAGCTCGGTGTGGACGGTAAGCTGGTCAACAGTTGCCTAGCAGCACTGTTTTCATGGCTCACGCACTTTCCACACACGAGTTCCCATGATGTAACCACAAGGTCATGGGTTCCAGTTGAAGCCTGCAACGGCTTCAGCTAAGAGACAGCCATGAGAGTGGAATCAAACTTTTCTCCATCCAAGTTGGAAAGAGTTCAACTTAACCAAGCAAACTGGGATTAGCCTGCATGTCATCGCACAGCCCTACAAACAATCATAGTCATTTAGTTGTGTACAAATTCAACGGCATGGCGCTCAGACTGACACAATGACTGTGTTGCCGTTGCTCTTCTGTCCAAAACAATTAGATTGGACAGGCAGGTCTTTGCCGGAGCATAACCAGTTCCCGACGGAGCAACTCCAGACAAACTCTCCCCACACCACAAAAACAATGTGGGCAGAGATAGGTCTAGCTTCCAGGCTAGACTCGGATACCGTGTCAGCAAAAGTTTATTTTTATGTAATTAAACCAAGACTTGAAGGGTAACTTTATGGTATACAGCATGTGTGCTATACTCCTGAAACACTACGCCATGCATGCCTTTAGTGATTCCAACGGGGTTAGGAGAAATCTGATAAATTGCCTGAAATAACCAGAGTCAGATTCGGCTGGGGGTTAAGACTACACATTTTAAAAAAGCATAGTAAGAAAGAAGAGAGCTTGCCAGACCTCTGTAGACATCCCCTCATCTCTGCTTGAGACTCGTGGCTCGAGGCTACATCCGCTACTACGAGGGTAACACGCATGAACATACTTGTGATTCCGACAAGAACTCAGCAAGGTTTTCTCTGTCAGCAGCTGGTGTTTATGTGATACAATATGAATGCGGCATATGCCCAAGTGCAGGTACAACATCGGTACAGTGCATGTAGAGCATGTGAGTCAGCGTTGGTCCAATTAGCGCTGAGAGCGGGAGAGGACAAGGATGAATGTAGGACACGCTGTTGAGCCTTCGGGGGGTTGTTGTGGGATAAATTCAACAACTATACACGCCGGTGCTCACTTGACCGTAAATGTCTTACAAGACGGGATTATTCCCAATCATTGATCACTGCAGCAGGTAAAGCGAAGCAATGATAAATCAAAAGCAGAGGGGGGAAAAGCCTGAGCCGTCACGGAGGCAGTGTGATTGACACGTAGCTTGAAGCGTAAAATGTGACACGTGAGTACGAGAGCCCGAGCCTGTGATCAGCGCTAATTTTCAAAAGTGAATCAGTTGCTGTGGAGATTCGGAGGCAAGTCTGGAAAGAAGAACTCGTCTGGTATAATTCAAGGGATAGAGAGTGAACTTAGAGCCAATCAGATTCCGGCGAGTTCAACTCAGTTAAATGCCAACAATGAAATTAGTTGTGACAACACATTCAAATGAGAGCGAGAGGAGTGTGAGTCACTATTATTAAAATTAGTACCCAAATACTTTTTCAGAATGTGTTTCGATCCGTGGCTTTGACGAGCTCCTTGGCTCCAAATGAGTGCAATCAGGAGCTCTGATTGCCAAAATGAGCAGAGGGATTTGGCAACAGGAAAAAAAAAAAAAAAAAAAAGGTCATGACACAAAGTGCTGGTGATTGTTCATCTGAGAAATGTATTTGGAATTTCTAAAAGCTGAATTTAACGTTTTAATATCTTTAAAAAAATATATTTTTTATGTGAAAAACTGCCTTGTGTTATTATGCTAACCATGAAATGAAATACAACTGATTTAAAAGATTTCAGGGATGTTGATATTTTATGTTTACTCTTCCCCAGTCCACCTACACTCAATGGTTTGCTACTTTGTGCTTTTGTTGTATATATTGTATTTTATTGTGTGCAACTGCTATAGCATCTATTGTTATTGCTTCCGAACCAAGTACCTGCTAAGCCGCGTTGCGTTGTTTTTCACCAGCACGGTGACAATAAAACTTCTTATTCTTATTCTTGATAATAAATATTGCTTAAATATCAGCATGTTCTCTCTTTATAATGAAAAGGAGCAGTACAAAGCCTCAAATGTGTATTGATCCAAAGCTAAAAGCGCTCCCTGACAAACATTAATTACAGCAATTTAGATTAATTTTGTTAAAAAAAAAACAAAAAAAAAAAAACACAAAGCCTAGTGTTTTAGCGAATTATCTTTTATTTAAGTTCATATTTGTGTGATTTTATGATTCACTGTAGTGGATACCAATGGAACAGACATGATTATAGGTTTGTGTCTTTATTAATGTTTGATTCTCGATTCATAATTTGTAGAAACTATGGCAACGGTGCAATAAGACAACAGCGACAGATAATCGACTAAATTGTGTTTCGAGTGTTAGCAAACAGTTCATTTCTGCACATCAACAAAAGGAAAAAGACTGGCATGACTTTGAAATCATGTTTGGAGCTGTTTTATTTTGAATGCATGAATGAGTTCAGCCTCTCTTAAAGGATATATCCAGGTGTTTATCTGCCTAATGTTCTTGCTGCGCAGGTAAAGTGAGTTTTCAAAGCTAACCCAACCAGTAATTAGCTAATAGCTAACTAACGATGCTAAAATGCTGCACAGAGCAGAGGCAACCTGCAGAGAAGCCCTTGAAGGTCACACTCTCTTATGTGATCCAGAACCTTAAATACCTCTGTCATTGTCTTCAGCACCTGGTTACACAACCAACGCATCAGGTAAAATTACAAGTGGTTAAAAATAATAAAGCACAATCCTTAATATTTGATTCTGGATTCATAATTTTTAGAAACTTGATGCGGTAAGTCGTAAAAGACAACAGTGACAGATAATTAACTAATTGGTGTTGGCTAACAGTTCATTCCTGCACATCAACAAAAGGGGGAAAGACTGGCACGACTTTGAAATCATGTTTCGAGCCGTTTTATTTTGAATGCATGAATGAGTTCAGCCTCTCTCGGCTCTCAACAACTCTTAAAGGATATATCCAGGTGTTTATCTGCTTAATGATCCACTGCTGTTTCTTGCGGGGTAGGTAAAGTGAGTTTTTCGGGCTGATTGCACAGTGCAGCTAAATGCAACCAGTAATTAGCTAATAGATAGCTAAAGATGCTAAAATGCTGCACAGAGTGGAGGCAGCCTGCAGAGAAGCCCTTGAAGTGTCATCAGCACCTGATTACACAACCAACCCATTAGGTAAAATTACAACTTGTTAAAAAAAATAGCATAATCTTTGATATTTGATCCTTGATTCATAATTTGTAGAAACTATGAACGGTGCAATAAGTCGCAAAAGACAACAGTGACAGACTATGAACTAAATTGTGTTTCAAGTGTTAGCAAACAGTTCATTCCTGCACATCAACAAAGAGAGAAGGATTGGCATGACTTTGAAATCATGTTTCTAGCCGTTTTATTTTGAATGCATGAATGAGTTCAGCCTGTCTTGGCTCTCAATAACTCTTAAATTATATGTCCAGGTGTTTATCTGCCAAATGTTCTTGCTGGGCAGGTAATGTGAGTTTTCAAAGCTGGTTGCACAATCCAGCTAAACCCAACCAGTAATTTGCTAATAGCTAACTAAAGATGCTAAAATTCTGCACAGAGCAGAGGCAACCTGCAGAGATCCTTATGTGATCCAGAACTTTAAATACCTCTGTCAGTGTCTTCAGCACCTGGTTACACAACCAGCTCCTCAGGTAAAATTACAAGCAGTTAAAAAAACATAATCCTTAATATTTGATTTCTCGATTGATAATTTTTAGAAACTATGAACGGTGCAATAAGTCGTAAAACATAACAGTGACAGAAAACTGTGTTTCGAGTGTTAGCAAACAGTTAATTCCTGCACATCAACAAAAGGAGAAAGACGGGCACGACTTTGAAATCACGTTTGAAGCGGTTATATTTTGAATGCATGAATGAGTTCAGCCTCTCTTGGCTCTCAACAACTCTTAAAGGATATATCCAGGTGTTTATCTGTTTAATGATCCACTGCTGTTTCTTGCGGGGCAGGTAAAATGAGTTTTCAAAGCTGGTTGCACAGTGCAGCTAAACGCAACCAGTAATTAGGTAATAGCTAGCCAAAGATGCTAAAATGCTGCACAGAGTGGAGGCAGCCTGCAGAGAAGCCCTTGAAGGTCACACTTTCTTATCAGATCCAGAACTTTAAAACCTCTGTCGGTGTCTTCAGCATCTGGTTACACAACCGAGCCATCAGGTAAAATCACAAGTAGGTGCAGGTCTTGAGTGAAGTCGATCAGATTTGAGGGTTTGGTGCAAACTCCGGCCAGAATAAAGACTGTTAAAATGTCAAATCCCTCCAAAAGGCTGAATAATCCTATTCTGGATGAGTGGATACCAAACCCGCAGTTTAAATCCTCTCAAAGGTTTTCCAGGACTTTAGGATGAGCTGAGTGTGCTTCCCTTACACCTGGTGAGTATGAAAAATGCCGGAACGCTTTCCAACAGGAGGTGGCCACCCAGGAGAAAAGCATTAAGTGACGCCTGCGCCCGACACTTCAGACGCTCTAAAAGCGTCGGCAAATCCACTGTGCGAGTTCACGTTAGTTGAGTTTAAAGCTCTCCGAGTGAGAACCCATTATCCATTATTTTCTTCCTTTTTTCGAATTATGGCAATTTCTATTCAGGATCATTTCATTGCCTGCATTTGGGTATGCCATTGTTGTGTCGTGAATAAATTGCCTGAAAAGTGAAAAAGGCCATCCTCACCTTGTCCCACTTCATCTTAACTTATTTGTCAAGCTGTCCATCATCCTTTCAACACAGGCCTTCTTGTTAATGATTGATGCGGCACCTCTTAATGTGATGGATGAATCCCCCTGCTGCATGATGGGACAGGGGGTGAGTCACCCACCCATGAGCACCTCCCCCCTCAACCACTCACCACTCCTCCCCGTGTGGTGGAGGGGGGGGGGGGGGCGCGCACGCCTTGTGTCCATCGATGGAGGAACAAAGAGACATTCAATTTGAGCCCCATCAATAATGTACAGCAGAGGAAGCCTTTTGCTCAAGGCGCACTGGAAAAGCTGGGGCACTGTGGAGATGAAGCAATAGTTTTCGACTGGTTTATTACCTCCGGATCTGTACACTGAGTCATGTACTGTGTGGTATGGTTTTATTTACTGTAGCATGGCACTCTGATGTCTGAGGGCCCACATGAGCTGTTTTGTTCCTCTGGAAGCTGAAGTCAAACGCTAGATAAGATGAAAGCCGTCGTTTTTTTTTTTTGTTTTGTTTTTTTATCAGCCATGTCATGCATTTACAGTACCGCTACGTGACTTTTATGTCTACACTTGAGTTTTTTTTTCTTTATTTAAAAACTATAATTATATGAAGACCCAACATAAGAGAGAAGAAGAGGCAATCAAGGAAGCGTCTGACACGCCGCTGTGTAAAAATAAACACAATGTCTGAGCTTGACATTAGCTGAGTCGGACAACCACAGTCGGCTCACATGGTGCTCTCAAACCAAGCAAACTATCCAGTCAGCTGCCTAATGGTTGGGTTATAGCTTGGGGATAAACTCATGTGTGCTTTAAAACAAATCGATAACTATTCTGAAATGGAAAAAAGTAACAGTGCCAATGATTCACTGATTCGGCATGATGCTGTGTTCCAGTTAAAACCCATGAACGAATGTTTGCATAATACAATGAAAACTAATTTGCAGTGATGTGAACAGTGTGGACACTTTGAAATGCAAAATTTACTTTTGGAGATTCAAGAAGAGACAAGCAGCCCAGCGTGACTTTGAGGTAAATGCTGACATTAGTATGCTAATGTTTTTGAAATGCTGAGGTTTATCAGGCATAATGGGCTACCATGCTTAGCATGTTTGCATGCTACCATAATCTTATTTGCACAGACTCTAATGTGCACGGGCGAAGGTTTTAAAACTAAAGCACAGAACAAGTTGTTGGCCTGATCATGGCGCTAGAGAGGTCTGTGAATTTATTACTGTTAACTCCCTGAACACCGTGGATATCAAATGAAAAGGGAGTTGATGCAATAGCTGATGTGTCACAAGAGATAATTCAGTAAGGACTTTGAATATCTCATACTATTTCAGAGCACATATGCTGTTACACGGTCAGTCGGAACCAGCAAGTGCCAACAACTTGCAGTTCCTCAAGTGACCACTTGAGGCAGGCTCCCAAAGTGACTCAGTCCTTTAAAATGTACAACTTTAAAGCAGAAATAAACACATTTTCAGCCTTGTACAGAGCTGACTTTGGCCTTTATCTAATGTAACAATTCATGACTTCTGCACAAGGGGAGATTTTTTATCTAATGCAGCTCTTTAGATAAAAATTCCTATCCTCACTTCACCGCCTCAGCTCCACTCATGCTCCACCTGTGCTCGTTTTTTGAATTAGACAAGAGTTAGAGGCACGGTCCGCCGAGATGATGACGGTCACGGTGCCACCCACAATAAGCTTCAAAAGCACTCTCCAGTAATCCTATGGGTGATGTTAAGGAGGCCTTGTCCATCTTTATACACAGTCAGTGCTGTGGACCGAAGTGGTGCACCGAACAGCCTACAGTGACATTCCTCGACTATCAATCACTAATGTGGAAAGAAAACTGGGGACTGCATTGTGTGACATCGGCTCAATCCATATGACATTTGCGGCAATCATATTACCGAATCCTGCTGCGAGGAGTTCACATTTGTCTGCATTAAGCTTTGACATGTGGTTTTGAAGTCGTGAAGACAGTGACGGTGAGTTTCAACTGTGCCTTGGATCAAACTTTACAGCTGAGTCATCTCATGTTTGGCTTAAAAGACAGGTTAGGTCTTTTGACTCTTGTGGCCCAGGGGTAGCATTATACAGAAAACAGAAACGGACCCTAGAGAGAATCCTGTGGAGCTTTTTTTTAAACTGAAAACGATCTAAAAAGTTCCACAGCGAGAGTAAAAAATGCTTTCAAGTGCTGACATGCCGGCACAGTGTTTGAGCTCGTCAGGGAAAGTCACGCGATCAGTGGTGTCAAAAGCCACAGTAAGGTCTGGAAGGATCAAAACAGACGCTATTTCTGTCGTTTAGTTCAACAGGCCAGTCCAACACTTTGGAAAAAAAGATTATTTTGTCTCCCCAATGCAATCAGCTGATTAGCAATTAAGCGTTCAAGGACCATAAATGAAGCTGGCTCTGCCTCCTCGCAGTAAGTACTGGATGAAGAGCTTCACCCTGGTCAGACATTTGAACACCGACCTGGAATAAACCTTCATAACAGATGACCTGATGGCCAAAAGCAGCTGGAGACATTGTTGCGTGGCAGCCTGTTATTTCTGTCCCCGTGTTTTCGGTGATACCAACAAAACGGCCGTGAAATAATTAGAAAAATGTTTTTACTGTTGCTCACTGGGATCAAGTAAGGATCACACCTGTTCACAAGCGGGGATTCTTCTTTTAATCTGAGACCAGCCCGGCGCGCAGAGGGCAAGGGGACAAGCAGCACTTACACAAACAACTTCATCCCCGTCTTACAAAACAAACGCCCTTCAATACTGCTGGCTGAGATGGAGCAGCCTCATCCCCAATCCATCTGTGGCCCGTGGGGAGCCTGCAGGGATCATGGTTCATAATTCATAGAAGGACGACCAGAGAACGACAACCGCAGGCCTGCTAGGATGAACCAGCCCTTTTCATTATGCATTGGATCTCTGACTTTCAAGATTCAGAAGGCACATTCTGGATGCTCTGTGATTTTCTGAGAGCTGTGAATGTGGGTTATTAGCGTAGTCAGATATGCACACACACACAGTCACAGTCCCTGAGCTGGAAGGATATACCGAATATAGTAATTGCATAAATTCCAAAGTGGAGTAGACTCCACTCTGTGTTTGCATAGGTCAGTGATTAAGCTGGATGAGCTAGAGTACTCCTGGGATGTAAAGCAGTGACAAACCAACTGCACTAAAGGTTTTGATAAATCCCCTTAGTCGAGTCAGACTCCCACTTCTCATTTAAATCCTGCAGCATTCTCAAGAGTTAAGAGTGATGACGAATGCTAATAAGTAGCTGAAGCCAGAGTTAATTCACTCTATTTTAAGTCTGCTGCGACGTTGCCATGGGTTTACATGATGCTCTCGTCTTTATTGTCATACGTCCGTCTTAATGCCGGGGCATTTCAACCCGCTGAGACGCATTTCCACCGCAGTGGACATCGACGATAGCGCAGAAGAACAAAACAGCTAAAGTTCAGAGCTTTGCAGCTGTACCAGATCCCAGCAGTGTCTGTTTTCAGCTCGCTGTATAAAGTTTCGTGTTCGAGCTGCTGGGAATGTTGTGTTTCTAAGTTGCTGTGCTGCCCAATAAATCATAACTTGCAGATTTGAAAGATTTAGTTTGAGGCATGCACATCGAAGATGTCGAATAAAATCTCTTAAGTCGCACTAAAGTTTCAAGCCCTGGTTTTGGATTGCAGCCTATTGCAGGGTCTTAAACCAAGACACTGGCAACGTTTACATGGACAATACTTAGTTGAATGTTCAGCCAGACTTGTTTCAGTCTGGCTGAAGTCCGATTTTATATTCTTTTTTTATATTATATGTAATTTAAACAGGACCATCTAGAAATAAGGATGGGAGAATCAGATTTCCATGTAAAAGCAATATATTTTCTAGCCGCACATAAAGCAATATCTATAAATTTGGTTTGGGATTTCGTCAAGGAGCCGGTGATTATTCAAGGATTACAGAGTGGGCACAGTTCTGTCTCTAAAGGGAATACATTATGGATTAATCTCGGATAAGGTGTCTCAAAGGTCGTGCCAGAATGTGCTCACCTTATTACAGGACCAAGTACGGTGCAGAAAGGAGCGCACCTCAACACCATCTAAAACACAATTCGGATAGTTTAGAGGTTTAAACTTAAAGTCGGTGAAGAAAATTATAATGAACAACCTGACACAAGTCCGACCAAAGTTGTTCTTCATTGTTCTAGTCTGAATCTGGATCTATTATCCTGGTTTAGGACACTCTTTCAACAATGTGGAATACACTCTGGAGATAAATCTATAAGTGCTTCCTTCTTGTGACAGCTTCTCCGCCTCTATTAGTGTTGTTAAGCTCATTTAAGAAAGAACCTTAAGAATGATCTGTTGGCAGTGGTGGACAGTAACGAAGTAAATTTACTTGAGTACTGTACTTAAGTACAGTTTTTGAGTATCTGTACTTTACTTGAGTATTATTTTTGGGGGATACTTTTACTTTTACTTCAATACATTTGAAGGACAAATATTGTACTTTTTACTCCGCTACATTTCTGTTGATGCTCTCGTTACTCGCTACTTTTGAGCTTACGTCAGCTGATTATTTTTTCATTTTATTTTATTATTTTTTCAAAATTCTGAGAAATTAAATTGTTTCTGCTAATTCGCTGATTCGCTACGTCATGCCATACAATTCATACAATGCAGGAAGAAACTGAAGAAACACCCACCGATCACCTGTGGCCTTATCTCAAACCCATGTGTGACATTTTTGCCACAAAAAGTGACCTGCAAACAAATTATGTCACGGTCTACAAGAATTCGTCTTCCAACATGAAAAAGCACGTCGCGGTATGTAACGTAGCTACTGACGTTAGCTAGCTTAATGTTGTTAAACTGCTGATGAACATTTTAAATATAGTGAGGCTGTGGATTGTATAATGACAATAAAGCTAATTTCCTTTCCTGTATTTCCTGAAATACTTTTTAAATACTTTTACTTAAGTATTTTTTTAAGCAAATACTTTAGTACTTTACTTAAGTACATTTTTGACTAGGCTACTTTTACTTGTATTGGAGTAATATTTGACAAGGAGTATCTGTACTTTTACTCAAGTAGTGAAGGTGTGTACTCTGTCCACCTCTGTCTGTTGGGCTGTTGCTCCTTAGATGTTCAAAAGACATGAAGAGTCCATCCTCATGTCAGTCCATATGTCCATTTTGTTTGCTAGCAGTTTGCTAGATTTGGGTGATTCTCTGACCAAGACTCATGACTGTGAATCTCATACCATATTTTAATGAAATGGGAAAGCGTAGGATTGTCAGATCTATACAACAGACTGAAATCATTTTGATTAGAGATTCCCCCTGAATGTTTTACACGAACTAATCCCATACGTATTACAGAAGCACTGATCATCACGATGAATAAAACATAGTCTGAGACTCCTTTACAGTCTGTTTATTCTCTACCAAAATGTGGATCAACATAACTCAAACATATAATTACATACCAAACAGGCACAAACTGTCCAAGAAACTTGCAGCCGTCAAAAAAAATAAAAATGGTTTGCCTTCCAGGTGGAGCACCTGACACAGTAATGATAGGTTTCCTATTTAATTAGCGTAACAAGGAGAGGAGGACTCAAACACAACACAAGAAACAGGCGGCTGATTTAAAGACTTTGGTTTAAAAAGCTGCCAAAGTCCAAAAATCATGAAGAACAAGAAGAAAAAAAAAGACACACTAGAAACAGGCTGGGACATTTCTGACATGAAGCACAAAGACAAACTGGCAAAGAAACACAGAGGAGACTAAATGCAAGGGGAACAATGAGACACAGGTGAGACACATCAGGGCGGGGCTAACAATCAGCGGCAAGTAAAGACATTGGAAATGATGCAGAGTTAGAGAAACAGAAACAGTGGCCAGACATTTGACCTCCAGCCACGTACCCTCCTACTCTCACGCACTTCAGACTCCTCATCGACGTCCGTGGCTATGCTAGCAGCTTCGCTAGCCACAGTTGAAGCCTCTCTCTGGAAGGGCAATCTCTCTGGAAGGGTAAATTTGAGCCATTTATCCATTTTTGGCAGTTAGCCAGGCGACCTAGTTTACCTCAGACTGATGACTTGACAGCTCAAACGACAGAGAGTTAGCAGAATTGTTGACAACATAATTTGAAGACCCAACCAAGAACAAGATTTGCTTGTTTCTGGGGAGGAAAATAACTGTAGCCAGTTTAGCTATATCATCAGGAGATTTGCACCTGCCTGCCAATCACAGACATTTCAGGGAATCAGCGTCTTTCTTAGCCCTGCTACCCTCTTGCATGTTCTCTATGTGTCTGTCCATTCATTTGGGGTCCCAGGGACCCCAAAGGTAGCACAAAGGTTAGTTAGGTGACCTAGCACTAGCTACATTAGCAGGAAACTGATACATAGCTTCAAAGCCAGTTGTCCTACAATCTAGCCATTAAGGTAGAGAATTGGAAAATGAGAAAACCAGTTATCTGTTTTTTTCAGTTTTAAAATGTAATCAGGCTGAGTTCAGAGTCCACTCTTTTGCGTAACCCTACGTCACTTTGCATACCCTTAAAGGTACACGTACCCCAGATTGGGAATCACTGATATATAGAATACCTTCAAGCATATATGTTTTAAGGCTCCTATACTGTATGAATGGGCTGACATATCCCAGAATATACCTTTTTTTGACATGTGCAAAGTGGCTGTGCCCGCTATGGAGCAGTTTGACGGACACAGGTGGAGGTGGACAGAGTCAGAATCACATTCTCAGCTCTGCTGCCCATTAATTCTGCTTCTATTCATCATTTCATTTCCCACCATCGCATTTCTGTCCCTCCTGAAAATCAGACGCAATAATTTCACCCAGAGAGAAACAATCGGACGAAGGGTTTACACTGTTATCAGGTCCAGTCAGGTTGGTCCGTTCCGACTGCGGTGGTCCCAACTCAGGCAGCTCCAAAGGCGCCAGTCTGATGTTCACTCCCCACTTTAACCTCCACGTGCAGCAAGTGAAACACAAACGTTCTAGTGGGACCAATGAAATATCACATTATTATTGCCATAAATAAATAATTGGCTGTTTGTATCCGGTTGGCATTTCCTTCCTAGCTTTCATCTGATTGATTGATCAGTTCAAACCCAGACGGATGTTTTTATTTTTTGTAGAGACACAATAAAGTTATTAATGTAATGCCTCTATCCTCGGCAACGTCTGAGTCGAGCAACAGTCGCAGAAATAGTTTAATTAAAGCGGACAGATGGACAAAGTGGGGATGTTTGCTTGTCCGGCAACGACACACTCAGGCAGCTCTTCCTCGCATTAGAATATCAGGTCCCACGTTCAGTCAAGCAGAATGATGAATCACATTTTACACTCTTCATTTGTCTCCTCTGTCTTCATCAGCATTTTTTTTCTTTTTTTTAAAAAAACTCGTCTCTCATTTTTCTCTCTGATAGAGTGTGAAAGAATAATTTCTCACTTTAAGGTGAAAACACTCAATGACTTTCTCTATTCTTTCTCCTCCTGCGGCATCTGTCTCCCTTTGTCTCAGCCCGAGTCTCTCTTCCTGTCTAGTTTTATGCAGTTTCTAAATAGTCCAACACATAACTTATTATGTGTCCTCGCACTAATTCCAGCTTGTTTTTCCTCCTTGTTACTGGAAATAACAGCTTGTCCTCCCCAGGATCACATGATTTCTACCTCCACTTGCAGCCACATGCATGAGCACATATCCTCATGCATGCTTGCGTTACGAGGGAAATCTAACCGCCTCTGTTTGCTGTTTATTTTTCCTTTTCATCTCCCTTATACGTCTCCTCCTGGGGGTGCACATGCATATGATTTTTTATGAAGTGAGCATTCACAGCGAGTACGGCGTAACCTCTTTGAAGTCATTGTTCACTTCACCATGGGAAATTATGATGTTTATGATTATGTTGCATTGTGGTTTTTGTACGCATGCCGGAGAAAAAAAAAAAAAAAAAAGGATTTCTCCTGACATTAATGGGAGCGTAGCTGAGAAACGTTTGCTTTTCACCAAATCTTTTGTGCTTCGCTGCAGCATGTACTCTGCAAAATGTGACTCAGAGCGCCCGGCTTTGCAGAAAAACTCAGCGATGACTGGATCGTCGGTATTATAACACTTGAACACAGCAATACAAATAATACTCACAGATGCTCTTATTACATACCACTTGAAACCACCATCTAAAATCTAATGCACCACTGGCTATCTTTGCTGAAATTTCCATCTCTTGACGTTCCATTCATAAATAACCACTTCCTCCTTCTGATTATGCCTCTAATGCATGGTTTGCAAGCTGCACTTATCATAAAATCTATATATTGTCAAGATGCCTACAACAGCTGAAGAGGGAAGTCCGCCCAGGAAGTGATCAATAAATGCAAGAAACTTATTTATTATTTATCACAACAATAAAAAACAAAACAAAGATTAAACTACATTTAATGATTCGTACAAACATTTCCAGTGCCTGTAAAATCTGATGTAAATATAAGAAACAATCTCACTTTTTGCATGTTTATACGGGGGACTGTTTTAGATATTTAACCGGAGGCGAAAAAGATTAAGTATATGCGCCACTGCCTCCTGTTTCCTACACCCTCTTTAAAATGCTGAAATAGCGCAGGGTCCCCGTGGGAGTTTCTGAGGAGGGAACCCAAAACACCGTAGCTTCAGTGCACAGAGAGCTGCTCCCATGACACATTTGTACTGGAGAAGGGGATTTATCCTGTTTTGGGGGGGAAGCAAGATCTGAGATCTCAGCATCTGCTCCCCAGCTTGGCACTGTGAGTGCTGGAGGCAAGGCACATCACCGCCGTTTGATTAAAGATTTATACCCTTTCAGACATGTTTTCTCTTATTTTTTTTTTAGCAAAGCTTATCTCCTGCGTTTTGCTGAGAGCTGTTTAAAGTGAGGGAGTGGCTCCTGTCTCAATTGTTTTCCTACTCTTTATGTAGCGCGCTTTTTCTTAAACGCATTCTGTTTGACTTGAGTTAAAAAATGCAGCGGTGAATGATGTAACAGGATAACATTAGAGGTATTTACATTTTCTCACAGTGAAACACAGAAGAAAAATGATATTTCATGAATTCTACTGACTTTGCAGGTTTGGATTATCTCCAGCTAATGCACGACTGGAGCGGAGTTGAACTTCATTCACTCTTCTCTAAACAAATGTTTAAAAGCCCTCATTCAGCAGATTTGCATTTGAATCGGGGATGGCTCTGAGCTGTCTGTAAATCACGGGCCACTATTGTGGCTCCTGCAGAAATTCATTTAGTAAATATACACTTTTAGTCCAGCCACATCTCTGTGAAAAACATCCCGGAGCACGGTGTTATTATTCCGAGAGTTGGCAGCGAATTTGAAAACAAATTTGAGAAAGGTGATGAAAATGACCCTTTACAAGCAAAATCTCGAACATAAAAAGCTGCATTGGAGGACGCCTCTTCTGTTCCCGGCGCCGTTTTTTGTGTTCGTTTCTCTGATTACTGCGAAACATAAACCAATGGTAGAATTTGTTGCATCCACAGAGGTATTATACTAACTAATTAGCAGGGACCTTTCCAATAAATACATTTTACAAACTCAGAGTGATATTTGTCAATGTGTTCTTTTCAGTGCTACTAATGGCATTAATATCCGCTACGCTCTTTTCAAGAGGCAGCATGCATTTGCACACTTGCTATTTTGAGTGCATGAGTGCGTTCGGACTGACAAGTATGTGGAGCACATTGCGAGTACTTGAATAATGGTCAGTGTGAAACAATGATCACGTCTCAGCCTGAGTGGTCACCATGGCAAGTGAAAGGGGGCGGACCAACAACCAGTTTTCAGTGAATCATGAACAATAATCTATACAAATGTTCATTTATACAGCGCGCTTCTGCACACAGTCAATGTCACTGAATACTGTTTGTCCTGTGAAGGGTCGTGGGGGAGCTGGAGTCTATCCCAGCTGTCATCGGACGAGAGGCGGGGTACACCCTGGACAGGTCGCCAGTCCATTGCAGGGCTAACACAGAGAAACAGACAACCATTCACACTCGCACACCTATCTACGGCCAATTTAGAATCACCAATTAACCTAACAAGTCTTTGGGAGGTATGAGGAAGCTGGAGTACCTGCAGAGAACCTATGCAGACACAGGGAGAACATGCAAACTCCACACAGAAAAGCCCAGTCGGTCTGGATTAGTATATTTCTTTTGTTAAAATATATTAGCGCCGTAGCATGCAATGTCAAGTCAGCCACTTGATGCTTCGGGGCTAATGGATTGTCAAAAAGGTTGTACGCACTCATGTTGCCCCGCAGAAAATAATCCTAACAATGCAGCTGATGACCTGACCTGAGTCCAGCAGCCGTCCAGGAGACCCTTCCATCCGCCTCACCTGTAATTAGCAAATGTTAGCATGCTAAATGTGGTGGAAATTCTGCAAGGAAAAAGAGTCCTACGGGGCATTTGTTGCACTGCGAGAATTTGCATATTCCCCTCTTGGCCTCACCCATTTTTCTGCCGGTGGAAAACAACCGGTGCGAGCCGGTTGTATAATAATTCCTAAAATACAATGCACAAAGCACAGAGCGGCCTGTTCCTTATCACTTCCTCCTAGACAGATAACAACAAAGAACTTCTGTTGCACAGGTTGGAAGGCCATCGAGGTTCAGGCAGCCGATACATTATGTGAAGAGCAAACTGAGATACACAAGGAAAATAAAAGAAAAGAAACAGGCAGAATAAACTAAACTGAAACTAACACTTTATTGTAATGCTAACGCAGTATGTTAGCATTACAATAATGTTAGCATTTAGCTCGCTGTGCAGAGCTTCTATTGTGGCTGCAGTGCTGATGACTAAGTTAAATACGGTGTTTGCGTGATCAGACCATGAGCTCCACACCCCTCGAGCAGCCTTCCACCTCCCGTGAGACGTGTCATAACAACATCAACAAAATGGCGGACTACATGCTCGTGTTCCTGCTGGAGAAGATACTGAGCCTATTAGGGTTACTAGGGCAACATATCATGCTCCTGTGCCACCACGCTGAGCAAAAAAGGCTCATGGGCAACCATGTAAGTAACATTTTTGAAATTATGGGCATGCTCCGCCTCTTCCTCTCTGTTTCTGGGGAATTTCTGAAATTGAAACAGTGCCACCTATAGGCCTATAATATGAAGTAGTGTTTTAAGTCGTGTTGAAACAGATCCGTGTGGACGCAGATATTCTTGAAAAGATGCCAGGGAAAACGGAGGGGGAAAAGATCGTTTTGGTACGTGTGGACGAGGCCTAAAGCACAAAGCAGACTGGATTCATTCAGTCCGATCTTCTTCAACTCCGTCTGGGGCCATTGTTTTCTGCTAGAAAAAAAAATGAATTGCTTCCAGCAGATTGAGAGTGAGTTGCTGCCTCAAGTGTCGGTGTAACTCAGGGCCTTGTTCACAAGTGACTGTAAAATGGTGCGCGCTATTGACATGTGAATTGTCACGGCGTTAGGAGTAATGCGGAGGTCTTACCCGACCGCGGTGAGGAGAAAACTTCAATTTACCAGTCAATCTTCATTCCAACCCTCGCCCACGAGCTTCGGATACTGACCAAAAGAATGAGATCGCAAGTGTGAGTAGTTGAAATGGGTTTCCTCGCTTTGCCTTCCTCGCCTTGCCTCAGCCCCTGAGGACACGGAACGACTCTGCTTAGTCTGCTGCCACTGCAGCCCAACGTCAAATAAGGCGCAGAAAATGGATGGATGGGGGGAAAATTGTGGCTTTCAGCTGCCACCTGGCAACATCACTGCTCCGTGTTTTGATTTAGTGGCAGCGAGGTACAAGCCGACTCTCGAGCTGGTTAACTCGGGTTTTCCTCCTATCCTGTTAATATGAGCTCATGGTACAGGGTGAAACACTAACTGAGGTTTAAATAAGAGAGTCAGTTTGAAGGAATTTAAAAACAGCAAATGCAAATTATAGATTTAGATAACAAAATATGTCAAGAAAGCCCTAATCAACTCATGCTGTTGATACATGAGAGGAGTAATTTTTCTTTTGGTTCATATTCACCTGAGTGGGCTGTTTTTCGACTGAGGGTGTCAGTCTGTCTGTGCCCTGCAGCCTTTGACAACACCGGTGACTTTTAATTGGTCTCTCCGTCAGAAAATCAAAATGCAAAGCCTGCTCCTGGTCCTTTAATTCTCCGCTGGTTTGCAGGAGTGAAATCTTCAAGAAGTTCCATGTTTCTTATGAAGTCACGATATGTAAATGAGCGCGAGCAAGGAGAAGCTCGTGTTTCCAAACGTTTCTTTATTGGACGTGAAAACGATTGTCGCTAGGTTATCACTTTATTATTATTATTCACATTATTAAATATTCTTTATCAATACTACCTAAATAGGCAACACCATCAGATTATCTCAACAAAGAGATGTGTGTAAAGAAATGATTATACATCGATCAGGCATAACATTATGACCACCTTCCTAATATTGTGTCGGTCTCCCTTGTGCCTCCAAGGGGTGTCACGTGGTGTCTGGCAACACGATGTTGTTAGTGGGGGCCTTTGAGGGGAGGCCAGGTCAACACTTTGTGCTGTTCTTCATGAGTTGTTCCTAAACCGGTTTTGTGTGTGTGCCTGTGTCACGCTGCATCCTGTTGATGATGACTGCTGCCATCAAGGAGTGTCACTGCTATGGGGTGGGTGTGCCTCGTCTGGTCTAAGTGGGTGGTACACACGAATGCCAGGTCAATGATGGTCAATGTTACTTACTTCTCCTGTCTCCTGGTTTTAATGTTGTGGCTGATCAGTGTATATTCACCACAATAGTTTGTAACGACAGGTTTTGTAGGTTTATCCGAGCCTTTTATTTATTTATTTTACGAGATGTGTTGTTTGCAGTTGACTTATCACGACCGAGTGAGAGGCGAATGTGGATCCGGTGGACGGTGATTCATTACTCAGAAAATTTGATGGACTTGCTCACAAGCACATCATTGTTGCTCTGACGCCTCTGGAAATAGAGGTTACCTCTCTGAATAGGAGAGGGTACCGGCTGTCAGGATTCAGAGAACCGAAGGGAGCCGACATCTGACCCCTGTAACAGGAATGTGGCCAGTGTCGGCAAGGATGCCTCGTTGGGAGGGAGATAAAGCGCCTGAAGGCCATGTGGGGGGGACACGGTAGTTAAAATGTCTCTGGAAGCTATGATACCACCCAGAGGATTGTTTACCAGAGATAATACAGCATGGCATTCAGGGGAGATGTTTTTGTCTTATTTTTGTAATCTTGACCAATGTTTCCAAGGAGGCAGTGATAACATTTTACTCCCAGAACGTAATAGTTGTATGAAAGTGTTAACACAGATAGAGTGCAGCAGAACAAGAATGTGATTGTGTTTAACAATCGTGTGAAAGCAAGGAAAAAAAACCCAATAATGATTGCAAGTTAAAAAGAAAGTGAGACCGTGTTAAACTACTTTCTGTTACTTTACGTTGGCGAAGTGCAAGTTGGTTTAAAAAGACCATTTATAGAACGTGAAAGGAGATGATTTAAATAGAGTTTTAGCAATGATTGTTAAACACATTACAATTTCTAGACAGATTTTAATAGCATATAAACGTACAGTTTTTTTGTAAAGAACCTCAAGCACGAAACATAGAAAGCGTGATATTGCATCTACCTCTTCTCCCTCACAGATAAATCTATGAATCGTTCAAAATGAAACGTTAAGTGTTTTCCTACTTCCACTGAGAAGTCAAGGGTACCGTGCACCCTGTACATTTCCCATCGGACCACAATTGGCTTCCAAGCCAGATGTCATGTTGCAAAAAAAAAAAAAATAAATAAAAAAATCCTCACACTGAAGCCGGCCGCGTGAGAAATGTTTCCATTTTCCCACAGATAAATGTGAAAAAGCAGCGTTCTAGTTTCAACTCATCACGGCGCACAGTTTGGGTCAAACAGCCAAGTGTGGTAACAATAAGGGAAATACATTTCAGAGTTTATGCGGGAGGATTTTAAAGTTCACATTTTTATGTACTTCATGTATATAAAAAAGGTCTCTGGAAATTGCATTTATGTGCTCATGCATTATGTTGAAAGATGCAACCTGATTTTATTGCTTAGCTTTAAAATGTAATGTTGGTGAGAAACTGGATTATGTTTAAGTTTTTTTACAACCTGGACCTCATTTCTGGTATAAAATATGATAGTTTACTCACCCATATAACTTTGGTTTCATTTGGAGTCATTTGGAAGATATTTAGATCCAGTGGAGCGCCGCGTTTATCCATATAATGGAAGTGACTGGGGCACCGAATCGCTGCCTAGTAGGTCAATCTACAGACCCCGGATGATTACAACGGGTAACTCCAGAATCAGTGGGGAATAGCACTAGTGTATCATAACAAAATATTGGTGAAATTAAATAGTTTCGGGGAAGATAATGCGTTATTTAGAGGCTGCGTTTCGGTGCCCCATTCACTCCCATTATATGAATATATGTGGCATTGTACTGGATCTGAATATCATCCAAACAACTCCAAATGACACCAAAGGTCCAGGTTGAAAAAACAATAATTTAAAGGGACGCTGCAGTAATTGAATTTGTCATTTTCATTAAGTTTGGGATCTCTTATTGCAATGGAGACCCAAATAACATGACTTTATGTGCTCCCCAGAGAATATGAGAGGGTAATTTAATTTGGAGTATAAACCATCTTTTCGAGATATTTTATATTTTAAATCTGTTTTGAAGCGGTTCCTGTTGCAAGACCTCCCCAGAAAACTCAAATCAAACATGCCAGGAAGACTGTATAACCATGTACGGCTCTTTAAATTGATGAAATGCCTTTGAGATAATATAGAGCAGAATACAGAGTCGGCCTTGTGGGGTCATCTTGTGTCACAGGCCCTTAAATTAGCAGCGAAGCTCACGGGAGAAATGTTTCAACCTTCAAATAGAACGGTAACAACAACAGTAAACATGACACGACTCGTGAACTTGGACCTCATCGAAGATTCACGAGGTTGTGAATACCACCAGAGGGGGCGTATGGATTCTTCTTGTGGTAAACATGACCTCGTGTGAAGGCAGTCCCGTACAGAGGTTTTGTTGTCTGTATCTGACCCACATCCAGATCAGAAGAGTGTAGCTACAACGGACTAGTGATAATGTGTTATATTTCCTGGAGTTATAGAGTTAACGTTATCCTGTTGTCCTTGACTGTAATGTATAGATTTCTGTAAATGTAAGTAGTGTAAGTGTTGGCTTACACTAGGCAGTTCAGAGCAGATTTCTCCTACAAACCTGTATCAGAGCTGGCACAAATGTACTGTATCTCTAACACTTCACACACTGCTTTCACAGAGTTTCATGAGTGAAAGGATACGGTATTTTGTTTAATATCACTCACTAGAAATTACAGGGAGTGGAAGCAGTCGCAGGTGTTTTCAGGAATGCGAACGGACCATTATGCTGTCCGCACATCAGGGCGGATTAATGTTTGGTTGTCCTCGTGGCAGTCGTCAAGGATGCCGGAAGATGAATGAAATGTGACTTGTTTCTGCAGAACACGGAGACACGGGGATACACAATGAAAGAGATTTAAAGAGGTTGAGTAATGAGAGATAGCGATAGGCAGTCTTTTTCATTATCAATCCATACAGACACTCTGTGGAAGCAGGGTTGACGTGAGTGAGTAATTACATTACCCTTCACCTCTGGCTCCCCTGTGCACAGCAGCAAAAATTCAAGTGCTGATTCCACCTGAGCAAGAGGAAAGACAAACAGAAAGAAAAGCGCTGATATTTGTTGTGACATATGGATGAGATTATTGCTGGCAAATTGCCAGAGCAGTTTTGTATATTTTAATGTGTTTTTATCATTTTTCAGACAATGTTTTGTTTCCATTTATTACCAAATGGGAACTGGTAGTCTCAGTCTGAGAGCTATAGTCGTTAAAGAAAAAAAAAACCCACAATGATGAGTTGTGTTATTGTTGGGTGATCAAATAATTATGAGCAGATGTGAATTTGCTTTCTGTTTTTTTGTGTTACGTTCTAACACGGTGCTACAACACCTGCTCATTTTTCAATACTGGTTAATCTACTGGAGACGGACGTCCCAAAATAGCTTGTTTTGTTTGACGAACTGTCCAAAGCTTTAAACAAGACATCCCTTTTTTTTTTTCAGTACAAATAAGCACATTCAAGCTCTTGCCAAAGAAGTTCACTCAGTGCTGATGAAGCTGGTCCGTGCCAGGCAAATATCTCTGGATTTCATGTGTAGTTGCAAAAAAATGCACCCACTGGCTTATTTGCACAAAATTATGTTGAAAGATGGTTGCATAATGTTGTGCATAGTAGGCAATGGGATTTTAATAAAGTTCATGATTTTAATCAGGTGAACTGCTGAACCCAAAGCACAGTTGAGGCTAAAATTTTGCAGGTATTCCACCCAAACTTAAAATGGCCAAGTCAAGTCACAGCCCATTCAGGTTATTGTAATTCATTCTGACATGAAAATCACAATTGTAAATCATTCATGGGAAAGCCGGCAGGTTTTCTGCACTGGGTAACATGAATTTAGAACAAGGAACAAGGCGTGTATTTGCAGAATCAGATGGACCAACCATGCATCCCATGGAGCCGTGTCACGTAAAATCATCAACTCTTTTGAGCATATGGAACCAGCAAACGTTTGGTTTTGCAGTTTGACACTTGAATGAGACATTTCATTCAATAACAAAATTATATCTACTCGTTTTTCAGTCAGTCTTCTTCTCTATTATTGTCCGATTTAGTGTAGCAGCCAAATGTCCTTCGATGCACTAATGGCCATTTGCACCATATGATGCAGATGTATGATTGAATAACTCGAAGGCAGCAACTTGTTCGTAATGATGGATTGCCTGTCTTAAGCAAGTTTCAAACTCCTGCAAGCTTGCAAGCCTCGAAATGAATGGAAAATAATGGCTGGCTAGAAGATAGGAAATCAATCTAAAATCTTATGGTTTGCTCCGGAAAATAGCCAGTAATGCAAAGTATACCAAAGTACACACGATTTGCAGCTAATGGGTTGGAAGATACGCAACTGCCATTATGGTTCTTTAAAGGCCTCCCTGATAATGCGATGCGAGCAGAGGAAAATCGTTTAGCACTGTTAACATTACCCGGTATTAAATATTTTGCGTGCTTAGAGGCGTGGCAGGTTCACAGGAGGTGTAAGCAGCCCATTAACCATAAGAGCAGGACTGGCTTGCTAGAGGCTACTAATCTGATCTTGTTCTGCAAATGCATTTGCTTGCACTTAATTGCAGCAGCAAGGTGTCACTGAGTGGATCAAAACACACATTTGAGTGATTGTTTTTTCGCCGAGCTTGACCCTTTGCGACGGTCGGGGTTAATCTGATCACATTACTGACAAATGCATTAAATGAAGAAGACGTGGTGCCCGCGGAAATACTGCGGTCTGGTACACTGAAAGGGGTTTCATGTTTTACACTTGGAATGGACAGCGCAAAAAGCACCTCAGAGTTTTTGATGGATATCTCAAAATAATATCCCCCACGCCAAGGACTTTTAAAAATAGGAGTCCTTTTTTAGGGCTGCTTACGATGACTCTGATATTTGTATGGTTGACTCAGACGCTGCAGAAACTTTCTCTGCAGCGCATGATAAGCTGCACCTCCTGATTCAGGCTGACAGCAGCCAGACAAGCTAATAATGGTTCACAGAGACACTTAGGGCTCCCTTAATGTTTTCCATTTCAGCAATATAAGGCTTGTTTTTAAATAGCACCACCAAATCAGCTTGACTGAAATGTTAGGTGTCTCCACGGACGCCACGGCAGATATATAAAAATTAAACCACCTAGGCTGCACTACCTGTACTAATCAATATTTTACATTAACAATGAATCAGAAAGCTATGTTTAATGTGAAAAGATGTTACACGTGATTACCAGCCTTCAAATAATTATTAACTGACGCTGCAATTTGTGTATTGTTTCTGATCCACAATAGCTAAAACAGCGCCATGTGACTGAATTTACAATGTGTCTGTGTCACTATAAATGTTTTAATTGCACTAAACTTTATTCTAACGCCTTCCCAAAAGGGCGTTTTATTCAGTACTGCCTTAGTGAACCCTCCTAATGAAAGAAAGGAAATGGCTATTGATTTTAGAAAGCAGCAATCCTCTAACACTGCATTTATCAGCTGGGAGCCAACACAACTTGTTACATATTACAAGTATCTTGGCATTGTGTTGGACCGTAGGCTTAAACGGATGCTGCCAACTGACTGAATACGTCCTGAATATGAGTGCAGAGACACAATAAAGAGAGCACGTACTGAAGAAATTGCTGTCATTCGATGTCCACAGCAAGAATGATCCAGGTGTGCTCCAGTGGGCTTTTGTTGAAAGTGCTTACCTGCTTGGCCGTGAAAATGACTGTAGCAACGGTCAGCAAACTGCATGTGTTTAAAGAGGCAGAGTGATAAATAAAGCATTGTGGTGGGTGACATGAGGCATCCCCTGCCTCTCAATTTGAGTTCTTGCCATCTGGCCTCAATTGTTATTGATTTACTAAGAACAGATTTAAACTATAATTTGTTTCTCAAGCCATTAAGTTTCTATACGAGCACATAATAATAAGTAGGATGTCCAGGTGGTTCAGCCATCTATCTATCTATCTATCTATCTATCTATCTATCTATCTATCTATCTATCTATCTATCTATCTATCTATCTATCTATCTATCTATCTATCTATCTATCTATCTATTAATGTCCATTGGTACACACCAATCAGCCACAACATTAAAACCATTGACAAGAGAAGTAAATAACATTGACCATCTTGTGGCAATGTTCTGCTGGGAAATTTTTGGACCTGGCATTCATGAGGATGTTACTTAGACATGTACCACCCACCTAGACCAGACCAGGCACCCCCACCCCATAGCCATGACACTCCTTGATTTCAGCGGCCATCCCCAACAGGATGCAGCCTGACACAGGCACACACACAAAAACAGTTTAGGAATAACACTAAAAAAAGCATAAAGAACAGCACAAGGTGTCGACCTGGCCTCCAAATTCACTAGATCCCAAACTGATCAAGTGTCTGTGGGACGATCCATAAGAGTCCTCCCCTCAACCCATAGAACACAAAGGCCTCCACTAACACCACAGGACACCCTCAGAAGACCCATGTCCATTCTCTGATGACTCACATTTTTTATTTTGGAGGCACAAGGTAGAACTACACAATATTAGCAAGGTGGTCATAATGTTATGCCTGATCAGTGTCCGTTTCCAGTCTAAAGATAATTTTCCATATTGATTGTGTCCTCATTGTGACAGAGCAGCAGGCTCAGTCAGTCTAGACCTTGGGAGTTACAAATAAAGCAGGGGTCAGGAGGTCAGACATAGTCGATGACAGCACATCGCTAGAAAAGTTCTCACTCTGACAGCCCGACTCCACGCTACTAATGAAACTTTTTGTTACAGAGTGTCAAATTAATGGTTGCTTGTTAAATACAACATGTTGTGATTTAAAATGTTAACTGCTGCCTTTATTGACAGCAACAAGAAACGAGAAATGACAGGAGCGTGTCGCCGCCTTGAAAAGCGTTTCTAACAAACACCATCTGTGTCTGGGGTTATCCTCCGCGCCACTCGCCTTACCTTTTAAAAGGTTATTTAATGCCCGCCAGGTTCGGTAATAAGAAGTCAGGAAAATTCAGCGCGGCCTCGCCACAGCAGGTTTGGGTTGAATGGAGCAGCTAGCTAATCTCCATATGAAATGCATACAACAAAGGGGAAAATTAGCTGGAAAGACTAATTGTTTAGAATGAAGTATGGGAGAAAGTAAGCACGAGAGAGAGCGAAGGCAGTGGAGCAGGGACATGTCAGCTTTAATAATGAACCGCTCTGAAAAATGTCCCACGAGTTCACGCGAGGGAACTGTGCACAAAGTGATAATAGAAAAGAAAAGGAAAAAAACGACAGTTGCTTAGCAGAATTAACTCGATGTTGATTTCTTAAACCGTATTTAAATCAAACAGCTGATTTGCATATTAAAATTGTACCATTTGATCTGAAAATAATTTGATCTACTGTAAATAGAGAGACGAGTCTGTGCACGCCACAGTTGTTTAAATGTGTAAACATGAACGACAGAGCATAACATGTAAACACTAAACACAGGCATGCTATTCAAGGGCAGATTTTAGATATAGTGACTTTGCGGTCCATGACTTGGCCCCGGGCTGGTTTCACAGTCATTTGCATTCTTTCAAACACGACAGAACAATGGCCAACACAGAGCCCTATCTGCTGTGAGCTGCAACAGCGGCCATCTCTGCACCACCCAGCGATGCCTCTGCGCCGCCGAAGTTGCATTGTCATGGACACGGCTTGGGGTGAAGCGGACAGGAGGGGGGGGCGGGTTCAAAACAGAGCCGATTGTTATGGTAACATCTGTTTGTTTGGAGATGGGGCGTAAATGTAGGTGTGGCTAATTGCACTGTGTTCTCGTAGGTCACCGCCAGTGCGCATAAACTCTAAGGCTTGTTATTCGGGAGCCCCAGGGCAATGAAGAGATAATGTCAGGCTGGCTTGGGCCAACAAACAGGCCGCCGCTCCTGACCCAGACTGGTATTAAAGCTGCGGGGCAAGGATGCTCCAATCCCTCCACATTCCAGAGTCAGGGGCTTTAGTCGTCTCTCCTCTGCTGCTCAGCCGACTGTGTTTAAACAGTCTTAATCAGATCTATGTGTCGGACTGTTGAGGGCAGGGCTAGATCCGCATTGTTGCCTTAAACAATGACCGGCTTTATGGCTGCAGTGTGAGGTGACACCTGTAAGGTGCTCCTTTCACACCCTGCAAACAAGGGCATTAGGAAGTCAGTTAGTAAGCAAACTTTATCTAAGTGTCGTTTTCAAAATAGGAGCTACGAAGCGTTTTGCAGACAGAAAGGAAAGCAAGAAAGAATTGATGATACATAATAACTGGAAGCACACAAATGCAATGACTGGATATCATTTGGTCCAATACAATCTCTCTTTAAATGTAATTTGTTGCCATCATTTCTGTTTAAAATCCAGAGGTAATGTGAAATTCTGTAATTCAACTCTGTCTGCAAAATGAAGCCGGGTTATTTGGTTCCTGTCCTTGGCATTTCAAACCAAGACTGATTTGATCATTGCAGGATATGAAAGGTGCTTTATCTCTGATCGTTTTAGAAGGGATTTACTTAAGATTCCTAGCAAACATCGAGCAATCAAAAAAAAAAAAGAAAAAAAAAAGAGAAATCTACCGGAGTCAGAAAGCCGATAGAAGTCAATAACTGCAGGTTAAAGACAGAAATAATCACTGCTAAAGCTGCTTTGTCAACCAGTAACTTGATACCATCAATAAATTTAAAAAAAAAGAAATGAGTGCAGGACTGTTGACAGTGCATGCAGAGTGTTTGTATTTGTGACTGTCACCAATTGGGACCCGAACAAGGGCTGTGAGCAGTAGTGCATTCAGAAATCTGACACCACCTCAGAATAAAGAACAAGCCGGAGACGAGCGACGAGGTTCCCGAGCTGCAGATGTTCATTCCCTTTTGTGCGAAGTAGCTTCACTGGAGATAAATGCGCGTTATTTCGGATACTCACTCATATTTATTTCGTGCCAGACTGAGATAAATTGAGAGTGAGGTTGATCACCAGAGGCCATGTGCAGATAGAAGCATCAATCTTGTAGTTTCAGGTTGATATTTAAACTAATAAAACTTGCTAACAAGAAAAGGCTTTAAGACATCAGTGCTCAAAGTTTTTAATGGCTCTGTCAACAGACAACACCTTCTACGTGATATAACTTATATGAGCAGAGCAGTGCTGAAGTTATTTATATATAAAGTCGGTATTTTGAAAATGTGCACGGTGTCCATGGCTGCAATGGTTGCAAAATTTTATTTTACAGAAGCTGAAATTAGAATATGGAAACTCGCTCATAGCAAACAAACTGATAAACACCTCCCAGCGCTACAGCTCAAATCAGCTCTTTGGTGTCTTTCAGCTTGTTTTGGTGGTCAGTTCTTGGTCCACTGATTTACAGTTTTGATTCCTACCTCTCACAAACTCAGCGGGCTCAACCTGCCCGTCACAAGACAGCAAGCGGCGAGGTTAGCGACAAGAGAGTCGATGCAACGTGCCGTTAAACAGCTAGAAAGAAGTTGGTGGAGACCAAAATAGAGCTAAAAGGAGAGCGAACGGTGGAGACAGTGACTCCAAATCAATCAGTATTTCGCTCCAGATATGTTAATAAGCAACCATGTGCTAACTAGCATGTGTGGCCAATACAGTCAGTCACAGAGGGTTTAGATCAAGAATCGGGAAGCTTGACGTCTTTAAAGCTCGTTGTCATGTCCTAAATTAGTGAACAAGAACGAGCATGTTTCAGTTTTAAAGCGGTGATGTGAGGTCGGGTAAAGATAGCCAGGCCTCTCGGGAACTGTCACTGTCTGACATGTTAAAACCACTTAGGAGTTACTGGCACAATTACCTTCGCCTATAGGAAATTGCATGGAGCCATTGTTATAAGAGGTTCTTCTCTGTTAATGCGTCAGTATTTGGAACCCCGTTGCGTCGTCATGAATACCGGAATATGTCTGAGAAGGTTTTCAGTCATCCAGGTCATTCATTCATTCACCTTCTGCGACCGCTTGTTCCTGTTACATATTAGGGGAGGGTCTGCTGGACCCTGCGACAGGTCGCCAGTCCATCGCAGAGCTAACACAGAGAGACAGATAACCATTCACACTCACATCACCAATTAACCTAATGAGTATATCTTTGGACGGTGGGAGGAAGCCGGAGTTCATCCAGGTCACTGTATATCCAAGAAAAGTAGGAGTAGGAGTTTCTATTTAAACCTCAAACTTCCCACCAGGCCCCTAGAACTGAAGAAGCTACTCGGATGAGTGGTGAAACGTCTTCTCAAAACAACTTTTTTTGAACCTTTTTTTGGATATGAATACAGGAACTCAAATGGAATCATTATTTCATTACATCCTTATAAAGTTCCAACTTGGAGCAATAAAACCGTTATAAGCAAAAGAGATCAATTAACAAAGATGCTTTGGACACAATTGAACAAACTCTGAGAGCCGTTCTCGGGAACTATCGCTCTCTTACATGTTGAAACCTCTCGGGGGTTCCTGGCACAGTTACCTACGCCTGTGGGGAACTGCACTGAGCCATTGTTGTAAGAGGTTCTTTCTCTGGTAATGTGTCAGTATTCAATTCAGTACTCAAATGAAATCATTATTTCCTGATCAGATTGATGATCGGGTGCTTTAAGGTTTGGATCTGTTCCATGCGTATCCTTATGAAGTTCCACCTCGGAGCGTTAACACGTTATCAACGAAAAAGACCAATTAATAAAGACACTTTGGTCACAACTGAACAGATACACTCTGAGAGACGTTCAGACTTGCCTGGTGACAAATTTTCAACCAGCCCGACGACGGCAGGATTATTGTAATGTATGTAAATCTAGGAAACAGAACATGCAGGCCTCAGTGTCTGAAAGCTGGGGTTCTTGTTCTTCGCCGTCGTACAAATGTCTGTGAAAATCCCTGCAGTCTTTACCCACCACCCCACCACCCCAGACCATAAATGGCACCAGCTGATTCGGTTGTTGTGGGAGAAGACGAAGAAGAAGAAGAAGAAGAAAGGATCATATTTTATATTTGATTACTTTGTCGTCTGTTTGATATTCTTGACATGCCCTTTTCACTCCAATATATCAAGAGATTTTATCTCCTTTCGCTTGGTATCTACCTCCTCTGCTTTAAAGATTAACTGGCAAGCAGAATGTCAACCTGCTTTCACCGCTGTACAGTTTAAAAAAAAAAAAGACACGTTCGCAGACAAATTATTCCAATAGCTCTGCCTTTGAAACACCAACATGGCGGCGACTTGGAAATTAGTTTCATTATAAAAAAACACGACTTATCTTTTGTTTAAGAATTAATTTCATGGAGAATTTGGGTGTCACACGTCGTTATGCGGATGAAGATGTGTTCCCAAAAATATTCGCTGCCATATTAAAGACGGATAACAAGAATATGCCATTTGTGTTTATTTTGGGTTGGCTGTTCAAAGGCTCCGCCCGCAGCAGACGGCATTCAAGTGCTGCCGATTCCTGCCGGCAATGAGCCGCCATTAGCTGACAAACCAGCAAATAGTTTCAGGCTTAGGTGAGAAATAAACAATACTGACAGCTGACAGATGCCTGAGTTGTAGCAGACCGGCCTACATACTCATGAATAATTTCTCTGCCTTTCATGTTCCCGATGAATTACATTTATGCATTCGCAGCCAGGTAATTTGGGGGAAAACAAAAAAAATAATAATAATTTAACAGACACAAGCTGACGCCCAGCCTGCCAGACTGGGCCGAACGCATCACACAGCAACAGCTGCATCCACGGCAGAGGAGGGCAGGCTGACGCAGGCTGTGAGCATTTCACATGTAATAACGTCTGAACTCTGTTTCTCTCCTCAGCCCTTGTTGAAATGGACGCTTCCTCTCTGCCACAGTCATCTGGTTTCCATACATTTATATATGGACGTCTCAGACAGGAATCTGAAACTGAATCATCCCTTCTGATGAAGTCTACCGTCCTTATAGTTTCGTTTTTTTCATATTAGCATGTGGGCCTTGATCTAAATGTCAGGCTACGACAGCGTGTGTAATTTCCTCTTTAGAGGATCTGTTGATCGTCAAACACGTACCCGCACGACGGCAGACACTTGTCAGAGGTTTTATTCGACACTCCGAGGAATTCTGCCTTGTGCTAACACTTATGAAAACTGCATCAGCTTCTCTGTGGCAGCATCTTCCCGTCGGGGGCTTCGGGCCCGGAGAAATCACTTTCTTTTCTCCGAGCACAATGGTTTCACAGGGAATTTGTCTCGGTGAATTTGCGGCGACATGCGAGACAGTTCCACAATACAGGATTAACCCGGCTAAAAGGCGGGATAACAACCTCACGCGTGACAAACGAGACATACGGCAATGATAGCGGCGCGGAGAACAATATAATGTTCAGAAAGAGAGCACGGTGTAAATTAAAAGGGTGAATATGCATCAGTGTCAGAGGTGTGACTAATAACTTGCGGCTCCTCTTGTGATTTTTAACAGGTTCAAATCTGAGCGCCGCGCGTTAAAGGAAATCTAAATGTTTTCAGGAACATTTTTTGGGGGCGATTCGTATGGGAGACCTGATTTTTCTTTTCTCCTGTAACAATGTTTTTATGCAGTGGGTTCGCTCTGTGTATCTGCCATCCTCCCCCTGCTTCTCCTGCTCAGAACCAGACTGTACCACTATTAATAGACTTGACAACATCATGATAAAGAAAACCATGAAAGACCAAGAAAGAATACATCACATAAAAGCCAAAGGCAGTGAAGCAGCAGTCAGACCCATCCCGGAGGGAAAGGATGTTATCAGTATTTTTTTTTTTTCTTGCATAAAGAATGAAAGGAATTACTACAGGTAATGCAGGGTTTACTCTTAGTCACAAACCCACAGACTCTGCAGTTTCCTCCAGAGTTTCGGCATCTTTTTAAGTTGTAGCACTGCAGCATTTCACAGGCAGGCGGGCCGACAGCTCCTGTGGGAGTTGGTGGAGGCCCAAACAGAGCTCAAAGGAGTGTCTGCATTGAACATATAATCAGAACAAGACGAAGCCTCGTGTCGTTCTATTTGCCGCGCTTACCTATAAAGGTGTGTCTAACCTCTCTCAGTCTGCAGCCCCTCCTCTCTCTTTTATTTGCTTCCATCTTTCATTACCAAGGGTGACAAGGAGTCAAAGCTTCCTGAGACGTGCCCAACACCCCGAGTCTCACTCCCTGGTCTTCCTCCGCGTCCAAAGACCATCATTCATCTCCCCATTCAACCCCTCTCATCGCTTTCACCCGCGCACTCGGCCCCTCTCACCCCTCCGTCTATTTCCTCCACCCCCTCTGAACTGATAAACTTCCTTGCACCAATTAAGGCGCGGTCTTTGCCAGCGAAACATCTGCCGGTCGGACGAAATGTGACCGAGAAGGAATGCTAATGCCGCGCAGCGAAGAAGCAACAGGTTGCTAACGTGCTCACCGGATCCATCTCGTTTTACGCCCGTGTTGTGCTCTCACTTTGATGGATGTGCAAACCGAAACGCACGCACAGCTCCGCACAGCCAGAACCCGTGCGCAACCGTTCACATTTTAGCAACATGCGTGCGCCTCCGTGCATGCCGCAGCCCCCTCTGGCCCTGTTTCCGTTTTTAAAACGACGGGGAGCGCAACAACGCGGCAACCTGTCGGCTCCTCCCCCCGCCATTTGTTTTACCGCCGCCGTCAAGAAGCAGTTTCCATCGATCGGTTTTAATATAAGCGCGGCATGGCTGGCATGAGGAGCTCCGACAAAGAGATCCATTCTCCTTTTCTTCGTGTAAATGTGAGGATTAGTTGGGGGGAAAAGTTAGGCTCTAAAGAGAACAATGAAATCAATAAAACACAGACTCCTCACAGAAAGAGAGGTAACTTCGCATCGACTACCGGCTGCTCACACACTCAATCAGATTAACTAATGAAGCAATTATCGATCCGAAGCGGGGATGCGGGCTGGCGCAGGACTAGCCATTAAGAAGATCTTCCCCTCCCTTGGCCATGCAGAAAATGTCAGGGTCACTGTGTTCGCTCCTTGACACAGTTTACTGAGGCCCAAATCCGTAGGAGACTAATCACTCGTCTGCCTTCCCACGTGTTGTTCTGAAGGGGCCAGCACCTCGGCAGGATGGAGGGAGAAATGTGATTTTCACGAAAACTTGGAGAGCAGCCAAATGAACCTGTGCCACATTCGCCGCTTCAAACCGGGGGGAGAACGAAGGTATGCAAAGGACAGGGTAGTACTGTGGGGCTCAAAATGACTGGTATCCTGTTCAGAACGTAACCCGAGCCGGGCGCGTCGGCTCAGGTTACCGCTGTTGTTGCAATCATTCTGACAAAGCTGAATTTAATTATTTTTATACTTGAAACTCGCTTGTGATAATTAGCGTCGATCCACAACATGAACCAGTGAGGGGAGGGGGGGGAGAGAGACAGAGAGACAGAGATAGACGGAGAGAGAGAAAGATTTTCTGTCTGCAGCATCCCCGAATGTCAGAAATGTGTACTTTCATTGCCCGAGTCCATAGCAACACAAGGTTGTTTGTTTCCATGCTCATAGCGGGAGCAGTGTCACAGGATGTCTCACAAGATGTCAAAATAGGAGAGCTCATTCTTTCATCAAATAAAAGACAGCAGGAGCTGGTACAGTTCCTCCACTATGACATGATATATTGTAATTCATTATTCTGTGTGTAATCTCTTTCTCCAGTCATGGGGACTGACTGAAAATGCTCTCCTGTGAATACAAAATCAACCTGAGCTCCGGCTGCATTTATTCCAGTCAAATGAAAAAAAAAAGAAAAAGCATGACATGAAGTTTTAGCACCATCTTCTCACAGGCTTTTTTTTTTTTTTTGCTTTTCTCTAGTCCTTGAGCGGCCTCACCCAGAAATCCCAATTATGACCGAGATGTTATTGTTTGGTAATTGAACACGACGCTCCCGGCTTGGTCATCAGTCAGCCTCATTCACGTTCACCCACACAGAGGCAAATAAAAAAAAGGAGCAAATAGTTCTCTTTTCTCTGTCTCTCTCTTGCTCTCTTCCCCCCACCACCCCCATGCGCACTGAGGCAGGAAAAATATTGCTTTGCGGTTAACTTCTAATCAAATTGCATTAGGTTTTCACAGCCTGTGCCCTCACTCCATTTGCACAAACCATCACGGACCTACACGAATTTCACACCCAGGGTGAGGAATACCTACTTCTTCGCCCCGACAGATTCCCTCCCCTCGCCCCGCGCACACACACTGGGCGCGCACATTTTGTGATCAGACAAGCATGATCGTGCAGTTACAGCACAGCAGTAAATCATTTTTACTTGAAGCAAGTGTGGTTTTAATGACATTCGGCATGCCCCCGTGTTATTTCTACATACTTCCCGAGATGGACTTGCCGGAACTGTTTTGGTGAACCGTTTTTTTTTAACACCGGTGTACCTCCGGAGAGCCCTCGTCTATAGTCACGACCTATTTGAGAATCCTGACTTGAAACCCGCAACATGCTACGCAAGTAAAGACAGGCAGCCGCCGAAAATAGAGACAAAAATGAGTGCAAATGACGAGCAGTAAAAGCCGCCTCGGTGCCAAAGCACTCACATTAATTCTAATTATTAGACAGCCATTATATGGATATTAATTATGGCGGCGTTGCTCTTGAATGTGCTCTCCGAAATAATTGAAAAGTACAGAGATATGTGCGAGGATTTTGAATAATTAACGACGGCTCAATTATTTATGTGGGTTGTAATTAACCTTGGATGCACACACACACACACACACACACACCCTATAGCGTGCTTTACCATAAGCCTTATGTTCTCCGCCTGTGAGGCACGGAAGCAGCCGCGGCGTTTTCTGCGTGAGACAAGTCTGAGGCGGGGGCTGATTGAAAATACACCTCAGCATGTGTGCGACCGCATGCATCTGCCAGTGTGTGTGATGAGAGCGCACGCTGGATGCAGCAGAGGGAGGGGAAGTAACAAGTACTCATGCACTATGTCAAAGGACAATTTTAAGGTTCTGGCACTTTCCATCTTGGGAGAAATCCACTTTTAGAGCCATTTCGCATGGATATTTTACCTCGCTGCATTCGTGCGACGCCTAGTCTCGGGCTACTCTCAGATTTCTGACTTATTAAATGTCACAGCTGTAAGTTAGAAATAAACAAATTACTTTTCTGGGACTGTCTTCATGACTCATTGCGTTTTACTTTGACGCTGGAATCTTTTAGCTGATTCAGAGTGGGGGGGTGAAAAAAAAGAAAAGAAAAAGTTGTGAGGTTTTCATTATTTATGCATTCAAAACTCAGACCAATCCGTGAAACAAAAACAGCGAGTTACTGGAACAACTATTTTGATAATCGACCCGCCGCTCTTTAGGTTCTGGACCGCAGCTCGGACAAATCGAGAACAAGGGAAAATGTCACCTTGGCATTTTTCTCCATTGTTCGATGTCTTGACGGATTCATCGACTGGCAGAGTAAACGGTGACGCCGCTACATAATAAGTGTGTTTGTGCTAGTTAAGTTTGTAAAATGCAGGTGGGTGGGTGGGCGGAGGGGTGGGGAGGGGAGGGGGCTTATTCCAGTCTGAGGTGCTGCTGCTTGAATGAAGGTTTCCCTTTGTGTGGGTGTGCAGAGTGAGGATGGAAAGAGGGAAAGAAGAGGGGGGGTTGGAGATGAGAGTAAAGGGGGTGAGAGGAGGAGGAGGAGGAGGAGGAGGGGGACACAAGGGGGGTCTTAAGGAAAGAGGTGGGGTGGGTGCGTTTGTGTGAGAGCAGGAGGGGGAGGAGGAGGAAGAGGGGGGGCGCTGCTGGAGGGGAAACAGAGGGAAGAAGGTGGAGGGAGGGAGACAGAGAGAGAGAGAGAGAGAGAGAGAGAGAGAAAGATAGAGAGAGAGAGAGGGGGGTGAGGGGCGGAGCTGCAGACAGTATCCCCCGCCCTCGCACTGCTCTGTGAGCCCATCGCAATTACCTGTTCCTCCAGAACTGATGCGAGCGCGAGTTGGCGAGCACATGCCACGTTGGGCGCCCAAACTGAGCTGAACTGCCTCCACGACCGCGACCGGACCGGGACCGTTTAAAAATCTCAACCAAGCAACTCAACTTCAGCTGGGTTTATTTTTGTTTTGCTCTTTTGTGGTTTTCTTTTTTTTTCCATCATCCCGAACCAACCTGTGAACACCGACAGATACGGCCGTAGGGGAAATCCGTGAGACTCACGCGAAGATGCACTTGTTGTCCGCCAGCTGCGTGCGCGCGCTGCTCCTCTCCGCGCTCCTGTGCCAAGGTAAGCTTTTGTCTCATTAGCCGGGGGAAGAGGCGGCGTGGGGCGGCGTGGGGCGGTGGTGGGCCGCCGCAGGTGAGAGAGGGGAAAGTCCCAGCTGTCACACGCAGGCGCCAACAAAACTTCATCCCGGGTTGTCCGCCCCATTCCCTGCTAGAAGTGTGACAAGGATACCGGTGTTTTCCCCGGCTATTAAGTTACTTAACTGCAGTCTTATCCATGCTAGCTGCAGTTTTAAACATAAATGCTCAATTTTGTGTACTTCTGTTAAGTGTAATTTGCATGTGGGTGGTTACTATTTTAAAAAATGCTGCTTATAAACCGCACGTAATGCTGTGGCCACCTCTCTCCTTATCAGTTATATGTATTCAACTCCTCCCCGCGCCTTTAAAGCTTTATTACAGTTCTAAAAGTGACTTTTGCCCTCTTATACCTGTCCATTGTTTCACTACAAAGCATTCATCACCACCATCATCATGTGCTCATGCCATGATGTCACCACCAGGCCTCGTTTTTCTGTTATTTTATTTATTCATTTATTCACTTTTACTCTTCCCTCCTTGTTAAAGCTCACTGTTGAGCTGAATGATGCTGCCTTCACATCCCATATGATTTATTGTAATTACGGGTTGCCTGTGAGGTGGAGGAAGGCCCCTCCTGACATGCTCCTTCCAGTAATTACACAAAAGGATGTGGGCAGTTGTAATGGGTTGCACAAGTGAGCCAAGTTTTAGCAGAAAAATAAATAAAAAATTTGCATCTTTGGGTACGCTGTGGTGATTTTAAATTACGGTCTGAAGAAAAGAATATTTTCCCCTTCTGAAAAGAAAAAAAGGACAAATTGTACACTTTCAAAGCAAGCCTTTAATTCCCGTGTATTTAAAGTGAGGGAGATGTTTTCCGCGGGCCATTGTCTGCTCTGCCGGGACAACAGGTAGCAGCACCATGTGTTCCCATCACTCAGCCGGGCCGTAGCCATAGTCCCAGAGTGCTGGGGTAAAGGAAAGGGGCGGAGATGCTGATTTGGCCGTGCTCCCTTTCACCTCGTCACACTACGGTGGCGCCTGTTGTTGTAAATTAACACCGCGCAGCACCTATCCGTCAAGCTCAGGTGGCTTGTTTGAGGGAGGAAACGAACGGCCCTTTTAAGGCGTTCTTACACCGCCGTGCCGCTGCAGTGCCGTGTGCTTGAGACCCGGAGGAGAGCTGCTCTGAGTTGGTAATGAGGTTTGACTTTATGGCTGTCCGTGCTGCTGTGTGTTGAGCTGACATGCTGCCTTGAATTGAGTGATGGTCAAAACATGTGTGTTTGCTTACCCAGCACATGGCCAGGGAAGGAGAGGGGCAGAGGGGTGGACTGAGCCCAACTCCAGAATCTGGTCTAAAGTGGGTTATGGAGGCTACTTTCCAATGAAAAGATGCATCAATGTTTGTAATTAGAAACAGGCCCGTGTTTATTATATTAGACGAGATGATCGCTGAAGGCCAAGCCATGGCTGTAACCGGATACAACGGAACAATAGAGTCCTGAATTAGTCCCGGAACAAATAGTCTAGAAAGATGCATCTGTTTTTTTGTTCAGTCCCCCTGTCTCCACCCTTCCCCCAACACCACCCTTGTCACACCCCCCCCTCGCGTCCTGAACAGACACACAGCGCTCCTCGGTGTCACAGCTGGTATTACTTGTCAGGCAAGTGGGGCTCTCCCCTTTTTGCTAATGGACTAATCTCTCGCAGGGGTCACCCAATTTCACCTGAGATAGATTCCCCCTCTTTCATCTTTAACTTGGTTATGTCAAGACTTGTCTCGTGAATGGTTTGAAGTTAATGCACAGGAAAGAGGGGAGGAGGCGGCGGCGGTGGCGGCAGAGTTTGGGGAGGGGGGGGGGGTTAGAAGTATTTAATTGTATGTTTGGGTTAAAGATTTCGCTCGGCTGTTCATTTGTGCGCCTGTGCACGTCCCATCTTGTTTATAAGCGGTTTCCTCTTGATGTCTTGAAGGCTGCTTGTGGTTGTATCTCCTTTGAAAGGAGATTTCTTTGTGACTTGCAAAGTATTGTATGCCTTCATGCAAAATTCAGACGCATTCATGAGAAGTACGGCAACTCAGCCGAGTCATGGCTTTGAATAGGAATCCTGCGCCTCTGCTTCACTCCTAACGCCGTCGCCTTTAATTCCTCATCTCTTAAAATAGTTATTTGCCGATCAAACTGCGCAAGCGACTAGCCGGATGAGTAGATGCATAAGAAAACAGGAGAATCTAATGAATTTAAAGCAATGGAGCGGGCTGCAAAACATTTGTAATCCGGCTTCTTAAACTAGCAGAGGGAACACGCGTCCTATTAATCCACAGTTCCTGTCACTTGTTATAATAGGAATGCTTAAAATGCTCCCAAATGTGATATCTATACAAGTTATTATCCTGCTGGATGCTTAACCCAAATTTGGCAGCTGATAATGTCTCTCAAAAGGCTCTGTAGGACTCTCAGCTCTCTCTCTCTCTCTCTCTCTCTGTGTGTGGAGAGAAAGTGTGAAGGGGTTTCTTTTCTAGTATCACCGCAGTTAGTACACTTGTGTTTCGGGATGAAAAACACCACAGTATTAAGCGAGACAGATGCCATTATGCGCTCAAGTTGCACAAAGAAAGTGAGCTATAAGAAAGAGATAGATGCTCGCTAAGGAGAATTAGGTTTCTGCGGCCCATTGTGTGCGACTCCGGTCTCGGTCTGAATAAGGAAATAAGTGGAAGTCTGAGCAGAGGTGCTGCTGGGGGGAGAGAAAAGAAAGGGGAGGAGGGGACGGGGGCGGCGGTGGGGTACGTCCATAGGCTCCTCAAACAAGAGAGGGCCTTTCAGACAGGCGAGGTCATACTGTAAATTAAGGCAGCGTTCGCGTGGAGAGACAGTGTCACTTCCCATCAGGGGGTGCAGGATTCTTAACGGCGCCCCTGGCAGCCAACGCTTTACGGCCGAGGGCGGCGCTTAAACAACTACCGGCTGACTTTAAACTGAAAACGGCTAAAAATAAAGATGGAAAGCTTTGGGGTTGGCGCGCTTGCAACTAAAAATAGTTTGGGATGAAACCGGTCGTTCCATTGTCTTTGATGCAGAGCAAGGTTTTTATTGCAAATGTAAAAGTGGGAAAGCTCAGATTAGAGGCGAACGTTAACCTGCTCCACTTCTCGGGAGAGGAGGCGGAAAAGGCTCAGGATCCGACAGTTTTCTGAGAAATCAGGCCGGTGCGTCGGCTCGTCCCCAGAGAAATAACGCTCATAACGTGTGCATCTTCACCATATGTTGTTTGGCGCCTCGGGGCTTGCTCACGTACGGCAGCCCTAAAAATTAAATGAAGACAAATCCATAGCTCGGGATGGTGCGAGTAAGAGGAGGGTTATTTTAAAACTGTAATTCTGATGAAACACCAGTTTGAGATGGATTTCTTTTTGGTTCTTTGTCTGCCCTGCACCCCTCGCGCAGTTTCCTTGTCTCCACCCCCCAGCAGGACACCGAACAGGTGGAGAAGTGTTGTTTTTTTTTTTGAACCGTGAAGGATGGGTGGGGTGGGGTGGAGCGGAGGGAGGGAGGGAGGGAGGGGCGTCTCTTTATGATTCCTGGTTGCGTGTACAGTTGTTGAAAAAGGAGTTTGCTCCCATCACTCAGCCTCTCGTTGTTTATGAGAAGAGAGAGAAAACTGTTGTTGAGTTTTGCTGCTGCAAAAAAAAAAAAGAAGAAGAAGAAATCTTGCCGCTAAACCAAACTTTAGATTAGATGTATTGAGACGGAAGCGAAGGAAATATGAGCTACCACATGCTGAGCTTCCCCCATGTCAGAGAGAGCAATTCCCTCCGCTGGACTCACAAAGCGGGGGAGATGTATGAGTGCCTTTTCCTTGAGAAAATGAAAGGAGCTGGGTGGCGAAAGTAATCACTCTCAGGCAATAACTCAATGAGAAGAAGGTCCTTTGTTCGCCTGTGACAGTTTTACACACAGGATTATCAGTAAAACAGCAGCAAGTGAATCTTAATTACACTTTGGTGATTGGCTTGCTCCACTTTTAGAGCCGGAGCGAGAGATATATTCAATTCTTGTAATCTCAGCCCAAATTGCCTCTTCAGCCGTCCATCCCTTGCTGTAATTTGCTGGTCAGGGATGAAGATTGTGTGTGGATTTCTCCCTCTTATTGACTTTTTATGCACACCGCGTGCTTATACTGGGGTGAGATTATTATTTTAAGAGCGAGGGAAAGCTCCGTGTTCCACTGGGCAGGCTAACATATCTTAGTTTTCCCCTTTGCAATTCTCTCACTTTCCTCGTTGCCCACAGGTTCGCCGCTCCACTGTGCAAAATAATAGTTTATTTGTTATCCGAAGGGGAGGGACCGGAGTTCTATTGTTTCAGCTATAAAGAAAGACTTAACAACAGGAGAGAGATGACTATGCTATGCAGTAGTGCTTCTTTCTTTATGCAGGGATACCCCCATTGAAATGCATGAAGCTGTCCTTGGTTTTCGGTGAAAGACGAACGGCACTCTGGAATTGGGCAGCCCTTGTTTTCAGGGAGCGAAAAAAGAAAAAAAAGTGAGGTTGTTTCTGTCCTTTGTCATTGGCGCATCCCCTTAGCTTTCACTGGATTCCTGTGGACTCCTGCCGACTGTATTGTGAGGCAGCCTCTTTTTAAACAAATGAGTGCATGATAGCGACTTCTTGCTCCCCGCTCCTCTCTTTGTCATTAATATGGAACAGCACACACCCCTCGGAGAGGGCACAGAGTAGCTGCTGCCGGTCCCCTGCACTTCACATGTGCAACCTGACTGTGGGGGGACGCATCCCTCCTCCATATGAAAAGCCCGTGGCCACACCCATCCTTAACAGGGCTCCGGGATCTTTGTTCAAATTCTCCATTAGAGTCATTGCTCTGTTTTAATGAATTCTTTGAGTGGCCTCCATTAACTGTGATGGTAATGATTCGACCTCTGAGAGTGTCTAAGGAGTAGCACAAAGAGGCGCATGTATGTGGGAAGCTACGGGGTGGGTTATGTGGCTTTTGTTTTTTTGTGAATTGCACTTAATGGACTACTTTTTTTCATATTAAAATTCATCTTATGGATAGAGCAAAGACAATGCAGCTTTACCGCTCAACAACACTGTCACCACATGGGAGGACTAACAGCAGGGGCTTCTGCTGACCCATAAAAGGGGGTCAGCGGTGACCCTCTGATATTTACGCCTGCACTCCCATAAAGTCATTATTTCTGTCTGTTTATGAGAGTCACTTAGCAAGACAGAAGGTTGCTATTGCATCGAACCTTTGTTTTGACTTTGTCTGAGGTTCAGGGGAGTCAGCCAGGTTGACATAGTTTTTTGTGCAAAAGGTGAATCATTCATTTCAAGCCCCGGGCCAGCTAATAAAATTACATGGAGCACTGTCTTCCCATTCGTTTCTGAATCACCCACTGTTGCTTCCAAAGCCCTTTTGCAATACCAAGCTGCTAAGTCACTCTGTTCATTGTGATGCCGTTTAGCAGTTTTTCATTCATGAAACATTGCGCTGCTTCCCGCCACGTCCCGCCCTTGGGACTCAACAGAACGGTTTTGTGTCTGCGCTTGACCTCAGCATTCGCATTCTTGCCATTTTAAAAGCTGTTTCTTTGTGTTGCACTGATGTCCACCACCCTTCCATCATAGACTGCAGCAGCAACAGCAGCAGCCTGCAGCGCCCGGAGCTATCTTTGATTATACGCTGCAATGGTTGAACTTGTAGGAGACAGTGAGTTCTCACTCGGGGAAACTCTTTTCACGGAGGATAGCGAGAGTGTATCTCTGATTGGAATTAAAAGCCTGGTGTTCTGGCAGTGGCTGAGTTACAAACAAAGATTAAATGGTTTCTCTCGGGGTCGTGGATGTAGACACTTGAGACTACCATAAACATGTTATAGAAGACTAGAGCAGGCTTCTGGGCGAAAGCACAATGGATGTTCTCTTTAAATTTCAAATCTGGATTTGGAAAGTTTTTCTCCTTTAATGGGTTTCAAACTGCTTCTGCACTGAAAACACACTCTTGAAATATTTGTTTAAGAGGAAAATTACCTTCCAGATGGCTCATCTAATTGGCGTAATGCCGCTTTTTTTTTAATATAAATTGACTGTGTTGTGAGCTGCTAGCACGGTAGGCTAACTGCAAACCTCTCACTAGCTCGAGGCAGTTGTAAGACCTCAAACCACACATTAAAGTAGTAAAAAATACAGATAAAAGTCCACATAAAAACGAAGAAGATTAAGAGTTGAACCGCCCTGCCACATAAATCACTCCTCCCCGTTCCTCCTTTCCGAAAGCAACACCTCGTTACATTCCAGGTAAGAACGGCTAAGACTTCCGCTCAGGTTAAAGTGTTTCTCGAAGCGGTTTGCTCACGTTCACTGTCAGATTTCATTCAGGGGACTCGAGTGGTGGCTTTTCACACGGCAATTAGCCCACGAGTGACGCGCCGGCAGATGCACGGATCCGTTAGATGTTCCACGATAAAACGCTGAGCTTTGCTGTTAAGTATTCAGCTGTGACACGGCTAGACCTTCCAAGGAAGGTGAAGAGGTGCTTGTGTGGTAATTGGATGCAATACTTGATTTTCTAATGGGACGTCTTAAGAGGTCAAGTAGCCTTGTGTTCTTGGGGAGACGATTTAAATACGGGATTTGGTGCGGACTTGTCCTCTTGATGCAAAAAAAAAAAAAAGCTTTAGTGCGTGTGACCCTGGTGTTACTGAGGCTGCAGGGTGGTCATGAAATAAAATGTGTAACAGTAAACTCTCACGCTGCCTGTTACCACAGACCTAAGACTTGTCACGTAAAACTCACATCACCACCATGCCTGGGTAGTGTGTGGAAGGTGGATGCCGTCAGATGACTTTTGAAGTGTTTAATTTTGAGAAATGGAGATGCCATAACCCATTATGCTGTCATTCATTTCCCTCTCATGCAAGTCGAAGACACAGTAGAGATGACACATGATTTCCTCGTATAATGATAGTGATTTTATTTGAACGTTCAGGGTCAGCTAGAAAAAAAAAGCTAAAATAAAAACTGAAAAAACTGACAGTGAAAAATGAACAGTGATTCTTTTAAGGGGAGTGTAAGTTTGGGACATTTCAGGTAGAGCAATCTGGATTTTCTACTCTTTTACAAGGAAATCTCAGGATTACCTGTCTTATTATAGATGGGCTTGCCAGAGCTTGCTCATCTATAAACAGAAGCGGCCTCTCAAAACTAAGACAGCATCACAGACACAGTTTATTTGTTCGCAAAACAACATTTCCCCCGTGGATTTCTAATAATTGGACAACTTTGTTACCTCCCTGCTCGGGGCGGCATTTCTTCGGCTATCACGCTTGAGTGAATAACTTTCATATTGGAATGTGTTTTATGCATCCTCATATCTCAGGTCATTGCATTTTCCAGTGGTATGCGTGCTCTGCTCAATCCAAGACAACAAAGGCGGGTAGAAACACACTTTTTTTAAACGCAGTCTGCTTTGATTTCAGACATATTTGTGTCTCTGTGATGTTGCGCTTAGATTTTTTTAATGGTTTTAAAGATTCACACAACATTGATGAAATCATGAGATTAAAAACAGCGATCCATGAGCTGGGGCAAAAATGCAAATCACTGTGAAACTGCTGGTAGTGATGCCCTGTGCTTTAGGTGCACCAAACACTGCAGCTCGTGTTTTGTTAGACGGAAGTTTTCATCTACCAAGTTTTATTTATTTTTTCCTGTTGAAAGCACCTTCTCTTTCCAAACGGTTACCCTGGGCGACTTTCCAGATGGTTCATTGTAACAAACCATCTGGTGCATCAAGCTAGGGCTTTGAACTACATGCTAACATGCTTACATTAGCAGCACTAGCATGCAGATGTTTAGCATTTTAACTTCGTAGCCTACAGCTACTTACAGTGGACGCTTCAAACTGCAGTTGCCAAGGTAACCCTCTTGCATATGTTTTACATAAGCAGAACATAAATCCATTATTTTCATTATCTATTTATTATTTTCCTGGTGGGTCAAAGTGGAACATGGTGTCCTGTTTTCTGATGTGCCAACACGTCAGAAACCAAAAAGATATTGAGTTCCAGACAGGGAATAAAGTCGTGAGGCCATGAAACATTCAATCCACCTGAAAAGAAAAAGTACAAAAACCAAAAAGTACTGGACAACTAACAATGTTAGGACAACCAAGGTCACGTAGAGTTCGGCGTCTGGGAACCGCAACTGTCTGCGCGGCATTTCATGGTCATCTATCATGTAGGCAAGTTGTCGGACCCAAAATGGCGGCGCAATCAACAGTACTGCACGTTCCTTACAGCTGCTAGCATGGCTAAAAGCACCGTCCCCATTGTATATTCACAGATATCCAGCCACCACTAGACTTGTTATATACTGTACATAGCCGAGGTGTTCCTAATTACCAGGTGTGGTTTTGTTGTGTTGCGATTTCAAGCCTTTTTTTTTTTCTGTGTTTTTTTTGCCTCCAAGCCTCTGCTTTTGTCTGACCCTGCAGTAGAAGAAGCAGCTCTTTGCTTCACAGGACTTTTCCGAAAGAGCGTGTTGACTCAGTTTGCTTGGAGGGGGGAGAGTCTGTGCAAAATATTCCCAAGGAGAGTTTTTTTTTTTTTTTAACGCCTGATCTCTTTAGACCACAGTGCAGATATATTTTGAACATCTTTCAGCGATAGGAGAGGCTTTGGCACATTTTTTTTGCTTATTGACTGTTTTTTTTTTTCTTTTTTGTGAAGTGGGGTGTTTCGGCTATCGCTGTCAGACACATCTGCAGGGCTTTTTCGGCTCGGGATGTACCGCACAGGACAACTAGCAAAGGAGGGGGGGTTAAATAGAAATAGCACAGCTACTGAGTGGGTGGTTAAAAGCATTTCACTTGATGTATAGGTTCTTTTTATGTCAGGATGGAAGAAGAAAATCTAATATCCACCGTTAATTTAATTATCAAGCCGCAAAGGTCCTGCGCACCCAGGAAGACTGTGACATATGCTGGATTGCATAAACGGTGAGAGGTTAACTCATCCTACTGAAACAAAAGAGAGGGACTGGCTTTGTTGTGACAGTTTTATCTGGTGTGTGTCTTTGAGAAAAGGAGGATAACATTATTAGCGTCTTCGTGTGGACTAAAGATAAATTGTGTTCCGGACGTAAGTGAATTTAACGTGCATAAGCAAACATATTCCCCTTTGTGGAATACATTAAAACCACCTTTCTCCATTGGCGCCCGCATTGGTAAAACCTTGCAGCCAGATCACGTTAGCCCTTATCCCGCCATGTAAATCTGAGAGACCCGAAGTCGGAGGGAGACTCGCTGGAGTCACAGCGCACATTAATCTCCCGCCTTTCACAGTGCGCCATCAAAGCAGATGTTGGTCCATGGGTATTAAACGTGAAACCGCACAGATTTGATGTGCAAGCAGGTACATAATCCTTTGTATGTATTATCTGCATTCCACGTATTCCTCCCACCGCTCTCTGCTCTGTTTAGCCAGCAGAGGCTTTAGGACCCCCCTAGAGCCAAAAGCTGAAGCAGGACACAATTTGAAATCGTCATGCCCTCTTAATACCAACCAGGCTTCTTGGCTTATTGGAATGGGGAGCGCTGCCTGCTCTGTTTCACAGTGAAGGGTTAGAAGGTCAGCTCCGTCATTACGAGTGCACGACGGCGAACGCGACTCTTTTGCCCAACTAATGTGAAAGTATCAGGCTCGCCGCGGCAATTACCAGAGATGAAAGCTACACGGGCCATCTGCCGAACAAATGGAAATATCTACCTGTTAATGTTTTCTGTTGTTTACAGCGTGAGGAAAAAACATATATTATTGATAGGGCAAGGCGTGTGCACTGAAATAAACTCAGACAATAAGAAAAATATCGCATGTAGTTCCATTAATCTTCCGCTTTAGTGTTGGGAAAATATTAGCACATGCCTCATGCAGCATCTAATGAAGCACTTTAAGATCGATAAGTGGATGCATTCTTGTTTGCGCGCGTAGAAAAGTGATGGGCTCCGGCCTGATTCGTCCTCCTCGCTTTGCACTGCTCTGGTCAGGGCCGTGTGCGGTTTCTCTGGCAGGATCCATTTGCTTTCAATGGGAAGCGGAGGAGGAGGAGGGTGTGTTTTGGGGCAGCCGGTTTGATTGGTATCCTCAGGCACCACCTGAAACTGTAATACGGCCGTACAGATACTATAATAGTAAACACAACTGCTCCCCCCGGAGCGGGGTGCTACAAATGTTCAAAGGGTTTTATAGTGTGGGAGGCGTGGGGGCAGGGGATGGGTGGGGCCGCTTTTACAGGAGAGGGAGCACTTGTGTGCAGTCAGACAGGCGGGCACTTGAACAAAAGCTGATTGCAGTTGTGTAAATAGTGGAATCTGTGGCTGCCAGCTGGGCTAATATTTAATAAAAAATAAAAAAATAAAAGAAATGGGGGGGCTGAATTTGCTAACAGTAGGAGGATGCTTTTAGTCTGATGATTCAGTGGATGGTTCAGTCTTGACCTCCTCCTGCAGGGCCGTTTGCTCCGAGCTGCAGCTAACAGTTATTTTCATTACCAATTTGTGCTGTCGTTTCAGTCGGGAAAAAATAATGTGGAAGCGGCCGTCACGTGCGCGGCGCCCCGAACTGCTCGTTTCATCCAGGCAACAGTCCATTTACGGGGCAACGCAGAGAGGAGACTGCGGTCTTCATTATTTTCTGACATTTCGTTGGAGTTTTCCAATAATAATAATAAAAGAAAAAACTAATAAGAATACTTTAGATTCAGTTGTGATTTTGTGCAGGATTTGTAATGATTGGTTCCCGGTCAGGGGCTGCAACAACATAATTACATCATTACATCATTACAAAATGAAAAAATAACATCATTACAAAATGTCATGTCACTGCAAGATAATCTATTTTCCCTGTTTGTTGTTTTGTTTTTTCAGACTAGTGTTTTGGTTTGTAAAGTTTTAGAAAACGGCAAAGAGTGCACCTCGAGGTGACATCTGTAGATGATTTGTTTCTCTGAAAATAACAGCCTGGAAACATTGACTTTACAGACGCATAAAGCAGAGAAAATCACAGAATCCTTTACGTTAGATGTTGACATTAGGGATTCACCGAAAAATTACTGCCATTGTTGCTTGTATCATCACAACATCCTGTTTCGGCCGTGTTGTTTCCCCGATACATTTTCGGCAATCAAAGTCCGAATTTTTTTTTGTCCGAAAAACCGAAAATGTGCCAAATGGGCCATTTTCGGCCAAAGATTTCCGTACTTTTTCGCCGAAACACACATACAAGCAACAACTGCATCTATTTTAGGCTGAAAATGGCCCGAAAGTATATTTTCAGTTGCATCCCTGTTGAAATTAGCACATTTGACACTTTTGCTTGATACATGCCAAACGCCAGACAGCTTTAACTTTTTGCTGATCCAAGAATAGACCAAACTGTTCGGGCACCAGTCGCTCCTCCTTCCCCTCCTTCCCCTCCACGCTGGAGACCCTTTTGGCTGTTAATAAAACTGATTACAGATGACGATCAGCCTTTAATCCAGAGAGCACACACTTACCCCAGAAGTCAGTCCTGCTCTGGTTGGATCAGTTGCTTCAGGCGAGCGAGGCTGGCAGCTTTATGGCCTGTATGCAAAAAAAAAAAAAAAAAAACCCAAAGAAACTCCGATACCTCCTGTCTGATGTGATACCTCTAGAAGAGACCTGGTGCAACGACGAGCACTTTGATGTCAGGAAGGTTGTTTTGAATGTGTCAGGAATATTTTAAAGCTTCCCGTTAACGCGTCTGACTGGACGGGGTTGATTTCTTTAGCGCAGATTCACGGATATCAGTTCAAACCCTTCAGTGATTCAAAGGGCAATGCATTCATTAGTTCAAAGCATAACCGACTGCTGCCGTCGTCTGGAGTATCGCACCATCTGCCGCACCTCTTTAACCCTGCTTTAACATTTATTTTACACCGCAGACATTTATTTCATTATTAGTGTGACTACATTTAAAGCCCTAATTGAGCTGATTCTTCTTCCCTGTGATTGCTTGCAGGAAAAGGGGTCTGTAATTTTAATTACATTAGCTAAAAATAGAGAGATTTCAAACAGCTAGTCGTGCCCTCTGAGAAACTGTGTGCATTTATCGGAGCCTCATCTCAAACGCAGAAGAGACACCGGGGAAGAGCACGGGCCATGTGATCAGATACCTGTTATCAAAGCTCAGCTAAACTCGGATGGATGCGGCTGGAGTGCTGCGAATCTAGTTGGATAGTCTGAAATCCCAAAAAATATACAGTCGGAACGCTGATCAGAGGTGCAGATGGTATCTCGTGTTCTTTGCTGCCACACGTCCACGGTGTGAACCAAAAAAAAAAAAGATTTAGATGCTTTCATTCATTAATTTTCTGTAACTCCTTGTCCTCTGGAGGGTTGCGGGGGTGCTGGAGCCTATCCCAGCTGTCATCGGGCGAGAGGCGGGGGTACATCCTGGACAGGTCTCCTCCTATCGCAGGGCTAACACAGAGAGACAGGCAACCATTTACACTCACATCTACGGCCAGTTTAGAATCACCAATGAACCTAACGAGCATGTGGTAGGGAGAACATGCAAACCCCGCACGGAAAGGCCCCAGATGGGATCGAACCCAGAACCCCGCTCGCCGTGAGGCACGTGCATGTGAGTGCCGCCCTGCTGCAAGATTAACTCACTCAAATTCAAAGCCTCTATAATTAGGAGCAGGGATGTTGCATGCGAACGCCAGCTCATCATCAGGCACGAGCTGCCAGGACAAATTCAATAACACTTGTAGGATCCTCCAGTTTAATAAAGTTGGAAGGCTCCTCGGCATATGAGAACGTTATCGCATTTAAATTACTCAGAAATAATCAAAGAATGAATGGCTGGTTTCTAATCACACGTCTGAACTGAGTGAATTGAGAGTTATATAATAATAGTCCCTCCACACAAAAGCGGCGTTTTGAGAAAAACTCAAATTGAATGGACGTATAGATACAAAGTAGTTTTCAATGCCACTTCAGTTTTATAGATGAGAGAATAGTTATTTTTTAGTGTTTACATATTTAAAATGAAAGTAACATATATATATTCGTTCATTTAAGAATGGAGGTCACTTGTATTTTTTTTTTTTTTTTTTTTTAGTACAACTTCGCCTTTTCTGAAGTTATTAAGTTCTGTGGTTGATCAATCACCTTCTGCGGTGAAATTTAACTCAAAAAAGCTTCACTGTGCTCTTTTCTAAGTGTCACAACCCCAATTAGAAAGAGCTTTATCCGTGCAACAGATGGATTCAAGGTGGTCCCTGTTTTTTTTAATAGGTAGCAATGACTTAATGATCCCTTTTGCCTTTTAAACTGGGCTGTGTCTATTTTTAGGAAATGACTTTGAAGCCAGATAGGGCGGAGTTCTGTTGGATCCTTCAACTATTTTATTTTTTTTTGAGTCAAGACTTTGAAATCCATTAGCTTCCCTTTTGTCCTTTCATAGCTCAGACAGTTGGAAGAGCTAATGTAAGCCCTTCCGGCAGCAGCAAAATGAAGTCATCGCCAAAATGTTAGGCTCTGAGCTGCATTAGGAAGGGTTAATGGATAAGTAGGAAGCGGTGGGGCTGTGCTTTGTTAATGGCCTAATGTTGCCTTTAATGGTATGTCTTTAATGGCCGTTGTTGGTGGATGTTAGGACGGTGAGCTTTCCTACGACCGGCCGTGTCTACCCACAGGCATCTCACAACCACTTCTCCCATCGGACCCCGTGGCCCACGCCCCTCAAATACATAATTCACAACATAATGGACGTGATTTCTGAGTGCACTCACCACCTGATCACTCCAGCCGGCAGCTGTCTTAAGAGCGGCCCCTGCGCCCGTGCGACTCATCTGCTGACGCAATTTATGACATTTTTTAAGAGGTTTTTACGGACGCTCGTGCGGCCGAGAGCGCCGAGGAGAACGTTTCAAAGACTAACGATTATGCCATAAGATCAATTTCTAGGAAACCTTATGGCGAGTCACTTAGAGTGATAATCACTCGTCTGGTAATGTGCTTTTATCTATCCCATCTGCTTTGCCAGAGAAATATGTAGCAAAATCACTGATGCTGCCAATAGTGCGAGTCATGCATGAAAATATAGGTTCCTTTTCACGCTTCGTTCTTGATAAAATTACATGTATATGGTTTAATTACATAGGCTTAGCTTCTTAAGCCTTGTGGAAACATTAGTTCTTCCTCTATCTTCGGCACCGACTGAAACTTTTTCATCCCACATATTGGTTTTGTTATAGATCGTCTCCGAGATGCGGCAGAGCAATTTAAGCTAAATCAAAGCTGAATTGTCTGCTTTGATAGCGCTGTCAGCATCTTTAGACTGAGACGGCAATTTAAAGTAACTTGAACATCATTTATTAAAACGCTTGACAATGGTTCCCTTTTAAATCCTCATATAATACTCCCTCACTAATCAGAGGGAAAAATGCAAGAGGTTCTTGAAACTGTTGCAGCTTTTTTTTTTCTGAGCGGCGTCAATCTCTGAGCTCCAAAGCGTGAATGGTAGTTCATTAATAATAAAATAAAAATCAGTGTACACATACTATACTGTCCATACAGTGTGCCTGCGTTCTGCGTTCAGGATCTTCCCAGGTGGAAGATTACGACAACAGGTGTTGGCAGTCTACTTGGGAGTCTGATGTATTTTGTGTTTTGTCATTTCTTCGGATAATGGTTCAAACACAGACAATGTGACAACGTGTGGAGCCATTTACTCTGCAGCCTCAGTGAAATGTAATGGAAAACGTTACTGTCTGAAACCTCAACAGGAAATCTAATTTTTTTTTCGTTATCATTGCCTCAGAATCACGTGCCGTCTTCATTACATAAATAGAGTGAAACGGAGTGGAAACGATTGTCCTTAATGGACCAGAATGCATTGCAGTCACAAGACGTCCAGGGTTTTGAGCTGCAGAGCAGGACTCGTGTCTTCCTTTAGGCTTATTATTTCAGAGCTCTTGCTGATTTTTCTCTCCACCTACGCGGGTAACCCACAGCTGGTGAAAAGTGTTTGCACCTGTTCTCCGGGGAATTTCAACTGGTATCCTGGGAATTGTAGGAAACCACAGAAGCAGAAGCAAACATGATATGATATGCGTCATGTACTGCTCACCAGAAAGAGTCCCTCTTATTAACTCCTACTTTGAAACGGAGAAGAAAAATTTAATTTAAGATTTTAATTAAACGATTAACCACCCAGAAACCCATCATCACATTTTAGAAACACAGACTTCATCATGTTTTGATTCAAACATTGCTGAGCCCTGATTGGTGCATGGACATGTGTGACATCATCTTTTTCCAGTTAAGCCACGCCCACTTTGAAGTAATGAGAACAGGAGTAAAGTAAAACACATTTTAAAACATCTAATTTATTATAATCTAATTTTAAATTAACCTAAAGAGGGGCAGAAAGTAATGTCCCATCTTTCATAGTAAAAAGCTCATTTAATGAAACACCTTGGGCTCCTTTAAGACATTTCAGATCTATAACAGTGATAATAACGTTGTTTTCTTTAGGGAACCAGCCGTTAATTCCACAAGTGGCTTAAAAAACCCCTAAAAGCAAAATAAACCATTTCCTGCTTCTTGAGCCCTTCCTCTCTTTCTTTTGTCTTCTCGTCTCAATCCCTGACAAGAGGCAGAAGCAGCAACCTGAAACCTCCGCAGCAGGTCTGCACAGGTATTGGGCCCTGCTTAGGACAATTCTGAAACCGGAGAATATGGAGCCAGTATTTTCAGTCACAGGGCAACAATGGAAACCCGACAGGTGAGACCGCAGGCAATGCATTAGCCCTGTTCCCGCCTGCTGTGGTCTGTAGGAGTCTGTGTGACCACACATGATGCGGCAAATGAACATTGTTTTCTTTGCTTGAGGCGGAGAGGGAGAAAGAGGGAGAGAGGGAGAGAGATATCTATAAGTCTCTCTGGAAAACATAAAATTTTCACAGTGGAAGCTGCATTTTATATACGAGTGAAAGGAAGGAAGATGCACGCAGTCTCTGGAGCACACAGCCCCTTCATTCTTATATTTTGTAAAAAACCTCTTTTACATGCGCGTTTGAGTTTTTGCCTGTTTTCTCCCGAACAACATGCAACAGTATCATGGATTCTGTGATTGAGTATTTTGTTTGGAAAGCATGAATGCCTTTGTTGGTTTTGAGCACAGTGGTCTAAAATTGTGTCCATACTGCTGGGGTGAAGGAGGGGAGCCATTATACTTAATAGACTCAGACTAATAATACAGTGTGCTGCACACTCTACATAATTCTCCATTTGCGGTCCATCCTCCTCCTTAGCAGTACACAGGCTTGTTTTGCCCTGAGGTGACAAACATGGCTCAGCTCACTGTAGGCTGAGAAAATGTGAGCAATTTATTTATTCATTTTTTTTTTTATTTTGCTCTGGTTTATGAGGTCTATATTTAGCCAAAAACAAGTCCTTAAGCAGAAATAATCAGTTGATTAGCTGGTTAGCAGAAAGTGTGCGACTATTTCGACAAATGAGTACTCGTTAAAGTCTCTGAGTCACAGTTTCCCATCATTTTCTTTGAATTAGGCTCTTGTAAACTGAATATATTTGTTTTTTTAGGCAGAACAAGAGTCAAGAATGTCTGCTCACATTTTACAATTTGGAACTAGCAAGCCTAACAATTACATGAATATTAAAATGTTTGACTAAAAACCCACTTTTACTGTTATTTTCTCAATTAACCGATAATGCATTTAAATCACAAATGCAAACCGTAAAAGTAAAATCTCACGTATATTTTGCACGGGGAGTTGACACTGTAGCAAAAGATAAGTGTGAAAACAAATTAGGCTGTTTATTCTTGAGACTAATTTCCCATTCGATAATTTCCCCCCCCCCCCATTGCTCTGCCGTGCATCAGTTCAGCGTTGTATTAATGTCAAACAATATCACACGTCACAAAACTAACTGTGTTAGACTTTAGATGGTGTTTCTTATGGAACTTGTAGATAAGAATCCACGGAGAATGAATCAGTTATTAAAAACAAAAAAGGACTAGACAGGCCCACTTCAGCAGATAGAGCCTTTAGGGAATGTTGTCAGAAAATGAAACCTTTGTCCCAAGTCCATTCTGTCCATAAATGGACCTCCTTTTCAGATCTGCTCTGTCTGAAAGTCCTCAAGGCCCTTATGGAGGTCAAAGAGACACAGGGCAGCATCTTTGGGGTGTCATGTAGCTCTCTGCGAAACAGATGGCGAGACATAAATAAGAAAAACGTCTCAAAATCTGTGACGTTTGTCTCACATAATGTGGCCTTTGTCTAATCGAAAACTCTCGAGAAAACTCATACCAGCTGCTTACTTTTGCATAACAGCAACTGTCCACCAATTATGTTGATAATCAATAAATAATTGCAGGCATTTACAAAAAAATAAAAAAATACTAAATCTACTCCTCCACTGTGATTATTTAGTGGATTTTCTTTATCTTGATAGTAAACTGCATCTTTAGGTTTTGGACTTTGAAGGTCTTTTTATGATCTTTACACAACTGACAAATAAGTTGTTGTAGACTCTTTGTAGGATTCTTTGCTGATAAAGAGTTGCTGCCACAGTGTACGGCCATGCTAGCAGAGTTGCTCCTTTGAATGCTAACTTTTAACACAGTAACAATGCTAACTATATTGATAGGTGAAGGTTTTACCATTTTAATCTATGGGTAGTGTGTTAGCATACTAACACGCTTAAAATAACAATGCTAACATGTTGATCAGCAACAGTTTTACTGTATTAATCATCTGTAACTGATGTGTTAGCATGCTAACATGCTCGCAATAGCAGTGCTAACATGTTGTAAACTCTTGGCCATCTAAATCATATAAGTGTCTTAGCATGCTAAGATGAAATAAGATAATCCTGTATTTATCCCACAGTGGGTGGGGAAATTAGCATGCTAACATGCGCACAGTGCTAACATGTTGATGGGTACATGTCACTATATAAATCATCTAAGGTTAGTTAGTCTGTGTTAGCATAAATTAAAATAAGATAATATTTTATTTATTCCACAATGAAGAAATTTGCATGCTAACACGTTGACGTTTTACCATATTAATCATCTTCAGTGTAGTGTATTAGCATGCTAACCTTAGCTAATTATCTTAAACACTGGATGAGTGCCCATAGTTTTGCAGATACTTTGTCACAATTTTATCTGATGGTGCTAGATACATTATTTATCATTTCTGATTAGGAATCATCCGGAGGGGAAATAATGTTCAGACCAAGTTTTATTCCATCCAAAAGTTGTTCAAACACTCAAGGTTGCACCACAGCTGTGGTGAGTCTGACCATGCTGCTAGCGTGGCTAAAAAGTTGATGACCTTCCTCTGAAAAAAAAAAAAAAAAGCTGTGTCTGCTTCTTCATTACATGTTTAAAAATCTTGGAGTCTTTCAGCTATGGACATAAGCTTCTTTTGCTGACCAGCTCCTGACAGTCCAGTTAAAAAAAAAAAACAAGCCAATGCCCTCAGCTTTATGCTATAAAGACACTGACAGGCAATTACAGTGGGAAGGGAAAAAGCCAAATTATAGAGCACACAATGTTGACGTTTGAAATGGCTCAGCCTGCGACAAAAAGAGAAACTGTGTGACAGGGATGTTGTGCAAGCCGTGCTGTCAGTTATCCATCAGTGACATGATTACACCCCTTCCCTCAAGAGAGATAGCCGGAGATACTGAGGATGTAGCAGTGTATTTTTTTTTATTTTTTTATTTTTTTAAATCTCTCTTCAGCTTGATGGTCTGGAACACTTCCCCGGCGTGATCTGATACTGTAGCAGAATTCAAATATAGTCATGTGCTTGTCACAGTCGGTAACATATGAGCTGAGGGCGTGTGCAGAGTGAAGGATTTGACAAAACAGCCGACTATAGAGCTCATATATTACAGAGCGGCTACGAGGAGGCTTTGGGGACCCCGCTGGTAGACTGAGCAATTTTCCGACCGAAACCTTCCCACACCTTTCTGTGTGACAGCAATTTTTCTTGACAGCAAGTAATGAGAGATTGATCTTATTAAATCACAGATCCCTCTCATTTCAAGTGCTTGATATAGCTAATCAAAATTCAGCGCTTGTTAAATTATTAAAGAGAAGACAAGGACGAGAAGCTGAATGTCATGAGAGGTTAGGTTTTCTTTGATTTCTCTGCTCCTTAGGCAAGTGCCGCTCACTATAAGAATCTAGCCTTTCCTCAAGTATTATTGATCCAGCTGAAGTGGTTCTGTCTGCCCCCTCACCACTGAACCGCTTCTGAAACGAGGCTATTTGCCATCAAGTCTTTGTGGACATGCGCCATGGGATCTCCGTTCGCTGCACAATCCTCATTTTCAGCACTTAATAAGTTTGGGCCTCGGTTTTCTTTTGGATGTTGCGGCTGAAGAGCAGGCACGCACACATAACGCGGGCACACACAAACGAGAGGGCGTAAGGTAGCAAAACAGGGATAGAGAGACTAGTGTGGGGAGGATGGCTGATTTCCCCGGTGAGCTTATATCTGAGCTGCCGTCACCTGTCTCTTCTAAGGGATAGAGGCACCTTAATCAGGAACATGAAAGTATCTCCTGCGGTGCTGCCTCCTGTCTCTGTCACTCGACTGTCTTCTACTTGATTTATCATTACTGGAGTATTAGCTAATTTTCTGAGTCCCAATATGAGGATAAAGGAACTCTCAGAACTGTTTTTTTTTTGGGGTCGAGATGATTCAAGTCCCCATAAAGTATGTCTACGTGAATATATAGTTTGGCGTCCTGGACAGTTTGAATGCTGCTTAACAGTTAAAAAACATAACGGTCAAGTCTGTTGGTGGGCGTCTGTGTCCCTTGTTTTGGCGTTCAGTTGGCACAAGTCGCACCCTTGTCAGTGGCTTTTTCAGCCAATTTGGCTTGTTGCATTGGCGGCAGGGTGAAGTCGGTCAGAGAGATCACTCGGATTGGCTGTTCAACTTAACGAACCGGTCCGTGCTCAAGCAGAAAGGCACAAGTGATGAAGGCTCTTCTTGTCTCTCATCTGACCATTCAAAATGCGCAAATTCATCCAGAATGACTGAACTGTAGCCACGGATCGGGAATTAAAAGCTTCTTACCCTCCTAGCTAATAGCAGCTCATCTGCTTTCAACTTTTGAATGATGAATTCAGACTATTGCTACCTGCTGGTTCCCTTTCACCCACGCGAAGATCCACCAGCTAGCTGCTGGCTGTAGTAATTGTTCATGAACACGCCGATGAAATATTTTTGAAGCCTGCCACAAAAAATATGCTTTAAGTCTGTTTAGAAACTTGGCAGCAGAGAAAGTGCAGTTAAACACAATGGATCTTCATTTTCTCTGTAAGCTGCCATTGTAATTGGCTGTACTCTTTACACAGCACTACATCATCCGTAATAAGTCTATCTGGATTTCTTTTATAGATTATTTTCTTGCTGTTCGGATAACAAACATCACCTTTCTTTGTCTGTGAATTACTTCCTGGCAAAAATAGGAACGACACATTAGGTCTTATGTATTCCATAATGGTTTTTGGCCTTTAGTCTCCATCAAAAGTCCAATCAGTGGCATTGCAAAGGGTTATGATCTTAGTGCTTTAAAATCGAATGCTAAAAAATCTATTAACACCTGCATAAACAACGAGGGAGTAAAAAGTCAATCTCAACAAACTGTTATCTCACAGACTCGGATGTTTGAAGTGATGGTTTTTAGGTCGGCATTGTGTGCTCTTGTGTGGACGTGTTTGCGGAGTCACTCCGTTCACCTACTTTTGTTGCGGAGGATTACCTTATCTCGGTAAGCAGCAGGAGCTTTGTCTTCTGTAACTCAACGTATGCGTATTAGTTCTCATTGTGCAGCAGTGTAATCTGCGCAGATAATGCCTCTTCCTTAATGTGCACTCCTTAAAAGTTCTCGGGCACGGCGAACGTAGCTTTATTTGAATATTCAAAAATGGCTATTTGAATTTGAAATGTAAGGAGTCTATTATACAGGAAGTGTGATAACCTTTCCGATGCTGCAGTGCTCGCAGTGCAACCTCAATATAACTGACTCGGTTGGATTCAGCGTAGCCGCTTGTGCGGCACCGGCGGTCTCCTGAGAACGTGTGGACTTCTGACAAACATTTTTTTTTTTTCTCTATCCCTCAACCATTAGTATTCTGGCACCAGCACGCCCAGGTGTAGCACATAATCAAGGCTCTGACAGATTATTTTTGTCACACTAAATTCCTCCAAAAATAAAATATAGCTCGATGTCATTGGATTTGACACATATGCAAAACTGGTCCCCGCGTCTTGCACAGAGAGCTCATTAACGGGCCGCTCCTAATGTATTCAGTATGTGTCCATTTTCCTTTTTTCCACTCAGCGTGTGCAGTTCTTTCTGCCCAGATCAGAAAGACAAAAACAGCAGAGTGTGCGATGGCTGCATCACCACGCTGCGTTCACACCAGCGGTGTGTATCACCCCGTCAGGTGCATCAGAGTGATGTTTACCCAGATCTAAATGCACAGCTTTACAGCAAGGCAAACTTAGTGCACATAGTCGGGAGCTTCATTGTTGAACATGATCAAATGCTAACTTTTCCAACACCAGAAGTTGGGTAATGCACTGCGTGACATTTTCCCACACCAAAATCACCTATTGAGACTGATCAATGCAAGCAAGACTGGATTCCACAGAAAGCTTTTAAATCTTTTAATAATGTGCGAGGAATGGATTCAAGGCGTGGCAAATCAGCCGCAATGAGAGGAATCAATGCAGGAAGCGGCTGTAATTGTACTGAAGTCGACAAGTGACGGCGCTTATCCCCGTGTTTGGTGAAGAAATCCCGGTAAAACTGTCAGCCGCAGAAACATGGTGAGGTTCGTTTTGTCCCGTGCTGTCACTTTTAAATGTCGCCGACTCTTATTTAAATGCAGAGATCGCATCTATGTGGGTGAAGTGCCGTGTTGGTGTTGTGTGCGTTTCTCAGATAGTTGTTATTGGGTTGGGCTTCTGCCGCTTTGATGCTCACATAAGCCGTCCCTGGCTCATGGATGCAGCTGTAAAGCCCTGATGATAGTCACTGTCCCTCCCACCTTTTTAGAGACGACTTGTTCTTTTCTGTGGATGTTTTGTTTTCTGCCTCTCTGTGGGTAATTCCCGATGTCTCCACTCCCATCAATCTCTGTCTTTTACTACAGGTGGCATGCTGAATAGAAAACCTGCTGCAGGCTACTAATGATATCCAAGTTGTATTCCTGAGCAAATAAAGTTATTAAATAGTATGAAAATGAAATAAATTCCCACGACAAGGCCAGGAATGAGGCTTAGAACATAATATGCATAAAGAAGATCAATGCAACTCTCATATCTATTGCATAAATTGAAAAGCATTGCACAAATACTGAAAATAGGGAGGAATTAGCATTGTAATCACAGCGTGTGACATTTAGGATATGGACAAGGAGTGGTTGACAGACTATGATATGGCCCGTGTCTGCACGTGACTTCATGCTAAGAAGCTAGCTGCTACACTAATGCCGAGTCAGCTTGCTAAACTTGCTGAAAAGACGGCAGCAGGGGCCCAACTAGTGGCAGTGGTTCTGGATTCACCGCAAAAAAACGGCCCGCGGTTTCTCACTAATGGCCCGACATTAGCAAACTACACACCAGCTGCGTTACAGCCATTAAGCTTTATACAGAAAAACGATCAAGGTTTAACACTTCAATCAGCGTGAACCCGTTTTCCTCGTTTCAAGTCTTCAAGCAGAGGTAGCTGCTTGAAGACTATCACCAAGACATAAGAGACCGGCATCCGTCTTTTTCGTGTCATCTTCACACTTTGCAAGAGCAGCACGTGTATTTCCCAAACGCCTTGCTATTCGTTTAAAGTGAAACAAGGGTCCACTGAAGTGACGGCAATAGCAGAAATGGAATGGAGCAACTTAAAACGCAGCCACGGAGCAAATCATTTTATCAAAGTGTCTGTTTTTTTGTTTTTTTTGCCATCTTCTCTCTCTGGCGGTTTTAAAGACAGGCTGTACGTACACTGGTCAGTTCCCCGTGTTGTTTCAGAGCTGACAGCTCATAATGATGAGTGACAAGTGTTGGGAGTGTGAACCTGTTCAGCCGAGCATCGGGAGGACGGTGATAATGGCAGATTTTATTGACTCCGGGCAAACTGTTTGATCTAGTTGCCCCTTTGGTTAAATAATACACTGCACCGGCACATAGCCATGTCATTGACTATGTTTAATAGTCCTGATGTGAAAATGACACTTGACAGCTGAGTTGTCTGACATGTGGGAAACAAATCAGGCCGGGCGGGAAACAAACATTTGTGCACCTCTGAACTTGCGCGCTCAGCCTGACATCACATTCAACCGTGCAAATATGCATTCAGGGTCCCAGTCGCCACCCTGTCCTGATACAGACAATGGTAACCATAGTAAAAGTATTTACTTCCATTCAAACGTGATTCAAATGAGTATCACGCACAATGCAAATGAATTCGCTCCATGCCTGCACCACTCCGAGGGAACCTTTAAACGTCGGGTGAGTTAAGTGGGAGAGTGAGAGCAAAAGTTTCGTTTCGGTGCAGAAATGACATTAAAGCGTGCAGCTGTTTTTTGTGCATGAATATAATCAGACAATTTCAGCCTTCAGTGCACACAGAATAGTCGGGCATCTTCATCGTTTTGCACTCTTCCTGTACGTACGCACAAGATTACTCGTCACTGCCTCACCAGACTGAAACTGGCCGGCCGCTGCTTTGTTCTCTTACGCCTTGCTGAACTGCTGTTGAGAGCTGTTTGGGATTGTAGCTGTCAGCTTTATGCTTCCACACGCCCACTCGTGCATTTACCTTAGCCTGAACTCCGAGCGGCCTGAAATGTAAATCTGAATGCGAAAAAATAAAGCGGTGGAACACCTCATTTTCAGTCAGCCCATGGCAGTCTCCTCTTCCGTGCAGCCCTCTGGCTTTAACCCCTCATCGCAGCCCATTGAGACACTTCTGGCACCCCCCTCTCACCCTCATCTCAAGCACTTTGTCTCCATGGCAATGTTTTGAATGAAATTTAGGGCAGGAAAGGTTGATTTTATTTTATTATTATTTATTTTTTTTAAACCGAGGGAGAGCTGCAAAATTAGCAGAACTCTATAGAATCTGGTGTCCTTGAGTGTTTGGTGAACGCTAAGTGGTATTGATAAAAATCCGTCAAATATGTACAGAAAGGAGCGGCCTTTGAAGCATTCAGAATAATAACGGATTTCAATTCTCCATTTGAAAAATTCATGCTGAGTTGGAGCTCTCCGTATTAGCCCTTCTTTTCAAAGTAATTGATATGCTTTTTCTCCCTCGCAGCCACCGGCATGGAGACGGTCGTCGGCATGTATGGAGAAACGCTCGAGATCCCCTGCAACAGCGGAGCAGTGAAGGCGGAAGACGCCCTCATCATTAAATGGAAATATGTAAGTGGCAGTGAAAGTCACTGGCTTCAAAATGGTGGCGTCCGCCTGACAGTCATTTATCCGGACCACGCCCAGTCTGAGTGCATCTGTCCCTCCGGCGTGAACACAGGGTGTAGAACAAAACAAGGCGTGCTTTTTTTTTTTTTTTAAACTGGAAGCCAGAGCCGTGTGTGACTGACTCGTAACAAGTGCATTCTGCTCTGCTCTGCAGGACAAAGGAGAGGGACTTTCAGGAGACCTGCTGGTCAAGCAGAAAGGCCAGAATGTTTCAATCATCGCCACTGATGAATACAAGGGCCGTGTGAACATGGCCGCGAACTCCAGCCTGCTGCTTTCTGCAGCCAAGCTCACTGACCAGCGGACCTTCACCTGCATGCTGGTGTCCGGGGCAGACATCCCAGAATTCCCACTTAGTGTGGTGATCTACAGTGAGTGCGACATGGCTTAAGTCTGATTTACTTTACTGGCGTGAGCAACAAGGAGCCTCACCTCCAGTAAGTTCCCGTTCGTTAACACATCTTTATGTATTACAGAGTCGCCGTCGGCCCTGGAGATTTCTGACGGCGCCAAGGAGCTAGAGATCGGCAAACTTGCTAAGGTAGTTTTTAATGATTAACATTGCTTATACTGACATTATTTTAAGCAACGCAACTGGGTAAATCCCTCACTCGACCTAAAGTATCTCGAGGCCTAGCAGAGACCATGCATGTTAGTACAGTAATGAGTTCTTTGAAGAGATTCTCATGAATTAGTGAAAAGCAGAACCCCCACTCCGACTGCAATTAAAATACCCAGAGGATCTGAGGGGCTTTAGAAATGCTTTGGGCATTTCATGGTCTATTGCATAGAAAACTCTTTAGTCCTCAAATGCCAAGAAGCTCTAAAAAAAAAATTATGTTTGGTCATTTAAAGTGATTCATGAAATGCATTTTGACACTATTTTATCTCCGAGTGCAGTTTTTGTTTTTTCTCAAGTTTCTGTTTTTCCCCCTACAGCTAGGAACATGTGTAGCGAAAGATGCCAATCCAGCTGCCAACATCACATGGCTGAAGAACAATAAGCCTCTGGTGGCCGATGGCAAAGGTGTGCATTCCTCATCCTGTGGCTTTAAACAAAACTTGTCATTCTCAGCTGTTACAAAGGGTTTTATTCTGTAGCTGTATATGCGTCCTGCTGGGATGAATTGTTGCTGCACTCCTTGACACCGTGTGTGTGTTTGTGTGCAGTGTTTTGGTCATTACACCTTTTTCTTTTTCCTTGTTAGCGTTCTCAGACCGTTTGTTTGTTTTCTGTCTAGGGATTTCCATCCAGTCCTCTGTGCTGGTAGACCCCGTCACCAAACTCTCCACCACCACATCCACGCTGGAGTACACCGCCAGGAAGGAAGACACGGACGCCCAGTTCACCTGCAGCACTCAGCACACCGTGGGTGCGGAGCTGGTGTCCTCTCCAGTGGCCTTGACTATTACCTGTGAGTCACAATAAACACACTTTCTGCAGCAGACGAGCTGTTTGCAGAGCACACAGTAATATTATGTTTATCTTAAAAGACTAATAATGTGACTTACCTTACCTCGCTGAAGAAGCTGCTTCTTTTTTTTTTTTTAGACTTGTTTTTTATTCCGATGCTGGACTTAGACTGCAAGATTTTTGGGACAAATCATCCCATTATTCACCTCTCCTGACAATCAGAAGAGCAATCCAGCTCTGAACTCGTTCATTATTGAGGTTTGGCCCAGATAACTTGGTAATGTGGGGCTTGACAGACCTCTGCAGAGTGATATTTAGGATTTAAAATTTGCATGATTAAGTCGGTACTTTCGACAACAAACTTCAGAGCAGCTGATGGTCTTCTCAAACTATGGTAAACAGTCTATCTGTAGGCTAACGTTAGCTAGCATACTACACTGACAGATATTAAAACTAAAAATCTTATCCTCCACTCTGACTGCAACCCCTTGACCAATTACAATTACAAAATTACAGTAAGTTCTGGTTCTTCTTCTTCTGTGGTTGATATGTGATTATCGCCACCTACAGGCCACAAGTGTAAAACCAGCTGCTTTACAGCTAGTTGTTGCTCCTTAGTCTCCATTTTGTTTATATCCTTTTGCCCCAATAATAGGTTAACATGACACACTATTATTTTCAAATAATGTGGTGTATTCTAGTTTGAGATTGGAGGGACTATCTGTGTTTAGACTTTTATTCTGTCCGAAGTTGAAGGATGGGCGCAAAAAAAACGCAGTTCCTTAAATGGCCACTAGAGGCTTGCTCCAGATTAAATCAATCCTCATAGACATCCACATAATTGAAGAAATAAACATGTTCAATTCTTAAAGTTATGCATAATTAAAGCCGGGGACAGGTTTGAGACGCCTAAGGTTGTTAGCTGTCTGCACCTGTCATTACCCGGCCCGACTCAGCTCCGCCTCTTTGCTTATTTTTGAATTCAGCTGTGAGTTATAGGCGGTTTATGCTCATGCGCTAAGTTGCCGCAGAGGCGTAAACGACGCAGACATCATCGTAACTGACTTGCACCTCCCCAGAAATGTAACTACACGCCACGGTGTCGGCAATGCACAAGAGCTGTGATTGGTCCGCTTGGTAGTAACGTGTTTCCGCTGTAGAATTTCTTCTAGCTTCTCCAGCTCTGCAGTTTTCTAATTCATCGTTTTGGATCAATAAAGAACCGGGAAATCTGCAAAATTCAACTGAAATTTCGTCAAAAGTTTTAGTTGCTATTGTTGAAAGTGAAGCAGGAAGTGAAAAAAAAGAGACAGCGCCAACTAGTGCTTTGGAGGTGTTGTTACAGAGCGAGCCAGACTAACAAGTGCACAAGTATAAATGACTTGCACTGGTGTTGGCCAGGTTACGGTCCACCTGCTCCACTTTAGGCAGAGTCAAGAGTCAATGGCGACGGCCAGTGCCACCACACCGAGCTTCAAAAAGGCTTTTTATATAACGCCATGAAGGGTTAATCGACTTCAAAGAAGCACTTGCTACCTGATTGTGTCCAATTTGGTGACTGAATGTAAAATTAGAAAAACTCTCTTTTTTCTTTCCCACTTTTAGAAAATCACTCTGGCCAAACTGTTTCAATACCAGGTTGATCTATTTAACATTCTTCTCTTTTATTTGCTTTTTCTTCCCCCCCCTTGAGCATTTTTAAGCAGGTTTTTAGTATGGACTCAAATTAAACCGTGGTGCTGTTTTCATTTCTCAGCTTTAATTATTATGTTATTATGTCTTTCTGTTGGTGTTATGTGATTTTGTTGTATTCTTGGTGAGTAAACCTCTGCCAGATCCTCTTTAATTTGACACGATGAGAATTTGAAAGAAAAAAAAAACCCAAAACAATCAAAGGGAATGCTGACTATTAAATTGAAGTCAATCTCTTTTATAAACGCGCAGCAACAGCAGCTCCTGACCCGTAAAAGGACCAAGAACTGTTCTTTGTAGTCAGTAGAGATTGACTCTGTGTATTATAGTGTTTTATTTTATTGTTTTCTTTCGCTTCCAGCCAAGACAGACGATGGTTACGACACCTTTGATGGTTAGAGTTGAAAAATTAGGTGTAGATTCTGTATCGGTGTGGTGGGATTTACACTGAATGCGGCATTAAATATTAAAGTCAGCTGCTCATCGAGGCCCGTAGTATAACTTTTTTTTTTTTAACAAGAAATTCTTAAAAGGCTTTGCCTCAGACGGAGCAGAAACGTTGAGCTTTGAAAGGATTGTTTGGTCGAGTGCCTCAGATTATCACTGCAATTCAGCCATCTCCTCTGCTACATTTTGAAGTTCGTCATAACCGACACCGAGGCGCAAAGTTAGAGCTCTGGACACTTCTCTGCCGCCCCTGCAGTCAGCTGTCGAGGGAACACGCTCCACTTGTTCCACCCTCTCATACGTCCCTGACTTTCCATCTCCTATTTTCCGCACAGACTCGACAGAGAACATCGTCCTTCAGGTCAGTGCCCGGGACCCTCTCGTAGAAGGAGGCAACTTGACTCTTAAGTGCGAGGCAGATGGCAACCCGGCTCCGACCAGCTTTAACTTTCACCTGAAGGTACTACGTGCTGATGTCTCACGGAGCGCTCGGAGATTCAGTCTCGTGAGAAAATAAATCGTTACTCATGCATCGTTGTCGTTTGATTGCAGGGAGAGGTGGTTAAAGTGGAAAACGCAGATACTTACACCATCACAAATGTCTCGCGTGACACCTCCGGGGAATACAAATGCTCTCTAATTGACAACCCGTCAATGGAATCATTCATCGAGGACATCACCGTCAACTGTAAGAGAAAAAAAATAAATGAAGCATTTACACTTTTTTTTTTTACACACAAAAAAAAAAAAGAATAGATTACTGCAATTTCACTCCCACCTGCAGCATTGTCAGTGTAATTTCCCCTTTCTGTTGCGGTCTTATTTGTTACAGTGAGAGCAGGGAAGTGTTTGCTAGAGAAAAGAAAGTCCTAATGCTGCTCCTTGGCTCACGGTCTTCTTGTGATTTGTGGAGAAAAGTGTCAACCGTGCTGCCTCTAATAAGCTGCATCTGCAGGGCTGTGAGCCAAGTGAAGGCTTATGTGGTTAACAACAGAAAGGTTTCCACCCTTATCAGGCCTCTGAACCGTCTCCTCACCATCATGTCCTTCTTTTAGACCTAGACATCAATTTAAGCCCCTCTGGGACCGTCGTCAAGAATGTCGGTGACGCCCTGGATGTATCTCTCCACATTGATTCTTCCGGGGTATCAAAGGTGTCCTGGGCAAAGGTAAAAGCAGTCTCATATATATGCATACGACAAATCCTTCGCGCTTGTTGTTGTTGTTGACGGCGGTGATATCATCTTCATTTATTTCAGGACGGCAAGAAAATTGACAAAGAGCCCAAGTTTGCTAAGCTCGTTTACACGGACTCGGGCAGCTATGAGTGCGAGGTGACGATGGGGCCCCTGAGCCGGAAAGCTTCCTTTGTGCTCGTTGTCGAAGGTAAGGCATTAAAGAAAACTCTTTGTTGCTTTGCGTTGGGTTAGAAAATGTAAAGCACTCTCGTGTCTGTGTAGCAAAACCGAAGCTACAAGTAGAAGTTGTTTTTTTACCTTGACACTTAAAGAGAAGGAAACAACCTGGCCTGAAAAACATCAGCTCTGAAGCTCACAAATTTAATTTATATGACTCATACGAAACAAACTAACCACTTGTAGTGATTTGTCTGGGTTTGGCAGCAAAACAACCAGTGATTCCAGATAGTTATTCACAGCCACAACTGGGTTTTACACTTCATTTTCTGTACGGATTAAACAAAGAAGATGTAGCATGCTGATTAGTGGCTGCCTCTATCCTCATATTCAACACGCAGACACGACAGTGGCGTTTATCGGCTCATCTAACTCTTTAGCAGAAAAGCAAATCCGCGCTCTGCCAAAAGCGTCAAACCTCCTCTAATTAGAGATTTTTTTTTTTTTCTCCTCCGCCGTTTTGAATGAAATGCAACCGTGACAAATCCTCCTCTCGTTTAGATGTATCTGAAGAGTTGCGTCCCGTTGCAGGTGCTCCCGTCATCCGGCAGCTGTACAAAAGGCGCGGCGAAAACGGCAAACACAAAGTCCTCATTTGCGAGGCTGAAGGTTCCCCGAAGCCGGCGGTTTCCTGGAGCATCAACGGCACCTTGGTATGCACACTCACGCTCTCAGAGCTCGCGCCGTGAAATTCTTTCACAGATAAATGTTAACATTTTCTGAAGGTCATATCCATCAGTTTTAAATAAGTGCACATATATTTATTCATTGTGATTATGCACCCCTTCGTTGCCAGCACACAAACACATCCTCACATTGACTGTTTTAATACTCACACCATAATTGTGGACGTGTTATTTATTCGGCTAACTGTGACATTAAAATAAGAAAAACATTACGTTTTAAGATGTAAAGAGAAAACTTAGACGATGGATTTGATTACAAGTCAAGATGTTTTGGATTAATGTTTAGAGATAGGAGACATCTACACCAGATACTGTGAGAGTTTATTCTGGATCCTTAATAAATCTGGAGTACCACTGGATGCAAAATGTCAATATGTCAATACGGTAAGTTAGTTTATGGCGTGTGCATCAGTTGATATGTTGGTTTTTACACAGTGAGCCTGTGAAAACAAACACGCTGCAGGCTCATGATGCAACTGCAGCGCTTCACTTCGGGTGAAAAACCGACCGTTTCGCTTAACCGTGGGAGACAGCGGGATTCCTGCAAAGTGCAAAATCTCAAAGATCGCATATCAGCCCATCTTCCCAGGATTCATGCTTTGATCCACGGAGGATAACCAACGAAGACAAGGATGGCAAGGATTTTCCACTGACTCTGCACCGACTGCATGCTAGCTAACGTGGGAAGTGCAAAAAAAAAAATGACCACTTGGAGCTGGTTCCAAAAACAATCAGTCTAAGTCATGGTTTACAGCAGAAATAAACATGATTACAGCTCGCTAGATAAAAAAAAAGAAAAAAAAAAGGCTTTGATTTATACAATTAATTTGCTAGTTCTCTGCATTTCTTTGCTTTTTTGGCACAAACAAAAGTAAATTTGGCACCCGTACCCACCTAAAAGGCTAGTGTCGGTTTTCGAAGCCCGCCCTTCGTTTGATTAAGTCATTGCAAAACCTGGAAATGTTGCCAAACTATTTCATTTCCGTAACCGAACAACGGAATCTGTTATCGTCTTTGTCATCTAACATAGCTCCAAACCCGTCATGTCATAACACGCCGGTGTCTCATGGATAGATTATGGAGAAATGAAGTCCCCCACGTACTTGTTAAACTGGTACGGTTTCCCAACACGGCCGACACTCTCTGAAAATAACGAGACGGATATCAGCTTTAAAGGATGAACCCCCGCGTCCCACTCATTCTTCCGATCACCTTGAGATGCACTTGAGACTTGACACGAGGTATTCAAGTCATCCTGCATCACTCAGAGCGCTTTGAGTGTTTCTCTCCTTTTATCCCTTTATAGGACTATTCTTCTGTTTCTGAATCAATACGCGTTGTCATAGAAATTCATTCTGACAGTGGTCTTCCTTTGTGAGATGGCAACAGGTTCATCCTGCACCCGTGGAGTCTTTAGCGTCCGGCGTCTTAACATAGGCGTTAAAGACATCTGCTGCATGAAAAAAAAGACCAGTTCTGGGTCTGTTTTAGAGCTGATGCGTAGTTCGTGATTATTTTTTAAAATGAACAACTGATAGGCTTGTTAAAACACGACGGCACTGTTTTCCCCACAACAAACCTATGAATAACATTAGCAGCGATGTGACGGCGTGATTAAACAGAGGCTGTTTAAAGCGTCTTAGTCCTGAGACAGTTCCTCTCCTGCTTCCCTTGTTACTGCAGCGTGAGCGAGCGCTCCCTGTTACGTGCCTGCCCGTTTGCACCGTTAGTATTTTCCACAGCTGTCACACTTTTGAACTTATCTGGCCCGAACACTTCCAGGCGGCGGTGCTCAGTGTTTCGAAATAATACGTTTCTTCGTTTTCTCTGAGGCCCCCAAAACACTGTATTTTGAAGCAGACTGTCACAAACACACACACAAAAAAAATAAAAATGTTTTCTAAATGCAAGTTTTTCCCCCTCCTCCTCCTCCTCCTCCTCTTCCTCCTCCTTTGTTTGTGCGGTGCACTGATAGCAGGGGCCGCTCAATGAAGCAGTGTGAATTACACGTGAACCCGGGGCTGTGTCCGGCCCTTTCACTCCGGTGTCTAACCGCAAAAAATAACCTTAAAACCCGAGCCTGCGCGCAATAATTAATCGATTCCAAAAGGTGCACAGAGCTCACTGAAGAATAATGTATTTCGGGGAGTACACCACACACACTTCTACTTCACTCTGTGGATTTTTTAAAGCACGTTCGCTGAGAGAACAGTGTAAGCCTCGAATACACAAGCGTATTTTGCAAATTTGCCACATCCTCTTGCATATGTAGAGGATGTGAAAAGGGTGTTGGCAGTTTGTCTTTGTGTCTGGAGTTTTCCTCAGAGACTCAGGAGTCTGTATCCCACAGGCTCGCAGGCTGTTTCTTTGTCACGGAAAAGCTGAGTCACTCACTGGTCCAACATCGCCCCCTATTGGCGGCGGTGGTGGTGGCGCTGCTCTTTTAAAACCAGCTCCATCACTTGGTGTTCATCCTGACATTTATTGTTTTTTTTTCCTCTTCCCCTCTCTGTCTCTTGTCATTCAGCTCGACGAGACTCCCTTCGAGAACGGAAAGATAACGCACAGCATCTCAGTGGTGCCCTCTGCCAATCTAACCGTCTCTTGTACGGTGACCAATGAGTTTGGTTATGACACCAAAGTTATAAATGTGTCATCTTGTAAGTACGACGCGATATAAAGGTCCCCTCGACTTTCTCAGCTTTGTTTTTTTTTTAACTAAATCTTCCTTCCTGTCTGTTTTTCCTACTTGAATCACTGACTCCGCCCGCCTGCATGTTGACTCGACACAATGTTTAATAATTAAAGTGACAGCAGTTTTGCATTAATTAAGGCAAATTCATGATTAATACTTGGTTTGAAACTATTTAAAGCTCACGTATAATAAGCCAATCTGTTTAAACTTTTTAGAAAACAAGTCGTGAATACATGAAAGCAAAAACTAAAGTTAACGCTGTTTTCAAGTTGTTATATTTGTGGTTCTTTACCTTTTAAAAGAGTATTGTCACATGTTCACTGTCTAAATTGAACTGGTGCATGCATTTAACACTTTGTCCACATGTATAGTGTTTATACCATCCTTTGCTCTGTCTTGCTTACTCATTCCTGTGTGTTTGGGACGACATCTGACATCTCTTCTTTCCTCCCTCGCTCAGTGTGTGTCTGTGTATGTTGGGATGCTGGATTTAATCTCTTCCCTCTTTGAACTCCATGCATGCCAAAGTAGAGTTAGAAGTAGAGTAGTAATATTCCTTGACGTCAGACTTGTTTCTTTTCTTTTTTCTTTCTTTTTTTCTTTTTTGGTTGGTCGTTAATTTTGATTTTATATCTGATTTCAGTAATTGAGGAGGTGAGAATGGATAAACAAGGTAAGTGGTAGCGGTCTTCTTGCTTGCTAAGGAACGGTGGGGAGGGGAGGCAGGGGAGTGGGGGCTGAGCAGAGGCTATGGGCGGAAACCAGTGTTGCTCACTGAAAGAAGGCTGTTTATCAAATATTTATCTCTAACATCAGCTCGGACTGTTCAGTGGGAAAATCAATGTTAAGAAATGGGTGAATAAGAGGAAATGGAGCTACCAGCATCCTGACAAGATGTCGGCATTGTTCATAAGCTCACTGGCTGACGGATTTAAACAGAAGATTATTAACAATCGAGTCATGATCATGAACAAGTGCGGCTGTGTCCATTCATCAATGCATTTATGGCACATGATGCTTTTTTATTTTATTATTTATTTCTTTTTTAATCCCCTACATGCATCCAGGCTGGACTTTCAGAATTAAATGTGTCTCTCAGGACTCTGATTTTTCTGTTTATATCGTTGTTGCAGACACGTCGGATGATGGTGACCAAACCAAGGTGGTGGTTGGAGTTGTAGTCGGCCTCCTCATCGCCACTCTGGTCCTGGGCCTGGCATACTGGGTTTACATGAAGAAATCCAAGTAAGATGTCTTTTTTTTTCTGTGAATACTTTTATATAATAATGACCATAAATCCACTCTTTCCTGTTTATTTTCCACTTTCTAGCCCATTGAGCTAATAGGTCAATTTACTGTCAGCAGCCTTAGACACTTTAAGTGGAGTTTATGCCTCTGCAGGACATAGACGCCGTAACCTACGCACGTAGCTGACACCGGTGCGAGTCATTTATACTAACTTGTCAGTCTGGCTCACTCTGTAACAATGCCACCCAAACGCGAAAACACAAGTCTGTATCTCCAAACCTCCTCTGTTAACCTTACCGATTCTTTATAGATACAAAACAATCAAAATTGCAGAGATGGAGAAGCAGACGGAAATACTAAAGTTGAAATGCGCTTCTACCAAGTGGACCAGCCACAGCTCTTGCGCTCTGCGTCACTGAGGCACGTAGTTGAATTTCTAGCGAGGTATACGTCAGTTACAGGGAAGGCTCTACGTAGATGTCTGCGTTGTCACCCTAGCCTGTGTCAACTTAACACAGAAGCATAAACCACCTATTAGCATTAAAATAATAGGCAATTTCTGCCAGGCATATTATTTCAGCTATAAGCTTCCCGTAGAAATCCGAATACTGATATGTGAAATGAACAGACAGCGGCTTTGCGTCACTCTCGTGCATACCTAATCACCACAAACTCCCCATCAAGTACACACTGAGCACACAAGCTGGAAAAACACCACCTGGTAGCAGGTTGTCTGTGTGTGTGTGTGTATTTATGCTAATTTGATTAAACAGTTCTGTTTAGGAATGTCAAATATGGAACATACGAGCACAATTAAACCAAAGTGATTAACTAAAAACTTCATTTTAGCACAAGGCTAGGAGATCAGGGAATAAACGCAGCAGCTGCCTCAGTTAATGAATTTATGAAGCAAAGGTGCTAAAAGAAATGGAATATTTGTGGTTTTATCTGAATTATCACCCTTGCCTGATGGTTAAATTAAAAGATTGATACCACTGTAAAGCTGGAGTAAGCGATAGTAAGTCTAGCATAAAGAAAGGAAACAGAAGGAAATAGCTAGCTGGCTTGACAATGACAGGATGTGGTTATAATGGGATTAATGTGCCAGACACTCGAGGAAGTCACTGGTAATGGCCAAGAAATAATCACAACCCACCCAGTAAACCGTGTTAGCTCTGCACTGTTCAAATCAAACTGACAAAATCTGATCGAATTACTTGTGGCTTTTGGAACACGGCTAGCTGTTTTAGTCGTTATGCTAGGCTTAGCTAAGCTAAGGCAAACAAAGCAGCTGCTGGCTCTAGCTTTATGTTTGACGCACAGATGCAAGAGTGCTATTGATCTCATCTTTTAGATCAAATCGAATTAGCAAAAAGACAGTTGTGAACCTTTTAAGGCCTCTTGGGGTCTTGGTCAGTGGGTCAGTAAGTTGACCGCTTTTCCCAGATTGATAATAAATCAACCACTGATGAGAATTAGCTATTGATTGATTATGAGCACTTAGTGAACGGGTAGCCATCTCACCATCAGAACGGGTTCATGCTTTATATAAACTAAGTGTAATTAGTGCATAATGCAACTTTTTATTTATTTTTTTAATCTAAACAGGCAAGGAAGCTGGAAGACCGGTGAAAAGGAGAACGGGTCTTCTGAGGAGGAGAAAAAACTGGAGGAGAAAGTGGAGGAGAACAGTCAAAAAGCAGAGGTGTAAAGAAACGTTCTTGAAATGAGGATGTCAAAGGTAGGGAGCGAGACATTTCCATCACGTTGCGCTGATAAAAAGATTAACAGTTCTGTTTCGAATGACATATTTCGTCTTTTTTAATCCAATTTTTTGTTTCTTTGCAGTAAGAACATGGAACGTTTGCACATTTCTCTTCACCTCTGTCTTTGGGAAAAAAAGAAAAGAAAAGAAAAGAAGAATCGAGTGTATTGCATTGGGATGAAGACAGTTTGGATTTGGTTTCAGGGAGAATTTTACTAAAAAGCATATCCAAACTTCCCCCCCACGCCCTGAGCCCATCAACCCCATCACCCCTAAAAGAAAAGAAAAAAAACAACAGATACTGTATGTGATAAACATAACTCGTCTGCACTACTGATACATGTGTAAACCTGTCTACTATTAGGATTCATGTTTGTTAGAATGGAATTCGGGAAACTGAGAAGATGCAGATAATTTGTTTGTTCGTTTGTTTTTGGCTTTCATTAGTCGATGGACGTAAAAGTTACTACTAGACCAGTTGCCTTTGCTGTAAGGATGTGTAGACCTGCATTAGTCCGTGTCTGACCCGAGAGACGTTTCCACCGTTGCTTCTTAGTTTCACGCCACCACGACCTCTGCCTTCAACATCAGTATGATAAATCTGCTCATTTATTTTTAGTTCTGTCATTCAGGAGTTAAAAAATAAAGTAAAATTGAAAAAAATTTAAATTAAATAAAATGTTGAAATTGAGATGAAATTCCAGAAAGGGCTAAGGGTATATTGTTATACTCGGCATTAGTTGTAGATGGAAATATGATTTATGCGTCAACTAGCAGGAAGTTCTTTGGTGTTACGTGTTTTTTTTTTTGTTATGTTTTTTTTGTTGTTTTTTTTGTGTGCAACCAGGAGAGAAAACGACTCATTTTGCCTTTTGTCTTTATTCAAAACGTACTGTACATTCAACGTAGCCACTGTACAACACAAGAAGCAGGTATAATATATAGCACAGTTCAACTCATTTTTTTTACTGGCTTTGGTTTCGGCCGCACACGTTGCTTTGCGTAAAACTTTAATTTTCAAGCTTCTCCGAAGAAAAAATGTCCTTGAGCCTCGTAGTAATTGGTCAGATGTTTTAGTTTCTCTCTCAAGGCTGTAAGTAAGACCGTTTGCTCTACATCAGTGTTGAGGTACGATTGTTTGTTACGTAGCTATGGCAGAGTTTTGTAATCGAGGCCGCCGAGGGGACTGGATGTTGGTCTCCAGGTGGCCTTTATCATATGTTTGCCTTCTTTTCAGAATCTACCTGTAACCGCTTCAGTTCATGATGTGCACTAGGGTTCATGTTTCCTGTCAAACTTATGTAGAATACGACAGAATACGCGCAGCTGTACACAATTTTGGTCCTTTAAGAGCGTTTGCTAAATTTCAAAATGTATCAAGACCGGGATGTAGTTGTGAAAATATGTGACTTTTCTTTTTCTCTTTTTTTTTTTTTTTTTTTGCTATTTATATTGTACAAGATTAAATATCCTGGTAGGCAAAATTCAATAACCGTCACATAACTCATATCTTGGATTTGATAAATTGCTTGCAAAAAGAAAAAAAATATATAATTAAGTTCTGAGTCATCGGTAGTTTGCTCGGCGTCTGGTTGAATAATATATTCAGCATGTGATAATCTCAGACCTCCAAGCTGCTGTTCGTTGCCTACCTTCAAACCATCAAATTGGAATACTGACCAAAGAAAGTGAACATTGCCATGCAAGTATTGTAAATATCTGATGTTTGTTTTTGTACTTTTGTTTAAAATAAAGTGTACATTTGGAAAAGTTATGCCCACTGAATATTAATTAATTATGTTGTCACGGGTTTCTGATCATCTTTTGAAATAAAGAGCAACACGGTTGGTTCAGATCTTAGTTTTCTTTCCACTTGTATATGCACACGGGGACCTGAAAACATGGGGTAGAGCTGCGGTATGATTATAGTACTGTGTGATTATTTTACAAAAAAAACAAAAACAGAGGAAACACTTTTTTTTAGAACAATTTCTGCAGAATATAAAACAAAAATCTATATTTCTTCAGTCTATATTTTTAATTGTTAAGTAATTTCGGTTTCTTCATTCATCTTCCAACTCAAGAGCAACATGTACTCCTGTTACAGTGAATTATTTAAAAATTAAAAACTCCAGGCACGAGCCAAATCTCATATCAGTACTGATCTGGGATTTTGCCAAGGGCAGTATCTGGGAAAAACAAAACAAAACCAAAAAAAAACATCATTACTGCAACTCAGTTTTAGTCTACAGTATCAGGATTGCATCTTCTTGCTGAGATTGATTTTGACGCTTAAAGGGAGGTTGTGTTATCAGGATAAAAACAGATGGTACAGTGTTGGAAGAAGTATTCAACCACATCTCAATATATTCTGTAAGGAGTCAGATTTTCTGACAGAAATTGTTAGAAAGCTAAAACCCTTGTAACGTATTTGCAGATCCTGTGGATCCAATTATCAGCCGTTTAAATCAATACAGCAATTTATATAACAACGATGAATGTAAAAAATACTAAACAGATAGTACCAGTTACAAATATATATATATATAGTTAATCTTTATACATGTAAAATCACATTTCTGCATAAAAGAAGTGATATTGGATAATTGGACAAACCTGAATAAATAGTATCTGTACTGGAACAAAAGGTTATCCACAGACATGTAGTGGGATTGTGTCACTCTCTTTTTTAAACATTTGGAGGATTTGGAAGCACTCACAGCTCTTTTGAGGTTCCACATCATCATCATCATCATCATCATCACCGTCTCAATGGGGTTCAGGTCTGTGCTTTGACTAGCCCCTCCAAAGCTTTTCCTTACAATCCGTTCAGAGATGGACTTACTCTTTATGTTCTTCCTCATCGTCTTGGTCCAGAACCAGGTTCCACTTCAGCTTCAGCTCACACAGGGAGGACACAGTGTTCTCCTTGCAGGATTTTCAAGTAGAGAGCTGACTGTAGACGCAATGTAGCCGCAGTATTTTTTTTTCATAGAACATTCACCAAAGAGGTTTGAGGCTCGTCAGGATGTGGTAAAACAACAACAGATGTTCAAAGTTTTTTGTCTTGTTATTCCCCCAAAGTAATTTTAAGTCTTTCAGATATTGAAGTCATAAACCTTTGGTGAAGAGAAAACAGGCCTGCAGTTCCTTCCACTGGATCTATTCTGACTTCCTGGATGAGTCGTCACTGTACTCTAAAGAGATATTTGGATGATTCACTCTGGTTTCAAGATCTCAAGATGTGGAGCCAAACAAACAGTTGTCATGACTCATGTATTTCAGCTGCTTTCTTCCTCATCTCCTCTAGAAGAATTTGGAATAGTGCACGATAGCTGAGACCTTCAAGTTATGCTTCTGAAAATAGTATGTTTCACTGATAGATAGACTGAGCCCTGGGGGCTGTTAATGAGGCCTGGGTGTTTCTTTATAAACGGCAGCCAGCTCTCAAGGCGGCAAATACTTTTTCACACAATTCCAGTTGGTGTTAGATAACAGTTTTCATTGCTTGAATACATGCAGTGTCATTTAAAACATGATGTGAGATAGACACAGAAATAGAAGGAATCTAAGTAAGAAAAATACTTTTTCAAAGAACTGTGAACCGCTGGGAAACTTTTGGACCTGGCATTCATATGGATGTTACTTAGACATGTAGCAACCACCTAGACCAGACCAGGCACCCCCACCCCATAGCAATGACACTCCTTGACGGCAACAGTCATCCCCAGCTGGATGCAACCTGACACACAAAAACAGTTTAGGAACAACTAAAAAACCATGAAGCACAAGGTGTTGACCTGGCCTCCAAATTCTGTAGATCCCAAACTGATCAAGTATCTGTGGGATGAGCCACAGAGGCCCCTCCCCTTAACCCAGAGGACCCAAAGCCCCCCCCCCCACTAACAACATCCGCTTACTAGATGCCACAGGACACCCTCAGAAGGTCCATGTCCATTCTCTGATGAGTCACAACTGTTTTGGAGGCACAAGGGAGACCTACACAATGTTAGGAAAGTGGTCATAATGTTATGCCTGATCGGTGTTGAGCTGTAGTTAAGATGTCCAAAAACAACTACCAACATATAAACTATGATTTTATGGCGTGAACTACAGTAATATAGTACGACACTATAATAGCAGTGATTCAAGTTATCTTCTGGTTACATGTTGCTTTGTTAATAATGATTTAATCATTGTAAGTTAAAGCAGTGACTGGGCAGAATCAGGGCATCTTATTTTATCTTAACCTGTGAATACAAGAAAATATAACAAAAAAATATATAACTGTGCTTTTTCACACACTCGAAAACACATAATTTGGTCAATAACCACATTATATTACCAGGTCCAGCCCCCTAACCCTCAGGCAGAGCATATTAGTCATTATTAGTCGTGACCTTTCTCCAGCTTCTACTGAGCTGGTTGGTATCAGTGTAAGGGAGCTGAATATCCACCAGTCTAGACTTATTCATCAGACCTGCATGCAAGTTAACCAAAATGAGCTTCTGCTGCCATCATGTGTCCAAAGAGTATACTGAATATACTGGAGTGGTGCCGGGATCGAGGGAAATTAAATTAGTTATTTCTGTGCATGGATGTTAGAAGATGTAAAATACACAAAATACATTTTTATTTTATTTTAACTTTGAACATGTGAAAATACGGACTGCCCCCCGGCAACCCTTCATGGGACAAAAGAGGATGTAAGAATACGTTACAAAATTTAAGAACTTTATTTGGACTTAGTTAACAGAATAACTTCTACTTTAAAACATTATTTTTAAAAGTTTTAACACAGTCATGAGAAAACAATACAGTTAGTTGTTTTTTAAAAGTAGTTGGAAATATAAAGTTGCAGGTAAACAAAACCAACAAGGATACTGAGACAGAAACATCACGCGTCAAATGAAATAACATAATAACTGTGGCTGTTTGTCAAGTCGTGCATTGTTCTTTTTTACTGTGTCTCATGTGAATAAATAAAATCTAGATTACAAATTCTCAATTGTTGTCAAACATGTGTTCTAGCTATTAAACAAACTATTAGTTAATTACCTCTTAATAGTATGACCCAGAGTTCAGTCAGTGAGAAACAGGAAGATGATGAATGCAATTTGAATAGAATAAAGTTCTATTTTGTAGGATTTACAGGTTTCTATTGGCAGGAATTAAATATTCGTCATTATCAACCTCTAGGGTTACGGTGGCATCTCACACGGCTTTCACATTTTAATTTAAAATTTCAACATACACAATGTCACTTAAAATCAAAGTGACACATTTCAAAGAAAAATTATATATATAAAAAAGTAGAATAACCTAACTGTGTGAGTCTGCCATGAACAAATAGAATGTAAAGCAATTCAAAGATTTTAATTCAGCACTTTATTCAGTAATACACAGGATAAGATGCCAAGATCCCAGGCAAAACACATTTAGAGGCCCCATTCAACTAAGAAACCCTACAGTCATGTGATATGACAATTAACCTATAATCTACATAAACTAAGTAAAAGCTGCTGGCTTGTAAACCCACTGAGCAACAGAGGATACTTCAAACATTGTAAAACATAAATTAACTAAACGCTGCTGGCTTGTATGGACCGCTCAGCAGCTAACCATGGCTACCAAGCAACATGAGAACAACAGGAACCTGACCTAAACAACAGCAGTATGCAGCACATCACTAGGGTTTTCAAGTGGGCCCACGACACCTCGCGAAGGCTTAACAGTGACTTCCAGCGTCCTGGAGTCACCCCCCTCCACACTGCCACTGCACAACCCTGTTTTCCTCACCATTCAATGACTATCAACAACTAATATAGCAACTATAGCAATTATCAGTCTATTAGCTTGTTCAGTCTCCACTTGGGAATATTTTCTCACTCTTCTTTGCAAAACATGTTTCATATCTGTTTAATTAGAGGCGTATTCCCTAGCACAGCTCCTTTTTTGGTGCCTAGGTGGAATTCATATCAAATTAATGTTTCGACTCCAGCCTTTTGTTAATTTTACATGTGTGCTTTGGATGTTTTGCTGAAAGCTGAATGTTTTCTTCATTTTCAGTTTTCTAACAGATGCCAGAAGGTCCTGTAGCAGAACTGTACTTGGAGCTGTTCATGATTGCCAACGTCGTTACTACCACCATAGCTCCTGTTGAAAAAGCAGTTTAAAAGCACGGTGCTGTGACCACCATGCTTCACCGTGGACACAGTGTTCAATGTTATATGCATTGTTTTTGTGCAGAGGTAAGACTTAATTTCACCGGACCATGGCAGGAGAACTTGTAGATTTGGTAGATTTGAACCCAGAACCTTCTTGCTGTGAACTAACTGTGCTGCTACTGTGCAAGAAAAATTCAAGTTTAAAGTAAAGCTTAGAGTTTATAGTTTTGAGATAACTAAAGAAATGTCTTGTATGCATGTTAGGATTCAATGAAGGGTTAAATGAAATTGCCATGATGAATGCTGGAACCTCCTATTCTTCATGTACAGACCTCTTCTGACCTTATAAGAGTTCTCACTGAACTTACATATGGGCTTTCACCAAAGCACAAGCTTTTTGTGACCCTTTTCATTGGTATGCTTGAGGGTTTGCTCCGTACACATATGCACATTTTATTCGATAGGTTATTAAACTACTTCTAAAGATAAATGGATCAGAAAGCATTCATTCATTCATTCATTCATCTTCTGTTCCTGTTAAGGATCGCGGGGATCTGCTGGAGCCTATCCCAGCTGTCATCTGGCGAGAGGCGGGGTACACCCTGGACAGGTCTCCAGTCCATCACAGGGCTTCAAAAAACATTTTCCCAGATTCTTTGAACGGCAGGTAAGAGATATCAATCAGAGACATGAGCGTAATGTATCACACAGATCAGGCATAACATTATGACCACCTTCTTAATATTGTGTAGGTCTCCATTGCACCTCCAAAGAGTTATGACTCATCAGAGAATGGACATGGGCCCTGTCCATGGGTCCTGTGGGTTGAGGGGAGGGGTCTCTGTGGATCATCCCACAGACACTTGTATCAGTTTGGGATCTAGTGAATTTGGAGGCCAGGTCAACACCTTGTGCTGTTTTTCATGTTTTTTTTAGTTGTTCCTAGACTGTTTTTGTGTGTGTGCCTGTGTCAGGCTGCATCCTGCTGGGGATAGCTGCTACCATCCTGGGGTGGGGTGGGGGTTCCTGGTCTGGTCTTGGTGGGTGGTACATGTCTAAGTAACATCCACGCAAATACCAGGTCCAAAAGTTTCCCAGCAGAACATGGAAATGTCACAAGATGATCAATTGCCTTTTTCTGTGGTTTGGTCTGACTGCTTTCAGCTTTAAAACATTTTTTTTTTCTGCAGCTTCATGTTTATCACTGCAGAGGTTTGTGAGGTGTACGTTTTAAGTGATGGGCAACAAGTTCACCACTTACCGTCAATCACCCAATCATAGCACTTAGTCAAAGACATATATCACTGGATACACTTTGGCTGTAGTGCTGGTTTAGGGATTAAAAGCCACATTACCAAACACTTACAGTAAGTCTCAGAAAGCTCAGCCTTCAAATTGATACAAATGCTGAAGAGATGATGGGGGAATCAATGCGCTTGTTTCAGCTAATGTCTCGGCTGAGATGGAATTAACTGGGTGACTGTTGCTGATTAAGATGTCATGAATAAAAGCCATTTCTGCACTGGCATCTCACTTTTAAACCTTTGCAATAACAGCACATGGTATAAGAACTATTACAATATTTGCGCAACTTGTCCAAGATGCGTTCGAGCTCAGAGAATCTAGAAGAACTGACAATGTGTTGAAACGGTGGTTCGTTAAACTTGAACCACGATTTAGGTCCGTTTTCATTTCAGTTATTCATTGTGAAAATCTTCAAAAGCCAGACTTGTTGGGATGTGCTGTTTGTCTTCTGTTCAAACAGTACTGGGACACAAAGAAGAGAATAATAACAAAGACAAGGGAAAAAAATATCAAAAGACATAATAACATAGGAGGTAATGCAAATGGAACAAAAAGAAATAAAGGGGGAATTAAGCAGATGAGGCGGGAAAGAAGCCAAAGGAAGTGTTTGTTTTTTTTTGCCATGCAGTGCAGGTTAATAATTATGATCCTCCGTCTCCACCCAGATGGGTTTTTAGAAAAGTTTCATTAATATTCAGGGACCGAGAAGATTGTTTTTTCAAGCTAATATGTATAAACTTTCACAACTATTGACATGAACATTAACTTTATCCTTGGAATCCTTTGTTCACAGTGGTGCCGTTATATCTGAGGGGTTGATTAGAGAGGTGGAGAGAGTATATCGCAGTGGGATACATCATCATTACCACATTTGGGTATGGCACTGGTTAGCGCTGGTGCCTCGGGAATAGTCTTCCTCTTCAGTCTTCTGTGATCCCTGGCATCTAAAGAGTCACAATAAGCACAGTAAGTTGCCCATGATGCTTTTTTGTTACTGAAGACGCTCAATGAACTAAACTCAGGCTAAAACAAAGACAACTGAGCTTGTGTGAGGTTTCTTGAAGACGTTTCACCACTCATCCAAGTCACTGCTTCAGAACCTGAATAACATTATCTAATTCGGGTGACCACTCGTTCGTAAACGGGTCTTGGTCACGTGTGTAACAAGTTGTCTCCACCCGCAGATGTTCGGAAATAACCCAAACTCTCCACCAGCCATGTAGAGCTGAAGAAGTCTTCTGGATTAGTGGTGAAGTAGATGCCTTTGTTTTAGCTTAGCTTTCCATGTTATGACCCATAGACTCATAGCAATCCAAGGTTTTGACTAAGATGTGCTGGACAGACTTTAGAGGATACAGTGTGTGCATGCACGAATGAATGTTGTGACATGTTATTGACACAACAGTTTTCCTTGAGGGATTAGTAAAGGCGCAGCATTGCAGCGGATCCAAGAAAGTTGTTGAGCATAAAAGTGAGAAACGCAAACATTGGTTTCTTAGGACTTACCCACGGCCGACAGAAAATAAACTTCTGGCTGGTGCCATCTTTGACTCAGCACCAAGGTTCATGTGGGTTGTGTAACCTTTTTTGTCAGCCTAAAAATAAAGATTACGCGCTGGCATCTATTTCTGTCAAGCTCGGCTATCGGAAAGCTCTTCTGTCCATGTGCACCCTATTTATCTGGATGCCCATAAACTGACGCCAGACGCCGGAAATGTTTGCTTGATTTGGTTTCCACTGACCAGCCTGCGAGTGACAATGGTCCTCATTTTATTTCCCAAGGATTCGGGAAGTCCCATGTGAAGTGGGTGGAATATTTAAACATATTTGTTCTGCTTCACAAATTGATTAGTGGAGTGATTTGCTCAAAGCATGAAACAAGCCCAGAGGGATCACAAGGACAAGACACTGTTTATCAGCCACTGGGCAGTTGTCTGAAGAAATGTCCCACGTGCAACTGTCCAGATGGCATGAATAGGGATACTGATTCAGTAATTGTATTAGACTGCGTTTCACTAATAAAAGAAGGCAGCCATACACCACCTCAACCATGGTCAAAAATGGTTTCTTCCAAGTTAATGGTATAAGATGATGAGGCAATACAGCACCTTTGGGAACTTCACCCCTTAGGATAAAGTTGTACTAGCATCTCTGAATGAAATACTATTATACACAACATACAACTCGGCAATAATGACAAACGTTACATAGAACAACACTCGTCTGAAATACAACCCCTTTTTTAGAAATGCCTAGTCACTCAGTTGAATGAATGGCGCTCTCAGAAGCTTCTCATGTGATCTGAACACAGCCAGCAGATGTCATAAGTTGACCACTTCTCTCTCCAGATCCCAGTTTCCTGAACCTCTCACACCCTCTTAAAATAACAAGCTTTGCCGTTAAAAACGGTTAAACGCACTGGCTATGAATTTGAGTTTTACTGCACAATGGCTGCTTTAGTCTACGCACGCTCACTTGCTGGTTTATTAGGTACGCATGTTAAAAAGCAAATGCATCCTGATGTAACAGCCCTGCACCGTTCAGTTTATGGTGAAACAGCATAAGAAATGTGCTAATTCAGTTGTATGATCATTTTGGAAGATGTTAAACTGCACTGAACACAACGTTGTTATTCTGTAGTCTGGCCCACTACATTTTTTTTCTAAAATTGGGTTCTCAAAAAATCCAAAACACAGTTCAGTAGTACTACAAACCTTTACAAAGTTAGGATTTCGTGCAGGATTGTTATATTAGAATGCATTTGATTTTACCAGTGTACCTAATGAAGTGGCAACACTGGTCACGTTGTGGGAGCAACAGCAACAAAACAACTTCCTTGAAGGATTAAGACATTATTCTGATTCAGATTCTTGTTTTCCTCGATTTTTCAAAAGTCTTTTGATATATTTTTATTGTATAAGCTGAGATACGGTTAAGTTTGTATTCCTAGCACATAATTTCTTGTTTATTTATTGCTAATTTTCCATTGCAGCTAAATGGGGTAACACCGTCCACTACTATTATTGTCCAAAGCAGACTAAAATCTTACATTACCTTCACATAAATCATGTAATATATTGCTTTTTTCACAGAGCAAACACTGTGGACAGGAAAGCACAAAACAAACAAAATATGTGTTGATGTGCTATAACAGAAAGAACGATTACAACATGCAAAACGCAACTATAGTGTATTGCAATATTTGAGTTTAAAAAATTTAAAATCTAACTGAGTGTATTGGTTCATTTTGATTTAGAAAATATCTTCATGTAGTTACACTGCCACTGTTTCACCTTTGAACTGACTGCAGCTCATGGATGCTGGAAACAAATTAATTCAAAATAAATGTATTTTATCATTGCCCAGTATTTGGTCACACTGTTTGTTTTGGTTTAATTTGCCTAAGATTGAGGTACTATACAGGATTTCTGGAAGTGGGTTGACTTTTATTTGTGATGGTCGCATACTTAAAACTGTAAATACACAAGGAAAAGATATACAATCACATCTCTTTTCAGAGTCTAAACATAACCCAGTTACTCTGAATGATCCTACCTGACTTGCTTTAAGTCAGTAGGGTCGTTATCTGTATTCAGTAATTCTGATTTCCCACATGTGGTATAAACATTTTCAAAAAAATATCTTTAAATTATGATTATTAGATCTTCTGTATGTTATCCCTTCTGTGTTTATTAAATGACACTGTTATCAGATCGCATACAGACCACACATGGGTTCTCTGTGCTCATAGTTACAGCTTGTTTATCTGGGACCTGATAGTGTTTATACATCAGGTTTATAAGTCAGACAAGTCTTGCGAGTGTTATCCACTGGCGAGACTTGACTTACTTGCATGACTGCCTGTAAATGATTATGAACAGAAGCGTAACAAACACTCATTCTTCTAAACTCATTTTGAATTGAAAGACTCAGCAAATGGCTGAAATTAGCTATTAAGAGTTTGCCTGAATATTATTTCTACCAGGTCAGGGTATATATTTATCCACAGTTCCTTTTTTTGTTTGTTTGTTTGTTTTTACTCTATATTATTAGTGAGAAGGGAACATTTTCCAGGATGTAATGTACACTCCTCCTTGAATGTAGGCCTACCTGTCTGCTTCCTATGCCTTCATACAAACTCTCCAACCGAAAAATTTGTGTGTCACTGAAAGTGAAAATAAGAATATAGATGGTGTTCATACTCAATATGAAACTTGTGTTTTTAACTGACAGAGAAAGTGAAAATCTCTGTATGGAAAATGATCATGACATTAAAAATGATCTAATTTTTTGTCTGTTATTATTTTATTCTATTTTGTTTAGTCATAAAAAGGTGAATCTTTTTTCAAATACTAAATACCTACAAAGTGGATAAATATTATGTGTATGTGATAAATAAATATATATACTTATGTAGGCCTGTGTATTATGTGGTGGGTGTATCATGTATGGGTGTCTATAGGCTACGGGTGTGTTGGGAGAGCTCACGAATCACCGGGGGAGAAGTAAGGTATCACAAAAGCTATAATTATAAATAAGAGCAGTTTACTATTTACATCTTTGGTAGCAACAGGCCAAACACGGTTTAAAAGAAAGACAGGGAGACCACTGGAGTTATGCGTGTCCTGTAACTCGGGCCAGTTTTTATTCGTCATTGGTACATCCGGGTACTTTATTTTTTGATTGACAGTTGCCATGGCAACAAGCTAGAGCATCGCCATTTTGTCAGGAGGGTTTTTTTCCCAGCTCAGTCTTTTCAAATGTTCTCCCTTCCCGCCGGAATAATGCTGTCAGTGGATATATGTTTGACGTTTTTGGATATCGAAATGCGTCTAGTGGATCGGATTAAGAAGATCAAGAGGCCGACGTTTTAACATAGTTGAAATAATTAGGCGGCGCCGCACTAACTCAGTTGTCCGTGTCTCTGGTCCACCGGGCCGGTTCACTGCGCAGGTTTGGACCGCGCGCCATTTTGTGAAAATTGACACAAAATTCTTAACCAAAATTATCAGAGGACACGGTTTCTGTTTCATGTTTTAAATACTCCGGATCCATCTGTGCTGTCGTATTTATCGAAGTCACCGACGCGAAATCTGCAAAGACGACGTTAAATCAGAATTTGGCATAACGTTTATTTAGCGGCAGCTAGATTGTTAGCTTGAGGCTAGCCATAGGAGCTAGAGCTAGCCAGGGCAGGTAGCTAATGTTAGCTGCGTTCATTTTGTCAACTAGCTAGCCAGTTCGCTAAGGTTAGCTAGTAAGTTATGCGTGCTAGTTAACGTTAGCATGTTGCTTGTCATCAGCTGATATCGTTTGTCAAACTTGCTTCGATCGCCGAAGATGTTCATCAAAGCTTGGGACATGAAGACCATATTAAATGTGACTGGCGAATAATTTTAGAGTTTGCCGGTCAGAGGACGGGGATTGGATTTAACGTTAACATTACTCGCTAACCGTGCAGGGAGGGGAGAATCTCAAGCTGGATAAGTTTCCTCATCATACAGGTTATTGGACTTTAAATGAAGATCGTGCCATCAGAGGTGAGCAGCCGTATACTGTTATATTTGACATTACCCTTCGTTAGCTCAACATTTCACGCCAAGGCTTTGGCAGATGTATATTATATGTAACGCGAATGGTTAACAATGATGGACGCGACAGTGAAGTTGAGAATGGTAGCTTATGGTATGGCGGCTAGCTAACATTTTGTGGCGGTGCCGACTCCTGCGAAGCCAGGCTTTACATTTGCTTCCAGTCAGTAGGTCAACTGATAATTTTTAATGTTAGACAGGAACAGGATTTGAACTGTTTTTGTCCTAACTGAGACGGTGCAGTGGATTGTGTGGGTTTGGGCGAAGAGTCATGCTGGCACGGCGTTAACGTTACAGCTAACGTTAACCCTGCGATATTAGACACTGTCATTGTACGATTGAAGCAAATGCTGCCTTGTTAGCTAACATCCACGGTTTGATTTACGGTCAATCCGGTGTTTAACTATATTAATATCAAGGGTATTGTTAGTTTTTTTTTCCAGCTATATAGTGCGGAAGCTAACCTGGCTAACGCCTCGTAGCTAATTCGGCTAACCTGGCTAATGGTTAACGTTGACTTGTTGACGAACCAGCTGAATGGGCCCCACAACCCGCTGGCTGCACACAGCGTCACTAGCTAACGTTAACGTTGGATTGGTGAGAGATATGCTTGCTTGTCCCGCAGTTTTCAGGGTAACGTTAACGACGACAACGTTAGCTAGTTAGACTGCTAACGGTAACGTGAGCCTGAATACGTTTGTCATTTATACGAGGATTTGGAGGCATACACGGACGATATGTAGCAAGAGAGGACGCAAATTAACATTGAATATGCTTCCTAAATTCCAACCATGACGAGATCTACCCCATCATCTGTAAGTACAGAGCTACCCGGGAACAGTCTTTATACGCGGACGTTAGGCTTTTAATTGTTTGGATGGGTTACATTTGATTCAGCTTTGGAATTGATCTAATCAGTTGGGCGTGAGAAGATGACACATAGGTTTGTTACAGAGGTCTTTAGCCATCACTTATGATATGATACGGCTACTAATAGCAGGCTAGCTGTCGTTATATTTACACCTAAATAGGCCCGTTGATGCCGTAATGACCAGAGCCAGGAAAGGAACTGTTCATATGTCAGTACTGAAAATTAAGAATAATCAGAGGTTTAAGGGAGACTAAAGAGCCACAAGTGCGCTTGCAAGATGGCTTTGTGGACAAATATAGCTTGATTTTTTTTCTCCCAGTAGGTGTTGTGATTTTTTTTTTTAAATGTCAAATTTACCTTATAGTTATGTTAGTCTATTGTGTTTGTAAAATGGGCTCAGACTAAACTTTTGTTTGCAGTTCTTTATAAATTTGCATAATCTTGTACAGTAATTGTAGTTAGACCAGTTGGGTTCAGGTTATTAACTGCCTCTTTATTATTATTATTATTTTTTTAAGTCATAAAGTCCTAATCTCCCCTATTTAGATACTATTTTTTAAATAACATATTGACTGTGGACATGCTGAGAGGAGATGAAGAGCTCTTATAGATTCAAAACAATATTAATCCTTATTTGTTTGTGATCTCTCTGTGAACTATTTATCCTTTAACAGTTTCACATGAGCTCATGTTGTATTTTTTTAAATTAAACTTCCTGACAATTAACTATTTTTGACATTTATTTATTTACAGGCAGCTTGTCTTTTTATAAATTAACCTTATTAAAAAAATCCAACAGAAGTTATATATTTACCCCAAGCATACTTTTTAAAGTTTTGGGGTGTCCTGTCTTCTTTAGAGGTCCCCGGCCCCCCTCTCGTCTTCTCAACAAAAGTTTAACCACAATAAAGTTAAATCCCAGCAAAGATGCACAGTTTTAATTGTTTGTTTTTATTCTTTGTAGTGGGTTGTGGTTTGCTGCTGGACTCTTCTCCCGGGATGATGTAAATTTTTACAGGAGAAGATGCATCCAAGTTAGCTGCTATATATTAAGCCTTAACCCTTTGGTGCTGGAAGTAGTGCACCTAAGATCTCCTTTAAGTCATGTTACTGTTATGAATTGGGCCTCCAGACATTTTAGGACATTCATAAGGGGAAAAAAATTAAGTCAGGCAATCAAGAATCGCTATTGAGACTGGCCAGTGCAGTTTAACTTTATTTTTGGGTAAACTTTACATTTTATGTCATTTATTAAAATTAGTTTTACTTAATTTATTCCCACCTGTACAAGCAGTGATACGTCTTGACAAATCAGTGTTATCGGTTTTAATATTCAAGCGAAAATTCTTATTTTATTAATCTAAATTAATATTACTAATATATATATATATATTTATAAATATATACAAATATACTTATGTCTCTGCATGTATCTGTATATATAAAGGGAGAGAGATAATATATATAGATAGATAAATATATATATATAGTGTTTGTCTCTGTGCTCTATCATCTTACAGTTCCTCTTATTTCCGTCAGTGGATGTGTATTTTTTGCTTTTCCAAAGCTGGGTCAGCTTTCTAACGCTCTCAGATGGAGTGCAGGTTTTGGGCTGTGCAGCTATTTTGCTGTCAGGCTCTTGTGTTGAAAGCAACGTCTAAGTGTGCCAAAGTTCAATTTTATTTCTTGTTTATTTCTTGTTTTCTCATTGGAAAATGGGAGCAGCTCTGCCCTGGCAACAAAAGTAGGCTATTTGCATACTGCGTTGTGATTGGTCTGTGCATTGATGGGCTTGCCAAATCACGCTGTATCTCTGTGGTGATAGGCTATGCTAATTAGGTGCTGTTGCTGGGATTCTGAATAGTGGTTACTGTGTAGCAATGGTGAATTGTGTTGTCTGGTGAGAGATGCTGATAGCTGAACATGCTATTTAATAATTTTTTGATTCCTTCTGGCTTAAAATGAAGGATGATTCACTGTACAGTGTGGAGATGCTTTATTTTCACCCCTTTTCACTGTTAAACCTGCTGTTTTGCTCCTTTTTCTTCACAAAGGTTGATCTGTTACTGTTACATTTTATTTTGTGGTTATCATTTGATGCATTTTTTTTATTTTACATGTTTAACAAAAGACACTATATGTATTAATCTGACATTTCTTTCAACAATTCATTAATCCTTGCTTTTGTCAAAATCTAATGGCCATTTCGTCTGTTTTTTAAGAAGTATGGGCATGCTTATTTTAAGAAACATTTAAATACTGCAAATTAATCATTTGCATTTTGCAAATATATGAATACATGTAGACATTTTTATGTTGAACGTATTGTAACTGGTTAGATTAACTTCAAATAATGCCTGTTTATGTTACATCTGTACAGTAAGGAGGATACATCTTTGCCTGTTTTAATTTTAGGGCCAAAAATCTCTTGTGTTTAAAAGAGAATATAGCTGTTTTACGTCAAGATTATTGCTCCTTTCCTCCTTTTGTGTTCAGTTGCACATAATGTAGAATTAAGTTAACGTTGCACTCATAGCAATGTTAATTTCTTCCAGGAGGAGAGACTTCAGCATGCAAACCTTCGTCCGTCCGGCTTGCGCCCTCTTTTTCTTTACACACTGCTGGTCTTCAGATGGCTGCTCCAATGCCCCATACGCACCAGCAGTACAGTGACCGCCACCAGCCAAGCACTGACCAATCTGTTACGGTCTTACCGTACAGCGACCAGACACCACAGCTCACTGCCAATCAGGTACACTAACCCTACCCATCTCCACTCCATGGATATTTTTTTAGTCATAATCTGTATCTGTATTACAAGAATTGCCATACTTAATGTAATATGAAAGTCTACTTCCCTTTTTGCTGCTGTCACCAGGCAGAGTAACCGCTTGTCATTTTTTCAGTCTAGTCATTCATAGTGTGAAAACCTAATTCTATAAAATATGATAATCCTTTGAGATTAATTTATTAGTTACAGATGTGCTGTGCTCATTCTTTTGTTTTATGTTGTCATTTTCCCTTTGACACTACAGAGGCACATGCCCCAGTGCTTTCGTGACCCAACTTCAGCTCCCCTGAGGAAGCTCTCCATTGACCTTATCAAAACATACAAACACATCAATGAGGTTAGTTGTGTTTTTCTGTAAATGCATCTAGAGCTGCAACAATTAATCAATTAGCAGACTGACAGAAGATGAATCGGCTATTATTTTGTTTAAGTTATTGTTTGTTTGTTTTTTACAGCCCAGATGTCAGATTTGCTTTTTCTAGCTTCTCAAATATGACAGTTGGATGCTTTTCTTTGTCACACGACAGTAATATGAATATCTTAGGATATTAATTAGTTAGATAATACATTTGTAGGTATCACCTTAGGCTCAGACAGTTTTTAATGGATATTTTCACCACAGTCTTTTTGTAAATGCAGCATTCAACTGAGTAATCACAAACTGTTCATATGATTCATTATGAGAATAATTATTTGTTGCAGCCCTAAATGCTTCGTTCTATGTCACATTTTTCTTGTCCAAGAACCATAAAGATACGTACAATACAAAAGAACCTCAAGTCTGATCACGTGAACTGTTTTTAAAATGTACAGGTGTATTATGCAAAAAAGAAGCGACGGCACCAACAGGGTCAGGGTGAAGACTCCAGTCACAAAAAAGAAAGGAAAGTCTTTAATGATGGCTATGACGATGATAACTATGACTACATCGTCAAGAATGGGGAGAAGTGGATGGACCGCTATGAGATTGATTCCTTGATAGGAAAAGGATCATTCGGACAGGTACTTAATTACAAATTGCACACACACTCAGAGTTCATGTGATGGAGAAGATATTCTTGCCTTTATGGATACACATTATATTTGGTTTCCGTTTGCTTTTTTTTAAGTAACCTAAAGATATTATATACCACACACTGAAGGTTTTTGAAGTATTTGTTTAATATTAAAGGAACAGCTCCAGTTTAACTTGAGGATGCGTTAACATTTTCTCCTGTTGGCATATTTAGGTTGTGAAAGCATATGACCGAGCAGAGCAGGAATGGGTTGCCATTAAAATCATCAAGAACAAGAAAGCTTTCCTCAATCAAGCCCAGATTGAAGTGCGCCTCCTAGAGCTCATGAACAAACATGATACCGAGATGAAATACTACATTGGTAAGCCACTCTTGAAATACATTTTTGTATTGTAATGGTTTTCCTGCTATAGCTATAATTGACTAACAAACGTACGTTTTGGTTTACTGCAGTTCACCTAAAGCGTCACTTCATGTTTCGGAACCACCTCTGCCTCGTGTTTGAGATGCTGTCATACAACCTATACGACCTGCTCCGAAATACCAACTTCCGCGGCGTCTCTCTCAATCTCACCCGGAAGTTTGCCCAGCAGCTATGCACGGCGCTACTCTTCCTGGCCACGCCTGAGCTCAGCATCATCCACTGTGACCTGAAGCCTGAGAACATCCTCCTCTGTAACCCCAAGAGGAGTGCCATCAAAATAGTGGACTTTGGCAGCTCATGCCAACTGGGACAAAGGGTATCTAGCTGCCCTCTTCCTTATCAGCAATAAAATGAAAGCATGCGATAGATGTTTCTTCTAAACATAGAGCATAATGATTCAGAGTCTGTCGGCAAGTGTTGTCTCACCATACATCCGTTTTTCTTATAGATATACCAATATATCCAGAGTCGCTTCTACCGTTCCCCAGAAGTGCTGCTGGGAATGCCCTATGACCTGGCCATCGACATGTGGTCCTTGGGTTGCATCTTGGTAGAGATGCACACTGGAGAACCTCTCTTCAGCGGAGCCAATGAGGTACTACCATCTGAATCAGTGCTTAGATTTCTTCTGTGCTGTACTCTGTAATATAACTGAAAGTGGCCTTGACCTGATGTCAAATGATGACACAGACCCTAACGTACCACTTATTGTAGCCACTTGTCTGATTTATAATGTTTTCAGTCATCTTAAGTTTTACCTATTTATCAATAATACCGAGCTTGAGTTTATACGGCCTTTAAGCTGATTATAACATCTAAATATTCTTTCTGATCATTCTGTCTGCAAGCAACACTTAGTAACTGGATTGATAACATTTTTTCCAGGTGGACCAGATGAACAAAATAGTTGAGGTTCTTGGTATCCCACCTAATCACATAATGGACCTAGCCCCAAAAGCCAGGAAGTTCTTTGAGAAGCTTTCGGATGGTACATGGAGTGTTAAGAAGACCAAAGATGGCAAAAGGGTGAGCTCTCGTCTTTGTGGTGATTATTCTGGGAGAAAAAAAAATAAAAAATCAGGGCGATTATGGCGATACAGAAGTGGCATGTGAGTAAATCTTTTAATCTTGGTGTACTCTGCTTTAAACAGTATAAGCCTCCAGCTTCACGGAAGCTCCACTCCATCCTGGGTGTGGAGGCAGGGGGTCCAGGTGGCCGGCGGGCGGGGGAGTCTGGCCATGCTGTTGCTGACTACTTGAAGTTCAAGGACCTGATCCTCCGGATGTTGGACTATGACCCTAAGAGCCGCATCCAGCCCTACTATGCCCTGCAGCACAGCTTCTTCAAGAAGACTGCGGACGAGGGGACCAATACAAGCAGTAGTGTGTCTACGAGCCCCGCATTAGAGCAGTCCCAGTCTTCAGGAACCACCTCGAGCACCTCCTCTAGTTCAGGTAATAGCCTGCAGTGATCAGTCAGATGGCTTTAGAACTATGTTGTGTCTCTACTATTATTCATTTTATTAGGCTACAGTACGTATCTCTCACACGTTAGCTAATCCTGTTAAAGCATCCGACTTATTTGATCTGAAGTTGTTGAGGTTTGACTCTTTTGCTTAACACTTAGGAGGATCATCTGGGACAAGTACCAGTGGCAGAGCAAGATCAGACCCTACCCATCACCACTTGCACAGTGGAGGACACTTCGGCACGGCCATGCCTGCCATCGACGGTGACAGCCTCTGCCCACAGGTCAGTGAGATACCTGGAAAGATCTTAGGTTATATTTGATAGCCAGTGAAGTTTCCCTTAAGTGTCTGGTTGCTTTAATAATTCGACGTTAAAACTTATTCTTGAGGAGTTAATACATTTGACCCCCAAGTATTGTCACTGGCAAAACATTGTCATGCTGTAAACTTTATTTGCTCATTACACGTTCTGCAGCTGATTTGTATTTTTGCTTGACATTGACAGGCAAGACAGCCTTACCCACCCCCACTGGTGTGGGGAGGTGGTGTCGGACCAGAGTCAGTCACAGGAGAGACCCACCCAGTCCAGGAGACCACCTTCCACGTTCCCCCTCAGCACCCTAAGGCCCTGCATCCCCACTCACATACTCATCACCACCACGGGCAGATGATGGCTACACGCCCACGCCCACGCCACTACACCTCCCCGACACACAGCTCCTCGACACAGGACTCCATGGAGGTGGTTCATGGCCATCTGTCCATGACCTCCCTGTCTTCCTCTGCCTCCTCTTCCTCTACATCGTCCTCTTCCACTGGGAACCATGGCAACCAGGCCTACCAGCTCCGCCATTTGCCCGCTGGAGCCCTTGACTTTGGTCAGAATGGTGGGCTGAGCATGGGGCTAGGTGCCTTCTCGAACCCACGGCAGGAGACTGGCATGGCAGCGCACCCTGCATTCTCCATGGGCACGAACACAGGGCCTGCCCACTACCTAGCGGAAGGCCACCTGGGCATGAGGCAGGGCATGGACCGGGAGGAGTCTCCAATGACTGGAGTGTGTGTGCAGCAGAGTTCTATGGCCAGCTCGTGACTGCACTGACATTTGGCTGTGTGTTCCCCCTGTGCGTCATTTTTAAGGTGGTGTTTTTTACTACAAGGTGTGTTGAGAACAAAAGCTGCTCACGTCAGAAGGGAGATATCACTGAACCGCTACTACAGAGAAAAACCTTTGTTAAAAAGTATATATGTCATTTTCATCAGTTTTTCTTTTGCAATCATTAGGCACAAAATAATACTGCGGAATAACCATAGTGAGATTGAGACATCCATCTTACCATTTCACCAGTTTCATGTAACCACCAAGTAATCACCATATGGTATTATGTGGCAAAATCTTCTAAGGAGCATTTCAGAGCGAAGTTTGAAGCTGTTTTGCAGGTAGCTGTTGGTGATGAAATGCTTGGCGTCCTCTTTCGGTTCAGACCGTGGACTGCCTGACATTACTGTTCCACTGGTTCTCAATTATTTTTGCCCTTTTTTAAGTGAAATTTCACGTAAAAGCTGCTTGTAAATCCTGTAGCTTGACAATGAGGGGAAGTGTTTGCGGTGATATTTCTTGTTGTTGGTCGGTATTGTGTAACTCTGTTAAAGGGGAGCACATGGCAGTGGAGTCCCTACGCGTGTGCTGGTCGGGTGGAGAGGAGACCCCGCAGGTGGATACTGACGCCAACCGGGTCAAAGGAGAGGGAGGCACCACCCCTCAGGCCTCGAGGCCCCGTTGTCCTGCAAGCTGCAACCGGGCCCGGCACAGGCGAGAGCAGCGATGGGCACGGGAGACGAAAGGATCCAGCCCAGTGAAAGGAAGACAGTCAGTGGCTGGTTCTAGATAACCCTTTGGCCTTATGACTCATGGACTTGGAATGGGATGGAGCTGGACATTATCATTTGAAATAAGATGGCTTTTCTCTATTTTTCTCTCTAGACAGCCCTTAATTCTTTAAGGAAATTAAAAAACAACTTAGAAAAGGTAAATAAGAATGGTAATTTGAGGCCTTTCTTGACAAAGATTTCGTCTTCAGCAGGGCCCCACATAACAGGGTCTTATTGTACACAACAACCTCCTAAACATTACTTCCTTGAAATTCACTGGTTAAGGATTTTGCAGTGGAAAGAACTATCTATTCCAGAGTCTACCCTTTTATGTTTCGTTAATTTCTTTCCCTTTTGCATGTAGTTCCTCATCAGAACCACCTGCACAAGTCTCTCCATCCAAAACATGGAAACTGAAGAAAAAAATGAGTTAAGTGACTGCCTTTTTTCTCCTCAAATTATGCTGTGAATTTTACAAGAATTTATTTTCCCTTTGGATATGTTTTTATACCAAAGCAGTTGTTTTATAGCATATAGGTGTCTGTAACCAATAATGTAGCAGTTCACCACTTTGACGCAAAGTTTATCAAGATCTTATTTTAACGTCAACACAAACAGCTGCAATATATTACTTTAGCAAAACTGGAGACCGTTGTCGAGACCGTTGGCTATTGTGTATTCTGGCCAGATTTGTTTGCAACGTTTTACCAAAACTGTTTCCATATTAATTGGTAGATTATTTTGGGAGTCTTTTAAAACTTTGGTATGTTAGAGAATTTGGTAGTTACTCTGCAGGCTCCGGAGTAGCAAGATAGAAGCTGATGGTTTAAAAAAAAAAAGATAAAAAAAAAAATGGAGACTAATGCGTTCTATTTCTGTGTCGTCGTTTTTCTTTTGCCCCCATCATACTATTTCAAAGGGTGTTGCTGCCTTTCATACATCATTTGGTCAACTTGGCTAGTTTCTGCTGTGAAGCAAGACTTTATGTCATTGTCTTGGCAGGGTAAGGATAATTGTGGCAAATCAGTTTGTGTTGAATGGTATTGTTCTGATTTGGTAGGGCAGATCCCCATGATTGTTGTCCTATTCAAAGGGAAAGGGTGTCTGTCAGCCCACAATCACATGCTTTGCCTAGGCAGACATGCATGTCTTCAAAACATAACAGTCAATTACCAGATTTTTTTTTTTTTATATCAGGGATTTTGAAGTGCTTTCTTTCTTCTGTTGCTCATTTTACCAGCTTTGAAATTAGACAAAAAAATAAAATAAAAAATAAAACCCTGCCTACAGCCACCTCTCAAATTAAGGGCAGGCCACAGGTCATGCTGTTGTCATTTTAAAAGGAGAAAACCACCATAAGAAGTCATACTTGGTATTTCTACAAACACAAATGTAAAGCTACCTATATTGAGATTGGGGTTTTATCTGGATGTCAAGGTTAATTGCAAATTTGCAATCATTTTTCATACCCCGCAGAATTTGAGACATTTAGAAATTGCCGGCGGTTTTATTACTGGCACTCATACTGGTACTAAACATTCCAAAAATAAAGACTGAAACAGAAAAAAATTGACTGCAGTGACTCGTAAGTGTGCGCCTATTTCAGATCATGCTGATTGACCTCTTATTTAGAGCAGTTGTCATGAAATGCAGCCCCTTTTTAATAGTTGAAATAGAATTTATGTATATATTTATATTTTTTTAATAAAGGAAGTATAGAACTCACTACCTTGCTCCTGCTGGTATGTTGATTATGTTTGTCAATTTGGTGACCATTCAGTGGGCAGGAACTCCTGTTTTCTTAGTGGCAAAACCTTGCCTTTTGGCAAAGGTACTTGACTACATCAGGACAACACTATGAGGTAGGGTTTGAATCAAACAGGGAAAGCTAGATCTTCAAACCTTAATAATTTTCACAGGGTATATTGTAAGTGCATGTACATCACAAACCTTACTTTTTGGTTATATGAGAAGCACATGGTTGAAAAAAAAAAAAAAAGGTTCCATCTTTCATAAGCCTGTTCAGTTTGTGGGTTACACACAAACACGTATACTTGTTGACATATCTGAACACCCAACAGAAGTTGAAATCCTCTTATTTAATTTGGATTTGTCCTTTTCATTTTTTTGATTTCACATTTTTTTCACTTTTTTTGTACATGCAACATGCACTATAGAATTGAACAGCATGGGGGAAAGGATAAGTCCATGTATCCACAGATTGTAAGATCTAGTCAAGACTTTGCTGTGTTTATGACAATGCCCTTTGTATTATATTAAGACAGTCTTATGTATGATATATAAAAAGAAGTTAATTGAATTGCTCTGCGTGTCTTTATTGTTTCCAAACAACTACATTTACATGAGTGCTCAGTGCTCAAGCTCGATTGCGTAATCACGCATAATTTACGAAATGTAGTTATATATAGTGAAAAAACAGATTTGAACGTTACAGTGATCAAGACGTGAAGAGGCGTTTCATAAAACAAAACCGGCCGGACATTGACGCCCTGGCTCGTTGGTCTAGGGGTATGATTCTCGCTTCGGGTGCGAGAGGTCCCGGGTTCAAATCCCGGACGAGCCCAAATACTTTTCTTTGAGGCGACAATAAATAGGCAACTTAACTAAATATTTCCTCAGTTCCTACAAAATTCTCAAAATTCCTCTCCTCTATAGGCCATTACACTTTAATAATTCATGGCCTCTCCGTGGGGCCTTGTATTGCTCTTTATTGTCTTTGTTTAGCCACCTATAATGTTGGTGATTTTTGCCGGCGTGCTGCAGTAGAAAACGTTGGCTCATGTTGTTGACGCCTCGGGCTTATAAAAAAAAAGGGGGAAAAAAGTGGGCTCGTCCGGGATTTGAACCCGGGACCTCTCGCACCCTAAGCGAGAATCATACCCCTAGACCAACGAGCCGCATGACGAGCGCATCATCGCCACCATTTTTAGACCTAGTCATATGCCAGAATTCTGACGTTTTTGTATCTGTGAATTATATATATACTTAAAAACGTCCTTCACTGTTCTGAACACATACCTTGCTGCTCCCATGTACAGTTACGCAGCTATTACTGAATGAATGACTAATAGGAACTGATGCTAACACACAGCTACCACTTACGAGATTATTTATTTTCTCGATAAACTAGCTATTTGGCTTTGTGGCATACAAAATACTCAAATACACGATGGCAAGCGCTCACTAGCTTCATTAATAATCACTGGACCAACCAAACTTGTCGCCCTACCCTGCCATGGTAGCTAACGGTGGCTGTATGTAAAGCTAGCTCCCGTGGTATTGTGAGTTGAGCCTATAGGTGGCACCAGTGCATCTTGAAGAGCTAATCTTCCTGCATTCAATGACAAAGAAGAAAAATTTGGTTGGCTGCCTTTTCATTGGAAGACAGCTAACCAATAGTCTCGCATGAGAGCGTGTGTCTGACCAATCAGGTGCCTCGTGGGTGTGGCCTTATTTTGCAAAAATTATCTACCCATAATTCAGCCGTTGTGAGTGCGTCGTGTTTATAGTCTGTACTGTTTGATAATAGTTTATGGAAACTACTCCCGGATATTGTTTTTGGACGTATCGCCTCTTAACAACCACAAGCGTAGTCGCGAGTCCCTCAAATAAATTCCTAAAGTTAGCAGATGATAGTAGCGCGCTAAGTTAGCTAAGCTAACTACCTAGCCTGAAGCATGCCGAATTTTTGCGCGGCCCCAAACTGTACACGGAAGAGCACTCAGTCAGATTTGGCATTTTTTAGGTTTCCGAGGGACCCAGAGAGGTAAGGGGACATATTTAACATTTCCCACGTTGACGTAGTCTGATTTTATTGTAACTTTGAAGAACACTTAGCGATTTGATAGGTAAAGGTGTACTAAAATGAATCAATAACACTGCGTCTAAATGTCATAACAAGGCTTATCTGTAAACAGTATGCAAATCATGTACTGACAATGGGCTCAATGTAGTCTCAGCTAAATTCACTGCTGCACACAATTGAAAATAATTCAAAATAAAGTAAATCATCTATTGCTTTAAGCATTTCCCCCCTCACATCATATCATATCTGTTATGCTGTACAGTGGTGCTTGTCAACAAAGTGTTTAGTATGCGTGGCTCAGTGCGTCATTTTCTCATGTTTTAGATGCAAAATCTGGGTAGAGAACTGCCGCAGGGCAGATCTGGAGGCGAAGACATCAGACCAGTTGAATAAGCACTACAGATTATGCGCCAAACACTTCGACCCAGCTATGGTGTGCAAGACCGTGAGTATCACAAGTCTTCTCATGTTTCTCTGGCGTCGTGTTTACTTCATTTTGTTCATAAAAGTCTGCTTCTTCCAAATATTGCTTATGTGAGTTTTGTTGTCTTTCAGAGCCCCTATAGGACGGTCTTAAAGGATACAGCCATTCCAACCATATTTGATCTAACAAGCCATTTAAAGAACCCTCACACTAGACATCGCAAACGGATTAAAGAGCTTGTAAGAAAAATGTTTACTTACTGCAACTTTCTTTCGGGTGTTGTTATAAATGCATCTTTTTGGCTAAATACTCATGAGTTGTCTGATTTTTTTCTAAATTAACTTCTGTTTTTAATTTTAGACCGAAGAGGATTTGAGAAAAATTAAAGAGAGGAGATGTAAGTAATCAGGAAAACTGTGGGAACAGTGGGAGGATTATTGCGTCGCAGTTTTATCCAGCTTCCCTTTATTGATCACTTTTCCTTTCCCTTCCCTCTTGCTCTCTCTCTAGTACAATCATCTACTGAACAGGTGAAAAATGAAGCGGCTGAGGATGGCACAGGCACCAGTGAGGACGAACCTCAGCTGTCCACGGAGGAGAAGGAGTTCCGTGAATACCTCCGGTCCTTGTTCGAAGTTATGGTGATGCTGGGAAAACAGAGTATCCCGATCGTGGCTGGCAAAGTCTTTGAGGCCGAACTCGAGTCCAACAACTTCCTGGCCATCCTTAACTACTGCATGAATGCCGGCGATGACGCGCTGAAGAAACGGTTCGAGGCGACGGCCGTGAACTCAGAATACCTTTCTGCAACGCAGCAGTGTCAGCTCCTGGACATCTTTGAGAACACGGTGAGAGAGGAGATGCTGATGGAGGTCAGGGAGAGTCGCTTCTTCTCCATCGTGACCGGGGACCTTGTCGAGTTTGCCAACGATAAACACCTGCCTCTGTTTTTACGCTTTGTGAATCAACACAACGTCCTGCGGGAGGAGTTTTTAGACTTTGTGCCGTTTGACGGCGACGAGCCTGCGCTGGTAGAGAGGCTCGAGGCGCAGCTGACTGACCGCTGGGGGCTGAGCATGGAGGACTGCCGTGGTCAGGCCCACAAAGCCACTGGGACTTACTCCACCAAGATGAAAGCAGTGGCAGTGTTACTGATGGATAAGTATCCCCTGGCACTGCACATGCCATGCTCTCATTTGGCACTTAACATCCACATTGCCAACTGCCTGCCTTTTCCCAACGTCCAGATCGTCATGGAGACTCTGAAGAGGATCGGCATTTTCTTTAGATCCCCGTTAACTCAGGAGGAGCTAGAAAGAGCCATCTCCACTCACTACCAGAAGAACGAAGAGAAAGCAAATGCGCTAAAGCAACAAGCTTGCGGTCCGGACTGGACTCGGCAACACAACGTGTTCGACGTCCTGCTTGATATTTTGCCGCCGCTGCTGCTGTGCATGGACAACGTTCGGGACAATGACGACGGGAAGTTTACCGCTTCTGTCTCTGCGGACGCATATTCCATAACAGAAATCATTGCCGAGTTTGAGATCATCGTCACCGTCGTGATCCTAAAAAACATTCTGACGTTCACCAGAGCCTTTGGGAAGAACGTGCAAGGGGAAACGCTCGACGTGTTTTTCGCAGCCACCAGTTTAACCGCTGTCCTCCATTCGCTAAACGAGGTCAACGACAACATCGACGTCTACCATGAGTTCTGGTTCGAGGAGGCCGTGAATGTGGCCACGCTGCTGGAGATTCCCGTGACCATCCCGAGGCTGTTCCTCCGCAAGCAGCGCGTGGCCGATTCTGGCGAGATCCAAGCAGAAGCGTACTACAAGGAGTACGTGACGATGCCCGTGATCCACGGCATCATGCAGGAGGTGGAGGACATGTTCTGCGAGACCAACCTCAAAACTCTCAAGTGCCTGTCTCTGGTTCCAGCCGTCATGGGCCAAATGAAGTTCAACACCACAGAGGAGAGCTACGCAGACGTGTACCGCAGCGACCTCCCCAACCCCGACACGCTGCCCGCAGAGCTTCACTGCTGGAGGATCAAGTGGAAGCACAGGGGCAAAGAGGTGCGCCTCCCCACCACCATCCACGAAACGCTGCAGCTTCCCGACGTCAAGTTCTTTCCCAACGTGAACGCCTTCCTCAAGGTGCTCTCCACTCTGCCGGTGCTGAAAATCGAAGGCGACAAGAGCGGCACGGCGAACGAGCGGCTGCAGGCTTACCTGGACAGCGTGCCCGCCAAGCAGTGGAACAAAAGCCTGGCGATGCTCAACATCAACACTCACGTCAGGCACGACCTGGACGTCATGGTGGACAAATACTGCAGGCTCTACCCGGAGGATGACCCCGAATCGGAAGAGAAGTCTGAGATGGCGGCCGAGGAAGCGGCCGAGGAAGCGGCTGAAGAAGCAGCTGAAGAAGCGGCTGAGGAAGCGGCTGAGGAAAATTAGTTCTGGGACATAAATAAATGTGAAAGATGTCAGTCATGAACACATCCTTCTTATATTTTCTATAAAAATCTGAATCAGTGCCTGGACTTTCTCGTGTTCTTCAGTAGAAGCACCACGGTTTAATCTTGTAAATAAATTCTCAAATTTAAAAGAAAATTCAGACTCGTTTAAAATCTGAAACAACAAAAACCTCCAGAACCAGGCGGCAGGATGCTCAGACACCTGTAGCAGGTTATTAGTTCAGGCCCCTTTCTGTAAAGAAGCTCTTTTAGTTTTCCACTACCTTTGACTTTGTGTATTCTCTGTTGCATTGTGACCAGTTTTTATTGTGTGCTTTTAATTTGAACCACATGATGGAGGCAGACGGCCCCGTTGAGGCGCAGCGATGCAAGTGACCGTGAAGCAGCACAAGAGGGAGCAGTTACATCAGCAACGGAAGCATCCCTGAGTTAAAACTAAACCGGAAGCTGCTTCTCGTCTTCTCTCATTAATATTTAAATACCTTCTAGAGCTAGTTGGAGGATTTGGGGCAGTTAAAAGCGGCAAGTTTGTTGAAAGATCACATTTTTCTTTGAGTAGAAATGTTTAAAATTTAAGAAATGGTACAGAAAAAGAGGAAAACAGTTCAGATTTGTTATAAAGTTACATTTTTGTCTTGTCATGCGCAGTGAGGATGGAAGTCTGCTCTGGCGTTAGCTGTAAAGTTTAGTATGTATTGTCAGATTTTAATTAAAGTCTTTTTGCTTAAATAAAAACCCTTGGCACTGTTCCTCTTCCTCTAATCCGCATTTTTTTATTATTAATTTAGTTATAAATCAAAAAATAAGTGCAAACCTAACACAAAACCTGCCAAGATGGATCAGAAATTCTCATTTATTTGTGAATATTCGTCTCAGTTCTGTTTGGACAAACACACATTTGGTCTCCAGCCTCATTTCTCGGCCATTTCCTCCAAATGGAACAATGGGCTTCTGTTCCATCCTCTGCAGGTTGAAGTTTCTGTCATGGCAGCAGCATGAGGGTTAACTGTGCCTCCTCCTCCTCCTCCTCCCCTCTCTGCTAGTGGCCAGACGGTGACGAGCTCAGGTGACAGTCCACCGTGCAGACCCCGGGCATCTTGAAGCATCACACACACACACACAAATGTGGGTGGGGTCGCTTTGATGCGCAACGAGACAGCAATGTGTGCACCACACAGCAAGCCCCAAAGTCTTAAACTTCAATAAGAGCAAAATATCCTGCAGGAGGAGGAGGAGGAAGAAGAGAAAGAGGGAGGCGTGCAGGCTCGTTTCCTCCGTTAGTCTCTGGAAAAAGATTAGATTTACTCAACAAGAATTGCGTAACGGAGGAATAAACCTGACTGGAGAAAATCTAAAAGGGTTTCGAGTCGTGAGTAGGACGTTTATTTACACGTTTATCCCCGATTTGTTTGTGCATTCGTTACATTTATATATTTTTATTCATCTAGTCCTTGAACTGAACACTATGGCATGGCCGTGCATCACGCGTGCTTGCTGCATCAACCGGTTCTGGACCGAGCTGGATAAAGCGGACATCGCGGTGCCTTTGGTTTTCACCAAATACTCCGATGTGGCCGACGTGCAGCATCTGGCCCATCACCCGCAGCCGAGGCAGAAGAAGGCCGGCGCCATTGCCATAGAAACCCAGCCTCATCCCTGCGAGCAGGAGGCTGGGAAGGCACCGCCCGCGACGGGTGCCGCAGCGGGCAAAGATGGCTCTTCTGCGTCCGTCATGCGCCAAGACTTCAAGGCGTGGAGAGTGCGCCCGGAGCCGAGCTGCAAGCCCAGGAACGAGTACCAGCCGTCGGCGACCCCGTTCAACAACGAGACTCAGTATCAGAAGGATTACAAGCCGTGGCCTATACCGAAGAAGCACGACCACCCGTGGATCCCCAAACCCAGCCCCACCGGAGGGCCGGAGAGGAGCGCAGGGGGCGGCGGCGGCGGCAAGCTGGAGCACGCTGCCGCCGAGGCCGAGAGCGGCGTGGAGAAGAGTGAGATCGAGGAGAAGATGCAGGAGAAAGAGACGAAGGAGGCGCCCAAGAGGAGCGTGAAGAGGGAAAAGTCGGCAGAGAGGAGAACAGGTGAGAAGACGGAGGCGCAGATGCCCGCGGACGTGAGCGCGGAGCAGAAGAAAGGCAGAGCAGCCGCAGACGCTCTCAACAGGCAGATAAAAGAGGTCATGTCGACTTCCAGCAGCTACAGGTACGTGTGTGAGAGTGAGCCATGACCATGTGCTCCAAGAGGCAGCAGAAACAGTTCTTGCTTTTTTCTTTATTAGTTGCAATAACAACAGAGTCTGAAACCACACAACACCCCTGCAAGCATAACAAAGGCCCGTGAAAGCTGCCCTTGAACGCCACACTGGTTTCTCTAGTGATGAGGCATCATTTTAAACATCTTCAGAGGATACTTGGCACTGCACGGTCTCCTGTTACAACCTCCCCAGATATCAACCCATGCCGCCACAGATAAACGTTGCAATATTGATTTTCCTCCCTGGCTTTTTCCTTCCTGTGTGTACTACCGAATCAATGCCGCGGCCCATGAATGACTGAAGCCGGTAAAAGGCTCTGAATGTAATCATGTGTGTCCTAACGTGGTTTCTTTGTGCAGGCCTTCCTCCAAATTGAATTGCCGGGCGCATGCGGGATGCACGCCGGTTTAAAAGTTGCCTTATTCTGGTTCCACTGGAATTAAGTTAGCGAAAGGGAGCGCCAGTGCCTTCAGTCAGGCTTTTAGTTTGTAGCCGTGATTAGTGCGGTGTGGCACTGTTTAGAGCCAAGCTACGGCAAAAGCAAATTGGATTAAATCATTTGCAAATGTTAAACTGATCGCCGAGGAGACGTGTGTACAAGAGTAAACAAATAAATGTTCCCTAGCAGCTGAAAGGCCTCAATCTTTGAAACTCCGCTTCCTGTCCACGTGAACCAGAAATAAAACATGATGCCCTGCAAGGTCACGCGTGCATTTTCATTAACGCGGACAGTTTGACTAGTTTGACTCGCAGTTAATCGGTGCCAAACTTTCTCCGGTCCTGTCTTCTCTTCTTCCTCCCACACCCCCGAGGATTTGACGCGATGACCTTTAAATCCGACTCCTCCGTTGTCCCCAGGACCGAGTTCAAGGCGTACAAGGACGTGAAGCCCGTGAAGACCACCAAGCCCCCGTCTCAGTACAAACCCCCCGTGGAGGAGACCAGCCTGGAGACCAGCTACAGCGCCACGTACAAGGGGGAGCAGGTGAAGGCCCACCCGGCCGACAACAAGCAGCTGGAGCGCAGGAGGATACGCAGCCTGTACAGCGAGCCGAGCAAGGAGCCCGCCAAGGTGAGGGGACGTCCGCGCGAACGGGTCCACGTCTGTCAAACTGTCATTTCCACTCTTGAGTTATGTAGACTCACTTTAGTCCTTATTGTCATACCTGAAACTTTGGCTGTCGTTTTAGAACAAGTAGCTTGAGATTGACTCGATGCATGCATTTTGTTTTGCACGGTATCCAAATTATACCACGGGTGCTTTATAATCTGATTTAAACCCGCTAAGGCAGCTTCATATCTTAAATTGGAGCGTTTCAAATGATGACCTATGCATTTTACTGACTGTTTTTCTACAAACGTACACCTTTAATCTCATATCTACGTGCATGCGATCAATAGTATCGACGAAACGTGGTTTAAATTGGTTCATTATGTGTCTACAGTAGTTGTGTTCATATGGCCACTCCCTCCCTCCCTCCTTCCCTCCCTCCCTCTCTCGTTCTTGTAGGACTTCTCAGAGACTGAGAGCAGCTCTGTTCTAAATCTGCTGTAGTCAGGTGTGTTCTCTGTTTCTTCTGGAAGGCATGGAGGCTGACCTCGAATTGATCAGACGCAGACACACACACACACACATGTACACACACACACACGCACACGGTATGCATCTTGGCCAGTCCAGCCTCAGTCACATTCATCACCCAGCTGCCAGATGCAAATCCCCCTCCCCCAGAAGCGTTAGCCACATGTTCACTGTTTGCCCACCTCTCAGCCTTGCACCAGCCACCACCCACTGTCGGGAGCTTAGCAGTTTCCGTTGGCCGTGAGGTCATGCGAGAGGGTGGGCGGATAATTGAATGGAAGAAACAGTGAAGCGGAGATGCTATCAACATGTATCAGATAAGAAAGAAAGCAGGACAGAAGGATTTATTGCATCAGTCGAGGTAAAGGAGCCAAAAAACCTTTTCCCCATTTGTTTAAGGCTCTATTTTGGTGACTCATGGTGCAAAGTACTTTGGGCAAGATGGCATTTTTCTTTTTCTCGGTGCGGCCGCAAATGGCTGACCGTACAAATAATAGAGATGGACAGTCGGATGTGTTCCACTGCCAGCCTTAAATTATGCAGGGCATTGTTTTTGCACCGGCACTGGCTAGACTTGTTCGCAGATGACGTTATCGTCTCTGCATTTGTCTGATTTGTCTAATGGCAGTTGGGCAATTTACAATGCAGCACAGCCATGACTGTCATTTTTTTCTCCATTCTTCGCGGAGCAGGGATGTGAACAGAAAACGAATGAAGTATTTAATCTGGACTACTTTCTGGTAACATGAACCCTTTAATTGGTGATAAAATGCACTCCGTTTACTTTGCACCGCAACATTTTGATCACAGAAATAGAGCCCCTCATCTTTAGAGTTGGGAACAGCCTCGATCATCTCTATGAATCTGTAAGGTTTATTTATTCAGCAAAAGTTGAGCATGCTTTGCAACTTTGTTGCTGCACACCAGCTCATTTATCGAAACCAGGAGCTCCTCCATTGGTCTATTGTTGCTTCTCAACAGCAGAAAGGAGCTAAGCGCCTTGCTTTAAGGCTACAGTCATCTCTGCACCGACATTTTATTTATTTATTTTTGAACCAGCGACCCCCGTGGCTGCAAGCCTGCTCGTCAAGCCTCTAGGTTTTGCCGCAGTTTTTAGGGGTTGGACCAAACTATTCCTTTAAAACACAAGACTAACATCATATACTAATATAAACTATGTACTTGTATGATGTAGTTTCTTTCTGACGGTTGACTTGGACAAGAGTCTGCACGAAAACACTGTTCAGTAGAAGGAGAGGCACAAATACACGTTTTGTGCTGTCTTTTATCTTCATAACACTAACCACATCATGCAAATATCACCTACTCGGTGTCATTTGCCTGTCATCATCTTTAGTAGCTGAATGGATAAAGGTACGTATTGCATGACAAAATCGTGGTTTGACTTGATTTATTACTTGAGTTACCATTTAAAGGAACATTTTTGGGATTACAACCTTGTTTGCTTTCTTGTTGAGAGTTAGGTTGGTGTTGTTAGCTAGCAGCTGATTAGCTTAGCTTAGCAAAAAACTGGAAACGACTCCAGAAAGTCACTGCTTAGCACCAAGAAATATTCCTTCTAATAACCACCTGAAAACCAATTTTGTATGCTAACCATATCTATATATCTAAGCTAACCATATACAGTATCTAAGCTAAGCTAAGCTAATTAGCTGTTGGCTGCTGCTTCACATTTAATCTAAAGACAAGAGAGTACTATTGATCTCCTCATCCTCTCAGCAGGAAAGCAAATAAGTCACTTGCCCCGTATGTCACACATTTTACGTCAGCACCAGTTTAATCTCAGCGTCTTCACCTCTCTTCTCTTGCAGGCGGATAAGCCAGTGTCCCGCACCAAACCAAAAAAGGCGCCGACAACAACAACAGGCAGGATGGTGAAAAAAGCTAAAGAGAAGCAGATTTCTAGTTCCCAGTCAGCCAAGAAGAAACCCTCTGCGGGCGCCTCGGAGCCGACGGCAGAGGGAGCTGTCACGAAGAAGAGCAAAGAGATCAGCAACAGACTGGCTGAGGCGAAACACTAGAAGGAGTCCCGTCTCCTTGACGTGCGTGACGAATTAGGCGAATCTCTTCCCTTTTGTTTCACTTTCTTACCTGTTGTTTCTTTTTTTCTTTGCCGTCCTGTCATACATCGTTCACCGTCGAACGGGCACTGGTGTTGAGCTTCTAGATTAATGCAAATAATTTCACTGTAAACTATGCGTGTGTGCGTGTGAGCGCGTGAACCCGTGTGATTCCTCGTGTTTTTGGTGCACAGAACCGCTTTATATTATTGAGCACATAATTTGCACATATGAGTTCCTATTTTAGACGTCAGACTTTAAAAGAAACCTAAATAAAGGGAAGCCATCGGTACACATGTACGTGTGTGTGTGAAAGGGCATTTTTACCTTTTGTCTGAATGGACGACAGTTGAGATCCAACATTTAAATGATTGTAAAAGGGAAAAAAAAAGAAGAAGAACCATGAGACTATCTCATGAAAAGGGGAGTCGGGGGGTGTGAAAGTGCAAAAATCAGTGCTCACGGTTGCGTTTCCCGGTTACAGTGCCTCCGCTGTATGATCCTGGTTTTCATTTCATTGTTCTGGATGATATCTGGTTTCATCAGTTTGGTTGCTAAGAAACCAAATTAAGTGTAATATAAGTGCTACGGCTTGCATGCGAGAGCCCCCCCCCTTCCCCGTTTTTCGGTTGAGTAGCAGCATTTTTAGCGGACGCAGTCACGTTTTAGCTTGTAAATTGAGCCTTTGACGATAAGTGTGAAAGGGGGGGGGGAAGACCTTTTTTCAAATATACTGCATGTGTAGAAATAGGTTCGGATCACGCCAAAAGGTTACATACGGCAAGTAAAATCATAGTCTAGTGGCTATCAAAGCTGTAAAATACACACACCAGCAGTATGGTTTCACCCACTACACATATTTCTTGCAGTCTACTTGGAGGCCCGCACCTTTACCGGAATACTGCAGTTTTTATGATGACTCTAATTTGCGGCATTGTACTCCACCCTCTCTGAGCTTTGATACTGTAGCTGTGCGAAAATAATAGCATTAAAAAAGATGCACATAGGCCTGAAAAAGGGAGAACCTATGATATTTACTCAAGAATTGTCACTCTGAATAGGCTGATCTCTCCAGGTGTTGAAGGACAAGGAATGAGCCAGGACTTAAAGTTCAGCTCTTTAAAAAAAAAATGCTGCTGTCTGAAATAAATAAAATAATAATAATAAAAATGCGCAAATCAAACGTGTGTTCATCGTGAGCGTGACCTGAGGTGTTTTTAGTGTCATCACAGCCCGGCCTTCGCCCCTCTCTGGTTGTGAACGCATCTACCGTGAATCCCTCGGCGGCCAGACTGGCGGCCGCAGTCCGTCGAGCACTAGCTACCGTGAGTCTGCTTCCAGTTTTAGCTTCTCCGAGTGAGTGAGTGAGAGTTTTATTTTTTATTTTTTTTGTCTCTGACCTCTTCAGCCTGCTGCCTGCAAGCATCAAGTCTGACCCAACCACTATAAGTGCTGCTATGCACTCCAACACCCTGGTGCTATATCTCTCATCGTATATGCTGTCTGGTTCGGACCGCGTGTGGCGTCAAACCAGAGTGAAGTGATGACATGCCGATGTCATACCAATGCAGATTTGTTGTGATGTTGTGCTTGTATCCTCGGCTTGCTCTGAATGAACTCTCATTAAAATGATGATACAGAATCGTGGGCTTTGACTCGTTGCGTCTTTTGCGTTTGTGTTTCTTCAAAGAAATTTGTATTGCCTTTGGCACACGAAATCAGGCGTTTTGAGCTGCAAGAAAAATCAAGTTCAGTTGCAAAACACACAAACTATATTACAAAATCCACCATATTTTATCTGAATGTGCAGATCTCTCTTAAACTTTAGCTCTTAAAAATGAAAATGGGTCATTTTAACATTTGTTCATTGTGAGCACACAAAGAAAAAAACATTCATTCATTCAAAGTATTCTGCAAAATTATAGACACAAGCAATTATCAGACATGCTCACTGTGGTGGTGTAATGATCAGCCACAACATTAAAATCACCTGTAGTAGAAGTGAATAACATTGACCATCTTGTGGCAATACAATGTTCTGCTGGGATACTTCTGGACCTGGCATTTGTGTGGATGTTACTTAGACATGTAGGACCCACCTAGACTAGACAAGGCAACCCCACCCCATAGCAATGACACTCCTTGATGGCAGCAGCCATGCCCAGCAGGATGCAGTATGACACACACACAAAAAAATGGTTTAGGAACAACTAAAAAAAACATGAAGAACAGCACAGGGTGTTGACCTGGCCTCCAAATTCACTAGATCCTAAACTGATCTAGTATCTGTGGGCTGATCTACTGAGACCCCTCCCCTCAACCCATAGGACCCAAAGGCTCCACACTAACAGCATCCTGTTACCAGACATCACAGGACACCCTCAGAAGGCCTATGTCCATTTTCTGATGAGTCACAACTGTTTTATACAATGCACATTATTAGGAGGGTGGTCATAATGTTATGCCTGATCTGTGCATTTTGCATATATAAATGTAAAAGAAGACTAAATTACATTAATCAGAAAATCAGCTTTCATCATTGCTGGATTGTTCTGTATGGAAGATAAAATAGTATTTACTGCTATTCTGCTATATTTCTACAGTATTTGTCCAGCAGACAGTAAACCATTAGAGCCACATTAATGGTGTTTTTAATATAAGAAGCCACCTATGTTTGGTTCACTCTCACCCTTGGTCTCTTCTGAAGCCAATCGATTATCCTCTGCAAGCGTAAAACACAGAAACATTGATTTATCTTTCTTTTCGTGCTTCTGGATACCGGTGGTCACTTTCCTCTGAATCAGTCATCCCGACATAAATCTGCATAAATAATTCAGTCGTTGTGGGCCCTTGTGTTTGCAGAGGAGCATGAAATATTGAATAAGAGATCAGCGATGGCACTGGAGATGCCTGGGCTCTGTACCCTCTTTAAAAGACTCGTCTGGCTGGTTATGGTCCCACCTTAGGGTAGGGCTTTTGTAATTTATTTATTTTTTCATGTTGAAGCAATATGTGTCAGCTTTATCTGGTTCATCTGTGATGAGGTGAAAACGCCATTCAGGAACACAGTCTGGATCCAATATCCCTAGTTTGCAAGAACATTCTTAAAGTCACACAAATGCACACGGAGGAAATGTGCACCACAACATAAATAGCCACCATGAGCACCTGCATATGTCGATGTTAATGTACACGACTGTGTGACTTTATTTATGTTGTATCGACTTTACATTAGGAGACACGCACCCTCACGGAAATATTGTATTTCTTGGAGAGACAAGGCCTTGCTTGGCGTGGTGCTGATCGTCAGCAAATCATGACCTCTAGTGGAGGGGATCTAATCTCACAGCATCATGTGGATCTGGAGTGACGGGTAAGCAAAGTAGCTCAGGTTACCTTCTGCTTAACCTCCAGTTTCTGTTGGTGTCCAGGGTTTTTTAGGCAGGATGGGGTATATAATCCATTCAGACATAAATAACCTGTCCTCCTGCTCATATTATCTGGATATGCCAACACAAAGACATGCGTCTGCTATCCTAGGCTTTTTAGATATTTCCTCAGACATGACTAAAGAATAATAATATGAATGAAATACAAAACCATTACACGCTTAAGACAAGTATTACTCTCAGTTTTAAGCTTTTCTTTGTTTGTGCTCGTCAGTGTAAGGCTGACCAATCAATAGAGAGGAGTTTTTTTTACTTCCTGGAGGAGGATATTGATGAGGAGAACTGGGATTTAAGGGTTCACACATACAACTAAAGAAACAGATGAGAAAGAGGCTCTCTTTAGTGGCAGAAGTGTCTTTTCAGTCGTTTGTTTCTGTGACATTTAGAGGTGCAATGTGACAAAATAGATTACATTCAAAAGTGATGTACTTAAGTACAAATTGTGCTTACCTGAGTATTTTCATTCCATTCATAGCTCATGGTTAAGATGTGACTCAGCTGTGGTTATTTGATGACCGGTTATGTTTTTACACAGTAACACAGTAACACAATAGTGCTGAGTCGATCAGTTAATGCAGAAATTTTAAATGTATTATTTGATAAAAAAAAAAAGAAAATGATCATTATGTTTTTAAGGAATTAGGATTTGTTAGTATTTTTAATGCGGAAATTTTTAAATTTTGACTACAGACCAAACAAGCGTTATGAAGGGTGGGTGTCAGTAATTAAACACTTAAGAAAACAACCAATAGATGGATTCTGAAAGAAAACCCCACATTACTCCACACACCATTTGAAAGAGCTGAAAATAGTAGAAATTAAATTGGAATATTATCTCGTATAACACTGAGACAATTTTCCTGCATCAAGTAGCCTACTTGCCCAAGTATTAGATCATTTAAGTTAGCCAACATTGTAGTGCAGGATCTTTTTTTTTTTTTTTTTCATTTTTAGTGTAGTATTAGTATTATTATTTTTTCCATTTAATCAGCTATTAAAGGGGAACTATTGTTTTTTTTACAACCTGGACCTTGTTTCTGGCATAGAATACGACCTTTTACTCACCCATATAACTTTTGTGTCATTTGTAGTCTATTGGGAGATATTTACATCTGCGTATACATACAGTGGGAGTGACTGGGGCACTGAAACGCAGCCTCTAAATTACGGATTATCTGCCGCCAATAAAAATCCTTCTATAGATTGACCTACACATCCTGAAGATGATAACAGGTAACTCCAGACTCAATAGAGAATAGCATGAACGTACGATAACAAAATATTGGTGAAATGAACAAATTTCGTGGCAGATAATGCGTTATTTAGAGGCTGCGTTTCGGTGCCCCAGTCAGTCCCACTATATGGATGTGCGTAGATCTAAATATCTCCTGAATGACTCCAAATCAAGCAATTTCCCTTGTGGATGAAAGTTTATCTAAGTCTAAGTCTAAGTCTAAATGACATCAAAGTTATATGGGTGAGTAAACAACCGTATTTTATGCCAGAAATACGGTCGATGTTGTAAAAAACAGTAGTTGCCCTTTAGGTGTACTGTATTCACTATAACTCAATCTTTCATGTTTTCTAAAACGATTAGTTTGCATGTTTGTATTGTTTATTGAGCTATACCACTATTTAAGCTTCGTTGAAAACTCCGGAACAGTAGATGGCGATATGCTCAACTTGTTTTTTTTTTAACAACCAACGAAGAAGAAGAACTTCCGTTGACCGACTGACAGGAAATAAACAAACCCAGACAAGCTCAGTGGAGGGAAGAAGAAGAATTCAACCCATATAGCTGCTGCACCAACTGACACTAATATTTGTGAGAAATGTTTATTAAACCTTGTTTATCATAAATGTTAGAAACAGCGGTGTGAATTAACAGCTCCTCCATTAAGATGTCAGAGATATCTTGTGTTTAAGAAAAGTGCGATAAAGAAAGAGTTCAAACCGTTGACAGATTCAACGTCGGCTATACTGTTAGCCAAATTACAACATTTTGTATAAAAACAACGTATTAAGCTAGCGATATTCTGAATCTAGCTTGTGTCTGGTTTTGTCAACTAGTAAGTAGTAAAATATTACAAATGTTGTCTTCGTGGCTTCACCCAGAGAGATGGTAAAGTATAAGCTAACTTTAGCTAATACCGGTTAAAACATTAACCGACTTGCGTTTGAATTTCTAGCTAGCATCGTTTGCTAACTAGTAGAACTGCTTCTTAGCTGAAGTATTTTGGCACACATTTATTTTTCCATTTGTTTAAATATTTCATTTCTTTGTGTAGCTGGTCAGGATTGGGTATGTGCAGCAGCAACAACAACAGCAGCAGCTGATCACACAGTAATCACCATCATGATGACCACCAAGAGATTAGACAAGTTTGAGGTGGTGTGTGAGTGGGACTCATGCGACTTCAAGGGCCACACCATGGAGGAGCTGAGCGATCATATGTCTCTGCACCTGAGGGACTACCTGGGAGACAAAGACGCTCTGGAGGAGCTGGGTAAGTGAGAAGAAAACCTGCTGACATGTTACTTACAGCTTTCAACAGTTCAACGTGTGTCAGTGTAAACACAGTTATGTCACACCGTCACTCACTTTACATGTTATTGGATGTTTTGAAGGTTAAAAGGCCTCTTCAGCATCCTGCATAGGTTGTTCTAAATAATTTATGCCTGTTTTGGTATTTTGTTTTGTTAACTGCAGCGTTTGCTATCATTGTCCTCCTTCTACTTTCTCTGATACCGCTGGAATAATTGCTCTCTCCCTCCCTCTCTCTTTTTGTTTAGATGAGTATGCTTGTCTCTGGAACGGGTGTGAGTTTGTGTCCATGGGTAGCCCCACGGAGCTGGAGGTCCATGCGTACTTCCACAACTACCACGGTAAGCTCAAGTTTGTCGGATCCCAGCTGCTCAAGTCCCGTCCTGACCTGCCCAGCTGCAACCAAGGCTTGCACAGCAACAACCTGGTTCCTGAAGGATCAGATGGATATGTTTGCCAGTGGGAGCAATGTGATGTAAGTAGTGTCAGTCCAAGTCATTTACTGCTCATTAGATAATTGATAACACCACTTTTATTGCTGGATTTATAGTTGTATTTTCCTCCTGCAGAGTACATTTAACAATCCTGAGTGGTTCTACCGGCATGTGGACAATCACGTAGAAAGTGCCGAAACACAGCCTTTCACACAACAACACCAGGCGCTCTTCTGCCACTGGGCAGGTATGATTGACTCAGGTTAAAGAAACAGTCATGTCACCGTACTTGCTCGGGTGTAGTCTCATGTCCAGTGCTTCTCTTACAGGCTGTGATGCCTTCTTCAAGATCAGGTACCGACTGAGAGAACACATGCGGAGCCACACTCAGGAGAGGCTTGTAGCCTGTCCTACTTGTGGCAGCATGTTCTCCAGCAACACAAAGTTATTTGACCATCTTCACAGACAGGCTGAGCCAGTTGGTGAGACGGACTCTTGTGCTGGCAAAACATTTCTGTGACTTTTGATGCTCTAAATGTGTTGAATCATTGCTTATGTTTGTGTGTGTGTGTGCTTGTTCAAACAGAGTCGCTGGTTTGTGAACATTGTGGCAAAGCGTTTTCCAGCGAGAGGCTTTTGAGGGACCACATTCGGCAGCATGGTAATAACTGCCTGCAGTTTTAATACTAAATAGATCTCATGAGGATCAATTAAGACTTTGTGACAGTGTCTAATTTAGTTAGCTGTTTTAACAAAGAAATGTTTGCATTTAATATGGTAAAGTATATGGAAACTATTACACATTTTAACATATACAGTGTCTGTCTTCCTCGGATTGTTTTTGTGATTATTTGATAATGAAGACCTAATTATATTGAAGTATTAGTTTCATTCTCGCTTTTATAAAGACTTTACAAAATGATTGATTACGAGACGATTTATTTGCGTTTGTTTTTAAACTGGTGGCTAGAAAACACACTTGAGATAAAAGGGTCACTGGTTCAAATCCCCATACATCCATGAAACTGCTCCAGACCACGCAAGTGTCTGCCTAGTGCTCTAAGGGTGCTCCTCGTGTACAATAGATCTTAAAGGTAGAGAACAGATGAGACAGTTGAGACATTCATACACAATTTGCACCAAACCCCAAGACAAATTCCTTTAATGGAAGGTATGATGTTTAATTCATGTTTTTTCATTGTCAATTCATTGTTTTATTCCCAGTAAATCAGGTCAAGTGTCCTTTCTGTGACATGACCTGCACCACTCTGGCAGCTCTGAAGATCCACATCAGGTTCCGCCACTGTGATGAGCGACCGTTTCCATGTGACTTCTGTGACAAAAGGTAGATATTAACAACAGCTACAGTAGACCGCAATTGTACTTTGGTGGATGCTTACCTTTTATAGAAACTGGGGTTCCATGTTGCCATTTTGTCACAGTGTGTTGTCTGCTCTTTTTGTGTGCGTTTAAGAATCTCTGGTGGGTTTGTTTACCGTATTGGAAACGCATATATTCATGACACTGTTTAATATGTTACAAAAAACGCAAATATCTACATCTATATCTTTTTCACACTGGCGCTGTTATCAGATACAATAATTAGTTTTCTTAAATCAGATTTAAGAACCAGCGGGATCTCCAAAAACACACTGAGGTTCACAATGAGGGCACCGTGTACCACTGTACTGTGGAGGGTTGTGATTATTCTTGTCACACATTTCAAACCATGAACCACCACTTCAAGAGAGTCCACGAGGTTTGTTTGCACCAAGTGCTATCCAACATAAGTCATGAATGATCATCATTAAAGCCTTGCTGATGTGTAATGATGCTTCATTTTCATTTCCCACCATTAACCAACAGGTCGGCGGGATGTCTAAATATAAATGCCATATCTGTGATAAGGTCTTCTCGTGGTGCTACACTCTAACGCTTCACCTGCGCAAGAAGCATGAGTTGAAATGGCCTTCTGGTCATTCTCGCTTTAGGTAAAAGCCAGTTCTTTATATTTTTATAGATCCACTCTTCAGCTGCAAATTGAAGTTATTCCCTTTCCTCACAGATACAGGAAAGATGTAGACGGATTCCTAAAAGTAAACATGGTGCGGTTTGAGACTGTCGAAGTGACGAAGGAGATCATGAAGAACATGGCCAAAAAGCCGCAGAGCCTTCGGAAGAGTCAGAGAACCAGCAGCCGCATCAAGATGGCCGCGGCCGCACCAGAGAGTGGCCCAAGCTCTCCCACGGGATCCTCCTCTCCCTCCTCCAGCTCCTCCTCCTCGTACTCCTCGGAGCTCTCTGGAGGTGAGGACATGTCGTCTCAGCCCAGCCCCAGAGGCAGCGACTCTCCCGTCTACTGCGTCATGAGTACCATTCCTCACATTGAGGACGAGCCTGGTGGACCGATGCAGGAAGACTGTGATGGTAGCGGGACGTCTGGAGCCGTCCAGGCTCTGACGGAGGTCGCGAGGGGCCTTGGTATGGACGTGGTTTGATCGTCCACTCTGTACTGAGTCAAATGTTCATGCAGCTCTTTTTACACATTTAATGTGGTCTATTTTAGTATATTTTGCTCTGAGACATCATTGGAACAGTTTCTTTTTACCCAAAGCTTCTTCATGTTCTCTGGTGTTTTTATGCGACATCCCTGCACTGTTCCAACAACTCATTAATTATTAACTGGAGCTTGTCTTTTTGACGTCTCAAGATTGCTGGTGAAACATAGATTAGACTTCTGCTGAACTTTACATGAACAGGATGAGTAAAAAGCACTAAAGAAGTAGTTCTATTAAACTTTGTTCTCTGCGCGCCTTGTTGCATTTTACGGGATACTTCCAGGATGTTGCTCAGCAGAGGATATCAGAGGACATTATTTTTATTGTTGCTTAATTTTATTAGTACAGATTTTAAATACATTTTGTGATACAAAAGTAAGTGTTTCTTGTTTTTAATTTTCTTTAATCCATTTTCACAACAATTACAGGATGCATCCTCTTTTAATCTACTTTGTTTTATGACTAAATGACTTTGCCATCAGCCTAAACTTGACTTTTTGTTGAGTTATAATAAGTTTGCTTACTATCGCGGCAGCCTTAAGAAGTTTGTTCTTGCTCCTCGAGCTGGTTGAAGAAAATGACGTCAATTTGTTCTGCCACGCCTCCTTTGGGAGTTCTCGTAGCAACCGGGCAGAACTTTTTTTCTCATGTGGTGTCCGGTTACTATTCTGTGATTGGTCAGAAATTTGAAGCTCGAGCTCCGAGATGCTAACAGTGTGACCGTTATCTCGCTTAGGTAGATTAGCATAAGGTGTGTCAGTGCATGCTAAATGAACCGCGACATCCGACGGACAAGGTCGACGTAAAAACTGGCCGACATCCGAAAATAATAAGGAAAGTACCACTCGTCGCCATCGCTCGCAATGCTTAGGGCTGTGACGTATGCTGGGGACTTCCCCGGAGTTCGTCGCTTTAATTTCTTGTTTAGTATAAATTACTTAAATTAAATTTTTACAAAACAGACGTTTTTCTTGTTCTCGCAGAACAAATTTCTCGCATCTTGTGGAGTGTGTAACGAGAAGGTGGCAAACCGGATACCTGCTTGACATCAGCAAGTGAGCCTGTTAGCGTATAGCCAAGACTAGCATGGTTGTGTTCTTAAAAGTGCAGTAACGCCATCAACTTGTTTTAAATTAAGCTGGATTCAAATTTCACCTTGAAAAAAAAATTGAAACACAAGTATTGGTACAGTCAGACCAGTTTATCTTCCACTTAGTCTATGTAAAGCAGGCTTGTGACAAATTTCAAACTTAACTCAGTTAAAATAAATGAGCAGATAAATGAAAGTTAATGTTTAATCAAATATAAATATTGCTGCATAAGCATCACACATCCATCTTAGGAATTAATGCAGTCGAACTTAAAAACCAACATCTTTAATTAAACATTTCTTGCCTAATTAAAGGTGTTTTTGTGCAAAAAGTAATTTCAATTGACAATACTAGAAGTCATTCTAAAGATATTTAATCTCTGTGGGAACTCAAGACACGTATTGTAAATAAGTTATTATGGGAGCATCTGTTTTTTTTTTTTTGTCAGACTGACTCAAGGCCCCATGTAGCATGTAGCCAGAAGCCCAGGATGAGGGAGCTGCAGTGGAGATGACAGATGAGTTGACGTGAGCGTCTCCCTCCCTCTAAGGTAAACAGTCTCCTGTTGCCTCAAAGCAACAGGGAAACACAGAGGGGGAGTAAAGTAACAGTGAAGAGGCTCTTTTTGCCTCTGTGCTGCAGGAGGTGCCCTGATTGCCTTGCAGGTGTTCCATGAATACTCTTTGAGGCCATTTTGTGTAAAATGCAGATCCTTTCTCTTGTGTACGCCCCACATTTGCTCCCATGCAACAGTTTGGATGGGATGCAGCCGAGCACCTGAATAAGAGACATCGAATGTGCTGTTGTTAGGACACCATAAACAGAAATCGCTCAAGTTCATATGTTGCAGTTGCATGGCGTTTGAAGATTGGTGAGTTTTAATGCAGGTAGGTGGTTCCGAGGGCAAAGTCTTATCTACGATTCCCTGCTTCCCCCTCTTTGCCTTAACGAAGCTGTCGCACTCAAGCTGCCTTTTTCTATCAAGTGACCTGCCGTGTCTCCCGTCACGTTCAGGAACCAGCTTTGGATCCTTGGATTTGTCTCCATGAGGTAAATCCTTTGTCGTTTCAGTTTGACAGCTCCTGCGTTTCTCCTCCTCATCAGATTTCTCTTTCCGGGGCAGGCTTCTCCGCTGGTCCACGTTTCCCGTCTCAGTCGCACGACAGTGGCAAGACACCGGTGAGGATGTGTGAAGGTCAGGACGATGACTCCTGTCACCACTGTTTCCTTGTGAAGATTGTCCACACAGAGAGTCTAAAAAGTGAGAAGTAGATCAACATTATGATACGATGCATACTTGCAAATAATATTTCCTACGTTGCCGGACTTGGACTTGCCTAAATACGGGTGTCTGAAGGAGGCTTTGTGTTGAACTGAATCAGGTGGACTGATGACAGGATACTCAGCTGTCAGCTCCCGATGAAGACTGTCAGATTTTTGCTGCATTAACTGTTAAATTAAGCATCAAATGCAGTTTATAAATACAGACTTAGTGGTCATATAACATCCCTACAGTTCATACCTGTACAAAATAAAGCAGTTATAATTTAAATATATGCTAAATCAGTTTTCTACATATTGTCTTCAAACTCTTAAAACACTGCTAAAACAACAGTTTAAATAAAAGTTATACTACCCCCTCAAACCCTAACCCTAAAAAAATAATAAATATTTGAAACATTAACTCACCTTGAGTTTGTTGTAGTATATCCTCCATGCAATATTGACATGTAGTGAACCCCATCTCCCTTTTGTCTGGAAATAGATGTTGATTATTAGAATTGATTTCACTAAAACAAGTCGTTTTAATCTTTTTTTAATCTTTAATTTATTGAAGTTGGCACAACTCACTTTTGATCTGCAGGACTTCTGTGTCACTTTGTGAAAGGCAGTGACGGGAGCAAATGAGGCCGTCGGGGTTTGTCTGGGAAGGTGCGTGTTGAACTGTAGCCAGAGGTGAAAATATGGTTAAAAGGTAGTTAGGTAATAAATAAATAAATAAAACAGACAAGAAAAGAAAAACTGGTGAATTATCATTCTCAAAAACAGACTCCTTACATTTCTGTTCTGAGTTCCCACCAGGACGGTGGAGGACGGGAGCAGGATGGGAGTGAAGGCATGCTGCTGATGCATGTGTCAACGCTGACGGGCCAGACTGCGCTCAGAGGAGGTCGACTGCTGAGGTACAAACAAGTGGGTTTTCAGACCTTATTGGACGAAATGGAACCGGCTCCTAATAAAGTCCTAATAACTTCATTTACGTAGTATCATTTAAATATATTGCCCAAGATGAAAGAGTTCAAATAATTACAACAAACTGGTTAACCCTTTATAGTTCATTGAAATAATTCTAAATTTGAACTCTAGAGTGTTATTATACGGCATAAAAAGACTTTTTACTTTTGTACCATTTTTAAACATTTAAAATTTTCATGTAGAACATTAAGATTGATTAATTTATCATATATGGCCCCTTGCCCTTAAGTGGTAAATAAATGTAAACATGTATTTTTATACGACTAGAACCGTACTGATTCAGTCACTTGGCAACAAACACCAGGGTCTTCAAAGTTTTCCAGGCCAACAACCCCCAAACCGATGGAGAGATGAAGTGGGGGCCCCCTACTTATATAAATGTGTATTTAAAGACATTTAAATTAGTGAAAAAAAAATAAAAAAATGTCTAATCAACAATTTTCATGACCCCTCTGCAGTACCTCAGTGGACACCCTAGGGGTTGTGGACCCCCTGTTGAAGACCTCTAACATGCACCTTAGAGACAACATTAGACCACTTCTTCGTCGCACCTAATAAAGCAGTTATGCTCGGCGTTCATGCAGACGTGGACCTTGCAGACCACATTAGACCTGACAGTGTGTCCCTGATCCTCTCTGGTTGGCTGAGTGAAAACCTCATGCGTCTAAACCTCACTTAGAGGCATGGGGATGCAATTTAAAATGTGTGCTGAAGTTACCAAATGTGGTCCCTCGGTCTAAATTAAGAGCTCTAACGGCTTCTCCTAATCCCGTAATGAAGTGATTTGGAACAGTTAAATCTGATAGAGATAAGACCATGGATGACCTTTTCTAAATCTGCCCAGGTGAAGAATGATCTGATCTAGTTTGCTGTCTCCAAGTGGACAAAGTGTAGTATAATGTTTAATGAGACCATTAGGTTAATTCTTTGTTTGTGGACAACTACTTAATCCCCCTTTTCTCAGCCTGTATTTATATGGATTTAGGCAAATTAACATCATTACGGCAGAATTAGCGTTAAGCAGTTCCTGTTGCTGATCGGTATTAATGCACGGACAGATAACCGTCACCGGATAATTGTAATGTAAATTTGTAGCCAGACCTTGTTTTAAGAAAACCTTCCTGCATGTCGGGTTTTAACGTCTCCCAGTACCTAACGTCTTCAGCTTCTCTTTACCTAGAGTTAGAAAAACCTTGATCTTCTAGGTGTTTATTTGTCATTTTTATACAGGAAGTTAGATATTTGGCCACAGTTGCTGTAACTTCCTGTTGATTTTAGTACCTCTGCTTGCCTGTCAGTGTAACTGCCTGCTGTACCTCAGTCCTCAGCACCCTTCCTGAGTTTAGAAAATGTCTGGTCTCGTGGAACAAATCAACAAAAGACTTGTTTAAGCAAAATGTTTTTCAGCGCCTTTTCTCTCATTTCAGTAGAATCAATATCAGACCAGACAAACACTTGCAGGTTTGGACTGCTCCCCCCACGATGTGTTCCCTTTTGCGGATTAGCTTTACGAACACTTTTAGAAGATTGCCAGTTGGCCTGTATAGAATATATACTGGTAAATCACATCCTAATGACGGTATCTTAATGCATTACAGACGGTAATCCAATTTAGGCATTCAGTGTGCCAATCCATTTAATTCATTTCAAATCCATCCGTTCCAAGGACGCGGTTAGCAATGCTTGTAGTGATACTGTAGCCTACGTGTTGGATGTTAAACTAGAGAGAGGAGAGGCTTAAGGTTTCACTTTTGGTAGTTTGTTATTTATTGACTGTAGTCTGCAGGTCCATGCATCACCGTATACAACTGGAATTCAGAGAGAAAATGGCAAGAAAACTTAAAGGAAAATATTCCAGCAAGGTCTGCAGTTACAGGGAGCTTTTCAAATTAGGATTTCTGGTTTTGCAAGTAATCTGAAATCTGACAATTAATGAGTACTACTAATCCATAAACTAAAGCTGTTTATAGCTTCTCAGATATGATTATTTGTTGCTTTTGTTCATTTGAAATTTATCAAATCTGCATGTTGGACTGTTGAGTGGACAAAACAAGAAAACATTTGAAGTTTTTTTCTTGCTTTTTACATTAAAAATGTATTTTATCCAAATGGATGGCATGTTTTTTGCTTGCACATTCAGAACATGTGCAAGCATCTGCTATGCATTTAATATAACAGGAGCAACACATCACCACAAATAAAAAAATTAACAAGTGTTTTTCAGATTTAAATTATAAAACCTCCCTGACGAATATTTGAATCAGTTTGGAAAGCATCTCATCTGAGACTCTCCTTCTCCCCGCTGTTTGTGTCTGTGCCCCTTTAACCTCTTTCAGCTGCAGCAATCCAATAGCCTGATCCCTCCTTTCTCATAAAGACAAGATTAGCTGGAGGTTACACATCCCATGTTCTCCTAATTTCGTCCATGTCAGCGTGCCACAGAAATCTCTTAATCTCATAAGGGAGCTGTTTGTTAGGAATGCAAACAGAGTGAATGAGGCATCGAAATTGGCTTGCCGTGCCACCCGAGGGCGCAACGTGCCAGCGACACGAGGCGTTGAGATTTTGTGCCTTTTTTTTGTAATTACTATTCTCAGGGCTGTGAACTTGGCATCCATATTTCGCACTTGAGTTTTACGGTCCCTTTTAAAGTCGCAGAAAAAAAGAACTCAGTAGAAATTCAGAAGCTGCTGTAAATATTTAGATTTAAAGCTCTTAATATTTCCCACTTTTTAAATTATTCCCATTTTCTGACCTTTAATTCAATATCACAGATGTCGCTTTCAGATCATGCAATATTTAAACTAAACTAGCAAACGGTTTATTGAGCAAATGTACAATCAAAAATGAAGTAGTACTGAAAAATACTAGTCACCTACAGCCCTACTGCAACTTCCTTCCCAAAGACTTGATCAAATTATAATTTACATCATGTCAGGTAGAAAAGACGATTCATCGTTTAAATTCTGTACTTTACAAACACAGAATAAAAGTGCCTAAAAGAGCAGTTGTCTAAATATGCGTCTTACCTGTGCGATGGTGCCAATAGACGGATGAGATTACCCGGTGAATGTGTTGGTCAAATATTTACGAAACGCTCCTCCTTCCTTTCCGCTGATCCGTTCATCCGATCTCCGGGTTGAGTCCTGCTCGTCTGCCCTCCGCAGAATATGAGCGGTGACTTCAGTCCGAGCAGTTGACCACCTGTTGCTGTGAGTTGGCCTCAACTGTCCACTGTCTCTGGCCAATTAGTCAGTGTTACTTACCAACACCAGGAAAGACCATTAACTACTCCTAATGGCTTAATCTAATCTCATCAGCCCCCTAAACCTTTCTGATTCAGTTTAGACAAAGACAGCTTATGTGTCAACAGAAGGATTTTTGCAAGGAGAGACACTAAAAGAGACAATAAAACGCACAAATAAATAAAGAAGTCCCCACATATTCAGTAAAATAACTGGCATCAGGTCCAGCACTTTGCCTTTGTGATATTTATGACTGCACAAAATAATTAGTCTCTTTGGTTGAAAAGGATGCATATTGTTTGAAGTTTCCTGGAAAATAGCTTGAAATTTGTTTTTGTACGATCCTATGCTATTGCAAACTCATGTTTCGACCTCCTATCCATGAATGCAAAAACAGTATGCGCTTTCACTCATTAAATAAGGAAAAAAAAGGTTCCCCTAAATGTTTTAAGCATAAAGACTCATATTGAATCTCATCAGATGCATCCAAAATGCCAATAAATCCAAGAAATTATAATCCCTGCTATGCACGATCGAGCTCAACCCAACATATTTTTATTAAAAACCATGTACTAGGAAAAGCAAATACAAAGCAGAATTCATATAATTACTCACCTCCTAAAGGTGGATTGGGCTCTCATAACAGGGATTTGGTAAAAGCATCTGATCTAGTATCATCAGAAATATGTTATTAATGAAAACTGGTAAAAGCGTTTCATTGGATGGAAAAAGAAGGCCACGCCCACCAGTCCAGGATGAGTCGTCAACATTTTAAGGCCTGATGCTGGACTTTAAGGCCTGATGCAGTCCTAATATAGCTTCACGCAAATCTTTAAACAAGCCATTATACGCACACAAAGGTAGATATAAGGACATAAAAAAAAAATCTCTTTATAGTATTTGTGCTGTATTTAATGCAGTTAAATAATACCAATACTCAAATTTGCAAACATCCATTACATTTATTATTTATGCATGTTTTTATTCAATTTTTTTTTAAGTAAGTTTTACTATTTTGGACAGGAATAAAAAAGTTTTGTTGTGTCCTAGTTCTATCTTACATTTAAAATATAAACATTATATAGTATATTACATTTTTTAAGCTAACTTGAGATGAAAAAAAGAACAAACATGATTTTCCTTCACATTTTATTGCTTCACTTGTTCAGTCTTGAAAGCAGAACAAAGTAAAAGTGGCTTTTGTTGTTTTTGTATTAGTGTAGAAATGAGACAGAGCTTATATTTAGTTGTCAACACGTGTAATGACAACAAAGTTAAATCTCTTACTCATATATGTGTGAATTTAAACTACACAACACTTTGCATGAGTGAGTTTAATGCTTCAGCTCTAATGAAACAATAAAACATAGATAAACTACTTTAAGTTACTCAGTAGTTCATTAATAATGGATCTAATCTAATTCAAATGAACACATATTAATTTGATATATGCACAGCACTGTAACTTTATGTTAGTCTTTAAACAACACACTAGAGAACGTGTTTTAGCCAGAGCCCTCTCATCGTGGAAGCACAGATGACCTCAAACCTAATCAATGACAGAAAATCTGTCTGTTGGCTCCAGTCACCTCAACTCCAGATATAACTTCAATGTTTGGGTTTCCTCAGGCTGCTAAATACCAAACCGGATTCTGTGAATTCTACGATCTGGCCAGCCCTCATTGTCCTGAATGGCCCCAGACAAATTGGTCTACCCTTCAATTGGATCCCATTAAGCAGAACATAAGGCACTGATTGGAAGAGGCTTTGGGAATCTGTTCTCCTTGATTAGCTAATGCCATTCTCACTAACCATCCAAATCCTGTTAGTGTGGGCAGGGTTAAAGCTGCTCCTCGTCGATCATCGCGGTTTACCCAGTGAACCATCCATTACCCTTTTTAACCCATAACGCAGGTGCCTGCCAAGACTCAAATCGTCTTCAAAAAGGAGCCACCACCAAACTCTCTGTAGACTAATTCTGTTCACAACAACTAAAGGCCCTGCATGGTTCACTTTTGCATTCACTTTTGTTTTCACTAGTTAAACTTCTGAGGTGCAAACTTGCAAAACTTGCATGGATCTCCTCTCTAGTTGATGAAAATTAACATCATTACTCCGTCCAACTTCAACCTGAGTACCAGTCTGGTTTATTAAAAATATCCTAGCTGCAGAGCCTGGAAATAAAATACTGTTCCTGCAATTTCACCAGATTAGTTGACCACTGGGTTTTAGGAAAATACAGAAACTTCCAAAATATCAACAGAACTAGTCAGTGTTAACCACTTTGATTCCATTACCCACTCTCTGTGGGTACATGAGAGGACTTAAATTGTGATCCATTTATTGTTTGTCACTTGCATTCGGTAATTGGAGAGTCGGTTTTGTGCCGCACCTTGTATTTTACAGCGTGACATGTTCAGAAACAATACTGCGTACGTACCTGAGATTAAAGCGGAACATCACTGAGTCGATTTAGTCACAGGAAGCTCCGCTCTATGAGGCACTTAACTCTGACTCCACCTACGTCACTGGATTAATCTCGGTTGATTATATGGAGGATGCAAACATAATATATGAAAGTGCAAATACATAAATACACAAATTATATATACATACACTACCGTTCAAAAGTTTGGGGTCACATTGAAATGTCCTTATTTTTGAAGGAAAAGCACTGTACTTTTCAATGAAGATAACTTTAAACTAGTCTTAACTTTAAAGAAATACACTCTATACATTGCTAATGTGGCAAATGACTATTCTAGCTGCAAATGTCTGGTTTTTGGTGCAATATCTACATAGGTGTATAGAGGCCTAGTTCCAGCCACTATCACTCCAGTGTTCTAATGGTGAAATGTGTTTGCTCATTGGCTCAGAAGGCTAATTGATGATTAGAAAACCCTTGTGCAATCATGTTCACACATCTGAAAACAGTTTAGCTCTTTACAGAAGCTACAAAACTGATCTTCCTTTGAGCAGATTGAGTTTCTGGAGCATTACATTTGTGGGGTCAATTAAACGCTCAAAATGGCCAGAAAAAGAGAACTTTCATCTGAAACTCGACAGTCTATTCTTGTTCTTCGAAATGAAGGCTATTCCATGCGAGAAATTGCTAAGAAATTGAAGATTTCCTACAACGGTGTGTACTACTCCCTTCAGAGGACAGCACAAACAGGCTCTAACCAGAGTAGAAAAAGAAGTGGGAGGCCGCGTAGCACAACTGTGCAAGAAGATAAGTTCATTAGAGTCTCTAGTTTGAGAAACAGACGCCTCGCAGGTCCCCAACTGGCATCTTCATTAAATAGTACCCGCAAAACACCAGTGTCAACATCTACAGTGAAGAGGCGGCTGCGGGATTCTGGGCTTCAGGGCAGAGTGGCAAAGAAAAAGCCATATCTGAGACTGGCCAATAAAAGAAAAAGATTAAGATGGGCAAAAGAACACAGACATTGGACAGAGGAAGACTGGAAAAAAGTGTTGTGGACGGACAAATCTAAGTTTGAGGTGTTTGGATCACAAAGAAGAATGTTTGTGAGACGCAGAACAAATGAAAAGATGCTGGAAGAATGCCTGACGCCATCTGTTAAGCATGGTGGAGGTAATGTGATGGTCTGGGGTTGCTTTGGTGCTGGTAAGGTGGGAGATTTGTACAGGGTAAAAGGGATTCTGAATAAGGAAGGCTATCACTCCATTTTGCAACGCCATGCCATACCCAGTGGACAGCGCTTGATTGGAGCCAATTTCATCCTACAACAGGACAATGACCCTAAACACACCTCCAAATTGTGCAAGAACTATTTAGAGCAGAAGCAGGAAGCTCATATTCTATCGGTGATGGAGTGGCCAGCGCAGTCACCAGATCTGAACCCCATTGAGCTGTTGTGGGAGCAGCTTGACCGTATGGTACGCAAGAAGTGCCCATCCAACCAATCCAACTTGTGGGAGCTGCTTCTGGAAGCGTGGGGTGCAATTTCTCCAGATTACCTCAACAAATTAACAGCTAGAATGCCAAAGATCTGCAATGCTGTAATTGCTGCAAATGGAGGATTCTTTGACGAAAGCGAAGTTTGATGTAAAATCTTATTTCAAATACAAATCATCATTATTTCTAACCTTGTCAATGTCTTGACTCTATTTTCTATTCATTTCACAACGTATGGTGGTGAATAAGTGTGACTTTTCATGGAAAACACAAAATTGTTTGGGTGACCCCAAACTTTTGAACGGTAGTGTATATATATATATATATATATATATATATATATATATATATATATATATATATATTATAAAATCTTAAATTTATTTCTGCATTAACTTGGGCTATTTCTGCATATCTTTATTGACAGTTGTGTACAGATTGAGATTTATTTTATTTTTTCACACTTTGTGTTTATATACAAGAGAGCAAAGTTACTGGAGTCAAATTCCCTGTATGTGCACATACTTGGCCAGAGAATGGCTCAAATAAATAAATGACAAATCATACAAACGCATAAAAAATCTAAATAAATGCTGACGTGTGAGAATGTAATAAATAACAAACATTGTAAACTTCAGTCACTTTTGGTCCTCCGTACATTTTTACTTGGCTACAAAGTTATTGCCTGTTGCAGATCTTTTTGATGTTGATGATGTACCAAAGCGTGCACAGATGGAAACTGAGCTAAACAGCAGCAAAGGTGGCAGTTTATTAGTTGTTGTTTTACATCAGCCGTAACATTATGACTGTGTCGGTCTCCTTCTACTGTTTAACGGCCCTGACCCGTTGACGAACTCTAAACATTAGTCCTTTAAGTCTTGCAAGGTGTGGCCTCCTTGGATTGGATTTGTCAAGCACACCCCACTGATGCTCAATTTGATTGAGAGCTTATTCGGAGACGGAGTCAACCTTGAGCTTTATGTTGTGCTCCTCAAACCATTCCTGAAACATTTTTTTGCTTCGTGGCAGGACGACGTTATCACAGCTGAAAGAGACGCCATGACTGGTCCCATACACAAAAAACTCAAGTGAACAAGCATGAAGTTTTTCAGCAGTGTGAGCCAACGTAGGTTATCTGTTGAACTTGACGATTTAACCGGCTTCTAACTCATTAACTTGCTGCCTAAAATATGCCACCCACTGACAGTTATTATACACTAATCAGGCATGTCATGGAGGATCCTTTGCATCCCACAGATACTTGATCAGCTTGGGATCTAGTGAATTTGGAGGCCAGGTTAACACCTTGTGCTGTTTTTCGTTTCTTTTTGTTTGTTCCTAAACCATTTTTGTGGGTGTGCCTGCATCCTGCTGCCATCAGAGAGTGTCATTGTTGTGGGGTGGGTGTGCCTAGTCTGGTCTGGTCTGGTCTGGTCTGGCTGGGTGGTATGTCTAAGTAACATCCACACCATAATGGTCGATATTAGTCATAATGTTGTGGCTGATCAGTGTACTATATCTCTTCCGATGTTGATTCCTTGTAGCCAACTGCAAAATAGTGTCCTCAAAATATTACCATGATGAATTTATAGTTTCTATGTAAAATCTAATAGTTGCCACATTGCATTGTGGGAAGTGTAGGATTCTCTGGAGACTCAAAGACAAATCAGAGCAGACGGTAAGGTAGACGCACTTTATTCCTAAAACAGAAGCTGCACCATCAGTAGCGGCACACAATTATATGTACACATATACACACACGATTACCTAAATCTGTTATATAAAATATATAATCTGACAATGTACCTTTTAATTCCTCTTCAGAGCTCATTGAGTTACTGTGCGAGAGACTCTGGAGCCAAAGCAGACAGAGAGGTAAGTCTCATCCACTCATTGGGTGGGACACAAATGCCCAGGCCAGCTTTTTACTTCATTTTTACAGCATGGCAATAGAAAGGTCTGTACCCTTTTGAAAAAATAATATTCTAAAAGCAATCTACAGCAAATTCACTTGAACAGGTTTTTCCGTGTTGTAATTGAGAAAATTACACTTTTTAAACCAATTCCTTTACAGTGAGATGTACACACCCTCTAGGATTTTGTAATATATAAAAGATATTAAGCATTAAAAATTCCACATTTAAAAACTTACAATAAATAATATATGCAGGCATTTCATTAAGATAAAATTTCATAGATTGCAATCTACAGTCATTAAAAAGACAATTTATTCTTCCTTTATGAAACGTCCCTTGATCATCCAAAATGCTAAAATGGATTCTTGGCATCTGATTGACTGATTGGAAACTTCCAGTCAGAGTTCTGTGAGATACATCAGGGAGAAGGGAGGGGGAGGAAGAGGAGGGAGGGTTCTTCCTCCGCATTTTGCCCTGATGGAGTGTGAGGTCCTTTTCCGAGTGTCTGGGATCCCTCGTAGCAGAAAAAAATCCATAATCCGTCTGAGCGATCCCTTGAATCAAATCAGTTTGATCCCGTTAGAGTTCAGAGCATGTTCATGATAAAGTTGTACATCTGGGTGAGCACCACGAAGTGAACAGGCAGGCAGGAGCGCCGGTCCTGGGTCGCAGGGTCGCACGTCAGCCAGGAGAGGGCGTTGTATTGCTCTAGAACAAATCTGTGGCGCAGAAGGCAGATGTGTTAAAGTGTGTGAGGGTGAAATGAACGCCGCTTTCCCTTTTATTTTTAAATTAAATGCACAGTTTAGTTCCAGTTCTTACCTGAGCACATCAGAGGTGTGGTTAGAGTCCAAGGGGTGGGAGTGTTTACTGTGCAGAAGCTCGTCTGATTGGACAGAAGACACGTGTAGGTGCAGAGAGGCCTGGGAAAAGAGAGACAGAGATACTGATTAAATTATGTCTTGGACAAAATGTTTGATAAAAACTGATAAAAAAAAAAATTCTTAACTCTTATTTTAGACAACAGTAATGGGCGTAGCTGGGATTCATCTGCACTTTTGGACATTTTATAGACAAACCAATAGGTGGATTAACTAAAAACGATTGTTTGCACTTGTGTCTGGCATCTAATCTTTACCTTGAGGAAGAGTGGGCACTGGTTCTGGGCTTGAGGGCAGGCCGACCAGAACCAGTCGGGCAGTGGTCCAGCCTTTGCCGTGGAGACGAAGTAACCCAAAGCCATCGGCTGCTGCAGGATGTTCAGAGCCTCCTCGTGGGACTCCATGCGGTCTGCACTCTGGCCCTGCAGGAGAACCAACAGGTCAGCACTGTGAGTCTTTTTTCCAGCCACTAGGTCTATTTTATGTTATTCATTTAAGTAATTGACGTTTTATTGTTTAGTTGTATAAAAAAGGGTGACGGACCTTGCTTCCATCTCCCCCCTGGTGGTAGTGGGAGCCAGGAGAGTGAACAGGCGACGTCGTGGGGGAGTTGGGCAGGATGTTGATGAGATCAGGATCCACCATGTCGTTGTCAAACAAGTCAAAGATGCCCATTCCATCAGATCCGTCTGCAGAGAAAAGAAACCGTGAGACTGAGGCTCGACTTCAGAACGACACCGACGTGAGGCGTTTCTTTTATTCAACCTACCGGGATTTATGGGGTTGAAGTTGATGTCAATGGGCTCTGAAGTGTTAGTGTTGACCTGCACCATGGCTGAGGTGGGGAACACCAGGATGTGAGTGCAGGATGTGTCCTGAGGAGTGCTCAGCTGCGACGTTTGCATGTTGAGCGTGGTGCTGCGACCAAACACGGAGCCTGTCGACACCGAGTCTGCAGAGACGAGACGGACGCAAGAAACTTTAGACTCTTCAAGTAACGTTAATAAACTTTTAAATATTTTTTTGCTACCAAAAACTAAATAACCACTTTTATTTTACCTGGCATGATGACAAAGGAACCTTGCGGCTCCATGGCTACCAGACAGGCGCTGAGGATGCTGGGAGTGTCGGCAGCGGAGATGCCACACATCCTACACGTCTCTTTCAGACGCTTACTGAGGGACTGTAGGTTCCTCCTGCTCAGCAGAATACTCCAGTCTGAAACAGGGACAAGATAAGAGTACATTAGTGAGTCTGTTCACGCAAATAAGTTAACTGCTTGCTCTGTAAACATGACAGGAGTGAACGTACCTCTCAGCTCACCATGACCCATCCTGCCAAGACGTCCAATGACCACCCTCCACGGCAGCGACGTCACCTGCACCAGGCCGAGACACCAGTCCCACAGCTTCTGCAAACCCAGTCGTCTGGCTGAGCCCTTTTTCCTGCGAGCCCTGAAGGGACACATTTATTAGTATCTGGACTGGTGAAGCACAGGTACAAAGGTTTAATTGTTTTGTGCATGTGATGGCACAAACCTGTTGGGAACATCAATACTGATGATGCAGGTCTCCAGCAGTTCTCCGTGTTGGTCGGTGCAGGAGGCCAGCAGCCAGCGCTGGTCATGGGACAGACAGTAGCCGACAAACAGGACGTTGTACTTCTGTGACGCCTCTCCAAACGTCTCCCCGAGCTCCGTCTGCTTGTCTTTCACCGGGGCCAAAATGAAGGGCGGCGTGTAGAGACGAAGGCATTCGGGTCTCTGTGCGGAGAGAAACGCGTGTTAGGAGGTGAAGCAGCACTTTGATAAAATGCTCCAGTCAGGAGTCAAAGCAGGTGAGTGCAAGCAGAAAGGACCTCACCTCAGGGTTCTTTAGCGCCATGTCGATGGCAAGGCCGGGGCCGAAGCCCGTCAGAGCCTTGAAGTTGGTGGAGTTGGGCAGCGGCCGGCGGCACTGGGTGAACACGGAGAAGCCCAGCGACTTGAGGTGCTGGCTGTAGACGTGGCGCTCGCCGCTGTGCACCGGCTGCAGCAGATACTGGCAGGGAACAATCTGGAAAAAGAAAAAACATTTATTCCTTAAACTGCTTTCTGATACTGGATGCTTAAACATTTGTTTAACTAACATACTGATTCTGGAGTAGCTGCAGATTTAACCGTTAAGCTTCATTTATACGTAATGGATCACGGACACTTCAGTGGAGGTGGCATGAGAAGCAGAACTACAGCTTTATACGTCATTTAGTAAATGAGCAACATCACACGTTGGCTCATTTTACAATATTAGTGATTAATTTGCATTTGAAAAGTTGACGGAAAACTGCGACTGGATATGAGAGATGGTTTAAAGTTGTATTCGCTCGTTTTAAGTGAGAATATCCAGCTTCACATTTTCTAAAGCTAATACTCTTCATTTACATGTTTCTTTCAAAACGAGGGAATCAACTATAAAAACATTCTTCTAAAATAGTACATATAATTACTGCTTCCATATAATAGCAGCATTGATTAAAGCATATTACTATATTGATCCGAGTCGACGCGAGGGAGAAGTTAAAGCTAAGACTGTCATCAGTGATATTTTATCAGTGCTGTATTGAAGACTAATCGTGCGACTATAAACACATTCACGACTTTCAAAATCCCCTCTGGCATACTGATGCAGCCAATTCATCACAGACGTGGCAGTTACAGGACTACGAGTGTCAGCTAATGATCCCCCTGCTGCTTCTCGCCTCCCTCTGCGACCTGCACCGCGTGAACATTGCTTCTGCCTCAGCTAAGCAGCAGTGCTTTCTTACGCACCAAACCTTCAGTTACAAAACACAGAGAAATCCCAACTCGTACCTGCACTGAGACGGCATTTCTGATGCGAGCGGGCAGGAACTGGAGCATCTCCATGTAGCAGCGCAGCAGGCCCAGTGTGTATGTGCTGGAGTGGACCTCTCTGTCTGCGTCCTCGTAGCTGAAGGGGTCGACGATGTACACCACTATGGCGGGTGGGTAAGAAACGGCGTGTGACTCTCCGTCTGTGGGCTTACCCACTTTGTCTCTCTCCATTGTGCTGTTGAGAAGAGTCCGATTATTTACTCGGCCTGAGAAACTGCATCAACTTCTTATTAGCAGATAAACGTGGCAGTAACCCACCTCTCTGGTGCCTCCGTGGGCCCTTGAGGCTGGTTTGCAGACGTCCCGTTTTCCGCCATCCCCCCTGCACCCTGTTGGTTTGACTGGGGCCCATTCTGAGAAGTGCTGCCCTGCAAGCCCGCCGTCCCAAATGGCGAGTAGGAGCTCGGCTTGGCTGAGGCCATTCCCCCGATAGTCTGGGGGCCTGAGGAGGAAGAGGGAGGGGTGCTGTTGACCTGGGCAGAGCTGGTGCTGGAGCTGGTAGTGTTGGTGCTCTGGAGTCCTGAGGTGGTGCTGGAAGAGCTGGAGGTCTGGGAGGAGGAGGCCGTGCCGGGGCTGCGCTGGGACAGCAGGGAGCCGTCCAAAGACTGCTCCGACAGGTACGGTGCTGAAATAGGTGGAAAGAAACGGATTCATCAGAATTTTTCACGTGACCATACTTTGATTTTTAGCAGTATGAGCGAACATGTTACCTAGATCGTAACGGCACACTTGAGCAAAGAGTTTGAGCTTATTAAAGGCTTCATTGTTTCCATCTCTGGCAGCCATCTTAAGGAACCAGTCACTAAGGGGCTGCTCCGTCATGCTCCTGCCTTCTGTGCTGCCGACCTTCAATACACCCTCTGGGTGACTCTTGCAGATGGGCCTGTGCTGCCCCAGCTGGCATGCCTGCCGGGAAAAGGGGGTGAATAGAAGAAAAATGTAATCTTTTCTGTCAAGCAGGAAACAGTTTTTCTGGGCATGTCGGTACAAGAAGGAAGCGCTCCATAAACTGCCAGGTGCATACCTCATACATAGCACTCAGATCTTTGAAAAAGGTCTTGGCCCCGCGGAGCAGAGCTTCGTTTTCTGGGCAGATGACAACGTATCCCACATCTCTCTGGGAACCGAAAGGATCCAGGAGAAGCTTCTCCCAGTAGGGCAGCCCGAAAGGGGACAGCACCACGAAATCGTACTCGTAACCGACCAAGAATGTCGGGATGGGCAGAGGCTCGGGAGACTCGTCTGTACCTGTGGTGGAAAAAAGAAAGGATAAAAAACAATTATTTCTGAAAACAAAGTGATCAACCAACACAGTAATCCAAAATCAATCTGTGCGCATACCATATGAACCTCTCCCGGCCATTTTGTGGAACTGCTGCCAGGTGAGCGGCCCCTGAACGCCCCAGGAGCGCACACTCCTCTTCTTCTGAATGGTGTCCTGCAGCACAGGCTGGAGGGACAACAACACCCGCAGGACGTCCTGAGAGAACAGCTTGCTCATGTCTGCTGCTACAAGGAGGAAAACAAACAGGTCTTAAGTTCACTTCAAATGATTATTCAGATTCAAGATGAATGGCGTGCTCAGTTCCTTTTGAGTTTGTTTTGGGTGCTCTTTGGTCCAAGGTGGAACATCTGAGAAGCAATGTAGAGAAAAAGAATTCTCTGTAGCCGAGGCACTCCTTAATTAAAATGTTGTCCAGTTAGGACATGTCATTTTTTCAATAAAGACATTTTAATTAAGGAGTGCCTCGGCTACAGAGAATTCTTTTTCTCTACATTGCCTCTCACTTCAAATGATGTTAAGAACATCAAAAACAAAAACAGGAGCATCAGCTTTTATAAAGGAGCAGTAATATGAGAATACATACATTTGCATTTTGGCCACTGATGCAGACAGGTGCTTTTCACTAGTGTTTCATCGACTTTGCCTCCTGACATATTGTCCATGAACTGCCTGCCATGCTCCAGGGCCATGTAGCAGTCATTATAACAGTCTCTCTCTTCGACCCTCAGGAATGAGCTCAGGGCTGAGCTCTGCTTGGGGTACTCCACGCCAGCCATTGGGGCGAACGGGTTGGTGCACTGGTCCTGCAGCAGCAGGATTAACTCATCTGGAGGCTTCTCCTTCAAGCTGCCCGCCTTGTGTGTGGTGGTCGCTCGCAGCTCTTCGAAACACCGCTCCGTGTCCCGACTGGCGTCCGAGCCCCGCACCACCACGTCCAGCTCGTCCTCCAGAAAGAGCCCGGCCGACTGGCCGAAGCGCCGATTGGCGACGGCGCTGAAGCCGCACGTGCAGGGGTACTGCGCCTCGCCGTTGTCCTTGAGGTACACGCCCACGTCCGCCCCTCGGATGTTCATGTTGCAGACGCACACGCAGCAGCTGTCGAAGTTGCAGTCCTTGAAGAGGTTCATGACCGACTCGGAAAGTATGAGAGTGACGTAGAGGCTGTGGGCCTCGGGGATGGAGGGCACGGTGGCCGACTCCACGGAGCTGAGGGGCCGGCAGGTGGAGGGCGTCGAGGCGGGAGAGTACAGGTCAGAGTTGTCGTATTTGAGCGAGCCCTGGACGCTGGAGGGGCCGCGTGGGGTCCGTGGAGTGCGTGGCGTGCGAGGCGTGGGCACGGAGAAGCGCGGCGTGGCCGGGGAGGGCAGGATGCCTGCGCCGCTGTTGCTGGGAGGAGCGCTGCTGGACATGAAGGGGGTGTGGGTCTGAGGCGTGTAGGTCTGGCTGTAGTCTGGCTCTACACTGGGGACGTTACTGTTACACAAAGACAAACCATTATTAAATCTACAGATAATATTCTCACTAGCAGTAAAAAAATAATAAAACTTTGCACCGTTAACGCTGGACGCACGTACCTGTCTTTGGTGAGGAGATTGACGTTTGACACCGGGGGCATCAGTTCCAATTTGCCCATGGTCCAGCTCGGCGTGTACACACAGTCCTCTGGCAGTTTGATAGGCACCAGACACTGGCTAGGTAGCGTCTTCAGGGGGGCGTACATTGAACACCCGATAATGGTCTGACACGTCTCGGGCTTGTACACAAAGGAGAAGTCCTGAAAGCAGACACAATGGTCAGATACCGACAAAGACGGATCATTCAAATTAATTTTCCCCTTCCTCTCATCTATGACGTGTCATACCTTGATTTCCGATGGCTTTGGGCTGCAGAAACCCTCCTCCACCTCCATCTTGAAGTGGTTGTTAAGCTGGCTGCCGTCCAACAGGCCTGCCCCTGCTTCCAGGCTATCCTTGCTGCCGGAGTTAATGGGAGAGTAACCCTGCTGCTCCAGGGAGGGCGGGGTGGGAAACATCTGGTGCAGGTCTGCTGAGCCTAGAGAAATAAGACATTATTACTCCTCTTGAAGCAAAATTTGTCTAAAGCCTACGATGCATGATTCTAAAGCCTCCTTACTTATGCAGGACAAAGGATCCAACGCGGCTTTACCGTCTTTGCAGCCAAACTTGTCCTCTGCACCAAGTCCAGCTCTTTTGGATCCAGGCTGCACAACAGGTAGAAACAACACAATATACTCAGACTATCTCCTGTTTCAGTGTTTCAACAGAATTTACTGGATCACAGCAGCAGCAGCAGCTTCCAAATATAATCAGAACACAGAAGTATGAGAAGTACCTCCTCCGAGCTAGCATAACTTACCGTAAGCTCATCCTCATCCGAGTTGAAGATTTTATCCAGGTCACTGTAGGACACAGCCAAGTCGTTCTCGTGGATGAGGCTGGTCGAGGCTGGAGGTTTGCTGCCTGATGGACCCTGACCATCTGCGCCGCAAAACAAATTGGACAGAAGACCTTGAATAAGACGCACGAAAATAATTTGTTTGGGTAGATGTAGAACCAATTTGGCAAAAGGAATGGATTCTTACCGTCTGCAGAAGCTCCAGCTCCTTCATCCGCCTGGGCCAGAAGAAGAAAACGGTATTAACGTTGTGATCGTTTCCAAATTTTACGAAGAGAAATCAGGGAAACGGCTCATTTTACTTGCATACAGGGCTCTGGTTATGAAACGTATTCCTAAAATAATAACGCTAAAGCAGCCTGTGAAGATTGTTTTGATGACTTGTAGCATCTTGGAGAATAGTTGTGTTTGTCCTATTTCACAGCAGACAAGTTGACAACTCAAATTAGGTGAAGCACATGTAGATTAATGATGGCTCGGTCAGAACTGAATGGTTTCTCTATGTGGAATGCAGCCACATTGTTTTTGAGGGTGCACGCCCTAAATATTGGCGTGTATATGCAGCAAAGCGGCACAGGATTGATGGTTGACTTCCAATTTCATTACTTCAAGACAATTCCAAACAACTTTCATTCACACATGCAGAATTATCCGACTTTTCCAGCAAACAAAAGTAGATCTGAGCGAGAACTGCAGTAAACTAGATCTCCATCACTGTCCAAAAACCCACCTTGTGTTTCTTGTTTCCGTCCTTCTCGGCTCCAGGCTTGTCCTTCTTCTCGGTAAAGCTGAACTCCTCGTCCCCCTCTACGAAGGCGTAAGGGTCCGGCTCCTCACTCGGGTCTCCGTCGCCTGTGGTGGAGGCTAGATGGCTGTTTCTCCGCTGGGCGTAGGTCCTGACCAGGTCTTGGGACACCTTCAAGGGCTGCGAGGAGCCTGACATCAGCCTGAGAGGAGATCGATTGTCAGCGTTGGCAGTTTCATTTTAATCACTTCAATCACCTGAAGATGAAATATAAAATACTTACTCAGTGACTGAGACGACACCTTCTGTTCCTCCACCAGAATCGTCTCGTATTTTATCCACAGGTAGCAGAGGTGTCAGGAAGTTAGACGCCTTCTTCCTGGGCAGGTTGAAATACTTCCAGGGGTTGTGGGTGGAGTCTTCCCCGGGGTTGATGGCTGAGCCTAGAAAGACAGTGGGCTCCAAGGTTTCATTGTAGTTTGCAGGGAAGGGCAAAGGCATAGGCATGCTCTCCAGCTGAGGCTCCTCAGACGAACTCTTCTGCGGCATCAGACAGGGCTCCACAGACGGCGGGTAGAACGGTTGGTGGATGGGCGTGGAGGAGTTCTTCGCGCCGCCCGGAGTCATGTCGCCTTCCGTGGGGTCGCAGGGATGCGGGCTGAGAGGAGGGGGAGGCGGCGACCCCACCAGGTCCGCGGGAGGGCCGTGAGCGTGCAGCGTCGGGGCTTTGGACGGCACCGTGTCCACGTGGTGCAGGCTGGGATACGAGCCCTCCTCCTGCGACCTCAGGCAGAGCCTCTGGGTCTGCGGCTCCAGGGACTGCTCCTCGCTCACAGAGTTGCGGTGGTGAAAGGGCGTCTGTGGCCTCTTCTGCTGCTTCTCCCCCTTCTCCAGTTTCTCGCCCAGCTTGTGCTTGGGGGCCGGCTGGACAGGCTGTCCTGATGAGGGCGGGTGTCCTGAGGTGCTGCTGGATCGCTGTTTCTGATTCTTGTGTCTATGTGAGAGAAAAAAAACAAATAATGCTTAAAAGTTACTCTCTTAATTAGAAAGAAATCCCCGGTGAATGGGTTTCACTCAATGTACCGTGAGCAATTGCAATGCGGCCGGTGAGCCGGCTCCACAAAGTCCCAGAGTCCAGTTTTGTCCGTCTCCTCCTCACAGGTCCCATTTGTCAAGGTAGTAAACTTCCTCCTAGTAAAAAAAAACAAAGGGCAGGCAAACATGCATGTCAGCATAGAGGTGCGACTTTGACTGGAAATGCTCATTTTGAGGAAGAGAGGAAGCTAAACATACTTGTTCCCTGTACGATTTATGTTGTACTCCTGCCACACAGATTCCACCATCTGGCTGGCCAGCCTGCGAGGGATTTTCCCCCCATGGAGAGTGTTGTTGGAGCTGTAGCCATCGGACGCAGACGACAACTTGAGCCACCTCTGGGCAGGCTGGTAATCTGCGAGGTAAGGCGAAACCGTTAGCATGTCACAGAAACGAAGGCTGAGAAATGCAGAAGTGTTTTATCGTCCGCTCAGTACGCAGCTCCGGGTCTCACCAGTCTGAGCCTCCTCTGGTGACGTTGGAGGAGTCAGAGTGACGGAGGACATGGCGGGGTCTCTGTGAGCAGCCTGGCCCTGCTGAGCGCCACACATGCTTCCTGAGGTGTTGGCTGAGCCCTGAGGGACCACAGCTGGGAGGTCCGACAGGGGGAGGAGCACCAGGCAGGAAGGGTAAACCATCCTTACTCCCGCTAGAACCAAACGCACTCATTTAACCATTTATTTTATTCAAAAACAACACGCGATGTGCACAGAAATGAACAAACCGTATAATTTAATAACAATTCCCATGCTTTCATTCATCCACCACAAAACTTTACACCGCCTTACCGACAAGGACCTCCACCGCTGCCAGGGAGTCGTCCTCCCAGTCTGAATCTTCCATCCTGTCTTCCTGGACCTCCTTGGGATTGGGGCTGATGGGATAAAACTGCCTCCACTCCTCTATGAGCTTCTGAGTGGGGTGGTCTGACATCTTAAAAGCCTGGCCGGTGAGGGTCCCATTCAAACCATACGGGCTCAGGATGACTGGAAGGCAAACACAGTATTAATCCAGGAGAACGCTTTGTTGGACTCGTCGCCAGCGTGCACGACTCTCGTGATCCCACCTTGCAAGGGGCTGGAGCTCTGCTGCGCGAGGCTGAGGTGCTCCTCGCTCAGTCGCTGCAGAGGCTGGTGCTGAGCGATCTCCACGCTCGTGCACACGTTGCTGTCGCCATGCACGAAGAAGGTGAACGCGCAAGAAAGGTGCTCGCTGAAAAGGTGAGTCAAAGATGAGAGAGATTAGTCTGCAAGCCAAAGCACATAGAGATGAAGATAAATCTGACTTACGCGCCCAAAGATAATGTAAACCCCTTAGGGAGATTAATAATAACAACAATAAGCGTACTCTCCATCACTTATCGTTAAGGAATGCCCTCAGAGGAAAAGGCGGGACTGAGAAGGGTAAAGATAAAGTGGAACGTACTATTCTTTAAATATTTGACTGGGTTCTTCCACAGAAACATTAATTAACTGCTATCAGATGGACTGTGTGAAATACACACTTTGCTTTACCACAATTAGAATTTTTATCTAACCTTCCAGCACGCTACGGGCTAAATTAACACAAAAATAAACATGGGAAATCATCGCAGGCCCGGCGATGCTAAAACAATATCCATCTTTATTTTCTAACTACGTCTGAAAAGCCAGGAGGCTAAATGCACTAAAATAGTACTTGTTGACATGGTTGCTGTAAAACCACAGTGCATACTCAGCATTTTCCAAAGACTGCTGTGTTTACCAGCCAGAGAGGGCAGGCGACAGCAAGGCTGCCAGACTCTTCTGTTCGAGGTGCTGCTCTGACCCTCTTTATATAAAAGCAGACGCTGTGAACACCGCCGAGCAATAAATCACTTCCTTTTCCACGCAGTAGCGCCGTTATGTAGCAGCTAGACACTCTCCAAAAGCCGCTGAATAAAGTTGGCCGAGGGGACCGAACCGAAAGGGACGGTGCATCCTGGACCGACGCAGCCAAAAAAGCGGAGGCTCAAATTAGCTTGTCAGGGAACTCTAGGGTTCCCCAGGCCCCTCATTCAAGAGCAGACACTAAATCTGTGTCACCACTTCTATATACAAGAGGTAATGAAATACAGCGCAAGAACCCCATTCGGAACCAGACGGGTATTTATATTCTGCTGGTGGTTCACCTCAAGCTTGTATTTCTACAACAACACGGACCAGATTTGCTGTGCAGTCGGGGGAAAAAATAAATAAAAAAAAGGAGGAGGTGTGGACATGACACATTACTCTGGGGCCGTTTCTCTGGTACTTTACTAAAGTGATTTAGAAACTATGCAATACGGCGAATGACACATTTTGCATGTGAAAGCAGATGAGAATGTGTCATGCAAAGACATTCGTCTCCATCACGTGATTATACGTGGTGTAGTTCAAGATATCGCAATGTTTAGAGAAATGAAAGATCTTAACTTATATCAGCCTGGATCCAGGTACCTGTATATAAGCTTTATAGGAGTTTGATCATAGCAACACTGCTCATAGAAAACCCTCTGTGTGTCTGCTCATGCCATTTTTCTAACAAGACAATATCTGTTATAACATTGTTGGAAAAAAAATACAGCATTAAGCACCAAATCTCAAGCCAAATGTCAAACTTTAAAGATTAAAGCACGGAAATGGTTTACAAACTAAGCCAAACTTGCAATTATACTGGAAGTTTAACTGCAACTCTGTCCTAAAAGTAAGCATATCTGCCCAGCGAGGCTTTCCCTCATTCTCGTGTGCATAACGTATGCTTATATCAGTCTTAAAAAGTCTAGAACAGTCTCTTGCTGATAGCTAAAATGTCTCGTGCACGCTTCAAACACTCTCCACCACAAATATGTCACGTTTCGTAGTACTACAGAAAACCATCCTCCGCATCTTGGCACGTATTCAAACAGTAAATGCAGACTAATGTTCAGTCCCCCCAAAATAAAAAAATAAAAAACTGAATTCATGCCACCATCTTTATCTTTAACAGCTGCTTCAGTTGCTTTGTTGGACCGCGTATGCTGGACCTTTGCGAAGAAGGTGGCAAGGACTTCCACTGCTTTTTCGCTACCGTTTGTGATTTCTGAATAGATTTTCTGACAGAAGCCCTTTTAAACTCTTCCTTCTTGGTAGAATGATTTTACCACAATACACCTGCGGGAAGTGTTCAGCAGCTAAACATTGCTCCAAGTGTAATTAGCCAGAATTAAAATAAGTCACTGAGAGGGGTATTTCTGTTAGAAACAGCAACAGAAGACAGGATATGACATGTCTATGTTGTCTGCACACAACAGGTACAAGTAAAAGTCAAGCCCATTTGAAATGAACGTGGGTTGAGAGCATAAGATTAGCAGACTGTTGACTTTTGTGTAACATTTTTTTTTGCGTGCCACACAGCTCTGCTCTCTGCCACCAGGAAGCAGGTCTTACCTTTTATTGATGGTCTTCTCCTCCTTTTGGTATGGCTTAACAAACCACTTGCCGATGCGAACGAAGCCGCGGTTCATGAGGCAGCGCTCCAGCAGGTTGTGAATGGCTTTGAACAGGAGCGTCCGACACTCGTAGGACAGGCCGCTCTCCCACTCCCCATCCTCCTCACCTGAAACGAGGCAGGAACTTTAAAGCAGGTACTTTTGACAAACAAACCGGTCTCCTTCCTTCCTGATAATAAATCCTGTTCAGTGTAAACAATGGGGGCCTAGACTGGTTTGCGACTCTTTTTTGCACGAGGGGGAAAATAAATTTACCATTTTGTCCACACAAACGTTGCTGTAAATACAGGTATGTCATGTCTGCAAGCAACATTTGACCCTATCTGAGACACAAGACAGAATACCTAGACAGTGTGTCAACCCCTTAAGGGCTTTTTTTACATTCACAGGCAGGAAAGACACAAACGCAGAAATGAGCCTTGGGATTCCACCAGGCTTTAAACACTTTAAAAGACCTGCTTTCATTATGCATCAACAAACTTCTTTACTTGTGTCTTTAATGTCCAATAACTGCAGCCAGTATAATTGCAAAGTATTTATTTATTCATTTATTAACGGTTAAACTACCAGCCGCCTAGATCGTGTAAGAATACGGACATGATTCGAGTCCGAACACTGCAACAGCTTTTAAATGAAACACATATTTTGGTGTGGTTAATTCGGCCACTGTGAGATTCACAGCCCCTGCAGAAATCGTGGTGATGTCGCAGCGACTTACTCGAGAGCTCATTGTGGATAAGCTCCGCAAAACTGGGGTCGTCCCCCCACCAGAAAAGCCAGAGCTCTCTGCGACCCGGAGTGTGGTGCCTTCTCCACACGCTCAGCACGTCCGCCGCAAGGCATCGGCTGAAACTACACAGGATCGGGTCCTCCTCGGTCACGGGGAAAAGGATGGGCGACGAGGTGGGTCCTTGCCACACAAATCGCCGCCATTTTATCCCAGTCAAATCAGCCTGAAGTAAGAGAAAAACAGTGTGAGAATGAACAGAGCATTAAGCCAGTTGCCAGTTGTTGACTGCGTTACTACGCATGTCCGTCCTCTGCACACACACACACACACACAAAACACTCAGAAGCTTTAGTCTCGACTTTCTGTCATTCAGAAAATTGCAAATGAAAAAAAAAAATGAAAATTGCAGACAATACTAAAGTTTTGCTAATCTTTGCACATGTGCTAACCACAGCCATACCTGAAAATGTAAACCTAACAGTGTAGTTTACTTTAAAGTAATGCAACTTTTTAAACAAGTATTAAAACAACCCTGCATGTCAGTCTGAGATCAGGTTAGTTGGCCCAATTTATAACAGCAGCTGTTTTACTTAAAATCACATGGGTATATAATACCGCAGTGGCATTTAAAATAAGGAACAATACGGTGTGATAAACAGGTTTTTAAATGACTCGCCTGTTGACCTGACCTGTTACTAGCGTTAATGCTAGTTGAACATTTCTGTAACCAACGCGGTGTAAACACACGATCATGCCAAATTCACCAACAGGCCTTTAATGTAGATGCCATGTAGAATGTGCTGCTTCTGTTGTGAAAGTTGGCTTGATCACGATTTGCAAGTTGCAGGCCCGATGCCTTCACGCCAGTCTGCAACTGACGTTACAAAGCTTGTTGCCTTATTAGCCAAAATGGCTTTCTGGCCTCTCAGTATCAGAGCTAACGCTAGCTAGCGCACAGAGCACAGAGTCTTACCAGGCAGAAGAGGTTGGAGTGGCAGTCCTCCAAACTGGCCCCGTTTGGTACAAAGCACGAACTCATCCTTTCACTGCGTCGTTGTAACGTTTAAGTCCATTGTCTCAATCACCGTCGGGGCTTGTAGCTGATCTGGGTAACTCGCTGGCAAGGCGATGTTCAGATGTAATTATCCCGTTAAAGCGCTGACCAACTTGCTAGCTACAGCTAGCCACCGCTAGTCAAACAGACAACTTCTAACCGGCGATAGCCACAGCTAGCCTGGTGGCTAAGCTAACGTTAGACAGGCAGCCAGATAGCGTCAACTGTAAGCTTCTAGCTATTCGATTCATCAATCCTATTTGAAATGTATTGTCTGATCTGGTTAGCCGCAAGCCTGCTGCTACATTACTCTAACCTAACACCAAATAGTCAACGCTAATATAACCCGGGCAGACTAACGTTAAATACAACGTCAGAAAAGTTATATGCGCAATAAAAATACGAGCCCGAAAACTAAAAAAAACTTCATCTCGAAAGCTTTAGTCCCCGGTGTGCTAATGCTAACAGCAGCTAGCTGATCTGAAACAATTTCAAAGCAAAGGAACTCTCCCCTCCCCCTGATCTCTCCTAGCCTGCTAGCACACAAGCTAACATACCAGAGCTCCAGCGCTAGCTTGCTAGCTAAATAAAACAATTAGCCACACCGCCCTCCTTTTCACTAAAACCACCGCGGCGCTCCGTCATAGTAGAAATACTCCCAAAACGGACGAAATGCCAAATGTGCGAGGCTACTCATCGGCTACTCTCCTCAGCCAGATCCATGGGTCCTGCAGATTTCCATTATTTCAGTTCATGGATTGAATTCTTTAATGGCGGCCAGGAGGACAACTCTGCCTCTCAACTCCTATTGGCCAATTTGTGGTAATGGGGGCGTCATCCGGCTTCAAGTAGCTCCATGACTTCACAGTTTACAAGATGAAAGCTCCGGTGCATCTGTCACACACTGGTCAGTCCTCAGTGATGTCTGTTTCTAAACATGTTTCACTGTGTGTGCAACACATGCTGCATGCGACTGCTCTGAGACATAGTTCATTATTTACTGTGGAAAATGTGCGCGGATGATTAAAAAAAAAAATCATGAATATAAATAGCAAGAAAAGGTGATTATTTTATTGTTTATCTCAGCTGTTTTCTTATTTCTTATTTATTGATACTGCACATATAAAGCAATTTAGGTCAAACTGTGCAGCAAAGAGTTTTATTTAATAGGTTAATAATATTGCAAAGTGCATAAAGTGCATGGTCAGCATTTGTCCTCCAGTGTGTCACTACACTAAATAAACCATTTAATAACTTTGACATTAACAGAGCACAAACAAACTAACTAAAATAATTGCACGTTTGTTTTTTTTCAAATATTTTATGAACTTGATGCGTTCAGGCACCCCAGCGCCATCCTGTCATTTCCAAACCGCACCGCAGGGAGGAGACTCTGCGACGCTCGCTGCTCTTGAACGTCCCCTCCCAGAGCGGGCGGAGCGTCGGATACGTCGAGAAAATGTCAACAACATGCCGGAATCTTCCCGAGAAACAGAAACTGATCGGGGACAACAAAGAGACGGAGGAAGCCAGCCGACTCATAACATCGTGTCCCTAGTGTCCCAGCTCGCAGATGATAATTTAACACTTGTGCGGGTAGGAGTCCTCTTTGTTAGGAAGCACTGACGCATCACGCACGCCACTGCCACACTGAGCAACCCTGCAACTAGATGCAATCTTTCATTTAGTGATATTTAAAACAAGGGGAGCATAATCTGGAGTTATGCAAAAGTATTTACGACCATTTCCCTCCATTTAGGGCATTATAATTCATCACACTGACAATGTGGCCTTTCAGCACCTGAACCCAGGAGATTTTCTCAGCAGCAGCTACATTCAGTGTCCAGCAGCACATGTCCACTTGGATTGATGGTATCACTGCCAGCTAGTTAATTTACTCTGCCCTTCTCTCTTATCTCTCACACAGAACATTAGCACCGGACTGGCCATCGCTGGTGTAATAGCACTAGCAAGGAGTATCAAACTGGTAAGAGAGAAAGTCACACCGGACCAGTAATTAATTATGTTTGCAGATTCAGCTAATTTCTCCCTAACTTTGATGAACTCCTTCCTTTGATTCTTAAACACAGTCCATTTTAAATGCATAATTTGTCATCTGTGAAGTTTCTCCAGGTTATGGTTTATTCAAAAAAGAAACTGAAACAAAAAAAGTAGACTGCAACAAGAAAAAAAGTTAAATGAACTCCCATATAATCTGATTTCAATTGTATATTTTATTGTCTATGAAGTTTCTCTAGGTCTGAAACAAGGGCAACTAGACTAGCTTTCTTAAAAAGACGTTAACGTCACTCATCCAAGTAGGTTCTTCAAGTTCTAACAGAGTCTCGGTTTCAATATGAACATATGTGGGAGTTGTCCACCTGCAACTCGCATGACAAGTGTGTGTTGAGCAACTTGGATGGGTGGCGAAACCAGTCGCCCTTGTTCCGACTTGTTTTATTTGGATGTATCTTTCATTCTAAGTGTTGACGGATTGCCCCCCCCTGCCCCCAGATCACAAAATTTCAAGCTGCGCACGAGATCCCTGCTCGTTTCATTGACAGGAACGTCAGCCTTCGTGGGAAAGTCCATTCCCTCACAGAGAGAGGACTGGAAGTGGAGCATGTGCCGATATATGTGCCAGTTCTCTCTCCGCTGCTTTCGAAGCACAAGGGTAATGTGGGGACTTCGCTGTCACACACAGAATATTGATGGTTCAGAAGCAGCCATTTAAAGCTTGTTTGTTTATGGTATACCTTCTCAGTAACAGGTAATGTGGCATCTTAAACAATATAACACACACTCCTCACGCTGCCTCTCTCAGCAAATCAAACAGGTGCACATTTTAATCTTGTTACACCAAAAAAAATTAAAAAAAATGCCATTATGACACACTTTACTTTGTAAAGTCAGGTCAATTTTATCAACCTGCCATGACTGAAAGTGACAGGTAAGCCTGTTAGCTGCTATACTGAATCATGGCACTCGCTGAGCAATACTTTCAGGAGGCTTATGGGTTATATATAGTGTGCAGCGTCAGCAACTTCTAGTGTGAAGGACTCACATGAAGAAGCCAGTGTGTGTTTCAGATTTAACCTTTGGACTGCTTGACTCCTGCAGAATCAAAGCAGATTGGATCAGCTGCCCGCCGCAAGGGCAATATACTGACATTTCATAGATGTTCATGGCCGGAATTTGCTCCTTAACATATATATTGTCAGGAAGTGACACGTAGAGCCGCTGGGCACGAACGCTAACGGCACAAAACACTCTTGGCATCAAGAACTGTCATGTATGAAGAGCTGATACCAAGTTTTTTTCAATATATATGTTTATTTGGGCCAATCTTAGAGCATTATAGTGAATTAAAGCTACTTTAAAGTTGCTTTGTTGTCTTTTAACGTTTTTGTAAATAAAAAAAACACTTTTCTATTGTTGCTTAAATGTGGGTATTATATTACCACTTCTGCAAACAAATGTAATATGATATCAACCCCTACACATGCTTAAGAATTTGCAGAAATACACTTTATCAGTGCGTGTAGGTGCAACTCCAAATGTATTCTGTAACCTGTGATTTACTGTAACATACATGATAAATGCTCCTTCTTTGTCCTCTTCAGATGTGTCCACATCTCCATTGCTGGTGCATCTTGCAGGGGTGGAGCTGACACCAGAAGGAAAGGCATGGCTACAGAAGAACTTAGCTCCTGCCGAGACAGTGTGGCTAAAGCTCATCAGCCGAGAGGACGACAGACTCAACTGTCTGGTGTCCCAAAGCAGGGTAAGGCATCTAATAAGTATTTATCAATCACTTAGTCTGTGTCTGAAAGAAAAATTGTATGTTACATGTCAAACACTCAATGTGTCACTGATAAGTTATTCCCCCCGTCCTCCCCTCATGTCTCCAGCAGGGGTCATTGTGGAGCTGCTGTTTGAACGAAGAGGTCCTCCGGCTGGGTCTGGCTCGCACCGCGCCCGTCGCCGGAGTGCCGCCTGACTCTCGCCTCTACTGGCGTCTCCACAGACGGCTGCACAGAGCAGAGGTGAAAGCCGAGAGGAAGGGTCGGGGTCTGTGGAAAGAGGACAGCCTGTGGGAGAGGGCCTCCAAGGCTGTCAGGGATAACGCTTTAATCAGACTGATGAGGAGGATCTTTAAAAGGACTTGACGCGGTGAAGGGACCAATTAATCCAGTGTGGGCTGTTAGGCGTGAGACTATTCACGCAAAACTTTGTCATTGGTGGGGTTTGTGCACTTGTGACATCTTTACAAAACTAAAACAGTTGAAAATCTAGGTGGTCAGATTTAAAAAGCCATAAAACCATTTTAATTTCCCCGATTGCTCAAAAAGAAAACACAGTGCTTGACACTAATTCCCTGTTGAAGAGCTCCACAGTTTATTTTCAATGTGTTCTCCATTCCTAAGAAGTTTGATATGAATTAAACGGTTATTAAAAGCTTTGTCTCAAATCCTGATACTAATCCCTCAGCTTTCATTGCCCATTAAACCACAGCTAAGCACAGCCCCGTCCGCTGCTGTGTGTACGTGTGTGTGTAAGTGAGCGTGTGTGTTGGGGGGGGGGGACACCCCACTAAACACAAGCTGGGGCGGGGTATGTTAATGGTGTTCAAAATGAGGAGGGGAAGGGGGGTGGGTCCACTTGTCCACAGTTGCTATAGAAACACCAAATGTGAAATACAAAGCGAACCAAAGGCTGAACTCTATATTGGTGGCCCACAAGCCCCACGGGAGCCTTATATGTATGTGTGTGTGAGGGGGGTTTTTAAGTACCTGTAGAAAAGGGCCCTTTTAGCTGTAATGTGACCGAGCCATGAGGTGGATCTGAGCGCCGAGATAGAAGACAATGGAGGGACTGTCTTTGATTGCACTGTTCTCGTAAGAAGAAAGTAATAATGATTTCGTTTCTAATCAGCGCACATCAAATTTCCTGTGCTTCCAGGGTCGTGTGATTGCTCGGGTTATTGTTTGCCGTGCAAAATGACACCTTGCGCCTCTGTTTGGTTGATATCCATACAAGGCAGAAGAAGAGGAGGAGGTGCACATGAGGCCAGACTGAGATGTGTCTTGTGGGGTGCAGGGTGAATGGGTCCAGGGAGAGGTAGCACCGAGAGCAGTCAATCCAACGGGCACAAGGAGATTAGTGCGGAGGGGAGGAGGGTCACAGGGAGTAGAAGGGGATTTTGGGTCCGAGCACAAAGGCAGGAGAGGAGGAGTCACAGCGGAGTGAAGGAAACGGGAGAATAGACGAGGAGGGGGGGGTTGATGAATCAGCTAGTCTCTCTTTTGTTGTGCAAATGTTACTAGCGAACTGTTACTGCCGGAGAGGCCTGTGATTGGTGGGCCGGTTTAAATTGTAAGGTGCATTTTGGGGCTTGATGGCTGCTGCTGCTAGACTTTGAACTGTCACCGGCCCCCGGGTGGGGGGGGGGAGTGGGAGGGAAACCACGGCTGAGGCAGATAGCGAGGGGGAAAGTTTTCTTATTTCTCCAGTTCCTGCGTCTCGTATCGCCGGCTCGGTGGCGATTATGGTGAGGGAAGAGTGCAATAAACCAATTAACTCGAGAGATATCGGCCTCTGTGTACGCCGTGGTCATCTGACGCGTTGTAAAAAAATTTCAAGCATTTGTCAGGCGTCTTGAAGGAGCTATTTATTAACTGAAAGAAGTGAAGAAAAAATGTAAAATGGAAGTTTTTGGTTGAGCATTTGAGAAGAATTTAGGGCCTCTCACTCAAATTTATTAATAACTGCTTGGCACAATGATAAACTTGAGATCAGGACAAAATAATTAAAGTATAATTAACATTTCACAACATTAAACAAAAGAAAAAAGACGTCTTGTAACATCGGTAGCTTAAAACATTTTTTAATTCCAGATGTTAAAGTAATTAGTCTATTTTCTTGTTTCTTATTCCTAAACTGAAACAGAAAGACACACTTAGCTCTTCTCTGCTCTCTCTTGTTAAAAGCAGTCCACTCCGAAATCCACTCCACACTTTCCCAAACTCACCCGTCCCACACCAGCAGCAGTCATTTGAAAAGGCACCATGCTTCATGTAGTGGTGGGTACTTACCCACACAGTGAAGTTGTTGGGACCCTCTCTTCCTGAAAAGTAAAGGACTATTACCGATCTACATTAGTGCCTGATGCCATGGATGTCCGGACCCTGAAGGATTGTTGTTCCACTCTCAGCGACTAGATCTTGTGCGGGGGAGCTGACAAACGTTGCAGAACCTGAAACTGAGAGGAAACACATACTGTAAGTGCTCTGATGCTTCACGTGATGCATGACCTTTTAGGTTTTTCCTTCAGAAACCTAACTTCACTGACTTGATTCTGAACCGTGCACTTTCCAGACCGTCCCTCCGCAGTTAGCTGTCACTTTAAGTGTCCTGTTGTTAGGACACTGTGTGCAGTATCCAAGCAGCAGCTGTGCACCTGTTAAACCTGTGTGCCTGGACACAATTAAGCTCTGTAAAACAGAAACTCAAGACACCTCAGCTTAGCCTTATCTTTATTGTGCCACTTGCAGATAAGACACGGGAAGTCGGGATCAAAACATTGTAGTTCCTTGACCATTTCCACCGCAGCGGACCGGCTAAGCTGATCACCTCCAGGTTTCTGTCTAGTGCTTTGCCTTGTTTGCCACTAAAATCAATAATTAATCAGCGCGATTGTTTAAATATATTTCCGCTGCATCCAAAATCCAAATCACTCTCGGTGCTTTTTAGCCTTTTGTGCTTTTTAAACAACAGAGATTTGCAGTAGGGCAGCATAACAAAGGCCTTTATCACACTCAGCCGGTAGCCTTCCCAGAGAGAAAGAGATGGGGCACTCCCCCGTCCGAGAGCAGGGTCCTTGGGGATTTTCTGATTTGATTTGAGTGGGTCGAGTGCGGTGGGCCGGGTGTGAAAGACAAAGAGATTTAAAGAGGCAGAGAGCTGGCGTGACATTCACTGAAATAAACCCTAAAACACAAAGGTAACTCCATCTCTGGTGGCTCATAAACAAGAGTGTCGTCAACACCTAATAGAAGGAGAGCTGTCAGGCAGAACTGGTGAAGCATAAATATAAATTGACATTCGTGTAGTTCAATCAATTTTAATGTGCAGTTTCCTCTTGTTAATTGAGTTTTTCTTCAGGCAGGTGTTTGTTTTGCCCGCTGTCACAATAACCGTCTATAACACTGATATTCCATCACACGCCCACTTGCCCGCGTCTGCGTAGGAATGCCTCCGCCGTAAAGTGACTCCCTTGTTATTATGTGACTTGGAGTATTGTGAACAGTGTATCGGTTTGCTGGTGTTGGGTGGTAGGGGTGGAAACATGAGGCTCTGTGGGTGCCGTGATCCCTGCATGCATAATTGAAGTTTCTCGGCGGAAAGGAAGGGAGGAGCTGACGGAGTGGGGAGTTTTGGATTGAAGTTACCACAGTGTGAATGTATATACAGTAGGTGTGTGTGTGTGTGGGTGAAAAGCTTTCTCACGGGATTCGGTGGATTATGTGGACAAGCCTTCACTTTCTCCCACAGAACGCTCTCGTCGGTGAGGACGCACCGGAGACGGACTAAAACCCGAGAGTAAAAGTAAAGGATGGGAACAGGAGGGAGAACTGAGGGGCGTCTCTCCTTGGAATAGATCTGAGGGTTTGAGTTACGACCTTAACCGTTCCAGAGTAAAACAAGACGACCCCACCACACACACATGGTCTCCCATACGCACACACACACATGCGTGCACGAGTTTTAAAAAAGACTGCTCACCTGGTTGGGCAGTGGATGGACATCGTCCTCGCTGCAGCGGCACATGCACGTCTGCAGCCTTTGTCGCATGTCATCCCTCCATCCACTCACATTGCTTCTTCATTTCCATCAATACAAATGAAATAAAAGCATTAAAACACATAAAAACATGACAGTGAGCAGTGAACTACACACGCTAGCAGCCTTCTTAAATCTAGACAGTATACGTAGCAGTTCTTTAATTGAGATCCCTTTCTTTACACTGTTTTACCGACTCCATAATGTCACTACTGTGTCTGTAAACAAGCTCAGATGTCTGCACTGGTCCGTCCTTCTCTTCTGTAACACACCACTGGCCCCTCAGTAACCTCAAGGTCCACCGTGTCGCCTTATCAGGTCAAAAGGTCGCCGAAACGGCACCGACCTGGCGGCTTAGAAGTTACAACTTCCTCCTCTTTCCTCTTAGCCCGGTTAACTTATCGTGTGGGTGTTTGCGGAGCCGAAGCAGCGGCCTGATCTGGTAATTTGCTTTAAATTATTCAAAGGATTTTTCAATGACAATGGTCGGCGTAATGTCTGCTTTCAGCCTTTGAAGTTTGAGGATTTTCAGCGTTTTCCGCTGTTTTTATGTAATTATAAACTGTCTGTTTCTTATTGTGGAGGTTTTGCTTTGACAAAATAACCACCGTGATCTGCATGTTTGACTGCTTTCAGATTATTAAAAAGTAGGATCCCAGATGTAGGTATGCACTACACACAACAAAAAAACGGCTTCTGAACCCAGTTTTATGGAAATGGTTATTATTCATGAGAGTTAAATGCCAAATCTTTTTTCCCATGCTGCCAATACAGCCTACACTAATGTATCTGTGAATAAGTGAGTCACTCAGTCTTCATCTGTCTAGCCATCAGCATGCCAAGGACTGTTTACTCCGTGCATTGACCGTAGAACATATCTGGTTTGTAGGCGCTGTGTCTTTAGGTATCACTGCCCCGTAGTTAAAGCCAATACTTGGAGATAAAACCTGTTTTTCTGTCTGTGTGTAAACAATTTTATCTTTGCGCATTTGCATTTTCAAGCAACGTGGTGAGGCAGAGTAGCACAGTGCCATCACACCTTATGAATTTACATGTTTATGGATGCGTGCACAAAGAAAATACTGTACACACGTGCTAATGGCCCCATGCAAGGGCAAATTTTTGACTCTAAACACGACTGATTATCACCCGGCATTTATGACAGCAGGCCACAGAAAATAAAATAGAACGGCCATTGTACCGCTCATTATTCGTGTCCGAGCGGGGCACTCTTTGGCAGTATGTGTCAGCGTGGAGCGACAGATGCTGCTGTCTTTGTGTATCTGTCACGAGAAAGGACGTTCATTGTTTCACGCACTCAAACGTAATGAGGGATTCATGCCATGTCCCGTGCGTGGCAAGCGAGCTGAACAATTAATGTAGATCGTAGTGGTAATTCCAGTTTATCGCAGCTTAAGTAACGATATCTTTTCTCATTTTTCTGGGACGTCTCGTTAGTCCGAGTCTCACCAGTGAGAAACAAATGGCATTAAAAATTCACATTTCTACAGTTCCTACAAGAAAAAATTGAGAAAATATAAAAAAAGATAGACGCTCCACCACAAAGATGATGCATTACAAGCTGTGCTACTAGTGTGAAATGGTATTAACTTCCTGTCTCCACTAGAAGAGTGTCATGTAGATGGATTAAAGAGTCACATTTTCTTTTCCTAACAATAGATTTACATTGTCATCAACTATATTTAGTTAACCAGGGCATTTGAGAACATTAATTGACTTCAGATTAAACATTTAACAAGGTTTGGCTTATTTTAATGCTAAACAAGTCACGTTTTGCACAAGGTCATATTCATTCTTAGTTAAAAGTGGAAGGAAACGGTTCCATAGCAGCATTATCTTCTAAAGGAAAAATTGCAAAAGGTTAGATGTCAGTCACATTTGTACCATAAATAAAAAGCCACAGCCAGTTGCCAGTTGTTGTAGCTTAGCGCAAAGACAGAAAACAAACTAACAAACCATGATGACCAGACATATAGAGATCTGTGCTGCCATAGATCACAAGAGTGGGCTGCGAGGACAGTTAGGTTTCCAAGTTGCTAGTCTCCTGTGAACATGTCTGTGTGAAAAATTATGTTTTAAAATGTTGGCAATATATATGGATGTGGGTAATGGGTTTAACGTGTTAGCTTGGTGAGTATGGGAGGGAGGAATTGCGAGAATCTCTTCTCGTGGTCACTTTTACCCTAACGCAGTGAACAGACTCAAGACCTGCAACTAGTCTCCTATTGTTGCAGGCCAGTGGTTAACCCTAACCCTAACCCTAACTATGTAAAGAAATGACTCTGAAGTGCTTTTGATACAAGCAAATTCAAACACACTGAAGGGCTCAGATCAGTAATGTGGCATGTGAGTAATAGTAGAGACAGAAAGTCTAGAAACACAGAGTAAAATCATTAAGAGTAGCTTCATGAGCCCCAGCTCTGATCTTCACTTTAAGTCCCTTGGACATGTTTTCACAGCGGTCTGTACTTGCAGTGTTTCTATTCTTGGTTTCTGTTTTCTCATTTTGCAGCACCTTTTTGATGACCGAGCTTTTGTGAACTGGTAGAGATTATTTCCTTGTTTGCTTGTCTTTTGTCAGTTTGCTTAATTTGTCTTACGTTGCGGTTTGATCTGCCCTCAGGACCTCACACAGTCAGCTCACCCTGAGCAAAACTCGACTACCTTTAGCTGCCTGCAAACCTAACACAAGAACCGAACCGTTAAACTACTACAGGATACATAAAAACAACAAAGGCAAAGAAAAAGAAGCAGATTATCAAACAGGGTTTAATCAAGTCTGTTAGCTGATGACCTCAAGCAAAAAAGTAGGCGCAGTTAAAATGCTGGTTATACTATAATCCCTTATTGTAGCCAGGAAACTGTTAACATTTAACCTGGAGGTTAAAATATGACACAATAGATCTTAAACTTTAACTACAGTGACATACTGCTCATATATGTATATAAATGCATTTCTGTCTTACTAATAAAATAACAAAAACAAACTGTGCAAGTACCAAAAATTCTGCATTCCCATATTTCCCATTGTATTTCCTCAGTATGATTACAACTATTTTTCTTTAACTTGAGGGCATCCTCGACCTACTTCCTGCCAGGCCCTAAGATAGAGTAGCTCTGGCAGTGAAATATTTATTTTTAAGCTGCTCTCTCTGCCAGTGAGGAGCCCAATAGACAGGAAAGAACAGACTGTATTCCCCTGAGGTTTTGACACGCTATGGATGAGAAGCCTGCTAGAATTACATGCAGTCAGAGTCATTTTACTAACTCACACAGTGTGAGCATGACGGTGCAGACACACACACACGTACACAAACATAATAATCAGTCATGCACTGACACACAGGTTGGCATACATAAATAATGTGTTTTGGTTCTTATTAAAGGATTGGTACTAATTCTGGTAAGAATTTGAGTCTGGTAAAACACAAGGGTGCGTAGTCCTACAGCCGCTCAGTCAAACACATTAGGTTTATGTGTGGTTACAAGTCTTTAATGTCCATTAAACTGTTCGTTATTTGAGGTTAAAGCAGAATATCATCAATAAACTTCTCGCGTCTCAGATGGCAGCAATTTTATTGTCAATAAAATCAACTCAACAGCGTTCACTTGACATGTACGACTATTTCTCTGTTACTTTTATGTATATACTTACTGTTTATGTATCTTGTGCATAAAGCCTACCCAGTGGATTTGACTGACTGAAATTTGACTGACTGAAATTCTCCACTAAGATTTTGTGGGTGGTGGAGCTTCCAGCTGGCTTCCACGCTAAATTAGTTAATCGTTTTCAGAAAATAAACCGCAAAACGTTAGATGTGAGTCTCATTTTTACCGTAAATACAAAGCTACAGCCAGTGGCCAGGTGTTGTGGCTTAGCATGTAGACAGAAAACTAACTAACTAGCAGTGATGACAAGACTTAATCACTGCGTGCAGCCAAGAAATAGTTTGCCGCGTAACACAATGTGCAATTTTTATACTTCAGTTTTTTCATCAGTTGAACAAAGGACAATTTCCATATTCAGTTGTGAATTTTTTGAGGCACAGAAATTTTAATTGTATTATTGTACAATAGAGCCAGGTTGTCACTACTCATTCCCGTTGCCAGTTTACTAAGCTATTCTATGCTATGCTATGCTATGCTATGCTATGCTACGCTATGCTATGCTATGCTATGCTAAAGCTGTCTTTAAATGGAACTGATGAGTCGTATACACAAAAATACTTGCCGTTCTAGTGGGAACCTCAGCCGTAAACTGTGACAACACTGCTGCTAGGCAACTTTTGGTGTCTACTAATGTCACCAAGGCTAACAGTTAAAAAGCTAACAACTGGGTTACTTAATGAAGGAAACGGAAAAGCCTAATAAAAGGATGAGGAGGTTGGGAATACCAACATTTTCTTCAGACATGTTATAAAATCACAAAGAAAGCCTTTAACGACTAAATCACTTACGAGGTTTTGCATGCCACAAGAGGGCGCTGTGGACACAGTAGTAGATAGACATCAGAGTTGTATCAATGTTCTCATCTTACTCTTGGTAAAAATGTGTAGAAACCTCTTCCTATTCCTTTAATTTGTTTGGGATTATTGGGAAAGTGATTCTCGACTGGAGTGGTGTATGCAAGGAATGCGATAATGTAATGATTTACATCAGTACTAATGACGTCTCTTACCTCTGTGTTAGTCTCATGCACATTTTTTACTTCAAATAATTTAACTTTGCACACTGTTCATAACTTCTGCTCACATTCTGGTGACTCCTTCTCCGGGTGGCTTCAGTGTTTATTGAGGTTTCACGTAATCTATCTGCATCGCGACGTGACACGTCATTAAAGGTGCTCGAACAATGCCCCCAGTGATATGCCTCTGTCGCTCGACTCCTGTCTCTAATTTGGACTCTGTTGTGAAAACAAACAGCCATTTAGAAACAATTCTATAATTAAGCAGAAAGACACAAGGGGCTTCACTCTGTAGAGGATTCAGAGCAGCCACGGGACGTCGCAGGCTCACGGTGAAGCAGAGGTTAATGGCTCTGAAGAAGCGTCAGATTGTTTTTTTCTGCTTTTAACTTATAGGTAACTCAAAAGTTGTCATAACGTGCATCATTTTTAATATCTTTCCTGTAAGGCAGGTATGATGTTAAGACAAGGCTGTGTTTGTCTAACTATCAAAGCTCCAGGCTGCAGAGATTAACTGAAATATGTGTTCTTAAAGCCGTCCTTAACTTTCCACTTCTGTTTGTCTCCGTGCCTCATTGTAAAGACTTTGTTTTAGTTTTTTATTTTAGCTATTTGATTATTTTTTATTTTTTTTTGTAGTTGTTGCTTCAACTTCCTTGTAAAGGTCACATCCTGGAACCACTGCACACCTATATCAACTAAGTCCTAAATCAATGAGTAATTCTGAAGTGTTAATGATAACACGGAACTACAATATGTATATACACTGATCAGGCATAACATTATGACCACCTTGCTAATATTGTGTAGGTCTCCCTTGTGTCTTCAAAACAGTTGTGACTCATCAGAGAATGGACATGGGTCTTCTGAGGGTGTCCTGTGGTGTCTGGGAATGGGATATTTTTAGTAGCGGGCATTGGGTCCTATGGGTTGAGGGGAGGGGCCTCTGTGGATCATCCCGCAGATACTTGATCACTTTGGGATCTAGTGAATTTGGAGGCCGTGTGCTGTTCTTCATGTTTTTGTTGAGTCGTGCCTAGCCTGTTTGTGTGTGTGTCTGTGTCAGGCTGCATCCTGCTATGGGGTGGGTGTGCCTGGTCTGGTCTGGTCTGGTCTAGGTGGGTGGTACATGTCTAAGTAACATCCACATGCCACATCCAAAAGTTTCTCAGCAGAACACTGAATTGTCACGCGATGGTCAATGTTATCAACTTCTCCTGTCAGTGGTTTTAATGTTGTGGCTGATCAGAGTATAAGAGTATTCGTATAAAAAAACTCCTGCTAAACTGGCACTAAAAGACATTACTGGATTATGCCCACATCAGCTTATATGACATGGGTCTTATGGCCTGTCATGAACGCCACACACGTTACCGGCCTGTTTTAAAGCGAGGTGGCGGCAGGGTCACAGGAAAGTACTTTCACCTCAAAGATACTTGACCCCCTGAGCTCTGCACGTTCAAACACACAGTCACCTCTCCTCAGGTCAGGCCGGCACCAGACGCCAATAACTGTCCCGGAGGCTCCGAGCCTTTCCAGGGCTATACGTGTCCCGTATGTGTGTGTGTGTGTGAGAGAGAGAGAGAGAGAGCGTGAGTGAGCGTTTGTAGTGGGAAGCCGTAAATCACGGGGAAAACAGACGAGCAACAGGTGTTGAATCACTTAAAACTGGCCGTAGGAGCGGTAGGGATGAAATGCAATCAGGAGGTAGAAGCGGAAAATTTGGAATCCCGGAACAAGGGTGAGGAGAAATGGAAAGAAGATAAATGGGAACACATGTCGAGAGATATTGAGGGTAAAGGGACAAAAACGTGGAAGGGGCAAGGAGTCATGGATAACCTGCCTTTGGTTTCATTCGGCTGAATGTTGACTTCTATCAGTAACACTGTGAAGATAGTGTCTTAGAGACTTGGAAGATAAGACTAGAAGAATATTTGTCACAGTCTTGATGTGTATTTATTGTAAACTCGTCTCCTCGTCCCATTTTTCTTTTGCATCTTGAGCTTTTTGTCTTGAGATTTATGTCATATTTCAAGGCATGCATTCATTCATGTATTTATTTTTTTACCTACCTAACTAAATTTGAATTCTTTGTCTCCCTCATAGGCCATCCAGCTGTTTGACCTCCTCCTCTCACCATGAGCGCCTGGGTGGTGAGCAGGAAAGGACAGCCGCAGTACCGCCGGCACTTCCTGACAGACAACAGCATCTTTCATGGTAAACATTAAAACCCACCCACACACACACACACACACAAAAGAGATTTATATAATGTAGAGGTCTCTATCCTCCCTCATTTGTGTATGTAATGAGGCCGAACACTAGAGGGAGACTCACGTCCACAAATGAACCTAAAGAAATTCAGCTTTTAACATCAGACAGCACAGTTAAGTTACAGTTAATCCACAAATCCCTCTGACTGTGGGACATAAAACCACCTGCAAGCCTCTGTTCTCCTTTCTTGCCATATATTAAGTCTTGTATGAACACTTTATCCCCCTCCAAGAATGTACAAAGGAATTTATATGTCTGTGCATTTCTCTTTCTGACGTTAGTATCTTCAGTATTTGCTTAGACACAATTGAACGGAAGCAGTCACTTTTCCTCGTTCTCCTCAAAGTCTGAAGTAAATCCAGACATGCTGTGCCATCTTTTGATCTTGATTTATGAGCCCCGGTGGTGATGAGGCTGCACGACGCAGACAGATCCGCCAGACAGATCCATGACAAATCTCCGATGCGCCGCTCGGCCTCTGTGTGGCTGTCAGACCTACAGCGGACGGATCATTTAAAACCTCGCCTTGGCGCAAAATGCGACCAGAATCTACATCTCGTTCCTGCAGACTGCTTGCTACGCATGGCGTGCACTCCCCGCCTGCAGTAGTAAACAGACTTCACTGCTTCGGTACTCCTCTGTAGATGATGGATTGATCTGATTGATACAGAGAGTAAACACAAGTGTCTCTCTCCCCGTCTGTCGTGCAGATGTTTTGTGCTTTTTCAATGTTTTCTTGGAGCCTTAGATGGTTTTTCTTTCCGAATGTGCGGATTATTAATGAAAACGAATACCCGAGCATGAAATGAGAATATCATTTCTGATGGTAATCTACCACTAACCAGCATCCACTTATTATGTTCAAGCGGCCGTGAAGTTTTTCCAGGAGAAAACTAAAATAAAAGAGGAACAAACTGCCTGAGAATGAGCCGCCTGTTGTCTTTTCCAAACTTCACATCCTGTTGATCTCTGTTCTCTCCCTCGTGTCCCTGACAGTCCGTCCTTTCTTGTCAGTCAGAAGAACCATTTCCAGAATATACAGCCCTCTGTTATGTTGTTTCCCACATGACTTTGCTCCGCTCGGCCTCTTTTCCTCCCTCCCAGTTGTTTCCAGTCTTTTGTGAATGACGGAGTGGCTGATGGTTTTTGTTTGGCCGTGGTACATAAATCACAGAGAAGAGGGTTTTAGGGGACGGAGGAGGGAGGAGGGAGGAGAACCCGCCTGTGATAAGGCACGTGTGGACGAGGAGGGAAAACCAAAAAGCGTTTAAAAAAGGGCAACTGGACTTGTAGAGTTTTTTGAGAAGACGTTTTGCCACTTATCCGAGTAGCTTCTTAATTTCTAAGAGGCTGGTGGAAAGTTGAGGTTTAAAAAGGAAACTCTGTGGATAACCCATCAGAAGCTTGCTTTCCATTAATTACTAGGTACTTACCTGTCGTTGAGGGGGGACTGTTTGTCTCTGTCCTCTTGCCTTGTGGACGGTGCTCTAACAACCCATTATCAGTGAGAGGCTCCAGTCTCAAGGTGTTGAAACGTCTTGGGGACAGACATTGAAACTGTATCGTAAATTGATGGCAGATTAAATCTCAGTCCACCTCCTCTTCATTCTTCTAATCTGACATAGACGGCTTCCTTTACTTCTCTTTCAAAGCGTCCTCTCTGGCTAAGATTTGGACATCTTCATAGCAGTGCCCTTTGTCCTTCAGGTGTAGGTGGACCACTGAATCGTTTCCTCATAGGCTGGCTCTCTTGCACATTTGTGGATGGGTTGTTCGGTTTCCCTGTGTTTTGTCTTTAGGGTGGACCAGTTTTGCCTAAGTGTGTTAAGAAATAAACTGGATTGTGTTTTCTGAAAATTCTCATGAATTTCTCCGACTCCCCAGCCACCGAGGGGATGACGGTGTTCCTCCTCTTGTTGTTCTCCTCCTCCTCGTCCTTTCTGTCCTTTCTGTCCTTTCTGTGTGTCACATCTCTTTGAGCCTTTGACAAACGGACGGTTTTATCCACGTCTCGAGTGTTTGTTTGATGTGTTTCTGCTCGTTCTCCTTACCATCCAATCTCGTGGGTACAGTCTGTGCTCACTGCTGAAGAGTTCTGATGGCCCGTAGCTTGTGTTCCAGCGCGGTGGTGAGATTCAAATAATAAGTGCTGCTCAGCGTGAGTGGGTTTTCTATACGCTCCAGTGCTGAGGCTTCAGTCCAAGAAGGACAAACTGTCTCCGCTGATCTCCTCCCGAGTGAACTTGACGTCGCTGTCCACCGCATCGATGTGCTGTGTGAAAGATCCTCTCATGTCTGAGAGCCTTCACAGACACGAGGGGAGAGGTTTCTACTCAAATCAAAGTGTGCAATCGTGGGAAGCCACAGGTAGCTGCTAATACACTGGGGGGTTAATGGGAAAACACACACGCAGCCACGAGCTGAGGGTGACACCGGTGTTCAGACGCGTCTTTTTGTTCCTCCAGACAGCATTAATCGATTTGTTAACCTCTGCTCCTGTCTCTCAGTGTTTGAACAGTGTTTGTGTCTGTGTGTGCGCGCGCTCAGTCACTTCATAATTGTCTCCTGCAAGCCTAAATGAAATGGCTTTAATGTGGACCAATGAGCAAAAGTAATCTGGGAACTCCAGACTGGCTAAACTATCATTAGGGAAATGACTCAACTAGGATGACACACTCCAGCCCGGACACACACAAAGCACACGATTTAGATGCCAAAGAAATACATGTCGGTGCTTTTTGTCAGTCCCTGCCTCTCAGGGGACGCGGGGCATCCCTGTTTTTCCAGGAAATCTGCTCCCCGCTGCGTCCTCGAGGAAGCTGTGATACCTAAACTGATGGAGACACAGAGGGACACCAGTGAAAAGTGGGTCATAGCGTTGGCATCCATGCGCAATGGTGACAAAGGCTGTGGACTGAGAAACAGCAGAAAAAAAAAAACTACAACAAAAAAAAAAACAAAAAAAAAAAACACTCGGATGTGGCGTGAATTCATTTTGGTGGGGAATTCAAACTGTCGCCAGCAAACAGCTCAACCACACCGCCGCTCAAAGCTGATGAAATGGTCAACTCTGGCGGGTTTTAAGCCACAGCTCCGTGCGCTATCATTCACTCTCGCTCTTTCCACGCCCGTCTTAAGCCCTCGCTTATTAACATCCACTCTCCGTCAGCCCGTCGAGCGTGTGAGGAATCGGCTTATCGTTTTTGCCTCTGCGCTGCGCCTGGCGAGAGGAGAAGAGAGGAGAGGAGAGGATGTGCGCGCACGGGGTTGTGGATGCGAGGGGTTTTGATGGTTCGTGAATCCACTCCGCAGACCGCGCTGGGAGGCAGGCACTGAGGATCTTCTGGAGCTTCTTGTTTTTTTTAATTTAATCTTTGGAGGGAAAAGTGACACTTCATTGCCATGGCGCGCTTCTCGTGAAGGCGTAATCACCATGGAGAAATTGACCAACCGGGCACATTTTGATGGCATTTTCACATCGCTTTAACTAGGAAATAAAATGATGTTCAAAGTGCATGGAGGGACCTCTTGGGATTAACAACTCCCCTCCTAAATGGCAGAGCTCGAAGTTTGCAGAAATCCCAGTCTGGAGAGGGGTAAGTGATCTTTTGGCCGCAGGCTTTATTTCACATTTTCTGCCTCATCTGGAGAGGAATACTCCTTGGTGTGGTGCACACACATTCCTTTTGGTGCCTACATTGCAATAGCCTAATTTCTCTTTTGCGCTTGTTGTTGTGGAGAAATTTCTTTAACCACGCTCAAATTCTGCAGAAAGGAACCTTAATTGGAGATCTTAATTTGCATGATGCTCATTATGTAACAATTATCCATATATGTAAATATTTCTTTGTCGTTCTGGGAAACAACAGGACAGGTTTAACTGAATAATTCTGCAAAGTCTTCTATGCATATATGAATTTGCAAACTGCTGAGAGATTTTGTGGGTTTATGTGAGATGTGCTCTTGATGGAGAGCAGCAGTGAAGCAGAGGGAAACTGTCCCCGGTGCTGAAAATGCCCCTTTGTACTCGTCACTAGGGGGCAGAAAAGCATATTAATCTGTCAACCTGCAAAGGTTTGCTCTGCCCCGACTCCATACAGATCTGGCTGTGCCACATCATTTTACAACCCCGCATCTCCAACGCACTGTTCGCAGCGATCCAACCATCCCTGAGCCGTATATGCCGTGTCACTTCAGCGCCTTGGTGAGAAGATGCCCGAGAAACTGACAGATCACATAGCATTTCCACATGCCACGTCTCAGTGACGGGCTGCACTGGATTGGCGTTGGCATCTGCAGAAATAGGATCCCCTTGAAACCCGCGCAGGCCATGTTGAGCACCACACAATGTGACAGGGCTTTGCGTCGAGCTTTGATGGCGAAATTAAGCCCCGGCAGTGCCTGGGCTGTTAGAGCGACCCTTTTGCTCTCTCCTGTCGGTGTCAAAAACACGGAGCATCCTTGGCACTTAAAAAACAGAACGTGTCAAGCTGTCAGTCTTCACTCCTGCGGTGCCCGGGCTTGCGCGCACAGCTTTCCGCGAGTTTTAAAGGAGGAGGGCCCCTGTTAACCCTTAACAGCTACCTCTTTTGGCGACGCTCGGGCTTGATGAGTTGCATGGAGAATCAAGCTCGTGCTGAGAGAGGAGAAAGCGAGAAAATGGTGGAGAGGGGAAGGTTTGGAGGAGCATGCATGGCTGCTAATCTCCTCCACATGGAGGAAATGGCTTTTCCATGTATGATGTGTTTTTCCTCATGTGTCTCTCCTGTGCTGATGATGATGATGAATCTCAGCACATTCCCCCGGCCTTCTCTCGATCAACTATTTCTTTTCTGCATCTTCCTTTTTGTAGCCCCAGGGTAGAAAAGGCATGCAGACACCAGGAGGGAACACACTCTCGTCTCTTTGCAGTCTTTTTTGTTGTTTTCAATTCCCTTTCCTTTCCTTAGGGTTGTTATAGGTGCCACTTGGAATCTGCCCACTGGAACTGGTGCTGAGATAGATTCGATCACCGGCCTCAGAGCATTTTAGATGCGAATCAAGCCAAATCGGTATTCTGCGTCATATTGTTGCGCTTTCCTTTTTCACTTGCTCTTAAATAATTTGCAGACGTAAAATTTCACTGACGCATAGTAACCGTATCTGCCTCTGTGGAGACGTAACCGCCGGCCCCATCAGATGCGTTCCCGCCTCAAGCACGTAGGATGTTTTTGTGTCACATTTAGCAAACCTGCTGGGGTTCCTTAAGCTGCTACCAGTAGAAGTCTGCAGCGTGTAAAGAGCTGCGCACAGTGTGAAAATGAAAGCAAGTTATCCACGAATTCTGGGTTTTCATTTCATTTGCTTTCATGCCTTTGCCGGTTAGTGGTCTTTCCCTTCAGCTCACTTCATTCGTACCAACACACATCCAGGCCTCTCTCTCATGCCCAGAAACCGAAGCAGCAGGGAGACGGTCAGTCGTAACTTGAAGCAGTTCACATCAGACAGTTTACACGACAGTCCGGCTGTGCTGCCGCAGATACTGTATCTCGGTCTGCTCACAGTCATCATCGCAGCATACACCGAATGTGCAGATAAAACACGCGCATGTTGGTTTCTCTCCCGCTCCCTTTGAAGCCGGCGCCGAGCCCCTCCACTCGGGGAGTCCCCCTGTAGCGTTTTTGGGCGACTGCATTATCATGCTGCAGTCGTCATGTGTTTATTTTTATTCTGCTCCTCACTCTGCACCCCGGGGCGACCTGGGAACCCATTTGTAGCACTGGCGACTCGAGCGCTGCCTTGAGTGCTCTTAATTAGGCGAAGTGAGTGACTGCGAGATACGACTTGAGGGGTTTCCCTCCTTTTGCTGCTGTGTTTTCTTTACCTTCCATGCCGCTAATAAGAGGGACTACCAAAATATTTGGACGTCTCCCATAAAGGTTTAGCGTAATTAGTTTGCTTTAAAAGCTATTTATATTTGAATGGATCCCCTGGGTGCTTCTACTAAGACTTGCTGGCTTTGTGCAGCTGCTTAATTTGAAGCGATGAAGTGATGAAACACTGCCAGTGATTAACTTGTTATTTTAGTCCACATGCTTATCAAAGGAACTGATTTATATATATATTTCATGCTTTTTAATGCAGCATGTAAATTAAGTTTGAAAAGTATTAAAGAGGAAGCGTGTAAGTCAACGAAAAAGACATTTTCACCAAAAAAAAAAAGTGACATCACAGGTGTGAACGTGAATCACTTTGCTGACTCAAAGCTCTTTAAAGTTCAGTCCTGATTTGTCACCCATTGTTCATTCACATTTTTTTTTTTCCTTCGGAGCAAATGTCACTACAAGGGAACTGCTAATCAGCCCGAATAGATTTCTGCAGGAGCTTTTGCCAGGGTCTTGTTTAAGATCAGTCAAATAAAAGCAATGCGAATCATAGCTTGGACAGAGATGTAGTTGATCAGACTTGCATTAAATGGTAACACATTTGTCTGGAACATGTGTTTTAAATGATAAATACTTTAAAAATGTGGGTTTAGTCTGGGTTTCATGCACACTGATCCTTAGCCAGGTGCAAAGATGTAACAGTGACCACAGCAACCCTTGAAACCACAACTTTTTTTTTACACTTTTGGTGCTGGTGCAAGACAGCTAATGAGATCTACCATGCAGACATCCTGCGTCTATAGCGCTTCACCTCAGAGTATCAGCAAGAAGGCAAATTAATGTGACTATTCCTTTAACGGAGCACTATTCTGCAGCAGGCATCTCGGTCAGGCTTTATCAGGAGCATGACAAAGGTCGAAGATTTGCCCGCATTAGCTGTGGGTTGTTTTAAAAGAGGACACGTTATGTCGATGCCGCCGTGTGCTTTGTTCTGTGTGCACTCTGCGTGTTATCTCTGCTTTCATGCAGGTGGATTATGGACTCTGGCTGTCCCACAGGTACGAGCGTCTTTCTGTCTGTGCTAGTCCTGACTGACAGCGGAGTCAGGCTTTTTACCGTCTCTCTACCACGTGCATGTTAGGAAACACTCAAGGCCTCCGTCACTCCGAACAGAAACAACCGAAGAGACGAAATGAATCAATGAAATGCCGCTTTGTTATTTGGTCATTGTTCACATTCGGCTTTTAAACTCAATGGCCGCGCGGCAGCAGTCACTTTGCTGGCTGCTCGTGCTGGTGGAGCAGGTGATGGAATTTGGATGTCGCCGGGGCATTAGTTCAGCGCTGTCACAAACGCGCTGGCGGCCTTCATCCCACCGTGGTGCAGCCTGATTTCCCCACACATTTATCCAGAAGTCGTCATCTGTCACAGTGCTGCGCGCCTGACTAATTTAATTTCATAAGCTGTTGAATGTCCTGAGAGGAACGGTGGAACAGGATGGAGACTGGATGACATAAGCCCGGGTTCAGAAGTAAATGTAAGAAGGAGATGCAATGAGATTACATGAGGTGTAATTTGGGATTTAACATCTTTGATTTAGTCTGCCAGGTGATACTGAATGTACCCTGTCTGATAATCTCATCCAAAAGCCTTTCATCATTTTTATAACTCTGAAGTTTGATTGTATACTAATGGTTTTAAATATATTTCACCAAAAAATATTATCTTCAATAAATGTGTTACCAAAAATGGAAATCTCCCCAGAATTGACGCACTATACACCGATCAGGCATAAGATTATGATTATGATGTAGGTCTCCCTTGTGCCTCCAGAACAGTTGGGACTCATCAGAGAATGGACAAGGACCTTCTGAGGGTGTCCTGTGGTGGTAAAGGGGGCCTTTGGGTCGAGGGGAAGGACCTCTGAGGATCAGGCTTGTTCCAGTGCATCCCACAGATACTTGATCAGTTTGGGATCAAGTGATTTTGGAGGACAAGTCAACACCTTGTGCTGTTTTTGTGTGTGTGTGCCTGTGTCAGGCTGCATCCTGCTGGGGATAGCTGCTGCCATCAAGGAGTGTATTGTTATGAGGTGGGGGTGCCTGGTCTGGTGTAGGTGGGTGCTACATGTCTAAATAACATCCACACGAATGCCAGGTTCTGATGTTTCTCAGCAGAACATTGTATTGTCACAAGATGGTGAATGTTATTTACTTCTCCCATCAGTGGTTTTAATGTTGTGGCTGATCCATGCATAATCAGACTCACAGCATCACCCCCCGAGCACGCCACTGCTTTTCACACTGACCGTTCGCACCTTTCACTTCATTTCACCGCAGAGAGAAAATCACCCAGCATGCGACTTGCATCCCTCCTGAGATCCCTCTGCATCAAAGTGAAAGTCTCCTCCCCTGGATGTTGCATAAATGCAACGGAAATCAAACTCCGCAGGTACAGGAGAAATTCAACAGCGAGATCAGAGCGGGGGAAAAGCATATATATTTACTCATTAGTCTGCGTGTTGTGAAGTGATATTCAGCAGCTTCGAGAGATGCTTTTAAAAGCCCACTCTAATTGCAATTTTATTACCAGGCAACAAAAATCTAAGATAATGGTTGGGGGCGATCCGATCGCTCACCTTGTTGAGTGGGAGCACAATAAACGGAGGCTGTAATCTTCGCTGTGGTGGCACTGATTTGATTCCAGCCCTTTGCTGCATGTCATGCCCCCTCTCTCATCGCAATTACGTCCTGTTTTTTTTTGTTTCTGCAAACAAATTTCTGTAAAGGCATGAAAGGAAAATTGCTTTAAAACCTACGTCAAAAACAACGGGACAGGGACAAATCACAACAATACGTGGGATATCAATCAAGCATGAAATCCAGACATACACCAGTAGAGCCTTACTGGCTAAAACGTGTGCCTGCTATTGACCTTGCATGCAGCAAACCGTGCCCTCACCCTTCCCCCACACCTTTCCAACCTTGGAATTGGGGATCCTGCTTCCAAAGATGAACCAACAATGAAAGCACGCCTCCTTCGCTCAGTGTTACTCCGTGTGTTCAGAGCTGACTTAAGAGTCTGAGCCATTATCTCAACAACACAATGGGTCTGGCACCTCTTTATAATGTCAGCCTTACTGTTGTTACCTTTGAGTGCGGCTGAAGGCATCAGCTGTGAATGCGTTCGCCTTGAGATGAGAGGTGCTCAGTGCGCAGAGTTGTTTAGATATTTAGTCGCCACTTCAGGAGTCCTCTACACAAGGAGAAAAAATCATAAACCTCTCTTATATTATTCATTCATCTATATTCTATCACTGCCTATTCTGCTCCTTTACCTTTATGATGCGTACATCAACTTACACCAATCAGGCATAACATTATGACCACTGGCAGTGGAAGTGAATAGCATTGACCATCTTGTGACAATGCAATGTTCTGCTGGGGACCTTTTGGACCTGGCATTCTTTCATGTGGATGTTACTTAGACATGTGGCACCCACCTAGACCAGACCAGACCAGGCAACCCGACCCCATAGTAATGACACTTACCAGGATGCAGCCTGACACAAGCACACACACAAAAGTAGTTTAGGAACAACTCAAAAAAACATGAAGAACAGCGGAAGGTGTTGACCTGGCCTCCAAATTCACTTGATCCCAAACTGATCAAGTATCTGTGGGATGAACAGGAACAAGCCTGATCCACAGAGGACCCCTCCCTCAACCTAAAGTACCCAAAGGTCCCTGCTCCCACCACAGGACACCCTCAGAAGTCCCATGTCCATTCTCTGGTGAGTCACAACTGGTTTGGAGGCACAAGAGAAGGTGGTCATAATGTTATGCTGAAAGACTGTGCCTTCTTGATTTCCCGATCGATAAAAATAATATTTCAGTCATGGAGTGTGGGTGAAGAGCCCTCAGGAGGCCTGTGTGGAACAACAAAGCATTTAGCACAAGATGGACAGATGTGCTGCCTCTGACTTTTCCTGTAGCGCGCACACACACACACACCGACACACACATCCCACATGTCAACCCATTAGATCTCACTTCTGGTAGTGCATTATCATGAGTGTTATGTCATCGTTCTTATCCCCGCATCCCAGTGGTTCACCCAAGTGACCCAGCTGAAATACAGGCACACACATCTGCCGCGCCGTCCTCCTCCTCTCCGCTTCATAATCACAGCGCAAACCACACGACAGTACCAGAGCTAAACCGGCGCAAAATCAAAATCAAGGCAGCTCGCTGGCACAGCTGCGCCTATTTTAAAGGGGACCCGCGGACATCAGAGAGAAGTGGATGGGGAGAGCAGGCGGCGGGAGTGGAGAACAGATGACCAGGAGAAAGGTGGAGATGTGTGTGCGCTTTCAGAGAGACAACTCTGTCAGATGAAGGTGCCGCCACAGATCAGACGGAGCGCGCCGCACGGAGGAAGATGAGCGGCAGGAGTTGCGGTGCGCTCGCTTGTTGTTTGGAGTGGGGAGGCTCGCTGTCTGAAGTCAGCCCGGAAAGCCCGTCACGAGCCCGTTGAAGAAAACCACAAGAGTTTTTATTCTTTTTCTCGAGGTTCCAGCTACAGGTGTAGTTGAGCGTGTTGCATACGGGGACTAAGCTGAGGCGGACTTCTATTTGCTTTTATATTTTTTTTCAGAGGAAATGGAGGAAATTTGTTCGTCCCTTTTTGGTCCCACGGCCTTATCTGCTCATAAAGTACGGTCCACGTTTATTTATGGTCCTGCTGAAAAGACGGCTGCCTTAACCGTTGCCACCCTCCTGGCTCATAACATATACCACATTGGTGGCACCTTGGCTGTGCCACACAAATGCAGACTGACGCTGACTGGTAAGTCGATGTCTCTCTGTGCATATGTTTGGGTTGGGTGTAAAAATCTAGACACTATAACAACGTGTCACACATTTCTACCCTGCATCCTGAAATTTGCATATGTTGCATAAAACCCTCTCGCCCTCAGCTTTTTCGTTGCTGCGCAGTTTGTTTTAAAACGCGCTTCCGTGGACAAACATCTTGCATATTGAACATATTGCGTGAACAGAGCAGGAACTCATGTTTATGTATCGGATTATCCCCGGGACGATCAAATTGCTCACTTTCTGCTACCGTAACTTTGAACCTGTGGAGGCCTTCTCTTAATGAGCAGTTGCTCATTACACGCCGGGGAAGATTCATCCGGCGCGTGTTTTGATTCCTGTGTGTTTCATCTCTCGTCATATGGCAAAAAAATTCCGCTTAAGTGTCATCAATTTCGTCCCGTGGACAGTCAGTCAACCAAAAGAGAAATCAACTCAAAAGAAAACCCCTCAGGTCACGAGCGCTAGCGGAAAAAGCACAGCAGTTAAACGACGAGACCAGCCCTCCATTCTGCTTTATTTTGGTTTGATTGCCGCGCTTGTTTCATCAGCGGGTGAGCCGGCTGGGATAGTTGGGCGGAGGTGCCTTATGTCACATGAATAGTGCATGAAGGATCAGGCAGATGCCGGTGAATATCAATTTATGTAGTTATGAATAAATTATGATAAATCTTTCAACTCTTGTCCATGCCAGTCATCGCCCTCGGACCTAATCTAAACAGAGATCTCATGCAGAGCCTCTCAAGAATTGAAACATTAGCCTGAACTCGTAACACGCCGACAGAAAACGAGGGCTGCGTGGATGGCTCGGGGGAATTCTCACGCCACGTTGTGATTAAAAATGACAGTTAGGTTCTGGGAATGACGAATGAAACGCGCTGCTCTGGATAATGTTACGCCAGGTGTTGTCTGTGTTGTGTGTGTTTGCCATCCCGGGCCTCATTGTATGGATCTAAGCGAGGACGGGCTTTGTTCATCAGGTTATCACAGAGGCGTCTCCGTCACCCACCCCATTAAAATATGTTTGAATTGCCTTGGCCTCTGAGGCAAGACAAAGCTTTGATCTGCTCTCTGCTCGGCGCCGACAGAGATGATGAGCTTTTATATGTCTACGCGCACACACAAGCGCAGAAAAAAAGCAAAAATTGGTTTAATCATTTTTCTATCCTACTATCTAGATAGAAATCACATTTTTCATACTTGGACGCAGCTGACATTTGTGTAGCTGTCTTTTAACATCCTTTTCTGAAAGGTTGTAAAGCATAAAGACGCCCATCTACCTGCAAAGACGCTTTTTTTTCCCTCCCTAAAATGTCTGCAGAGATAGATGCTGGAATTGCAAACTTAAACGGCGCTGTAAATCCACGTCCTTACGCTCAGGTGGCTTGAGGAGGCGCAATGGCATGAAAGATGAGCGCCAAGGTGTCCGCTGCACTGACCGTTTGATTCATCCGTCGCTGGGCTCTTTGAGAGCTTCCTCTCGTTAGTTCTCATCTGTGATTACGAGCCGAATCCCCTCTCCCGGGCCGACGTTAACCCTCTCCCCTTTCTTCTTTCCGGTCTTCGGCTTAACCGGGTTTGAGGTTTGAGGACTCCTCACGGTGCTTATCGCGCTGATGGAGAGCAAAGTGACTGGAGAGCCCCTGCAGAAAGGTCAATGAATAGCAAGGATGAGCAGAGACCTGGGGAAAGTAGGGGAAACATGGAAGGAGAAGCAACAAGGATGGACTCGGTCTGAGTTGAGAACAGATGATGAGATAATGCTGTTGAGTTTCCTCTGTGTTCAGCTGGATGAAAAAACGGACGACTGTATTCCACTTTAGCTTCTCTTTGTAAAACACATCTAACTGAGCGTTGGAAAAACACATTTACATGGTTAGCCTGCAAGAGAATAAGCACAGGCAACAGGCACGTGCTTTCTAGTAATAGTAAATGGCGTTTATTCATTTTGGAATTCATTTAGAAAAATTAAAAAAGAGCTGCTGGAAGCTTGTTGAGTCTGATTAGTATCCAGAAACAGCACGAGGAGACCCAGAGCAGATACTGTAGCCGTGATCAATACAAAAGGAAGCCCCCATGTGACAGTGACTTCTATTGTATTTCATTGTTAATAAATCTGCGGCTTTCAGACGCAGGCACGGGGCATGAATAATGAAAGGCGGCTCCCTTTTCTTTACTTTTGATTAAGTTTCCTTTTATTTTCTAACATCTCCTGATGCGTTCTTACACCATAAAGTACTCGCTCATACATTATGATCAGATATGAGGTCGGGTTAATCCCCGCAATGATATAAATCATTTAAGTTGCTTGTAAAGCTGAATATAGAACATGCAATATACTGTGCTGTAGAAGTTTATTTATTTTGTGTTCCATCGTCGCCTAAAAGCTCCAGACAGCTGACATTTGTTTGTTGTCGGATTTTATCTAAAGTGAAATAGACAAGCTGTTAACCTCTTCTCCAGCTGCTGTGGCGTTTTAAAGCTGCACCAAACTCGATTTTGTCATAACTCTGAGGTGTATGTCAATGCACGCAAAAAATATTGCCCCAACTCTGCAATCTTTTATCTTCTTGTTTTGTTTTTTTTGTGGCGCACATTTGTTCCTGTGTCTGGTCCATTCTCATCAAACTTGATTTTGCTTTCCGGCCACCATCGTGCTGATAGTGGGTGTCGGGCAAACCCGGATGGAGTGGCGCCGTCGGTGATGGTGCTTTCTTTTCAAACAGAGAGCAGTGACGGCAAGAAGAGCCAGCTCCGCTTATGCAATGTGTTTTTACGCGCTGCTTCTTTCACAGGGAATCAGTTAGACTTGGAAATATGCAAATATAAGAAGGTTACACATGAGGCCAGAGCCTGGGACGTTTACTGGTGACACGTTGTTGGTCACAAAACAATGAAGGTGGCATTCTCTTTATATGTGTGAAGTAAAAAAAAAATTGTATTTTCTTTAATATAAACAGAAGAACAGACAGAAATAGAAATAAGGGATATTCACCAGGTGGAGAGAGACATATTATAACTCAGAATGAACGTTAATATCAGTCTGTGTCTGCTGGATTTCTACATAGACATAACTTCAACGCTACAATGATCCGCACACCCAGAGATACGTTTTTTTTTCTTTTTGAATTCCCAGTCTCCAATGCTTGTTTTATTTGCCCATTTGTCAGTTGTTCACACGTGTAATCCCTCGTATTTGACTTAAATTCAAGCATAGAAACCACGGTATGTCATAAAAGGTGACCTTTGCAGTCCATTAATCTTTGCTGAAACCTAATCTTACCAGCTATGTCCCTCTAGAATAGACCCACAGTTATTTCTAGTGTTCGATACCAAAATTAGCTGGAATCCAGTTTTATGTCGTTTTACATAACCCACTTTCAGATTCCTTCAAAACCACACTGTGTTATCAGCGCCGGTTTGTGCGGTGGCCACTCGTGCATTTATGATATGCTGTGCACCTTGGGAGGTAAAGCGCCGGGACCTTGTATTCACACACTTGTTTGCGTGTGTTCGTGTATAATAATAACAATGTCCCTTGAGTGAGAATCCCCGACAGAAAGAACTCATCAAATCTCCAGTGGAAAAACTGTGCCATTGCAAAGCCTGTCCTCAGGACAGAGAGACTGTTAACAAGCACTCTGCTGAGCGTGTGCTCTGTCAAGTGTGCGCAAATATGCATTTCAGAGCCATGAGAGGTCTGACTTTCGCTGTCTTTGAAGATAATCACCCATGTCATCAGAATGTGCATTTTCCTGTTTTAGTGTAGTGCATTTTGTGTCTTTTTTATTTCTTCCAATGAGCTAACAGACTGTTTCAGTGTCAGTGTGTAGAAGACCTAAAGAGTCCCAAGGTTCCTATTGATATCATGTAAAAAATTACATCTATTATTATTAGCATTTATGCATTTTGTAGGATACATATATACTTATAATACAAAACACACAGTGCTAAGTTTTACTTAAAGTATGATGTCGCTGGTGTCTAGCAAATACAAATATGATTAAATCTGTTGAGATTATTGTAGTGCAAATATGTAAGGAGTGCATTTTATTTATTGAAACAAAACACTGGAAATGTGCCTCAGGAATGAGTTTTGATTTATCTGAGAATTCATTTCATCTAACTGTACAAGTTAATATTAAATCTGTTAAATGTCCCTGGTCACCAAATGTGTAGTTGGATATGATATGCATAACATTTCTTTTCAGTCGTTTGCCACGTCTCTGCCATACATTTTGACTTCTGGGCTACATTTGAAAGAGGTGTAAAAACCCTTCTTCCATTCTTGATGTAAAGCTGAAAGTCAGGGAAAGTAAAGGCTAAAATAATGAAAAAAAATGTGTGGACATAACTGTATATACATTATGTTATCTTATAATCCGTGTACAGAGTAAGCGTGTGTGTGGTTTTATTTTCTGAACCCCCACAACCTTTTAAGTCTTAAAACTGGTTAGGACTTGGGGTCCAATTAGGCTGGAGTTACTCTACGCACACCAGCCTGACACACACCACAAGAGCTGTGATTGGTCCGCTTCGTAGTAGTGTGTTTCCTCTTTAGTATTTACAGCTGCTTCTCCATCTCCACAGTTATTGAATGGATTGCTTTGAATCAATAAAGATGGAAGACGTCGAGGAAAGGTTAACAAAGGAGGTTCAGAGATACAAACATTTGTAGGACTCACCTTTGAGGACGTTTCTGCAAACCTTTGGCGAAAGTTTCTGTCGCCGTTGTTGAAAGTGGAGCTTTCGACCGGGCCCAAAATAGACACAGCGGCGACATGCGTGAGCCAGACTGATGGGCGCACAAATACAAATGGCGTAGACTACGTGTGTAGGCTGTGGCGTCTTGTCCCGCAGTACTTTAAATGAGCCTTAAGGGGTGAGGGAATGTCAAGGATATGTCCTCACAATGACAGAAACACAAGTATGTGTTTAATTCTTCTGGGAAACAACAACTCAGGTTACTGTCCTCTAAAATTTGTTCATCATCAGTTGTCTACAAACTCTATAAGCAGGTGTGTAGTGTCCCTCAGCTTTATCTAAAGCAGACAGTCTCTGCCTGAAGTGTTGTACACTGGGTCTACATAAGATAAAAAGTGAATAAGCAGTGGCTATTTCTTTCTTTTTCAGTTAGGATTAGTGCCATTATTTTGGACCAGGCGAGGATTTTGATTCCACAATACGTAGAGAGTCTGTTCTTTTGGCCCGGATGTCTTGGATCCAGCGCTTGTCGAGCATCGGATTAACTGAAGTGTTCTTAAGGAGCACGGCCGGCTGTGAAGCTGAAGTTACGCTGAAGCACCTTTTATTGTATTATTCACAGCGTGTATCAGACGTGACTTCATATCAGTGCCGTATGTGTTAACGTGCGTCTTCTGTGCAGTGACTGGCAATGATTAATGAAGAGAAATGATAGATGGTGATTGTGTGAAATGAATTAAGTAAATGAGTCACCCCGTGTTTTGTACACTCGGTTTGTGGCAGTGTTTCTGTTCCCTCACTGTGGGAAGTCAGTATTATACTAAATGATGTTTAAGACGGAGAGTCTTGAAGAGATGAAGGAACTTGGTAGCATTAGACATACACGACAGTGTTCTGTAAAGACCATCAGCCATAACATTAAAACCGCTGACAGGAGAAGTAGATAACACTGACCATCTTGCTACTATACAATGTTCTGCTGGGAAACATATGGACCTGGCATTCATGTGGATGTTACTTAGACGTGTAGCACCCACCTAGACCAGACCAGGCACCCCCCCATAGCATATAACACAGCAGGATGCAGCCTGATACAGACACACACACAAAAACAGTTTAGGAACAACTAAAAAAAACATCAAACAGCACAAGGTGTTGACCTGGCCTCCAAATTCCCTAGATCTCAAACTGATCAAGTATCTGTGGGATGATCCACAGAGGCCCCTCCACTCAACTCATAGGATCCAAAGCCCCCCACTAACAACATTTTGTTGCCAGACACCACATGACACCCTCAGAAGGCCCATGTCCATTCTCTGATGAGTCACAACTGTTTTGGAGGCACAAGGGAGACCTAGACTATATTAGGTAGGTGGTCATAATGTTATGCCTGATCGGTGTATAGCGCATGCGCACACATATACAAACACAGAGGCATGCACCCTCCGCTAATGAGGATGGAAATCTTGCTGCCTGTACCTCTGCCATCAGCTGTCACACAAAGAGAGAAGTCTGAAGTTTTGTCTTTTATCCCTCCCCAACGCTGGACAGTGTTTGGCAGTCAGGCAGCCAAGCAGTCAAACACAAAGTCACTTCATTTCAGTCCCTCTGTTCTCCTCTTCACAACACTCCGCCGTCACTTTCACCCCATCGCCCCGCACACTTCTGTTCATCTCGAGCGCCTTTAATTAAACCTTTGCCTATAGATAACCGCCGGAAGCAGAGTACACAGTGTGCACACGCGTGCTTGCAGAACGACAGAACGCATTGCAGGGGCAGACGGTGAGCTGTCATCAGCCTGCGCTCAGTGTGAAAATGTGAAAATGTTAAAAACCCAGGTTTGCAATCAGTATGTGGGTGTGTCATGTTGGAGCTGATGAGCGGAGACATTTACAAATGCCACAGTATTTAAAACAGCCATCATTCAGTAGCAGTGGGTGCTAACTAACATCTCGTCACGGTGTTCATGTGTGTGGATAATACAGGGAAACAACGCTGATACAATGCCTGTACATTTGTTGTGTTTTTCTTTAAATGCAACTTATCAATTCTACCTTGTACTTGCTCATATTACACTGAAAAAAGTGGCAGAAATCTCAGAGACAAATGCCATCGAACCAAAATTATCTGCAGAGGGAAGTAACCAATGCAGCAGCCTTAACTGTGGCCCAGTCCTAGCTTTCCACCTGCTTCAGCGTGACGGAGATTTTCTTTCTCAAGCACCCTGTGAAACTTAGAACAGAGCGACACACATTAGAGGAGTCCGTCTCTATGAGATCGCTCTATTTCCCTCTTCTCCCAGTTGCTAAATGAAAAGCAGCCCTGTGAGTTCACACAGCAGCATCTCTGTTGCCATTTGGGCTCCGACCCAAATCGGCCGCTGCCCGCGCTACTGACTGTGCCACTCTGTGCCGCTTTACCTTAAACACAAACAAAGCCAGACACCTGTTCCTTTATGTGTCTTCATGTCGTGCTACAGCGCTAAAGCCCAGCGTTTGTGTTTGTGCTCTTGTCTGCAGTGGAGCGATGCATGAGTGTCATGCAGTCCGGGACACAGATGGTAAAGCTGAAGGCAGGATCCAAAGGACTTGTGAGGCTCTTCTACCTGGATGAGCATCGCTCCTGTATCCGCTGGAAGCCCTCACGCAAGAGTGAGAAGGCCAAGAGTGAGTATGCATGCCTGCACGCACACACAAACGAACACACACACACAAGCATCTGTAGGTACGCACGCTCTTTTTGAAACTAGCTCGCTGCTGTGCTTTCCCTCGTATGCTGCAACAGTGAACATCCAAGGGAAAAGCCTACTTTATTATGACTTATTCTTATTGTTTGTTTGCCGTTTGACATTTTACAGACCAAAAAAGAAGAGTTAACAGCAGTCCCTGTCCCAGATAACACAATGTAAGATGGACAGAACGACATATCTGCTGCACAAATGCTGATTTTGAACAGATCTTGTTATTTGTGAGGTAATGCTTGCTGAGCTGAGATGCAGGCAGCACAGGGTTGATATTAAAGTGCATTAAGATCGAACCAAACCAGTGCTTTAAGTTGGCCGGTACTCTCAGTGCTTCTAAATTTTCCCCACCGTACTAGGGAGCTCTCACAAGCAGCCCATAGCATCTCCTGTTGATTCATAATGGCACTTACACTACATTACCCAGGGGGCCACTCTGTGTCATGGGCATCTTTTTGTTACAGCTGCCATTACTCAAGAACAAACTCAGTTGTTTGTCCTCGCAAAACACCAACAGAGTCCTCTATTGCAGGCCTGATGCCTTCACTAAAGCCAGTTTAAATAGTTTACACAGTGATGCATCGATTCTTAATTTGCATGATACACAAGTTAGTTGGAAAATATGTGTTGTGAAAATCTTAATAGTGCCTTGAGGAGCTCTGAGTAGAGCCGCTGCTCCTTCGCATCGAAGGGAGCCAGATGAGGTGGTCCGGGCATCTTGTTCAGATACCCCCTGGGTGCCTTCCTTTGGAGGTTCACTGGGTACGTCCAGCCTGGAGGAGACCCCAGGGCAGACCCAGAACTCGCTGGAGGGATTAAATATCTCGTCTGGCCTGGGAATGCCTTGGGATTTCCCCGGAAAGAACCGGAGTATGTTGCTGGGGTGAGGGATGTCTGGATTTCCTTATGTCTGGTGAATAAGGAGGGCACTATTTTTTTTTCTGCTGAACCAAACTAAGGAGTTAGAAGTCCTAAGACCTGTCTGACTGTCTCACCATCCAGTTTTTGCCTTGTTGGAAGAAAAGAAATGTGAACACATGACTGCCATGATAGATAAAGCTTCAAAAATGTAACTCCACAAACCAAAGCGAATCTTCAGACTTACATAATAATAATAACAATACATTTATTGTTGGAAACATGTACTGTATCAGTACATTTCAAAGTGCTTTAGAGATCGCCACTATTTCCTTTTTTTGTCCTATTTTCTGTTGAAGTTTTGTAATCTGAGTGCGCCACACTGCTCCGGCTCTGAGGGGATTATCATCATCATATATTTCATGGCCCCCTCAAAGCATCGTTATCTCTCTTTTATTTTACCGGTTTTATGCATCAGCCCACTGAAGCGTGCATCAGTCTATTGGACCTGTCCCTGCATATGTCTAAATGACAGTGTGTGTGTGTGTGTGTTGGCATTAGATAAGCCTCCCTCCGCTTACATGATTAAGAGAAACACACAACAGCTGCACAGATCTTTTTTGAATTTGTGCGTGTGTTTATGCGCTGTTCGTCCGAGCGGGATCAAAACAAGGCTGCCATATTGTTACTTTCTGTCAGAGCAGTATACCAGAGATGAGATTATGTAACGGGGATCTGAGAGCTGAGTGTAATGGGGTAACGGACGAGGATCATTGTGGAATGGATTATGACAAAAATATATTTCGGGGCGTGAAAGAAGGCATTTGATTATTAATTGAATACAATCATCATTGACTCTTTATTCAGTCAATTAAACATAATTGTGTTTCTAAAAACAAAAATGCTTGTGGTTTTGAAGAAGAGATGCAGTGCGTTAATGAGGGTCATTAATGAATTGTTTTTAATTAAGCTTGTTAAGCAGCGAATTGAACAGATGTGTAAAATCAGGACACAGTTTACTGCGGGCGGTTTCTCTTTGCTGACAAAGACATACAATCAAAGATAGTTGAGTTCATACTCAGATCTCATTAGAGCGTGATACTCTCTGAAGCCGGAAGTATTTTCACACATCATCGAGAAAGCAGAGAAAGCGACAGCTCATAACTTTAGTCATGGTCATGTTTAAAAAAAAAATATATATATATTTGCTTTTATCCTCTTTTTCTTAAATATATATTTCACTTTGTCACAACACAGAAGAGGGAACTTTCTTATCTGTGTCTCTAAGCTCCCAAACACATTAATCCCTACTGAAGAGTAAATCTTTAAAGAGGACATATTTTGACATCAGATAAGCCCCGCCCCAGGCTGGTTCAAATGTGCACCGCGGAACTCCTGTGGTTTCGTTAAGAAGCCCCATTGGTGATATTGGCAGGAACAGCGGAGCCCTCTCCCAAAAAGTGGGCGTGGTCAACAGCAGCTCATTTGCATTTAAAGCTACAGACGCCAAAACAGCCCATTTTAAACGTGGCAAAAAAAAAACAGCAATAGAAAGTGATGATAGAATAAACAATCTGTGGTATTTTGAGCTGAGACTTCAAACACATATTATGGAGACACGTGAGATCTATATTAACATGTTTAATAGGGGCAGCATATGGGACCTTTAAAAACAGACTGTGACATATACATTTTCTAAAGCAGTGCTGTAGATTTCAGTATTTGTTGCTAAATCACAATAACTCACTACATTTAAGCCTAGGATTAGTATACATATAAAATCCTTTAGTATTTATAGCAAATGGACAGTATGTGAGATTAAGTCAACTTCATGTTATCATAATAATGGACCATGCTACCCAGAGCAACAGTGGTGTTCATTAAGACTATTTTCTAGTACTTTTATATGAGTTTAGTCCAGAAAAAGAAATTAGATGTGTGCTGAAAGGGTAATAAAACATTAACTAGAGCCAGAAATTATGTTTTGAAGCCTTTATATTAATTATTGGTTTTCTCCATCCATGTGTCCTCATTCTTTCAGTCACCATTGATTCGCTGTACAAGGTGACCGAAGGTGGTCAATCAGACATCTTCCACCGGCTTGCTGATGGCAGCTTCGACCCGGCCTGCTGTTTCACAGTGTACCATGGCAACCACATGGAGTCCCTCGACCTGGTCACAACTAATGCTGAGGAGGCGAGAACCTGGATCACCGGCCTCCGCTATCTGATGGCCGGGATCAGCGACGAGGACTCGCTGGCCAAGCGTCAGCGTACGCACGACCAATATCCTCTGAGCAAGGAGCGACACACAGCTCGCAAGTGCTGACACGGCCACAAACAAATCCATTTTCTAGGAAGGATAAAAAAAAAATATGTGTGTTATTCTAATTTGTGCCAGAGATTTCCACTAAACCCACTAAATCTTTCAAACGACAGAGTTTTCTCAAAATAGAAGATGTTTTCATCCATCTAGGCAGATCAGTGGCCAAGAGGCGTTAAGTCGCTGCAAAGTATTTACCAGAGTTTGTGTGCACGTACTTTGTTTTCCTTAATGTGTGTGTGTGTGACGTGGATGAAGCAGACGTTTGAGGAGGCCGACAAGAACGGAGACGGCTTCCTGAACATTGATGAAATCTACCAACTTCTTCACAAGCTGAACGTTAATCTGCCACGAAGGAAGGTCAAGCAAATGTTTCAGGTCAGAATATAAATTAAAAACAATTCTTCTATAGTAGATAAATTTGCTATTACTCTATATGGTAAGTGGCAGCCCCTGCAGACTTAAGGTAAAGCAACAGCGTGGGACGGTGATTGAAAGGAAACGGCTAATTTCACATCTTACACATACTATAAATTGCAGAGAACAGACGATGACCGGAACTTTGTCGTTTATTTATTTATTTTATACATAATTCAAGAAATATTTTACGTGACCGTGCGTTGGACAGGAAAAGGGTGAAGCAGTGGAAAGAGAGGAGTCACACTGAGTAAATATCACAAATCCACAGACCGTATCTACTTACATCTACTGCCATATCTAATGTGAGTTATTGTCCAGCACAATCCAGCCTTGGAACGATTTCCTCGCTTTCTCAGTTTATCTTTTCGCCCACAGACTTGCCTTAGATCCACTGAAGCATGACTGACTTTTAATAACTATCTTCATTTGGAAAGTAATAATCCTGATAATGCGTTGATTGGTTTGTTTGTGTCTTTATTGATTCTATTATTAGAACTGGACCGTGCATATCACCTGCGATCGAGGTTGAGGCTTAACTGAAGGAGCATCTATTAAAGCTGCAGATGTAGATGCATGAGGTTCTTATGGTGCAGAGGTCGAGCCAGTCAAAGCTGCTGGTTGAAGATCAGGTTCAATCATCATCAACACTGCCATCGTAAAAGCAGTCAGATAGAAGCCTAAACTAAAGGAAATGATAAAAAAAAGGGCTCAGAGTTGAGAAGATGAGGTAGCAAAAGCAAAACTGCTGAATGCAAATTATAGTGGTGCACGAAAAGATGTGGGGTGAGAAACAGTCAAATTCAAGTGAGCTGATAAGAGGTAGTAGTGAATTTCAGAAATAGAGACCAAGTCAGAATTTCTATTTGTGAACTAACCTGACTTCATGGATAAGAAGTTGTCTCAGGTCACACGAAAATAGTGTCTTTCTTGCACCAAATTTAAATTTAAACGACAACTATTATTTATCTAAATTAATAATTTGCCGTCAGATAGTGTAGCTCGAAACCCACAGGCTGTGGAACTGTGAAGTCAGAGCTCAGTTCATCAGCATTGACTGGCTCCGGTTTTCATCGTCTTGCCTGACTCTAATTCCACTCTAATTCCTAATTCTCACCTAATTCAAATATGGCCAAAGAGGTAGAGATTGATGTGACCTTCTCACAAAAAAACAAGTGAAAGACCTAGTCAAAAAACACTAGCCTGTCACAGTCTGACATTTTAATTTATTTTTAGTTGACATTTGCCATAGTTCAGCTGGAACAGTTGGAGATTCGTAATTCGAAATCCTGACCTGTGAATTTGAATGGAAAGCAGCAGTATAACCAGACAATGTGGAGTCAGGTGAAACATTTTCAAATATGCCTTGTGGGGTGGGGGCTCTGTAAAACCTCTGGGGGAAAAAGGTCAGCGCACTCTTGTCCTTCGCTGCTCTAACACTATTACCCAGCCATAATGACAGTAGAAGAAAATTACAGCAATCTGCAGTAGTCTGTACTAACTGGAGGGAGCAGTTACCTACATCCACTTCTTCCCCATCAGATCCAAAGCATTACTTTCTAACGCAAACAGCTAAAACTCTGCTCCATTGGGACTACGTCTTGTTTGTTTAGATATTTTTGACGCTGTCCTAAGCAAACAGGGCAAGAACCGTCTGTCATCATATTTTTATTTGAATATTGCTCAGCTCTGGTGCCGGTGCAAGGAGATGACTTTGTTCCACTTTGACTTGCGTTTACAGCACATGCATTAACTCAAACACAGAAATACCTTGTGTCAAATAATCTGTTTTTACCTTTGGTAGAAAGCGTTGTAGCACCCAGCGCTCATATTTAGAAGCCGTGTAAATAGGTATTCAGGGCCTTTAAGCTTCTAAATGGGCCCTGTGGGAAAACACTGGCTACAATACACCCCTTACTTTATGCTAAGCTCATCAAAACTTTCAGTATTTTTTAATTAAATTTGTATCTGTGATAAAAATATCCTAACAAACGTACTCCCTCAAGCCCCCATCCATGCCTCCTCCATTAGCTGACAGCTGAAGTTCAGAGATTTTATCCCTTCATGTCGGAATAACACAAAACATCAATCCACACTTTGGGTTTACATTAGACAGAAAATATAATCCATTTATCTTATTCCATTTAAGACCTAAACAGCTTGTCCCACTGCTTAAAATACCCCAAGTCTGTTGGTTTTCAGTCCATGCAATCCAAGTCTATCACTGTGATTTAGCCTGCTGGTTGTGTATAGATTCCATGACCGAATCCCCGGTGCCCACAGCGAACTCATTACAGACGTGTGATGGAGGCATTAGCCGGTATTATTAGATTTGGTGTGGAGACGAAGGGGCCCCAGTGAGATCCAGGTAATATAAGACGCCGGATTCCAGCGAGCAGCCGGAGCAGCGAGCCACGCTGTGTGTGTGTGTGCATCGTCTGGCAACATCTGGCGAGACCTGATGTTAGGAAAAGAAATACAGTTCATAAACGTAATGTGTTTATCATAAAGATGAGGTTCATTGAGTGTGCTTGCTGGAATGAAACCACGTGAGAGAGGGTGACACGTGACAAGAGATGTACACGTGACAGTACTACTCATCCTCTAATTACAGATGATGTGCGCTAATATTTTTGGCAGATAGAGGCTGATAATGGCTTCTTATTTCCATACAGTAAATATAGATTTCTTCTTTTATATTGCGTCCTAAAAATCAAAGTGAGTTATTTTTTCATTCCAAAAATCCAACACTGCGGGTCTCAGATTCGATTGGCTTGGCAGATCCTCGCTGGAGCATAATCGGTTCCCAACGGAGCGACCCCAAACCAAATTTGCACCGCAAAATTTTGCGCCCAGGACACATCCCTCCATCATTTGCAGCAGACACGAAGCTGCGTCGTAAGAAGCAGTAACGTAACTCGCATTTTGATCTAATGCCACGAAGTATACGTATTCAAGGGGATTAAGCCAAAATGTCACCTTGAACGTCAGGCTTTATTGCTGTGGCATTTCTCAGAGATCCTGGGTCAAACACTCGAGTCAAGTAATCGAGCTTGAATGTTATCTCTGGGAGGTAGTATCACATCAGAACCCTCTATATTCCATTTGAAGAATGTCAGCTTTTGCCGTCAGATAGCGTAGCTTGAATCCCACAGACTGTGGAACTGTGAAGTCAGAGCGCTTTTTATCAGCATTGACTGTATATAAAGCTTTACTGAAGAGTGTTCAGTGCTCAGTGTGGTGGCTCCGGTTTTCACCGTCTTGGCTGACTCGTCCTAATTCCCACCTAATTCAAATATGGTCAAAGAGGTGGAGATTGAGCGGAGCTGAGGTGGTGGGCGACAGCTAGTGACCTTCAGGGGCACCCACCTGTCACTCAAAGCTGCCATTCTCTTAATCATGCATAATTTTGTGCCTTTGTATAATTTAAATGGATGAATTATTTAAAAAATCAGTCACACACAGTTGAAGGAGAAAACTAGCTACAGAAACCATTATTTATTTATTTATTTATTTATAATTTCTAGGGAGTAAACACGATTATTTCTGCTGTAACGTTTCCATTGAAGCCTATGGGGATTGACTCACTTTTAGGAAAAGCATCTAGTGGCCATTAGAGGAACTGCAGGTTTGGGCAATTTTTTTTTTATTCTATACTAGAAATTCTACACGACGGTACTACCGTGGATTACTATACTACCGGTGCCAGTTTTCCCTACATAGCAGCCACTTCTAGTCTCCTCCTGGCTTCTCACTGCATGCTAGTCCCTTGTAAACAAACCCACATGGCAACTACTGCAACCGAACTACACAGCTGCTGAATGATTGGCTGTTTGCCCGTTACTGGTGACGACTGAAGATATGACAAGCTGTTTCCGAACGTTGGTTCGTCCGTCTGTTAGCTGATAGGCTGTTCGTGTGTTTCTGCCGGCAAGAATGACGACGACTCCGCTTCGATAGAAATTCACTTCAAAACAAACAACAAGCTAAACTTCTGTCTTGCCCAGACGCTCGCACGGCTTACAGTCACAAACACGAGACAACACACTCACCACGGCAGAAGCAACGGGCGAGTCTGCCGCGTCGTCGTCAGTGGCACCACTAATTTTGCTCAAAAAAACAAACTCCAAAAGTCACATTTGGAACTATTTGGGCTTTAAACAAGCCACAGACATTATAAGTAATTAATAAGTATTTATAACTTGTACAAATACATTGCAGTTCATAAAAAATAGTAATAATAAAACAAGGCTGCCGTATTGCAGTAATACCCGGAACTGTCCCGATACTGTATAGTATCGTGGTTACTCATTTTGGTATCGTGACAACTCTAGTCAGAATAGAATAATAGATTAGCTTTGACTTCATCATCTGTGACATATCTTCCTCTCACCTACGCAGGAAGCAGACACGGACGACCAGCAGGGGACGCTCACGTACGAGGAGTTCTCCGTCTTCTACAAGATGATGTCTCTGAGGCGGGACCTGTTCCTGCTGATGATGGCGTACAGCGACAGGAAGGACCACCTGACCATGGAGGAGCTGGCCAACTTCCTGCGCAACGAGCAGAAGGTGAGCGGCCGCGCTGCCTCCCCGGGTCAGAGCCAATCAAATCCTCAGCTAGAGGCGTTGAACCCGACACATTTTTACGATGAGGCGTTCAAACTGCTCCCTCTCCCCAATTAGCCTCTTTAATTTGAGTTCCAGCCACAGAAAGAAAATTGATTATATTCCTGTTCAGCTTCTCTTTACTACCACATGTAGCTCGTCCCGTCTCAGCTGCCCGCCCAGAGGAATCTGCTCCACTAAGCCAATCTATCACACCTAAAATTGGTTTGTGTCATGGGAGCCCTTGGCGTCTTTTTATATAATTTCTCTTCGCTCTTTTTTCTTAAGGTTTCCTGACACACATTTTCTCTCTGCATTCGTGTAATTGTTCATCACGCCGCGTTTACTGCCACCAGCCTGTGATGCTTTTTGGGATTGACGCTGTTTTCTGCTCGAGCCGCTCGTTTGACTCAGCTGACAACTTACTTGCAACACACATTCATTATAAGGAATCCACTTACCCTCTATGTACAACAGAAAAGACAAAAAATGTTATTTGCCTTATTTCAAAAGACTTGATCATGTATTTTGTGCACCTTTATCTTCCATACAGATGGCCAATGTCACTTCAGAGTACGTTGCAGAAATCATCGATAAGTTTGAGGTGTCCGACGAGAATAAACAAAGAAGAGTCATGGGAATTGAAGGTAGCATCCATATTCCTTCCCAATTTTGGCTTTTCCTTTTGTAAATCCTGCACTCAGTTGCTCTCCCTTGGTTTCTTCCTCTTTGTCTCTCGTGTTTGTACGCCATCTCCCACTATTTTTGCCATTTTTCATATCCTCTTAAAGTCAAAACCATCTATTAACACAGGTCACTATGTGGCTTATTATTGACACATTAGCTAGAGCATAAAATAAAGGATACGCGCTTAAGCTTCTGTATGCGCTGAATGACAGATTGTCTGGCGATTTAATGAATGATTAAATGAAGTTTTAATTATTGTGTCATGCACTTACTAATTACCTCCTCGCATGGCCTCGCGAAAAACAGCACAATCAAGCCAGGCTGCAATCATCTTACTCTAAGTTACTGTCATGAAACACATCAGATTAAATAAATGAGAATTTTTGTAATTTATCAACCCAGATTGATATCATACCTCGTAATAAAACCAGACAATAAACTGCTGAAAGGATGTCGTTTATCTCTAAAGGTAAAGGTAGACCTTGAAGCGGAAGAAGTATGGGAGAAGTGTAGCCAGAGAAGTGTGACAATTGGGAAATCAGATTGAGGGCGGTGGGAAAGAGCAAATGAGGGTGTGACAGAAATGAGAAGACTGAGTGCAGGGACAGCTGATGAGAGGGGGAGAGAGAGAGGAGGAGGAGGAGGAGTGAGACTAATCTTGTTGTCTGAGGCATGAAGGCTAACACTGTGTGGCTGACCGGAGCGGTGTGCCTGATGCTGTCCCTGCAGGCCTGCAGTGCGAGTGTTTTAACGTAGGACGTGCACAGATGTGACATTTGCATTAACATCTTGTTGCAGAGCGACGAGGAAGACTCACATTATTTGGAGTTTGTCTGACTGTATACCGTATCTGGTCCGTCAGCATTCATGTCTACTGTTAAAATCTGGACTAAGCCGTGGTATACCCTGCCAAGATTTCATGTTCAGTCTGATCCCTGACTTCCCATAGCTAAACTCTTCCCCATATTTGCATCACATCTTCATAATCTCATCCCCCACTTTACATTTCTTTCTCCACAGTCTGTTTTTCCGCATTAACTGCCTGCCTCTTTTCCCTCGTCTGCTCTCTCGCTTATTCCGATTTCCCCATGCGCTTGGTATTCCTGTCCCATTTCTATCCCTCCTCAATGGATGAAAGGATGCTTTCTGTTTCCTCCTCCTCCTCACACCTAACGAAGTTAGTGCGGTGTGGTTTCAAACCTAACAACTCTGATTTGGAAACACTGCACTGTGTTTTTTTTTTCTTTTTCTGCCATTCTTTATATTTTCTGGAGACATTCCTGCTAATGAAAGGGTATTGTAGATGTCACAGTTAGAAACGTTGTTGGATGTGAACTTGATAGCTCGTAGCTGGAAATAGAGAGGTCCTGTTGTTATGGTGTTCATTCAGCTGGTTGATGTAAAGTAGGCGGGATGAGGAATATTTAAAACTGATGTGGCATGCTAGCATGTTTTATCAGAATCGCTATGCTAGTTTATGTTAGCATGTGTGTATGTGTATGTATTTTGTGGATCCTGGGGTAATAAAACTGCTTCTCCGCACTAGATGACGAGTCAGGACACGACTTATCATCAGACTGATATAATTAATAGTTTTGATGATCTAGCTATACCAATCAGCCACAACATTAAAACCTCTGTCAGGAGGAGTGAGTAACATTGACCATCTTGTGACAAGTCAATGTTCTGCTGAGAAACTTTTGGACCTGGCATTCATGTAGATGCTACTTAGACGTGTACCACCCACCTAGATCAGACCAGTCACCTCCACCCCATAGCAGTGACACTCCTTGATGGCAGCAGACATCCCCAGCACGATGCAGCCTGACACAGACACACAGACAAAAAGGAACAACTCAAAAAACACGAATAACAGCACAAGGGGTTGACCTCGCCTCTAAATTCACTAGATCCCAAACTGGTCAAGTATCTATGGGATGATCCACAGAGGTCCCAACCCTCAACCCATAGGACCCAAAGGTCCCCACTAACAAAATCATGTTGCCAGACACCACAGGACACCCTCATTTGTAGGCACAAGGGAGACCTGCACAATATTAGAAAGGTGGTCATAATGTTACACCTGATCGGTGTGTATTTGAATTCATAGCTATCCAACAGCTGTTCTGACATTTGTTGGCGCTGAATGAAACATGAGGGGATCGATAAGGATTCACAGCATAAAAATAATGAACGTCTGTACAAAATGTATCTGCTGCCTCTTGAGATTTTATTACCTCACAAACACACCAACAGGAAGGTTTTTTTCCGTTCTCAGAGCCATGCCATGAATACAAATGCGCCAAATGCATAAAACACTGGGTTTTATATACAGAATGGCACAGTGGTGCTGTGGTTAGCGCTGTCGCCTCACAGCGAGTCGGTTCCCTGGCTTCAAACCAGCCGCCCAGCTGGGGCCTTCATGTGTGGTGTTTGAATGTTCTCCCCGTGCCTGCCTGGGTTTTCTCCACCTCGGTCCAAATGGTTGTGAATGGCTGTGTTTTTATTATACAAATAGATGTCGCTGTGTGTGTGTCTCAGATGATTTTTCTCTCATTAAATTTTCCGCACGTCTTCAGGTTTCACGAGCTTCATGCGCAGCCCAGCGTGTGACATTTTCAACGCTTTGCACCACGAGGTGAATCAAGACATGGAGCAGCCTCTGTGCAACTACTTCATCGCCTCCTCTCATAACACGTACCTGACCGGAGACCAGCTCCTCTCCCACTCCAAGACTGACATGTACGCCTGGGTGCTGCAGTCCGGATGCCGCTGCGTGGAAGGTAAACGCACATCTGCATGTAGAATATGTGACCTTTCCTTCTGAAGGCTCCTTAGCATAGGAGGAAAGGCACAGGTGGGAATAATATCACGAATGATGGCATCAAATTCAGTTTCAGAGTCCTGCGGTGCGGCGTCTCATTTTTCATACTGTCTCCTGAATAGAACAGCGCAATTATTCATGCTATTAGTAACACCAGTGGTAATCTTGCTGTGACTAATCAATATGTCTGAAAATGGTCTCTTCTGATTGGACGTTTGACTCCTTAGACCCACAAAGGAAGAAACGCAGGAAATTTGGTACAATCTCAAACATGCACTTGTGATCAAAACATGCAAAATAGTGAAGGCGAAGGATAAGATAACAATATCGGAATCTAATACCATGTTGTTTCCTATATTGTTCATGTAATGAACAGAAAGAAGAGACACAAACACAAAGAGTCTCACGGGAGGAAAACATAAATATTTCTCATATTAACGAATATTTTCTCCTTTCCTTGCAGTGGACTGTTGGGACGGTCCCGACGGAGAGCCGATGGTCCAGCACGGCTACACTCTGACCTCCAAGATACCGTTCAAGTCTGTTATAGAGACCATCAATAAATATGCCTTCATAAATAACCAGTGAGTCAAGCTCCCTATGGCGCTGCATGTGTGTGTGAGTGTGTGATTTCATGTGTTTTATGGAAACTAGACGCCACTTCCTCAGGTGTATTCCTCAGGGAGAAAAACAGTCCTGAATACCAAATAGAAATACCTTTTTTTTTCACATATTTTTCCTGCACTAATGACTAATCTAACTCTGACTGAACCACAGTTATGGTTATTTCCTTGCTTCAAGACAAACAGCATGGAGAAATCCACAGCTTAGTTGTTTTTCTTTATGGCCCACTGTGAGAGGAGATGTAACGGCACATACCCGCTCATATAAGGCTTTCCCACCCTAATTAAAAAAGCTGCAGAGCCGATGTATTTGTCCTCGAGATTCTAATCTCAGACTCGAGTGTCTCACACAATGAAATATTGATGGATTTTTCACGGGAGGTTTAAGAACAAAGTTGCAAAAATTATGCAACCAGGTTTTGTGCTTTTCAGAGAACACTGTGATTCCTGGCAGTAATTAGCACCTATTACCGAGCCATCTGCTTAGCGGCGTTTCCCCTCACTCCCCGAGGAGCCTCTGTTTGTCTCTGCTGGGCCCAACAAAGTGAGGAGCGATGCGGGCTTCCTGCTGCCGCGTTGGCTCGCTTTGACGTCGATTGCCGCTTCTTATATGGAAGCGGGCTGTGTTGTAAAACCCATGTATTGCACTCAAACACACGCAGAGTTGGAGTAGATTCCATTTATGTAATCAAACGGGAAGGAGAACTGTATTTGGCATCTTTTTTAATAGTCAGACGAAGACCGTATGTCTAGTTTTTAGTTCAACTTTCCTCTTGCTGTTCGTTCTTTCATTCTCACACATTGTTTTTAGTAGTTGGAGTTTGAGTCAGTTTGAAACGAAAGATGTTTCGACACTCATCCGAGTAGTTTCTAAGGGACTGGTGGGACGTTGAGGTTTAAATAGGAAACTCTGTGGGTGTAGGCCATCGGAAACTTGCTTGACTTGTTTCAGTTAACGACCAGAAACTTGCACAACTAGAGTCCATCAACGGCTAGATACTCGCTTGTCCACAAATTGTCACTACAATGATACAAATCAGGAATGACGTGTTAATTAGTGAGCTTTACATATTTTGTTTTCCTTTAGACAAAGCCCGACGACCTCTTTCTCTCGTTGCTCTCTTTATGTTAAACGTAGATGACTGGACACTGTCACTGTAGCTTCATGTTTGTCTCACAGACACAGGAGACAATGTTATGTCCCAAATGCAGGAGCTGGCCATCTGGCACACCGGCCATAAATCCCAGAGGGCCGCCGCATTCGCTGGGCTGATGGGCCGTCAGGAAGTTTTTTGCAGATTCTCTCCGTGTCTGCCTGTCGTTTCAGGGCGCACATCAGTGTGTTCTGGGACTGGGTTAGAATAAAATCTTCACACTCACCATTCTTGCAGAATCTCTCAGATTCAAGAACTGATATGTAAGTCGAAAAAAAAATCAAATATTTGACGATAGTTTAACTGTAACATTCGTTTTTCGAGCAAGAAAATCAACACATTTTGGTTCTAATCTTCCTCCATGTGTGAATTTTCATTATTTAAATCTTTCGACCAAAGCAGGCGGCCTAATGATCGGCGTTACAGAATTTGGGCTAAAGATTTAAAATAATAAGGTATGAGTTTCCCAAGTGTAGCTTTTCTAAAAATCTTCAAATTCCACTTTGAAATTAAAATTTAAAAACCCCTTCTGTTCAGTGTCGCTCCCCGAAAGAAAACATTCACACTTGCTAATTAGAGAGCGTCTGCGTATTCTCATTAACTCACAACTTATTAATGAATTATCTATAATGAGGCTGACAGTGAGAACAGATTAATAACAGAAGACCCTGACTGTGTGTTCCTTTTTTTTCCCCCTCTCGCTCTCGTCTCCCACGTTGTTCTTCTCACCTCTTACATTCAGCTAATATTTTATCATCAGTGCCACCTGTTAATATGATTAATGGCCTCTGGGCTATATTGAAACGGAGCGATGGTCTGGTCCCTGACGTCACACACACACATTATGCAGCTCGTTGAGCCGCCTCACTGTTTCACCTGAGAGGAGATGCTGGATGTTTGGTGAAATAAAATGACTCTGGACATGTCTCTTTTTGTCTTTGGCTGAGGATTTGTGTGTGTGTGGCCTTATCCATTGTGCTGCCTGTTTTGTAGATGTTAAGACTTGATTTTAGAGTAAAAGCTGCAAGTTACGGTTAGGGCGAGGCACTTAGATGAGATAGCAGAGGTTAAAGTAAGGGGCTAAGACAAGCACTGTGTCAGTGGAAGGCCCTCACAAACATAGGAACATGAGTTTGTGTGTGTGTTATGGGGGATCAGAGGTGGGAATGAGAGCGAGGCTGCGTCCCCGGAGGGAGAGCTGTCAGTCTGACAAACCTGACATTTGGGCTGCGCTGCTGTGTGGCCACAAGTCATTTCACCTTTTCTAAATGAAAACACAGAAACGCACGCGCCAAAGAGGTGAAGAGGTGTCCGCAGCTGTATGTTTACCATTTACCTCCGAGCTGTTCCGTTGGTTGGAGGCGAGAAATGGAAGTTTGAAATGTGATTCAGCAGAGCAGTCTCACTTCAGGCCATCAGCTGCTTCCGAGAGTTGACAAAGCTTTTTGTCATTCACAAACCCGTTCCTTGTTCTTCTCTTTTCAGGTATCCAGTGATTCTTTCCATAGAGAACCACTGCACCATCCAGCAGCAGAAGAAGATCGCGCAGTACCTGCGGGAAATCTTCGGAGACAAACTGGACATCGGGGACGTGATGAGCGGAGATGCCAAAACGTTACCCAGTCCTCACAGCCTGCAGGGCAAGATACTCATCAAAGTAAGAATAATTCAGCGGATTAATGGATCAAAGACTGAGTGGCTCGTTCATGTTTTTCAATGAATGAATAAGTCGGCGATTTTAAATTTATCTGGTCACTTGTTGTAGTCGTGACATTCGTTATCTGTCCATTTTTTATTTTATTTTACTTCATGTGCGCTGACATTGACGATGGGGAGATGGAAAGTCTCCACAAGGCTTCTAATTATCTCCCAAAAACAGGAGAACAGAGGAAAAGGGGGACAAATGTAGGTCATTGTATTAATCATAGATGGGGAGAGAAGGACGAGATCCTGGCATATGATAAAGAAGAGTGTTTTTGATTTTTAATTTTTTCGAACAGTAAGCAAACAAACAGAGGCTACACATCCTACATGACAACTCAGCTGGAGCTGTGAACTTACTCAGTTTTAAAAACTGCTGCAGTTCTGCAGTAATCAGTGGTGAATATATAAATATTTCAAGACATTTTTAAGAGTTTATATCGAACCACAAGGACTCCTTAATATCTCAAATGCATCGTTAAAACCACCCATCAAAGTTAAGCAAATTTAAAATTTCATCAACTTTAACTTAAGCTACCAGAGTTGTGACGCCTTTTCAGTCCTCAAATTACCCTTACAGACATCTAGACTGATAAATTGGTGCAGACCACAGACTGTATATAAATATGGAGGACGTCTCCCCACTTCCTTGTGTTGGCCAAACTGATGCTATTTTCCCGGGGATACGGGCAGCTCCATCTTGCAAGTTTGGAGCGAGAGTATGCAACTTAAACTAAACATATCCAAAAAATGACATTTGAACATACATCATTATTATATTTAATATTTAAAATGACAGAAACAAAAATGATTCAATATGTGTTTTAGTGTAGGGGTGGAGCTTATGACCTATACTGCAGCCAGTCACTAGGGGGAGCTCTACTTGCTTTTGCTTCACTATAGAGGAGCCGTTCCACTGTCCATCTTTACACTGCTGGGTGGTGGTTTGTTGCCCTCTTTTGGTTAATGTTAGAGCTTTTTACCCTGATGTGTAATGGAAAGTGGATCCCGAGGGATACAACAGCATCAATTGTCTTAAATTATATAGGGAGGGTAGGGAGGTCAGGGTGGATGGTTGGATTTTTGTGTGTTTCTATGTGTAACTTCTTGTAATTCAGTCACATTTTTAAAGCTGAAACCTGGTTGATTATGAATTATTTCTGCATATTATTTTTATTATAAGCACAAGCTTGCAATAAAAATGGGATTAACAAAAAGAAAGATCGAAGACTCCCCAAAAAAAGATCCAAGTGAGCAAACCAAGACCTCCAAAAATAAAAAAACCCACAAGCATTAAAGTAAAAATGAAAGACACACAAGCAACAGATTACAAAATAAAACTCATTTATCTGTGAGGCGGCATATCTCATGTGTTTTATTAATCCAGCAGAGAGGCCACCTGATATTTTCAAAAGCAAACACCAATGCTAAAAGTTTTCTATCTATCTACGTTACACTCTACGTTAATTTCAGTTTTAATCTCAAAGCACAAGCCTCACTACCACGGTACTATCTACTGTTCTCAAGAGGCAGGGCAGTTGCTCAGCAATATGACGCGTGAAACATGGTTGATATGATCACCCTTGAAAAGAAACCCAAACAATATCAGTTCTCACTTTGACAGACCCAAGATCCACCTTATACAGCCAGCGCATCCGGATGAGCAAAAGCTTTCAGCATTTATTGGATTTTTTTATTTTTTATATATATATAAGAAGCAGATAAAATCTAAGAAAGTCTGCGTTGTTCCCCGGGAAAAGGACCCCTGGCTTTGTCCCTCCTTAGGCAGTGTCTCAAAAGTGAAAGAGCATTATTGATTTTCTATAAAGGCTCTTCCCTCCCCCTCTCTGCCCTCGTTTTGTCGGCCTTTCACCCTGTCTCCATACCCCATTGGAGCGAGAGAGACCGGGGAGTTACAAGACAATAAAGAGCACGGGGCATAAAGGTTTTTGACAGTCACATAGAGAAGGAAGGGGGGGGATAGACTACTTTGATTCGAAGTGAGGGTGGAGATAACAGCCTGCGTGTTGCAGGAATCCTCGAGTCTGCCATTGATTTTGGAAGAAGAAGCTTAGAAAATCTCGACTCCCACTCACTCCTTCAGAATGGCTCAGTAATGGGCTTCCACTGCGCTGGAAGAGCTGCTCAGGGAGCTTCTCTGAGAATCTGGAGGCATTGCGTGTGCAGAAGTGTGCGCTGATATGTTGCAGCAACGTCTTCAACTCTGCCTGTAAATCCCCGTATAGGAGCTACGCAAAGAAAGACATTTATCTGTGCAGTTTATGTGCACTGAGTTCTGAATTCTGTTTTACTCCTGGGCTCTCTTGTAGGTGCAACCTGTGTGGGCGTTGCGTGTGTATAAATAGGACGAGCGAAGGGATTTACGACATATGCATGGGTCAAAAATACACCGGTCTTTCTCCTCCCATCTCTTTGTCTGTCTTTTTTCTCCATCCAGGGGAAGCGGCTGCCCGCCTATCTGTCTGCGGACGTCGAGGAAGGGGAGGTGTCGGACGATGACAGCGCCGATGAAATCGAGGACGACTTCAAGCTCAAGAGCAGTAATGTAAGAGAGAGGCATTAGTAGCGGTAAATGTGGTGTGCGCACAAAAATACGCACAAATTCTCGAGTTCAGACATGTGTTTTCAGTTTGTTCTCAGAATGAAGACTTTTATAACGTCAAATATGGCCACGGTCTGTTGACGATGCAATCAGTCCTTCTGGAAATCCTTCTCTATTTCACTCAATGGCAGTCATAGACAGATCCATCTGCCTCACACCTGTTGTTGTTTTTTTTGTTTCTTTTTTTATGAGGTGGATTATATGAGAAAATCCTGCACTTATATGATTTTTAATTCATTCATTCATCGTCTGTTAAGGGTCGCGAGGGTCTGCTGGAGCCTATCCCAGCTGTCACTTGTATGATTTGAATGAATATATTTATTCTGCGACAAATCAAAGCGACATTTTGACTGATAAAACACATATCATAAATAACATGCACAACTAATCTGCTTTAAATAAATTCTTTCATTAGAAATGACATCCACTCCCCCTCCCTCACTGGAAAAAATACGTGAATACCGGCTTTGGGTTTCCACATTATCACACTTAACTGCACAGGGAAGGTCAGATTTCTTCAGACATCAATTTCCCTAATTGTGTATTTTACCTTGAAAACACGATGATGTGAAACTTGATTAATATAACTTAGCCTTTTTGTGTAATTGCTACCTGTCTGAGCAGCATCTCCTTCTCATTGTGCCTCTCTGTCAGCTCCTAACTAGCAATTAATCAATTTACTCCAAAAGAACAAGACGTATAGAAAAGTGAAGAGGGAAAAAAAAACACTTAGCGTGGACTGAATCAAACCCCCTCCTCCACAAACAGACCCCGTAAATGGAAGTTAGATAATGGAATCTTAATGGCGTTGTTGTGCTTGACGTAACGACTTCAGTAATTGTGCAGTAATGTTTGCGCCAGTAAAGTTTTAAAGACCATCATTGCTGTAATGTCTTAGAATAACCAATGCTTAATGATGCAAGTATAAATTGTCAGTCAGTGCGAGCACAGGGAAGAGTTTGAACTTGTTTTATTAACTGAATGAAAGGCAGAGAGAAGCAATATGTAAAGCGCGTTAGGGAATGGTATTGCTTCTGGCAGATCACCCCTGATGTATTAAAAAGTGTCACTTTTGTGCTTATTCTTAATCTTCTTCATTTATTTTTGGTGGCGCCACAGTCCTCCTCACCGCATTTAAAATAGGAGAGCGCTCTCCAGATGGTTTGGACGTGTAACCGAATATGCCATCATTCTCTTCCACATTTTGCTGGAGGCACGAGGCCGCAGATGCCACTTTGGATGATCACTGCCATTAAAAACAAAAAAAAAGGGGAGCTGGTGGTAGATTTCCACTGATGAGAAACTTTGTATTGTGCACATTAAAAGCGGTACGCAGTCACAGCAGTCACCGCTAACGCCGTGCTAATGGCGCGATATCATTTTGGTACAGCGGTGATGCATGGGAAAAGGCAAATTGCGTAATGATGTGCGCGCCGAGCATTTATGGGGAGAGTTTGCTCCAATCTTTAACTTTTGTAATGCAAAGAAAAATGTGAATATTTTAGAGCTGTAACTCGATGTGACAATTTCCCACAAGCGGGTGGTGATAATGCATTATCAGTGCAGTTATAGACATCACAACCTACGCTAATTGTAGTATAAGAAAGACAAGATTAGAGATGATGCAGAATGGAAATGCAATGTGTGTAATATCTCAAGTCAATATATCTACAAGCAACAGTCAAAATCAGAGTCTGAATCTAAATCTGAATCAGGATGCCTTCATTGTCCTTACACCAAACATTCATTCATATTCTGCAACTGTTTGTCCTTTGGAGGACCGCGGGGGTGCTGGAGCCTATCCCAGCTGTCAGTGGGTGAGAGGCGGGGTTCACCCTGGACAGGTCGCCAGTCTATCGCAGGGCTAACACAGAGAGACAGACAACCATTCACACTCACACCTACGGCCAATTTAGAATCAGTAATTGACCTGACGAGCATGTCTTTGGACGGAGCACCCGGAGAGAACCCGCGCAGACACAGGGACACACGCAAACTCCACACAGAAAGGCCCAGTCGGCCGTCGGATTCGAACCCAGCACCTTCTCGCTGTGAGGCATCAGTGCTAACCACCGCATGACTGTGGTTAAGTTTCAGAACAACCGAAGACAGCGTAAAAAAACACTATAAAATAAACAGCATATAAAAAAACGCAATCAAGTGCAGACAAGAAAAAACTGTATATATTAGAAAAACACTCAACAGCAGCTCTGCAGTAATAAATAGGTCAAAGCAGCATAGATAAATATGTCTAAGTGAGGTAGATTTTTTTTATGTAAGACATATATTGCGCAGTAACAGTGTCAAGTATTTGTTTGATATTGCACATTGAAGTTTCACATTGAAACTGCACAGACCAGAGTTAGTGTAAAGATGCTGTTGCCCGGGTGGGAGCAGTCCTGTCTTATGTCTGTGGCTTCGCGCAGACATCTGGTTCTATACGTGTCTGAGAGTGTGGGAAGCTGCGTTCTGACAATGTTCTGCGCTGACTCTGTGACTCCCTCCAGAGCCTTCTTGTCAGCCACGGTGCAGCTTTTGAACCGCACCAGGATGTGGTGGGTGATTTCCACGGACCTCCTGTAGAAGCACAGTAGCAGATCCTGGGACAGGTTGACCTTTCTCAGTGACCTCAAGAAGGCGTTGGTGTTAGTGTGCCATAGGAGGTCCTGAGAAATCTGTTCTCACTGACCCTCTCCACAGTGTCTCCTTTGATGTGAAGAGGAGCAGGTGCTCCCTTGTTCCCCCTAAAGGCACATACCACCTCAGCTTTAGTTTCCTTTGCTGTCGTTGGAGCGTACCATATGTCATACATCTACAGTTCTGCAGCAGCTGCTCGCACTTCTTGCCAACAGGTGGCACCGAACCTGCAGGTTTCATTTGCCCGGACGAACCTGATTTCAGGTGCTTTGCGTCAGCATTAATGTGCTCTTTCTTCTTCCACCTCCAGGGAAACGGCCATCACCAGGTGGAGTCTCACATCAGAAAGAAACTGGACTCCCTCCTGAAGGAGTCTCGGATCGGAGACAAGGAGGACACCGACAGCTTCAGCATCAGAGCCCTGCTCCGAGCCACTCACCAGGGCCTCCAGAAGAACCTGCGGCAGGTACGGCCCAACGGAAACGTAAGGGGCTGCGTGTGGAGCAGAGTTATACTCCTCAACTCAGCAGAGGAAGGGAAGAAATGCATAAAACTGGGTCATGGTATTAGTCATGAAGGGAGACGGAAGAAAATAAAGTAGTTACTGCGCCAGTCGCAGGTCAAACACACCCACTGAACAGATGAAAAATTGACAGACAAACAGCATCTCCCCACGCAACTGTGTTGGGGCTTAATCTCAGATATGCAGTTTTTTTTTTCTTCCTGCACGAGTGGTGTTTCCGTTAGAGCATGTCAAAACAGACTGAAAGGGATGAGACACTAAATGTCTGCAGCGTTACTTAATATTTAATTTCCCAGCTTGCCTCTTGAGCTATTTTTAGATGCTTCAGTTTCCTGACAGCCATTTTAATGCGCTGGGTGCATCAGGCTTTCCTGTTCTCTATGCTCTATTCCAGCTTTGTTGGTGATCCCCTTCACCTCATTCCGTCTCAAAAGCTCTTCCTCTCCGCCTGTTCCGTACTGTAAATTTGTTTTTTTTCAGATTCAGCCTTTTTCCTCATTCCTCACCCACTTCTGCCGCTCCTCAGCCGTGCCTCGCGCTTTATTGGCTGATGTCTGTTGCAGCCCCTCCAGCTCCCGAGCTTTAGGGTTTAAGTGACTCACTGGGTGTTAATGTGGCTGTTATTAGATTCCCACCAAACGATAAGCGCGCACAGAAAGTAAACCAACACAAACAAATGTTGGAAGTGTCTGAATGTGTTCTCCTTTCTCTCTAGAGCTCTAAAGGGGTTCTGAAGAAATCCCAAAGCAGATCCTTCATCACGACTCTCAAACAGAAGGTAAGGAGGGGAAAAAGTGAGAGGTTGAAATGGCAAATTCATGTTGGTTCAAATTGAAGTTATCTAGTGATCTTTAATGACATTCAGAAATGTTTTATTTGAATGAGAGCCTTCACAGGAAACTTGCATCGAGCATACAGCAGAAGCGAGACTGAGCTCATTCACGAGAGCCACTGTTTAAAAGCACCACTGCACTGTAAAACTGCAAATTGTTGCATTCATCTGTTCTTGTCTGTCATCTTAATTTTAAGACAGGATAATCCTTTAATTTATTCCACAGTGAACACATATATGGATTTTAAGGCGTTAATAATTTATCTCTTGTGGGAGACGTTTTCCCTGCTTCCAGTCTTTATGCTAAGCTAAGCTAACGAGGTCCTGGTTGGTGCGCCCTCATATTCTCTGCTTAGATGAATAACAAGACCGCTGTTAACCTCTTAACGCCTGAATTGATTGTTCAATTATCTAAAGAAAAAAGGTTGCAAAAGGTTCCTAGGAATTTTTTGAATGTGCACAAACCGACATTAGAGTATCACATGCGTTATTTCGGCTGCAGTCTGAGCGAATTCGCGACAGTAGGGGTTAATCCTTTCTTCCAATTTTCAGCAGGGAAGATGAAGAAGTATTTTTAGTATTTGGTGTACCTTGAACGCCTTGTAAACGGCTTAATCAATGCATATTTTGACGGAAACTTCTAATTTATTTTAGATATTCATCCAGTTGAAAAGTTCAAAGCTCATTTCCAACATTTTTCCCTCTGTGTGGATCAGTAAGCAGTCAATAAAACATTAAAATACACATTACTGTTTATAACCAATAAAGGAAACAACATAATAGAGCTGCTGCGTTCCATTTCAGTGGATTTACCTTTTAAATTGACCGCTCTCTGCTCTGCTTACACATTACATAGAGTGTCATTTGTCTCTTTGGCTGGTAATCATCACGTATAGGAAGCGAAACACAAGCTCTTCTAAAGTAATGGAAACCTCACATACAGAAAACGCAGAGCGCGTTGCGTTGTGCTGTTTCCAGCCTCTGGTAGGCGGCAGGATCATAATCAGGTGTCACAGTCGCTCGTGGCGGATCTGTGAAGTGAATCCATGTTATGCTGTTGTGAAATGCACATGCAGATCTGAAGCGTGTGCTGTCTTGATGTACCCGCTCTTGTCCTTCAAAAAGAGCTGCTAATGGTGTACGCCCCAAGAGGAGTACTCAGAGCTGTTGTCTCCTAGTATTCTTTTGAGATATCTCTCATGTTTGGACATCAGAGTTGCCTTTGTTGTTGTTTTTAAAGACGTCCTCTCGACATTCCCTCATTTCTCAGTCGGGTTACTTCCATGTCAGAGTTTCTTCCATCCATTTGCTTCATGCTACCTTCCTCTACTCCCTCCTCGGTTTGCCCACTCACATCTCCTCTTCATTCTTTTATGTCTCCCACTTTGCATATTACGCACCCTCCCACGTGTGTGTGTGTGTGTGTGTGTATATATTTATATATATGAGTGTATGCATGGGTGCATGTAATCTGTTGGCAAGCAGCCTAAACCCTGTAATTACTGCAACCCTCATCCTCTTCTCAACTCCACTTTTGCTCTAATAGAGATGTTGCTGCTCTCTCCCTGTCTCCCTACAAAAACACAAAAAACAAAACTCACACTTCATGAAATACACTCTTGCTGTAATTACATATACTATGACTAAAACACCCACTGTCATGCACACAGCAGCCTCTATCAAATGCATGCAATTTGCCGAGGACACACTCCTCGGCAACTCCGAGCCAGTGAAGAACTCTTATGCTGCGCAGAGTGTGTAGGCGGTGTCACGTGTGATGTGCATTTTAACACATTTAGCCGGATTTCAGCTGAAGGCGGGGGTACATTTCCGCTTTTCAACGAGTAAAACCGTCACTGCAGTGAAACTTGGTTTATATTTTCTTGTCTGTGTGTGTGTGTCGGTTTCTCAGAGGCACTCCAAATCCAGGCTGTCATGCCAAAGCGTGGAAAAGGAGGAGGACACTCAGGAGAGGTCTGGGAGGGAAGCCGGAGGCCAGTTCAACAGGTGACCTTTGAACCGCTTCAACCGCAACACTGACAGTCCCCTGACAAACTGAGACGTTTGATAGTTGCTGACGGCTGGCAGCATTAAACGATCCAGGGCGCCAGTAGCAGCCACTAAAGGCTCTGCAGCAGCACCTCTGTATGTTTGTGGTTGGGGTGGGGGGTGGATGGTGACAGAAAATGAAAGGAGAGAGAATCTGGGATGGTTTTAATTCCTTTTCCTTTCATTTAAATCTGTATCACCATTCTCCACTTCTTAAATTTCTATTTTCTGCTCGGCATGCCTTGCTGCACGATTAACCCCACCTTCTCATACTGGATTTCTTTTCTTCTTTTTTGTTTTTTTCACTGGTTTTAAAACACTTGTAGCACAGGAAATAATCCCACTGATTTTCTACACGAGCGCAAAAGACCAGGAACCCGGTATGAATGAAAATGGGGCCGTGACAATAGGCGCCACATGTGGTGTCATCATGCAGCTCCAGTAGCTCATTGTTGGCTTTAATAATAATGGAAGGGCAACCGCTGTGGAAAGGCTGGTCATTTTATCCAACCGTGACTGCCTCCTTTGAGATATTTTCTTTTATGAACTGTAGCTTTAAGGCTCCATGAAAGCCAGCGGTGTAAAAGAATTGGATCATTTATTTAGTATTAATACCGCATTATTAAAAACACTCGGGTGCGAGGAAAACATCTCTTCGTGTAGTGTGTGTTTAACAAATTTACATCCTTCCCATTCACAGATTTAGTTAATGAGAGTAACTGCTGTATTTGCCTGTAGGTTGTCGAATCTATAATAGCTGCTGTATTTTATAAACTAATCACATATTTGTCCTCTTAATCTGAGATGTAATAAAGTGTCTAAAGGGCAATATTAATTTTTGAATGCAGTGCATTTTCCTTCCACTGAATAATTCCACTGCTTCAGTCCTTTTTTTTTTTCCTAATGTGTCTTCATGGCGACATGAAAATTGTTTCTCTGGATTAACGTAAAAACTCACAGGATTTAATATCATTGCCACGAATGTGTTTTTTAATTTAGAATCGCTTATGAAAGTGGCCCCGAGCAAAACGCAGAACGTCTGACTAAACGAGATTCTGTCTTGGTTTTGTCTCAAACGGAGCATCTGCGTCCGTTTTGAACGTAGCCCAGTTCTCGTTTGCGCTCGCTCTTTGTCCACCTCTGTCTCATTTTTCCCTCTTTTCGCGTGTGAGTGAACATCAGTGGCTGTCTGCGCTCGCCGCCTTTGTCTTTGTTCTTCCACTCTCCCTCATATCCTGGTTTGAATATTCACACATGCATGGCCCCTGTCACAATACAGATTCCTGCAAGCATGCGTCTGAGCGGCAATGTGACTGACTGTCTTTGTGTGAGACCGTGTGTGCATAGCCGTGTAGTGGCATGTGTGCATGGCTGTGTGTGGGTCTTGCTGCGCCGCATGTGCTCTGGTCCCTATTAAGCTTTTTGCCTTTGATGCTCTTTCCTGTGGCTTGCAAGCTGCCACTGACGGACAATCCTCTCTATCCTGCTACGTTTTTTCCACTGTAAATGCTTTAATGGGTAGATGAGTGCGCGCAGGTCTCACTTTACCTGTCTCATACATTTTACATCATCTCGCTTTTATTCAATTTGCCCATCTGCCGACTGTTTTAGGGGCGGAAGGAAGAGGAAGACGATGAAACTGAGCAGAGACCTGTCAAACCTGGTGGTTTTCACCAACTCGGTTGCCTCACAGGAGTGTCTGAACGAAGGTGAAACACCAACGGCGTGCCGCCCACACACACAAACATAAAAGGCACGTTGTAATCTTTACCTTGACGGCAATCTCTCGTGCCTAACCCACGGTTTCTCATCAGGTACTCCAGGTGACGTTCTGTCCTTCAGCGAGACCAGAGCACAATCTCTGGTCCATCACAGGACCGAGCAGTTCCTAGCTTTCAACCAGAGGCAGCTGTCAAGGATTTATCCCTCCGCCTATCGCATCGACTCCTCTAATTTCAACCCGCAGTTCTACTGGAACGTGGGTTGTCAGCTGGGTAAGAGAGCGGTCAGTTGCTCCAAATCGTTCACCCGTGCGGTGGTTACCTCTTTAATAAAAATGAGCGACAGTTCATATTCTGCCACTAATTGAGATGGCACGCCGCATGCATGCAGCATACGAACGGATTCATCCGTGGCCTTCACATGCCACACTTCATTTACACATTTGATTAGCGCGCTAGTTAGTGTCAACATCCGTACATGGTATGTGTGTGTCTGCATGTCGAGGCTGAGAGAAACATTAAAGTGAATTTTAAATAAGTGCGTGAATGTGTAGGACTTGAAAAGCATCAAGAAATCCGAATCCAAGTAATCTCTGCATGTCCCAGTCAATTTATTTATTTTGGCTAATTTACTGAGCAATTTCTATTTTTTTTTTCCAGTGGCCCTCAACTACCAGACGGAGGGGAGGATGATGCAGCTCAACAGAGCCAAGTTCATGGTGAACGGAGGCAGCGGTTACGTCCTCAAGCCTCCTCCGATGTGCAAAGGTATGGCATCAAAGGAGTTTTTAAATGTAAGAGATGCAAACTTCAAATAAAAATGTTTTTCTGTAATTCTGCAATACTATTTTATTCTGTTTGGGCTCTCTACTATATTTTACGTGATTTTTTTTTATATTATAGTGTTGCTACAGTGCTAATGTAATTAGGGAGGTAGCACAACATAGCTGTTTAAAGTTTAAACTCTCTTTAAAAACATGCTTGTCCCACATGTAGTTGAGAATGCACAAAACGTGTACCGTGGGTCGGAAGAAAGGGCGTGGATTTTAGGATTGACTGATGACATTAATTAAAGTCGCCCCGCCGCTCTTCTCTTTCTCCCTCCAGGCTCGTTCAACCCGTTCAGCGATGACCCACTTCCAGCTTACCCCAAGAAGCAGCTCATTCTCAAGATCATTAGCGGGCAGCAGTTGCCCAAACCACCAGACTCCATGCTGGGAGACCGCGGAGAGGTAACAACACCGCACTGTAACAAATGCACATTCTCCATCTGTCACTCTAACACACACAAACACATGCAGACTGGCATTTAGGCACGTCGCCGCTGTTATACTCGATTATTGCGAGATGCTAAACTTTCTCACGGCGTAAACAAACAAAGCCTGCGTCGTGAAATAACTTCATTTGCTGGCCTTTCTCTTCTATCAGATTATCGATCCATTCGTGGAGGTGGAGATCATCGGTTTGCCGGTCGACTGCTGCAAGGAACAGACGCGAGTTGTTGATGACAATGGTCAGAAACGCACAGATCAACTTGAACTTTACATTCACTGAAGAATATTTTGTATATTACTCTTTACATTCTGTATATTGTATTGTATGTATGGCACATGCAAACATAAACAAATGTAACCTGAGGTTTTCTCACCTCCCTGACCTTCTAATAATTGTTGGTAGCATCCTTAAAAAAAAGAAGAACAAGACAGAGCGTAGCTGAAACTATGCTGTAGCCACAGCTGCTGTTTTCCACCCGGGGCTGTGGAGCACTGCTGAGATCAAAAGTCAGGTTAATTAATTAGAGGCACATAGGAAGCAGAACGGAGCAATCTTGTGGCGTCACCCCTAACATTGCTCCACAGATGAGTGTACCCGGCGGGGGGGAGGGGAAAAGCCTTCTTTGAGAAAGGTTAAAGGCTCAGGGAGCTCAACGAGATTACCGAACAGATCATTGATCTCTGAAGTAAATTTCACAATGCTCCATCTTTTTTTTAGGAAGTCCTGCAGGGTGCACAGCAGCTAAGTCTTTTGACACTAATTATGACCAGCGTATATATGTGTGTATTGTCCTCAGGTTTTAACCCAGTGTGGGAGGAGACTCTGTCATTCACACTTCACATGGCGGAGGTGGCACTTGTGCGCTTCCTCGTCTGGGACCACGACCCGATTGGACGGGACTTTATCGGCCAGCGCACTGTCGCCTTCAGCAGCCTGATGCCTGGTCTGTTTGCAGAATTTATTTGTGATTTTATTCTTGTTTGTTTTGGAAAAATCGTACTTTTCCTGTATAATGAATGACATGAACTTCAGAGGGGACACAGTTTGTCACTACCAGTTAAAATCAAGACGGTGCTGCTGTTTAACACAAATAGACACACGCTCATAGTGAAATACATAATGTCCCTTATGGCTCTGGCAGCGCCGTGGCTGTGGGGAACATTATCATACGTTTAGTGAACCATGATTTGATTGATTTGTAAAGTAAAAGACCTGTGGCTTATCTACATCTATCAGAGCTGTCCCTGAACGCCTCGTGCCCTCTCCCGAGGCAGCTAATACACAATTACCGGTCTGATGACAGATGTTGCCTTTTTTTTCTTTTGACCCTCCTCCCTATCTCCTATTCGTCTCTAACGCCAGGTTACAGACATGTTTACTTGGAGGGGCTGACGGAAGCTTCCATCTTTGTGCATGTGTCAGTGCATGACGTCTATGGGAAGGTAAGTGTCCAGTAGTCCAGGTGTGGCGTCCCCCAGTTAGTCTCCTTTGTCAGCTAGGATTATATTTTGGAGGTAAACAGAAAGAAAAAAATGTGTTTCTCTCGACACATCAGTCCATTGAAATTTTGCTCCTTCATACCTTTGTCTTTCTAGTGGAGTCCTCTAGTCCTGAACCCCAGCTTTACCATAATGCACTTTCTAGGATCTAACAAGGTATACGGATGCCTTAAGCTCTGTGTGGTGCTGCATGAAAACAAAAAATGCATGATGCATATGTGCAGTTTGTCTCCAGACACACTTGTTTGTGTGTGACATTAACCACTTAGTCAGACAGTTTGCTTACCAGATGGATTTTGGTTTGAATTCCATTTTTTGTTTTTCATCTGTTGTTGTGCCATTGTCTACAAATATGTAATAATGTGCAGTGTAAGCATGCATGCACAACCAACTGCTTCATACATGTTGTTTGCTGCAGTGATTAAGGGATAGGGGTGCCATCTATAGGCGATGTATTGTATATAAATGCATGCAGTTGTTAGATTTGCTGCAAACCAAGAGCAATACATGGCATGTACTTTCATTGCTTTCATAAAAATGAACACTTCAAGGTGTAAAGTGTAAAAAAAGTGTTTGTCAGAAGTGGACCCTGGTTAATGCTGCTATTTCTGAGAAGGACATTTTCTCTTTTCTGATAACTTTTCCCCTTTCTCACTTCCTTTCCGTTCGGTTCCTTCTGTCTTCAGGGTCACCAGTTGCGAGGTATCCGGGGTTTTTTCAGCCGCTCTTCCAAGTCCTCCGTGGACACAAACTCCAGCGGTCTTCGGAAGCGCTCCATCAGCGACCACCTCCTGCGGCGGACGGCCAGCGCCCCGGCAAAGGGCCGGAAGAAGACCAAGATGGCTCTGTCGGAGTCGGTGGCTTCGATATCAGACCAAAACAACTGCACAGGTGCAGGAGCAGGAGGAGCGGGTGTGTCAGGGAAGGACGAGCATGTGGAGAAACGTCTCCAGCCCAGAGCCCCGCTTGTCCATAGACCTATCTCTATGCCTTTAGACAGGCTCCTGCAGGGGCAGCTGTCCATCTGCTCACCCGACAAAGAACAGCATGACATGGGGGCAGACACTGTCATTGGTGGGTGTTTTTCTTTTATCCCAGTGAAAGAAATAAGAAAATAATGCAAATTAAACACAAAATATCTCCATTCTAGTTGAAATAAAATTAGAAATTGGTTGTAGTGTTAATTATTTTGTGCCATTTTGGTCTTGAATTGCTTTTCATATTAATGATGGAAGATGTTTTCTGATTTCTCTCTTCCCTTTCTTTACCTCATGTAACAACTATCTAAAACTCATGTACAGTAAACCATGTGAACTGACAGACTGCTGCAGGCTGCTCTCCATGAAACCTTAACATGCCTTTTCTGTCCCATCTTCATTTGTTGTGTTTCTTTGTAGTAGAGAACTGACTAGGATATTCCTGCAGGTAATCTAAAATACCTATTGTCTGAAGGTTGCATCGTTCAAAAACATACCAGTTTTGCGTCCACCCAGTGTATTTTGTTCAAAAGTGGTCTGAGAAATATATTGCTGTGTCATTTGATCCCATTTAACCAAACCAATCCCATTTGACCATCTCTTTCCTAATCTGATATTTGCAAACTTGGATTATTCCCTTTTTTTTTTTTATCCCATTTTCCAGCTTCCCCTTCACAGTCGGTGATCCATTTGTCTGTGTATTGCCTTGTATTGACTGGATTGTTACTTGTTGTCATCTAATTGTTGGTCGGCTTGGTGTTCTACATCTAATACAGTATATGTCTTTATTAATATTTCCGTTCAACTGTCTGTGTCCACAGGAGCTTGCCCCTTCAACAGGCCAAGATCTTCCTCTGCTGACTTTCTCATCGGATCATCATTCTCCATTAGATCTGGCATCACTTCCCCCTCAAGGACATGCAGAAATAATGAATTTCAACAATCAGAGGAGGCTTCTTATTTGGTTATTGGAAGAGGAGAAGTAAGAAAAGAAGAGGACTATGCCAATTACCAGTCAGATGTCAACAAATCAAACATCATCTCCACAGGAACGGAGAAAAACATCTTTTTCTCGCCCCAGGTGAAAAGCCAGACGGCATCAGATAAGCCGGAAACCTCATCAAACAGCACAACATTCACAGTTGCACCTTCGGTCTCCTCATCCTCTTCTTCTGCTCCTTCCTCTGCGCCCCCTCTTTCCCCCATTAGTATGGACTGTGACCTGAGGAGTCCCACCTGTTTGCACGACAGCACCATCTCCAGACTCATTGATGCTGTGTCTTTAGGCAACGACCAAGACACGTGTGGCTCTATTTCTGCCCTGATCGGTCAGTTTGAAAGCACTGCTGACCAAAACAATTTCACAACATTATCACGTGATATCACGCCATCCCGTCACCAAAAAGACGCCACTCCTGCCACACCTAATGCTCTGGATGCTTTAAGGTCTCCTCTGAAGACCAACGCAGCGTCCCCTTATAAGAACCATCTGATAAGTCTCCAAAAGGTAGCTCAAAAAACAAATCATGTAAATCATGATATGTGTTCACCTTGTAAGATTTCCCAGGCTGATGCACCCGCCCCAACCCTCACTACGAGCCCAGAAACTGCCGAGCTAGAGGAGGTCTACACTATTCTGGATGAGGAAGTGCTGTTACCTGTATCGGTGTACAACCTGAAGAAACAGACAGTCCATGTTCAGGCAGACACTAAAGAGAGCACACCCTCAACCAGCTTAGGGTCCTCTCCAGCAAAGTTGGTTCAGGGTTTAGGAAAAGGGCACAATGTGAACTGGGATGATGTGGATAGAAAAAGCGAAGAAATTGAGGAGAGGATATATGAGGAAGTAAATGATCTCCCGGCACCAACACCTGTAACAGAGCCGAGTACTTCTAAAAGGTACATGAGCTCCTCTGTAAGCAACAACTTGTTTCTCTACGATTCAGCTGAAGTGGAGCTAAATGTCGACGAGGATCCATTGGAGATGATGCTGGCGTCGCCAAGACACGGCAGCCAATGGGACGGGCTCATAAGTCCAATCAAACGTCACGCTATTTACCAAAACCAGTCCACTCCAAGCTACTCCCAACAAAAACAGCCATATCAGTCGTACCGTGATCCTCAACAACAGTACCCGTCACACTCACCTCATGTAGCATTTTCACACTGTCACTCCCCAATAAATCAGTCTTCTTATCAGTTGTCCAATCACCATCAACACCAGGACCACCCCCAGCCTCCAGTCTGCAACAGACTTGTCAACTCTAGATCCTCCAACCCTAGTCCCCTGCGTCAGAACAGCTACCCCATACCTCACAGCAATTCTGAGGTCTATAACAACAGCAGAGGATTCAACAGTTCCTACACACAACAGAGGAGCTATAGTGGCAGCCAGATCCTAAACAGGTCTCATCAAGAGAGGCTAGGGCATAAACAGATGGAGAGGGAACAAGTGGGTTGCTTCCAAAATGGTTTCTCCTCTTCCGAAAGCCTCCCCGGTCAATCTGCCGCATCTGTGAACGTCTGTAGAGACAGAGGCCTATATTCCCCCTTTTCAGACTGTGAGGCGGTGTACAGCCACCTGGACTATGACAACATTATGCCCTCGTCACCGTCTTCCACTTCTCAAATCACCCAGCCACACAGCCTGAGGCAAACACAATCATACACCTGTCGACAGACATGGAACCAAAAGGTTTCCCTCAACAATTCTAGCCACCAGCCACAGACTGAAGCCAGTGTTTCACCCCACACAAATATAGCGCCTTTATCAACCTATTCCCAATCTCCTGCCACAGACTCCACAGCCCCCAGCCCGTGCAAGTCCAAGTCCCTTGGTGATTTGACCTCTGAAGATATATCATGCAACTTTCAGAGCAAGTACCACATTATCAGTCGCAGTTTCATCACTCCCCATATGAGGAAGCAGAAGAAGATGGCCAACGTAGGGGGAGCAGCTTTCCAGCCACAGTCTTGTGATCCACTCACAGAGCAGCTACGTAAGCTGGTCAGTCTTGAAGGTGATGACAGTGACAAATGTAGACCCCAGACTCTTCCATTGCATCAAGAAGCAAACTCCCCTCTATCACCGCCGCAGACTGCAAGTACAGCTCCCGTTGTGTCCAGGGACGTTGAAGATTCCCCTCCGCCCCTCACCCGCCGCCTGTCCTCTCGGAGCCAAAGCCGGGTGCGCCACATCAACAGCCGCGCACGCGAAAGACAGCAAGAAGCTTTAAAACCTCGGCCAGGGGTGATGGTCAATAGTTCTGGCAGCATTGGTGGTGTGGTACTGAGGAATAAACCGGCCTCACAGAATCCCCCGACTAACAGACACTCTACTGGTTCTTACATAGCAGGCTATCTCGGTCAGCTGGAGGACAGGGGGCTTCCAGAAGGAGCTTGCACATCGTTACGTTACGGAAACGGGGACCATTATGGAGATCGGTACTATACTGACGACTCGCTCCCACCTGCAAATAACTCCCATTCGCCGTCCGAGCCCGAGGTCTACTTTCTGCTCAGACTGTAGCTCTCAGGAGAATCAAGGAAATAAATACTTGCCATTGTTTGTTCCTGCATTTGTGTACCAGGAGATTTTCCTTATAACAGTTACATAAATGTTATTCCAGGCTACTTCTAGTAAAGGATATAGTCTGTACAATATAACATCACATATAATCCATGGATGGATCTGACAGCATGAATTTTCTGTATGAAATGTCCACTATTCAAAAAGTGAATGGTCTAGTCAGCTGTGTGTCGTCTACAGTATATTCTGCTTAATGTGTAAATGTACTTGGGAACATTGAGTCCTTCCAGATGGTTTCCTAGACTGATTGTACAGGTACTTGTTGCCCTTTGTCCCTGTGATGTACTGTCCAAACTGCGTACACTGACTGTGAAGCAAAAAATATAAACTAAAATAAAAATATAACTGGCTTTTAAACAGAGAGGGAATGTCTGTAATATTTGTATCATTTGAATGTGTAGTATAACAAAAGAGCTACTTTTAATAGATGGGATTCATCTTTTCAAATATCAAATGTAAGTCTTCCTTCTCTTTTCAGTGGTATTTCTTTACTTGTGTGTAAATATTGACATGGTTTGAGTCACCTGAGTTTAAGTTGCAAATCAGTTCTAACTGTATGTTTGTGCATGTTACATGTGAACATGTCAAGCATGACTATGCACCAGTTTGTACACTAGATGTCGCATCGCCCAGCCACATTTGCACAGAACAAAGTGTTGTATCGGATACAACAGAGGACAACGGCTTGTTTCCATCGGGTGCAATACAGTGCATAATCTTCTGTGCTTGGACTTGTAGATGTGTGATTGCAAATTTGGAAAAAAAAAACAATTGGGGTTTAAAGGTTTTTATTTTTATAATTGCTTTGATACAGACTGCAAAAATAATCTCTTGTTGGTTCTGGTTATTTTACTTTGTATAACTTAACGGACTGAAGAAGCAGAGTGACACCTACACAGGGCCAGGCCAAGGAGGGAAGGATGACAGAGCTACAGTTTATTATTATTATTTTTTATTCTTTTGTTTCAGTGTTACACCATCCTTTTTTTCTTTGTATTGTTGCTCATTGGAAAACTGTGAGCATTTTCCTACCGATGCAATAAAATCCTGAAATATTTGATTTCACCAGATGTCGCTTTGTTTTATTTCCCCTTTTCTCTCACGTCTCGGCAGATAATTAATCGGAGGCGCAGCTCAAGCTCAATTCATTGTAAGTCACAAACAACCTCATCTTTCCCCACATGCCACCTTAAACATAATGGGACGTAATTGCTCATGAAATGACTGTGTAATAGAGCGCACAAACGGCACACCTGTTGCTCCGAGTGTACAATTCCCCAACCTGGTTCCAACCTAAACTGCTGCACTTTGTTAAGTTTTATGGATCAATCACGATGCAGAAAGTCAGTGGAAATGTAAGAGAAAATAACGCAAACCCCTGGATGATTGCTTTTTTTATGTTTGATTCCCACTTTTTGGCTTATTAGCAAAAGATTTAAGTTGCCTCGTTTCACTTTCTTATGCTGAGTATTTCATGCATATGGCGTCATATAGTCATGCATCTTTAGAAGTGTCTCATACTTTTTACAGTTCACTTTTGTAGCCGTGCACCAACTCAAAGTCAGGAGTCACAGTATTTTTATCAATTCCTAGAGCAAATATATTATTACATACAGTCCTCTTATGACACTCCATGGGCCCTGACCCTCATATTGAGAACCATAGATCTATAGAAAAACATACTGCACACACACACAAACACACACACATACAGACGCCCACCACTGCTAACTTCTATCATCAGCTGCTAGCGTGTTTTTCCACCCTCACCCCAGAGAGGAATCATTTTGCGTTGCTTGCTGCCTGGCTCATCACTTTTACTTCCTCGGCTTTACGCTTGTTATAAAAGCTCACATCAACACTTCACATGTGCGGAGAGGGAGGGCGGTATGTTTTAGTCAGCATATCGTTCTTGTTTTTAGTCTTAACTTTAACCGAGAAGATTTAAAACCAAGTCAAGATGTTTCTTTTTCGAGGTAACTGAGATGATCGTATAATGCTGCTTTCAGTTTTGCTGGATTTAATGTGAATGTTGTCTTTCAGGTACTTTTCCATTTATTTTTTCCTGAACTGAATGTCCTGTGTTATTGCTCTGGTTTTTAAAATTACTGCACTTCTAGTTAACACATATTTTGTGTTATATTCAGCTTTGTGTTAAATGTTCAGAACAGCTGCATCCATGTCTTGGTTCTCCCGTCTCATCGCTCGTTGGCCCTCCTCAGCCTTCTGCCTGCTGCTTCTCATTGTGGCGGGCCGTCAGATGGGTCTGGAGGCGATGGTGTGCTCCAGGTGGGGCACGATGGGCAACAAGAGCCTGTTACGGGAAGGAGACGTGATTATCGGTGGACTTTTTAATCTGTATTATATTCCTTCAGCTGTAGAACAGGACTTCAGCAGGCAGCCACATTATAAACCATGTACCGGGTAAATCTTAATCCTAACTTGTATTTTGGGAACAACATAGTGGTCAGAGGTCATGATTTGACCTAACCTTTTACCATGTCATTCTCCTGTTGTCTCAGTTTAGATTTGGAGACTTTAAAATATATGTATGCTATGGCCTTTGCCGTGGAGGAAATCAACCGTAACCGCACCCTGCTGCCGGGAGTGAAGCTGGGTTACCACATACTGGATAGCTGCAGCCGATACCCCTGGGCTCTGCAAGGTGCGCTCTCGCTGGTCGGAGGAGACACGCAGAGCTGCAACACATCCGCAGCTTTTGAACGATCTCAAAAGACGGCAGGTTTGAACTGATGAAATGTAGCTGTCATGGCAAAATGACAAAAAACGAAAAGCATTTTGTTCTCTTATAATTATTTGTCTGATCATCAGCTGCTCAGCCAGTTCCTTTGCTCATTGGAGTTGCTGCGTCCACAACAGCCATAATGTTGTCCAGGATCCTGAGACCTCTCTCTGTTCCAGTTGTAAGAGACCGATCTGATTTTTTTAAGATCAAAAGTGTGTTGTCGCAGTGAAACGTGTTCCTGAGTGATGTTTGTGTTTCGCTCTCAGATCAGCCACTTTGCCACTTGCCCCTGTCTTAGTGACAGGTCCAAGTTTCCTAACTTCTTCAGAACAATCCCCAGTGATTTTTACCAAGCTAGGGCCATCGCACAGCTGGCCATTCGCCTCCGCTGGACTTGGATTGGAGTTGTGCACGTAAACAATGATTATGGTCAACTGGCAATACAGGTTTCTATTCTATTCCATTCTATTCTATTTTATACCAGTGTTTATATGTCATACAAACAGCACACCTGTTGTTTTAAACTCCATGTTATTCCAGGTATTTCAGGAAGAAGTTAAGGGGAAAGGAGTATGTTTGGAATTTATCGAGCCCGTCAAAAGGGAAACTATCGCGAGTGACGTCAAGCGAGCAGCTCTCACCATTCAAGCCTCGACTGCGAGAGTGATCCTGATCTTTTGCTGGTACACCGACGTAAAGCATTTGTTTCTGGAGCTGGTCAAGAGAAATGTGAGCAGCAGGTGGCACGCAGCCTCCTTCAGACTAGGTGTTCATCATTGCACTAATTTTCTAGAGGGTTTTCTTCTCGTGACCTTTCTTTATTTCGATGCCCTCTGTAAATGTAGGTGACCGGCAGACAGTTTGTGGCCAGTGAGGCTTGGAGCACCAGTGACGATCTTCTCCGAGATCTTGAAATCTCTAAGGTGGCCAGCGGTGTTCTCGGCGTGGCCATCGGAAGCTCAACAATACCCGGATTTGAGGATTATCTCAGGCGTTTGCATCCGGTTGATCACCCCGATGACAAATACCTGAGTGAATTCTGGGAAATACAGTTCGGATGCAGTTATTATTCACCACTTCTTGTAAAGGGGGCCCCTCAGGAAGCTTTTCTACCCCCTTGCAGTGGGGTGGAGTCGTTGGAAGGAGTGCAGAATCCCTTTACTGACACCTCCCAGCTGAGAGGTGCATATAATGTCTACCTTGCAGTTTACGCTGCAGCCCACGCGCTCCACAGCCTCCTCTCCTGCCCAGACGGAGACCATCCTGCTGGAAATACCTGCTCCTCTCCAGAACTCATCAAACCCATAGAGGTACACATTACCGTCCCTGTTTCACCTCACCGACATAGCCTTAAATGTTTTCTGACAAGCTGAATGTTGTGAAATCGTTTCTGAATGTGTTTACTTCACCATTTTCATGCTTTTAGCTTTTGCAGCACTTGAACAAAGTGAACATCTCCACACCACAAGGGGAAATGTTTCACTTCCAAGGGGGCGACATTACAGCAAAGTACGACCTCGTCAACTGGCAGAAAACGCCAGAGGGGCCACTAAAACTAGTTCTGATTGGTCACGTAGATGGATTTGACATCCACCTTAATGAGTCAGCTGTCCAGTGGAGCACAGGATCCAATCAGGTAGTCAGATCCAGCCATTGTCCCAAGGCCGCCAATAAATATGCTTCAGAAAACTATGTTCTAGTCAGCTCCTGAGATTGTATAACATGTCAAGTGGCTTTTTGTTCAGGTGCCTGTGTCGGTGTGCACTGAAAGCTGTCCCCCAGGCACCTGGAAGGCCAACAGGAAAGGGGAGCCTGTCTGCTGTTTTGACTGCATCCCGTGTGCTGAGGGGGAATTCAGCAATAAAACGGGTGAGGAAATACAGACCTGGTTCACCTGAGGTCTGATATAGTAATCAGCATGACTCATAAATCTGTCTGCTTTAAGCTCATCTGTTCTTTTTGCTGTTATACCTGCCTTTTCCTCTCCTCCTTCCAGGTTCCCTTCACTGTGAACGATGTCCGTCAGAGTTTTGGTCTAATGTTGAAAGAACCGCCTGCGTCCCTTGTCAGCTGGACTTTCTCTCCTTTAATGAAACCTTAGGCATCACTCTGACTACAGCAGCCGTGTCTGGCGCCGTTGTGACAACAGCCGTGTTTGTGGTTTTTCTTTCCTATCGTCGAACACCTATGGTGAGAGGCCTTTCTGAAATTTCAGAGAGTTTGTGATAAATCTTTTGCATTTTTTTTCATTCTTTATTCTTTTTTTAGGTGCGAGCCAACAACTCGGAGCTGAGCTTCCTGCTTCTCCTGTCGCTCAAGCTCTGCTTCCTGTGTTCGCTGGTGTTCATTGGTCGTCCATCGGTCTGGTCGTGTCGGTTCCAGCAGGCAGCTTTTGGGATCAGCTTCGTGCTTTGTGTTTCCTGCCTCCTGGTAAAAACCCTCGTGGTCCTGGCCGTGTTCCGCTCGGCTCGGCCCGGTGCCGAATCTTTGATGAAGTGGTTCGGTCCAGGCCAACAGAGAGGAAGTGTATGCTTCTTCACCAGCATACAGGTACGTATATTGTTTTATTGATTAAATAAGGGGAGAATATAGTTATGCTGTCATCTCTGACTGATAAATGAAATGTTTATGGATCGGCTGGAACATTTAAGTACCATTACTTTATCTTGGTTCTTTTTGTGTGACTTTTTAAAGTGTGACTTGATAATCAATAATAAAAATGTGATAAACGTCTCATGCAGGTTGTCATCTGTGCCATATGGCTGTCCTTCAGCCCCCCCGTTCCTCAACGTGATCTGGGTTTTCAAGGGTCAAAGGTCACCTTGGAGTGTGCCATGGATTCTGTGGTGGGCTTCTCTCTGGTCCTGGGCTACATTGGTCTGCTGGCCTGCACGTGCCTACTCTTGGCCTTCCTCGCACGGAAACTCCCTGACAACTTCAACGAGGCCAAGCTGATCACTTTCAGCATGCTGATTTTCTGCGCCGTCTGGGTGGCTTTCGTCCCTGCTTACGTCAGCTCCCCCGGAAAGTACGTCGTCGCCGTGGAGATTTTTGCGATCCTTACTTCCAGCTACGGTTTGCTGCTCTGCATCTTTGCCCCAAAATGTTTCATAATTCTTCTGAGGCCTGAGAAAAACACCAAGAAACACCTGATGGCCAGATAGTTTTCTTACATTAATGTGACTCACCATTTACATTTGTGCTTGCACACCTCTTTGGTAAACAGTCATCATGTGTATGTGTTATGCCAGTTCTTTTCATTATACTATAAATAAATAATGCTAATTCTTAATGTGCCACACATAGTTAAGCTTTTTTTATTTAACTGAAGTACTGAGAATACAGATGTTGCTATGCTGTCATAAGTTGTTGTTCTTCTCTTGTGCTTTTCGATTAAATACGGTCACTGAACTGAATAAACCTCTCTTCTCTTTTTTTAATTAATTATACTTTATCATTCATTGATCTTATGTAGCTGTCCTTACTATACCACCTACATGAGCAATTCATATAACTAGAAAATTACAGCAGAATTTTTGAATGCTGCTGCTGCCGTTTCATATGGTGTATGAATATGAATGAAGGAATGAAAGAATGAATGAATAAACAAACTTTATTAATCCCGCAATAGGGAAATTAGAACAGTGGGGAGAGGAAAAGGGAAGAAAAACAAGAGGAGAGGGGAGGAGAAAAAAAAGCAGCTCTCACACTGTACACCCCCTCTGGGGGAGTACAGTGTGAGACTGGGGAAAAATATGTGCAAATGCAACTGTAGCATCTGAGGCATTTTATTTTGAAAGTTCACCACTAACAAAAGTAGCCAAAGTAACAAAAGTAACTGAAAGTAACGAAAAGTAACTAAAGTAATTAAAAGTAACTGAAAGTAACTAAAGTAGCTAAAAGTAAATACGATAACGAAAAGTAACTACAGTAACTGGCAGTAATTGAAAGTAACTAAGGTAATGAAAAGTAAAGTAACTAAATTTTCATATTTCACATTGTGAACACATATATATCTTCATATACTGTATCTCGACAGTAAATGGATTTGATTGATTGATTGATTGATTGATTGATTTGGGGCTTTTCTGTGTGGAGCTTGCATGTTTTCCTTGTACAAGTTTTCTCCGGTTTCCTTCCACAGTCCAAAGACATGAGTGTGCATGTGAGTATGAACGTTTGTTTCACTTTACTGTGAAAGTCTGTCATCCTGTCCAGGGTGTACCCTTCAGGTGTAGAATGAACTCTGGAACTCCCTCCCAACGGACACCTGTAACACTGACTCTTTCCCTGTCTTCAAATCCAGACTCAAGACACACTTGTTCCAGAAAGGATATTCTCTTTAATTGCACTGTTCCATTTTATTCTGTCTTGTTTTTTTTGTTTATAGTGTCCTTTGTGTGTCCTGAAAGGTGCTCATAAATAAAATGTATTATTATTATTATTACAGCTGGGATAGGCTCCAGTCCTCCATAACACTCTAAAGCAGGGGTGTCAAACATGCAGCCTGGTGGCCAAAACTACCAGATGGTCAAATGTGGCCTGCAGTCCAATCCCATACACTTTATCTATATAGCACAATTAAAACAAACACAATGTCTCCAAAGTGCTAACATGACTGTTTTGGTAGCTTTCATATTTTTATATATATATATATATATAAAAAAAAAAAAATTCTACTGGTCACTTTCTACTTTTACATAGTGTATAGCTGTATAAAGCATTTTATTCCAGTCTTTCTATTTTTTATGGGTTTTGTATTGTATGTTCAATGTCAAAAGCCAAAAAAAAAGATGTGGGTTTTAAGAAGGGTTTTAAAATGAGACAGTGAGGCCTGCCTAATGTGCAGCAGCAATTTGTTCCAAAGTTTTACAAAGGAAGAAGAGAAGAAGGTGGAGGAGTAGACGTAGATGGGGGAGGAGGAGGAGGAGGAGAAGAAGGAAGAAGAAGGGTTACACACTGTATGAGTCACCTGTCAATCACACGTTATTCACATTCACAAACATAAAATGCTGCATATCCATTATACTATCACTTGTTGGAACAGTATGGCAATATTTGGCCCTGAAAACAGTTTTATTAAATGTGAATGTACCAAGGAACGACCAGCAGATGGAACCATTGGACCATTTAAAGAGGCTTCTCTCTGCATCTCTGCAGCTTTCTGCAACTCACTTATTCAGTAGTGTGGTGTTACATCTCTATCCATGGTGTATTTGCTTTGATATTAATTTGAAATCACATTATAAGTTATTTAGAGTAAAATGATCAATGTGCAAATAATGCATTAATTAGCCTAAGGAGATATTTAATCATTAATAAAAAAGCAGAAAGGGTTTTAATAGTTTATGTGTAGACGCCTATATATGCAACAATACATTCCACTTTTGTGTTAAAAACATAGAAAATAAAAAATAAACTAATTTTACTATCCTTCTTAGCTTAAAATTAGTCCCAAGTGTTGCTTAAGGTTTCCGTTCAGTATTCTCTGTATTGCATCTGCCTTTCACCAACAGTATTTACTTTTGTCAGAGATAGAAACCACTTCATATTTGAAGTAAAGTGTAATAACTAAAAGAGTTCTGCAGACAAAGCGGATACAGTGTACTCGATCAAACATCCTTCCCACACATATTCCCATCACCGATGCAGAGATGGATGGGAGGAAGAGTTCTCGGCCTTCATCTGGGTTCAGTAAGGGCTGCTCCACATTAATCTTTATGTTTGCCATTGGAGTGGGAACCTGAAAGTGCTGCCTGCTGTCTCATGAACCGGTCTCTGCTGGATTCTGTGTGTGGAAAAAAAAAAAATTAAAGTTGCATGTGGTTTTAATTTGAACTTGAGCATATATTTACTATTGCTATTTTATATTACTTTATTTATCCACACTTTGTGCAACAAAGACCAGGCACATCCCATGTACAAACATACTTGGCAATAAAGTCTTTTCTGATTCTGAACTTGTTGGTTTTTATGTTTTATTTTATTATTCCCTGTGCGTCATAGGTGTGCTTCCAAACTAAAAACTGAACTCTAATGATGTCAAGAAAGTATGGATTTCACTTGACTTCACTTGTCCAGTGACTGTAAATCCGTGTCAGACAGACTACACAGCTTTTCACGTCTGGGATACAGGGTTGTTTGCTGGCAGAGACCAAAAGAAAATGCACATGCAGATGGACAAGTGTTCACATGTTTAGACGCCATTTAATCAATGAGGTAGCTGAACAGTCAATTGTAACGGTGTATTCCTCTTTGAGGGACCATGTCGCTCTCTGTTCCAAAGGTCAACTTTTTTTGTTAACTTTTTGTTATTATTCCCTGCGCAATCTCCCCTATGATCAATGCAAAACCCTGAAAAACAGCAAACAAGCATGCACACAGCCTCCTTTTCCCCTCTGTGCAGCCTCGCTCTGAGCCTATAATGGGACCTAATTGCCTGTGAAACAAACAAGGAGGAGATGATGAAACACGCACCTGTGGCTCATCTGTATCTCCCACTTTAACCCTTATTAATTAAGTTTGATGTAAGTTCATAAAGTCCTAGACGTTACGATGAGGAGATCATGGTTTGCTTGTAAAAAAATGAAACAAACATGAATTAGGTACTTTGTATACAGTTGCTACTTAGTAAAAGGCCTCAAATTATATTGCACTCCTCTAAACATTGGTTCTCAAAGCACTTTATAGTCACAATTCAAATCAATTCAGTTTTATTTATATGAGCCAAAGCCACCACTTTTAACTACTGATAAAAATCCAAATGTAATCAGTTTTTTTCTCTTCTTCCCAATAAGATAATGAATGTGTAGTCTACAAGTAAACCAAGCAACTACGACACCAGCTGGTTTGTTAAACCAGCTGGTACACACAACCTTTTTATGTTTCTTTGCCATATTTCAGCTCAGTGAAATTAAGATACCTTAGCAGGTCTAATATCTGCTGTGAGCAACTCCATATGCAGAGATGCTACAGCTAGCATAGGGCCTGTTTAAATGGAAACAACAGATTCGCACAGGCTTCCTGCACACAGTACAGCATCTCTGGGTATTATTTGTTGTTACATAGGCCAACTAGCCACAGCAGGAATGATATTTTCAGAGTTGACCCTCCACTGGTTGAGGAAATGATAGCAAGTCAGCAGCTACATGGCTTTCTCCAGGACCCCTGGAACTCATTATTTTTTTCAAGGAGTTTGGAAAGGGCTCTGATGATATTAAACAAATCTGCCTTGTTTAAACCCTACACTTGCCAGTAGCCAAGCAATGAAGCCTTTCCATCCTTCTAAGAAGCCAGAGGGGAGTTGGTCATCACTTCTTTGCCCCTTTGTAAAGACGTTGGACATATGTGCATGGACAGTTTCCAAAGGTCCAGTTTGTAAAATGGCAAATTGCACAAATTAAACTTACACGAAAATAACTTAACTTCTTCCACAGAACATATATGGCTCATTCTCTTCTCTTAATAGATCTTTGTGTTATGGATAAATCTGTGTAATGAGTTTACGTCTTATTAAAAACTCCCGGTTGCAAAATGACCTCACAATGAAACATTACAGAAACAACAGTGTGGTAGTCTGGTTATAGAGAGGTGTAGAATAAAAATCTGTTGGGAAATCAGAGGTCACTACCCTCCAGGTAGTGTTTACTCTACTTTCTGTGTGACGCACCAATTAGACTCATTCTTCTGCAATGTGTCACTGTAACTCCACTACGGGCTTTACAGCGGTTATAAATACAGCGTACAACATCTCTGCTGGGCAGAGCAGGAGGGGGCTGCGTCATAGTTTAGATACACTGTGAGCTGTTATTAATCAATTTGATGTCTAAAATATTAACTTACTCCTCTTGCATAAAGACGTCTTTAATACAATTTAATTTCAGAAAGCATTTTATTCATTTATCGCACAATTGTCCTGTCTACGTTGTGCTGATGTTCTGCCATGTTCTGCATGTCTAAAGTGTTCAGAACAGCTCCATGTATGTCGTGCATCTCCTGGCTCTTTGTGGGGCTTATGGGCAGGCAGCTGGGGCTCAGAGCGGGACTGCAGGCGGTTCAGGCGGCGACTTGTTCTCGCTGGGGTGCACCGAGCGAGGAGGGCTTGATGGAGGGTGGGGATGTGATCATCGGTGGGCTCTTTAGCCTTCGTTACAGTCCTCCAGCTCTGGACCAAGAGTTCACTCAGCTGTCGTACTACAGAGCTTGTACTGGGTAAAACTTTAAACTTATTGCTTGATGTCTGTTCTGTATAATATGCACATATGCGCATGTTTGAAAGGTGTATTATTACGGACTTGTTAATGTTATGATGTCATGCAGTCTTATAAATGCTTAACCCGAGATTGTTGCAGATTAACAGCTTCTCCTTTTTCCTTCTCTCCTCCTGTGGTCTCAGCTTGCAAAATCTTCCATTACAGTACATCCACGCTATGATTTATGCACTGGAGGAAATCAATCACAGTACAACCTTGCTGCCAGGTGTGAAGCTGGGCTACCATATTCTTGATAGCTGTGGCCTCCCCCCATGGGCTATGCAGGGAGCGCTGTCACTGGTTGGAGGAGACGGCAGCAGCTGTAATACAACAGCCGTGCCTGCCGGGAATGGAGAGGGAACAGGAGAAAGGAGAGGTGCTGAATGTGTTTAATAAATGTGAATAGGTTTAGTACAGACCCAAGCACTACTTCAGTCAAATAAATGTATTTCACTGCATCTTGTGTCGTCACCAGGTGATCAGCCTGTCCCTTTGATCATTGGTGGAGACTCCTCCGTTTCAGCCCAGATACTTTCCAAATTCCTGGGGCCGCTCTCTGTACCTCTAGTGAGTTTTATTCTTTAAGACAACACAAAGGATCAATTTACTATGAGCTGTTGTGACAGACCTTTAGAGTAGAACAAATAATAGTGATGACTGGATTATAACAGCATTACTGTGTGTGACTTTTCAGAATATAGACAGTACCAATGTGTGATTTTATTGTGTTTTGTTTTTTAGATGAGCTACACGGCCAGTTGCCCATGTCTCAGTGACAGGGTAAAGTTTCCCAACTTCTTCAGGACAATGGCCAGTGATATTTACCAGGCCCGGGCTGTTGCCCAGCTTGCCATCCGTTTCAACTGGACGTGGATAGGGGCAGTGATAGCGAACAATGATTATGGCTTCATGGCAGTAAAGGTGTTTCTATTTGTTAATGCATTTGCAGCAGAATTTTTTTAGCATCTACATCAGAAAGGTGTATAAATACAGTGTGTTTTTTCCTTTTTCTATTGCACATGTTAGGTTTTTCAGGAGGAGGTTCAAGGGGCAGGTGTGTGTCTGGCATTTGTAGAGACTCTGCAAAGGGAAAACATTGTGAGCGATGCCCGACGAGCAGCTCTCACAATTCAGGCCTCGACTGCTCGGGTGATTCTGATCTTTACCTGGTACACAGATGTGAGGGAACTGTTTCTGCAACTAGCCAAGATAAATGTGAGAAACTGAAACAAAATGACTGATTTAAAAGATTAAATTCAACACATTACTGAGACGTTAAGACTTCTACTTTGTAACATTACTTTTTCTTGCTATCTCCAGGTGACTGACAAACAGTTTCTGGCCAGTGAGGCCTGGAGCACCAGCAGTGATCTTCTCCAAAGTCCTGTCACAAGTAAAGTGGCAACCGGTGTTCTTGGGGTCGCAATTAGAAGTTCACCTATACCTGGATTTGAAAGCTATCTCAGGAATCTGAACCCGTCTCTTCGTCCAGACGATGGGTTCTTAAGAGAGTTCTGGGAACAGCAGTTTGGTTGTAGTCCTGCGGTCACAGATCTTTCTTCAAATGCATCTGCAATGCAATTGAGTGCAAACAGGTTGCTTCATAAAGCTTCTCTGCCACCCTGCAGTGGCACAGAGTCTCTGGAGGGAGTGCAGAATCTTTTCACTGACACTTCCCAGTTAAGGGTGACATATAATGTCTACCTTGCTGCTTATGCTGCAGCCCACGCGCTTCACAGCCTCCTCTCCTGCCCAGACATAGACCGTCCTGCTGGAAGCAATGTCTCCACCTGCTCCTCTGCAAAAAACATCAAACCCATAGAAGTAAACTCAATTACGAACCTATGTTTGCACAATTAAAGGTCATATTTATTGGGGATTTTAAGCAGTTGCAATTATTATATAAAAAGTGACACGCACTGTATATTTTTATAATTCTTTCAGTTGATGCAGCACCTGAGCAAAGTAAACTTCACCACACCACAGGGAGAACCGTTTTATTTCCAAGGGGCCGACATTCCAGCGAAGTACGACCTCGTCAACTGGCAGAAAAACCCTGAGGGGCCACTAAAACTAGTTTTGATTGGTCGTGTAGATGGGTTTGACATCAACCTAAATGAGTCAGCTATTCAGTGGAGCACAGGATCCAACCAGGTATTAAATAGGAGGATTATTGATTCAGGCCGAAACACAGCTTTCTGTCTAATTAGTTATTTTTGGTGCCATGGTTCACAGCACACTATATGGTTGGGCATGTGTTTTTTTGTTTTTTCCATGTTGTTCAGGTACCTGTTTCAGTGTGCAGTGACAGCTGTCTCCCTGGGACACGGATGGCCAGCAGGAAAGGAGAGCCCGTCTGCTGTTTCGACTGCATCCCGTGTGCTGAGGGGGAGATCAGCAATAAAACAGGTGAGGAAATATAATGTCACGGGTTAGACCCTGAAAAGGTAACACAATATTATAATGTGCAACCCAACTTTGTACTATTTAAACTCCTCATTCTCATTTACGTTGTTCCCTGACACTTCCCATCTCGTCTCCCAGGTTCCCTTCACTGTGATCGGTGTCCGTCTGAATTCTGGTCCAATGAGAAGCGAACTTCCTGCATCCCTCGCCAGCTGGACTTCCTGTCCTTCAGTGAGACCCTGGGCATCACTCTGACTGCAGTAGCAGCTTCTGGTGTCACAGTGACGACAGCTGTGTTTGTGGTGTTCCTTCACTATCGTCAAACGCCTGTGGTAAGAGAATAATGTGACACAGAGGTCGCTTTAAATCTTTGAGAACTCTTTTTTTTCCATTAAGCATAATAATCAAATGGATGTAACTATGCTGTTTAATGTGTTGGTCATTCTCATCTCAAGGTGCGAGCCAACAACTCAGAGCTGAGCTTCCTGCTTCTCCTGTCACTCAAGCTCTGCTTCCTGTGTTCGCTGGTGTTCATTGGTCGTCCCGTAGTCTGGTCGTGTCGGTTCCAGCAGGCAGCTTTTGGGATCAGCTTTGTACTTTGCGTTTCCTGCCTCCAAGTCAAAACCATCGTGGTTCTGGCAGCTTTCCGCTCGGCTCGGCCCGGTGCCGAAGCTTTGATAAGGTGGTTCGGTCCAGGCCAACAGAGAGGAAGTGTCTGCTTCTTCACCAGCATACAGGTCAAACATTTAAGAGCACATTGGAATATAAAATATCTTACTGAATACAGATTAACATATTAAAATGACATGTGCAATGTTTTCTTTTTTTTTTCATCAAGGTGATCATCTGTATTGTTTGGCTATCGCTCAGCCCCCCGGTGCCTCTACCTGACCTGGATACCCCGGGGTTAAAGGTTACCCTCAAGTGTGCCATGGATTCTGTGGTGGGCTTCTCTCTGGTCCTGGGATACATTGGTCTGCTGGCCTGCACTAGTCTCCTCTTGGCCTTCCTTGCTCGGAAACTTCCTGACAACTTCAACGAAGCCAAGCTGATCACTTTCAGCATGCTGATTTTCTGTGCCGTCTGGGTGGCTTTCGTTCCAGCTTATGTCAGCTCTCCAGGAAAATATGCAGTTGCTGTGGAGGTTTTTGCCATCCTGGCCTCTAGCTATGGTTTACTGTTCTGTATCTTTGCTCCGAAGTGTTTCATTATTCTGCTGAGGCCTGAGAAAAACACTAAGAAACACCTGATGGCTAGATAGACAGTGCATGCCATTACTTAAAAATAATAATAATTTCTTTGTGACTTTACTAAACTTTGACATATTATGTTATATACAAGACTGCAAATATATGGTAGTTCTACCGTGTTTGAATGATATTCATGTGTTTTCTGTTGGGATTAATTGAAAATAAAATAAAAGTCCAGCCACCACACAAAAATGTCATTTTTAATAATTTAATTTAATCAAAATCAGTTCCGTTCTACTTCAATATCTACCATCATTAATAACATATATAAAAAATAAATAAAAATAGAATCAATAAAAATATATTGATAACTGATTTCCAGTAATTGATGAAGAGTCGGGTTAGATCATTTATCATTTCATGTGTATTTCTTTAAAAATATTAGGGTGGAGAGGTGGTTAGCACTGATGCCTCACAGCAAGAAGGTCACCGGTTCGAATCCTTTCTGTGTGGAGTTTGCATGTTCTCCCTGTGTCTGCGTAGGTTCTCTCCTGGTTCTCCGGCTTCCTCCCACCATCCAAAGACATGCTGCTTAGGTTAATTGGTGATTCTAAATTGCCCGTAGGTGTGCATGTGAGTGTGAATGTTGGCCCTGCGATGGACTGTCCAGGGTGTACCCCTGCCTCTCGCCCGATGACAGCTGAGATAGGCTCCAGCAGACCCCCGTGACCCCTAACAGGATTAAACGGGTATAGAAAATGAGAGAGATGAGAGATTAGGGTATTATCTAGATAATAACAACACTGCTTATGTCTAAAATAATGGAGCATTGGGAAAGAGAACACCTATTTTGAGGCGTGAGCTCATTACTAGATTTGATTTTCAGTCAGAAAATCAAAAATAAATAAATTGCAGTGGTTTGATTAAAAATACCCTCTAATATAACAAATAATTCAGGCAGTAGAGTCTTCCCGTATCTTTACTATTTCAGCTGGCTGAAGCACCTGATTTGATCTGTTCATAAAATGATCTATAAAAATAAATTCATGATGTATTGCTATTTGAACTGTAATGTAAGTGTATTCAGCTGCCCTGGCATCAGCATTTTCTGTCAGTTATCAACTTCTGTTTTTATCATGTCTTTAAAACATGTGATAGGTCATAACCTGATTATATATTTATCTGTTATCCCATTGGATCCATGTGTGACGTTTGCATCAGAATATAAGAAACATAGTTGTTCATGTTTGATTCTTACACAGCAGGAAATAGACACGTGCAGCATGTTAAAAATATTAAAGTGAATCTCTGCGTCAAATAAATTTCCTTATATTGTTTATTTTTTTCTGTATTTGTCTTACATTCAATGTTAAAAGCAGACTGAGCAATGTTTCTTAATGATAGAAAATGCACATTGGACACTAGTGACTTTAATGCATCCATATTATGTATACGTACATGCATACTAATAACAAAATGTTTCTCTTTGGTGCCTTTAGTGACTGCCTGCCTGTGCCAAAGAAAATGTGCTTTATTTAAAGGACTGACCAAACGGCAAGACTGCATTATTTTTCAACACTTTCAAAGTAACTCACCTGAATAACATTTTCTTAAAGGTACACTATGGAAAAATTGTCTCCCCCTTCTGGCTGTAAAAGTAACTACACAAACACAGCTGATGCATGTGTGTGCACCATGGACAGTATAAAGATGGTTGGCGGAACTGCTCTTCAAAAGTAAAGCCATAGCAACTGGAGCTCCCCCTGGTGACTGCCTGCAGTATAGGCCCTAAGCTCCACCCCCTCCATGTAAACAGGTGGGACTTGGGTCAAACTAAAACACTAAAATACACATTAAACAATATTTTTTCAAAAATGGAGTACAGACCTTCAGTATCTGTGTTGCATTATTTTTTAACTAAAACAAAACAAAACATAATTTATATTTATAATTTTAAATCAACACTGAATATAGCTATGACGGTCACACTGGACTTCATGTTATAAGCTTGCTTGTTTGGCTTGAAACGTGAACTTTGAAATGTCTCATATTTGTCTCATCCATGAAATCCCAGTCAGGATCCATGGTAACTGTGGGCTATTAAACTGAAATATCTAAATAATGTACAGTATGGTAAATACTGTACAACTGAAAGAAATGACACATTAATAAAGTACACACCTCCATCTACAAAAACAAGTGTCACTCTTGAGAGGAACTTTGTGGGTGTGTGTTTGTGCTGCCACGTTAACTCGCTCACAAAAAGGCCGAACATCTGTTATAAATAACCACAACTTCATTTGTTCCAGGGAGGAGGGGGCATGTCACTGAACAGATGCCTTGTTAGTTGCCAGTCTATACTGTATATGAGGAACAGACATACGTATTTTGAACTGATACTCAAAAGATTATTTTGCTCAACAGGTTAATATGTGGGACAGCTATGATCTGATTTGACTTTTTCTTTGCAGGCACTGTTTATATTGAATGTGTTGCCTAAACAAGCGACTAAACTGAGCATACTGCATTTATTATTATTTTATTTTAAAGTGTCCAGAAAAGCTGCATCTATGTCTTGCATGTCCTGGCTGTTCGCTCTGTGGTCCAGCACAGCTCCAGCTCTGCTCCTTGTGGGGCTTGTGGGCAGACAGCTGGGGCTCAGGGTGGGACTGCAGTGTGTTCAGGCAGAGACCTGCTCTCGGTGGAGCACACCAAGTAACCAGGGTCTGTTCAAAGATGGAGATGTAGTCATTGGTGGGCTCTTTACTCTTCATTATCAAACTCCAGCTCTGGACTATGACTTCTCTGAGCTGCCTCAACACAAACCTTGCACCGGGTAAAAACTATAATGTGTCTTTACTGTGATTACTGTGTAATGATAATGATATAAGAATACTTGCAATCTATGTGGATTGTTGCCTCGTGTCATAACTTGACTTGATTTCTACTTTCTGCAGCATCAATCAGACTTTTGACATTTCTCACATTTCTCTCTGTTGTTGCCTCAGTTTAGAGCGCACTCTGTTACAGTACATGTATGCCATGGTGTTCGCGCTGGAGGAGATTAATCACAGCACACTGCTGCTACCAGGAGTGAAGCTGGGTTACCATATTTTTGACAGCTGTGGACTCCCTAGATGGGCTCTCCTGGCGACGCTGTCACTGGTTGGAGGAGACAGCATCAGCTGTAACTCTACAGACCCTCCAGCTGATTCTGCTGGGAATGGAGAGGACACGACGGGTAGCGTGTTGTGTATCTCTAATAATTACTAATGCAAAGCAGTGTCAACAAACCCTTTGATTAAATTCCAAAATCTGTTAATGCTGTCATCAGATCGTCGACCTCTTCCACTGATCATTGGTGGCGCTTCATCTACCACAAGCCAGATACTCTGCAGAATGATTGGGCCACTCTCTGTACCTTTAGTGAGTATTATATTCAGTATTGTATGTAATAAACATTGTGCTGTACTGAGGTAAGTGCCGCCTTCTTCTGCTTTTCAAAATGTGTGTGTGATTTCAGATTAGTTATGCATCCAGCTGCCCCTGCCTCAGTGACAGGTTCCAGTATCCTAATTTCTTCAGAACCATCCCCAGTGACACTTACCAGGCACGCGCCTTTGCCCAGCTTGCCGTGCACTTCAAGTGGACTTGGATTGGGGCTGTGGTAGCAAATAATAATTATGGCCTCTCAGCAATCAAGGTGGTACAATTTTCTGTGTCATTTTGAAAGGTCAATGTAATACTGGCTCATGTAAAAGTGATTCTTATCATGTTACCTCTATGCTTTTTCTTTCCTTCTTACCTGCACATATCAGGTTTTTCAGGAGGAGATTCAGGGAGCAGGGGTGTGTCTGGCATTTGTAGAGACTCTCCGAAGAGAACATATTGTGAGCGATGCAACACGAGCAGCTCTCACAATTGGGGCCTCGACAGCTCGGGTGATTCTGGTCTTCAACTGGTACACAGACGTTAGGGAACTGTTCCTGCAGCTAGCCAAGATAAATGTGAGAAACTGAAATGAAATTATTGATTTAAATCATTAAATTCAACACATAACTGGGACGTTAAGGCCTGTACTTTCTAATTTTACTCTGATTGTGTCTTTTCTTGCTATCTCCAGGTGACTGACAGACAGTTTCTGGCCAGTGAGGCCTGGAGCACCAGCAGTGATCTTCTCCAAAGTCCTGTCACCGGCAAAGTGGCAACTGGTGTTCTTGGGGTTGCAATTAGAAGTTCACCTTTAAGTAGATTCAAAACCTTCCTAAGAACTTTAAACCCAATTCATCGTCCAGACGATGAGTTTTTAAGAGAACTCTGGGAAACTGAGTTTGGATGCAGTCACAGGGCTGAACTTCTCTTTTCTAATTCCTCCCCTTCACTAAGGTCGCCCGCAAATGGAACTCTTCAGAGAGCTTCTCTGCCACCCTGCAGTGGCACAGAGTCTCTGGAGGGAGTGCAAAGTCACTTCACTGATACTTCCCAGTTAAGAATAGCATATAATGTCTACCTTGCTGCTTATGCTGCAGCCCACGCGCTTCACAGCCTCCTCTCCTGCCCAGACATAGACCGTCCACCCGGAAGCAATGTCTCCACCTGCTCCTCTCCAAAAAACATCAAACCCATAGAGGTTAGCATGACTTGCAGCCAGTGTTTGAGAAAGGGCATCGTAATATAAAAGTGTTTATGAGAATACACTACACAAATGCATTTGGTGCTATATTCAGACGCTTGCACATTTCTGTATGTTGATGATTTCACAGATTTTGCAGCAACTGAACAAAGTGAACTTCACCACACCACAGGGAGAACTGTTTTATTTTCAAGGTGGCGACATTCCAGCGAAGTACGACCTCGTCAATTGGCAGAAAACCGCTGAGGGTCCACTGAAACTAGTCTTGATTGGTCGTGTAGACGGTTTTGATCTCCACCTCAATGAGTCAGCTATCGAGTGGAGCACAGGATCAAATCAGGTACTAAATAATAAACTTATAACAATTTATATTTAAGTTTTATTGTTAGCTTTATTAGTTTTGTCTTTGTTCAGGTTCCCACTTCAGTGTGCAGTGAGAGCTGCCCTCCAGGTACACGGAAGGCCAACAGGAAAGGAGAACCTCTCTGCTGTTTCGACTGCATCCCGTGTGCCGAAGGGGAAATCAGCAATAAAACTGGTGAATAAATAATACAATCATCCGGCCTTATGAGTCTTTCTGCCTTAAGCTCATCAGCAGTTTTCCCTCCTTTCTCCTCTAGATTCACTTCAGTGTCAGCAATGTCCATCTGAGTTCTGGTCCAATGCTAAACAAACTTCCTGCATCCCCCGTCAGCTGGACTTTCTTTATTTTAATGAAACCTTGGGCATCACCCTCACAACAGCAGCTGTGACTGGCACCTGTGTGACAACGGCTGTGTTTGTGGTGTTCCTTCGCAACCGTCACACACCTATGGTGAGTGAGACTCAAAACCAAGCAGTAGTTGTAATGGATATGTCCTATATTTTTTGGCTCAGTACTCTGGTGTTGGTTCCAATTAACTAAAATGGCATGCTTCATTAATCACTTCATGTTGGGCAGGGATTGTTTGACATCTTATTTTTTACCCTACTGTCATTGTAGGTGCGAGCCAACAACTCGGAGTTGAGCTTCCTGCTTCTCCTGTCACTCAAGCTCTGCTTCCTGTGTTCGCTGCTGTTCATTGGTCGTCCATCAGTCTGGTCGTGTCGGTTCCAGCAGGCAGCTTTTGGGATCAGCTTCGTACTTTGTGTTTCCTGTCTCCAAGTCAAGACCATCGTGGTTCTGGCAGCGTTCCGCTCTGCTCGGCCCGGTGCCGAATCTTTGATGAAGTGGTTTGGACCGGGCCAACAGAGAGGAAGTGTCTGCTTCTTCACCAGTGTACAGGTTGAACTTTCAGAGCCACTTTTTCAACAACAAATTAACTGAATGCAGATTAACGTGCTTTTTTTTTTTTTTTTTTTTTTCATCAAGGTGATCATCTGTATTGTTTGGCTATCGCTCAGCCCCCCGGTGCCTCTACCTGACCTGGATACCCCGGGGTTAAAGGTTACCCTCAAGTGTGCCATGGATTCTGTGGTGGGCTTCTCTCTGGTCCTGGGATACATTGGTCTGCTGGCCTGCACGTGCCTACTCTTAGCCTTCCTTGCTCGGAAACTCCCGGACAACTTCAACGAAGCCAAGCTGATCACTTTCAGTATGCTCATTTTCTGTGCCGTCTGGGTGGCTTTCGTTCCAGCTTATGTCAGTTCACCAGGGAAATATGCAGTTGCTGTGGAGGTTTTTGCCATCCTGGCCTCTAGCTATGGTTTACTGTTCTGTATCTTTGCTCCGAAATGTTTCATTATTCTTTTGAGGCCTGAGAAAAACACTAAGAAACACCTGATGGCCAGATAATGCATGCTGTGAATTGACATTCCTCATCAGTCAGTATGAATTTATTAAATTTACAAAAATCAACTAGATATTAATTTCATGCTATATGTACATATTGTGTCCGGTTTGCACTTTTCCGACTAGTCTAGATTGGATCTGTGTTATTTCAACATTTACAAGAATTACTAATGGAATAAAAATAAACAGAATCTAAAACTATTTCTGGTTTTGTCGCTTTTGTCTTTGTAGTAGATGCAATTGTTCTGCTTGAAGACGATATGACTGTAAAGTAAATTCATGAGGGTGGCATCGCCATATTAAAATAAAACTTTATTGTTTCATACTGTATATACAGCAGTGATATGAGTGACAAACCACTTCTTTATTTCTAAATTAGTATAACCTGTGTAAAGACAAAAGTAGATTTCAGTGGTTTGAGTCTGCCAGTTTATCCTTTTCCATTTGTAGCACAGGAAACTATCATTGAGCATTTGACTTTAAATAAAGAGAAAAAAGCCTTTATCTAGATGTTTTGTTGCCCTACAGAGGAGGTAAACACTGGTGCCCCTGACTGGGTTGATCTTTTCATCAAACAGTCTAATGTAAATTATTAATGACAGTCAATTTATTAGGCATTTATAAATATAGCTGTAGTGCACTTGGCTTTTGTTTTGTGTCATTCACGTTATCAGTCTCAGGGGTATTTGACTCTTCCACATACACTGATGCAAAGAGCCGCTTAAAAGTTTCTACATAAAAATGACTCAAAACATCAGATGTCTGGAAAGTAGACAGAAAGTAGACAATGAAACACAATATTATATATTGAATCAAGAAAATGAGCCTATTACATATCTGTGAGTTGCATAGGTAAATGCAGCTTAGAGATTAAAAGTTAAAATTGTGACCACATTAGAGTGTATTGGAAGACTATTGGGAAAATGTTTTGTGGATGGTAGAGTTATTTGTTTTAAATGAAACAACACTGCATTTCAGCATCATAACCACATCCCAGCCATGAAATCCACGGGTGGTAATGTCCTTACTTGGGCCTGCTGTGCTGCACCTGGGCCAAGACGGGTTGTCATCATTGATGGACTAATGAATTCTGAATTATACCATTCGATTAGGAAAGAAAACATCACCCTTCTCTCCATAACAGTAACTTTATGGGCGCACTCTGTAACCACTAAGCATTCCTACAATTAATAATTTAAATTCTAGATCTGTTCATTTATTTTTTTCCATCCATTATGAGTCTCTCATGTACCATAAGGTTAGTCACAAATTAATATGCTTGTACGACTTGTACCTACAAGCACTTTCACTTGCACCACTACCACTTACAGAAACTATAATAATTGCACATTATGCTGACGTTGCTCTACGGTCACTCTTGAGAGGAGATTTGTGGGTGTGTGCATGTGCTGTCAGGTATCATAAAACCACGCAGCCTCAATTACTCTGTTCCAGGAAGGAACGGGTATGTCATCATTAAGATACCTCATTATCTGCAACAGCACATTATATCTGGTATATACAATCTAGATTTTGAACTTGAATTTGAATTCGATTTTCTTTCATCATTGCAGGTACTGTTTATATTGAAGGAGTTGCCTAAACAAGCGACTAAACTGAGCATACTGCATTTATTATTATTTTTTTAAAGTGTCTAGAAAAGCTGCATCTATGTCTTGCGTTTCCTGGCTGTTCGCTCTGTGGTCCAGCACAGCTCCAGCTCTGCTCCTTGTGGGGCTTGTGGGCAGAGAGCTGGGGCTCAGGGTGGGACTGCAGTGTGTTCAGGCAGAGACCTGCTCTCGGTGGAGCACACCAAGTAACCAGGGTCTGTTCAAAGATGGAGATGTAGTCATTGGTGGGCTCTTTACTCTTCATTATCAAACTCCAGCTCTGGACTATGACTTCTCTGAGCTGCCTCAACACAAACCTTGCACCGGGTAAAAACTCTAAACTGTCAAAAAATGTGATTTCATCTAAGCTGCTATAAAATCATTCTGAAATTTAACATTTCTCTCATCTCTCTCTTGTTGTCTCAGTTTAGAACACATTCCTTTACAGTACATGTATGCCATGGTGTTCGCGTTGGAGGAGATTAATCACAGCACAACGCTGCTACCAGGAGTGAAGCTGGGTTACCATATTTTTGACAGCTGTGGACTCCCTAGATGGGCTCTCCTGGCGACGCTGTCTCTAGTTGGAGGAGACGGCATCAGCTGTAAGACTACGGACCATCCAGCTGATTCTCCTGGGAAGGGAGAGGAAATCTTAAATTACATGACAGGTAACTTGTAGTGTATCTCTACAATTCACTGTCTATTTATGCAACTAAATGTAAAACAAAAATGCAAAGCTGTGTTTAAAAGAGGGTCAAACTTGGACGAATTTAATTCCAAATCTTTTAATTCTGTCATTAGGTGGTCAACCTGTTCCACTGATCATTGGTGGCGCTTCATCCACAACAGGCCAGATACTCTCCAGAATGCTTGGGCCACTCTCTGTACCTTTAGTGAGTTTTGAATGTGGTTTAAACACTGTATTGTGCTTAATATTCTAGCACATGTAAGACTGCTGCCTTCTTTTACGATTCTATCTTTCACCTAAATCACTTTTGCATGTGTTTTCAGATTAGCTATCTATCCAGCTGCCCCTGTCTCAGTGACAGGCTCCAGTATCCTAATTTCTTCAGAACCATCCCAAGTGATAACTACCAAGCACGAGCCTTTGCTCAGCTTGCCGTACACTTCAAGTGGACTTGGATTGGGGCTGTGGTAGCCAATAATAATTATGGACTCACAGCATTAAAGGTGTTTCCATTTTTGTTAATCACTAAGAATATTTTATAATATCCATAAAACAAATACACTAAACACATCCCTTTATGCTTCTTTTTAAATACACATGTTAGGTTTTCAGGAGGAGATTCAAGGGGCAGGTGTGTGTCTGGCATTTGTAGAGACTCTCCGAAGGGAAAACATTGTGAGCGATGCCCAACGAGCAGCTCTCACAATTCGGGCCTCGACTGCTCGGGTGATTCTGATCTTTACCTGGTACACAGATGTGAGGGAACTGTTTCTGCAACTAGCCAAGATAAATGTGAGAAAGTGAAATAAACTAAACTACATTCTATGTACTATACAGTTATTTGTATTATACTCTGATTGTGTATTTTCTCGCTATCTCCAGGTGACTGACAGACAGTTTCTGGCCAGTGAGGCCTGGAGCACCAGCAGTGATCTTCTCCAAAGTCTTGTCACAAGTAAAGTGGCAACCGGTGTTCTTGGCGTCGCAATTAGAAGTTCACCTATACCTGGATTTGAAAGCTATCTCAGGAATCTGAACCCGTCTCTTCGTCCAGACGATGGGTTCTTAAGAGAGTTCTGGGAAAAGGAGTTTGGTTGTAGTCCTGCGGTCACAGATCTTTCTTCAAATGCTTCTGCAATGCAATTGCGTGCAAACAGGTTGCTTCATAAAGCTTCTCTGCCACCCTGCAGTGGCACAGAGTCTCTGGAGGGAGTGCAGAATCTTTTCACTGACACTTCCCAGTTAAGGGTGACATATAATGTCTACCTTGCTGCTTATGCTGCAGCCCACGCGCTTCACAGCCTCCTCTCCTGTCCAGACATAGACCGTCCACCCGGAAGCAATGTCTCCACCTGCTCCTCTCCAAAAAACATCAAACCCATAGAGGTTAACATGACCATCTGAAAAAGAAAACCACAATATGCAAATATAATACTCCACAAATACTTTTGTCACAAGCGTTAATATATTTAGACTCTTGCTCATTTCTGTATGTTGATGATTTCACAGATTTTGCAGCACCTGAACAAAGTGAACTTCACCACACCACAGGGAGAACTGTTTTATTTCCAAGGTGGCGACATTCCAGCGAAGTACGACCTCGTCAACTGGCAGATAACAGCTGAGGGTCCACTGAAACTAGTCTTGATTGGTCGTGTAGATGGTCTTGATCTCCACCTTAATGAGTCAGCTATCGAATGGAGCACTGGCTCAAATCAGGTATTAAATAATAAAATAATACAAAAGTTGCGTTTAAGTTTCATTGTTAGCTTTATTTAGCTTCGTCTTTGTTCAGATTCCCACTTCAGTGTGCAGTGAGAGCTGCCCTCCAGGTACACGGAAGGCCAACAGGAAAGGAGAACCTCTCTGCTGTTTCGACTGCATCCCGTGTGCCGAAGGGGAAATCAGCAATAAAACTGGTGAAGATATAATACAATCATCCGGCCTTATGAGTCTTTCTGCCTCAAGCTCATCAGCAGTTTTCCCTCCTTTCTCCTCTAGATTCGCTTCATTGTCAGCAATGTCCATCTGAGTTCTGGTCCAATGCTAAACGAACTTCCTGCATCCCCCGTCAGCTGGACTTTCTTTCCTTTAATGAAACCTTGGGCATCACCCTCACAACAGCAGCTGTGACTGGCACCTGTGTGACAACGGCTGTGTTTGTGGTGTTCCTCTGCTACAGCAAGACACCTATGGTGAGAATCCAGGATACTGCATACAGTAGTAGTAATCTGTAGTTAAGTTTCATTTGGATCACTCCGCTGGTGTTGGAGATTGTGCTTGACATTGTGTTTGTAGGTGCGAGCCAACAACTCGGAGCTGAGCTTCCTGCTTCTCCTGTCACTCAAGCTCTGCTTCCTGTGTTCGCTGGTGTTCATTGGTCGTCCATCAGTCTGGTCGTGTCGGTTCCAGCAGGCAGCTTTTGGGATCAGCTTTGTACTTTGTGTTTCCTGCCTCCAAGTCAAAACCATCGTGGTTCTGGCAGCTTTCCGCTCGGCTCGGCCCGGTGCTGAAGCTTTGATAAGGTGGTTTGGTCCAGGCCAACAGAGAGGAAGTGTCTGCTTTCTTACTTGTGTACAGGTATTACAATCATGGTTCTTTTAATGCTTGGAATTTTATGTTTGTTTAACTACATTTTATTTTCATCCAGATCACCATCTGTGCCATATGGCTGACCCTTAGTCCTCCTGTGCCTCAACGTAATCTGGGTTTTCAAGGGTCAAAGGTCACCTTGGAGTGTGCCATGGAATCTGTGGTGGGCTTCTCTCTGGTCGTGGGATACATTGGTCTGCTGGCCTGCACGTGCCTACTCTTGGCCTTCCTCGCACGGAAACTCCCTGACAACTTCAACGAGGCCAAGCTGATCACTTTCAGCATGCTGATTTTCTGTGCTGTCTGGGTGGCTTTCGTTCCAGCTTATGTCAGCTCTCCAGGGAAATACTCTGTTGCTGTGGAGGTTTTTGCCATCCTGGCCTCTAGCTATGGTTTACTGTTCTGTATATTTGCTCCAAAGTGTTTCATTATTCTTTTGAGGCCTGAGAAAAACACTAAGAAACACCTGATGGCTAGATAGATAATTAATGGTGTACATTACGCTTAGTTTTAGTTTATGAGATAGAACGAACTGAAAGATCAGTTATCATTATTGAAAATGTAAAACCAATATTCATATTATTTGCTGATATCTCCATTGAAATGTCAGTCATAAAAAAAAATCACAGAATAAAAGCCGGCTTATGTCTTGTGCTGTTATTATCATTCAGATCACGGACTCATGTACATTCATAGTTTTTGTCAATAGAATAGATCTGCATGCATTACTGTGATGCACTTCACTTCATCCGGGCAAACACAATATATTACAGTTGCCATGAGAGCAGCAACATGATGCCAGTGCACAATCACTGTCAGTTTCAGAGCAAAATCAAGAGTAAAGTACAAACAATTTCTCCTGTGGAAACACACCCACGTGGTAATCCTGTGATTGGACTACTCCGTAGACGAATTGACCTGGTAGGGACATTGTTAGACTTTTAAAAAGTGCAGCAAAACACTTTAAAGCGGCTCATTAACGCCACATTCCATCTCAACCACATGTAAATGAGATCAGTGTTTTTGTTTTCATCATTATGACCGCTACACATGGTGACACTTCTTCAAAACAAGTAAAACGTAGGTTTTGCGATACATTTGGAAAAAGATGTCACACAGTAATTGGGCAGATATACTGTGCGTGCACCGCAATGGGAGCAAGGCTGTGCACTTATTGCCTTGTTATCTGCCTGGGTGCATTTGGTGTCACAATGGGGCACTGACTGAAAGAAAAAAAAGCGTGCACGTCTGTCAGTCAGTTCACAGACGGACACTGAGAGACTTGTTCATTATTCTTATTTTCTTCTGGTGTTGACTGTCTGGTCACAGAAGAAAATAGACAGAGAGATGCAGAGGAAAGGGCGCAGAGCTTAAAGAATGTGCAAACATATAAAACCAAAACTGACAGCTCTTAAAGAGCCGCATACATACTCATAGAATCGGGAGTTATAATCTGTAACCAAAATCAAGCGCTTATGTTTGTACTGGGGGTATAGTATGTAAATCTAAGATATAGCATGGCATTCCTTAAACTCAGTACAAATTATGTATTACTGTTTCCTTTAAATATACTACCACTGTGATTTTACGACTGTTACTATGATTATTTGAGTCCAGATCAGCTTCAGATGGGTCAAATGAGCATTTATATAACAGTGCGTTGTGAACTTTTGTTATTCATTTATTAGGAGCAAGCAATAGTACAACACATAAGATCAACATGTTATGATGCTTCAACTTTCACAATATATATCAGCTATCAGAACTAATTTCTTAAAAATATTAAATGGTATTACTATGAAACAATTTTCCTGCATGTAATATATTTTATAAAGGAAAGACGAAGTGCGGCCTTCATGATTCACCTCGACCCATGATAGCTTTCTTTGTGTTCCTCTCTGGTCTCAGTAGGATTATGTAACATTTGGGTCCAAACAGCGCCAACAAGAGGCCAAAACTGGAGGCCAGGATGGCAAATACCTCCACTGCATCTGCATATTTGCCTGGTGAACTGATGTAAGCAGGAACAAAGGCCACCCACACAGCACAGAAGATCAGCATGCTGAATGTGATGAGTTTGGCCTCATTGAAGGTGTCTGGAAGATTTCTTGCCAAAAATGCGATCAGAAAACTGAGGAAGGCCAGTAAACCAATGTAACCCAATAAAACTGCAAAACCAATCGTGGACCCAACTACACACTCATAAACTATCTTATCATTGTGGTATTGTGTGTTCTTATGGGGAGCTGGTGAAGAGGATACAAGCCAGGCAGTGTACAGATTGCTCCTTGAATAGATGTAAGAACCAGAACTGTTCCTCTCTGCTGTGCGGCACCAAACCATTTTAGACTGCTTTCACCTCCTGGCTTTGAGGCCTTGAACACAGCCAGAACCACTATGGTTTTCACCAGGATGCATGAGACAGAAAGAACAAAGCTGATTCCAAATGCTGCATGTCTCAGCTGACATGTCCATAATCTGGGACGTCCAATAAACAGCAATGAACACAAGAAACATAGCTTAAGAGACAACAACAGCTGGAAACTAAGTTCAGAATTGTTGGCCCGTACTATAGGTGTGCTGCGATGATAGATAAATATCCCTAGAACAATAGCACAGATAAATGTGCCCAGCAATGAGGTGACTGTCAAGCAGATCCCCAGAGGTTCCTGGTAGGAGAGGAACTCTGTTTTCTTAGGAACACAGTGGTCACGCTGGGGGCTGGACCAGAAGTCCTCTGGACAACTGAAGCACTCCATGGAGTCTGACAAAAAGGAGAAGATAGTAAGATACATATGAGCTGTGATATGTCTAAATTAAAAAAATAAAAAATAAAACGATTGAAATATAAACACTCACTGGTTTCATTACTGATCTTTCCCTCAGAACAAGGGATACAGTCAAAACAGCACACAGGTTCCCCCTTCTTTCTCACCAGGCGTGTACCTGGAGGACAGCTCTCACTACAAACTGAGTGGGGTGGCTATAGGGAGAAATCAAGTCTTGGTTATGTTAAATTAAGAAACACTGCTACAATTAGATACACATGGGATGGAAGATGGGATAAAAAGGAAACCTTTCTGTTTTCAAAGTTCCAGAAGATTTTGTCTTCATCAATTGTAATTTCTTCGCCTTTGAAGGCTGACTTTTTAACCTCACCCACATTCTGAACTAAAGTTCTTCCATCGGGGAGCCACAACCAGTTCATGATATCATATATTGGCGTGGCATCACCGTTTTCATCAAATGACACTTGATCACCAAATGATGTGGTGAAGTTGACCTTTTCCAGGTAATACATAAGCTGTCAAAATCCCCAAATGAGAAAAAAGAAAATTGAAGAAAACAGAAAAAGTTAAATGTCACAGTAAGATCAGTACTGTCATACCCATTATATATTTGTCACATGATAATAATAATTTCTGTGTGTATTCATTAACAAACCATTTGCTTCAAAGCCAAATCTCATCATTAATAATACTGCATTCTCACAAATGCCAATACATTTTTTAAAAAAATCTCATGTATTTAATCCTCAGACTAAATGGGGGAAATTATAGAGCATGTGAGTCAGTAGGTGAAGTGTAACTTGATATCAGACCTGCCATGGCTCCAGTGCATGTAAACTGCCACAGCTGTTTCCACTGAAAGGCCCTTTGCCTGGCTCACATTGCAGCATAAAATCAAGAGCGTAGGCCAGAGCGTACACAGCCTTGTACACATTATACTCTGATCTTAGATCTGAAATGTCCAAGAATTCAGTCTTCACAAGCTCTAGGTCTTCCTCTCCAGTGCACAGTGTTTCTCCTCCTTCCACCCCACCTACTGGAGCAAACCTACACTGAAATGTGAATTCCCAAAACTGATTGACCTGAAATAATAATAATAAAGATGTTGTTTTGTTGCAAACTATGGCAGAATATTATTGGCAAATGTAGGTTTAAGATTGCAGGGTTAAAATCTCACTGTGCTATTTTCATAGCTGTTATTGTGGTGTAGATCAGGACGTGTTTGTAACAGGAAGTCCCTGAGCCCTGGTATTTCTCCTCGACGGATGGCAATGCCCAGTGTGCCACCCAGGTACGGCATGAGGTGAGGGCTCTGGAGCACAGCAGCTGCTGTCCAAGCTTCACTGGCCATCCACTGTAGGCCTGTCACATTCTGTCTTATGACCTGTGAATTAAATTATAACAAATGTAGAAGATTACTACTAAAAGGATCTTGTTTTAGTCATTCACCACAGGCGCAGTCTGTTTTACACTGTAAAGTGATGCTCGTGTTCATAACTGCTGTTAATCATGATTACTCTCAGTTTGAGACTGTATCCCCCATCAATATTTGCAACTAAAATCATGAAACTGTCATGTTAAGCACCTATTTTGATTTTATATATTTCAGTAACATACAGATTTCCGTCAGACAAATTTATACAATTATATCAAATTATAATTATATAACTTTTTGGATAATTACACAAATACACATCAAGCTGTATTTCAAGTCTTACCTCTTCCATGAGGTTAATCATGTGACTCTCATGTGCAAACACTATGACGACACGAGCTGTGGATTTCTTCATCACATCCACAATCCTCCTTAGTTCAACGAGATCATTGGCCCAGGGTAAGATCTCTATGTAAGCCAGACAGCCGTCACCAGACAGACTAAGGTCAGACTGGAAGGATCTGGCAGCGTGGAGTCCATAATCATCATCACTGATCAGCAGACCTGCCCAAGTCCAACCAAAGTGCTTCAGAATCTGAATCATAGCGCGCACCTGAGAGAACACAGAGGAGAGGGATACGTGCACAGTGCAGGATAAACTTTCAGTAAAATATCTGATGAATAGGTTACACAATGACCAATGTCAAACAATACAGCTGCTAGAATATATTAATATGTCTGTATATTATATTGTCATATAGCTTAGTGTTTCACCTGAAAAGCATCACTTGGAATTGTTCTAAAGAAGGATGGATACTTTTTTCGGTCACTCAGGCAGGCACATGTGGCAAAATAACTCACCTGTTAAAGACAGACCATATACGAAAAAAACAGGACAAAAACAAAACAAAACTCTAAGATGCTGCAGGCTCTGTCACTTTTTTTCTTTGGTTTGCTTTTCAAACCAAACATTTAAACAGCAATTCAAGAGGATTATTCCGTGTTTAAGCATTAAACTTACCATAGGCACTCTGTACAAACCTAACACGGTGGAGATGGCAATAGAACGTGTGGAGGAAGATTCACCTACAATCCCTATGACTGGAGGGTTTCCCACACATTTTTCATCTAATATAATTTTCTCCTCTTGACCACTGGTTAATGACATTGCTGCACGGAATCCAACTCCGAGGCTGAGACAGTTATCATACAGACTGTATCCCAGAGTCACATTGGGCAGCAGGTTGGAGTTTCTGTTGATCTCATCAATAGCAAAGGCCATGGTCTGGGCCTGCCTAAATCCTAGAATATCAAAGCTACACAAAAGTAAGACAATTTTCAGTAAAGAATACAAAAGGGTTCAATAAATATAAGACATATCCAAACTGCACAACTATACATTTTGCAAGCAACTGAGCTATTGTTTCTGTGACAAACTCACCCATGGCAAGAAGGCTGTTGCGGCTCAGAGGTAAAGGAAAGGTCAGGAAAGACAGAAAAGAAGTGGATTTGGAACAGTCCACCCAGAACCACATCTCCAGACTTGTGCATCCCATTTAGATGAAACTGTGCCTGTAAGTGACAGGATGAGGAGAACGGAGGGGAGCACGCTGCAGAAGAAAAGTAGGAATACAACAACATGAGCAAGAGCAAGTTGGTGTGTAATAATTGCTGCATGACTTTTCTCCAGTTTACACCTTTGCTGAGCTCAGTCATTATGTTCTAAAGCTTTGTCCTCTCCTTTTATTGACTTGCAGTGCTGTTTAATCTTCCACACCACCCATCATGGCAAATCAGGGCAGGGCTTAAAATGTATTCCTTTTGATATTAATTAATTAATTTGAATGCCAGATTGAGTGACAATGTGTATGTTACATTACAGGTGACTTTATAGACCATTTCATCTAGAAAGACATCTACATGTACTTTACATCAACTGTAAAATATACAATTTCAACCAAAAAGCTCTGATAAAATAGCCGTGTGTATGTGAAAAAAATCATAACCACTAGCGCACATGAACAAAACTCTGTAAAATCACCACTAGATGGAAGCAGCATACAAAAATAAAGGGTAGTTTGATTTTTAAGATGTGGTATCTGCCTGAAACATACACTGCCTGGCCAGAAAAAAAAAAAAGATATTTTGTTGTTTTCCGCCTTTATCTTTGATTACAGTACGCATTCTCTGTGGTATTGTTTCGATTTTTTTTCCATTCAGCGTTGCATTCATTTTGCACCAAGATCTTGCACTGATGATGGGGGTCTGATCACCATGCAAAGCCTTCTCCAGCACACATAATATTGCTGAACCTAGACCTGACCAACTGCAACAACCCCAGATCATAGCACTGCCCTCACAGGCTTGTACAGTAGACACTAGAGATGATGGGTGCAACACTTCATATGCCTTTATTCTTACCCTGATGCCCCCATCACTCTGGAACAGGGTAAATCTGGACTCATCAGACCACATGACCTTCTTCCATTGCTCCAGAGTCCGATCTTTATCCCCCCTAGCAAATTGAAGCCTTTTTTTCCCGGTTAGCCTCACTGATAAGTGTTTTCTTACAGGCTACACAGCTGTTCAGTCCCAATCCCTTGAGTTCCGTTCACATTGTAAGTCTGGAAATGTTCTTATGTTCACTATTGAACATAACTCTGAGTTCTACTGTTGTTTTTCTTCAATTTGATTTCACCAAATGTCTAAGTGATTACTGATCACAATCAATCAGGATTTTTTTTCTGACCACATTTCTTCCTCCAAGACAATTGTTCCCCACTATCCTTCCAGCTTTTAATAATGCGTTGGACAGTTCTTAACCCAATTTTAGTAGTTTCAGCAATCTCCTTAGATGATTTGACCCTTCTCAAACAGACTAACATCTTTTCCTCTACCCCAGGATGTGTCTTTCAACATGGTTGTTTAAGAAATGAGAAGCTACTCATTGCATCAGTTGGGGTTAACTACCTTGTTGCCATCTGAAATATGATCGCCCATGCTGTAATTATCCAATAGGAGGCTTGTACCTATTCGCTTAGTTAAATCCAGGAGGTGACTTTTTTTGACTAGGCAGTGTATATCATATATCTGCAGTATGTGCACCGTGTCCCAAAAGTTCATGCACCCTAATGGGCAACATTTTTGTCTGTTTGTCTCCAGAATGGGTTGCACCTGGTCAGCCAGGTGTTGTGAGGTTGTTTAATTAGTTCATCTGTTTGTGATAGGCCTATAAATTTGTTGATTGACCATGAAGCATGTCACTTAGAGAACCTTTTTGGTAGCGTTGCCACGATGGCCAAACACACATCTGGAAAAGCTGCACTTTCAAAGTCTCAAGTCTGTGCCCAAGCCATTGCCTTGCGCAGGGCAGGGAAAACTTGCAGGGACGCAGCTCAGGACCATGGCAGAAGCATATGATGGGTGGAAAAGTGGTGGCAGAGATACCAGAGTTGTGACACTCTTGAAGACATGCTCCGTGCAGGTCGCCCCTCAGTTCTGAGTTCGAGGGCCAAGGACCTCATCCGCAAGGTCAAGACCAATCCTGCTGCAGGCTCAGTCGAAGACTGCAGTCTCTATGAGTACCATCCATCATTTTCTGACTGATAAACTGGGTCTGGGAGCATACAAAGGGGAAGCGGCTTGCTTTTGCAAAGACGTATGCTGAAATGACCCCAAGTGGCTTTTTAATAACTGCATTCTGTTGAATATTCACAATCTGAGTTGACTTTTTCTGTGACTGTAACTGACACTGTCATATATATCAATCATATATATCAATCATATATGCGTATATCAATCATATATACTGCGTATATATGATTGATATACGCAGTATCATAAATTTGACACAAACTACTTATACAATTGCACTGACTGGTTAATTCCACATTGGCTGTCTCGCACTTTTTAAGAAAAGTAAACAATCAGTTGAAACCAGGTTGAATATAATTAAAGATTGTTTAATGAACTATATGACTCAGTCAAATGGAGACTGTTCAATGCAAGATACAAAGTGAATCACATATATTGAATTTTAAGAATATGGAGTACTCGTTTTATCAGTTGGTGGCTCCTTGGCTTACAAAAAAAAATCTTTATTTCATCTAGTTCAATCATGTGATTAAATGTGAATGCAAAATACAAAGAAAATCTCTTACATGACTCAATTTTAAGTTTTAATTTCATCAGTTGGTGGTATTTCGACCCATGATAGCTTTCTTTGTGTTTCTCTCTGGTCTCAGCAGGATTATGTAACATTTGGGTCCAAACAGCGCCACCAAGAGGCCAAAACTGGAGGCCAGGATGGCAAATACCTCCACTGCATCTGCATATTTGCCTGGTGAGCTGATGTAAGCAGGGACAAAGGCCACCCACACAGCACAGAAGATCAGCATGCTGAATGTGATGAGTTTGGCCTCATTGAAACTATCTGGAAGATTCCTCGCCAGAAATGCAATTACACAACTGAGAGTGGCGAGTAAACCAATATAACCCAATAAAACTGCAAAACCGATAGTGGACCCAACAATACACTCATAAACTATCTTGTCCTTGTGGTATTGTGTGTTTTTGTGAGGAGCTGGTGAGGAAGACACAAGCCAGACTGTACAGACTGCAGCTTGAATAAAAGTTAGAACCATAACTGTTCCTCTCTGCTGTGCAGCACCAAACCATTTTAGACTGCTTTCACCTCCTGGCTTTGAGGCCTTGAACACAGCCAAAACCACTATAGTTTTGACCAGGATGCATGAGACACAAAGAACAAAGCTGATTCCAAATACTGCATGTCTCAGCTGACATGTCCACAATCTAGGACGTCCAATGAACAGTAGTGAACATAAGAAACATAGCTTAAGAGACAACAACAGCTGGAAACTAAGTTCAGAATTGTTGGCACGTACTATAGGTGTGCTGCGATGATAGATAAATATCCCTAGAACAATAGCACAGATAAATGTGCCCAGTAATGAGGTGACTGTTAAGCAGATCCCCAGAGGTTCCTGGTAGGAGAGGAACTCTGTTTTCTTAGGAACACAGTGGTCACGCTGGGGGCTGGACCAGAAGTCCTCTGGACAACTGAAGCACTCCATGGAGTCTGACAAAAAGGAGAAGATAGTAAGATAGGGGTGGGAAGTGATATGTCTCAATTAAAAATTAATAAATAAATAGAAATATAAACACCCACTGGTTTCATTACTGATCTCTCCCTCAGAACAAGGGATACAGTCAAAACAGCACACAGGTTCCCCCTTTTTTCTCACCATTCGGGTACCTGGAGGACAGCTCTCACTACAAACTGAATAGGGTGGCTGTAAGGAAAGAAGAACAGATAGAAAACAAAAATTAACAAAGTGTCACTACTACAGTAAAATAAATGTAGGTCAGAAAAAAAGTCTGGAAACCTTTTTGTTTTCAAAGTTCCAAAAGATTTTCTCTTCATCGATTGTAATTTCTTCACCTTTAAGGCTGACCTTTTAACCTCACCCACATTCTGAACTATAGTTCTTCCATCAGGGAGCCACAGCCAGTTCATGATATCATATATTGGTGTAGCATCACCATTCGCATCAAATGACACTTGATCACCAAAGGATGTGGTGAAATTAACCTTGTCTAAGTAATGCAAAAGCTGTGGAAATCCAAATTAGATAAAGAGAGAAAAATAAAAGACGACAAAAAACAAATGATATACTTTACACACGTATTTCTGCAGGGTAAACCCTTCTAGTTCTCTGCCAGTAAAAATTTGAATTAATCTTATGCATTTATTTCTACATAATAAAATTAACTGAATTGAAATTACGAAGCACAGAATTTAGTAAACAGTTTAACGTGACATCACACCTGCCAAGGCTCCAGTGCTTGTAAATTCCCACAGCTGTTTCCACTGAAAGGCCCTTTGCCTGACTCACATTGCTGCATATTATCAAGGGCATAGGCCAGAGCATACACAGCCTTGTACACATTATACTCAGGTCTGAGGTTTGTAGTGTCCAAAAGTTCAGTCTCCACAGACTCAAGATTTTCCTGTCCAGTGCACAGTGCTCCCCCGCCTTCCACCCAGCCTTCTGGGGGTGGTGCAAATCTGCACTGAAATGTGAATTCCCAAAACTGATTTACCTGAAATATAAATAATCAAAACATGTGGCTGAAACAATACAATACAATACAATATCTATGTAAATACTAAACCTGTTGGGGAAAAATCTTACCGTGTTATTTCCATAGTTGTTGTTGTGGTATAAATCAGGACGTATTTGTAACAGGAAGTCCCTGAGCCCTGGTATTTCTCCTCGACGGATGGCAATGCCCAATGTGCCACCCAGGTACGGCATGAGGTGAGGAGTCTGGAGGACATCAACTGATGTCCAAGCTTCACTTGCCATCCACTGCAGGCCTGTCACATTCTGTCTTATGACCTGTGAATCATATTATAATAAATCTAAATATAAAAATCATCATACCAATTTTACATATGATGATGCCTGTCTTCATGACTTCAGTTCATTCATTTCTTTCTGAGGAAGTGATCTAACTCTAAAACCTTAATAAAACAGCAGTGAAATAAACACCCACTTACAAATTAATAATGTGTTTACATACACATTTAACTGTAGCCGAGAACTCTGAGTGACAATTAAAAATACAATTCATTAAGTTCCTTAAGTTAGATTTTACTTGTATTTGAGGGCCCACCTCTTCCATGAGATTCAACATGAAACTCTCATGTGCAAATGCTATGACCACACGAGCTGTGGATTTCTTCATCACATCCACGATCCTCCTTAACTCAGCTAGATTATTGTCCCAGGGTAAAACCTCTGTGTAAGCCAGACAAATTTCACCAGACAGACTCAGGTCAGCCTGGAAGGATCGGGCAGCGTTGAGTCCATAATCATCGTCAACAACTAGCAGACCTGCCCATGTCCAGCCAAAGTGCTTCAGAATCTGAATCATTGCGCGCACCTGAGTGATCACAGAGTAGGGGGATACATATATCATGTTTCCTTGGAAAAATCTTCTAATCTTGTTCCTCAGTGAAACATGTTTAATGATTTGAGCCTTTCAGACTTTTTTCTTCTGTTGTCTATGTATATATTTAAGACATATTTTTACCTGGAAAGCATCACTTGGGATTGTCCTAAAGAAAGATGGATATTTTTGTCGGTCACTCAGGCAGGCACATGTGGCAAAGTAACTCACCTATGAAAGACAGAGACAGTATATTCTAAGACTATCTAAAGTCTTTGTTCAACTCGAAATTCAATTCAAATGATTCAAGAGATTTTTAAGATAATTAGGCACAAAACTTACCATAGGTACTCTGTACAAACCTAATACAGAGGATACGGAAATAGTACGTGTAGAGGAAGAATCACCTACAAGTCCTATGACTGGAGGGTTTCCTACACAATTCTCATCTAATACAGTTTGTTCCTCCTGACCATTTGCTAAAGACAGTGCTGCACGGAGTCCGATTCCAACGCTGACACAGTTATCGTACAGACTGTATCCCAGAGTCACATTAGGTAGCAGGTTGGCGTTTCTGTTGATCTCATCAATAGCAAAGGCCATGGTCTGGGCCCGTCTAAATCCTACAACATCAAAACTAACACAATAATACAAAACTTTACAATGAAAACTGTGTAGATTTTGCATATAATGAGCCAGATGAATAGTTATCATAACATTTAGTTGAAACATATATTTTAAAAAACACTGCTTTGCATACATGTCAGAAATGCACAACCTAACTATTGTGAAAAAGCTGACTATTAAATATACATTCAATAATTGACATTGATTTTTACAAATTTTTAATTTCAGTTTTTTCCAACATACTCACCCATGGCAAGAAGGCTGTTGTGGCTCAGAGGTAAAAGACAGGTCAGGAACGACAGAAAAAAAGTGGATTTGAAACAGTCCACCTAGAACCACATCTCCAGACTTGTGCATCCCATTTAGATGAAACTGTCCCTGTAACTGACAAGATGAGGACAATGAAGGGGAGGATGCTGCAGAATAAAAGTAGGAATATAACAACATAAGCAAGAGCAAGTTGGTGTGTAAAAATGGCTGCATGACTTCCTCGAGGTTTACACCTTTGCTGAGCTCAGTCACTAAGTTTGAAAGCTTTGTCATCTCCTTTTATTGACTTGCAGTGTTGTTTAGTCATGCACAACACCCATGGAGGCAGATTGGGCAGGGCCTAAAATGCATTTCATTTGACATTATTTTCATTTTTCAGGCTGATTTATAAACAAAAACCAAAAATGTCATCAAGAGTTGCTTGTCATTTCAAAATTTTAGTGGTGGGATTCACTTCTATGGGAACTTGCCACATTAGACATTAATGTGCATACTATGATGTGGATGAAATTACACCGCTTCATCTTCTAATCAGACATCTAAATGTACTTGACCTGTTTTAAATCACAAATGTTCTTCCACTGAAGACTGTAATTAAAAAAAAGAAAGAAAAAAATACAGTTTAAAAAACATCTGTCTCTGAATGGTCACTTTGTATCAGAAAAGTAAAATGACCACTAGATGGTAGCAGCAAACTGTACAGACTGAATCCCAGTTTTTTTTTATTTCATCACCATTAAAAGTCACATGCTAAGCCCGCCTAAATCCTAGTTCATCAAAACAAACGCAAAAATAGTTTTCATATTTTACACACAACAAAAGTGACAATGTAATCAATAAAAAAGGGGGCAGGGGTCAACCAGCAACTAAAACTGATAGCAGTGATGGTACAAGCCACCAGAAATTGACTCAGAAATTGCAAGTTAACAGCATCTCAGCTTAGAGCCCAGATCAGTGCCACACTGAATTCTAGCAGCAGACACACCTCTACATCAACTGTTCAGAGGAGACTGCGCTAATCAGGCCTTTATCGTCAAGAAGTCATGGTCACTAAGCAAAAGCAACAAGCAGAAGAGATTTGTTTGCACCAAGAAAAACATGGAACGGACAATAGGCCAATGGAAATCTATGCTGTGGTCTGGTGAATCCAAATTCGAGATCTTTGGTTCCAACCGCTGTGTCTTTGTGCAAAGCAGAAATGGTGAACAGATGGAGGTGTGATGGTGTGGGGGTGTTTGCTGGTGACACTGTTGGGGATCTATTCAAAATTGAAGCACACTGAACCAGCATGGCTACCACAGCATCATGCTGCAGCAACATTCTATCCCATCCGATTTGCATTTAGTCAGACCATCATGACTCTCAACACACCTCCAGTCTGTGTACGGGTTGTTTGACCAAGAAGGAGAGTGATGGAGTGCTGTACCAGATGACCTGGCCTCCACAGTCACTTCACCTAAACCCATATGAGATGGTTTGGGATGAGATGGACCGCATTTTAAAGGGTTCAGAGATAGTATGTTGTACGTTTTTATGTTCATTCTTTGTTAATTAATGATAGTTATGATAGGCCAAGTACACAGGCAAAATAAATGGTGCCCCGTGTGAGGCAAAGTACTGTTGGCACTTTCTCAGAATTGTACATAATTAATTTCAGCATAAGTCTGACCAAATCGGGGGCATACTATCCCCTGTTTGGTGACAAGTTTGCAAGGTTAATAATCAAGGACAGCATACCAATCTGCCTGCAAGTCTTTACGCAGGTAAAACAAAGATACAGATACAGATACACTCTATTTAGCTGCTAAATAATATCTCTGTAGCCACTTATTGCCATTTGTGGCACGACCCTGTTTCCCGAATTGTACTTCCAGATTGAACCAGAGTGAGGAATACAGCTGTTTTATGAACCTTCACCCAAACCTCACAAGAGTGATTAATGACCACTTTTTATTCTTCAAATGTTGAGATAACACATCTACAGGATGAAATAGCATGGAGTGAGTATTCTTTATAGTGATCCACTCCAAACATTCTGTTGTCCTCCAATGACAGACTATACAACCTAACATCCGGTAGACCCCTGCACGGAGTCCAACTCCAACGCTGACACAGTTATCATACTGACTGTATCCCAGAGTTACATTGGGTAGGAGGTTTGGGTTTCTGTTGATCTCATGAATAGCAAAGGCCATGGTTTGGTCTTGTCTAAATCCTAAAATCCTAGAGTCTGTAAGACTGATGTAACTCACACCAACTCAGGGTTCAGTGTCTTGCTCTAGCATGTGGGCCATGTACCAGGAAATGAACCGCTAACCCTCTGGTTTGTGGATATTGTTAACATCAGAGTGTCAGGCTAGATATTATGGCTTAGCTCTGGATGGTAACTAGCTTCAGTGTCTAAACAAACTTCACAGTGGAGGGAGGGAAGGAAAAAGAGAGACATATCTGAACTCTTTGTGAACCAGGCCTTTATTTTGCATTTCCAAACACTATAGTACACTATATCTGGTTATCCACTAGCAATAACTTCAAGCTGTGAAGCCAGTTTTTGCCACATGAAACATTACCCAGTAGACATATTCACAGCAGTGGCTTTGTGCTGCTTATTCTCACACTCTTCGGGTGAAGACTTCCCATAATGGAAATTTACTAGCCAATGTCACTCAACCACTGAAATAGGAATGTTGGGTCAGTAACATTTGTCATATTTGGGGAAATTAACAAACCATAACATACAAACCGACGTACTCATATAATGATAATGGGACAGTTGTGATTATTTTTATCACTGAGGCTCAAAAATAATTATGAAGGAAACATACATTTTTGAAGTTGAATACAGGACGAATGATTATGGGTGCTTTTTGGAGTGCGGCGGAGGGGCAATGGCTCACGAAAGAAAGAAAAAAAGAAACAAAGAAAGAAAGAAAGTTTTTTTTTCAACTACAGTGTCTGGCTAAATGTCATTGATCATCACTATTGATCACCCAGAAGTCAACAAGCTTCAAAACATTTGTGACAAACTCAATGGGTCAGATATGTCAGAATGCACTGGCATAACTGTTCAGTGCAATGTAATAAGGTCTAGGCAGCCTGTTGTTAATTTAAATTGATCGGGTCATCATGGAAATAATGCAAAAAAACAATGTCTTTCCTTATTGAGAACTACTGATGAGCTAACCGTACTTCAGTAAAGTGATTTTGGTCAGTGCAAAATGCAATGGAAGACAATAGTGAAGTTTCAATTTCATGACTTGGTGGTATTTCGACCCATGATAGCTTTCTTTGTGTTCCTCTCTGGTCTCAGCAGGATTATGTAACATTTGGGTCCAAACAGCGCCACCAAGAGGCCAAAACTGGAGGCCAGAATGGCAAATACCTCCACCGCATCTGCATATTTGCCCGGAGAGCTGATGTAAGCAGGGACAAAGGCCACCCACACAGCACAGAAGATCAGCATGCTGAAAGTAATGAGTTTGGCCTCATTGAAACTATCTGGAAGATTCCTTGCTAAAAATGCAATAACAAAACTGAGAGTGGCCAATAAACCAATATAACCCAATAACACTGCAAAACCAACAGTGGACCCAACTACACACTCATAAACTATCTTGTCATTGTGGTATTGTGTGTTTTTATGAGGAGCTGGTGAAGAAGAAACAAGCCAGGCAGTACAGATTGCAGCTTGAATACAAGTAAGAACCAGAACTGTTCCTCTCTGCTGTGCAGCACCAAACCATTTTAGACTGCTTTCACCTCCTGGCTTTGAGGCCTTAAACACAGCCAGAACCACTATAGTTTTAACCAGGATGCATGAAACACAAAGAACAAAGCTGATTCCAAATGCTGCGTGTCTCAGTTGGCATGTCCACAATCTAGGATTTCCAATGAAAAGTAGTGAACACAAGAAACATAGCTTAAGAGACAACAACAGCTGGAAACTAAGTTCAGAATTGTTGGCACGTATTATAGGTGTGCTGCGATGATAGATAAATATCCCTAGAACAATAGCACAAATAAATGTGCCCAGTAATGAGGTGACTGTTAAGCAGATCCCCAGAGGTTCATGGTAGGACAGGAACTCTGTTTTCTTAGGAACACAGTGATCACGCTGGGGGCTGGACCAGAAGTCCTCTGGACAATTGATGCACTCCATGGAGTCTGAAACAGAGGAGAAAATAGTAAATACATGGGATGTGACATGTCTAAATTAAAAATAAATTAAGAAATTAAAACATAAACACCCACTGGTTTCATTACTGATCTCTCCCTCAGAACAAGGGATGCAGTCAAAACAGCACACAGGTTCCCCCTTCTTTCTCACTATTCGGGTCCCTGGAGGACAGCTCTCACTACAAACTGACTGGGGTGGCTGGGGTGGGAAAGAAGAAGAGATAGAAAACAAGAATCAGGTATTTTACACTAAGCAAAATAAATGTGGGTCAGTAAAAAAATGTCCAAAAACCTTTTTGTTTTCAAAGTTCCAGAAGATTTTGTCTTCATCAATTGTAATTTCTTCACCTTTAAAGGCTGACCTTTTAACCTCACCCACATTCTGAACTATAGTTCTTCCATCAGGGAGCCACAGCCAGTTCATGATATCATATATTGGTAAGGCATCACCATTCGCATCAAATGACACTTGATCACCAAATGATGTGGTGAAGTTGACCTTGTCCAAGTAATAGAGAAGCTGTGGAAAGAGAAGAGAAAAATAAAAGATAGCAGAAAATAAATGTTATATTTTACACATGGTATTTCTGCAGGGCAAACCCTTTTAGTTCTCTACCAGTAAAAATTGAATTAATCCTATGTATTTATTCCTTCAACTTAAAATGAACTGAATTCATAAAGTACAGAATTTAGTAAAGGGTTGGAGTTTAACGTGACATCACACCTGCCATGGCTCTAATGCTTGCAAATTTCCACAGCTGTTTCCACTGAAAGGCCCTTTGCCTGACTCACATTGCAGCATATCATCAAGGGCATAGGCCAGAGCATAAACAGCCTTGTACACATTATACTCAGGTCTGAGGTTTGTAGTGTCCAAAAGTTCAGTCCCCACAGACTCAAGATTTTCCTCTCCACTGCACAGTGCTCCCCCGCTTTCCACCCAGCCTTCTGGGGGTGGTGCAAATCTGCACTGAAACGTGAATTCCCAAAACTGATTTATCTGAAATATATGATAAACAAAACATGTGGTTGAAACAAAACAATATATTACAATATCTATGTAAATACTAAACCTGTTGGGGAAAAATCTTACCGTGTTATTTCCATAGTTGTTGTTGTATAGATCAGGGCGTATTCGTAACAGGAAGTCCCTGAGCCCTGGTATTTCTCCTCGATGGATGGCTATGCCCAGTGTGCCACCCAGGTACGGCATGAGGTGAGGGCTCTGGAGCACATCAGCTGATGTCCAGGCTTCACTTGCCATCCACTGCAGGCCTGTCACATTCTGTCTTATGACCTGTAAATCATATTATAATAAATATAAATATAGATATCATCATGCCAATTTTACATATGATGGTGCATATCTTCATGACTTCAGTTCATTAATTTTCTTCTGAGGAAGTGATCTAACTCTAAAACCTTAAAAAACTCAACAGGATTGAAATAAGGCTTAAAAATTAATAATGTGTTTACATACATTCTTAACTGTAGCAGAGAACTTTGAGTGACAGTTAAAAACACAATTTATGAAATTCCTTAAGTTACAGTTACCTCTTCCATGAGGTTCAACACGTAACTCTCATGTGCAAACGCTATGACCACACGAGCTGTGGATTTCTTTATCACATCCACAATCCTCCTTAACTCAGCTAGATTATTGTCCCAGGGTAAAACCTCGGTGTAAGCCAGACAAATTTCACCAGACAGACTCAGGTCAGCCTGGAAGGATCGGGCAGCGTTGAGTCCATAATCATCATCAACAACTAGCAGACCTGCCCATGTCCAGCCAAAGTGCTTCAGAATCTGAATCATAGCGCGCACCTGAGTGATCACAGAGTAGGGGGTTTCTCAGTGAAACATGTTTAGTGATTTGAGCCTTTCAGACTTTTTCTCTTCTGTTGTCTTAGACAGTAAAATGGTTGGATATTCTTATTTTTTTAACCTGGAAAGCATCACTTGGGATTGTCCTATAGAAAGATGGATGTTTTTGTCGGTCACTCAGGCAGGCACATGTGGCAAAGTAACTCACCTACAAAAGACACAGACAGTATATTCTAAAACTATTTGAAGTCTTGTTCAACTTGAAATTAAATACAAATGATTCAAGAGATTTTTTAGATAATTAGGCAGAAAACTTACCACAGGTACTCTGTACAAACCTAATACAGTGGAGATGGAAATAGAACGTGTAGAGGAAGAATCACCTACAATCCCTATGACTGGAGGGTTTCCTACACAGTTCTCATCTAATATAATTTGTTCCTCTTGACCATTTGCTAAAGACAGTGCTGCACGGAGTCCGATTCCAAACCTGACACAGTTATCGTACAGACTGTATCCCAGAGTCACATTAGGCAGCAGGTTGGAGTTTCTGTTGATCTCATCAATAGCAAAGGCCATGGTCTGGGCCCTTCTAAATCCTACAACATCAAAACTAACACAAATATACAAAACTTTACAATGGAAACTGTGTAGATTTTGCATATAGCTGAGCCAGGTGAATAGTTATTGTAACATTTAGTAAAACTGCTTTGCATACATGTCAGAAATGCACAACCTAATTATTGTGAAAGAGCTGATTATAAAAAATACATTCAACAAATGACACTGATTTTCATAAGTTTCTCATTCTATATTTTTTTCCAACATACTCACCCATGGCAAGAAGGCTGTTGTGGTTCAGAGGTAAAAGACAGGTCAGGAACGGCAGAAGAGAAGTGGATATGAAACAGTCCACCCAGAACCACATCTCCAGACTTGTGCATCCCATTTAGATGAAACTGTCCCTGTAACTGACATGATGAGGAATAAGGAGGGGAGGATGCTGCAGAGGAAAAATAGGAATACAACAACATAAGCAAGAGCAAGTTGGTGTGTAAAAATGGCTGCATGACTTCCTCCAGGTGTACACCTTTGCTGAGCTCAGTCATTAAATTTGAAAGCTTTGTCATCTCCTTTTATTGACTTGCAGTGTTGTTTAATCATGCACAACACCCATGGAGGCAGATTGGGCAGGGCCTAAAATGCATTTCATTTGACATTATTTTCGTTTTTTAGGCTGATTTGTTAAAAAAAAAAAAAATGTCACCAAGAAGATGACAGATCACGTGATAAGCTCGCCTAAATCCTAGTTATGATAGGCAAACCCCAATATTTAGTGTCCTTAGTACACATGCCAAACAAATGATGCCCAGTACGAGGCAGAGTACTGTTGGCAGTTATTCATAATTGTGCAATATTCATTTCAGCATATGTTTGGCCAAATAAGGACACACTGTCCCATGTTTGGTGTCAAGTTTGCATATCTTTACTTTACAAAAGCCAAAAACATTTTGACAATAAACATTTCAACAAGTGGTTGGATTACAGAATTATTGAAAAATGTGCAGTCTCAACCATTACTAATCATTAATTCATGTAGTCGACTATGTACAAGGTTAATAATCAAGGACAACATATAAATCTGCCTGCAAGACTGTACGCAGGTAAAACACACATAGTTTCCTGGTGGTGTCTCAAACTTTCGCCAAATTTTACAGTGCGTTCAAACCTAAAGCAGAATGTGCTAATATTGTTTATACCGACAAACCTCTGTTTTAATAATTTAAATGCAGTAGAACACAACTTTTCCTGGCCAACTTTTCGCCTTGATACCAGCCACATTACATGAACCATCCAAAATAAATGAAATAATGTGATTGTCACATTAATTAATGAGGATGTTTTCAACCCTTAAGATTAAAGGGAAAAATATAAAGGAATGCCTTCTTAGCAGTTCAATTAAGTAAATGAAAACAAATAGTTTTTGTGGGTGCAGTTTTGGGGTTCACCACATGAATTTAATCCATTTTGGGATAAGGCTGTAACATAAGAAAATGTGGAGTGAAGCGCTGTGAATACTTTCCAGATCTACACTCTATATTTAGCTGCTAATAATAACTTGAAGATCTGTAGCCACTTATCGCCGTATGAGGCATGACCTTGTAGACATACTGTTTGGTCAAGAGGGTTTTTTTTTTAACGACATATAGTCACAGTGTTTGTCCAAAACTCAGAGATTTCAAATCATGCCCTCTGGAATGATTTGAAAGTGGTTGGAAATTGCCCAGATCATTCAAGGGAAGCCATGTTTCTAGTAATTAGGACATTCATGTGTAAAGTAATGGGTCAGGAAGGCACACTAGCCATAATTTCCATGGAGAGGTAACTACTCAGAAACATGTCTAAAGCCTTCTTGGGAGAGAAACTGATCCATCTGCTGCGAGAAGAGCAATGTTTCAAAAGCGCTTCACTGCTTACTGTATCTTTATTTCCTCTTTATCCTGGATTTGCTGATCAGAATTAAATGTACATGTACCAAATGAAACAATTATGAAGAGCACATTCATTTTTCCTTAATACAAAAGTAGTTTACATCAAAAGCAGCTGAACTGACAGAGAGCAGCTATCTATTGCTGCCTCTGTGGGATAAATTAAAGGATTATCTTGTTTTATGTTATCTGTAAAATGTAACTGTTCAGTCCAACGTGACAATGTCTAGTTAGCTTGCCTGTAATTTACTAATTAAACAGGTCACATTAAGCAATATGCTTTGCATCATTTGCAGAACTGTCAGGAACCAATATTGATAATGACATACTAATGAGACTGACTGTGATCATGTTAGGGATTCAGACGAATTTTATTTTGATTAATTGGTGTTAACGCGACCCATGATAGCTTTCTTTGTGTTCCTCTCTGGTCTCAGCAGGATTATGTAACATTTGGGTCCAAACAGCGCCACCAAGAGGCCAAAACTGGAGGCCAGGATGGCAAATACCTCTACCGTATCTGCATATTTGCCTGGCGAGCTGATGTAAGCAGGGATAAAGGCCAACCACACAGCACAGAAGATCAGCATGCTGAATGTGATGAGTTTGGCCTCATTGAAACTATCTGGAAGATTTCTTGAAAGAAATGCGATCAGAAAACTGAGGAAGGCCAGTAAACCAATGTAACCTAATAACACTGCAAAGCCAACAGTGGATCCAACAACACACTCATAAACTATCTTGTCCTTGTGGTATTGTGTGTTTTTATGAGGAGCTGGCGAGGAAGAAACAAGCCAGGCAGTGCAGATAGCAGCTTGAATAAAAGTAAGAACCAGAACTGTTCCTCTCTGCTGTGCAGCACCAAACCACTTTAGACTGCTTTCAGCTCCTGGCTTAGAGGCCTTGAACACAGCCAGAACCACTATAGTTTTAACCAGGATGCACGATACACAAAAGACAAAGCTAATCCCAAATGCTGCATGTCTCAGCTGACATGTCCACACTCTGGGACGTCCGATGAACAGCAGTGAACACAAGAAACATAGCTTAAGAGACAACAACAGCTGGAAACTAAGTTCAGAATTGTTGGCGCGTACTATAGGTGTGCTGCGATGATAGATAAATATCCCTAGAACAATAGCACAGATAAATGTGCCCAGTAATGAGGTGACTGTTAAGCAGATCCCCAGAGGTTCCTGGTAGGAGAGGAACTCTGTTTTCTTAGGAACACAGTGGTCACGCTGGGGGCTGGACCAGAAGTCCTCTGGACAACTGAAGCACTCCATGGAGTCTGAAAAAAGGAGAAGACAGTGAGATACATATGAGATGGAATATACTTAACATAACAACAAAGATAGTGAAATATGAGCACCCACTGGTTTCATTACTGATCTTCCCCCCAGAACAAGGGATGCAGTCAAAACAGCACACAGGCTGTCCCTTCTGTCTCACTATTCGGGTCCCTGGAGGACAGCTCTCACTACAGACTGATCGGGGTGGCTAAAAAGAGAAAACTATTGATTATTTCACCGCGCTGTATACTCTCACAATGAGTTATGCATGGGACAGTCTGAAAAAATTAGAGGTAACCTTTTTGTTTTCAAAGTTCCAGAAGATTTTTTCTTCATCAATTGTAATTTCTTCACCTTTGAAGGCCGACTTTTTAACTTCACCCACTTTCTGATTTGTAGTTCTTCCGTCAGGGAGCCACAGCAAGTTTATGATATCATATATTGGCAAGACATCACCGTTCTCATCAAATGACACTTGATCACCAAATGATGTGGTGAAGTTGACCTTTTCCAAGTAATACAGAAGCTGTCAGAATAAAACGCGTTGAAACAAATGCGCATCCCTACAGATGGTGGCTTCCTATTCATACTAACTTGTATTGCTCCCAAGGAAATGATCTCTCTACAATGGCCCATCCCATTCATTCACACATAGGTTTACAGTCCAAGCAGGGTGGAGAACAACCTAGTCAAGGGGGCCACCGCCAGGTCTTGGACCCCCTTCACTCCCAACGGATCTCTAACTTCAAAGCTCCCTACAAGACTTTTGGTTATAGTGAATTCACATCTCTAATACTGATATATGAACTGGAAAGAAAGCAGTGCCTTACTCAATATTTTGTATTTATCCTTTGACTAATATCGTATTATGGCAAGAACTAGAGCTGGGGATTTACTCAAAGTGAGGTGATGAAACGTGATCTCACACCTGCCACGGCTCCAGTCCTTGCAAATTCCCACAGCTGTTTCCACTGAAAGGCCCTTTGCCTGGCTCACACTGTAGCATATCATCAAGGGCATAGGCCAGAGCATACACAGCCTTGTACACATTATACTCTGGTCTGAGGTTTGAAATGTCTAAGAACTCCGTCTCCACAAGCTCTAGATTTTCCTCTCCAGTGCACAGTGCTCCCCCACCTTCCACCCAGCCTGCTGGAGGTGGTTCAAATCTACACTGAAATGTAAATTCCCAAAACTTATGTACCTGGAATATAATAAAAACGATTTGTTATAAACAATGCCAATTCATATGACTAAAAGTGTTGACGTTTAAAATCTGACCATGCTGTCGTTGTGGTATAGAGCAGGACGTGTTTGTAACAGGAAGTCCCTGAGCCCTGGTATTTCTCCTCGACGGATGGCGATGCCCAGAGTGCCAGCCAGGTACGGCATGTAATGAAGGGTCTGGAGCACATCAGCTGCTGTCCAGGCTTCACTGGCAATCCACTGCAGGCCTGTCACATTCTGCTTCACCACCTGTGCATGTTATACAAATACGCTCCTTTTATCAGGCTTATAACTTTGTGTCCAGTCTCTCTTACACTGTTAAAATGGTTGATTCCTTTGATCTACTCATTTATACACAGTATAGTGCAGTGGATCTCCAAAAGTGGAGGTCAGGATAATGTTTATGAAAAAGATCTCACTTTAAAAGTGTGCTGAAAACAACCTGGAATCACCGCCAAAGGTTCAACTATTTTGGTTAATCACATATTTATTGTGCATATTCAAAAGCATTACTGCTACTTTAGCCTTAACAAATACAAAAAGAAGGCGTTTAACTATGAAATGTACAATTCAATTATATTTCAAGGCCAACCTCTTCCATGAGATTAATCATGTAACTGTCATGTGCAAACACTATGACCACACGAGCTGTGGATGTCCTCATCACATCCATAATCCTCCTTGCATCAGCTGGGTTATTGTCAAAGGGTAAAACCTCTATGTAAGCCAGACAAACTTCACCAGATAGACTCAGCTCAGACTGGAAGGATCTGGCAGCGTGGAGTCCATAATCATCATCACTGATCAGCAGACCTGCCCAAGTCCAACCAAAGTGCTTTAGAATCTGAATCATAGCGCGCACCTGAGTGAACATAGAGGAGAATCATGTTTTAGTGAAATATCTGATGAATACTTCACACAGAGGACCATGTTTAATCACTGCCACCCAGCTATGATCTCTGAGACAATACCGTGGCATTAAACACTAAAATCAATCTACTAAAACAACAATTCAAACAATTCTTAATTTCATTAAAATGTTTTTCACTGAAACATTTTGCATTTAATTTTGGTTGATAGATTTTCACCTGGAAGGCATCACTTGGAATCGTCCTAAAGAAGGATGGATACTTTTGCCGATCAGTCAGACAGGAACATGTAGCAAAATAACTCACCTGTAAAAGAAACACTCAGTATATATCCTAAAGTTTGTCTTTCAAATTTTGATTGATTATGCTGTGTGCACAACTGACATTACATTTCAAATCAAATCTGAACAATTCACAGAAATTGTTAGTTAAGCAGAACACTTACCATAGGTATTCTGTACAAACCAAAGACGGTGGAGATGGCAATAGAACGTGTAGAGGAAGAATCGCCTACAATCCCTATGACTGGAGGGTTTCCTGTACAGTTGTCATCTAACATAATTTGCTCTTCTTGACCATTGGCTAATGACAGCGCTGCACGGAATCCAATTGCGACTGTGAGACATGTATCGTACAGACTGTATCCCAGAGTCACATTAGGCAGCAGGTTGGAGTTTCTGTTGATCTCATCAATAGCAAAGGCCATGGTCTGGGCCTGCTTAAATCCTAGAACATCAAAACTAACACAAATATACCACTGTTTACTATGAAAATTTAAAAAACAACAACAACAACTTACATTTGCCATGCAAATATATAATGTGCACATCTTGGTAAACTGTTCATGGTTCATGATTTGCAATTCTCGACTTACCTATGACAAGAAAGCTGACGTGGCTCTGAGGTAAATGACAGGTCAGGAAAGAAAGAGAATAAGTGGCTATGAAACAATCCACCCAGAATAACATCTCCGGACTTACGCATCCCATTTAGATGAAACTGTCCCTGTAGCTGACAAGAGGAAACTATAGGGGCAGATGCAGAGGATGAAAAGCAGGAATCCAACAACATAAGCAAGAGGATGTTGGTGTGTAAGAACAGCTGCATGACTTTCATCCAGTTTACTCCTCTGCTGAGTGTCAACATGATATTTTAATGCTTTGTTACCCTTTTTATTGACTTTGAGGTGTTTATTCTTGCACACCACCCATCAGGTTGGAAAAGGTAGTAAGGGGCAGGGCCTAATAATGATGTCATGATTATTTGGGATAATTTTATATTCAGTCTGATATTATGTAAATACAGTCTCACCAAGACCATATTTGTAACCTTTCCAACCCAGATTTGAATCATTTGAGTGCAATGATAGAGATGACTGGAATTTATACATTATATTTACGTCATTATTGTTATATTTTTATTGGGTATATTTCAATGTGTATATTACACTGGAGACAGAGTTGTGGATTGTTTAATCTTGCAGCAAAACATAATTTCAAGTACGTTTTTGTAAACCATACAGTTATGTTGTTTAAATCATGTTCATGTATAGCTCTCAGTCAGAATGACCATTCATTGCTAACCATAACAACAATTATTCATTATCACATCTCATCTAATTTAAGTAAACTGGCCACTAGATGGCAGACACATGCAAAGGCAGTGTTTGCTTGGCTGATGGGCTGTTTCTGTGCTTATGTGATATACGCACAACCGAGTACATGGTCTCTTACAAATTGTCAGATTATTTTTAATTACTTATTTACCGCAACACATTAGTTGTGAGTGCACTTATTTCTCAAAGCCAGTTGACCTTACTGAACTACTTTACAACTGTAACAACTAATCCATGCTAATCCACATTGTCACCCCCCACCAGGACCAAATTTAATATTTCCTAAAGATTTTTTATTTTCACATCAGTTGTAGAATATATTCATTATTTTTTATTGTTTTATTTATTCATTTATTTTGCCACCAGTTGAACAGTAGCCTTGATACTGGACCATGGTTTGTACCAGATGACAGGTGTAGGACTAATTGTATCACTGAGGGTGGAAAACAAGACTACAAGATCCATTTTTTTTTTTTTTTTTTTTTTTTTTGGTTTGCTATTTCGTTATTTAAATTCCGTGGAGTTAAATTTAGTAAACATTCAAAAGGAATAATGTCAGTGATCGAAATAACATTTCGTTGTTGCCTCTAGCTCAGTCAAGCAATTCATCTTGAATGCAAAACACAAAGTGAATCTCTTTAAATGGTGACACGGTGAATGTGAAAAGTTAATTTCATCAGTTGGTGGTACTTCGACCCATGATAGCTTTCTTTGTGTTCCTCTCTGGTCTCAGTAGGATTATGTAACATTTGGGTCCAAACAGCGTCACCAAGAGGCCAAAACTGGAGGCCAGGATGGCAAATACCTCTACTGTGTCTGCATATTTGCCTGGAGAGCTGATGTAAGCAGGAACAAAGGCCACCCACACAGCACAGAAGATCAGCATGCTGAATGTGATGAGTTTGGCCTCATTGAAACTATCTGGAAGATTTCTTGAAAGAAATGCAATCAGAAAACTGAGGAAGGCCAGTAAACCAATGTAACCTAATAAAACTGCAAAGCCAACAGTGGATCCAACAACACATTCATAAACTATCTTATCATTGTGGTATTGTGTGTTTTTGCGTGGAGCTGGTGAAGAAGATACAAGCCAGGCAGTACAGATTGCTCCTTGAATAAAAGTAAGAACCAGAACTGTTCCTCTCTGCTGTGCAGCACCAAACCATTTTAGACTGCTTTCACCTCCTGGCTTTGAGGCCTTGAACACAGCCAGAACCACCATGGTTTTGACCAAGATGCATGAAACGCAGAACACAAAGCTGATTCCAAATACTGCATGTCTCAGCTGACATGTCCACACTCTGGGACGTCCAATGAACAGCAATGAACACAAGAAACACAGCTTAAGAGACAACAACAGCTGGAAACTAAGTTCAGAATTGTTGGCGCGTACTATAGGTGTGCTGCGATGATAGATAAATATCCCTAGAACAATAGCACAGATAAATGTGCCCAGCAATGAGGAGACTGTTAAGCAGATCCCCAGAGGTTCATGGTAGGAGAGGAACTCTGTTTTCTTAGGAACACAGTGGTCACGCTGGGGGCTGGACCAGAAGTCCTCTGGACAACTGAAGCACTCCATGGAGTCTGAAAACATGGAGAAGATAGTAAGATACATATAGGAAGCAATGCACTCAGTGTAAAAATAGAGATATTGGAACATGAGCACCCACTGGTTTCATTACTGATCTTCCCCCCAGAACAAGGGATGCAGTCAAAACAGCACTCAGGTTGTCCCTTCTGTCTCACTATTCGGGTCCCTGGAGGACAGCTCTCACTACAGACTGACCGGGGTGGCTGAAGAGAGAAACGCATTGGTTATTTCACCCTGCTGTATACTGCCACAATGAGTTATGTAGTCTGAAAAAACAAATCAGAGGTAACCTTTTTGTTTTCAAAGTTCCAGAAGATTTTTTCTTCATCAATTGTAATTTCTTCACCTTTGAAGGCTGACTTTTTAACCTCACCCACATTCTGATTTGTAATTCTGCTGTCAGGGAGCCACAGCAAGTTTACGATATCATATATTGGCAAGACATCACCGTTCTCATCAAATGACACTTGATCACCAAATGATGTGGTGAAGTTGACCTTTTCCAAGTAATACAGAAGCTGTCAAAATGCAAATAAGAAAAACAGGTAAAACGAGTTGAAAAAAATGATTCATACCTAAAGATAGTGTGTAATATGTAACTAATAATAATAACTTATATTGTATTGATCCCACATGGGGAAATGATCTTTCTACAACTGGCCCATCCATTCATTCACACAGTAGTGTGTACAGTCAAAGCAGCGGGGAGAAACTAGCTCAAGGCACCTCAGTCTTGGACACCCTTCACTCCCAAAGGATCTCTAACCACTACTTCAAAGCTCCCCTACAAGACTTTTGGTTTATAGTGAATTCACATCTCTAATAATGATATATGAACTGGAGAGAAAGCAGTTTAGCCTTAATCAAATATTTTTGTATTTAATCCTTTTGACTAAATAGTATTATGCAAGAAACTAGAGATGGGGATTTACTCAACAAGTGAGGTGAAACGTGATCTCACACCTGCCACGGCTCCAGTCTTTGCAAATTTCCACAGCTGTTTCCACTGAAAGGCCCTTTGCCTGGCTCACACTGCAGCATATCATGAAGAGCATGGGCAAGAGCATACACAGCCTTGTACACATTATACTCTGGTCTGAGGTTTGAAATGTCCAAGAGTTCCGTCTCCACAGATTCAAGATTTTCCTGTCCAGTGCAGAGTGCTCCCCCACCTTCCACCCAGCCTGCTGGAGGTGGTTCAAATCTACACTGAAATGTAAATTCCCAAAACTGATGTACCTGAAATGTGTCAAAAACAATTTGTTACAAACAATGGCAATATACAATTCTTATAAATATGAGATTTGATGTTTAAAATCCCACCATGCTGTTGTTGTGGTAGAGATCAGGATGTATTTGCAACAGGAAGTCCCTGAGCCCTGGTATTTCTCCTCGACGGATGGCAATGCCCAATCTGCCAGCCAGGTAAGGTATGTAATGAGGGGTCTGAAGCACATCAGCTGCTGTCCAGGCTTCACTTGCAAGCCACTGCAGCCCTGTCACATTCTGCCTTACCACCTGTGAATCATGTTACACAAAATACATTCCCTTTATCAGCAACTTTGTGTCCAGTCTCTTGAATTATACTGTGAACATGGTTGATTCCTTTGATCTACTCATTTATACACAGTATAGGGCAGTAGATCTTAAAAACTAGAAGTCAGGATAATGTTTGCGAAAAATATCTCACTTTAAAACTGTGCTAAAAATAACTTGGAATCATCACATAAAAGTTTAAACTATTTGGGTTAACCTGTTCATAGGCAAAAGCATTACTGTTAACTTAAACCTTTCACGTTAACAAATACAAAAAAAGTTGTAATACAAATACTAAAAAACTATATTAATGTACAATTCAATTATATGTCAAGGCCAACCTCTTCCATGAGATTAATCATGTAACTGTCATGTGCAAACACTATGACCACACGAGCGGTGGATGTCCTTATCACGTCCAGAATCCTCCTTGCATCAGCTGGGTTATTGTCAAAGGGTAAAACCTCTATGTAAGCCAGACAAACTTCACCAGATAGACTCAGCTCAGACTGGAAGGATCTAGCAGCATGGAATCCATAAGGATCATCACTGATCAGCAGACCTGCCCAAGTCCAACCAAAGTGCTTTAGAATCTGAATCATAGCGCGCACCTGAGTGAACACAGAGGAGAATCATGTTTCAGTGAAATATCTGATGAATACTTTATACAATGAACCAAGCTTTGTTTTCTGAGACAGTACCATGGCATTAAATACTAAAATCAATCTAGTAAAAACAAATCATTCTCAATTTCATTAATATGTTTTTCACTGAAACATTTTGCATTTAATTTTGTTTGATAGATTTCACCTGTAAAGCATCACTTGGGATCGTCCTAAAGAAGGATGGATACTTTTGCCGATCAGTCAGACAGGAACATGTAGCAAAATAACTCACCTGTAAAAGAAACACTCAGTATATATCCTAAAGTTTGTCTTTCAAATTTTGAGATTGATTATGCTGTGTGAACAACCGACATTACAGAACACTTACCATAGGTATTCTGTACAAACCAAAGACGGTGGAGATGGCAATAGAATGTGAAGAGGAAGCATCGCCTACAATCCCTATGACTGGAGGGTTTCCTGTACAGTTGTCATCTAACATAATTTGCTCTTCTTGACCATTGGCTAATGACAGCGCTGCACGGAATCCAATTGCGACTGTGAGACAGTTATCGTACAGACTGTATCCCAGAGTCACATTAGGCAGCAGGTTGGAGTTTCTGTTGATCTCATCAATAGCAAAGGCCATGGTCTGGGCCTGCTTAAATCCTAGAACATCAAAACTAACACAAATATACCACTGTTTACTATGAAAAATTCAAAAACATACCGTTAAACAACATCTTACATTTGCCATGCAAATATGCAATGTACATATATTGGTAAATTATTCATAATTCATGATTTGCAGTTCCAGACTTACCTATGACAAGAAAGCGGTTGAGGCTCTGAGGTAAATGACAGGTCAGGAAAGAAAGAGAATAAGTGGTTATGAAACAATCCACCCAGAATAACATCTCCGGACTTACGCATCCCATTTAGATGAAACTGTCTCTGTAGCTGACAAGAGGAAACTATAGGGGCAGATGCAGAGGATGAAAAGCAGGAATCCAACAACATAAGCAAGAGGATGTTGGCGTGTAAGAACAGCTGCATGACTTTCATCCAGTTTACTCCTCTGCTGAGTGTCAACATGATATTTTAATGCTTTGTTACCCTTTTTATTGACTTTGAGGTGTTTATTCTTGCACACCATCCATCAGGTTGGAAAAGGTAGTAAGGGGCAGGGCCTAATAATGATGCAATGATTATTTGAGATCATTTTATATTCATAAAAAAGGTGGTAGACACATGCAAAGACACATTGTTGTTTTTCTGTTCGATATATGCACAACCAATACACAGCCTCTTACAATTAGTAAGATGATCTAATTTATTTACACATTAGTTGTGAGTGCACTTAGGCAGGGTGACTTTACTTAACTACTTTACTTCTATAACTTAAAATGTAGCAGAACATTATATTCATTGTCTCTGTCCAAAAACAACAGAAAGGTTTACGTCTGATAATAATATTCTAATAATGCTTAGATCTGGTTTGTATGATGCAAAATGGTGATTAATGAAGTCTATTACAGTATATAATAGTGATTGAATGACTGAATGAATCTGACTTTTTGAAGTCAACATCAACTAGTTGAGGATGTCACACATAAAAACACAGGAGAAAATATTGATATGCCACAGTTTAATCCATATTCTTGAGCTGGACACATTGTAGTGTTTCACACAAAGAAAGCTACGTAGACTTTTCTGCAAGTTTATCTAAGGTTGAACAGGGGCTCACACCAACACCATCAAAACCGTTTAGTCTGATACTTCTAATATACAGCTCTCCCTCCTCAAACTCCCCACCACAATTTCCGTCTCTCACATGGTGCATTCACTGACATCAAGGACAAAAAATTAGTTCTACAACCACACCAACAATCTCAACAAAATGAACAAAACTGTACTAAACACAAACACATGAGCTTATCAATACTGTGCGCTTCGGATATTGTCTATATAAATCGGCATTATCAGTAGCATTTAATAGTACTTTACAGCATGCTGTAAGATATGATAGGGTAATGCGGTATATCTCCGTTTATGACAGCTAAGGGTCTAATAACTGACAAAGAAATTAATTAACAAACTGTTAATGATTTGCAGCCTCCTTTTCTCTGTTACTGCATGGTGTTTAGTGAAGTCCTTACCTGACTGCTGTCGAGAGGATATGGACCCTTCCTCTGTTAGCGGGAGCAGATGACTTTTCAAATGAGTGTGCATTGCAGTAGTACTTTAGTTGTATTTCAGGACTGTCACAGTAGAATGGGTATTTCCAAACACTTGATAAACCACCGAATGCCTCACTGGGCTTCTCACCTGTCTTCTCAGAGGCACCCATCTTGTTATTGTCACATGATCAGCGACTAATTGACTTCCTTATCGCACTGTCACGCCCTACCAGGACCAAATTCGTTGGCTAAAGACTTTTATTTCCATTTCAGATGTACAATGTATTTTTATTTTTGTTGAACTGTAAGATCCAAATATGTTTTACACATTGTTGCAACTGTTTTTTTTTTTTTTTGTTTTTTAATGCAAAATACCAGTGAACCACTTTAAGCCCCTTTAATTTCATCAGTTGGTGGTATTTCGACCCATGATAGCTTTCTTTGTGTTCCTCTCTGGTCTCAGTAGGATTATGTAACATTTGGGTCCAAACAGCGCCACCAAGAGGCCAAAACTGGAGGCCAGGATGGCAAATACCTCCACTGCATCTGCATACTTGCCTGGTGAGCTGATGTAAGCAGGAACAAAGGCCACCCACACAGCACAGAAGATCAGCATGCTGAATGTGATGAGTTTGGCCTCATTGAAACTGTCGGGAAGATTTCTTGAAAGAAATGCAATTACAAAACTTAGGATGGCCAGTAAACCAATGTAACCTAATAAAACTGCAAAACCAACAGTGGACCCAACAACACACTCATAAACAATCTTGTCCTTGTGGTATTGTGTGTTTTTATGAGGAGCTGGTGAAGAAGAAACAAGCCAGGCAGTACATATTGCAGCTTGAATAAAAGTGAGAACCAGAACTGTTCCTCTCTGCTGTGCAGCACCAAACCACTTTAGACTGCTTTCACCTCCTGGCTTTGAGGCCTTGAACACAGCCAGAACCACCATGGTTTTGACCAGGATGCATGAGATACAAAGAACAAAGCTGATTCCAAATGCTGCATGTCTCAGTTGGCATGTCCATGGTCTGGGACGTCCAATGAACAGCAATGAACACAAGAAACATAGCTTAAGAGACAACAACAGCTGGAAACTAAGTTCAGAATTGTTGGCACGTACTATAGGTGTGCTGCGATGATAGATAAATATCACCAGGACAATAGCACAGATAAATGTACCCAGTAATGAAGTGATTGTCAAACAGATCCCCAGAGGTTCATGGTAGGAGAGGAACTCTGTTTTCTTAGGAACACAGTGGTCACGCTGGGGGCTGGACCAGAAGTCCTCTGGACAACTGAAGCACTCCACAGAGTCTGAAAACATGGAGAAGATAGTAAGATACATATGGGATGTAATATACCTGACATAACAATAAAGATATGCATGGACACCCACTGGTTTCATTACTGATCTCTCCCTCAGAACAAGGGATACAGTCAAAACAGCACACAGGTTCCCCCTTCTTTCTCACTATCCGGGTCCCTGGAGGACAGCTCTCACTACAAACTGACTGGGGTGGCTGGGGTGGGAAAGAAAGGATAGAAAACAAATTAATTTACACTAATCATCACAACCACACTGAAATAACACGAGGGCAAAAATTGAAGGAGTCCTAAGAACCTTTTTGTTTTCAAAGTTCCAAAACATTTTGTCTTCATCAATTGTGATTTCTTCACCTTTGAAGGCTGACTTTTTAACGTCACCCACATTTTGAACTATAGTTCTTCCATCAGGGAGCCACAGCCAATTTATGATATCATATATTGGTAAGGCATCACCATTCTCATCAAATGACACTTGATCACCGAATGATGTGGTGAAGTTGACTTTTTCCAGGTAATACATAAGCTGTCAAAATGCAAATAGAAATAGAGGTAAATCAAAGGAAAAAAAGATCCATAAATAAACATAGTGTGTAACAGTATTAACTTTAGGTTGATAATGAAGTCATATCACTAGTAATGGTATAAGAACAGGTATTTCTGGAGAGTATTTAATTTCCTTATGTTTCCACTTGTCTAATATCTTATTAAATGTATTTAATAATTTCGACTAAATAGTATTATGTCTGTGAAGGTTCTCAGTCATCCAGGTCATGATGTATTATCCAAGAACCTCGAGCACAGGCCTTTCTCAACAGGTGAGGTGTAACTTGATATCACACCTGCCACAGCTCCAATCCTTGCAAACTGCCACAGCTGTTTCCACTGAAAGGCCCTTTGCCTGACTCACATTGCAGCATATTATCAAGGGCGTAGGCCAGAGCATACACAGCCTTGTACACATTATACTCAGGTCTGAGGTTTGTAGTGTCCAAAAGTTCAGTCTCCACAGATTCAAGATTTTCCTCTCCAGTGCACAGTGCTCCCCCGCTTTCCACCCAGCCTGCTGGAGGTGGTGCAAATCTACACTGAAATGTAAATTCCCAAAACTGATTTACCTGAAATATACAATAAAAGCATATGGTGTTAACAATTAGGATTCATTATTATTGAAATACTAGGCTGCAGAGTTAAAATCTCACTGTGCTGTTTTCATAGCTGTCATTGTGGTGTAGATCAGGACGTATCTGTAACAGGAAGTCCCTGAACCCTGGTATTTCTCCTCGACGGATGGCTATGCCTAGTGTGCCTGCCAGGTATGGCATGAAATGAGGGGTCTGGAGCACATCAGCTGCTGTCCAGGCTTCACTTGCCATCCACTGCAGGCCTGTCACATTCTGTCTGATGACCTGTGCAACAACACATTATAACAAATACAATATAAAAATGGATATCATCAATGCCATGAAATTACACCGAAGTCTGTGAAATTATTCAGGTTACATGGCTGATTTGTTGTATTTCATGAACAGGGACAATACATATTTTCACTGTAAAGTGATACATAACTAAAATATTTTTTTGTTTATTTCTCTAAAACCCTACCAACTATTCAGTTAATTACATATCGTTTGTGTTAAGCCATATGTCTTATTGCAACTTACTCCCTCAAGTTTCACAATTATATTGATACAATATCTAATATATTTTGATAACTGCATTCCGTATTTCAAGCCTTACCTCCTCCATGAGGTGCATCATGTAACTGTCATGTGCAAACACAATGACCACACGAGCTGTGGATTTCTTCATCATATTCACAATCCTCCTTAGTTCAACTGGGTCATTGTCCCAGGGCAAAACCTCTATGTAAGCCAGACAAATTTCACCAGACAGACTCAGGTCAGATCGAAAGGATCGGGCAGCGTGGAGTCCATAATCATCATCAACAACTAGCAGACCTGCCCATGTCCAGCCAAAGTGTTTCAGTATCTTAATCATAGCGCGCACCTGAGTCAACACAGAGAAATAATTGCTGTTAGAATAGCATTTTATTTTTTTTTATCAATTTTTTCTGCTTGACTGGTTCCATAATCACCCACCACTGATTTAATCTTTTTTAAAATGTTATTATTATTTCAACTGAGACTGTATAATGCTATTACTGACTACAGAACACACTACACTATTTGATATACTATAAATTATTATTATTTTATTAATTTTCACCTGGAAAGCATCACTTGGGATCGTCCTAAAGAAGGATGGGTATTTTTGTCGGTCACTCAGGCAGGCACATGTGGCAAAATAACTCACCTGTAAAAGACACAGACCGTGTATTCTAAATATAATCACAGATGTTACCAAGTCATTCATCTTCTGTTTGCTTTGATTTTACAACTGGCATTTAATATAAATGATCTCAGGAGTATTATTAGATCGCTCAGCAGACAACTTACCATAGGGACTCTGTATAAACCTAACACCGTGGAGCTGGCAATGCTTTGTGTAGAGGAAGAATCACCTACAATCCCTATGACTGGAGGGTTTCCTACACAGTTCTCATCTAATATAATTTGCTCCTCTTGACCATTTGCTAATGACAGCGCTGCACGGAGTCCGACTCCAACGCTGACACAGTTATCATACAGACTGTATCCCAGAGTCACATTGGGCAGCAGGTTTGGGTTTCTGTTGATCTCATCGATAGTAAAGGCCATGGACTGGGCCCGTCTAAATCCTAGAACATCAAACCTAACACAAATACCAGAAATTATGTGGGTTTACTTTGAACAATACAATAACATGTAGTTAATATGCAAACTAGTAAAATATGTAGATTCTGTCAACAAACAATTAACATGAACATCAATAATCAATATAACATTAGGCAAAAAACAAACACATATTGGACAAAAAAACTCTTTGGCATAAATACACAATGTAGTTCTTGTAATATATCTGAAACACTCACCCGTGACAAGAAGGCTGTTGCGGCTCAGAGGTAAAAGACAGGTCAGGAAAGACAGAAAAGAAGTTGATTTTAAACAGCCCACCCAGAATTACATCTCCAGACTTGTGCATCCCATTCAGGTGAAAACGATCCTGTAACTGACAAGACGAGGAGAATGGAGGGGAGGACACTGCAGAAGAAAAGTAGGAATACAATAACATAGGCAAAAGCAAATTGGTGTGTAAAAATGGCTGCATGACTTCCCTCCAGTTTATCCTTTTGCTGAGCTCAGTTACTATGTTTTAAAGACTAGCCATCCCCTTTTATTGAGAGGCACTGACACAGAGACAGATTTGGGCAGGGCTTAAAATGCATTTCATTTGACAGTATTTTTGTGGTCAGGCAGATTTAATTTAAATATAACATCGGACCACGTAAGTCACTTTTAAATCTTAAATTTGAGTTGCCATTTTTACTGGAACATGCCACATGCATGCCATGGTGTCGATGAAGACTGTTTCATGCTCTAATCACATCTACTTGACTGTAAATTACAAATGTTGTTCCATTAGTCTGTAATTTAAAAACCTGAAAAAGTACATGTGTGCAGTATCAAAAGGCCACTCTGGATCAAATATAAAGTAAACTGACCACTACAGTATTGATAGCAGCATATTGTACAGATTGTATCCCACAGTCACGTAAGGTAGGTTGATCTATCTAAACACCGAAGTAGCAGGAGCTTATTATAAGAATATAACAATATAGAGAAACTATGCAAATTTTGATAGTTGAAGAATAGGAGCGTGAAAATAGGCTAATATGTGGAACGACAAAAACATGGATCAGTGGAATATCCAGGCCTCGTCCTTCAATGCAAATGTAGTACGAATGAGCTAGGCTACGAGGGGCCCCTGTGAGGGCATGGGAGGAGGGACATTACCCTTGAAATGTTCAGCAAAGTCTAAAATGCCATGAGGGATGGAAACCTGTGGAACTGGTGTACTGGGTTTTGTTGCTGACATTTCCTGCTAGTCTCATGTAATTCCTGTGACTCCTCAGTTAGTTTGTGACAAAGATGAGGACCAGCTTTGAACTGAGAAGGGCACAAGTGGTTCCGGAAGTTGCATCTGTAATGACAGGCTCTTCAAACTCCTTCCTTCTACTGAGGCATTTCACTGGCCCTTCACACGTTCACGAGGTGAATGAATACAGTCCTTTGCCTTCTGGAGAAGGAAAAGATAAGAGTGTTGAATTTAGTTGGATAATTGCCTGAAATATGCCTGTATAGACATACGTTGTGGGCAAAGTCCTTCACCTCAAGAAGGAGAAGAGCAGGCTGGAGTCATACCACATCACAGTTTCTGTGCTTGGACGCCAACTGACACTGTCTCTCTCACTCAAGAAATTGGCAGCCCTGGGGAAAGGGTCACCTAGCAACCGTGCTCTTGAGACTGATGGCAGCATTATGGGGTGAAAAAAGAAAACCTGCTCACTTTTTGGTTATTGAGAAAGTTTGCTGATTCTGTAAGACTAGCTAAATGAGGGGAAGACTTCCGCAACCCTTTTTTGATGGGTGCCCATGGACATAAGTCTTACGTTATACTGGAGTCAGTTCTGGGTCCTCTGGAATGTAAAACTATTGAGTCTGTGAGACTGATGTAGCACACATCAACTCGGGGTTCAGTGTCTTGCAGGGAATGAATCGCTAACCCTATGGTTCGTGGATAAGGTAACGTCTGGTTTCAGGCTAGGTACTATGGCCTAGCTCTGGCTGATAAACAGCTTCATTGTCTGAACAAACTTCACAGAGGGACAGAATTAAAGAGAGAGACACTGTCTTGTTTTTTGAGAACCAGGCCTTTATTTTGCATTTCTGATCACTATAGTACCCTATATCTGGTTGGTTACTATGCAATAACTTGAAGCTGTGATGCCACTTTTTGCCACATGAAACACTTCACAGCGTGGCTTTGTGCTGCTTATTCTCACACTTTTCAGGTGACTACTTCCCATAACGGAAATTTACTAACCAATGTCACTCACCCACTAAAATGGGAATGTTGGGCGAATGACATTTGTCATATTTGGGGAATTTAACAGACCATAACATACAAACTGATGTAGTCATTTAATGTTCAATGCTGATAATAGGATAGGGTTGAATGATTTTATCACTTCGGCATAAAAATAATTATGAAGGTAACAGACATTTTTGAAGTTAATTACAGGACTAATGATTATGGGTGTTTTCTGCAGTGGGACGGAGGGGGCAATGGCCGATGAAAGGGAGAAAGAAAGGTATTTTTTCAACCACAGTGTCTGGCTAAATGCTAGTGATCATCATTCTTGCTCACCCAGAAATCAATAAGCTGCAGCACTCAAAAAATCTGTGACAAACTCAAGGGTTTAGATATGTTAGAATGCAGTGGCATAACTGTTCAGTGCAATGTAACAAGTGTTTTTGTTAACATTACTGTTGCTTATAATTCAGTAAGTGATTATTGGTCAGTGCAAAATGCAGTGGTAAATCTGAAGTTTTAATTTTATGACTTGGTGGTATTTCTACCCATGATAGCTTTCTTTGTGTTCCTCTCTGGTCTCAGTAGGATTATGTAACATTTGGGTCCAAACAGCGCCACCAAGAGGCCAAAACTGGAGGCCAGGATGGCGAATACCTCCACTGCATCTGCATATTTGCCTGGAGAGCTGATGTAAGCGGGAACAAAGGCCACCCACACAGCACAGAAGATCAGCATGCTGAATGTGATGAGTTTGGCCTCATTGAAACTGTCTGGAAGATTCCTTGCTAAAAACGCAATTACAAAACTGAGAGTGGCCAATAAACCAATGTAACCCAATAACACTGCAAAACCAATTGTGGATCCAACTACACACTCATAAACTATCTTGTCCTTGTGATATTGTGTGTTTTTATGAGGAGCTGGTGAGGAAGAAACAAGCCAGGCAGTGCAGATTGCAGCTTGAATAAAAGTGAGAACCAGAACTGTTCCTCTCTGCTGCACAGCACCAAACCATTTTAGACTGCTTTCACCTCCTGGCTTTGAGGCCTTGAACACAGCCAGAACCACTATAGTTTTGACCAGGATGCATGAGACACAAAGAACAAAGCTGATTCCAAATGCTGCATGTCTCAGTTGGCATGTCCACAATCTGGGATTTCCAATAAACAGCAGTGAACATAAGAAACATAGCTTAAGAGACAACAACAGCTGGAAACTAAGTTCAGAATTGTTGGCGCGTATTATTGGTGTGCTGCGATGATAGATAAATATCCCTAGAACAATAGCACAGATAAATGTGCCCAGTAATGAGGTGATTGTCAAGCAGATCCCCAGAGGTTCCTGGTAGGAGAGGAACTCTGTTTTCTTAGGAACACAGTGGTCACGCTGGGGGCTGGACCAGAAGTCCTCTGGACAACTGAAGCACTCCATGGAGTCTGAAAACAAGGAGAGGAGAAGATAGTAAGACACATATGGGATGTAATATACCTGAGATAACAATAAAGATACTGAAACATGAGCACCCACTGGTCTCATTACTGATCTTTCCCTCAGAACAAGGGATACAGTCAAAACAGCACACAGGTTCCCCCTTCTTTCTCACCATTCGGGTACCTGGAGGACAGCTCTCACTACAAACTGAATAAGGTGGCTGGGGTGGAAAAGAAGAAGAGATAGAAAACAAGAATCAGGTATTTTACACTAAGCAAAATAAATGTGGGTCAGTAAAAAAAATGTGCAAAAACCTTTTTGTTTTCAAAGTTCCAGAAGATTTTGTCTTCATCAATTGTAACTTCTTCACCTTTAAAGGCTGACCTTTTAACTTCACCCACATTCTGAACTATAGTTCTTCCATCAGGGAGCCACAGCCAGTTCAGGATATCATATATTGGTAAGGCATCACCATTCTCATCAAACGACACTTGATCACCGAATGATGTGGTGAAGTTGACCTTGTCCAGGTAATGCAGAAGCTGTGGAAACCCAAATCAGAAATAGAGCAAAATAAAAGAGAACAAAAAATAAATGTTATACTCTTTACAAACATATGCAGGGTAAACCCTTCTAGTTCTTCTTTACCAGTACAATTGAAAATGATATAGCACAGAATTTAGTAAACAGTTGGAGTAAACAGAGTTTAACATGACATCACACCTGCCACGGCTCCAGTGCTTGTACATTTCCACAGCTGTTTCCACTGAAAGGCCCTTTGCCTGGCTCACATTGCAGCATATCATCAAGGGCATAGGCCAGAGCATACACAGCCTTGTACACATTGTAGTCAGGTCTGAGGTTTGTAGTGTCCAAAAGATCAGTCTCCACAGATTCAAGATTTTCCTCTCCAGTGCATAGTGCTCCCCCTCCTTCCACCCAGCCTTCTGGAGGTGGTGCAAATCTGCACTGAAATGTGAATTCCCAAAACTGTTTTACCTGAAATATACAATAAAAACATGCAGCTGAAGCAATACAATGCATTAGAATGCTACTGTAAATACTTGACCTGCAGGGTAAAAATCTTACTGTGTTATTTCCATAGCTGTCATTGTGGTGTAGATCAGGACGTATTCGTAACAGGAAGTCCCTGAGCCCTGGTATTTCTCCTCGACGGATGGCTATGCCCAGTGTGCCACCCAGGTACGGCATGAGGTGAGGGGTCTGGAGCACATCAGCAGTTGTCCAGGCTTCACTGGCCATCCACTGCAGGCCTGTCACATTCTGCCTCACCATCTATGAATCATAATATAATAATAATAAACATAGATATCCATATGTAACTAAATTAGTCCAATTTGACATATTATAATGCTTATCTTCATGACTTGAGTTCATTCATTTTTCTCTAAGGAGAAGATCTCACTCTAAAACCCTAAAAAATACAGCATTGAAATAAGGCTTACAAATGAATAATGTGTTTACATACATATTTAACTGTGGCAACTGTGGCAATACAGTATTCATTTCATTAAGTTTTATTTAAGGTGTATTTGAAGGCCTACCTCCTCCATGAGGTTCATCATGTGACTCTCATGTACAAACGCTACGACCACACGAGCTGTGGATTTCTTCATCACTTCCACAATCCTCCTTGCGTCAGCTGGGTTATTGTCAAAGGGTAAAACCTCTATGTAAGCCAGACAAATTTCTCCAGACAGACTCAGGTCAGCCTGGAAGGATCGGGCAGCGTTGAGTCCATAATCATCATCAACAACTAGCAGACCTGCCCATGTCCAGCCAAAGTGCTTCAGAATCTGAATCATTGCGCGCACCTGAGTGATCACAGAGTAGGGGGATACATATATCATGCTTCATTGGAAAATCTTCTACACATGATCCTTAGTGAACCATGGTTAATGAGTTGAACCTTTCAGCTTTTTTTTTTTTTTTTCATCTGAGGCAGTCCACTGGCTTTAATAACAAAAAAGGATATTATTGCTGAAAAACTTTCTGCATTTTTCTTTTCAAAACAGCACTGCTCTTTTAAAAAAATTATATATTCCTTTATAATTATGATATTCAGTTTGAAAAGCATTTGAATTTACATATATATATATATATATACATATATAGAGAGAGATAGATATAGATATGCATTTTTTTTTTTTCACCTGGAAAGCATCACTTGGGATCGTCCTAAAGAAGGATGGATACTTTTGTCGGTCACTCAGGCAGGCACATGTGGCAAAATAACTCACCTGTTAAAGACACATAACATGTATCCTAAATATATTCACAGATGTTACCAAGTCATTCATCTTCTTTGATATTTAAACTGAGATTTAAGATAAATCTAAATGGAAATGATCTTAAGAGTATTCTTAGATCGCTCAGCAGAAAACTTACCATAGGGACTCTGTACAAACCTAACACACTGGAGATGGCAATACAATGTGTAGAGGAAGAATCCCCCACAATCCCCAGAACTGGAGGGTTTCCTACACAGTTCTCATCTAATATAATTTGTTCCTCTTGACCGTTTGCTAATGACAGTGCTGCACGGAATGCGATTCCGACATTGATGCAGGTATCGTACAGACTGTATCCCAGAGTCACATTAGGCAGCAGGTTGGAGTTTCTGTTGATCTCATCAATAGCAAAGGCCATGGTCTGGGCGCGTCTAAATCCTATAACATCAAAACTAACACAATAATACAAAACTTTACAATGCAAACTGTGTAGATTTTGCATATAGCTGAACTAGGTGAATAGAAACAGTTATTATAACATTTAGATGAAACATAATTTTAAAAAGACTACTTTGCATTCATGGCACAAATACACAACCTAGCTATTGTGAAAGAGCTGATTATCAAACATACATTCAACAAAAGCCGTTGATTATCACAAGTTTCACATTTAAGTTTTGTTCCCTAACAAACTCACCCATAGCAAGAAGGCTGTTGTGGCTCAGAGGTAAAAGACAATTCAGGAACGACAGAAAAGTAGTGGATTTGGAACAGTCCACCCAGAACCACATCTCCAGACTTATGTACCCTATTTAGATGAAACTGTCCCTGTAACTGACATGACGAGGAGAACGGAGGGGAGGATGCTGCAGAAGAAATGTAGGAATACAACAACATGAGCAAGAGCAAGCTGGTGTGTAAAGATGGCTGCATGACTTCCCCTCTGGTTTACACCTTTGCTGAGCTCAGTCGCTTAAGTTTGAACGCTTCGTCATCTCCTTTTATTGACTTTCAGTGTTGTTTAATCCTGTACACCACCCATAGAGGCAGATTGGGGCAGGGCCTAAAATGTATTTCATTAGACATTATTTTTGTTTTTCTAGCCAATTCATTAAAGAGAATTGCTGCTTCTTATTTCCATTTGACGCGTGGGAACCCCTTCTATTAGCGTGAATGCTATGGTGGGGATAAAGTTGCACCGCTTCATCCTCTAATTAGACATCTATATGTGCTTGACTTGTTGTAAAATAACAAATGTTCTTCCACTGAAGTCTGTAATTTAAATACCTGAAAAAATGGAAGTTTAAAAAAACCAAAAAAAAACCCAAAACATCTTTGTCTCCGAATGTCGCTTTTGTCACTTTGTATCAGGAAAAGTAAAATGACCACTAGATGGTAGCAGCAAACTGTACAGACTGAAACCCAGTTTCTGTTTGTCTCATCACCTGCAAAGGTCATGGTCTAAGCCTGCCTAAATCCTGGTATGTCGAAACAAACACAAAAATAGCACCATTTGCGGTAAAAAATACAACAACATACAATGGAAAACTTTGTAAGCACTGCACAACTATATTTTATCAGTTTAGCAGGGTGAAAAGCAACAATCATTGTGACATTGTAATCAATTAAAAAAGGCAAAGCACTGACCCGTCTACAGAAGCTGTATCTTTAAGGGACTGACTAGCACATGTGTAGCAATTGGGCAGGGGTCACCTGGCAGCGGTGGTGCATATCCTTCCACTGCTTCCTCCTATGCATTCACTCAGAACAGAAGTGTCTCCTTAGCTTGGGACTGCACCCACAGGCATAGCTGCAGGCCAGATTGGGTGGTCACCTGCAGGCTGCAGCAGGCAAGGAAGGAAGCTCACCAGGGAGAGTGGGCAACATCTGTTAACCTGTTGCCAAATGGTGTCATCGGCAGTATCCCTGGCAGGCTTGGATGTTGTGTATGAGAACATAGAAATGGCTTCCCCACGAAACAATAATCTGTACTTTAGGGAGGACCAAGACACTGTCCTAACTTTCTGTGAGCCAGGAGTTAGTTTTAGGTCCTCTGGAATGTAAACCTATTGAGGCTGTGAGACTGATGAAGCTGCCACTCAAGAAATAATAGATTGCCAATATTGTTCAGTCTCTAGCCTTGATGGCTCTGCTCTCATGTTAAGTGCTTGCAGTCACAATGAGACATCTTCTCCATGTACCAGAGACTGAACTGCTAACTCTCTGGTTCGTGGATAGGGAAACATCGGTTTTCAGGCTAGGTACTATGGCCTAGCTCTGGCTGGTTTCAATGTCTGAACAAACTTCACAGTGGAGGGAGAGAAGGAAGGAGAGAGACACCGTCTGAACTTTTTGTGAACCAGGCTTTTATTTTGTGTTTCCAAACACTATAGTTCACTATATCTGGTTATCTGCTATGCAATAACTTCAAGCTGTGAAGCCACTTTTTGCCACATGAAACATTACCCAGTAGACATATTCACAGCAGTGGCTTTGTGCTGCTTATTCTCACATTACACTTTTCAGGTGACTACTTCCCATAACGGAAATGTACTAGCCAATGTCACTCACCCGCAAAAGGTTGTCCCGCTGGGGCCAATAACATTTGTCGTATTTGGGGAATTTAACAGACCAGAACATACAAACTGATGTAGTCATTTAATGTTCAGTGCCGATAATAGGATAGGTGTGATTGTTTTTATCACTGAGGCATAAAAATAATTAACAGATATTTTTGAAATAGAATACAGGACTAATTGTTATGGGTACTTTTTGCAATGGGCAGAGGGGGCTATGGGAGATGAAAGAGAGAAAGAAAGGTATTTTTACAACCACAGTGTCTGGCTAAATGCCACTGATCATCATTATTGATTACGCAGAAATCAACAAGCTGTAGCACTTGAAACATTTTTTACAAACTCAATGGGTTAGATATGTTAGAATACAGTGGCATAACTGTTCATTGCAATGTAACAGGATCTAGTTAACCTGTTGTCAACAAAAGCTGATGCAAAATGGCCCAACATTGTATTTCCTTACTGAGAGAACTACTCATGTACTAATCAAAGTGTTTTTGATAACATTACTTTTGCTTGTAATTCAGAAAGTGATTATTGGTCAATGCAAAATAAAATGGATGACACTGATGAATTCTGAAGTTTTAATTTCATGACTTCGTGGTATTTCGACCCATGATAGCTTTCTTTGTGTTCCTCTCTGGTCTCAGCAGGATTATGTAACATTTAGGTCCAAACAGCGCCACCAAGAGGCCAAAACTGGAGGCCAGGATGGCAAATACCTCCACTGCATCAGCATATTTACCTGGTGAGCTGATGTAAGCGGGAACAAAGGCCACCCACACAGCACAGAAGATCAGCATGCTGAATGTGATGAGTTTGGCCTCATTGAAACTATCTGGAAGATTTCTTGCTAAAAACGCAATTACAAAACTGAGAGTGGCCAATAAACCAATGTAACCCAATAACACTGCAAAACCAATTGTGGACCCAACTACACACTCATAAACTATCTTGTCCTTGTGGTATTGTGTGTTTTTATGAGGAGCTGGTGAGGAAGAAACAAGCCAGGCAGTACAAACTGCAGCTTGAAAACAAGTAAGAACCAGAACTGTTCCTCTCTGCTGCATTAAACCAAACCATTTTAGACTGCTTTCACCTCCTGGCTTTGAGGCCTTGAACACAGCCAGAACCACTATAGTTTTGACCAGGATGCATGAAACACAAAGAACAAAGCTGATTCCAAATGCTGCATGTCTCAGCTGACATGTCCACAATCTGGGACGTCCAATAAACAGCAGCGAACACAAGAAACACAGCTTAAGAGACAACAACAGCTGGAAACTAAGTTCAGAATTGTTGGCGCGTACTATAGGTGTGCTGCGATGATAGATAAATATCCCTAGAACAATAGCACAGATAAATGTGCCCAGTAATGAGGTGATTGTCAAGCAGATCCCCAGAGGTTCATGGTAGGAGAGGAACTCTGTTTTCTTAGGAACACAGTGGTCACGCTGGGGGCTGGACCAGAAGTCCTCTGGACAATTGATGCACTCCAGGGAGTCTGACAAAAAGAAGAAGGTAGTAAGATACATATGGGACGTAATATGTCTAAAAAATTAAAATAAATATAAACACCCACTCGTTTCGTTACTGATCTTTCCCTCAGGACAAGGGATGCAGTCAAAACAGCACACAGGTTCCCCCTTCTTTCTCACCATTCGGGTACCTGGAGGACAGCTCTCACTACAAACGGACCAGGGTGGCTGTACGGAAAGAAGAAGAGATAGAAAACACGAATCAGTTGTTTTATACAAATCACAGTCAAATAACTGTGGGTCAGTAAAAAGTCCAAAAACCTTTCTGTTTTCAAAGTTCCAGAAGATTTTGTCTTCATCAATTGTGATTTCTTCACCTTTGAAGGCTGACCTTTTAACTTCACCCACATTCTGAACTATAGTTCTTCCATCAGGGAGCCACAACCAGTTCATTATGTCATAAATTGGTAAGACATCACCATTCTCATCAAATGACACTTGATCACCAAACGATGTGGTGAAGTTGACCTTTTCAATGTAATGCAGAAGCTGTGTATATCCAAATTAGAAAGAGAGAACAATGAAAGAGAACTAAAGTGTAAATGTTAAACTCTTTACACAGAGGTATTTCTGTAGGGTAAATCCTTCTAGCTCTCTACCAGTACATTTTTGAATTAATCTTATGTATTTATTTCTTCATACTAAACAGAACTTAACTGAATTGAAATTATAGAGCACAGAATTTTGATCACATTTATTGTGACATCACACCTGCCACGGCTCCAGTGCTTGTACATTTCCACAGCTGTTTCCACTGAAAGGCCCTTTGCCTGGCTCACATTGCAGCATATTATCAAGGGCATAGGCCAGAGCATACACAGCCTTGTACACATTATACTCAGGTCTGAGGTTTGTAGTGTCCAAAAGTTCAGTCTCCACAGACTCAAGATTTTCCTGTCCAGTGCACAGTGCTCCCCCATCCTCCACCCAGCCTTCTGGGGGTGGTGCAAATCTGCACTGAAATGTAGATTCCCAAAACTGATTTACCTGAAATATATGATAAACAAAACATGTGGCTGAAACAATACAATATCACTGTAAATACTAGACCTGTTGGGTAAAAATCTTACCGTGTTATTTCCATAGTTGTTGTTGTGGTATAGATCAGGACGTGTTTGTAACAGGAAGTCCCTGAGCCCTGGTATTTCTCCTCGACGGATGGCAATGCCCAGTGTGCCACCCAGGTACGGCATGAGGTGAGGAGTCTGGAGCACATCAGCTGATGTCCAGGCTTCACTGGCCATCCACTGTAGGCCTGTCACATTCTGCCTCACAACCTATGAATCATATTATAATAAATATAAATATAGATATCAATTTTACATATGATGATGAATATCTTCATGACTTGAGTTAAATCATTTTTCTCTAAGAAAGTGATCTAACCCCAAAACCTTAAAAAGTAAACAGTACTGATGTGTTTACATACATATTTAACTCTAGCAGAGAACTTTGAGTGACAAGTAAAAGTACAGTTCATTTTATTAACTCATATTTAAGTGGTATTTGAAGGCCTACCTCTTCCATGAGGTTGATCATGTAACTCTCATGTGCAAACACAATGACCACACGAGCTGTGGATTTCTTCATCATATTCACAATCCTCCTTAGTTCAGTTTGGTCATTGTCCCAGGGTAAAACCTCTATGTAAGCCAGACAAATTTCTCCAGACAGACTCAGGTCAGCCTGGAAGGATCGGGCAGCGTTGAGTCCATAATCATCATCAACAACTAGCAGACCTGCCCATGTCCAGCCAAAGTGCTTCAGAATCTGAATCATAGCGCGCACCTGAGTGATCACAGAGTAGGGGGATACATATATCATGTTTCACCCGAAAAATCTTCTAAACATGTTCCTCAGTGAACCATGGTTAATGATTTGAGCCTCTGAGCCTTTTTTTTTTCTTCTTTTGTCTCAGACAGTACAATGGATTACTGTTGAAAAACAATATATTTTTACATTTTGTATTTTTTCCTTTCAAACAAACAATGTAGAAGAATATACTTCTTCATAATTTTGTTTTTTAATTTGAAAAACAATGCTGTTTTTGCACTCTAATTTATATATTTTTTTTTCACCTGGAAAGCATCACTTGGGATCGTCCTAAAGAAGGATGGATACTTTTGTCGGTCACTCAGGCAGGCACATGTGGCAAAATAACTCACCTGTGAAAGACACAGACTACACATTCCAAAACTATTCAAAGATGTTACCAAGTCATTCACCTTCTGATTGCTTTGAGTTTTTTTAAACTGAGATTTAATATAAATTTAAATGAAAAAATGATAATTTTAGAGAGAATTATTAAATGGCTCAGCAGAAAACTTACCATAGGCACTCTGTACAAACCTAACACATTGGAGATGGCAATACAATGTGTAGAGGAAGAATCCCCCACAATCCCCAGAACTGGAGGGTTTCCTACACAGTTCTCATCTAATATAATTTGTTCCTCTTGACCGTTTGCTAATGACAGTGCTGCACGGAATGCGATTCCGACATTGACACAGTGATCGTACAGACTGTATCCCAGAGTCACATTAGGCAGCAGGTTGGAGTTTCTGTTGATCTCATCAATAGCAAAGGCCATGGTCTGGGCACGTCTAAATCCTATAACATCAAAACTAACACAATAATACAAAACTTTACAATGCAAACTGTGTAGATTTTGCATATAGCTGAGCTAGGTGAATAGAAACAGTTATTATAACATTTAGATGAAAAACCCTACTTTGCATACATGGCAGAAATGCACAACCTAACTATTGTGAAAGAGCTGATTATCAAATATTCATTCAACAAATGATTCTTTTTCACAAGTTTCTCATTTGTGTTTTTTTCCCTAACATACTCACCCATGGCAAGAAGGTTGTTGCGGCTCAGAGGTAAAAGACAGGTCAGGAAACATGGAAAAGAAGTGGATTTGGAACAGTCCACCCAGAACCACATCTCCAGACTTGTGCATCCCATTTAGATGAAACTGTCCCTGTAACTGACAGGATGAGGGATAAGGAGGGGAGGATGCTGCAGAAGAAAAGTAGGAATACAACAACATCAGCAAGAGCAAGCTGGTGTGTAAAGATGGCTGCATGACTTTCTCCAGGTGTACACCTTTGCTGAGCTCATTCGCTAAGTTTGAAAGCTTCGTCATCTCCTTTTATTGACTTTCAGTGTTGTTTAGTCATGCACAACACCCATAGAGGCAGATTGGGGCAGGGCCTAAAACGCATTTCATTAGACATTATTTTCGGTTTTCACACTGATTCATAAAAAAAAAGAAAGAAAAAAGAAAAAACAACAAAACACAAAAAAGATGATAGTTGCTTCTCATTTCAAAATTTGAGTTGTGGGATTAACTTTAATGGGTACTTACCACATGAGCTGGACGTCATTGTGAATGCTGTGGTGTGGATGAAGTTACGCCACTTCATCCTCTAATCAAACATCTATATGTACTTGACTTGTACTTGATTTCACTCAAATATATGTTCTTCCATTGAAGTCTGTAATTTAAAAACCTGAAAAAAATGCAATCTAAAAAACACCTTTGTCTCCAAATGGCCACTTTGTTCCAGATAAAGTCAAATGAACACTAGATGTCAGCAGCAAACTGTACACACTGAATCCCAGTTTATTTTTATCTCATCAACAGCAAAGCTCTTTGTCTAATCCCACATAAATCATAGTTCATCAAAACAAACATAGCACTATTTATAGTAAAAATGCAACAACATACAGTACAAAACATTGTAAGCATTATATAAATGTATTTTAGCAGGCCAGAATGGGAGGTCACCTGCACGCTGCAGCAGTTGGCCAAGGAATCTCATCAGGGATCTGTTAACCTGATGCCAAATGTTGTCATCACTAGTATGCCTGGCAGGCTTAGATGTTGTGTACTAGAACACAGAAATGGCGTCCCCATAAATCAGTGGTATGCAGTTTAGGGAGGACCAAGACACTGTTGTAACTTTCTTTGAACCAGGTTTTTATATTGCGTCTTTCAACAGTGAACACAGTACACTACACAAGTTTCGCTGCTGAATAAAGTCTTGAAGATCTGAAGCCACTTATTGCCACATGAGGCATGACGCTGCAGACATACTGTTTGTTCATAGTGGGAGGAAGAGAGGGATTGTTGTAGACTTTCATCATGTGTATTAATATAATCCAGTAAGCATCAAGCTATGTCCCATAGATGATTCCCATCCCGCCCGCTGTAATGATTTCACCGTGGTTGGAAATTGCCCAGATCATTCTATAGAAGCCAGTTTGTTAGAAATCAGGACATTCGTGTGTAATGTGTCAGGAAGGCACACTAGCTTTAATTTCCATGGAGAGGTAACTACTCAGAAACACACCCCTCTTGGGAGGGAAACTGATCATTCTGCTGCCTTAAGAGAGACGAGCAATGTTTTAAAAAAGCCAAATAATACAATTGCACTTGAATTCACTGCATAATGTCTCTTTAATCCCTCTTTACTCTTGATTTTCTGCTCCTAGCGTTAAATGTGCATGTACTAAATGAAACCATTGAGAGGGCACATTTCTTTTTCCTTAACACAAAAGTAGTTCACATCAAAAGCAGCTAAACTAATAGATAGCAGCTATCTATTGGTGCCCTGTGGTACCACTACCTCTGTGGAATAAATTAAGGGATTATCTTGTCTGATCTTATCTGCAAAATTCAACTGCAATGGAAGTTAGCTTGCCTGTAATTTACAAATTAAATGGGTCACCTTAGCCAATACGCTTTGTATCATTTGCAGAATTGTCAGGAACCGTTACTGATAATGACAGACTAATGAGACTGATTTTAAACATGTTGGGGATTCAGAAGAATTTGTTTCATTAGTTGGTGTTAACACGACCCATGATAGCTTTCTTTGTGTTCCTCTCTGGTCTCAGCAGGATTATGTAACATTTTGGTCCAAACAGCGCCACCAAGAGGCCAAAACTGGAGGCCAGGATGGCAAATACCTCTACTGTGTCTGCATATTTGCCTGGTGAACTGATGTAAGCAGGAACAAAGGCCACCCACACAGCACAGAAGATCAGCATGCTGAATGTGATGAGTTTGGCCTCATTGAAACTGTCTGGAAGATTTCTTGATAGAAATGCAATCAGAAAACTGAGGAAGGCCAGTAAACCAATGTAACCTAACAACACTGCAAAACCAATCGTGGACCCAACTACACACTCATAAACTATTTTATCATTGTGATATTGTGTGTTTTTATGAGGAGCTGGTGAGGAAGAAACAAGCCAGGCAGTACAGATTGCAGCTTGAATAAAAGTAAGAACCAGAACTGTTCCTCTCTGCTGCATTAAACCAAACCACTTTAGACTGCTTTCACCTCCTGGCTTTGAGGCCTTAAACACAGCCAGAACTACCATGGTTTTGACCAAGATACATGATACGCAAAAGACAAAGCTGATTCCAAATGCTGCATGTCTCAGTTGACATGTCCACACTCTGGGACGTCCAATGAACAGTAGTGAACACAAGAAACACAGCTTAAGAGACAACAACAGCTGGAAACTAAGTTCAGAATTGTTGGCGCGTACTATAGGTGTGCTGCGATGATAGATAAATATCCCTAGAACAATAGCACAGATAAATGTGCCCAGTAATGAGGTGACTGTCAAGCAGATCCCCAGAGGTTCATGGTAGGAGAGGAACTCTGTTTTCTTAGGAACACAGTGATCACGCTGGGGGCTGGACCAGAAGTCCTCTGGACAACTGAAGCACTCCAGGGAGTCTGACAAAAAAGAGAAGCGAGTGAGATACATATGGGATCTAATACGTCTAAATTACAAAAAAAATAAAAATTAGTTGGACACCCACTGGTTTCATTACTGATCTCTCCCTCAGAACAAGGGATGCAGTCAAAACAGCACACAGGTTCCCCCTTCTTTCTCACCATGCGTGTACCTGGAGGACAGCTCTCACTACAAACTGATCGGGGTGGCTATGGGGAGAAAACAAGTATCAGTCATTGTACATCGCTGTAGACTGCAATAGTGCTATAGAGCATTCAGGAAAAAAAAATCAAAGGAAACCTTTTCGAGTTCGTAATTCCAGAAGATTTTGTCTTCATCAATTGTAATTTCTTCACCTTTGAAGGCTGACCTTTTAACTTCACCCACATTCTGAACTATAGTTCTTCCATCAGGGAGCCACAACCAGTTCAGGATATCATATATTGGTAAGACATCACCATTCTCATCAAATGACACTTGATCACCGAATGATGTGGTGAAGTTGACCTTTTCCATGTAGTGCAGAAGCTTGAAATCATATTGAGGAAAATGCAAGATGACAGACAAAATAACAGATAAAAAAATCTTCCCTAAGCCGGCAACATGTCAGTCACTGTATTCAAATACCATACTCATGAAATGTTCTGCTAAATAATTTATAGTGAGATGTAACTTGATCACCTGCCACGGCTCCAGTCTTTGCAAATTCCCACAGCTGTTTCCACTGAAAGGCCCTTTGCCTGGCTCACACTGCAACACATCATCAAGGGCATAGGCCAGAGCATACACAGCCTTGTACACATTATACTCTGATCTTAGGTTTGAAATGTCCAAGAACTCACTCTCCACAAACTTTAGATCTTCCTGTCCAGTGCACAGTGCGCCCCCTCCTTCCACCCAGCCCTCTGGAGGTGGAACAAATCTACACTGAAATGTGAATTCCCAAAACTGATGTATCTGCAACATATTAAACCCAATATGTTACAAACAAATGAAACATTTTTCTAGCAAGCACAATAATTGAAGGTTAAAATCTCACCATGCTGTTGCTGTGGTAGAGATCAGGATGTATTTGTAACAGGAAGTCCCTGAGCCCTGGTATTTCTCCTCGACGGATGGCAATGCCCAGTGTGCCACCCAGGTACGGCATGAGGTGAGGGGTCTGGAGGACATCAGATGCTGTCCAAACTTCACTGGCAAGCCACTGCAGGCCTGTCACATTTTGCCTCACTACCTGTGTAAATTATACAAAATATTTAAACTCTAATAATTTTGTGTCTAATCTTCTAAACTGTGGTAAATACAGGTGTTGCATTGTTAAAGGCTCCACTTTGTTACGACTTGGCGCAAGGGTCACACCATCAAGTAGAGACAGACAGAGTTACAAAAATAAGTTAATTGTTTCATTATTTCCTTTATAAAACAAGAACAACACAACAGCAAAGGGTAAGCCATGGTATGTTTTCTTCCACACTCTCACAGGTGTGACTAGTTAGTGCAATGAAGCCTATGCAGCACACAAACACTCCCCCAGGAGCAATACAAGAAAATAACAAAGGCGCTGTCATCTGGCCAATCTATTTCTTGTGTTTAGAAAAATATGTTACTGTTACTTTTACACTTCTATATATATTCAAAATGTATTTAAAGTCTAACCTCTTCCATGATGTCAATCATGAAACTCTGATGTGCAAACACTATGACCACACGAGCTGTGGATTTCTTCATCACATCCACAATCCTCCTTGCTTCAGCTGGGTCATTGGCGGAGGGCAAAACCTCTATGTAAGCCAGACAAACTTCACCTGACATACTCAGCTCAGACTGGAAGGATCTGGCAGCGTGGAGTCCATAATCATCATCACTGATCAGCAGACCTGCCCAAGTCCAGCCAAAGTGCTTTAGAATCTGAATCATAGCGCGCACCTGAGAGAACACAGAGGAGAGGGATATGTGCACAGTGAAATATCTGACGAATATGTTACACAATGAAATATTAACATTAACCATCACTGTTTTCTGAGACTTAATAAGAATACTCTTCTAAAAATGAATTATTATTAATTTTAATCATTCTATCACTCTGTTGTTTTATTTATTATTATTGGAACGTTCAGCATTTAAGTTTGCCTGATAGATTTTCACCTGGAAAGCATCACTTGGGATCGTCCTAAAGAAGGATGGATACTTTTGCCGGTCACTTAGACAGGCACAAGTGGAAAAATAACTCACCTATGAAAGACACAGAATTTGAATTCTAAAATTATTCAAATATATTACAGACAAATTTTAAGACTGATTACATTGTGTGCACGGCTGACGTTAACTTTGAAATCAAATCTAATCGACTGAAGAGAATTATTAGATGATTATGCATAAACTCACCATAGGTACTCTGTACAAACCTAACACAGAGGAGATGGCAATAGAACGTGTAGAGGAAGAATCGCCTACAATCCCTAATACTGGAGGGTTTCCTACACAGTTCTCATCTAATATAATTTGTTCCTCTTGACCATTGACTAATGACAGAGCTCCACGGAATGCAATTCTAAGGTTGGCACAGTTATCGTACAGACTGTATCCCAGAGTCACATTAGGCAGCAGGTTGGAGTTTCTGTTGATCTCATCAATAGCAAAGGCCATGGTCTGGGCGCGTCTAAATCCTATAACATCAAAACTAACACGGACAAACAAAACAAAAACAACAACAACAACAAAACAAATAAAAAAAGAATAGATTACTATGAATACAATGAATACAACTTACTATGCAAATATCTGTAATGTTTAAATATGTACAATATGCAAGACAGGTGAATAGTAAGAGCTACTTCAGCATTTAAAAGGAGCAAATATTAAATTACTGTACATAAAATATTTAAAGAGGTATATTTAAAGTGTTCTTTTCAAATCATCTGGCTATCTTATTATTTTCTACCCGACAGCTCAGTTTTGTTGCTGCAGTGAAATACTTACCTATGGCAAGAAAGCTCATGAGGCTCAGAGGTAAAAGACAGATCAGGAAAGACAGAGAAGAGGTTGCTTTGAAACAGTCCACCCAAAATCACATCTCCAGGCTTGTGGATCCCATTCAGATTAAACTGTCCCTGTAACCGACAAGATGAGGAGAATGGAAGGGAGGACGCAGCAGATGAAATGCAGGAATACAGCCACATAAGCAAGAGCAAAGTGGCATGTAAAAGGGAATGCATGTTTTTGTCTCATTTAACACTCGTCTTAGCACTGCTGCTTTGTCACACCTTTTTATTAATTCAGAGCAATATTCAGTAATGCACTCCGCCAATCAGGGTACATCAGGGCAGGGCCTATAATGCATTTCATGTATTATCATTTAGTAGTCAGTCAGAATTAATGTAAATAAAATCTCACAAAGACTGTGTTAGAAACTTTGCCAGTCCAAATGTAATGATCTGCAGAACATTTTATCGCACACTGTTTTTTATTCATTATTTATTTATTTATTTATTTATTTAATCTCTCAAAGTCTCTGCTAAAGCCCTCATGTTTGAAACGTATAAGGCTGAACGACTTCCGTTTTTTTTTTAAGTCGGCTATTTGGTAAATGCTGCGTCAACGTGGACATAGTAGAAAGTAATGCATTGCAACAGTGAAATCTGTAGTTTTTACCTGAATAAATATTGTAGGGTCTGACACATAGGATGCTGCGGAGACTTTTCCGCGAGGTTACTGAAGCTTGAGCACGGGCTACTGACAGTAGCCTACTGTCGGCCGTAGCCCACGTACGCCATAAACCGTCAGTCTGACACTTCGCATATGCGGCTCTCGCTCTCGCTCGGCAAACCTTACCATGAAAGTCCATCTCTCGCATGGTGCATTAACTGACATCAAGGACAAAAAACACACAAACCGCAGCAACAATATCAGTTACGAAAACTCACCGTCTTCTCGGAAGCTGTTGCTATTGTCACGTGATCAGCGACTAGTTGACTTTCTACTTAGAGTAGGCTAGTTGACTAGTGGTTTCACCAAAGTTTACTAGGCCTATAGCCAGGTGTTAGTACTACAGCTTTAATAGTTGGTTTCAAATTCTGGCAACTTTGTGTAGATTGAGGTGGTGATTCTAAACATGTGGTGGAATTCATTCACCTCATGCACCTCATATTATGTTTTTTTTTTTTTTTTTTTTTTTTTTTAAACACGTGACATCTGGTTGACATCATGGCCTATAAACACACTGTATGAATGTATTATAATGATTTATTTCAGTCATATCTTCTAGTAAAACATCTACATTACACCTGTATTTTGGTAAAAGAATGGAGCAGCATACACTTCAGCTCCATAATAATAACTTAGATAATGTGATTCTGATTGTGTTATATGTTGATTTAATGTTCGAGTGTCAGTGATGCATTTATTTCAAAATAAATTACCTTGCTTATCCCAGTGCATTAATTGTGAGTGCATGTGAATACTCTGCAAAGTGCAATGAATATACTCTTAATTTACTCACATATTCAGCATTTTTTTTTTGTCTTTGAAAAGCTAAAACAATCAGGTGAAAACAAACAAACAAGTAAATAATAAAATGATTGAAAAACATTTCTTTATTGCCTCAATTTTTGTCAAGTCATTACAGCTGAATACAAACTAAAAAGTGTTGAACTACCATAGCAACAAAGATTTGTCTGCAATGTAATTGCGAATTTCAAAAATGAGTAGTGCTCATTTCATGAGTTGGTGACACCTCGACCCATGATAGCTTTCTTTGTGTTCCTCTCTGGTCTCAGCAGGATTATGTAACATTTGGGTCCAAACAGCGCCAACAGGAGACCAAAACTGGAGGCCAGGATGGCGAATACCTCCACTGCATCTGCATATTTGCCTGGAGAGCTGATGTAAGCAGGAACAAAGGCCACCCACACAGCACAGAAGATCAGCATGCTGAATGTGATGAGTTTGGCCTCATTGAAACTATTTGGAAGATTTCTCGAAAGAAATGCAATTATAAAACTTAGGGTGGCCAGTAAACCAATGTAACCCAATAAAACAGAAAACCCAACAGTGGATCCAACTACACACTCATAAACTATCTTGTCCTTGTGGTATTGTGTGTTTTTATACGGAGCAGGCGAGGAAGAAACAAGCCAGGCAGTACAAACTGCAACTTGAATAAACGTAAGAACCAGAACTGTTCCTCTCTGCTGTGCAGCACCAAACCATTTTAGACTGCTTTCACCTCCTGGCTTTGAGGCCTTGAACACAGCCAGAACCACCATGGTTTTAACCAAGATGCATGAGACACAAAGAACAAAGCTGATTCCAAATGCTGCATGTCTCAGTTGGCATGTCCACACTCTGGGACGTCCAATGAACAGCAATGAACACAAGAAACACAGCTTAAGAGACAACAACAGCTGGAAACTAAGTTCAGAATTGTTGGCACGTACTATAGGTGTGCTGCGATGATAGATAAATATCCCTAGAACAATCGCACAGATAAATGTGCCCAGTAATGAGGTGACTGTTAAGCAGATCCCCAGAGGTTCGTGGTAGGAGAGGAACTCTGTTTTCTTAGGAACACAGCGATCGCGCTGGGGGCTGGACCAGAAGTCCTCTGGACAACTGAAACACTCCAGGGAGTCTGAAACAAGGACAAGTTAGTGAGATACATATGGGATGTAACACAGACAAAGTAAAAAGAAAGAAAAAAAATGAATGAACACTCACTAGTCTCATTACTTATCTCTCCCTCAGAACAAGAGATGCAGTCGAAACAGCACTCGGGTTGTCCTTTCATTCTCACCATGCGTGTACCTGGAGGACAGCTCTCACTACAAACTGATCGAGGTGGCTATAGGGAGAAAGAAATTATTAGATTTTTACATCACACAGCACTGCTAAAATTACTTCAACATTATTCAATATATAGTAAAATGGCCACATATAACCTGTTTCTTTTCAAAATTCCAGAAGATTTTTTCTTCATCAATTGTGATTTCTTCACCTTTGAAGGCTGACCTTTTAACTTCACCCACATTCTGAACTATAGTTCTTCCATCAGGGAGCCACAACCAGTTCAGGATATCATATATTGGTAAGGCATCACCGTTCTCATCAAATGACACTTGATCACCGAATGATGTGGTGAAGTTGACCTTGTTCAAGTAATGAAGCAGCTGTCGACATGTAAATAAGACAATAAGGTAGGAAAAACAGGGGAGAAACAAAATCACAACAGATGAGGTGTAACATGACGTCAGACCCGCCATGGCTCCAGTGCATGTAGACTGCCACAGCTGTTTCCACTGAAAGGACCTCTCCCCGGTTTGCACTGCAGCATATCATCAAGAGCATAGGCCAGAGCATAAACAGCCTTGTACACATTATACTCTCCTCTGAGGTCTGAAATGTCCAGGAGTTCACTCTCTACAACCTCCAGATCTTCTTGTCCTGTACACAGTGCTCCCCCACGTTCCACCCAACTTGCTGGAGGTGGTGGAAATCTACACTGAAATGTGAATTCCCAAAACTGATTTACCTGAAATACATTAAACAAAAACTGTGTGTTAGAAAAAGAAAATATTATTCTTTTAAATAACTGATCGCAGGGTAAAGATTTCACCGTGCTATTTTCATAGCTGTTATTGTGGTGTAGATCAGGACGTGTTTGTAACAGGAAGTCCCTGAGCCCTGGTATTTCTCCTCGACGGATGGCAATGCCCAGTGTGCCACCCAGGTACGGCATGAGGTGAGGGGTCTGGAGCACATCAGATGCTGTCCAAGCTTCACTGGCCATCCACTGTAGGCCTGTCACATTCTGCCTTATGACCTGTGAATCACATTTTAATAGATATAGAAACTGATATCATCATGCCAATAAAATAAATATTAATTTCCACATATCTTCTGTTACTTAAACTAAAATAATAAAAAAGTTGTGTAATTATATGAATTTATAACTGAGTTGCATTCAATTCCCAACCTCTTCCATGAGGTTAATCATGTGTGTCACATGTGCAAACACTATGACAACACGAGCTGTAGATTTCTTTATCACATCCACGATCCTCCTTAGTTCAGGTAGATTATTGGTCCTGGGCAAAATCTCTATGTAGGCCAGACAGCCGTCACCAGACATGCTAAGGTCAGTCTGTAAAGACCTGGCAGCATAGAGTCCATAATCATCATCACTGATCAGCAGACCTGCCCAAGTCCAACCAAAGTGCTTTAGAATCTGAATCATAGCGCGCACCTGAGAGAACACAGAGGGAAAACTGCACAGTGAAAAATATCTGATGAATGTGTTACACAGTGAACCATGTTTAATATATATACATATATTAAACATACATATATTTTTTATCTATTAATGTGTTTTCACTGAACATTTTTTATAATATATTTACCTGAAAAACATCATTACATTATTTTTCATATTCTTTTCTCAGAGATTTTTACCTGGAAATCATCACTTGGTATTGTTCTGTAGAAGGATGGATACTTTTGGCGGTCACTCAGGCAGGAACATGTAGCATAATAACTCACCTATGATAGACACAGCACATACTGAAATTATTTGAATACTTTACCAGCTCTTTCATATTTAAAGATTGACTGCATTATATACTACTGAAAAAATATTTATAATTTAATCTAACTGATTTAGAGGAATCACTATATGACTTACCATAGGTACTCTGTACAAACCTAACACAGAGGAGATGGCAATAGAACGTGTAGAGGAAGAATCGCCTACAATCCCTAATACTGGAGGGTTTCCTACACAGTTCTCATCTAATATAATTTGTTCCTCTTGACCATTGACTAATGACAGAGCTCCACGGAATGCAATTCTAAGGTTGGCACAGTTATCGTACAGACTGTATCCCAGAGTCACATTAGGCAGCAGGTTGGAGTTTCTGTTGATCTCATCAATAGCAAAGGCCATGGTCTGGGCGCGTCTAAATCCTATAACATCAAAACTAACACGCACAAACAAAACAAAAACAACAACAACAAAAAAACAAATAAAAAAAGAATAGATTACTATGAATACAATGAAAACAACTTACTATGTAAATATCTCTAATGTTTAAATATGTACAATATGCAAGACAGGTGAATAGTAAGAGTTACTTCAGCATTTAAAAGGAGCAAATATTAAATTACTGTACATACAATATTTAAAGAGGTATATTTAAAGTGTTCTTTTCAAATCATCTGGCTATCTTATTATTTTCTACCCGACTGCTCAGTTTTGTTGCTGCAGTGAAATACTTACCTATGGCAAGAAAGCTCATGAGGCTCAGAGGTAAAAGACAGATCAGGAAAGACAGAGAAGAGGTTGCTTTGAAACAGTCCACCCAAAATCACATCTCCAGGCTTGTGGATCCCATTCAGATTAAACTGTCCCTGTAACCGACAAGATGAGGAGAATGGAAGGGAGGACGCAGCAGATGAAATGCAGGAATACAGCCACATAAGCAAGAGCAAAGTGGCATGTAAAAGGGAATGCATGTTTTTGTCTCATTTAACACTCGTCTTAGCACTGCTGCTTTGTCACACCTTTTTATTAATTCAGAGCAATATTCAGTAATGCACTCCGCCAATCAGGGTACATCAGGGCAGGGCCTATAATGCATTTCATGTATTATCATTTAGTAGTCAGTCAGAATTAATGTAAATAAAATCTCACAAAGACTGTGTTAGAAACTTTGCCAGTCCAAATGTAATGATCTGCAGAACATTTTATCGCACACTGTTTTTTATTCATTATTTATTTATTTATTTATTTATTTATTTAATCTCTCAAAGTCTCTGCTAAAGCCCTCATGTTTGAAACGTATAAGGCTGAACGACTTCCGTTTTTTTTTTAAGTCGGCTATTTGGTAAATGCTGCGTCAACGTGGACATAGTAGAAAGTAATGCATTGCAACAGTGAAATCTGTAGTTTTTACCTGAATAAATATTGTAGGGTCTGACACATAGGATGCTGCGGAGACTTTTCCGCGAGGTTACTGAAGCTTGAGCACGGGCTACTGACAGTAGCCTACTGTCGGCCGTAGCCCACGTACGCCATAAACCGTCAGTCTGACACTTCGCATATGCGGCTCTCGCTCTCGCTCGGCAAACCTTACCATGAAAGTCCATCTCTCGCATGGTGCATTAACTGACATCAAGGACAAAAAACACACAAACCGCAGCAACAATATCAGTTACGAAAACTCACCGTCTTCTCGGAAGCTGTTGCTACTGTCACGTGATCAGCGACTAGTTGACTTTCTACTTAAAGAGTAGGCTAGTTGACTAGTGGTTTCACCAAAGTTTACTAGGCCTATAGCCAGGTGTTAGTACTACAGCTTTAATAGTTGGTTTCAAATTCTGGCAACTTTGTGTAGATTGAGGTGGTGATTCTAAACATGTGGTGGAATTCATTCACCTCATGCACCTCATATTATGTTTTTTTGTTTGTTTTGTTTTTTTTAAACACGTGACATCTGGTTGACATCATTGCCTATAAACATACTGTTAGAATGTATTTTAATGTTTTATTTCAGTCATATCTTCTAGTAAAACATCTACATTACACTTGTATTTTGGTAAAAGAATGGAGCAGCATACACTTCAGCTCCATAATAATAACTTAGATAATGTGATTCTGGTTGTGTTATATGTTGATTTAATGTTCGAGTGTCAGTGATGCATTTATTTCAAAATAAATTACCTTGCTTATCCCAGTGCATTAATTGTGAATGCATGTGAATACTCTGCAAAGTGCAATGAATATACTCTTAACATATTCAGCATTTTTTTTGTCTTTGAAAAGCTAAAACAATCAGGTGAAAACAAACAAACAAGTAAATAATAAAATGATTGAAAAACATTTCTTTATTGCCTCAATTTTTGTCAAGTCATTACAGCTGAATACAAACTAAAAAGTGTTGAACTACCATAGCAACAAAGATTTATCTGCAATGTAATTGCGAATTTCAAAAATGAGTAGTGCTCATTTCATGAGTTGGTGACACCTCGACCCATGATAGCTTTCTTTGTGTTCCTCTCTGGTCTCAGTAGGATTATGTAACATTTGGGTCCAAACAGCGCCAACAGGAGACCAAAACTGGAGGCCAGGATGGCGAATACCTCCACTGCATCTGCATATTTGCCTGGAGAGCTGATGTAAGCAGGAACAAAGGCCACCCACACAGCACAGAAGATCAGCATGCTGAATGTGATGAGTTTGGCCTCATTGAAACTACCTGGAAGATTTCTCGAAAGAAATGCAATTATAAAACTTAGGGTGGCCAGTAAACCAATGTAACCCAGTAAAACAGAAAACCCAACAGTGGATCCAACTACACATTCATAAACTATCTTGTCCTTGTGGTATTGTGTGTTTTTATATGGAGCAGGCGAGGAAGAAACAAGCCAGGCAGTACAAACTGCAACTTGAATAAACGTAAGAACCAGAACTGTTCCTCTCTGCTGTGCAGCACCAAACCATTTTAGACTACTTTCACCTCCTGGCTTTGAGGCCTTGAACACAGCCAGAACCACCATGGTTTTAACTAAGATGCATGAAACGCAAAGAACAAAGCTGATTCCAAATGCTGCATGTCTCAGCTGACATGTCCACACTCTGGGACGTCCAATGAACAGCAGCGAACACAAGAAACACAGCTTAAGAGACAACAACAGCTGGAAACTAAGTTCAGAATTGTTGGCACGTACTATAGGTGTGCTGCGATGATAGATAAATATCCCTAGAACAATAGCACAGATAAATGTGCCTAGTAATGAGGTGACTGTTAAGCAGATACCCAGAGGTTCATGGTAGGAGAGGAACTCTGTTTTCTTAGGAACACAGTGGTCACGCTGGGGGCTGGACCAGAAGTCCTCTGGACAACTGAAGCACTCCATGGAGTCTGAAACAAGGAGAAGTTAGTAAGATACATATGGGATGTAACACAGACAAAGTAAAAAGAAAGAAACAATATAATTAACACTCACTAGTCTCATTACTGATCTCTCCCTCAGAACAAGTGATGCAGTCGAAACAGCACTCGGGTTGTCCTTTCATTCTCACCATGCGTGTACCTGGAGGACAGCTCTCACTACAAACTGATCGAGGTGGCTACAGGGAGAAAGAAATTATTAGATATTTCACACAGCACTGCTAAAATAACTTCCACATTATTCAAAATGTAGTAAAATGGCCAGATATAACCTGTTTCTTTTCAAAATTCCAGAAGATTTTTTCTTCATCAATTGTGATTTCTTCACCTTTGAACGCTGACTTTTTAACCTCACCCACATTCTGAACTATAGTTCTTCCGTCAGGGAGCCACAACCAGTTCATGATATCATATATTGGTAAGGCATCACCATTCTCATCAAATGACACTTGATCACCGAATGTTGTGGTGAAGTTGACCTTGTTCAAGTAATGCAGAAGCTGTCAACATGTAAATAAGACAATAAGGTAGGAAAAACAGGGGAGAAACAAAATCACAACAGATGAGGTGTAACATGACGTCACACCTGCCATGGCTCCAGTGCATGTAAACTGCCACAGCTGTTTCTCCCCGGTTTACACTGCAGCATTTCATCAAGAGCATAGGCCAGAGCATAAACAGCCTTGTACACATTATACTCTCCTCTGAGGTCTGAAATGTCCAGGAGTTCACTCTCTACAACCTCTAGATCTTCTTGTCCTGTACACAGTGCTCCCCCACGTTCCACCCAACCTGCTGGAGGTGGTGGAAATCTACACTGAAATGTGAATTCCCAAAACTGATTTACCTGAAATACATTAAACAAACAAAAACTGTGTGTTAGAAAAAGAAAATATTATTCTTTCAAATAACTGATCGCAGGGTAAAGATTTCACCGTGCTATTTTCATAGCTGTTATTGTGGTGTAGATCAGGACGTGTTTGCAACAGGAAGTCCCTGAACCCTGGAATTTCTCCTCGACGGATGGCTATGCCCAGTGTGCCACCCAGGTACGGCATGAGGTGAGGGCTCTGGAGCACATCAAATGCTGTCCAGGCTTCACTGGCCATCCACTGTAGGCCTGTCACATTCTGTCTTATGACCTGTGAATCAAATTTAAATAGATATAGAAACTGATATCATCATGCCAATAAAATAAATATTAATTTCTACATATCTTCTGTTACTTAAACTAAAATAATAAAAACGTTGTGTAATTATATGAATTTATAACGAGTTGCATTCAATTCCCAACCTCTTCCATGAGGTTAATCATGTGACTCTCATGTGCAAACACTATGACGACACGTGCTGTAGATTTCTTTATCACATCCACGATCCTCCTTAGTTCAGGTAGATTATTGGTCCAGGGCAAAATCTCTATGTAGGCCAGACAGCCGTCACCAGACAGACGGAGGTCAGTCTGTAAAGACCTGGCAGCATAAAGTCCATAATCATCATCACTGATCAGCAGACCTGCCCAAGTCCAACCAAAGTGCTTTAGAATCTGAATCATAGCGCGCACCTGAGAGAACACAGAGGAGAGGGAAAACTGCACAGTGAAATATCTGATGAATGTGTTACACAGTGAACCATGTTTAATATATATACATATATTAATATATATACATATATTAAACATATATTAAACATACATATATTTTATATCTATTAATGTGTTTTCACTGAACATTTTTTATAATATATTTACCTGAAAAACATCATTACATTATTTTTCATATTCTTTTCTCAGAGATTTTTACCTGGAAATCAATCAGAGGAATCACTATATGACTTACCATAGGCACTCTGTACAAACCAAACACAGAGGAGATGGCAATAGAGCGTGTAGAGGAAGATTCACCTACAATCCCTATGACTGGAGGGTTTCCTACACATTTTTCATCTAATACAATTTGCTTCTCTTGACCATTTGCTAATGACAGCGCTGCACGGAATCCAATTCCAACACTGGCACAGTTATCGTACAGACTGTATCCCAGAGACACATTAGGTAGCAGGTTGGAGTTTCTGTTGATCTCATCAATAGCAAAGGCCATGGTCTGGACACGTCTAAATCCTACAACATCAAAACTAACACAAAAGTTGAACAGGTTATAACAGAACATATGACAACAATATACAATAGACATGAAAAATATATAAAAAGTACATAGTGCCCAGAGAAGTGAATAGGGAGAATCATTTTAACATTTTTAAAGAGAAAATGTTAACCAAAAAAAAACAACAAAAAAAAAACAACAACAACAAAAAACGTACATGTAAGAAATGGCATTACATTTTAACCAGTTTCTCATTTTTGTTGTTTCCTCAGTAGACTCACCCTTGACAAAAAGGCTGTTGTGGTTCAGAGGTAAAAGACAAGTCAGGAAACATAGAAAAGAAGTGGATTTGGAACAGTCCACCCAGAACAACATCTCCAGACTTGTGCATCCCATTTAGATGAAACTGTCCCTGTAACTGACAAGACGAAGAGAGTGGAGAGGAGGACACTGCAGAAGAAATGTAGCAATACAACAACATAAGCAAGAGCAAGTTGGTGTGTAAAAATGGCTGCATGACTTCCCCCAGGTTTACGCCTTTGTTGAGCTCAGTCATTCTATTTTATTGTGTTGTGACTCCTTTTTATTCATTTTCAGTATTGTTTATTCCTGTACACCACCCATCAGGGAGAAACAGAGTAAAAGGGGCAGGGCTTAAAGTGAGTTTGTGATAATATCTATTTCAGTTTGTTATATTATCTTTATCCTCTGTAATTATTTTATTTCTTAGGTGCTGACAAAATTTGACACCAACTTAGGGTTGGTGTGGAAATAATCAAAAGTCCCCAACTCGACACCTTCAAACTGGAGTAACCCTAATCCTAACCTTAACCATAGTCTTCTTCCCCAACCTAACCCTAAGAAATTAACAAGAGGGTCATCTCCATGCGATAGAAAAACACTTGGAGGAAGCTTTCACTGTGCAAATGCACTGAAAAGCAGTTTGCAGTATTCAGCATTCTTGGAGACTCTGGGGGACCAGAGTGGTGTTTTGTTGTTGGACTTCAGTGCCAGTCAGGGATTGTCCATAACAAACACCAAGTACCATGCACAAGGTGGCTCATGAGTGCACTTGTTACCGGAACACGTTAGTCCATAGGGCTATGATTGACTTTGTTGAAATCTACCATTGCAGAAGCAGTTAGTGGGAGCTGTGGCCGGAAGGATGTGGGTTTCTAAAGTGGTGGTCGGTGGACCACAGGACATGGCCCAGATTGTGATCAGAACTGCTGAGCCCCGGACTGGGGATGTTGTCAGGCTGTGGAAAGACCACTTTAAGAATCTCCTCAATCCTACCACCATACCCTTGAGGAATGTGACACAGTCTGAGGACTCTGAAAAAATCTCTTCCATATCTTTTGCAGACGTTGCTAAGGTAGTTAAGAAGCTCCCTAGAGACAAAGTGCAAGGGGTGGATGAGATTTGAACTGAGATGCTGAACAGTGTATATTGTTCAATGTCGCATGTTGATCTGGGACAGTACCTGAGGAGTAGCAGACCACGGTGTTAGTACCGGGGTATCACACTACGAATTGTATGAGGGAGTATGGAGTACTGGGGCCATTGTTATGAGCCATCCAGTCCTAGTATAACCAAAGTGATAGCTGTGTCCATAATCTCAGCACAAAGTAAAGAAGCTGACATGGTTTGGGTGTCTGGTTCATGTGCCTCCTGGCCACGTCCCTTTGGAAGTTTACTGGGCACAGTCAGCCGGGAGGAGACCCCAGTAGACCCAGAACTTGCTGACGGGATCGTATATCCCACCTGGCCAGTGAATGCAGAGGGATCCTTCAGGAAGTGCTGGAAGAGTTGAACATCGGGATTTTCTTACTTAGCCTATTGCCATCACAATCCAATCTCAAATTAATGGATGGAAAATAAATGAATGATTCTGACTGTTTAATGAATGAGAATGATATCCTTAATTCCTTAATAATGATGTAGTCATCTGTGTGTTATCTGGTACAATAACAGATTTAGGGCTGACACTACATAAATCACTAATACATTCAACATTTTCTGATGAAGAACGGAGAAAATATGAGATGATAGTAGAAGTAATTTAATACCTCTTCTTTATTGCTTATACTTAAGTCAAATGATTATAGAATGCAAAATATGCAAAAGTGTTAAACTGTCAAACAACTTAATTTTATCTGGCATGTAATTGTGAATGTGAAAAATTTGGTTTGCTCATTTTACGAGTTGGTGACTCCCCGACCCATGATAGCTTTCTTTGTGTTCCTCTCTGGTCTCAGCAGGATTATGTAACATTTGGGTCCAAACAGTGCTGCCAAGAGGCCAAAACTGGAGGCCAGGATGGCAAATACCTCCACTGCATCTGCATATTTGCCTGGAGAGCTGATGTAAGCAGGAACAAAGGCCACCCACACAGCACAGAAGATCAGCATGCTGAATGTGATGAGTTTGGCCTCATTGAAACTATTTGGAAGATTTCTCGAAAGAAATGCAATTATAAAACTTAGGGTGGCCAGTAAACCAATGTAACCCAGTAAAACAGAAAACCCAACAGTGGATCCAACTACACATTCATAAACTATCTTGTCCTTGTGGTATTGTGTGTTTTTATACGGAGCAGGCGAGGAAGAAACAAGCCAGGCAGTACAAACTGCAACTTGAATAAACGTAAGAACCAGAACTGTTCCTCTCTGCTGTGCAGTACCAAACCATTTTAGACTGCTTTCACCTCCTGGCTTTGAGGCCTTGAACACAGCCAGAACCACCATGGTTTTAACCAAGATGCATGAGACACAAAGAACAAAGCTGATTCCAAATGCTGCATGTCTCAGTTGGCATGTCCACACTCTGGGATGGCCGATGAACAGCAGCGAACACAAGAAACACAGCTTAAGAGACAACAACAGCTGGAAACTAAGTTCAGAATTGTTGGCACGTACTATAGGTGTGCTGCGATGATAGATAAATATCCCTAGAACAATAGCACAGATAAATGTGCCCAGTAATGAGGTGACTGTTAAGCAGATACCCAGAGGTTCGTGGTAGGAGAGGAACTCTGTTTTCTTAGGAACACAGCGATCGCGCTGGGGGCTGGACCAGAAGTCCTCTGGACAACTGAAGCACTCCAGGGAGTCTGAAACAAGGACAAGTTAGTGAGATACATATGGGATGTAACACAGCCAAAGTAAAAAGAAAGAAAAAAAATGAATGAACACTCACTGGTCTCATTACTTATCTCTCCCTCAGAACAAGAGATGCAGTCGAAACAGCACTCGGGTTGTCCTTTCATTCTCAGCATGCGTGTACCTGGAGGACAGCTCTCACTACAAACTGATCGAGGTGGCTATAGGGAGAAAGAAATTATTAGATTTTTACATCACACAGCAGTGCTAAAATTACTTCAACATTATTCAATATATAGTAAAATGGCCACATATAACCTGTTTCTTTTCAAAATTCCAGAAGATTTTTTCTTCATCAATTGTGATTTCTTCACCTTTGAAGGCTGACCTTTTAACTTCACCCACATTCTGAACTATAGTTCTTCCATCAGGGAGCCACAACCAGTTCAGGATATCATATATTGGTAAGGCATCACCGTTCTCATCAAAGGACACTTGATCACCGAATGATGTGGTGAAGTTGACCTTGTTCAAGTAATGCAGCAGCTGTCGACATGTAAATAAGACAATAAGGTAGGAAAAACAGGGGAGAAACAAAATCACAACAGATGAGGTGTAACATGACATCAGACCCGCCATGGCTCCAGTGCATGTAGACTGCCACAGCTGTTTCCACTGAAAGGACCTCTCCCCGGTTTGCACTGCAGCATTTCATCAAGAGCATAGGCCAGAGCATAAACAGCCTTGTACACATTATACTCTCCTCTGAGGTTTGAAATGTCCAGGAGTTCACTCTCTACAACCTCCAGATCTTCTTGTCCTGTACACAGTGCTCCCCCACGTTCCACCCAACCTGCTGGAGGTGGTGGAAATCTACACTGAAATGTGAATTCCCAAAACTGATTTACCTGAAATACATTAAACAAAAACTGTGTGTTAGAAAAAGAAAATATTATTCTTTTAAATAACTGATCGCAGGGTAAAGATTTCACCGTGCTATTTTCATAGCTGTTACTGTGGTGTAGATCAGGACGTGTTTGCAACAGGAAGTCCCTGAGCCCTGGTATTTCTCCTCGACGGATGGCAATGCCCAGTGTGCCACCCAGGTACGGCATGAGGTGAGGGGTCTGGAGCACATCAGCTGCTGTCCAAGCTTCACTGGCCATCCACTGTAGGCCTGTCACATTCTGTCTTATGACCTGTGAATCACATTTTAATAGATATAGAAACTGATATCATCATGCCAATAAAATAAATATTAATTTCCACATATCTTCTGTTACTTAAACTAAAATAATAAAAAAGTTGTGTAATTATATGAATTTATAACTGAGTTGCATTCAATTCCCAACCTCTTCCATGAGGTTAATCATGTGTGTCACATGTGCAAACACTATGACAACACGAGCCGTAGATTTCTTAATCACATCCACGATCCTCCTTAGTTCAGGTAGATTATTGGTCCAGGGCAAAATCTCTATGTAGGCCAGACAGCCGTCACCAGACAGACTAAGGTCAGACTGTAATGACCTGGCAGCATAAAGTCCATAATCATCATCACTGATCAGCAGACCTGCCCAAGTCCAACCAAAGTGCTTTAGAATCTGAATCATAGCGCGCACCTGAGAGAACACAGAGGAAAAACTGCACAGTGAAAAATATCTGATGAATGTGTTACACAGTGAACCATGTTTAATATATATACATATATTAAACATACATATATTTTATATCTATTAATGTGTTTTCACTGAACATTTTTTATAATATATTTACCTGAAAAACATCATTACATTATTTTTCATATTCTTTTCTCAGAGATTTTTACCTGGAAATCATCACTTGGTATTGTCCTGTAGAAGGATGGATACTTTTGGCGGTCACTCAGGCAGGAACATGTAGCATAATAACTCACCTATGATAGACACAGCACATACTGAAATTATTTGAATACTTTACCAGCTCTTTCATATTTAAAGATTGACTGCATTATATACTACTGAAAAAATATTTATAATTTAATCTAACTGATTTAGAGGAATCACTATATGACTTACCATAGGTACTCTGTACAAACCAAACACAGAGGAGACGGCAATAGAACGGGTGGAGGAAGATTCACCTACAATCCCTATGACTGGAGGGTTTCCTACACATTTTTCATCTAATACAATTTGCTTCTCTTGACCATTTGCTAATGACAGTGCTGCACGGAATCCAATTCCAACACTGGCACAGTTATCGTACAGACTGTATCCCAGAGTCACATTAGGCAGCAGATTGGAGTTTCTGTTGATCTCATCAATAGCAAAGGCCATGGTCTGGACACGTCTAAATCCTACAACATCAAAACTAACACAAAAGTTGAAGAGGTTATAACAGAACATATGACAACAATATACAATAGACATGAAAAATATATAAACAGTAGACAGTGCTCACAGAAGTGAATAGGAAGAATCATTTTAACATTTTTAAAGAGAAAATGTTAACCAAAATGGCATTACATTTTAACCAGTTTCTCATTTTTGTTGTTTCCTCAGTAGACTCACCCTTGACAAAAAGGCTGCTGTGGTTCAGAGGTAAAAGACAGGTCAGGAAACATAGAAAAGAAGTGGATTTGAACAGTCCACCCAGAACAACATCTCCAGACTTGTGCATCCCATTTAGATGAAACTGTCCCTGTAACTGACAAGACGAAGAGAGTGGAGAGGAGGACACTGCAGAAGAAATGTAGCAATACAACAACATAAGCAAGAGCAAGTTGGTGTGTAAAAATGGCTGCATGACTTCCCCCAGGTTTACGCCTTTGTTGACCTCAGTCATTCTATTTTATTGTGTTGTGACTCCTTTTTATTCATTTTCAGTATTGTTTATTCCTGTACACCACCCATCAGGGAGAAACAGAATATAAGGGGCAGGGCTTAAAGTGCGTTTGTGATAATATCTATTTCAGTTTGTTATATTATCTTTATCCTCTGTAATTTATTTTTTATTTTCTTAATGTGCTGACAAAATTTGACACCAGCTTAGGGTTGGTGTGGAAATAATCAAAAGTCCCCAACTCGACACCTTCAAACTGGAGTAACCCTAACCCTAACCCTAACCTTAACCATAGTCTTCTTCCCCAACCTAACCCTAAGAAATTAACAACAGGGTCATCTCCATGCGATAGCAAAACACTTGGAGGAAGCTTTCACTGTGCAAATGCACTGAAAAGTAGTTTGCAGTATTCAGCATTCTTGGAGACTCTGGGGGACCAGAGTGGTGTTTTGTTGTTGGACTTCAGTGCCAGTCAGGGATTGTCCATAACAAACACCAAGTACCATGCACAAGGTGGCTCATGAGTGCACTTGTTACCGGAACACGTTAGTCCATAGGGCTATGATTGACTTTGTTGAAATCTACCATTGCAGAAGCAGTTAGTGGGAGCTGTGGCCGGAAGGATGTGGGTTTCTAAAGTGGTGGTCGGTGGAGCACAGGACATGGCCCAGATTGTGATCAGAACTGCTGAGCCCCGGACTGGGGATGTTGTCAGGCTGTGGAAAGACCACTTTAAGAATCTCCTCAATCCTACCACCATACCCTTGAGGAATGTGACGTAGTCTGAGGACTCTGAAAAAATCTCTTCCATATCTTTTGCAGACGTTGCTAAGGTAGTTAAGAAGCTCCCTAGAGACAAAGTGCAAGGGGTGGATGAGATTTGAACTGAGATGCTGAACAGTGTATATTGTTCAATGTCGCATGGAGATCTGGGACAGTACCTGAGGAGTAGCAGACCACGGTGTTAGTACCGGGGTATCACACTACGAATTGTATGAGAGAGTATGGAGTACTGGGGCCATTGTTATGAGCCATCCAGTCCTAGTATAACCAAAGTGATAGCTGTGTCCATAATCTCAGCACAAAGTAAAGAAGCTGACATGGTTTGGGTGTCTGGTTCATGTGCCTCCTGGCCACGTCCATTTGGAAGTTTACTGGGCACAGTCAGCCGGGAGGAGACCCCAGTAGACCCAGAACTTGCTGACGGGATCGTATATCCCACCCGGCCAGTGAATGCAGAGGGATCCTTCAGGAAGTGCTGGAAGAGTTGAACATCTGGATTTTCTTACTTAGCCTATTGCCATCACAATCCAATCTCAAATTAATGGATGGAAAATAAATGAATGATTCTGACTGTTTAATGAGAATGATATCCTTAATTCCTTAATAATGATGTAGTCATCTGTGTGTTATCTGGTACAATAACAGATTTAGGGCTGACACTACATAAATCACTAATACATTCAACATTTTCTGATGAAGAACGGAGAAAATATGAGATGATAGTAGAAGTAATTGAATACCTCTTCTTTATTGCTTATACTTAAGTCAAATGATTATAGAATGCAAAATATGCAAAAGTGTTAAACTGTCAAACAACTTAATTTTATCTGGCATGTAATTGTGAATGTGAAAAATTTGGTTTGCTCATTTTACGAGTTGGTGACTCCCCGACCCATGATAGCTTTCTTTGTGTTCCTCTCTGGTCTCAGCAGGATTATGTAACATTTGGGTCCAAACAGTGCTGCCAAGAGGCCAAAACTGGAGGCCAGGATGGCAAATACCTCCACTGCATCTGCATATTTGCCTGGAGAGCTGATGTAAGCAGGAACAAAGGCCACCCACACAGCACAGAAGATCAGCATGCTGAATGTGATGAGTTTGGCCTCATTGAAACTGTCTGGAAGATTTCTTGACAGAAATGCAATTATAAAACTTAGGGTGGCCAGTAAACCAATGTAACCTAATAAAACAGAAAACCCAACAGTGGATCCAACTACACACTCATAAACTATCTTGTCCTTGTGGTATTGTGTGTTTTTATGAGGAGCTGGCGAGGAAGAAACAAGCCAGGCAGTACAAACTGCAACTTGAATAAACGTAAGAACCAGAACTGTTCCTCTCTGCTGCACAGCACCAAACCATTTTAGACTGCTTTCACCTCCTGGCTTTGAGGCCTTGAACACAGCCAGAACCACCATGGTTTTGACCAAGATGCATGAAACGCAAAGAACAAAGCTGATTCCAAATACTGCATGTCTCAGCTGACATGTCCACACTCTCGGACGTCCAATGAACAGCAGCGAACACAAGAAACACAGCTTAAGAGACAACAACAGCTGGAAACTAAGTTCAGAATTGTTGGCACGTACTATAGGTGTGCTGCGATGATAGATAAATATCCCTAGAACAATAGCACAGATAAATGTGCCCAGTAATGAGGTGACAGTCAAGCAGATCCCCAGAGGTTCATGGTAGGAGAGGAACTCTGTTTTCTTAGGAACACAGCGATCGCACTGGGGGCTGGACCAGAAGTCCTCTGGACAACTGATGCACTCCACGGAGTCTGAAACAAGGAGAAGTTAGTAAGATACATATGGGATGTAACACAGACAAAGTAAAAAGAAAGAAACAATATAATTAACACTCACTAGTCTCATTACTGATCTCTCCCTCAGAACAAGTGATGCAGTCGAAACAGCACTCGGGTTGTCCTTTCATTCTCAGCATGCGTGTACCTGGAGGACAGCTCTCACTACAAACTGATCGAGGTGGCTACAGGGAGAAAGAAATTATTAGATATTTCACACAGCACTGCTAAAATAACTTCCACATTATTCAAAATATAGTAAAATGGCCAGATATAACCTGTTTCTTTTCAAAATTCCAGAAGATTTTGTCTTCCTCAATTGTGATTTCTTCACCTTTGAAGGCTGACTTTTTAACCTCACCCACATTCTGAACTATAGTTCTTCCATCAGGGAGCCACAACCAGTTCATGATATCATATATTGGTAAGGCATCACCATTCTCATCAAATGACACTTGATCACCGAATGATGTGGTGAAGTTGACCTTGTTCAAGTAATGCAGAAGCTGTCGACATGTAAATAAGACAATAAGGTAGGAAAAACAGGGGAGAAACAAAATCACAACAGATGAGGTGTAACATGACGTCACACCTGCCATGGCTCCAGTGCATGTAGACTGCCACAGCTGTTTCTCCCCGGTTTGCACTGCAGCATTTCATCAAGAGCATAGGCCAGAGCATAAACAGCCTTGTACACATTATACTCTCCTCTGAGGTCTGAAATGTCCAGGAGTTCACTCTCTACAACCTCTAGATCTTCTTGTCCTGTACACAGTGCTCCCCCATGTTCCACCCAACCTGCTGGAGGTGGTGGAAATCTACACTGAAATGTGAATTCCCAAAACTGATTTACCTGAAATACATTAAATAAACAAAAACTGTGTGTTAGAAAAAGAAAATATTATTCTTTCAAATAACTGATCGCAGGGTAAAGATTTCACCGTGCTATTTTCATAGCTGTTATTGTGGTGTAGATCAGGATGTGTTTGCAACAGGAAGTCCCTGAGCCCTGGTATTTCTCCTCGACGGATGGCAATGCCCAGTGTGCCACCCAGGTACGGCATGAGGCGAGGGCTCTGGAGCACATCAGATGCTGTCCAGGCTTCACTGGCCATCCACTGTAGGCCTGTCACATTCTGTCTTATGACCTGTGAATCAAATTTAAATAGATATAGAAACTGATATCATCATGCCAATAAAATAAATATTAATTTCTACATATCTTCTGTTACTTAAACTAAAATAATAAAAAAGTTGTGTAATTATATGAATTTATAACTGAGTTGCATTCAATTCCCAACCTCTTCCATGAGGTTAATCATGTGTGTCTCATGTGCAAACACTATGACGACACGTGCTGTAGATTTCTTTATCACATCAACAATCCTCCTTAGTTCAGGTAGATTATTGGTCCAGGGCAAAATCTCTATGTAGGCCAGACAGCTGTCACCAGACATGCTAAGGTCAGTCTGTAAAGACCTGGCAGCATAGAGTCCATAATCATCATCACTGATCAGCAGACCTGCCCAAGTCCAACCAAAGTGCTTTAGAATCTGAATCATAGCGCGCACCTGAGAGAACACAGAGGAGAGGGAAAACTGCACAGTGAAATATCTGATGAATGTGTTACACAGTGAACCATGTTTAATATATATACATATATTAAACATACATATATTTTTTATCTATTAATGTGTTTTCACTGAACATTTTTTATAATATATTTACCTGAAAAACATCATTACATTACTTTTCATATTCTTTTCTCAGAGATTTTTACCTGGAAATCATCACTTGGTATTGTCCTGTAGAAGGATGGATACTTTTGGCGGTCACTCAGGCAGGAACATGTAGCATAATAACTCACCTATGATAGACACAGCACATACTGAAATTATTTGAATACTTTACCAGCTCTTTCATATTTAAAGATTGACTGCATTATATACTACTGAAAAAATATTTATAATTTAATCTAACTGATTTAGAGGAATCACTATATGACTTACCATAGGCACTCTGTACAAACCAAACACAGAGGAGATGGCAATAGAACGTGTAGAGGAAGATTCACCTACAATCCCTATGACTGGAGGGTTTCCTACACATTTTTCATCTAATACAATTTGCTTCTCTTGACCATTTGCTAATGACAGTGCTGCACGGAATCCAATTCCAACACTGGCACAGTTATCGTACAGACTGTATCCCAGAGTCACATTAGGCAGCAGGTTGGCGTTTCTGTTGATCTCATCAATAGCAAAGGCCATGGTCTGGACACGCTTAAATCCTACAACATCAAAACTAACACAAAAGTTGAAGAGGTTATAACAGAACATATGACAACAATATACAATAGACATGAAAAATATATAAAAAAGTACATAGTGCTCAGAGAAGTGAATAGGGAGAATCATTTTAACATTTTTAAAGAGAAAATGTTAACCAAAAAAAAACAAAAAAACAACAACAACAAAAAACATACATGTAAGAAATGGCATTACATTTTAACCAGTTTCTCATTTTTGTTGTTTCCTCAGTAGACTCACCCTTGACAAAATGGCTGCTGTGGTTCAGAGGTAAAAGACAGGTCAGGAAACATAGAAAAGAAGTGGATTTGAAACAGTCCACCCAGAACAACATCTCCAGACTTGTGCATCCCATTTAGATGAAACTGTCCCTGTAACTGACAAGACGAAGAGAGTGGAGAGGAGGACACTGCAGAAGAAATGTAGCAATACAACAACATAAGCAAGAGCAAGTTGGTGTGTAAAAATGGCTGCATGACTTCCCCCAGGTTTACACCTTTGTTGAGCTCAGTCATTCTATTTTATTGTGTTGTGACTCCTTTTTATTCATTTTCAGTATTGTTTATTCCTGTACACCACCCATCAGGGAGAAACAGAGTAAAAGGGGCAGGGCTTAAAGTGCGTTTGTGATAATATCTATTTCAGTTTGTTATATTTTCTTTATCCTCTGTAATTTATTTTTTATTTTCTTAATGTGCTGACAAAATTTGACACCAACTTAGGGTTGGTGTGGAAATAATCAAAAGTCCCCAACTCGACACCTTCAAACTGGAGTAACCCTAACCTTAACCATAGTCTTCTTCCCCAACCTAACCCTAAGAAATTAACAAGAGGGTCATCTCCATGCGATAGAAAAACACTTGGAGGAAGCTTTCACTGTGCAAATGCACTGAAAAGCAGTTTGCAGTATTCAGCATTCTTGGAGACTCTGGTGGACCAGAGTGGTGTTTTGTTGTTTGGACTTCAGTGCTAGTCAGAGATTGTCCATAACAAACACCAAGTACCATGCACAAGGTGGCTCATGAGTGCACTTGTTACCAGAACACGTTAGTCCATAGGGCTATGATTGGCTTTGTTGAAATCTACCATTGCAGAAGCAGTTAGTGGGAGCTGTGGCCGGAAGGATGTGGGTTTCTAAAGTGGTGGTCGGTGGAGCACAGGACATGGCCCAGATTGTGATCAGAACTGCTGAGCCCCGGACTGGGGATGTTGTCAGGCTGTGGAAAGACCACTTTAAGAATCTCCTCAATCCTACCACCATACCCTTGAGGAATGTGACACAGTCTGAGGACTCTGAAAAAATCTCTTTCATATCCTTTGCAGACGTTGCTAAGGTAATTAAGAAGCTCCCTAGAGACAAAGCGCAAGGGGTGGATGAGATTTGAACTGAGATGCTGAACAGTGTATATTGTTCAATATTGCATGAAGATCTGGGACAGTACCTGTGAAGTAGCAGACCATGGTGTTAGTATCGGGGTATCACACTACGAATTGTATGAGGTACTGGGGCCATTGTTATGAGCCATCCAGTCCTAGTATAACCAAAGTGATAGCTGTGTCCATAATCTCAGCACAAAGTAAAGAAGCTGACATGGTTTGGGTGTCTGGTTCATGTGCCTCCTGGCCACGTCCCTTTGGAAGTTTACTGGGCACAGTCAGCCGGGAGGAGACCCCAGTAGACCCAGAACTTGCCAACGGGATTGTATATCCCACCCGGCCAGTGAATGCAGAGGGATCCTTCAGGAAGTGCTGGAAGAGTTGAACATCTGGATTTTCTTACTTAGCCTATTGCCATCACAATCCAATCTCAAATTAATGGATGGAATATAAATGAATGAATCTGACTGTTTAATGAGACTGATATCCTTAATTCCTTAATAATGATGTAGTCACCTGTGTGTTATCTGATACAATGACAGATTTAGGGCTGACACTACATAAATCACTAATACATTCAACATTTTCTGATGAAGAACGGAGAAAATATGAGATGATAGCAGAAATAATTTAATACCTCTTCTTTATTGCTTATACTTTAGTCAAATGATTACAGAATGCAAAATATGCAAAAGTGTTAAACTGTCAAACAACTTAATTTTATCTGGCATGTAATTGTGAATGTGAAAAATTTGGTTTGCTCATTTTACGAGTTGGTGACTCCCCGACCCATGATAGCTTTCTTTGTGTTCCTCTCTGGTCTCAGCAGAATTATGTAACATTTGGGTCCAAACAGTGCTGCCAAGAGGCCAAAACTGGAGGCCAGGATGGCAAATACCTCCACTGCATCTGCATATTTGCCTGGAGAGCTGATGTAAGCAGGAACAAAGGCCACCCACACAGCACAGAAGATCAGCATGCTGAATGTGATGAGTTTAGCCTCATTGAAACTGTCTGGAAGATTTCTTGAAAGAAATGCAATTATAAAACTTAGGGTGGCCAGTAAACCAATGTAACCCAATAAAACTGCAAAACCAATTGTGGACCCAACTACACATTCATAAACTATCTTGTCCTTGTGGTACTGTGTGTTTTTATGAGGAGCTGGTGAGGATGATACAAGCCAGGCAGTGCAAATAGCAGCTTGAATAAAAGTAAGAACCAGAACTGTTCCTCTCTGCTGTGCAGCACCAAACCATTTTAGACTGCTTTCACCTCCTGGCTTTGAGGCCTTGAACACAGCCAGAACCACCATGGTTTTGACCAAGATACATGAGACACAAAGAACAAAGCTGATTCCAAATGCTGCATGCCTCAATTGGCATGTCCATAATCTGGGACGTCCAATGAATAGTAGTGAACATAAGAAACATAGCTTAAGAGACAACAACAGCTGGAAACTAAGTTCAGAATTGTTGGCGCGTACTATAGGTGTGCTGCGATGATAGATAAATATCCCTAGAACAATAGCACAGATAAATGTGCCCAGTAATGAGGTGACTGTCAAGCAGATCCCCAGAGGTTCCTGGTAGGAGAGGAACTCTGTTTTCTTAGGAACACAGTGGTCACGCTGGGGGCTGGACCAGAAGTCTTCTGCACAAATGATGCACTCCATGGAGTCTGACAAAAAGAAGTTAGTAAGATACATATGGGATGTAATACACCCAAAGTAGAAAGAAAGAAGATAATTATTAAACAATGAACACTTACTGGTCTCATTACTGATCTCTCCCTCAGAACAAGTGATGCAGTCGAAACAGCAGTCAGGTTCCCCCTTCTTTCTCACCACGCGAGTACCTGGAGGACAGCTCTCACTACAAACTGATCGAGGTGGCTACAAGGAGAGAATGTATTGGATATTTTAAAGTGTGCAACACTGCTAAAATAAGTTAAATATTGGTCAAAATGGGGTAATGTCAGACCTTTTTGGGTTTGAAATTCCAGAAGATTTTGTCTTCATCAATTGTAATTTCTTCACCTTTAAAGGCTGACCTTTTAACCTCACCCACATTCTGAACTATAGTTCTTCCATCAGGGAGCCACAGCCAGTTTAGGATATCATATATTGGTAAGGCATCACCATTCTCATCAAAAGACACTTCATCACCGAATGATGTGGTGAAGTTGACCTTGTTCAAGTAATACAGAAGCTGTCAAGAGAGAAAACAATACTCAAAATCGTCACTCTCTGCCTGTAACATACTGCATGTAGTGATAAAATTATTTGGTTTAAAGTGAAGTCAAATCAATAACAATAAAATAATAAGCATTTTATAATTGTCAACACGTTATATTCAGTCGTTTTTATATCACAGCACAAGATTCAGTCAACAGGTGAGGTGTAACTTGATATCGCACCTGCCACGGTTCTAACCCTTTCAAATTTCCACAGCTGTTTCCACTGAAAGGACCTCTCCCAGGTTTGCACTGCAGCATATCATGAAGAGCATAGGCCAGAGCATAAACAGCCTTGTACACATTATACTCTCCTCTGAGATTTGTAACGTCCAAAAGTTCAGTCTCCACAAACTCTAGATTTTCCTGTCCAGTGCACAGCGCTCCCCCACCTTCCACCCAGCCTGCTGGAGGTGGTTCAAATCTGCACTGAAATGTGTATTCCCAAAACTGATTTACCTGAAATATGCGATTAAAAATATGTGGTTGAAACAATACAAAACAATACAAAACAATATTCTTGTAAGTACTAGTGCTGCAGGGTAAAACAAAATAAATATGATTCTTTTAAATAATTGTTTTCCAGGGTAAAGATTTCACCGTGCTATTTTCATAGCTGTTATTGTGGTGTAGACCAGGACGTGTTTGTAACAGGAAGTCCCTGAGCCCTGGTATTTCTCCTCGGCGGATGGCAATACCCAGTGTGCCACCCAGGTACGGCATGAGGTGAGGGCTCTGGAGCACAGCAGCTGCTGACCAAGCTTCACTGGCCATCCACTGTAGGCCTGTCACATTCTGTCTTATGACCTGTGAATCAAATTTGAACAAATATAGAAACTGTTATTGTCATGCTAATGAAGATTCTAACTGAATTACTGTGTAATTATATCAAATTCTAACTGATTGGTGTTTGAATCCCAACCTCTTTCATGAGGTTAATCATGTGACTCTCATGTGCAAACACTATGACGACACAAGCTGTGGATTTCTTCATCACATCCACAACCCTCCTTAGTTCAGGTAGATTATTGCCCCAGGGCAGAATCTCTATGTAGGCCAGACAGCCGTCACCAGACAGACTAAGGTCAGACTGCAAGGATCTGGCAGCATAGAGTCCATAATCATCATCACTGATCAGCAGACCTGCCCAAGTCCAACCAAAGTGCTTTAGAATCTGAATCATAGCGCGCACCTGAGAGAACACAGAGGGAAAACTGCACAGTGAAATATCTGATGAATGTGTTACACAGTGAACCATGTTTAATATATATACATATATTAAACATACATATATTTTATATCTATTAATGTGTTTTCACTGAACATTTTTTATAATATATTTACCTGAAAAACATCATTACATTATTTTTCATATTCTTTTCTCAGAGATTTTTACCTGGAAATCATCACTTGGGATTGTCCTGTAGAAGGATGGATACTTTTGGCGGTCACTCAGGCAGGAACATGTGGAATAATAACTCACCTAGACACAGAGTGCATCCTGAAATAATTTGAATATTTTACCAGCTCTTTGATATTTAAAGACTGACTGCATGGCATGTACAACTGAGATACAATTTGTGATTCGGTCTTATTACAGAGGAATCATCAGAGGAATCATTAGAAAACTTACCATAGGCACTCTGTACAAACCTAACACAGAGGAGATGGCAATAGAGCGTGTAGAGGAAGATTCACCTACAATCCCTAGGACTGGAGGGTTTCCTAAACATTTCTTGTCTAATATAATTTTCTCCTCTTGACCATTTGCTAATGACAGTGCTGCACGGAATCCAATTCCAACACTTGCACAGTTATCGTACAGACTGTATCCCAGAGTCACATTAGGCAGCAGGTTGGAGTTTCTGTTGATCTCATCAATAGCAAAGGCCATGGTCTGGACACGCTTAAATCCTACAACATCAAAACTAACACAAACATTTAACAGTTTACTATGGAACCAATGACAATAACACACAGTAGCTATGTAAACAAAACATTATACAGTTATAGGTTCAGACAGTATCTGAATCTGAATGAATATCTACAGTCATTTTAACATTTTAACTAAAGTTTGAGAAATAAATGCATATGTTTTGTAACATATTGATTATTAAATATACATTCATTTTTTGTTGTTTCCCTGACATACTCACCCATGACAAGAAGGCTGTTGTGGCTCAGAGGTAAATGACAGGTCAGGAACAACAGAAAAGTAGTGGACTCGAAACAGTCCACCCAGAACCACATCTCCCGACTTGTGTATCCCATTTAGATGAAACTGCCCCTGCAACTGACAGGACGAGGAGAATGGAGGGGAGGATGCTGCAGAGCAAAAATAGGAATACAACAACATGAACAAGAGTAAGTTGGTGTGTAAAAATGGCTGCATGACTTCCCCTCTGCTTTTCCCCTTTCCTGAACTAGGTCATTATATTTTATTTCTTTGTCCCACCCTTTTTATCAATTTTCAGTCATGTTTATTTCTGCACAACACCCATCAGGACAAAAGAAGTAGAAGGGGCAGGGCATAAAATGCATCACATGCGGTATTATTTTGTATCCAAGCAGAATTAATGTGAATAACATCTTATCATGTAAATAAATTTGAAAATTTTGATTTGAGTGACTCATTATTGAGGTTTGTTTCACTTTGTTATGCTATTTTGTTTCTTTATCTATCTGTGTATGTGTAGTTTACATTGTAGACAAAGGTATAGCTCTGTCGTTTTAAATCTAAGGAAATACACTGTAATGGGGGGAAAAAAAACATTCACTATCACTCAGCAAAATTAAATGAAATAACCTGTAGATGGTAGACACATACAACAACAGTCAGTGACTGCGCTTGTCCTATTGATTATATCTGTACATATATTTTATCTGCCTGTTTGTAGTGAATTTAATATCCCTAAAAATGGATGCAGGCCAGCATAAACCACGCAATAGCAGGTTAGTGGAAGATAAATGTTGGCAGTGAGGGCTGAAAGCTGAATGACATTACTATATTTTTCAATAATTGTTTTTGCTTCATGTTCCACGGAATGTAAAAATGAATGAACAGGAATAATGACATAATATTGCAAGTGATTTTTTGCTTCTTGTTCAGTTGGGTGACTATGGTTACATACAAAATACAAATTTGTATTATGTCCAGTATCAGGCAGTAAACTTCCCCTGAGAGCCTGAGCTGCGTATGACCCCAATAGTTGGAGCACACCATCCAGTCCCATGTTTTATGGATGGGTACCAACACTTCAGCCTGCCATTCCACAAGTACTGTCTTATACCTCCATGCAACATTGAGTAGGCAAGTCAACCAAGACAGCCCAAAAATATCCACAGCCTTCATCATCTCAGGGTGAAGCTCGTCTGCTCCTGGTGCCTTGCTGCTGGGACGTTTTTCAACTACCTCAGAGGGCATGCTAGTAGAGTACAGGAGTTCTGTAGCCTCTCTGAGTCTGAGATCACAGAAGCTGCAGCCTCCCGATATGTGCCTTGAGCTTCCAAAGTCCCACTAGCCAACCACCCCCAAAAGGCTTTCTTCTTTGGTTTGACAGCTTCCCTCACCAGTGGTGTCTAAAGGAGGGCTCAAACGTTGCCAAATTGGGCACCGACAACCTTCTGCAATGGAGGATCTGAACATGGCCCACTCAGATTCCATGTGCCAACCTCTCCCAGGATGCATAGGAAGTCATTCCAGAGGTAGGAGTTGCCTCTGCCAGTTGTTACCAGTTCGCCCTCACTTCATGTGTGTCACGTTTACCAGGTCTGACAGATAGCCTTGCCCACTACCTGATCCAACTCACCACCAGTTGGGGATCAGTTGATAGTAGGGCTGTAATGGTATTTGTATTTGTCCGACGGTGTCACGGTACGGGCGTCACAGTTTGGTGCTCAAAGTCATACACGGAATACGTCTAAGTGAGTAGTCTTCACTTCAATCAAAGTGGCGGTAATGGGTCTAAAAGCTGCCAGCTAATGTCATTAGCCTACAGAAGAAGAAAACAGACAAAGAAGAAAAGTAGTGTGGTAACTTTTTGGTTTCCCGGTGCTAGTCATGTACCAGACAAAGACTGTTTGCTGACGATGTTTGGCGGAGATGCGGTACGTTGCTGGAAACACATCAAACATGCTAACGCACATAAGACACACCCATTGTTTATTTGTGACATTTGTTTGTCTTGTTTTACAACATTGCTAATGTGATGGGGACTCCAGAAGCACCTTGCATTTTCTGCAGTCTCTGCAGCAAAACTTGTTCTGGGAGATCTGGTCTGTCCATTGTCCCCGGTCCTGAGGGTGACCATTACGGAAACCTCAGAATCGTATTCCTGCTTTTTGCAGATGATGTGATTGTGTTGGCTCCATCAGATGTGACCTCCAGCACACACTGAGGCGGTTTGCAGCCAAGTGGATGGGATAAGAGCCAGCACCTCCAAGTCTGAGGCCATGGTGCTCTGCCAGAAAGCAGTGGATTGTTTCCTCTGGGTTGGGGGTGAGTTTCTGCCTCAAGCGAAGGACTTCAAGGATCTCTGGGTGCTGTTCTTGAGTGATGGTATAATGGAGCAAGAGGTGGATAGATGGTTTGGCCTGCGGTAACACTTTCACTGCATTGAACTGTGGTGGCAAAAAAGGAGCTGAGCTGCAAGATAAGGATTTCAGTTTACCAGTTTTTGTTCCAACCTGAGGTTCCTCCAAAGGGTGGCTTAGAGTTGGGGTGAGGAGCTTAGACATCCAGAGGGAGCTCAGAGTAGAACCTCACATTGAAAGGGGCCAGCTGAGATGGTTTGGGTGTCTGATTCGGATGCCTCCTGGCCACATCCCTTTGGAAGTTTATTGGGCACGGTCAGCTGGGAATAGACCCCAGTAAAACCAGAACATGCTGAAGGGATTATATATCCCATCTGGCCAGGGAACGCCTCAGGATTCCCCAGGAAGAGCTGGAATATGTTCCTGAGACAGACATCTGGAGTTTCTTATTAAGCTTGTTACCACTGCAACCCAACCTTGGATAAACGGATTGAAAATGATTTAAAGATTTTGATTTTTTCATCTATTTCTCTCATCCTACTGTGAAATTTACTTCAATATGAAAATATAAATATTGGTGAAATTGATATCCTTAATAATGATGTAGCACTCTGTGTGTTATCTCATACAGTGACAGGTTTGGGGCCGAAAAAGAATTTCATCCCACTAACTTAGATTTATTTATTTTCTGATGAAAACTGGAGAAAATATGCGATGATGACTGAGTAATTTAAGTAATTTAATACCTTTATTGCTTATAGTTTATTCAAGTGATTACATCTGAATGCAAAATATGCAAAAGTGTTAAACTTTCAAAACAACTTCGTATTATCTGCATGTCATTGTGAATTAAAAAAATCTGGAGTGCTCATTTCATGAGTTGGTGACTCCTCGACCCATAATAGCTTTCTTTGTGTTCCTCTCTGGTCTCAGCAGGATTATGTAACATTTGGGTCCAAACAGTGCTGCCAAGAGGCCAAAACTGGAGGCCAGGATGGCAAATACCTCCACTGCATCTGCATATTTGCCTGGAGAGCTGATGTAAGCAGGAACAAAGGCCACCCACACAGCACAGAAGATCAGCATGCTGAATGTGATGAGTTTGGCCTCGTTGAAACTGTCTGGAAGATTTCTTGAAAGAAATGCAATTACAAAACTCAGGGTGGCCAGTAAACCAATGTAACCCAATACAACTGCAAAACCAACAGTGGACCCAACTGCACACTCATAAACAATCTTGTCCTTGTGGTAATGTGTGTTTTTGTAAGGAGCTGGTGAAGAAGAAACAAGCCAGGCAGTACAGATTGCAGCTTGAATAAAAGTAAGAACCAGAACTGTTCCTCTCTGCTGTGCAGCACCAAACCATTTAAGGCTACTTTCACCTCCTGGCTTTGAGGCCTTGAACACAGCCAGAACTACCATGGTTTTGACCAGGATACATGAGACAGAAAGAACAAAGCTGATTCCAAATGCTGCATGTCTCAGTTGACATGTCCACAACCGTGGACGTCCAATGAACAGCAGCGAACACAAGAAACATAGCTTAAGAGACAACAACAGCTGGAAACTAAGTTCAGAATTGTTGGCCCGTACTATAGGTGTGCTGCGATGATAGATAAATATCCCTAGAACAATAGCACAGATAAATGTGCCCAGTAATGAGGTGATTGTCAAGCAGATCCCCAGAGGTTCATGGTAGGAGAGGAACTCTGTTTTCTTGAGAACACAGTGGTCACGCTGGGGGCTGGACCAGAAGTCCCCTGGACAACTGAAACACTCCCTGGAGTCTGACAAAAAGGAGAAGTTAGTAAGATACATATGGGATGTAATACACCCAAAGTAAAAAGAAAGAACTGTGAACACTTACTGGTTTCATTACTGATCTTTCCCTCAGAACAAGGGATGCAGTCAAAACAGCACTCAGGTTCCCCCTTCTTTCTCACCATGCGAGTTCCTGGAGGACAGCTCTCACTACAAACTGATCGGGGTGGCTATAGAGAGAAACAACATTTTGCACTGTGCAACACTGCTAAAATAAGTTAAATATTCGTCAAAACAGGGTAAAAAGTCAGACCTTTTTGGGTTTGAAATTCCAGAAGATTTTTTCTTCATCAATTGTGATTTCTTCACCTTTGAAGGCTGACTTTTTAACTTCACCCACATTCTGAACTATAGTTCTTCCATCAGGGAGCCACAGCCAATTTATAATATCATATATTGGTAAGGCATCACCATTCTCATCAAATGACACTTGATCACCGAATGATGTGGTGAAGTTGACCTTGTTCAAGTAATACAGAAGCTGTCAACACACAAATAAGAAATAGAGGTAAATCAAAGGGCATAGGAAAAACACAATACTCAAATTCAGCACTCTCTGCCTCATAGCATACTGCATGTAGTGATCAAAATATTTGGTTTAAAGTGAAGTCAAACCACTAACTATAGAAAAACAAGCATTTTATAACAGTCAAAACGTTGTAGTCAGTTGTTTTTATATCATAGCACAAGATTCAGTCAACTGGTGAGGTGTAACGTGATCTCACACCTGCCACGGCTCTAGTCCTTTCAAAGTTCCACAGCTGTTTCCACTGAAAGGCCCTTTGCCTGGCTCACACTGCAACATATCATGAAGAGCATGGGCAAGAGCATAAACAGCCTTGTACACATTATACTCTGCTCTGAGGTTTGAAATGTCCAACAGTTCAGTCTTCACAAACTCTAGATCTTCCTGTCCAGTGCACAGTGCTCCCCCACCTTCCACCCAACCTGCTGGGGGTGGTGGAAATCTACACTGAAATGTGAATTCCCAGAACTGATTTACCTGAAATGCATGATTAAAAACCATGTGGTTGAAATATTAGATGACAATACAACACAATACAATACCATATTCTTGTACATACTAGACCTGCAGGGGAAAAACTAAATATGATTATTTCCAATAACCGATTGAGGGTAAAGATTTCACCGTGCTATTTTCATAGCTGTTATTGTGGTGTAGATCAGGACATGTTTGCAACAGGAAGTCCCTGAGCCCTGGTATTTCTCCTCGACGGATGGCAATGCCCAGTGTGCCACCCAGGTACGGCATGAGGTGAGGGCTCTGGAGCACATCAGATGCTGTCCAGGCTTCACTGGCCATCCACTGTAGGCCTGTCACATTCTGTCTTATGACCTGTGAATCAAATTTTAACAAATATAGAAACTGTTATTGTCATGCTAATAAAGTGAATTTTCATTTTATCCATGTATAACTGAATTACTGTGTAATTATATCAAATTCTAACTGATTGGTGTTTGAATCCCAACCTCTTTCATGAGGTTAATCATGTGACTCTCATGTGCAAACACTATGACGACACGAGCTGTGGATTTCTTCATCACATCAACAATCCTCCTTAGTTCAGGTAGATTATTGCCCCAGGGCAGAATCTCTATGTAAGCCAGACAGCCGTCACCAGACATGCTAAGGTCAGACTGCAAGGATCTGGCAGCATAAAGTCCATAATCATCATCACTGATCAGCAGACCTGCCCAAGTCCAACCAAAGTGCTTTAGAATCTGAATCATAGCGCGTACCTGAGAGAACACAGAGGGAAAACTGCACAGTGAAATATCTGATGAATATGTTAAACAGTGAACCATGTTTAATGATTACATTCAAGTTTTACTTTCTGGATAAAAAAGACAAAAATATTACACATACTTATCTTCATATCCTCTTCATATGTTTTGAAGAAAAATTACATTATTTTTCTTATTCTTTTCTCAAAGATTTTTACCTGGAAATCATCACTTGGGATTGTCCGGTAGAAGGATGGATACTTTTGGCGGTCACTCAGGCAGGAACATGTGGAAGAATAACTCACCTATAAAAGACAAAGAGTGAACCCTGAAATCATTTGAATACTTTAACAGCTCAATTCGTAATTTGGTCTAATTACAGAGGAATCATCAGAGGAATCATTAGAAAACTTACCATAGGTACTCTGTACAAACCTAACACAGAGGAGATGGCAATAGAGCGTGTAGAGGAAGATTCACCTACAATCCCTAGGACTGGGTGGTTTCCTAAACATTTCTTGTCTAATATAATTTTCTCCTCCTGACCATTTGCTAATGACAGTGCTGCACGGAATCCGATTCCAACACTTGCACAGTTATCGTACAGACTGTATCCCAGAGACACATTAGGTAGCAGATTGGAGTTTCTGTTGATCTCATCAATAGCAAAGGCCATGGTCTGGACACGCTTAAATCCTACAACATCAAAACTAACACAAATATGTAACAGTTTACTATGGAACCAATGACAATAACATACAGTAGCTATGTAAACTATATAAACATTGTACAGTTATAGATTCAGACAGGTGATTATCTACAATTATATCACAGTCAAAGATTTTAACCAAAGTTTTAAAAATAAATGCTCGGTTTTGTAAAAGATTTCATTATCAAACATACATACAATTTTTGTTGTTTCCCTGACAGACTCACCCATGACAAGAAGGCTGTTGTGGCTCAGAGGCAAAAGACAGGTCAGGAACTAAAGAAAAGAAGTGGACTCGAAACAGTCCACCCAGAACCACATCTCCTGACTTGTGTATCCCATTTAGATGAAACTGTCCCTGTAACTGACAGGATGAGGAGAACGGAGGGGAGGACGGTGCAGAGGAAAAATAGGAATACAACAACATGAGCAAGAACAAGTTGGTGTGTAAAAGTGGCTGCATGACTTCCCCTCTGCTTTTCCCCTTTCCTGAGCTCAGTCATTATATTTTATTTCTTTGTCCCACCCTTTATATTAATTTTCAATCTTGTTTATTCCTGTACACCACCCATCAGGACAAATGAAGTAGAAGGGGCGGAGCCTAAAATGCATTACATGCGATATTACTTTGTATCCAAGCAGATTTAATGTGAATAACATCTTATCATGTTAATAACTTTAAATGTTTGATTTGAGTGACTCATTATTGACGTTTGTTTCACTTTGTTATGCTATTTTGATTTTTTATCTGTGTATGTGTATTTTACGCTATAGACAAAGTTAGAGCGCTGTCATTTTAAACCTAAAGAAATACTATATATGCAAAGAAAACATTCACTATCACTCAGCAAAATTAAGAAAAAGACACATACAACAACAGTGACTACGATGTTTGTTTTCTTAATTGTATCTGTTTGACACTCAAGTTAGCATTGCCAGTCTATGAGACCATGTGAAGTAGTGTCATTGTAGTGTGCTGTGTTTGAGTAGCCCAAAGCCAACCAGGCTGAGTGACCAGTGTGTATGTCTGCTGTTTGGGAAATAAACAACACCCTGCCTCTCAGCTGTTATTTCCAACACACTGCAGAGTCTTGGGTTTGTATGAACACAACAGCTTGTGTGAGCACAACATGTAAATTATTCATTCATGGCAACACATTAATTGTGAGAGCAAGCACATACTCTTCTATGCAGGACGACCGAATTCACCACTATTCTTAAAAATGTAGTAGAAAATTTCATTCACTGAAAGAAATTACATTAGTTCAACAGTTGTAGTTTCTGTTCCATGCTACACCTTCTATTGCCTATTTCTGGTGAATTTAATATCCCTAAAAAGCCAAGCTAAGCCCTGTATTCCCTTCCTTAGGTGCCACGTGGTTTGCCAGAACCAGGCCAACCAGGGCTGAAAGGTTTCCTTCTTTAGTTTGACAGCTTTCTTCACCACTGGTGTCCACAGGTGGGTTCAAAAGTTGTCACCACATTGGGCACCGACAACCTTCTAGCCACAGCTCCCAGTTACCACTTCTGCAATGGAGGATTTGAGCATGGCTAACTCAGACTGCATGTTGCTAACCTCTCCCGGGATGCATGAGAAGCTCTTTTGGAGGTAGGAGTTGGAAGATTTCACAAACAGGGGCCCTCACTATGCGTTTGTCATGTTTAACAGGGTCCAAACGACAGCCATCCCAACCACATGATCCAACTCACCACCAGGTGGGGATCAGTTGACAGCTCTGCATCTGTCTTAACCTGATTGTCCAAGACATACGGCCGCTGATGATATGACTGCAAAGTCTATCATCGACTTTTGGCCAAAGATTCTCTGATACCAAGTGCAGTTATGAGCCCCGGTAGCCTATTCGTTATAGACAACCCATGACAGCACAGAAATCCAACAACAAAACACCACTAAGTTTAAGATCAGGCCATTCCTGGCCATTCCTAGCACCATTCCAGGACTCATCCAAGGTTCAAAAACTGCAGTTTGGCGCATATATACGGAAAAATCCCAGAGCCCCCAGAGATTTGTAATTGCATGGAGGTGACCCTCTCATTCATTGGGCAGGTCTCCAGCAGGAGGCACCCTGTCAGGGATATATGAGCATCCCCATCCCCACCTGGCTAAGGAGAGAATCCAGTTCGGTTTTGGAGCCCACATTATACTTAGGGTGAGCCCAAACATATCAAGTTGGTATCGCTCTACCTCCGGGAACCAGCTTGGTCTCCTCCCCCACCAACATATGCTGCCCAACTCACATGGCGCCCAACCACGATGCCTTCTCCTACAGGTGGTGGGTCCACAAAGAGGAAGTCCACCTTGTTTCTCCTGACCTAGGCCAGGCCCCATGGAGAAAAATGTGGTTGCTAGCTCTCTGGCCTATTTTAGGCAAGATGCAGTAGCTCTTTGTCGCTTTATAAATCGCTCTTTGTCTGGCCCCTCCCCTGAGACCAATATACCTTGGGAGACCCTGCCAGGGGGTTCTGCCACGGACAACATAGCTCCCAGGATCACACAGGGACACACAAACTCAAGTGTCAGTTTCCATTGAACATAATGCAAAAAAAATGTGTGAGAAACATACGCATTTATTGGCAATCACATATTAAAAATTTCAAGTAAAATGACAACTAGAGTGACAGAATATACGCTGACAAAGACAGTTTGTTGAGGGCACTGTTTGTTATAGTTATAAAATGTATGTTTAGAGCATCCTCTATGCATTTATATTTAGTAGTGTATTTACCTCAGTACCTCAATTGCGACTACATGTGGACATTTCTGAAACGTGCAATGAATATACTCTCCTCCATTCATTGAAATGTGGAAGAACATAGCTTTCTTGGATTTGCTTAATATCTGAAAAAGTTGCCTCTGACATTGTGAAAGGTGTAACATGAAATATAAATATTGGTAAAGTTGATATCCCAAACACTGAAGTAGTCAATTGTGTGTACTCTGATACAATGATAGGTTTAGTGGTCATAAACTGAGACACTGAGGGATGAAAAAATGGCGTCCTACAACAGTCAGCTGAAAAATAGGAAAATATGTAATAATAATTACAGTGAATATATTAACATTTCTTTATTGCCTCTAGTTTTGTCAAGTGATTACAGCTGGACAGTTATCAGTTAGCCGTGTAATTGTGACTTTGAAAAATGTGGAGTGCTCATTTCATCAGTTGGTGATTCCTCGACCTATGATAGCTTTCTTTGTGTTCCTCTCTGGTCTCAGCAGGATTATGTAACATTTGGGTCCAAACAGCGCCAACAAGAGGCCAAAACTGGAGGCCAGGATGGCAAATACCTCCACTGCATCTGCATATTTGCCTGGTGAGCTGATGTAAGCAGGAACAAAGGCCACCCACACAGCACAGAAGATCAGCATGCTGAATGTGATGAGTTTGGCCTCATTGAAACTATCTGGAAGATTCCTTGAAAGAAATGCAATTATGAAACTTAGGGTGGCCAGTAAACCAATGTAACCCAATAAAACAGAAAACCCAACGGTGGACCCAACTACACACTCATAAATTATTTTATCATTGTGGTACTGCATGTTTTTATGAGGAGCTGGTGAGGAAGAAACAAGCCAGGCAGTGCAGATTGCAGCTTGAATAAAAGCAAGAACCAGAACTGTTCCTCTCTGTTGTGCAGCACCAAACCACTTTAGACTGCTTTCACCTCCTGGCTTTGAGGCCTTGAACACAGCCAGAACTACCATGGTTTTCACCAGGATGCATGAGACACAAAGGACAAAGCTGATTCCAAATGCTGCATGTCTCAGTTGGCATGTCCACAGTCTGGGACGTCCAATGAACAGCAGCGAACACAAGAAACATAGCTTAAGAGACAACAACAGCTGGAAACTAAGTTCAGAATTGTTGGCGCGTACTATAGGTGTGCTGCGATGATAGATAAATATCCCTAGAACAATAGCACAGATAAATGTGCCCAGTAATGAGGTGACTGTCAAGCAGATCCCCAGAGGTTCCTGGTAGGAGAGGAACTCTGTTTTCTTGAGAACACAGTGGTCACGCTGGGAGCTGGACCAGAAGTCTTCTGGACAAATGATGCACTCCACAGAGTCTGAAAACAAGGAGAAGTTAGTGAGATAAGCATGAGCTGTAATATCTCCAAAATAAAAAGAAAGAAAAAGAAACTACACCATGAACACCCACTGGTCTCATTAGTGAACTCTCCATCGGAACAAGAAATGCAGTCAAAACAGCACTCAGGTTGTCCTTTCATTCTCACCATGCGTGTACCTGGAGGACAGCTCTCACTACAAACTGAGTAGGGTGGCTGTAGATAGAATAGAAAATATTGGATATTTTACACTATGCAACAAGTTAAACATTGGACAAAATATAGTAATACAGTCAGACCTTTTTGTTTTCAAAGTTCCAGAAGATTTTGTCTTCATCAATTGTGATTTCTTCACCTTTAATGGCTGACCTTTTAACCTCACCCACATTCTGAACTATAGTTCTTCCATCAGGGAGCCACAGCCAGTTTAGGATATCATATATTGGTAAGACATCACCATTCTCATCAAATGACACTTGATCACCAAACGATGTGGTGAAGTTGACCTTGTTCAAGTAATACAGAAGCTGTCAAAATGCAAATAAGAAAATAAGGTAAGACAAACAAGGTAGAAAAGTATTCCAATACTTAGTGGAAACAGTGATAATCAGTATTTCATAATAGACTCTACCTCGTAACATACTGTGTGGAATAATGTATTTAGTTTTAAGTGAAGTCAAACCACTAAGAATAGTACATACACAGGTCCTGCTAAGAATTTTATTATTCTCACAACTTTGTATTCAATGTTGAAGACTAAAAGGAAATTATAGCATAGAAGCAGATTTGGACAACTGGTGAGGTGTAACGTTATCTCACACCTGCCACGGCTCTAGTCCTTTCAAAGTTCCACAGCTGTTTCCACTGAAAGGCCCTTTGCCTGGCTCACACTGCAGCATATCATGAAGAGCATGGGCCAGAGCATAAACAGCCTTGTACACATTATACTCTCCTCTGAGGTCTGAAATATCCAAGAACTCACTCTCTACAAACTCTAGATCTTCCTCTCCAGTGCAGAGTGCTCCCCCACCTTCCACCCAGCCTGCTGGAGGTGGCGCAAACCTGCACTGAAATGTGAATTCCCAAAACTGATTTACCTGAAACACAGTAAAAAACAACAACAAAAGAAATAAACGAGTATGTGTTAGAAAAACAAGTATTATTCTTTCAGATAATTGACTGCAGGATATGTGGTTGAAACAATACAAAACAATATTCTTGTAAGTACTAGTGCTGCTGGGTAAAAAACAAAATAATTGTTTTCAGGGTAAAGATTTCACCGAGCTATTTTCATAGCTGTTATTGTGGTGTAGATCAGGACGTGTTTGTAACAGGAAGTCCCTGAGCCCTGGTATTTCTCCTCGGCGGATGGCAATGCCCAGTGTGCCACCCAGGTACGGCATGAGGCGAGGGCTCTGGAGCACAGCAGTTACCGACCAAGCTTCACTGGCCATCCACTGTAGGCCTGTCACATTCTGTCTTATGACCTGTGTGCAGTTTTAACAAATATAGAATTGATATTGTCATGCAGTTAAAGTGAAGTCTCATGTTTCTTTAACTCATATAATACAATAGAGTTGTGTAATTATATCAGGTAACAATTTAGCTGAATTTCATCCCCAACCTCTTCCATCAGGTTAATTATGTGACTCTCATGTGCGAACACTATGACGACACGAGCTGTGGATTTCTTCATCACATCAACAATCCTCCTTAGTTCAGGTAGATTATTGTTGGAGGGCAAAATCTCCGTGTAGGCCAGACAAGCTTCACCAGACAGACTCAGCTCAGACTGGAAGGATCTGGCAGCGTTGAGTCCATAATCATCATCGTTGATCAGCAGACCTGCCCAAGTCCAACCAAAGTGCTTCAGAATCTGAATCATAGCGCGCACCTGAGAGAACACAGAGGGAAAACTGCACAGTGAAATATCTGATGAATATGTTAGACAGTAAACCATTTTTAAAGATCACATTCAGTTTTTGTTTCTGAGACCAAAACCATGACACTGATGGCAGAAAAGCAAATCTAAGACAGACACATTATTACACATTGTTATTTTTTAATATTCTGTTCATATGTATGGACTAAAACACTGGACTCCTTATTCTTTTTTTCAGAGATTTTTACCTGGAAATCATCACTTGGTATTGTCCTGTAGAAGGATGGATACTTTTGGCGGTCACTCAGGCAGGAACATGTGGCATAAAAACTCACCTATGACAGACACAGAGTGCATCCTGCAATTATTCAGACACTTTAAACATTGACTGCACGGCATGTACTACTGAAAAAACATTTGTAATTCAGTCTAAATGATTCAGAGGAATCATTAGGCAGTCAAGCGAAAAAACTTACCATAGGCACTCTGTACAAACCAAACACGGAGGAGACGGCAATAGAACGTGTAGAGGAAGAATCGCCTACAATCCCCAGAACTGGAGGGTTTCCTACACATTTTTCATCTAGCATAATTTGCTCCTCCTGACCATTTGCTAATGACAGTGCTGCACGGAATCCAATTCCAACACTTGCACAGTTATCGTACAGACTGTATCCCAGAGTCACATTGGGCAGCAGGTTGGAGTTTCTGTTGATCTCATCAATAGCAAAGGCCATGGTCTGGGCACGTCTAAATCCTTTATAATCAAAACTAACACAAAAATTGCACAGTTTACAATAGAACAATATAACAACTACATACAGTAGCTATGCAAACTATGTAAACATTATACAGCTCTAGGTTCAGACAGGTAAATATCTACATTTTAACCAAAGTTTGAAAAATAAATGCATAACTTGTGTAACATATCTGATTATCTAATTTTTGTTGTTTCCCTGACAGACTCACCCATGACAAGAAGGCTGTTGTGGCTCAGAGGTCAAGGACAGATCAGGAGAGACAGAAAAGTAGTGGACTCGAAACAGTCCACCCAGAACCACATCTCCTGACTTATGCAGCCCATTTAGATGAAACTGTCCCTGTAACTGACAGGACGAGGAGAACGGAGGGGAGGACGCTGCAGAGGAAAAATAGGAATACAACAACATGAGGAATAGCAAAAATGGCTGCATGACTTTCCCTCCAGTTTCCCCCTTTGCTGAGTGCAGTCATTATATTTTATTGCTTTGTCTGACCCTTTTTATTAATTTTAGTCATGTTTATTCCTGTACACCACCCATCAGGACAAAAGAAGTAGAAGGGGCAGGGCCTAAAATGCATCTCATGCGATACTATTTTGTATTCAAGCGGAATTAATGTGACTAACATCTCATCTTGTTAATAACTATAAAGGTATATTTTGAGGTTTGTTTCAGTTTGCTATATTATGTTTTTGCTCAATTATCTATCATTATTTATATTTCTTTGTTCATGTTCACAGTTATGTTTCTGATTGATTATATCTGCTTGACATTTGAGTGATTCTGAGGTGGATTGCAGACCAGAGCACTATATACAAGTTGTGTCTTAATGTATGAATGCCTGCCGTTTGAACATATATTTACTGTGATTTATTTAATTGTTTTATACACAGACACACACACACATATTTTCATTCATCCATTCAAGCATCCTAGAAGCTAGCTAGCAAATAATTGTGCTGTCTGTGTTTGATCTGCCCATGACAAACTAATCTATGGCTGACCATTGTGCACAACATTAATAGTAACAACAGTGATTTTTAACAGCATTACTTTATTGATTCTAGTTTCAGTTGGGTTTCTACTGTTGGATGGAAAAATAGGGGTGTTGATTACATTTGAAAAAAACAAAACAACAACAACTGTTCATTTTATGACTTGGTGGTATTTCGACTCATGATAGCTTTCTTTGTGTTTCTTTCTGGTTTCAGCAGGATTATGTAACATTTTGGTCCAAACAGCGCCACCAAGAGGCCAAAACTGGAAGCCAGGATGGCAAATACTTCTACTGCATCTGCATATTTGCCTGGAGAATTAACATAAGCTGGGACAAAGGCCACCCACACAGCACAGAAGATCAGCATGCTGAATGTGATGAGTTTGGCCTCGTTGAAGTTGTCTGGAAGATTCCTTGCCAAAAATGCTAAAAGAAAGCTTAGGATAGCAAGCAAACCAATATAGCCCAGTAACGCAGTAAAACCAATTGTGGACCCAATGACACATTCATAAACAATCTTGTCATTGTGATACTGTGTATTTTTATGAGGCACTGGTGAGGCAGAGACAATCCAAGCAGTGCAGATTGCTGCCTGAATGCAGGTAAGTGCTAAAACCGTTCCTCTCTGCTGCATAGCTCCAAACCACTTCAGATTGGTTCCACCTCCTGGCTTTGAGGCCTTGAACACAGCCAGAACCACCATAGTTTTGACCAGGATACATGAGACACAAAGCACAAAGCTGATTCCAAACACTGCATGTCTCAGTTGACATGTCCACAGTCGTGGTCGACCAATGAACAGAAGTGAACACAAGAAACATAGTTTAAGTGAAACCAAAAGCAAGAAGCTCAGTTCAGAATTGTTGGCGCGCACCATGGGTGTGCTGCGATGATATGTGAAAATTCCCAGGACAACAGCACAGATAAACGTTCCCAGCAATGAAGCAGTTGTCAGGCAGATACCAAGAGGTTCATGGTAGGAGAGGAACTCTGTTTTCTTAGGAACACAGTGGTCACGCTGGGGGCTGGACCAGAAGTCCTCTGGACAACTGAAGCACTCCATGGAGTCTGACAGGAAGGAAAATATTCTAATTTGATTCTGTATTTCCTTCTTTTCTTGCTTTCCACTAGTAGAGGTCACTATTGTAACAACATGGATATCATACTTTCCATGCATTGGTGATTCCAGTTATGAGCGGAGGACACCACTGCCAAGGAAAGAACCCTACATTTCTGGAGTAGCAATGCGGGCATACACCTATTCCTGAACACTAATGGAACATTACCAACACCAAATTAATACGGCGCAAAAAGACATACATTTTTGTAAATTGATACCCACCTGTTTCATTGCTGAACTTTCCTTCAGAACATAGAATACAGTCAAAGCAGCACACAGGCTGTCCCTTCTTCCTCACGACACGTGTACCAGGGGTGCAGCTTTCACTGCAAACTGACCTAGGTGGCTATGAAGAATTGTGCAATCAATATGGTGTTATTATACACAATTTTAAAGCAAACACAGCAATGAGGAAAATTAACCTGTTTGGACTTAAAGTTCCAGAAGATTTCCTCCTCATTGATCATCAGCTCTTCACCTTTGAAGGCTGACCTTTTGACGTCGCCCACACTCTGAACTTTAGTCCTTCTGTCAGGGAGCCACACCCAGTTCATGACGTCATATATCGGCAAGGCATCACCATTCTCGTCAAACGACACTTGGTCACCAAATGATGTGGTGAAGTTGACCTTTTCCAAGTAATACATCAGCTACAAATGGGTGAGATAAGTTTTAAAAAAAATTAAAAAATAAAATATCTTATGATAAATGATTCTCTTTCCGTGTCTTTAAATGTTTGCACTTAGTGCTGCCCAGAGAGCAATTTCTAACCTTCTAAAATCTTGTTCAATCGCAACACGAGAAAGCAGAAATAGATGCTAAACATTAACACTGATGTGTCGTTCCACCAGTGGAGACGGATCTCGATGAGGAAAGGCAGAAAGTTTTATGCAAAACTCAAAGCTTGTTCTGTAGTAGAAGATGGTCAGAATGATCTAGTTTTAGTTACTTTCTGAATGTCCTCACACATTCATTTTCAGATCACACTTCTTTTCTTCTTGCAAAAATGCATTTGGATTTATGTCACGCTTAGCAGTTTTAAATATATACCTGCCATGGATCCACTGTTTGCAAAGTGGCACAGCTGTGCCCGCTGAAAGGTCCCCTCCCCGGGACGCAGCGCAACATGTCATCAAGGGCGTATGCCAGAGCATACACAGCTTTGTAGATATTGTACTCAGGCCTGAGCTCTGAGACATTCAACAGGTCAGTCTCCGTATTCGCAAGGTTTTCTTGCCCGGTGCATTGTCGCCCTCCAGCTTCCAGCACATCGGCAGGGAGTGGTGGAAATCTACACTGAAATGTGTGTTCCCAAAATTGCTTGACCTGGAATGCACACACAAAAAAAAACTTAACATTAATGTAAATAATCACAACATATGTTTGTTATAATTTGTCATGACATTGCAGCTCTCACCATACTCTTTTCGTGGTCATTGTTGTGGTGTTGTTCGGGATTAATTTTTAGCAAGAAGTCCCTGAGCCCTGGTATTTCTCCTCGACGGATGGCAATGCCCAGTGTGCCTGCCAGGTAGGGCATGAAGGCTGGAGTATGGAGTCCTTCGACTAATGTCCAGGCTTCGCTGGCAATCCACTGCAGGCCTGTCAAATTCTGCCTCACCACCTGTACATTTTGAGACACAAATCATTTTTAGACTTTTGTGCAACAATTACAATTTACTCTTATTCATTGTTTGCATTGTTTGACGTATTTCATGGAAGAGCTATAGAATTACTATTATTACATATGAAACATAAATATAATGTAGGGTTACAAAATTTACTTTCAAATAATCTGCTGCAAAGAAGTAGTAAAAAAGATCTTAGAGTCACTCTGTGGATTCATAACTAGTGCATGTATTTTCCCCAACCTCTTCCAAGAGTTGAACCAGATGCATCTGATGTGCAAACACAATGACCACACGAGCTGTGGATTTTGTCATCACATCCACAATCCTCTTATATTCATTTGGATTATTGCCCCATGGCAAAATCTCTAAATAGGCCAGACAACCTCCACCTGACTGAGCCAAGTCAGACGGAAAAGATCTGGAAACATGTAGCCCATAATCATCGTCACTGACCAGAAGGCCGGCCCATGTCCAGCCAAATCGTTTAAGTATCTGAATCATAGCGCGCACCTAGGTGAACACAAATTGAAGGGATTAGTGTATAGACTGGAATATTATAATTATGAATACTACTTATTGTAATGTCTCATGACAGCAACCTATTTAATTAATGCCAGTATGGGCTTATTGGAATTAATTAAATAGGCTGCTCCCAAGATCTGTTATTTTCAGTACTCAGTTTAAGAGAAACACATTGTTCATCTCTTTTTATTGCTTCACCTGGAAAGTATCGCTTGGGATTGTTCTGAAGAAGGACGGAAACCTTTGCCTATCACTCAGGCAGGAACATGTGGCATAATAACTCACCTATTAAGAAATAAACAGTGTGCACGAGTTAGTGGAGTCATTGCAATATTCCTCTTGTATTAACCATTTATGTGATTCAAAATACAGCATGCTGAAAGCACACACAAAATAAAACGTGGGTAACGTACAATAGGCAGCTTGAATAAACCAAGAACATTGGACATGGCAATAGAAAACGTGGAAAAGGGATCACCCACAATCCCCACAACCGGAGGGCTCCCTAAACACTTCTCCTCAAGCACAAACTGCTCCTCCCGACCACTGGCCAGTGACAATGCAGCACTGAAGCCAATACCCAGTGTTGCACAGTTGTCAAAAAGACTGTATCCCAGAGTCACATTGGAAAGCAGATTGGAGTTCTTGTTGATCTCGTCAATAGTAAACGCCATTGTCATGGCATGCCTGAATCCGAGAGCATCAAACCTAACACACAAAATGTAAACATTAACCACTAAAAATGCCTAAATATCTGGGCACACTGTCTTTTAGTCGAGTGAGACTTACCCTTGGCAGCTCGGCTCATGCGGCTCTGAGGTGAACGTCATCTCAGGGAAGACAGAACTGTAGTGGACTTCAAATAGCCCTCCCAGAATTAAATCCCCAGGCTTGTGCATGCCATTAAGATTAAACTTACTTTGTAATTTACAGGATGGAGAGAGAGAGGAACACTCAGAAAAGAAAAAGGAAGAATTCATCACCATATACACGTACACAAGCAAATGTCTGAGAATAACGGCCCCCATAACTCCCTTGCTTTCCTCTAGTCTACTGAACATGCAGAAGTACTCCAAGGTACTTTAATATAGCACGCTTGGTGACCTCCTTCTATCTATTCACACCCATCGGGACACAGAGAGCACAGATGACGTAAATGATATGCATTTCGTAATAACTGTTTTGCATCTACATTATTTGATATCCTTGCTAACTCAGGCATAATTTTTCATTCTGTAATGTTCAAAGTCGCTTACTTTGAGAATCAAATGGCCAAATAATTATTGTTGACTAGAAAATATTTCAAAATATACAATTATTCAGACAATGAAGTATATGTTTGAAAAATTTACTACCCCAGTTAAAATAACCACCAACAAAGAAACACATTTTATTGTTTATTTATAACCTCATTATACTTGGAAAGATTGCTTGTGTTTAGAGGAGGACTGAGTTGGCAAAAATGTAATATAATATATGTAGCTGGGTTTCACTGATGTGTAATTGTTACACTGAAATAAGCCCTTTACATCTACCGTGTGTCTAATCACAATTTGAATATATAAAATTAAAATATAGGCTGAAAGCAGCTCACAGATATTTGCCATACTTTTATGATTTGGTGACTCCACGACCCATGATAGCTTTCTTTGTGTTTCTCTCTGGTCTCAGTAGGATTATGTAACATTTGGGTCCAAACAGCATCAACAAGAGGCCAAAACTGGAGGCCAGGATGGCAAATACCTCTACTGCATCTGCATATTTGCCTGGTGAGCTGATGTAAGCAGGAACAAAGGCCACCCACACAGCACAGAAGATCAGCATGCTGAATGTGATGAGTTTAGCCTCATTGAAACTATCTGGAAGATTCCTTGCTAGAAATGCAATTACAAAACTGAGGATGGCCAGTAAGCAAATATAGCCCAGTAAAACTGCAAAACCAATTGTGGACCCAACTACACACTCATAAACAATCTTGTGCTTGTGGTACTGGGTGTTTTTGTGTGGAGTTGGTGAGGAAGAAACAAGCCAGGCAGTGCAGATTGCAGCTTGAATACAAGTAAGAACCAGAACTGTTCCTCTCTGCTGCATTAAACCAAACCATTTTAGACTGCTTTCACGTCCTGGCTTTGAGGCCTTGAACACAGCCAGAACTACCATGGTTTTGACCAAGATGCATGAAACACAAAGAACAAAGCTGATTCCAAACGCTGCATGTCTCAGCTGACATGTCCACAATCTGGGACGTCCAATGAACAGCAGTGAACACAAGAAACATAGCTTAAGAGACAACAACAGCTGGAAACTAAGTTCAGAATTGTTGGCACGTACTATAGGTGTGCTGCGATGATAGATAAATATCCCTAGAACAATAGCACAGATAAATGTGCCCAGTAATGAGGAGACTGTCAAGCAGATCCCCAGAGGTTCATGGTAGGAGAGGAACTCTGTTTTCTTGAGAACACAGTGGTCACGCTGGGGGCTGGACCAGAAGTCCTCTGGACAACTGATGCACTCCAGGGAGTCTGACAAAAAGGAGAAAATAGTAAGTTAAACATAGGATGTCATACACACAAAAGTAAAAAGAAAGAATAACAACTATCGAACCATGAACACCCACTGGTCTCATTATTGAACTCTCCATCAGAACAAGAAATGCAGTCGAAACAGCACACAGGTTGTCCCTTCTTTCTCACCATGCGAGTACCTGGAGGACAGCTCTCACTACAAACTGAGTGGGGTGGCTATAGGGAGAAAAATTAAACATAAGTTACTCTACAACAATATTATCCTGAGGCCAACAAAGGACATGAGGAAAAAATCTGAAGTAACCTTTCTGGGTTCAAAGTTCCAGAAGATTTTGTCTTCATCAATTGTAATTTCTTCACCTTTGATGGCTGACCTTTTAACTTCACCCACATTCTGAACTATAGTTCTTCCGTCAGGGAGCCACAACCAGTTCATGATATCATATATTGGTGTAGCATCACCATTCTCATCAAATGACACTTGATCACCAAAGGATGTGGTGAAGTTGACCTTGTTCAAGTAATAAAGAAGCTGTCCAAGAACAAAAAGAGAAGACGTTCTTAGTGGCCTTTTAAGAACATTACAAACGTATATACTGTTTTCATTTAATTCTAAATGATGAGATGTATTCTGTAACTAAGTAAGTGCTCTGTAAGTAAGGACCACAGGATTTTGACAACAGGTGAAGTGTAACTTGATACCACACCTGCCACGGCTCTAGTTCTTTTATATTTCCACAGCTGTTTCCACTGAAAGGACCTCTCCCAGGTTCACACTGCAGCATCTCATCAAGGGCATAGGCCAGAGCATAAACAGCCTTGTACACATTATACTCTGGTCTGAGGTTTGAAGTGTCTAAGAACTCAATCTCCACAAAATCTAAAGTTTCCTGTCCAGTGCACAGTGCTCCTCTACCTTCCACCCAGCCTGCTGGAGGTGGTGCAAATCTGCACTGAAATGTGAATTCCCAAAACTGATTTACCTGAAATGCAGTAAAAAGTTTCTTTTAAAAACAAACAATCTAATTACATTGAAAACACTAGATTGCAGGGTTAAAATATCACCATGTTATTTCCATAGTTGTTGTTGTGGTACAGATCAGGACGTATTCGTAACAGGAAGTCCCTGAGCCCTGGTATTTCTCCTCGGCGGATGGCGATGCCCAGTGTGCCACCCAGGTACGGCAGGAGGTGAGGGCTCTGGAGCACAGCAGCTGCTGTCCAGGCTTCACTGGCCATCCACTGCAGGCCTGTCACATTCTGTCTCACCACCTGTGAATCATATTATAATAAATATAAAAACTAATATTTTCATGCTACTAAATGTCTCATTTATACATTCACACAGGCGCTATCCATGTTTAACACAGTAACATTATGCATACATACATAACTGGAGTTCAGTATAGACACACTATAACTTGCACTCATCTTATAATTAAATCAAATTATATTTAAGTTGAGTTTCAATCCCAACCTCTTCCATGAGGTTAATCATGTGACTCTCATGCGCAAACACTATGACGACACGAGCTGTGGATTTCTTCATCACATCCACAATCCTCCTTAGTTCAGCTAGATCATTGGCCCAGGGTAAGATCTCTATGTAAGCCAGACAGCCGTCACCAGACAGACTAAGGTCAGACTGGAAGGATCTGGCAGCGTGGAGTCCATAATCATCATCACTGATCAGCAGACCTGCCCAAGTCCAACCAAAGTGCTTTAGAATCTGAATCATAGCGCGCACCTGAGAGAACACAGAGGAGAGGGATAAGTGAGAGAGTCAAATATCTGGTGAATATATTACACAGTGAACCATAGTTACCAGATATGTTTTCTGAGTAAATACAATTCCATCAGTGTTATATTGTTTTACAGAAAAAAAAACGCCTTTTAATGTTTTCACCTGGAAAGCATCGCTTGGGATCGTCCTAAAAAAGGATGGATACTTTTGTCGGTCACTCAGGCAGGAACATGTGGCAAAATAACTCACCTGTCAAAGACACAGACAGTATATTCTAAAACTATTTAGAGTCTTGTTCAAATTGAAACTGCATACAAATAATTCAAGAGATTTTTTTTGATATATATGATTAGGCTGAAAACTTACCATAGGTACTCTGTACAAACCTAATACAGAGGAGATGGCAATAGAGCGTGTAGAGGAAGAATCACCTACAATCCCCAGGACTGGAGGGTTTCCTACACAGTTGTCATCCAGTATAATTTGCTCCTTTTGACCATTTGCTAATGACAGCGCTGCACGAAAACCAATTCCAACGCTGACACAGTTATCGTACAGACTGTATCCCAGAGTCACATTAGGCAGCAGGTTGGAGTTTCTGTTGATCTCATCAATAGCAAAGGCCATGGTCTGGGCTTGCCTAAATCCTAGAACATCAAACCTAACACAAATACCAGACATTGAGCTGGTTTATACAACAACATGCACCAAGTATTCAACTTTGTAACACAGTGATATTCAGAGATCATACAAATGCAATATACATATGGGTATTTTTGTAATATACATCTACTTAGAAATTTTAAGTTCCACACATGCTGCAGTTAATTTCCCCCAGTTTCTCTTTTTGTTTGTTGTACTGACAGACTCACCCATGGCAAGTAGATTGTTGTGGCTCTGAGGTAAAAGACAGGTCAGGGAAGACAGAAAAGAAGTTGATTTCAAACAGTCCACCCAGAACCACATCTCCAGACTTGTGCATCCCATTCAGACGAAACTGCCCCTGTGTCCGACACAATGAGGAAAATGGAGGACCAGACGCAGCGGGAAAAAAGTAGGAATTCATGAGTAGAAGCAAGAGCAAGTTGGTGCGTAGAATTGGCCACATCGCTCTAATCTTGTTTGGCCTTTACTGAATTTAGCCATGATGTTTTGAAACTTTGTCACCCCTTTTTATTGACTTGTAGTGTTGTTTAATCCTCAACGCCACCCATCGGGGCAAAACAAAGTAGCAGGGGCAGGGCCTAAAACTCATTTCATTTGAGACGTGTTTGTTTAGGCAGGAATTTCCATGATTCTATGTGGACTCTAAGCGTAAAAAACATTTCATTTTCAAGTAAAGCATCTACATGCAGTTGCCTTTTTGCATATAGCAAATTTCAGATACTTCAGATGTTTCAAACCCGAGCATATGCATTGGTTCGTGTACTTTATAGGTATGTGTTAGAAGGGCAACTACTAATAAACTCACCCAGTGTGTAGTGTGCATAGCACTGTGTGAATGATATTCACACACATTGAGAAAGGTAAAGTAAGATGACCACTAGATGGTAGCAGCACCCTAAGACAGCGAGTGACTGCACTGTTTGATTGATGGGGAATTATATTTGTCTGGCATCCATACAAATCATCTTGACCATCCAGTTTACAGATTTATGCAAATACCCGTCAACAAACAAAGAACAGTCATATATAGTATATACATGAAATATGACCATGACATTCACAGACACGACCTATACTATCTACAAGAGTTACTACAATAATTATGTTCCAGTGCAAGTCATTTTAATAGAATTTCTTTATTGCTTCTACCTGAGTCAGGTGATGACAGCTGAATGCAAAATACAAAGTTGATAAACATAAACTGGTGAATCTGTAGTATCTAAAGTCCCAATTTTATGGCTTGGTGGCTCCTCGACCCATGATAGCTTTCTTTGTGTTCCTCTCTGGTCTCAGCAGGATTATGTAACATTTTGGACCAAACAGTGCCACCAAGAGGCCAAAACTGGAGGCCAGGATGGCAAATACCTCCACTGCATCTGCATATTTGCCTGGAGAGTTGACATAAGCTGGGACAAAGGCCACCCACACAGCACAGAAGATCAGCATGCTGAATGTGATGAGTTTGGCCTCATTGAAGTTGTCTGGAAGATTTCTCGCCAAAAATGCCAAAAGAAAGCTGAGGATGGCCAGTAGACCAATGTAGCCAAGTAGAACTGCAAATCCAATGGTGGACCCAACTGCACATTCATAAACAATTTTGTCATTGTGATACTGTGTGTTTTTATGAGGCACTGGAGAGGAAGAAGCAAGCCAGACTGCACAGATTGCTGCTTGAATGCAAGTAAGAGCCAGAACTGTTCCTCTCTGCTGTACAGCACCAAACCACTTCAGAATGGCACCACCTCCAGGCTTTGAGGCGTTGAACACAGCCAGAACCACCATGGTTTTTACCAAGATGCATGAGACACAAAGAACAAAGCTGATCCCAAATGCCGCATGTCTCAGTTGGCACGTCCAAAGCCTGGGTCGTCCAATGAAGAGCAACGAACACAGGAAACATAGCTTAAGCGACACCAGGAGCAAGAAGCTCAGTTCAGAATTGTTGGCGCGCACCATGGGGGTACGGCGATGATATGTAAAGATACCCAGGACAACAGCACAGATAAATGTGCCCAGCAATGAGGTGGTTGTCAGGCAGATCCCCAGAGGTTCGTAATAGGAGAGGAACTCTGTTTTCTTAGGAACACAGTGGTCACGCTGGGGGCTGGACCAGAAGTCCTCTGGACAACTGATGCACTCCATGGAGTCTGATGAAGGTCAGAAAAATGCTTACTGTACAGCATATAATTGTGTACAACCAAAATATTCAGTAAATTAAAACAACTGAATCACAAACACTCACTGGTTGTATTGCTGATCTCTCCATCAGAGCAAGAGATGCAATCATAACAGCACACAGGTTCCCCCTTCCTTCTGGCCATGCGTGTACCTGGAGGACAGCTCTCACTGCAAACTGACCGTGGTGGCTATAGAGAGAACAAAACACTTTATTTTCTCTAACTAAACACAACTAAGTCCAACATTTGAAAGAACATGAGCTGTGTGAAAAACAGAAACCTCTTTTGATTCAAAGTTCCAGAAGATTTTATCTTCATTGATTGTGAGTTCTTCTCCTTTGAAGGCTGACTTTTTAACTTCACCCACATTCTGAACTTTAGTTCTTCCATCAGGGAGCCACAGCCAGTTCATGATATCATATATTGGTAAGGCATCACCATTTTCATCAAATGATACTTCATCACCAAATGATGTGGTGAAGTTGACCTTTTGGAAATAATGTACAAGCTACAAATGGATGGTAGAAAAGAAAGCTTGTAAATGTGGTATTCACAAAAACTGTTAAATTAGACAGTTATTTAGTGTCTCTGCCCTCACAATGAGTCGCCAGAAGTAAATAGTAAGGTAATCTGATATCACACCTGCCATGGCTCCAGCGTTTGCAAAGTGGCACAGCTGTGTCCGCTGAACGGCCCTCTCCCTGGCTCACACTGAAGGATATTGTCAAGAGCGTGTGCCAGAGCGTACACAGCCTTGTAAACATTATACTCAGGCCTTAGGTCAGAAACGTCCAAAAACTCCGTCTCCACGCGTTCAATATTTTCCTGTCCTGTGCACAGTGCTCCCCCAGCTTCCACCCAACCTGCTGGATCAAACTTACACTGAAATGTGTATTCCCAAAACTGTCTCACCTGCAACAAACAGTATTAACAGAAATTACACCACAATAAATTATATCAAATAATGAATTCCTCTAATGTAGCATTGTATTCATTTATTAAAGTATAAGCGTAAACTTTTACCAAGTTGTTTTCATAGTTGTCATTTTGATCAGGACGTATTTGTAACAGGAAGTCTCTGAGCCCTGGTATTTCTCCGCGACGAATGGCAATGCCCAGTGTGCCACCCAAGTACGGCATGAGGTGAGGGGTTTGGAGCACAGGAGCAGTTGTCAAGGCTTCACTGGCCATCCACTGCAGGCCTGTCACATTCTGCCTCGCCACCTAAAAGTATTACTCATTTTAATGTTGATCTGCATACAAAAATCTATTGTGATAAAAAAGAAATGAGACATTAATTTTGAAAGTACTGCATTTCTGTTCACAGTGGGGGCAAGGTACATAATGTAACTGAACATTACACTTTCGGCTAATAAAAATCAAACATTTCTATTTCTTAATAATATTAACTGTAAGTTAACTCATTTTCATTGTTTTTAGTCCGTGCATTTTAGGTAAATGAATAAACAAAAGACGTAATCATGTTATAAAAAAAGATCATGGATTTCTAAATGATACTGTATTATGTCCAACCTCTTCCATTAGTTGTAACATGTGGATCTCGTGAGCAAATACTATGACCACACGAGCCGTGGATGTCTTCATTGAATGTACGATCCTCCTGAGTTCATGAGGGTCACTGTCCCAGGGCAAAACCTCTAGGTAGGCCAGGCAACCTCTGCCAGCATCGACCAGGTCAGATTGGAAGGATTGGGCAACGTGGAGTCCATAATCATCATCACTGACCAGCAGGCCCACCCACGTCCAGCCAAAGTGTTGTAAAATCTCAATCATTGCACTCACCTAAGAGCACAACAGATCACAGATGAGTGTGGATACTCTAACACAGCTGACTTCAGTTATTCTAACCTACATCGTTTATGTTTCTTCATTAATAACAGTGAAATATGAGAAGGTCTATATCAATAGGTACCATTTCTACAAGCTTGTTGTATTGCCTGAAACAGCTGTAATTTGCAGTTCTCAACTTGGTTACTGTGTTTCACCTGGAAAGCATCACTTGGGATCGTTCTAAAGAAGGTTGGGAACCGCTGCCGATCACTCAGGCAGGAGCATGTGGCAAAGTAACTCACCTAGAGAGAAACACACATCATGTGCCAACCTTCTGAAATCATCAGACAGAATATTTTCACACTTAAACAATTCACTGAAGATACAGTTATTCTACAAATGTTCATTCAAATTAAAAATACATTACTACAATAGATAGAAGACACAAAATGTGAAACTTACAATGGGCATTTTGAACAAACCTAGCACACTGGACATGGCAATAGAAAAGGTGGAATAGTGATCACCCACAATCCCAAGGACTGGAGGGGAACCTAAACAGTTCTCTTGAAGCAGAAACTGCTTCTCCCGTCCACTGGCCAACGATAATGCACCACTGAGTCCGACAAGAAGCGCACCACAGTTGTCATAAAGACTGTATCCCAGAGTCACATTAGGTAGCAGGTTGGAGTTCTTGTTGATCTCATCAATAGCAAAGGCCATGGTCATAGCATGCCTGAACCCTAGAATATCAAAGCTAACAAACAAAATGTCACTGTTAATCAATAACATCAAAGATGTCTCTGAAAAAGACAAATATACTGTTCGGGACAGAAAGAATAACTTGCATATCTCCGTGCTGATGCTGCATGTGTGTGGTACTTACCCTTTGCAGCGTGGCTGTTGAGGTTCGGAGGTAAATGTCCGCTCGGAGAAGACCGAGGTGTAGTGGACCTCAAACAGGCCACCAAATACTACATCACCAGGCTTGTGCACTTCGTTAAGAAGAAACTTTCTTTGTAACTTACAAGACGGGGAAAGCGAGGAAGACACAGAGTAGAAAGAGGAAGAAAAGAAATAAAACAAGTTAATGCAGAGACACATGCGCATAAATCTGTCAAGAAACCCCCCCATTACTGCCCACTTCGCTTCACACCCGTTTCTGTTCTCCTGACAAGGTTGCTTAATCTTATATGCCAGTCCACGTCACACCGTTTGCACACTTCTCCTCATTGTTCTTTCACAACACCCAGCATAAGCAATGGGGGCTGGACAAAATATATAAGCCATAATATAATGTTTTTTGTAAACCACTAAAATCCAAGACTATGTTATTATTTAAAAAATATATATATTTTGTAATTGTAATAGCTTTAGGTGTCTATCATTTTATAACATTTTTTCTTTGTTTTTCCACTTTTACTTTCAAGTATTAGACATATAGTGCAACCAAAATGATTCACAACTGTTGGGCCCTCACACTGCCCTTCTTAGTGCCCTACAACTGAAAGGTTTAATTGTGGGCATGTAAATGTTTTTAGGAATAAAAAAATTCCATGAATTATATACAACTATCAGCCACAACATTAAAACCCCTGACAGGAGAAGTAAAAAACAACTGTTGGATCTGGCATTCATATGGATGTTACTTAGACCTATACCACCCATCTAGACCAGACTAGGCACCCCCACCCCATAGCAATGACACTCCTTAATGATTCCAGCAGGATGCAGCCCCCCCACACAGACACACACACACAAAAATGGTTTAGGACAAACTCAAAAACATGAAGAATGAAGTGTTGACCTAGCTATCAAATTCCCTAGATGGAAAAATGATCGAGTATCTGTGGGATGATCCACAAAGACCCCTCCCCATAGGACATAGGATCCAAAGACCCCCCATTAACATCCTGTTGCTAGACAACATAGGACACCCTCATATGGCCCATGTCCATTCTCTGATGAGTATTTTGGAGGCACAAAGGAGACCTACACAATATTGGCGGAGGTGGGACACAACATGTGATTTCCTGTTGCCAGATAGAGTTACTAAGACTCAGTATTGACTTGTAGAGGTCCTCATGAGAAGAATCAAAATCTGGCAGAAATGTTACAGTGGCATTGTATAGTTTTTACGGCAAATGTAATAATGCTTTTCTTGACCAGGAGCGTTTAATGAAAGTCTCACTTTTGATAATATTGCATTGCAAAGGTGCCATATGGATCAAATTCGAAGCTAGGAGTAGTTTGTTTCTGTACAAACTATGGCAAATGGAAAGAAAAAAGAAAAACGATAAAAAAGTGACAATAAATTAAAAACTCAAAAAAATAATCAGCAATGTTGCAAAAAAGTAGCAGTAGCAAATTACAGGTAAACAAGCTGACCGTTGTAGGTGCGCACGGTCAGCTTGATCGTATTTTATGCTAGAAATATAGGACCAGGTTGTAAAAAACATTAGTTCCCCTTTAACTGTCACATTTTGACAGCCTCCGCCTTAATGAATCACACTTCCTTAGTTTAAATAATTAGATGCATACTTTAGTTGGAGTTGAAAATGACAAAACATGTATTTTTATGCAAGGTTCTTGGCTGATTTAAGTGACATCCTCACTCTGTGTCAAAGAACACACACAAACAAGTCTTGTGACATATGAAAGGATTTATTTATTAATTTATTTAAAAAAAAAAGAATATACAGGCTATGCATAGGGACAGCAGAGCATTAAATGAGGATTTAATGAAGGGATAACCTCTTGTTAACTTTGTTAGTTATATGTCAGTCCTAAACAGAGAGATTTTTTCTCTTTCCATTTGTTTAATGTAATATTATGCTTAAACTAAGTTGATCATTTTTGCAGAATGCTCTCTCTGAAAGAGGAGCTTTATTTCACACATCTTTGAATTGAATTTTGTGTGTTGTCTGGCAACAGTAAAACCATGTATGATGTTAGAAAAAGACCTATACATTATATAACAGTCATTCCAAATGTGGGACACTACTGAATCAATGAAACGTGCATATTGAGTCACACCAGTTGCTCATTGGTCAACTATTGATGTTATGACTTGGTGGCTCGACCCATGATAGCTTTCTTTGTGTTCCTCTCTGGTCTCAGCAGAATTATGTAACATTTGGGTCCAAACAGCGCCACCAAGAGGCCAAAACTGGAGGCCAGGATGGCAAATACCTCCACTGCATCTGCATATTTGCCTGGTGAGTTGACATAAGCTGGGACAAAGGCCACCCACACAGCACAGAAGATCAGCATGCTGAATGTGATGAGTTTGGCCTCATTGAAGTTGTCTGGAAGATTCCTTGCTAGAAATGCTAACAGGAAGCTGAGGATGGCAAGGAAGCCAATATAGCCGAGTAGAACTGCAAAACCAATGGTGGACCCAATTGCACATTCATAAACTATCTTGTCATTATGGTATCGTGTGTTTTTATGGGGTACTGGTGATGCAGAGACAATCCACACAACACAGATTGCTGCTTGAATACAAGTTAGAACTATAACTGTTCCTCTCTGCTGTACAGCACCAAACCACTTGAGGTTGGCTCCACCTCCTGGCTTTGAGGCCTTGAACACAGCCAGAACCACCATAGTTTTCACCAGGATGCATGAGACACAAAGCACAAAGCTGATTCCAAATGCTGCATGTCTCAGTTGGCATGTCCATAGTCTGGGTCTTCCGATGAATAACAGTGAACACAGGAAACACAGCTTAAGAGACACCAGGAGCAGGAAGCTCAGTTCAGAATTGTTGGCGCGTACCATGGGTGTACATCGGTGATACGTAAAGATCCCGAGGACAATAGCACAGATAAATGTGCCCAGCAATGAAGCAGATGTCAAGCAGATACCAAGAGGTTCATGGTAGGAGAGGAACTCTGTTTGCTTAGGAACACAGTGGTCACGCTGGGGGCTGGACCAGAAATCCTCTGGACAATCAGTGCACTCCATGGAGTCTGACAAAAAGGTGATATACATTTTGACATTATAGATAACACAGTGTATATGAGGAAAACTATTCACACAAGAGCCACAACCTGTGGTATTGCTGATCTTTCCCTCGGAGCATGGGATGCAGTCAAAACAACACGCAGGTTGACCCTTCTTTGTGGCAATGCGGGTACCTGGAGGACAGCTCTCACTACACACTGACCTGGGAGGCTATAGGATGAACAATACACCATATTTTAATCAATCACTCCAGATTGTTTTATAAAACTGATATATTTCCAGTAAAAGGATGTTTTTTAAAGCAGAAACAACCTCTTTTGATTCAGTGTTCCAGACGATTTTGTCTTCATCAAGTTTGAGTTCTTCAACATTGAAGGCTGACCTTTTCACCTCACCCACATTCTGAAGGTGAAATTTCCCATCAGGGAGCCACTGCCAGTTCATGATATCATATATTGGTAAGGCATCACCATTCTCATCAAATGAGACTTGATCACCAAATGATGTGGTGAAGTTGACCTTCTGCAAATAATGCACAATCTACAATGGATAACAGAAAAAGATAATATATGTGTATTTTGACAGACAGGGCTTTAAAATGATTTGCAATAAAATCAGGGCAATATGTATTTTTGCTGCATGTCAGCAAATTGGATTGAAAGTCAATATCACACCTGCCATGGCTCCACTGTTTGCAAAGTGGCACAGCTTTGCCCACTGAAAGGCCCTTTCCCTGGCTCGCAGTGGAGCATATCATCAAGGGCGTACGCCAGAGCATACACAGCCTTGTAAACATTGTATTCAGGCCTGAGGTTAGAAAGATCAAAAAACTCTGTTTCCACACTCGTTAGATCTTCCTCCCCAGTGCACAGTGCTCCTCCACCTTCCACCCAGCCTGCTGGAGGTGGAGCAAATTTACACTGAAATGTGAATTCCCAAAACTGCCTAACCTGAAATGTATTTCAAACAAAGCCTTAACAAAAACAACAACAGTTTACGTTGGAATGACAGATCCAATTCAGCGTTACAACCTTACCATGCTGTCTCCATTCTTAAAGTTGTCATTGTCAGGATGTGTTCTCAACAGAAAATCCCTGAACCCTGATATCTCTCCTCTGCGAATTGCGATGCCCAGAGTGCCACTCAGGTACGGCCTGAGACGAGGAGTCTGGAGAAAAGCAGCTGTTGTCCATGCTTCACTAGCCATCCACTGCAGGCCTGTAAGATTCTGCCTCTCCACCTGTTCATTGCAATTTGTTAGTATTTATCCCATATATATTTATCCTATATCCCACTGTGTTGGGCCAGGATCAATATAAAATGCAAAACTAATTAAGCAACAATGAAAAATTAACAAATAGATTTGCAACATGCAGATAGATAGATAAATAAATGGATGGATAGGTACCTCTTCCGTTAGTTGAAGCATGTGGATCTGATGTACAAATACAATAACCACACGAGCTGTGGATTTCTTCATAACTTCAACAATCCTCCTTATCACAGCTGGGTTTTCACCCCACGGCATAATTTCAGTGTAAGCCAAACATCCTCCACCAGCCTTAGCCCACTCAGGTTGAAAGGACCGAGCGACATGCAGCCCATAATCATCATCACTGACCAGCAGACCTGCCCACGTCCAGCCAAACCGTTTGAGAATCTGAATCATGGAATTCACCTAGGTGAAACAGCATTTACAGGCTGGAATTATCATTATTATTATTATTATTATTATTTTTGTACAAACATACTTTCTGTTGCATCACATTAAAATCACATGCATTCGATCTGATCATGATTGTGAGATAGCATTTATACATTGTGGATGATTGTGAATCACATACTGGGATTGATTTATTTTAAATCAATCTAAGTATATAAGTATGTGATTTACAATCACAATACTTTGTTTGAGGGGATGTTACATCAATACACTTTCTGTGGAATATGTTTTGCATTTCTAAAACAGCACTTCACCTGGAAAGCATCACTTGGGATTGTTCTAAAAAAAGATGGAAACCGCTGGCGATCAGTCAGGCAAGAACATGTGGCATAATAACTCACCTACAAAGTGACATAAAACGTTAGAGAATCCTTAGATGCAATGCATATTTACCAACCTGTCATTTAAACGGATTTAATTAACCTTATTATAGCAAATTAAAAGCGCGACTAAAATTGAAGATAGAGTACTTACAATGGGCAATTTGAACAAACCTAGCACATCAGAGGTGGCAATAGAAAACGTTGAGAAGGTATCACCCACGATCCCCAGGACCGGAGGGGCCCCCAAACAATTTTCCTGAAGCAGGTATTCCTCCTCTCGACCACTGGCCAGTGACAACGCTGCACTGAACCCAATAACAAGTGTGGCACAGTTATCGTACAGACTGTATCCCAGAGTCACATTAGGTAGCAGGTTGGAGTTTTTGTTGATCTCATCAATAGCAAAGGCCATGGCCATAGCATGCCGGAATCCTGGAGGGTCAAAACTAGCACATAAAATGTAATTATTAACACTAAAAATCAACATACTCTGCCAGTATGCTCAGATTTATATTGTCTGCTGTATGAGTGCGACACTTACCCCTGGCAGCTGAGCTTCTTTGGTTCCGAGGTGAACGATAACTCAAGGAAGACGGATGTGTAGTGGATCTGAAACAGTCCACCCAGCATCACATCACCAGGCTTGTGCACGCCATTATGATAAAACTGTCTTCTTATTTTGCAAGATGAGGAAAGAGAGGACGACTCGGACAAGAAAAAGCAAGAAAACAAAACCAAGTAGACACACAAGAGCATAAACGCACCAATAAGTGCCGCCATAATTGAAACCCCTCTAACACCAATCTCCAAATGCGTGCCTCCTTTTATATGGAAGGTCACGTCCTCTCTGTGTATGATTTTCATCATAGTTTAACACCACCCACAGTCACATGTGAGGGCAAAAAACAATGGTGACAAATTGCTGTTAAATGAATTACTGTAACACAAACAGGATTTCCGTATTGTGAATTAGATAAAGCTAATACGAAACAAACTAAATGAAAAGGTAAATGGACAGCACAGTTTGATGGGCAATCAACCAGTTCAAGAACCAGTGGAGTGAATGCTAAGATAAATATAAATGGGTGATTGCATATGATGCTCTGTTGACCTCTGTTGTCAATACATTATCTTATTATATCCTTGTACAGTATTAATCAAACTGTGTTACTATGAAAACATTAGACTGGTTGAAGTTACAGAAACAACTTTGTGGAGTGATTAGTCAAGAAAGCACTTGTCAGCAGACAGGCCAGTCACCTGAACAGTTCCCTCCTCTATATATGTTAGTGTTCGTTAACCGTTGGTCACATGTTGACAGCCTCTGCCTTAATGGACTTGATTAAACAACTACAAACATGTGCAATTTGTTTGCAGTTGTAGTGAAAATGACAAAACATGGATTTTTATGTGGGGTACTTGGCTGATTTAAGTGACCTTCTCACTCTGTGTCAAAGAAGACATGCAAGCAAGACTTGTAACATATGAGGGGTTTTATTTAAAAAGGGTATACAGGCTATCAGTGGCGGGCCTTGTATTTTCCACCTAGGCCTTCAGTGCCCCGCACCTCTTAACGCGATTATGATCCACTGCTATAGAAACCATAAACATCATACGGATATGCAAAAAAAAAGGACGTTGCATCATGTAATGTAAAGATCCCGAGGACAATAGCACAGATAAATGTGCCCAGTAATGAGGTGACTGTCAAGCAGATACCCAGAGGTTTATGGTTTGAAACAGTGATCTGACGGATTTCTCCGTCTTTATTGAGTGACATAAGTAGAATTATTTATATGTCTTCGGTACATTTTTCAGTACTATTTTTCTAGAGGCATATGATGCTTGTGCTGCCCAGATTGATCATTTATTGTTACTGCAACCTTATGACTTGGTGGCTCCACGACCCATGATAGCTTTCTTTGTGTTCCTCTCTGGTCTCAGCAGAATTATGTAACATTTGGGTCCAAACAGCGCCACCAAGAGGCCAAAACTGGAGGCCAGGATGGCAAATACCTCCACTGCATCTGCATATTTGCCAGGCGAGTTGACATAAGCTGGGACAAAGGCCACCCACACAGCACAAAAGATCAGCATGCTGAATGTGATGAGTTTGGCCTCATTGAAGTTGTCTGGAAGATTCCTGGCTAGAAATGCTAACAGGAAGCTGAGGATGGCAAGGAAGCCAATATAGCCAAGCAGAACTGCAAAACCAATGGTGGACCCAACTGCACATTCATAAACTATCTTGTCATTGTGGTATTGTGTGTTTTTATGAGGTACTGGTGAGGCAGAGACAATCCACACAACGCAGATTGCTGCTTGAATACAAGTTAGAACTAAAACTGTTCCTCTCTGCTGTACAGCACCAAACCACTTGAGACTGGCTCCACCTCCTGGCTTTGAGGCCTTGAACACAGCCAGAACCACCATAGTTTTCACCAGGATGCATGAGACACAAAGCACAAAGCTGATTCCAAACACTGCATGTCTCAGTTGGCATGTCCATAGTCTGGGTCTTCCGATGAATAACAGTGAACACAGGAAACACAGCTTAAGAGACACCAGGAGCAAGAAGCTCAGTTCAGAATTGTTGGCGCGTACCATGGGCGTACGCCTATGATATGTAAAGATCCCGAGGACAATAGCACAGATAAATGTGCCCAGTAATGAGGTGACTGTCAAGCAGATACCAAGAGGTTCATTGTAGGAAAGGAACTCCGTTTGCTTAGGAACACAGTGGTCACGCTGGGAGCTAGACCAAAAGTCCTCTGGACAATCAGTGCACTCCATGGAGTCTGACAAAAAGGTGAAGAAGATATAAATTTTAGCAGTTTTACAAACAACATACTATGAATAACTCAATGTGTCTGAAGAAAACTATTCACACAGGAGCCACAACCTGTTGTATTGCTGATCTTTCCCTCAGAGCATGGGATGCAGTCAAAACAACACACAGGCTGACCCTTCTTTGTGGCAATGCGGGTACCTGGAGGACAGCTCTCACTACACACTGACCTGGGAGGCTATAGGATGAACAATAAACCATATTTCAATCAAACAATCATTCCAGATTGTTTTATAAAACTGAGGGCTAAATTTCCAGTAAAAGGAGAAACAACCTCTTTTGATTCAGTGTTCCAGACAATTTTGTCTTCATCAAGTTTGAGTTCTTCGCCTTTGAAGGCTGACCTCTTCACCTCACCCACATTCTGAAGTTGAAATTTCCCGTCAGGGAGCCACAGCCAGTTCATGATATCGTATATTGGTAAGGCATCACCATTCTCATCAAATGACACTTGATCACCAAATGATGTGGTGAAGTTGACCTTCTGCAAATAATGCACAATCTGCAATGGATAACAGAAAAAAGAAATTCAGTATTTTGACAGACAAGGGTTTAAAATGATTTGCAATAAAATCAGGACATTATGTATTTTTAAGTTCAGTGTATATATTTAAAAAAGAGACAGGGATGGTTTGTAAACAATGACTAAAGGCTCCACACTTAATTTGATCATGAATTAATATGAGTCAGCAAATTGAAATAAATGTTGATATCACACCTGCCATGGCTCCACTGTTTGCAAAGTGGCACAGCTTTGCCCAGTGAAAGGCCCTCTCCCTGGCTCGCAGTGGAGCATATCATCAAGGGCGTAGGCCAGAGCATACACAGCCTTGTACACATTGTACTCAGGCCTAAGGCTAGACAGATCCAAAAACTCCGTCTCCACTTTTTCTATATTTTCCTTTCCAGTGCATAGTGCTCCCCCAGCTTCCATCAAAGCTGTTGGATCAAATTTACACTGAAATAAATATTCCCAAAACTGCCTCACCTAGAAAAACATAGAAAAACAGAGAAACTTATTATTATTATTATTACAATATTATTAATTCGTTTTATTAGTCATTTATTTCAAATCAGACTGATTTGAAATTCTTGCCATGTTATTTTCATGGTTGTAATGTTGGTCAGGGCGTATTTGTAACAGAAAGTCCCTGAGCCCTGGCATTTCTCCTCGACGAATGGCAATGCCCACAGTGCCCTGCAAATACGGCATGAGACGAGGTGTCTGGAGTACAGCAGCTGATGTCCAGGCTTCACTGGCGAACCACTGCAGGCCTGTTACATTCTGTTGCACGACCTATGTATTGCAAAGTTGAAAAAAAAAAAAAAAAAGAATAAGAACAAACATATTTTTCCAAGACCATGAATGTACATAAGTTCACTAATCCATACACTAAATACACTAATAATAATTCTAAATAACCTGAGGATTTCTTTTACTTTTAGGGAATGCTCTTGATTTTCTGCACACTAATGGAAATTTGATATATACTATATGTACATATTACAGATTGTCACAAAATTGTTGTTTGGTTTAAACTTATGAGAACTAAAACGATTTTATGGATCAGTGGCATTCAGTTTACACAAAGACAAATCTTTATATACTATGTGTATCTTAACATTTCAAATTTGTACATGAAATTATAATGTATTACTAACTTCGTCTATTAGTTGCATCATGTGTGCCTCGTGTGCAAACGCCATAACCACACGGGCTGTTGATTTCTTAATCAAATTAACAATCCTCCTGAGTTCATGAGGGTCACCATCCCAGGGCAAAACCTCTCGGTAGGCCAGGCAACCTCCACCAGCATCGACTAGATCAGATTGGAAGGATTGGGCAATATGGAGTCCATAATCATCATCACTGACTAACAGGCCCACCCATGTCCAGCCAAAGCGTTTTAAAATCTGAATCATAGCACGCACCTAAGAGAATATATCAGAGTAAAGGGATTAGTGCACACATGTATATGCTTCTAATATGTAATTCAAATTAGAGTTAAATATATAAATGATATTTTCCATACACTATGCATCTACCAATCAACCCATTAATTAAGATGACTAATGAGAAAAATACAAAGGTATGTGCCATCTGGAACAATTTCTGGAAGCTTACTCTGTCACCCAAAAATTTAATTTGCAGCTCTGTACTCAGTAACAGTGTTTCACCTGAAAAGCATCACTTGGGATTGTTCTGAAAAAAGACGGAAACCGCTGGCGATCACTCAAACATGAGCATGTGGCAAAATAACTCACCTATGAAGAAAAATACAAGATAGTCAGACCCTGTCAGAGGTGTTTCTTATTTCAAAAACACAACTATCAAAGCAAAAAATGAATTAACAATGACAAAACAAACAAAAAACGAAGAAACTTACAATGGGCATTTTGAATAAACCTAGCACATTGGACATGGCAATAGAGAATGTTGAGTAGGAATCACCCACAATCCCAAGGACTGGAGGGGAACCTAAACAGTTCTCCTGAAGTAGAAACTGCTCTTCTTGACCACTGGACAATGACAAGGCACCACTGAATCCAATAACAAGTGCACCACAGTTATCATAAAGACTGTATCCCAGAGTCACATTAGGCAGCAGATTGGAGTTCTTGTTGATCTCATCAATGGCAAAGGCCATGGACATGGCATGCCTGAACCCTATAATATCAAAGCTAACACACAAGATGCCATTATTAATCACTGAAATTAAAATCTAATATGTACTGTGAGACAGTACAGACAACTATCTAACTATAAAGATAAATTAACATGTATTGAGAATATTAACATACAGTACATTTTACAGTTGTATTGTAATATTTTATAACTACTTAAAAGCTGCAAGTATATGAGTTAAATGAGTATAATTGCTTAATTTCCACAGTGTGTTACACATTATCTTCAAGAAAGACCACTAGTTGCATTTAATATCTCCATGTACGAGATACTTACCCTTTGCAGCGAGGTTGTTCTGGCTCCGAAGAAAACGTCAGGTCAGGAAAAACAGAGGTGTAGTGGACCTCAAACAGGCCACCCAGCACCACATCACCAGGCTTATGCATTTCATTAAGATTAAACTTTCTCCGTAAATTACAAAACGAGGCAAATGAGGATGACCCAGAGCACACGAGAGAGACACCCAAGATTAAATATGCATCATATAAAGCTCCCATAATTGTCCTCGTAACTTCACAGTTTATATTCTCAATTCAACGTAGCTTGATTTTATATGCACCCGTGGGTGTCTCATCTAATTTACATGTTTTCTGTTAGTGTATTATCTGTCACACAACCTATCAGGGCAAGGGTTATTACGGTAGGACATGACACAACTTATTACCGTAATTATGTTAATTTAAACCAAGGTGTCAACAAGGTGTTTCAGGACAACATGAATATTTTGGAAATGTCTAGAGAGTGGCATTAACGACATATCACTGACACTTAAAAATTTTCAGTTTCAGTGAAGTTAAAAAAAAATGTTTAAAACTTGTTTTTGGATTTTGGAAAATATAAAACCAACCAAGCTGAATGAGGCAAACCTACGAAGCAAACTATTAAGTGAAATAAACAACAGTTCAGTCATGCCAACTTAACTGGTGACAAAAAATGACGATACCTCTCAACTGTGTTTCATAAGTATACTATTTCTTACTTGAAAGAGATAACAAAAAATTATTAACTGTATACAGTAACATACAACCCAATCATCAACCAAAACAATAATTAAAAAATGAACAAAGCGATTAGAGAGAGATGTCAGCAAAGGGATTATTACTGCTCTAAGAATTAATATAATAGACTACTCTTAGTTTTATTGACTCTTCATCATCCGCCATCTTCAACTTAAGCTAAACTGATATTTTAGCTTAACTGTGAGTACTTACTAGCTAAACCATGAGCTAACCCCCTCAGAGCAAAGCTAAAGCACTAGTGATAGGAAGTTCAGCTTTTTCTGAGAGCCAGCTCCTTTGCCTTGGCTCCAAAAGAAGAACCGTCTCTTTCAGCTCCCAAATGGCTCTTTATTTAGTATCGTTTATAGCCTAATATTTTAGCACAACATGGCAAATGTATATGGTTTATGTATCGAATGGCCCTTTTGCATTCAATGTTTTCATGAAAAGTCTAATGATTATCTCATTTTGTGCATTTATTCTGTTACATTAACCTTCTTAAAAAGGAAAAATAGTGGGGAGCCAGCTCTCACTCGATGAGAATTGACTCTTCTGATTCACTACCACCATTGGCTCTTAGAGTCAGCTCTTTTGAGAATGATACATCACTATAAAACACAACAAACATGCTAGCTAGTTAACAATTTATGGATGTTTTACAGCCATTTTAGATTACATGAACTCTAAAATGACAGCAAGTAAAGTGACTGATGGTAGCTAGGTGGAGCGCTAGCAAAGTGTTGATGCTGCTACTATAAAGCTAACCTGCAAAGAGGGTGGGGTGAGTCCCCTGAGGCAGGATTGTGTAGCTAACAGTGTTAGCCTAACACTTCAACAACAGCATATCTGTGAAACATAGCAAAACGAATGTTACCCACCTGTCAAGCAACAGAGTGGTCTCTGCATAGCCCTTTGTTTTCAGATCATATGAGCCAGCTCTCTTGTTGCTGATTATGATTCTTAGCTTTAGCCAGATTTACCTTTCAACTGTTGTTACTGTTGTTCTTCTTCTAATTAATCTCTCACTCACAGCGCCCCCTCTCCACCTTTACAGCTATGGTTAGAAAGACAACTTTTTTTTTTTTAACACACTGACACTAGAAAATCTGTCAAGTTGTCAGTGTTTAAAAGTTGATGTATCTCTCAAGTCTGGTTTGAAACAGTGATCTGACTGATCTCTCCATCTTTATTGAGTGACATAAGTAGAATTATTTATATCTTCAGTAAAAATTTCAATACTATTTCTGTGAAGGCATATGTTGCTTGTGCTGTCCAGAGATGCTTATCATACTTAAAAAAACACCAAGAAACACAGTAGATTTTTCTTAAATGTTATTGTAAATAGACGTATATAGCATGTTGAACATTGGAAGCAAGGACAGAAATTAAATGATGTACTCTACATTGATCATTTATTGTTACTGCAACCTTATGACTTGGTGGCTCCTCTGCCCATGATAGCTTTCTTTGTGTTCTCTTCTGGTCTCAGCAGAATTATGTAACATTTTGGTCCAAACAGCGCCACCAAGAGGCCAAAACTGGAGGCCAGGATGGCAAATACCTCCACAGCATCTGCATATTTGCCTGGCGAGTTGACATAAGCTGGGACAAAGGCCACCCACACAGCACAAAAGATCAGCATGCTGAATGTGATGAGTTTGGCCTCATTGAAGTTGTCTGGAAGATTCCTCGCCAAAAATGCCAAAAGAAAGCTGAGGATGGCCAGTAGACCAATATAGCCGAGTAGAACTGCAAAACCAATGGTGGACCCAACTGCACATTCATAAACTATCTTGTCATTGTGGTATTGTGTGTTTTTATGGGGTACTGGTGAGGAAGAGACAATCCACACAACACAGATTGCTGCTTGAATACAAGTTAGAACTAAAACTGTTCCTCTCTGCTGTACAGCACCAAACCACTTGAGACTGGCTCCACCTCCTGGCTTTGAGGCCTTAAACACAGCCAGAACCACCATAGTTTTAACTAGGATGCATGAGACACAAAGCACAAAGCTTATTCCAAATGCTGCATGTCTCAGTTGGCATGTCCACAGTCTGGGTCTTCCGATGAATAACAGTGAACACAGGAAACACAGCTTAAGAGACACCAGGAGCAGGAAGCTCAGTTCAGAATTGTTGGCACGTACCATGGGCGTACGTCTATGATATGTAAAGATCCCGAGGACAATAGCACAGATAAATGTGCCCAGCAATGAAGCAGATGTCAAGCAGATACCAAGAGGTTCATGGTAGGAAAGGAACTCTGTTTGCTTAGGAACACAGTGGTCACGCTGGGAGTTAGACCAAAAGTCCTCTGGACAATCAGTGCACTCCATGGAGTCTGACAAAAAGGTGAAAAAGATATCAATTTTGGCAGTATACATACAATATACTATACATAACAAAATGTGTCTGAAGAAAACTATTCACACATGAGCCACAACCTGTTGTATTGCTGATCTTTCCCTCAGAGCATGGGATGCAGTCAAAACAACACACAGGCTGACCCTTCTTTCTGGCAATGCGGGTACCTGGAGGACAGCTCTCACTACACACTGACCTGGGAGGCTATAGGATGAACAATACACCATAATTCATTTAAACAATCATTTCATTTTGTTTCATAAAACTGAGAGCAAAATTTCCAGTAAAAGGAGAAACAACCTCTTTTGATTCAGTGTTCCAGACGATTTTGTCTTCATCAAGTTTGAGTTCTTCGCCTTTGAAGGCAGACCTCTTCACCTCACCCACATTCTGAAGTTGAAATTTCCCATCAGGGAGCCACAGCCAGTTCATGATATCATATATTGGTAAGGCATCACCATTCTCATCAAATGACACTTGATCACCAAATGATGTGGTGAAGTTGACCTTCTGCAAATAATGCACAATCTGCAATGGATAACAGAAAAAAGAAATTCAGTATTTTGACAGACAAGGGTTTAAAATGATTTGCAATAAAAGCAGGACATTATGTATTTTTAAGTTCAGTGAATGTATATAAATAACGAGACAGCGATGGTTTGTAAACAATGACTAAAGGCTCCACACTTAATTTGATCATGAATTAATATGAGTCAGCAAATTGAAATAAATGTTGATATCACACCTGCCATGGCTCCACTGTTTGCAAAGTGGCACAGCTTTGCCCAGTGAAAGGCCCTCTCCCTGGCTCGCAGTGGAGCATATCATCAAGGGCGTAGGCCAGAGCATATACAGCCTTGTACACATTGTACTCAGGCCTAAGGCTAGACAGATCCAAAAACTCTGTCTCCACATTTTCTATATTTTCTTTTCCAGTGCATAGTGCTCCCCCAGCTTCCATCAAAGCTGTTGGATCAAATTTACACTGGAATATGTATTCCCAAAACTGCCTCACCTGCAATATAGAAAAACAGAGACGCTACAATATAATATTTTACAATATTCCATTATTCATTCTTTTCATTAGTGATTTATTTGAAATTAGACTGTACGATTAAATTCTTGCCATGTTATTTTCATGGTTGTCATTTTGGTCAGGGCGTATTTGTAACAGAAAATCCCTGAGCCCTGGCATTTCTCCTCGACGAATGGCAATGCCCACAGTGCCCCTCAAATATGGCATGAGTCGAGGTATCTGGAGTACAGCAGTCGCTGTCCAGGATTCACCAGCGAACCACTGCAGGCCTGTTACATTCTGTTGCACGACCTATGTAAGGCAATAAATTAAAAAAGTTAAGAAAGTTCTCAGTCATCCAAGTCATGGTATATCCAAAAAGGGTTCCAAAAAGAAGCTACTCGGATGAGTAAACATCTTCTCAAAAACAGAAAACAAGTTCAATTGCCTTTTTTGAACCATTTTTGGATAAAACATAGAAGGGAAACATATACCATAGATTTACATAAGTTCTGTGTACACCAGTCTACAAATAATAACCGTTTCAAAAAATTGTAGTTGTGCATAATAATTTTAAATAATTTTACTTTTAGGGAAAGGCTCTTGATGTACACATTATAGATTGTCAGAAAATTGTTGTTTGGTTTAAACTGTTGACAACTAATATGATTTTATGGATCAGTGACATTCATTTCAAAAAGACAGTATGTGTAGCTCAAATTTTTAAATTTGTACATGATATCATAAGTTATACTCACTTCGTCCATAAGTTGCATCATGTGTGTCTCATGTGCAAACGCCATAACCACACGAGCTGTTGATTTCTTAATCAAATTAACAATCCTCCTGAGTTCACGAGGATCATTGTCCCAGGGCAAAATCTCTAGGTAGGCCAGACATCCTCCACCAGCATCGACCAGATCAGATTGGAAAGACTGGGCAATATGGAGTCCATAATCATCATCACTGACTAGCAGGCCCACCCATGTCCAGCCAAAGCGTTTTAAAAACTGAATCATAGCACGCACCTAAGAGAATATATCAGTGTAAAGGGATTAGTGCACATATATGTATATGCTGCTAATATGTAATTCAGATTAGAGTTAAATATATAAATTATATTTTCCATACATTGTGCATCTCCCAATCAACCCATTAATTGAGATGATTAATGAGAAAAATAAAAAGGTCTGTGCCATCTGGAGCAATTTCTATAAGTTTACTCTATTGCCCCAAAATGTAATTTGCAGCTCTGTACTCAGTAACAGTGTTTCACCTGAAAAGCATCACTTGGGATTGTTCTGAAAAAAGATGGAAACCGCTGGCGATCACTCAAACATGAGCATGTGGCAAAATAACTCACCTATGAAGAAACATAAGAAGTCAGACCCTGTCAGAGGTGTTTCTTATTTCAACAACACGACCATTGAAGCAAAATATGACCATGAAAACTTACAATGGGCATTTTGAATAAACCTAGCGCATTGGACATGGCAATAGAGAATGTTGAGTAGGAGTCACCCACAATCCCGAGGACTGGAGGGGAACCTAAACAGTTCTCCTGAAGCAGAAACTGCTCTTCTTGACCACTGGACAATGACAAGGCACCACTGAATCCAATAACAAGTGCACCACAGTTATCATAAAGTCTGTATCCCAGAGTCACATTAGGCAGCAGATTGGAGTTCTTGTTGATCTCATCAATGGCAAAGACCATGGACATGGCATGCCTGAACCCTATAATATCAAAGCTAACACACAAGATGTCATTATTAATCACTGAAATTAAAATCTAATATGTACTGTGAGACAGTACAGACATCTATAAAGATAGGTAGTATATGACCATTTGTCATAATAAGTGTTTAATTTCCACATTGTGTTACATATTATCTTCAATAAAGATCACTATTTGCATTAACACATTAATATCGCCATGTATAAGATACTTACCCTTTGCAGCGAGGTTGTTCTGGCTCCGAAGAAAATGTCAGCTCTGGAAAAACTGAGGTGTAGTGGACCTCAAACAGGCCACCCAGCACCACATCACCAGGCTTCTGCATTTCATTGAGGTAAAACTTTCTCCGTAAATTACAAAACGAGGCAAATGAGGGTGACACGGAACACACAAGAGAGACACCCAAGATTAAATATGTATCATATAAAGCTCCCATAACTGTCCTCATCCCTTCACAGTTATTCTCAATTCAAGGTTGCTTGACTTTATATGCACTTGTGGGTGTCTCATCAAATTTACATGTTTTCTATTAGTGCATAATCTGCCACACAGCCTATCAGGGCAAGAGTTATTACGGTAGGACATGACACAACTTCTTACCGTAATTATGATAATATTCAGTATTCAAAACATTCTGTAAAAGCCCAGTAAACCAAGGTGTCAATGTATTTCGGGACAATATGGTTATATTTTGGAAATGTCTGGAGAGTGGATAAACTACATATCAGTTTCCGTTCAGTTCAATAAAATGCTTAAAACTTGTTTTGCGATTTCTGAAAATATAAAATCTACCAAGCTACATGAGTCAAACCTAAGAAATAAACTGGGATTAACTGTTAGTGCTTACTCACTAAAACACTAGTGATGGGAAGTTCAGCTCTTTTCTGAGAGCTGGCTCTTTTGCCATGGCTCCCAAAGAAGAGCTGACTCTAGTATTGTTTATAGCCTAATATTTTAGGTGATTGGCCTTTTTGCATTCAGTGATTTTATGAGAAGCCTAATGATTGTCTCATTTTGCACAGTTATTCAGTTACAAAAACATTCTTACTTTTGTTTAATGTTTCAATAAAACTGTAATTGAACAAACAAACACAACCAAACTCAGTAAATAAATGGTACAAGTGTCCTGAATATTTGCAAAAATTGAGAAAAATCTGATGGGCTGATGCGATTTCTTCTCTCCTTGAGTATCTGCCCGGTTCACTATGGTCTGCTGTCGTACTTAGCCAGTGTCTGTCCCGCTCTCTGCTTTCAAATAATTGTATGATCTCCTCACGCAAAAGCAAAAATAGTGTGAATAAGCTCTTCTGATCAACTACCAATCATAAGCTCTTATAGCCGTCTCTTTTGAGCATGACACATTACTATAAAACACACCAAACAAGTAAGCTAGCTAACAATTTACGGACGTTTTACAGCCATTTTAGATTACATGAAAAGGCAAAATGTACTTTAAGCATTTACACTGCAGAAATGTTGGCAACATTTGTGATCATAGCAACATCCAGATCCAACAATTTAAAACTTGAGTTAGCCATCCATCAGACTACCATATTAAGACAGCAGGCCCAAAGAAAACACCCTTCACTGCTCAACCTCACCAAACATCAAGTAATGGGGGGGGGGGGGGGGGGGGTAAGCTTTGGGGGAGCATTGTTGGAGTATGAGTGGGTATGTGAGTGTGTGAGTGTCTTTGTGTTTATTGTTTTGGAATCATGTTTAGTACTTACTATTTAGCCCATTATCTTGTACTGTACATTATTCTTAGGACCCCCTCAAAAATGAGATGCCACATCTCAAGGGGCTATCCTTGAAATAAAGAATAAAGAATAATGTGATTAATGTTAGCTAAGTAAAGGGCTAGCAGCAGATCCCTTCAAGGCAGGGTTGTGAAGTGTAGTTAACATTTCAACAACAGCATATCTGTGCATTGCAAAACTAGTGTTACCCACCTGTTATATACCTCTCTTCTTGCTGATTCTGATTCTTTAGCCAGATTTACCATCCAAGTCTTCTTCTTCTTCTAATTAATTTCCCTCTCACTCACAGGGCCCCCTCTCCAACTTTACAGTCTATTGCATGAGCACAAAATCTACTGCCTGTTTCATTTCTGGAAAAAGTGTCAAATCTGGTTTAAAACTATGATCTGACTGATCTCCGCATCTTTATTGAGTGACATCAGTAGAATTATTTATATGTTTTCAGTAAATTTTTCAGTAATATTTTTCTGAAGGTATATGTTGTTTGTGCTGCCCAGAGATGCTTATCTTACTTCAAGAAACACCAAGAAACACAGTTGTAAGTAGATTTTTCTTAGATGTTTATTGTAAATAGACTTATATATCATGTTGAACATTGAAAACAATGACAGGAATCTAATGAACTGATGCATTCTCCATTGATCATTTATTGTTACAGAAACCTTATGACTTGGTGGCTCCACGACCCATGATAGCTTTCTTTGTGTTCCTCTCTGGTCTCAGCAGTATTATGTAACATTTGGGTCCAAACAGCGCCACCAAGAGGCCAAAACTGGAGGCCAGGATGGCAAATACCTCCACCGCATCTGCATATTTGCCTGGAGAGTTGACATAAGCTGGGACAAAAGCCACCCACACAGCACAGAAGATCAGCATGCTGAATGTGATGAGTTTGGCCTCATTGAAGTTGTCTGGAAGATTCCTTGCTAGAAATGCTAACAGGAAGCTAAGGATAGCCAGTAAGCCAATGTAGCCCAGTAACACTGCAAAGCCAATTGTGGAGCCCACTACACATTCATAAACTATCTTGTCATTGTAGTAGTGTGTGTTTTTATGAGGCACTGGTGAGGAAGACACAAGCCAGGTAGTACATATTGCTGCTTGGATTGAAGTAAGAACCAGCACTGTTCCTCTCTGCTGCACAGCACCAAACCACTTTAGACTAGCACCACCTCCTGGCTTAGAGGCCTTGAACACAGCAAGAACCACCATGGTTTTCACCAGGATGCATGAAACACAAAGCACAAAGCTGATCCCAAATGCTGCATGTCTGATTTGGCATGTCCACAATCTGGGCCTTCCAATGAAGAGCAGCGAACACAAGAAACATAGCTTAAGCGACACCAGGAGCAGGAAGCTCAGTTCAGAATTGTTGGCACGTACCATGGGTGTACTTCGATGATATGTAAAGATCCCCAGGACAACAGCACAGATAAATGTGCCCAGCAATGAAGCAGTTGTCAGGCAGATACCAAGAGGTTCTTGGTAGGAGAGGAACTCTGTCTTCTTAGGAACACAGTGGTCACGCTGGGGATTGGACCAGAAGTCCTCTGGACAATCGATGCACTCCACAGAGTCTAAGAAAAACGGAAATTTTCTTTTTGTTTCTGTATTTCTGTTTCTGTAACATTTTTACTAATAATTTGTTACTGTACATTAGTGACCTTTACTGCTAAAGCTGCACCATTGCATTGAGACATTCATGATGTCCCTGCCACAACAGTCAGTCAAAGTAATCACTCTCTGTAAACCAACCTGTTTCATTGCTGAACATTCCTTCAGAACAAGGGACACAATCAAAACAGCACACTGGTTGCCCTTTTTTTCTGGCCATCCTGGTACCTGGAGGACAGCTCTCACTGCAAACTGACCGTGGTGGCTGCAGTGACAGTGAGAGTTACATCACATTTATTCTGTGAAGCGTAATGCTATTACTGAGCGTCACACAGGACCATGGCCAAACAGTAACAAACAGCAGTAACCTCTTTGGAGTCAAAGTTCCAGAAGATTTTGTCTTCATCAAGAGTGAGTTCTTCACCTTTGCCAGTCGTCTTCTTAACAACCCCCACAGTCTGCAATTTAGTTCCTCCATCAGGGAGCCACAGCCAGTTCATGATATCGTAGATCGGTAAGGCGTCACCATTTTCATCAAATGACACTTGATCACCAAATGATGTGGTGAAGTTGACCTTTTCTAGGTAATGCATGAGCTACAAAGAGATTTGATGAATTAACAGATTAATACTGTGACACATTTCCCAGATTAAGATTGTATCATGGTTTTATTCAAATACTGTGCACTAAAAGTAAAAATTGGAGTTCTCTTAATGTGTATCTTGGGTTTGGGTTAAAATATTGTGCATTTTGTACAAAAGAAGCTGGTATAAGAACTTGTGTAAATAGTGGTTGAGTGTTAACTGATATCACACCTGCCATGGCTCCAGTGTTTGCAAAGCAGCACAGCTACGCCCACTGAAAGGCCCTCTCCCCGGAATACAGTGCAGCAAGTCATCAAGGGCGTAGGCCAGAGCGTACACAGCCTTGTAAATATTGTATTCAGGCCTGAGGTTAGAAACATCCAAAAACTCTGTTTCCACACTCTTTAGATCTTCCTCCCCAGTGCACAGTGCTCCTCCACCTTCCACCCAACCTGCTGGAGGTGGAGCAAATCTACACTGAAATGTGAATTCCCAAAACTGCCTTACCTGAAATGTATTTCAAACAAAGTCTTAACAAAAATAACAATAGTTTATGTTGGAATGACAGATCCAATTCAGTGTTATAACCTCACCATGCTATTTCCATTCTTAAAGTTGTCATTGTCAGGATGTGTTCTTAAGAGAAAGTCCCTGAGCCCTGATATCTGTCCTCTGCGAATTGCAATGCCCAGAGTGCCACCCAAGTACGGCATGAGATGAGGAGTCTGGAGCACAGCAGCTGCTGTCCAGGCTTCACTGGCCATCCACTGTAGGCCTGTCACGTTCTGCCTCACCACCTGTTCATTGCGTTTTGTTAATATTTTTATAATTATTATATTTTTATATATAAGATAGATAGATAGATAGATAGATAGATAGATAGATAGATAGATAGATAGATAGATAGATACCTCTTCCATGAGCTGAATCATGTGGATTTGATGTGCAAACACAATAACCACACGAGCTGTGGATTTCTTCATAACTTCAACAATCCTAGTTAGTTCAGATGGGTTTTCACCCCACGGCAAAATCTCAGAATAAGCCAGACATCCTCCACCCGCCTTGGTCATCTCAGCTTGAAAGGATCGAGCGACATGTAGTCCATAATCATCATCACTGACCAGCAGACCTGCCCACATCCAGCCAAACCGTTTTAGAATCTGAATCATGGAATTCACCTAGGTGAAACAGCATGGTGGTATTAGTGTACAGGCTTTCTTTCTTTCTTCCTTTTTTTTTTTTTTTTTTTGTCAAAACACCACAATAAAAATCACATTGATTCACTCTCATACTCTTTCTACTAAAGTGTGCTTAAATGTCCAACTGAAATACTTTAAGGGGAAATTATATCAATACACTTTCTATGAAACATTGCATTTCTGAAACAGCACTTCACCTGGAAAGCATCACTGGGGATTGTTCTAAAGAAGGATGGAAATCGCTGGCGATCAGTCAGACAAGAACATGTGGCATAATAACTCACCTATAAGCCAACATAAAATGTTAGAGAATCACTGGATGCAATGCATATTTACTCAGTCATTTAAAAGTGTTACAGCAAATAAAAGACACGGTTAAATTTGAAGAAAGAGTACCTACAAGGGGCAATTTGAATAAACCTATTACATCAGAGGTGGCAATAGAAAATGTTGAGAAGGAATCACCCACGATCCCCAGGACCGGAGGGGGACCCAAACAATTTTCCTGAAGCAGGTATTCCTCCTCTCGACCACTGGCCAGTGACAACGCTGCACTGAATCCAATAACAAGTGTGGCACAGTTATCGTACAGACTGTATCCCAGAGTCACATTAGGTAGCAGGTTGGAGTTTTTGTTGATCTCATCAATAGCAAAGGCCATGGTCATGGCATGCCTGAATCCTGGAGGGTCAAAACTGGCACATAAAATGCAATCATTAAAACTAATAATCAAGAACACTCTGACAGTTTTCTTATATTTCTGTTGTCTGCTGCGTGAGTGTGACACTTACCCCTGACAGCTGAGCTTCTTTGGTTCTGAGGTGAACGAAAGCTCAGGGAAGACAGATGTGTAGTGGACTTCAAACAGTCCACCCAGTATCACATCACCAGGCTTGTGCATGCCATTAAGATAAAACTGTCTTCTTAATTTGCAAGATGAGGAAAGAGAGGACGATTCGGACATGAAAAAGGCAGACAGCAAAACCAGATAGACATACAAGAGCATAAATGCACTAAGAAATGCCCCCATAGCTGCACCTCCTCTTACACTGCTGTTTCTAATCTTTGTGAACCTGTGCTTCGATATATATATGGAAGGTCGCGCTCCGTATATGATTTTCATCACAGTTTAACACCACCCACAGTCACATGTGAGGGCAGGGCATAAACATAGCAAATGTATCCTATACACACACACAGCTAATGATTTATGCGTTTGTGTCTTTTTCCCTCAACAACACACAATGAGGAACACGCAAAAAAACCCTCAAATGCTGACAATGCTGTTTAATTTTTAAGTGTTTTATTCTATTTTCAGTGATAAGTGGGAAATGTTTATTTCTGTTAAAAAAAAAATTGTCACCTACAGAGGTGTTAATATGGCAGAAATAAATGAAATAAACTAAATGAATAGGTAGATGAACAGCACAACTTGATGTGTAATTCGAACATCTCATGAACTGCAAACAGTGGAGTGAATGTTACAGTTAATATTGATGGGTGGTTGCATATGACGCTCAGTTGACCTCTGTTGTGAATACATCATCCTACCCCAGCATTTTTGTACGATATTATTTAGGTAGCCTCACCATAGAAACAAACTTGTGGAGCGATAAGTCAAGATAGCCCTCGTCAGCGGACAGGAACTCCTCCTTTATGAAAACCTATGAACTTAAACGGCTTTCCTTCTCTGCCTGTTGTAAAATGTGGAGTGGTGTGTGATCTAATACAGTAATGTTACCCTTGTAGCCCCATGCCAATACATGTTGAGCTGGTCTCTTTCACCGTGAGGCCCAAATTCCTGGTTTACGAGGGACTGAAAAATTCTGCTTGTTTCTCATCTTCCATCTAAACAATTATTAGTGTTGTATGAAGGAGAGGAAAATAGCTAGGGGCTACTCCAGCTTGCAGAGGATGTGGGCCTCCATGTGTACCAAGAGGTGAAGCACTTACTAGCTCTCTGATCAACCCTCAGCTAGGTGGAGTGACATACGTCCCTCCTCCCAGGCATCATGAACTTTAATACAACCTCCCATTCTGTTGAATCATCTAGCTTATTGGGCTTGGCATGTGAAATGTTGAGGAGGCCAAGCCAAACACACCATCCATGACTCTATTATAAGTTATCTCTGATAATAGCGACATATTACACTTCTACTTTGATTCTTTAAACTATTGTATAATTTGAAATCACTAGGTAAATCTGATTTATCCGTAAACACATGCCGTGGGCAAGCACAGGAGATCTACAAGCACGTTCTACCAGCAGAATGGTGACTTTGTGTGTCTTTTTCAGAGGCATTTGTGTGAATTTTATTGGTGCCTTTGCAAGACGGACACCCCACTACCATTATTCTATTTTAGCTTGCATATAGCAATGCCTTCACTGGTGGATTCAGCCTTTAGGATTCTTCACACTACGGTATACAGGCTTATATGCAGTAAGTCTTCATAGAAGGTGCATGGCGGCCGTTTTGTAACTTTCAATGAATCCGTTTAGAGACTGGGTACAATCTGCCACTGACAGACAAAAGGTATATTTGGTTACTTAAACCATAAGCATAACCTTGGTTCTCTGATAACTGAGTCAGTATCTTATAATATTATCCTCATGCAAATCACATGGAAGAACGGGGCTTGGGAAATGCTGTGTCTGGGCCTGCGATACTGTAAAGTCACCCACATCTTAAAGAATCTGTCATTCTGGTAACCAAACATTTTTCAGAGCAACACTGTACTAGCTGTGTGAAATAACCTATGGTTTATAACTGAGTGGCTCTGACCATGAGCAGACAAAATACAGTATTTGACTAGCTTAAGCACGTTGCACAGTCACTAGTCTAATGTTTTTTAGCCAGTGCCATATGGTGATCCCGCCTTAGGCAGTTGGTCAAACTGAATCCTGAAAATGTTGTGGCTAGATCTGTTTACATACTGTTGGCCATTAATGGTACATTGTCATAGCACATTTTAAAATCTAAGTTATAGATGCATTATAGTCTACACTATAAAATAGACCTGCTGCATTTACAATATTTATAGCATTGCTGTTGTTTAAAAGGCCTGGGGGTGACTGAAGTTCAGAAAAAGAGAAAATGATCAGGCAAAGGTCCGATTGGGCAGATCTGGGTTTATTCATTCATCATTCAAAGACAATTCATTGTAAATGACAGTTAATCATATTTTATATAAATTATGTGCATTATTCTTGAATGAATTTATACTGAAAGACTATGTCCTGTTTTATGTGTTAGTGGCTCCTCTGCCCATGATAGCTTTCTTTGTGTTCCTCTCTGGTCTCAGCAGGATAATGTAACATTTGGGTCCAAACAGCGCCACCAAGAGGCCAAAACTGGAGGCCAGGATGGCAAATACCTCCACTGCATCTGCATATTTGCCAGGTGAGTTGACATAAGCTGGGACAAAGGCCACCCACACAGCACAGAAGATCAGCATGCTGAAAGTGATGAGTTTGGCCTCATTGAAGTTGTCTGGAAGATTCCTCGCCAAAAATGCCAAAAGAAAGCTGAGGGTAGCCAATAAGCCAATGTAACCCAATAAAACTGCAAAACCAATCGTGGATCCAACTACACACTCATAGACTATCTTGTCCTTGTGGTATTGTGTGTTTTTATTAGGCATTGGCGAGGAAGACACAAGCCAGCTACTACAGATTGCTGCCTGAATAGATGTAAGAACCAGAACTGTTCCTCTCTGCTGCACAGCACCAAACCACTTTAGACTGGCTCCGCCTCCTGGCTTAGAGGCCTTAAACACAGCCAGAACTACCATGGTTTTAACTAGGATGCATGAGACACAAAGCACAAAGCTGATTCCAAACGCTGCATGTCTCAGTTGGCATGTCCACACTCTGGGTCTTCCGATAAACAGCAGTGAACAGAGAAAACACAACTTAAGTGACACCAGGAGCAGGAAACTCAGTTCAGAATTGTTGGCACGCACCATGGGTGTGCTGCGATGATAGATAAATATCCCTAGAACAATAGCACAGATAAATGTGCCTAGTAATGAAGCAGCTGTCAAGCAGATACCCAGAGGTTCTTGGTAGGAGAGGAACTCTGTTTTCTTAGGAACACAGTGGTCACGGTCAGGGTTCGACCAGAAGTCCTCTGGACAATCGATGCACTCCATGGAGTCTGACAAAAAGGGAAAAATTAAGATAAAAAGCCCTGCATGAAACAGACTCAATTTGATCGAGTGGAAGCCATTTTCTCTGCCTGGTTTGGCTTGCTTTGGTTCCAGGCGAAAGGTATTTTAGATATTGGCATTACCCACATTTTTCTCCTAATCTGGAATAACAAATTGGCAAGCTCTAAACCTAGCCTCTTCCAGCTTCTACTATTAGCATTAGGGCATGTTCCCTCTCACCCAACATCATAAATTACATAATTTTATAATTAATACCAACCTGTATCATTGCTGATCATTCCCTCAGAGCAAGAGATGCAGTCAAAACAGCACACAGGTTGTCCCTTCTTTGGGGCCATGCGAGTTCCTGGAGGACAGCTCTCACTGCAAATTGACCGGGGCGGCTGAAAAAGATTGTTAAGACTAACAGTTATCACTGTTGTACAATATATTCATGTTGGTATTTGGTTTTCAGTCAAATAAATAAGGAGCAATAACCTGTCTGGGTTCAAAGTTCCAGAAAATCTTCTCTTCATTCAGTGTGAGTTCTTCGCCTCTGACTGACTCTTTAACCTCGCCGACATTTTGAATCGCTGCCGTTCCGTCAGGCCGCCACAACCAGTTCATGACGTCGTATACTGGTAAGGCATCACCGTTCACATCAAATAACACTTGGTCACCGAACGGTGTGGTGAAGTTTACTCTGTCCAGATAATATACCATCTTCAAATGGGGAGTGTTAAAAAGTACAAAAATATTAGCTGTATAACTTGAAGTTCAGGCCATTTTGTCTTTTATTTTGTTTTTTTTTAGATAGCTGATAATAATATGCAAGATCTGGGTAGATCTAGTAGGTACTTCAGGGTGTTGGGTGCAGCAGTACTTTACAACAGAGAAAGCTGAAATGTAACTTGATATCACACCTTCCATGGCTCCAGCGTTTGCAAACTGGCACAGCTGTGCCCGCTGAAAGGCCCTCTGCCTGGCGCACAGCGCAGCATGTCATCGAGGGCGTAGGCCAGAGCATACACAGCTTTGTACACGTTGTACTCGGGCCTGAGGTTTGAAACATCAAACAGCTCACTCTCCACACTGTGCAGATCTTCCTGTCCAGTGCACAGTGCTCCACCCGCTTCCACCCATCCTGGTGGAGGGGGAGCAAATCTACACTGAAATACATCTTCCCAAAATTGATTTACCTGTAGAGTGACAATGATTCTGAGTTAACACAAGTAGCAACATATAGTGTATTATTGCTGCAAACAGAGGCATATTGTAGGATGAAACTCTCACTATACTATTTCCATAGTTGTTGTGGTATTGGTCTGGGTGTATTCTATAGAGGAAGTCTTTGAATCCTGCAATTTCTCCACGACGGATGGCAATGCCCAGTGTGCCGCCCAGGTAGGGCATGAACTCAGACGTCTGGAGAACATCAACTGATGTCCAGGCTTCACTGGCCATCCACTGCAGGCCCGTCACATTCTGCCTCACCACCTGTGCATTATATTATAAAACAAAGATTTTTTTCAAACTGTGTGGTACAATATTCTCTAGGTTATCAAATATTTCACTGTTTTTTAGTTTCAAGAAGAAATAAATGACATTTTTTTCATTCTAGTTTCAACCCAACCTCCTTCATTAGTTGATAAATGTGGATTTCGTGTGCAAACACCATGACCACGCGAGCCGTTGATTCCTTCATCACACCCACGATCCTCCTGAGTTCGTCTGGATCGCTGCCCCAAGGCAAAACCTCGGCGTAGGCCAAACAACCGCCACCGGTCTTAGTCAGGTCGGCTTGAAAAGATCGGGCGACATGAACTCCGTAGTCGTCATCACTGACCAGAAGGCCTACCCAGCTCCATCCGAAGCGTTTAAGAATCTGAATCATAGCACGTACCTAAGTGAAAAGAGTTTAGGGATAAATGCTTCACAGATTTCAGCATTCTCACATCCAACCTATATATGTATTTGATATTATTTGATATCTTTGATGAACAAAGCTCACATTTCTTCAACTAGTTTACTTCACTAGGAACTAACACTTAGTTTTAACTCTCCTGCCTTCTGCTAAACACATTTTATTCAAAGTAATTATTTAACTAGGGGTGTTCACCTGGAAAGCATCACTTGGAATTGTCCTAAAGAAAGATGGAAACCGTTGCCGATCACTCAGACAGGAGCATGTGGCAAAATGACTAACCTGAAAAGAGACACACGGTAGATACACAGGCTTTGTATAGTCACTCATGCTCCCTCGACCATTCTTGCAAAATCTTTCTTCCCGAAAAGCTCAACAACAAAAGCTCAGAAAAGAAAAATGTTACGCTTACCATGGGCAGCCTGAATAAACCAAGAACATTGGAGGTGGCGATAGAAAATGTTGAGTAGGAATCACCCACAATCCCCATGGCCGGAGGGGTCCCAAAGCAGTTCTCCTGAAGGATGAACTGCTCCTCTTGACCGCTGGCCAGCACTAAAGCGGCACGAAATCCAATAACAAGTGCACCGCAGTTATCATAAAGACTGTATCCTAGGGTCACATTCGGCAGCAGATTAGAGTTCTTGTTGATCTCGTCAACAGCAAAGACCATCGTCATGGCGTGCCTGAACCCTTGAGTGTCAAAGCTAAAACAACAAAATGTCTCTATTAAGCGTTAAACGCACAGTAACCCGAACATAAAACCACATATCCACATTGTCAAAACATCTCGCAGTAATAAGTTCTACGGCTACATTTTAGAATCCTGTGTCTATTTCAGTATTGATCAATACCTATAACACAAAGGTTTCACATTATTTTTAGTATCTTGAACACACTGTAGAGACAAGTATGAACTGGAGAAATATCTGCTCTCCGTTCAAACTTACCCTGTGCAGGTGGGTTGAGCTGGCTCGGAAGTGAACGTCCACTCGGGGAAGGCTGAGGTGTAGTGGACCTCGAACAGCCCACCCAGAGTCACGTCCCCAGGCTTGTGCAATCCGTTGAGGTGAAACTGCCTCCGTAATTTACAAGACGGGGAAACAGACCAACACACAGAGGAGAAAAAGGAAGAAGAGAACAAAAGCAAGAGCAGGTGGACGCAAAAGATAAAGTGTATGTCAAGCAATACCCCCATAACTGCCGTCCTGTGGTCACTCCTCTTTCTAATCTCCGTGCATGGCAACTTCATTTTTATATGCAGGGTTAGGTCATCCCCTTTGGGTTCCTTTCGTCAATGTTTCATACGACCAATTGGGGCTCGGCCAGTAGACATTGCGAAAACTCCATTAGGATTACATAATGTACAGTTAAAGGAATTTTGAAGTTCCTTGGAGGATGAAAATGTTTTCTTCATACCGCAGAAACGTAATGAGGGAAAAAAATAACGACAACTAATAATGTTGCAGTGCAGTTTAAATAAATAGAGTATTAATGTGGCTATTATGGTACTTATGCTAATTTTAACCTCTTCACCTTTGTTGTAGCGATTCAAGCAAACAAGCATTCTTTTACAAAAGACGTGATACATGTGATGCACAGAAATGGTACAGACATGTATCTCATGTATCTTATCTCAAAATCAAGGCAGTGAACTCACTGACTCTGCAGCACCTGGCTGATCCCAACACAAGGTGGTTACAGTGCTAGCTGTAGGGATCTCCATTTCAAGATGTTTGCCACCTGTTCTCGCCACCCTCCACATTCATCCGTGCTCACTGTTTTGCTTCAGGCAGACTGGAAACTGGAAAATCAAGCACGAATCATGTCAATGAAAAAGACAAGGACTTCAATTAAAATTATAAAGTGGGTTCAGACCAGCAACACCAACGTGCACCCTGCCCACACGTGCCATGACGTGACGCCATGGCTTGACAAACTCTGTCCAAAGATAGGGACGCAGACAGACCAATGAATAAATAATATAAAAGTACCCAAAACCACATTTACACCATAAAGTGGGAAAGATGCTTTTTTTTCTTGAGTTTTAGTTTTAGGACTTCTTCAGGTTTGCTTATCAGGAACCTGTGTGGGCTGTGTTTGGTTTATATTAGTATCATTTGTATCATCACATACAGAACATCAGACTGAGTATTTGGGATGCCTACTCATTTGTTTCGACTAATAAATATAATTTGTACGGTCATGATTTACTTGAAAATTCAAGTGTAAACTCATATGTTGATACTGCTTGATTGAGAATGAGATTAGAGAGCTGAACTCTAAAACTGAACTCAGTGGCAGGATTTATTATACATTTTATTACAGATTTACTATATAATTTAATATAATAGTGGAACAACACATCTAGTTATTTATTAATTTTACAAATAACCAACCGAGGGCACATTTGTGAGGCATTAATTTAAGATGAGCTAAACCAAGCCAAAAGCTTTGAGAATGTGACAAAATTAAATTAGTTTTTTTCGATTGTTTACAGTGGTAAAGAGAAGAAAAGAGCCATAGTAGAAATTATATTGTACAAACGGGTCAGAGAATGAAACCACATAATCAAAGGCGACAGGGTATGAGCCTCTCTGATGTATTGTAAGCTGACGTACACTTTTGTGTGAGGAGCTATATAAACCAGTCAAAACACTCCTACGCCCACATTCAAACTCAAGAGGGATGGATATCACCATTCTGTTCATTGGCCTGAGACTGACTCTGGGTTGGTTTGAGCTGAACTCAGCTAATGTCTTGGGTGGGGTCAGTACTCAGGCTTCATCTGTTAAATGCAGGCTGCAGGGTACTTCTCGTGCACCTGCATTCTCAATGGATGGTGACTACGTTGTTGGTGGCGTTTTCTCCATACACTACTACGTTAACACAGTGAAGCCTAACTACACCACCATGCCTGAGCCACTGAGGTGCACGGGGAGGTTAGTAGGAGGGGGGAATGAGGGATGAAAGGATGTTAAACTGTGCAAGACTAGAAATTGCAATGTTTTGATGTGTCTTCTGTAATATGTTGTTACACAGCATTTTTTAAGAACTGCATTAAGATTTCAATCAATGTTCGGTTATACATTTACAAAAAATTAAATGCATAATTGCATGAAAAAACAAGTGATAGTCACCTAATTGGCAAATTACATGAAAATAATCAGCCTTTACTGATTTAATTTACTACTGTTATTCTGTTCACTAATATTCCTGTGTATATCAGTTTGTATATGACTGACCGATTTGTACATTGTTAATGTTCCATTACTATGAACAGCAGAGCTCTCTTTTTTGTGTGTGAAAATGTGAATTGTCCTTATCTCATGAGTGTCTGTGTGCAGCATGGACACCGTGAACTGCGCTTTGCCCGCGCAATGATCTTTGCCATCGAGGAGATTAACAACAGCACGGAGCTGCTGCCGGGCGTCAGGCTCGGATATGAGATCCACGACACGTGCGGCTCGGTGCCGGTGGCGGTGCATGCGGCGTTCCAGCTTTCAAATGGCCTGGATCCCGTGTTTGACACCGGAGAAAACTGCTCCCAGTCTGGTAGGGTGATGGCTATCGTTGGTGAGTCTGGATCCACGCCATCCATCAGCATGTCGCGCGTCATCGGGTCCTTTAACATCCCTCAGGTAAATGTTAAAGTAATTTCTTCCGGTGTAAAATATGAGTGTGATGATTTCTTTTCCCGTTAAAGAGTTAGGTTTTCTTGTTGTGCTTTAGGTGAGCCACTTTGCCACGTGTGCGTGTTTGTCTGATAAGCAGCAGTATCCGAGTTTCTTCAGAACTATCCCTAGTGATCAGTTCCAAGCTGACGCGCTCGCCAAGCTGGTCAAACACTTTGGCTGGACTTGGATAGGGGCTGTCCGCTCGGATTCGGACTACGGAAATAATGGCATGGCGTCTTTTTTGGACGCAGCGCACAAAGAGGGGATCTGTGTGGAATACTCTGTAGCTTTCTATCGGACCCACCCACGGAGCAAGATCCAGAGAGTAGCTGATGTTATACGCAGGTATCAACATCACAGATTGTTCACAGATGTTTTTTTTTTTTTTTTTGACTATTCTAATTATTTAAGTGGTCTACAGACCACCTAAATCATTTTCACTATCTTGATCCACTTTCACAACATTTGAGATGTGTGCCACTATAATATAAGCTCTTGTACTGCAACTTCTCTCCAGGTCGACAGCTTTGGTTGTTGTGGCATTTGCAGCTCCTGGAGACATGAAGATGCTGTTGGAGGAGTTATCTCTGGAGCCTTCCCCACCTCGCCAGTGGATTGGCAGTGAGGCCTGGGTAACCGATCAAGACATGCTGAGGTTCAGCTTCTGTGCCGGGGCCATTGGATTTGGCATTCAGAAATCTGTCATTCCAGGTCTGAGAGACTTCCTTCTGGATCTGTCTCCCTCTGAAGTGGTTGCATCCCCACTGCTAACTGAATTCTGGGAGAGGCATTCAACTGCAGACTGAGAGAAAGTGAGAAAGTTTTTTTTATCTCATGTGAACTTAACAGCAGTGATTTAACAATATCAACACTGTAGTCTTCCATTTAACAAATGCAGTTTAAGAATGGTACTTGTTAGCTTGTATGAGTTACAATACGTCACTCTGATTGTGAATTCAGACCAACAGACAGCAGCTAATCTTCTAATGACTATTTTGTGAAAGCTGGTTTTCATTGAAAACACTACACAACAACATTAACATTCAAACGCGAAAATGCACACCTCTGTGTGTTTTTAGGTGCTGCTGCAGGCGAGAGTGTGTGTGATGGAACTGAAGACTTGCACAGGCTGCAGACTGCGTACACTGACACCTCTCAACTTAGAGTTACCAACATGGCGTACAAGGCTGTTTATGCAATAGCACATGCCATTCACAATGCAGTGTGTAAGGAAATAAATGGCACAACTCAGTGTGATAAGCACAGCAAGTTAGAGTCCAAACAGGTCAGCCAAAACTCATAACTGGATCCCAGTGTATTTCTTAACCTAAAGAATATTTAATTGAGCTGAATATGAATTGTCTTTCTCTCCTTCTCCCTTTTCCTCTGTGTTACTTTTACTCCATCCATACAGGTTTTTACTGAGCTGAAGAAAGTAAGATTTTCCGTCAATGGTTATGATGTGTCATTTGATGCTAATGGGGATCCTGTGGCAGTGTATGAGCTGGTTAACTGGCAGAAAAGTCAGACTGGTTCCATTGAGTTGGTAACAGTGGGCCACTATGATGCATCACTGCCAGTGGGCCAGGAGTTCCGCATCAACAGGAACCTAACATGGGTGGATGGTGGCACGCAAGTAATGAGCAACATGGCAATAACAAATGAATCTTTGGTAAATGAAAATGGCTCTGTAACAACAAATGTCCATCCATTAATTAGCCTGTATCTCTGTGACAGGTGCCAGTGTCAGTGTGCTCTGACAGTTGTCCTCCAGGAACTCGTAAAATGCTGCAGAAAGGAAAACCTATCTGCTGCTATGATTGTATACCATGTCCTGAAGGAGAGATCAGCAATGCTACAGGTAATATGAAATGTTTTATGATGTAAATGTGTTAAATGTTTACTTATGGATGTGTGCAAAATTGAATAAATCCGTCTTCTTCTTTTTTTCAGATTCTCTTGATTGTTTCCCTTGCCCAGATGAATTCTGGCCTAATACAGAGAGAGACACTTGTCTCCCCAAGCCTGTAGAGTTTCTGTCCTTTGAGGATGTGCTAGGAATCATCCTGGCTGCATTCTCAGTTGGTGGTGCCTGTCTGACCATTATAACAGCGGTTATATTCTTTCGTCACAGGACGTCTCCAATTGTCAGGGCCAACAACTCTGAGCTGAGCTTCCTGCTGCTCCTCTCCCTGACTCTATGTTTCTTGTGTTCATTAACTTTCATTGGAGCACCCTCTGACTGGTCGTGCATGCTGCGACACACAGCCTTTGGTATCACCTTTGTTCTCTGTATCTCCTGTGTACTCGGGAAAACTATTGTGGTTTTAATGGCTTTCAAAGCTACACTTCCAGGCAGTAATGTCATGAAATGGTTTGGTCCTCCACAGCAAAGAATGACTGTAGTATCCTTCACATTTATTCAGGTTTTAATATGTACTATTTGGTTGGTAGTTAGTCCTCCCTTCCCAATAAAAAATCTATCCACATACAAGGAGAAAATCATCCTGGAATGTGCATTAGGCTCTGCCATCGGGTTCTGGGCAGTGCTCGGGTACATCGGCCTGCTGGCTGTCTTTTGCTTTGTGTTAGCTGTCCTAGCTCGGAAACTACCTGATAATTTTAACGAAGCCAAGCTCATCACCTTCAGCATGCTGATATTCTGTGCAGTGTGGATCACCTTTATCCCAGCATATGTCAGCTCTCCTGGGAAATTTACTGTGGCTGTTGAGATATTTGCAATACTGGCCTCCAGTTTTGGACTAATAATGTGCATATTTGCTCCAAAGTGTTTTATCATACTGTTTAAGCCGGAGAAGAACACCAAGAAACATTTAATGAACAAAAATTAATACTAGTACAACAGAACTTTGAAGTAGTTATGATGGAAACAAAAACACAGTTTAATCTGTTCACATTTAGTGCAGTATAAGAAACTCTTAGTTGAAATAAATATTCATATAATAAAGTATTTGTTTCCTTATCTACATGTCTATTTGTGAATACAATATTAATCTGCTATTGTATTATTTTACTAATATTTTAATGTAAAATAAATTTGAAAACTAAAATAACGTATGATTTTGAGTATTTCTTCAACATTTTCAAACCGCTTTACCACTTGAATAATCTAATAAACAAAACGTGCAAATGCATGTATTTTGAAATGTTTAAGGCAGTTCTGCCATGCACACATTTTTAAATATATTTATTATTTATGTATTGCAATAAGACGTATTTGTTGGAATTTAGATGTCAAAAAGCACAAGTAATCACAAAGTTGTAAAGGCTGGATAAGTGCCAGAGGTTTTTGCTACAGTGTGGCATGGTTTTCCATCAACAGCTGCTCTCTTTTTCCTCGGATTCGGCTAAAATTCACTATATGCTTGGACTACTGCGGGGCAGGGCCTTGGCGTGGCCAGAGCCTGTGAGGTCTGGAATCAGTCGCTGCACACTGTCATTTTGTGATTTTGAGGCCGTTTTTGACCACCACAGCCAGCTTCCAGCCAACTTCTTAGCCTCCAGAAGGGATGTCGTTCCATGGTGGACTATTCTGTGGATTTTTTGACTCTGGCAGTGGACGCCTAGTGGAAAGAATCAGCTGTCAATGCTGTTTTTACCAAGGGACTTAACGAGTAACTTAAGGAGCAATTGGCCACCCATGATGAGTATGTCGATCTTCAGTCCCTTTCTTGCCATCAAGAACAACAATCGCATAAGCGAAAGATGCCAGGAGCAGGCAGGCTTCTGTAATAGAAACGCAATGACTCCAGAGACTAGGAGTGATCGTCGATCTTTCTCAGGTGCCTCGGCTTGGTCAGGTAACTCAATTCTACACTCAAGTCGGACATGCCGAACTAACGTCACAGGAGCACCTCCACAAGATTCAAGCTGGTGAGTGCTTTTACTGTGGTAAACGCAGTCACTTTGTTTCTGCCTGCCCAGTTTGTCCCAAAGGGGTGGCTCGTCAGTAATAAGGGGGTACTGTCATGCCAGCTGTTGGTCAATGCCTCTCTGTGTGTTTATAATGCCGTGCTTCCCTTGCAAGCCCTTATTGATTCAGGTGCTGAGGACAACCTGATCGATGAGTTACTTGCGAGAAAACTGGGCTGTACCCTGGAACTTTTGGAAAATACCTGCCCTTGCCTTGGACGGCAAAGCCTTCAATGAGGTAACTCTGCCTCTGTAAATCTGAACCTGTGTCCCTTCTAATCTCTGGTAACCAGTATGAACCTTTCTCGTTTCTCCTCATCTTGTCTCCTCAGACTCCCCTGGTTTTGCGTTACCCCTGGCTCAGACTCCATATGCCGCACATTGCACACATTGTCATGCATTGTGCTTAAAATTTGCTTTACCCCCTGCAGCCATAGCTGGCATGCCTTCCACTGCTGAAACTAGCCTCCCAAATCTCTCCAATGTGCCTACAGAACATCTGGACCTTCGTGAGGTGTTCAGTAAAGCAGAGCCCTTTCTTTGCCATCCTCACCATTCCTATCACAATGTCATTGACCTTCTCCCAAGGATCCTGCTTCCCTACAGCCATCTGTACAACCTGTCTCATCCGGAAAGTGACACAATGAAGAAATACATCACGGAATCTCTAGCTGCAAGTTTTATTCCCCCATACTCATCACCACTAGGGGCAGGATTCATTTTTTGTGGAAAAGAAAGACAAGATTCTCATACCATGTATTGATTTTCACCAAGTGCTCACTTGCCTTCTTGTTTGTTAAGGCTGAGAAAGGCTACTTCATGTTGACACAGTCTCTTTTCTAGGCTTTGTTACTTAGGGTGAAAAGTCACGGTGGTTCCAGAGAAGGTCTGAACAGTGGAGGAGTGGCCTGTCCGAGTGGACTCAGAAGAAGAGTCGGAAGGAGTTGCAGCACTTCCTAGGGTTCGCCAATTTGTATCAACGTTTTATCAGGGACTACAGTAAGGTTGCCTCAACTCTCACCAGACTCACTTCCTCCAATGTGGTGTTCTGTTGGCAGACAAGCCTTTTGTGCACCTAAAACAGCTATTCACATCTGCGGCTCTTTCAGTCTAGTCTGACCCCAGTAAGCAGTTCATAGTGGAAGTGGATGCTTGTGATGCTGGGGTCAGGGCTGTATAATCATATTTTGTTGGTCCTAATAAACGTTTGCATCCCTGCACTTTTTTTTCTTTCACTGTCTGACTGGGAGCTGTTGGCCATCAAGCTGGCCTTGGAGGAGTGGAGGCATTGGCTGGAAGAGAAAGAACAGCCTGGCTGAGACAGAAGTGGTGTCTGTTCTTTCAGCCAAAGAAAAATAAATTAATACTTGGGAAAGTACTCGAAATCACATTTGTCCCATAAAATGGGAAAGATGCTTTTTTTCTCCCTCTTTTTTTGTGGTAGTTTGGGGACTTCTCCAGGTTTGTCCACCAGAGACAAAGCTTCAGTTGCTTTAGATTAGTATTGTAGTTTAAATAAAACTATAGTGACATGTAATAAAAGGAACTCACTAGGATTTATTACAGATTGATGTGGTGGAGAAATAAATCTGGTTATTTATGAATTTTACAAATAATCAGTTGGGGTGAATTTGTAAGGCTTTAAAGTAATGTCAGATCAACCAAGCCAAAAGCTGTGAGAAAACAACAAAATTAAGTTTGCTTTTCCTATTGTTTACAGCTATCAAAGAGGGGAAAAAATACAATGGAAAGTACAACTTATATTGTACAAACAGGTCAGAGAATGAAACCACATAATCACATCTCTATTGTATTGTAAGCTGACGTAAACTTTTGTGTGAGGAGCCTATATAAACCAGTAAAACCTCTCCTATGACCACATACTTGAGGGATGGATTTCTCCATTCTCTTCATTGGCCTGAGATTGGCTCTGGGTTGGTTTGAGCTGAACTCAGCTAATGTGTTGGGTGGTGTCAGTACTCAGGCTTCATCTGTTAAATGCAAGCTGCAGGGTACTTCTCGTGCACCTGCATTCTCAATGGATGGTGACTACGTTGTTGGGGGCGTTTTCTCCATACACTACTACATTACCACAGTGAAGCCTAACTACACCACCGTGCCTGAGCCACTGAGGTGTTCAGGAAGGTTAGTAGAAGGAGGAAATGGGGGATAAAAGGATCTTAAACTGTGCAAGAATAGAAATTGCAATGTTTTGATTTGTGTTCTGTGATATGTTGTTACACAGCATTTTTTAAGAACTGCATTAAGGCTGCAATCAGTGTTTGCTTATATAAAGTACATTTACAAAATTTAAAATGCATAGTTGTATGAAAGATTACATTTTCATCTAATTGGTAAATAATACATGAAAATAATCAGCCTTTACTTATTTAATTTACTATTGTTATTCTGTGCACTAATATTCCTGTGGATTTGGGGCTATATATATAATATTATCTTCTAATTTAACAGTTTATGTAACAGTATATGACTGAAAGATTTGTGCATTGTTAATGTTTCATTACTATCAACAGAAGATCTCTTTTTCTGTGACAATGTTAATTGTCCTTATCTTGTGAGTGTCAGGCTTTACCTGAGGACTCGTGAACTGCGCTTCTCCCGCGCAATGATCTTTGCCATCGAGGAGATTAACAACAGCACAGAGCTGCTGCCCGGCGTCAGGCTAGGATATGAGATCCACGACTCGTGTGGCTTGGTTTCAGTGGCGGTGCATGCGGCGTTTCAGCTTTCAAATGGCCTGGATCCCGTGTTTGACACCGGAGACAACTGCTCCCACTCTGGTAAAGTGATGGCTATCGTTGGGGACTCTGGATCCACGCCATCCATCAGCATGTCGCGTGTCATCGGGTCCTTTAACATCCCTCAAGTAAATATTTAAGTCATTACTCACGGTGTAAAATATGAGTGTGATGATTTCTTTTCCCGTTAAAGAGTTACGCTTTTGTTGTGCTTTAGGTGAGCCACTTTGCCACTTGTGCGTGTTTGTCTGATAAACAGCAGTATCCCAGTTTCTTCAGAACTATCCCCAGTGATCAGTTCCAAGCTGACGCGCTCGCCAAGCTGGTCAAACACTTTGGCTGGACTTGGATAGGGGCTGTCCGGTCTGATTCGGACTACGGATATAATGGCATGGCGTCTTTTTTGGACGCAGCGCACAAAGAGGGGATCTGTGTGGAATACTCTGTAGCTTTCCATCGGACCCACCCACGGAGCAAGATCCAGAGAGTAGCTGATGTTATACGCAGGTATCAACATCACAGATTTGCACTTGGGTGCAGGTTAATGATACATCTACATGTTTGTTTTATTCAAATGGTCAATGCTGCAGCCTGTACACAGACCACTAAAATCATTTTCACTATCTTGATCCACTTTCACAACATTCGAGATGTGTGTCACTATAATATAAGCTCTTGAACTATAACTTCTCTCCAGCTCGACAGCTTTGGTTGTTGTGGCATTTACAACCCCTGGAGACATTAAGATACTGTTGGAGGAGTTATCTCTGGAGCCTTCCCCACCTCGCCAGTGGATCGGCAGTGAGGCCTGGGTAACCGATCAAGACATGCTGAGGTTCTCCTTCTGTGCCGGGGCCATTGGATTTGGCATTCAGAAATCTGTCATTCCAGGTCTGAGAGACTTCCTTCTGGATCTCTCTCCCTCTGAAGTGGTTGCATCCCCACTGCTAACTGAATTCTGGGAGGATGCATTCAACTGCAGACTGAGAGAAAGTGAGGATGTTTTTGATCTTAAAATATCTCATGAACTTTACTGCAGTGAATTGACAGTATCGAATTGTACTTATTAGCTTCTATTAGTCACAGTACGTCACTCTGGCTGTGAATTCAGACCAACAGATAGAAGCAAATTGTTTGACGGGTAATTTGTGTAATCTGGAGATGGTTTTCACTGAAAATACTAAATAACATTAATATTCAAACACAACAACATGTGTTTCCAGGTGCTGCTGCAGGTGAGAGTGTGTGTGATGGAACTGAAGACTTGCAGACTCTCCAGAGCCCGTACACTGACACCTCTCAACTCAGAGTTACTAACATGGTGTACAAAGCTGTTTACGCAATAGCACATGCCATTCACAATGCAGTGTGTAAGGACATAAATGGTACAACTCAGTGTGATAAGCTCACCAAGTTAGAGCCCAAACAGGTCAGCCAAAATTCATAACTGAATGTATTTCTTAACCTAAAGAATATTTAATTGAGCTGAACATGATGTTTTTTTTCTCCTTCACCCTTCCTTTTTTGTATTACTTTTACAACATCCTCGCAGGTTTTAACTGAGCTGAAGAAAGTCAGATTTTCCCAGAATGGTTATGACGTGTCATTTGATGCTAACGGGGATCCTGTGGCAGTGTATGAGCTGGTTAACTGGCAGAAAAAGGACACTGGTGTCATTGAGTTGGTAACAGTGGGCCACTATGATGCATCGCTGCCAGTGGGCCAGGAGTTCCGTATCAACAGGAACCTGACATGGGTGGATGGTGGCACGCAAGTAATGAGCAACATGGCAATAACAAATTAATCTTTGGTAAATGGAAATATCATGGCTGTAGAGCAACAAATGTCCATCCATTAATTAGCCTGTATCTCTGTGACAGGTGCCAGTATCAGTGTGCTCTGACAGTTGTCCTCCAGGAACTCATAAAGTGCTGCAGAAAGGAAAACCCATCTGCTGCTATGATTGTATACCATGTCCCGAAGGGGAGATCAGCAATGCTACAGGTAATATGAAATGTTTTATGATGTAAATGTTTTAAATGTTTACTTGTGGATGTGTACAAAAAAGAATAAATTCTTCTGTTTTTCAGATTCCCTAGTTTGTTTCCCTTGCCCAGATGAATTCTGGCCTAATGCAGAGAGAGACACTTGTCTCCCCAAGCCTGTAGAGTTTCTTTCCTTTGAGGATGTGCTAGGAATCATCCTGGCTGCATTCTCAGTTGGTGGTGCCTGTCTGACCATCATAACAGCGGTTATATTCTTTCATCACAGGACGTCTCCAATTGTCAGGGCCAACAACTCTGAGCTGAGCTTCCTGCTGCTCTTCTCCTTGACTCTATGTTTCCTGTGTTCTCTGACTTTTATCGGGCGGCCCTCTGACTGGTCATGCATGCTGAGACACACAGCCTTTGGCATCACCTTTGTTCTCTGTATCTCCTGTGTACTTGGGAAAACTATTGTGGTTTTAATGGCTTTCAAAGCTACACTTCCAGGCAGTAATGTCATGAAATGGTTTGGTCCTCCACAGCAAAGAATGACTGTAGTATCCTTCACATTTATTCAAGTTGTAATATGTACTATTTGGTTGGTAGTTAGTCCTCCCTTCCCAATAAAAAATCTATCCACATACAAGGAGAAAATCATCCTGGAATGTGCATTAGGCTCTGCCATCGGGTTCTGGGCTGTGCTCGGGTACATCGGCCTGCTGGCTGTCCTTTGCTTTGTATTAGCTGTCCTAGCTCGGAAACTACCTGATAATTTCAATGAAGCCAAGCTTATCACCTTCAGCATGCTGATATTCTGTGCAGTGTGGATCACCTTTATCCCAGCGTATGTCAGCTCTCCTGGGAAATTTACTGTGGCTGTTGAGATATTTGCAATACTGGCCTCCAGTTTTGGACTAATACTGTGTATATTTGCTCCAAAGTGTTTTATCATATTGTTTAAGCCGGAGAAGAACACCAAGAAACATTTAATGAACAAAAATTAATACAAGTACAACAGATATTTGACGTAGTTAAGATGGAATTAGAAACATAGATTAAATTGTTCACATTTAAGGAAGTGTGCAAAACTCTTTAGTTGAAATAAACATTCATATAATAAATGAAGCATTTCTTCTTTGTGCGCATCCATTTGTGAATACAATATTAATCTGCTATTGTATCATTTTACTAGTTATAATGTCAAATAAATTAGAAAAATAAAATAATGTAAGATTCTGAATATTTTTAAAAAATATTTTCAAATCACTTTTGCCACTTCAATAATCTTAAAAAAAAAAGAAAAAAAATGCAAATGCGTGTTTGTTGCAGAACAAGGCAGTTCTGCCATACACGCACTTACAGACATATTAAAGGACCATTTCTTACAACCTGGACCTTATTTCTGGCATAAAATACGATCATTTGGATGATATTTAGATCCACGTTTATCCATATAGTGGGAGTGACTGGGGCACCGAAATAAAGCCTGTAAATAACGCATTATCTGTTGCGAAACTTGTTCATTTCACCAACATTTTGTTATGATACGGTAGTGCTATTCCCCGTTGAGTTCCAAGTTACCTGTTATCATCATCCAGGGTCTGCAGATTGACCTACTAACCTGTGACCTGGTTGATGTCATCTCTGAGCGTCGGGTGCTGCTTGTTTACCTGTAATTTTAAGTCAGAGTATATGGATTAGGAGCTAGTTGAATGGAGGATGAGGAGGCAGAGAGTGGAACAGCTGGCCAAAGACCAACAAACCAATGCACGTCCACGAATAGATAACAGGCAACTCTGGACTCAAAGGGGAATAGCACTAGCGTATCATAACAAAATATTGGTGGAAGTAATGTGATTTAGAGGCTGTGTTTCGGTGCCCCAGTCACTTCCACTATATGGATACGCAGATCTAAATATCATTCAAACAACTCCAAATGACACCAAAGTTATATGGGTGAGTAAACGATCATATTTTATGGCAAAAATATGGTCCAGGTTGTAAAAAACAGTAACTTCCTTTTAATTTACATTATTTTAATAAGTAATAAGAAGCCTTTGTTGTCCAAATATTGAATTATTCAGTATGACATTGGTACACCTGCTGAACTTAAACTTACTAAAGTCAACATCTTCAGGACAATGTTCCCTCTAATTTTTCATGTGTCTGAGCATACACAAAAACTCTGTGAGCACACTGTGGACACTGTGAGCAACATCACACGTGCACGCTGGGGCCACAGACCAGTATCACACCTGTCCAAAACCCAAGATCATAGCAAATTATGTGGTATATTAAAAGAATCACATTATAGCAGTAACTGCCGTTACTTTTAATGTAAGTGATTTGGCCCACTTGAAAAGGACAAAAATCTTGTTGTTCATGAGCTGTGTAGTATGTTATACTGTATGTCAGTGTGAGTGTCCTGCTGTGGTCTGGGTGAGGGAGAGTCCTGCTCTGGAAGAACTGAGACATAATAGATATTATGTCTCAGTTCATAAAATAAACCCTGTATTAAAAAAATATTAAAATTAACAGAATAAAATATCTTTCTTAAACAGAAACCTGTCCTGCTTAACTTAAAAGTGTATAAATGAATATAAAACAATAGAAAGCATAACATTTCTCTTGTAATAGTACAATAACAAAACTGTAAACAGAAAGTGTGAGGAAAATTGTTGATTTTTTGTGTACCGGTATCTTTTTAGCAAGCAACAGTACCTCGACCAATGAGATGAGCCCGATATCTGCATTGGTCACAGAGCAAGAGACGTCCTGCGAATAAGTTTTTCATATAAAGCGTCTGCTGTTCATTAATTCCATTGATATTTAACACACTACTTTTGATTCTCACAAAGTGTTTGTTTATACGGGACGATTTTGTTTTTTAAGGGACGATTGGCAACGCCAACTAGTAGTAACATCATGATTTGCAGAGCAACCTTTCTCTCTCGGAAAAGAAAAAAATCTCACCAAGTTTCACCGCTTGTTCTTTTGTTTGTACACACACAGCCATTCCAGCTTAAAAGATCCACATCTAATTTGCACTTGTCTTGGTGGTTGGATGGGCCACTGCCTTAACTCCGCCGCACTGTAAAGCTAACCTGCAAAACACCGGCGCCGCGGCGAGTATGGGCAGGGCAAGTACTGTCAATGGATTGGCCGCATAAGTGAACCGCATCATATCATTGGCTGGACAGCTGTCACTCACTAAGTTAAATTCCAAAATGGTACATAAACAAATAATTTATTTGTTTCATTTATTTGCAGTTCATGTTGGATTTTATTTTCTGCGCTGCATAGATTTTCTTGTGCGCGCAGAACGTGCGAGCAGTGCGCGACTGCGCAAGCGCGCAGCTTAGAGGGAACATTGCTTCAGGACAATGTTGAGGATGTTCTATGAGTCTGTGGCGGCCAGCCAGCTCCTGTATGCCTTTGCATGCTGGGGCAGCAGGCCAAGAGTGGCAGACGCTAACAGACTCAACAAACTGATCCGCAAGGACAGTGTTATTGTAGGGGTGAAGTCTTTGAAGACAATTTCAGAGAGGAGGATGAGTGAAGACCATCCTGGACAACTCCTCCCACCCACTCCACAACACACTGGCCAGTCTAAGGCGTACCTCCAGTAACAGATTCATCCTACCGAAATGCACCACAGAACACCACCTTATTTCTAGCATAAAATTCGATCGTTCACTCACTCACATAACTTTTGTGCCATTTGCACTCGTTTAGGAAATATTTAGATCCGTGTATATAGCAGAAGTGACAGGGCACCAAGACGCATCCTCTAAATAATGCGTTATCTGCTGCTATGCTGATCTAATTATTAACAAGTGCAAATGACACAAAAGTTATATGGGTGAGTAAACAATCGTATTTTTTGCTAGAAATAAGGTCCATGTTGTTAAAAACAGTAGTTTCTCTTTAAGTGTTTTTAATGTCCATGCTGAATGTTCCTATGTTTATGTAAAGCTTTAGATCTTTGATTGGACATCTTCAGTTTTTTTTCTTCCTTATTTTTTGTGGTAGTTTTGGGGCTTCTCCAGGTTTGTTTACCAGAGACAATGCTTCATTTGCTTTAGATTAGTATCTTTGTTTAAATAAAACTATACTGACATATAAGGCTGTGGTTTACTTGAGGGTACAAGTGTAAATCCACAGTCACATTATGGGACGTAACAATTCATTTTGCAAATAATCAATAGGGGTAAATTTGTACAGCTTTACTGCAATATGAGATCAACCAAGCCAAGAGGTGTGAGAATATAACACAACTTAGTTTGCCTTTTCTATTGTTTACAGTGGTAGCCACCAAAAAGAAGAAAAAAGTAGATATTATGCTGTATAAACAGGTCAGAAAACAAAACCACATATCACATCTCTGATGTATTGAATGCTGACGTACACTTTTAGTGTGAGGAGCTATATAAACCAGTAAAACCTCTCCTATGACCACACACTTGAGGGATGGATTTCTCCATTCTCTTCATTGGCCTGAGATTGGCTCTGGGTTGGTTTGAGCTGAACTCGGCCGATGTCTTGGGTGGGGTCAGTACTCAGGCTTCATCTGTTAAATGCAAGCTGCAGGGTACTTCTCGTCTGCCCGTATTCTCAATGGACGGTGACTACGTTGTTGGGGGTGTTTTCTCCTTACACAACTACATTCACACAGCGAAGCCCAACTACACCACCATGCCTGAGCCACTCAGGTGCTCAGGAAGGTTAGTAGCAGGGTGGAAGTAGAGGATAAAAGGAGGAATGGCGAAAACAATGTCTTGATTTGTGTCCTGTAATATCTTGTTGCACAGCTTTTCCATTGTGGGAATCTCTCCAGGAGAAACAATCATTGAAAACTGAGAACTAGATTAAGGTTCAAATCAGTGCTTGGTTATAAAGCAAATTCAAACAAACAGAAATGCATAGCTGTATGAAATATACTGCAAATGACTGAGTGTTGCAAAACATTATTTGTTCATTACTTGATTGGTAAATATTATATGAAAGTAATCAGCATTTACTGATTTGATTTACTGTTATTCTGTGTATTAATATTCCTGTGGATTTTGGACGCATTTCTAATATGTTATAATGTAATAGTTTGTATATCGCTGACAGATGTGTGGATTTGTGGATCTTTTTCTGCAACGCCGTGAATTGTCTTTATCTCATGAGTGTCTGTGTGCAGCGTTGACACCCTTGAACTGCACTTCACCCGCGCAATGATCTTTGCCATCGAGGAGATTAACAACAGCACAGAGCTGCTGCCGGGCGTCAGGCTCGGATATGAGATCCACGACACTTGCGGCTCGGTGCCGGTGGCGGTGCATGCGGCGTTCCAGCTTTTAAATGGCCTGGATCCCGTGTTTGACACCGGAGAAAACTGCTCCCAATCTGGTAGGGTGATGGCTATCGTTGGTGAATCTGGATCCACGCCATCCATCAGCGTGTCGCGCGTCATCGGATCCTTCGACATTCCTCAAGTAAATATTGAAGTCATTACTCACGGTGTAAAATATGAGTGTGATGATTTATTTTTCCGTTAAAGAGTTAGGTTTTCTTGTTTTGCTTTAGGTGAGCCACTTTGCAACTTGTGCGTGTTTGTCTGATAAGCAGCAGTATCCGAGTTTCTTCAGAACTATCCCCAGTGATCAGGTCCAAGCTGACGCGCTCGCCAAGCTGGTCAAACACTTTGGCTGGACTTGGATAGGGGCTGTCCGGTCGGATTCGGACTACGGAAATAATGGCATGGCGTCTTTTTTGGACGCAGCGCACAAAGAGGGGATCTGTGTGGAATACTCTGTATCTTTCTATCGGACCCACCCACGGAGCAAGATCCAGAAAGTAGCTGATGTTATCCGCAGGTTTCTACATCACATTTTTTAACAATCTTGATCCATTTTCAAAACATTTTGGATATGTATAATATAACCTATTGTACTCAAACATCTCTCTCAGGTCGACAGCTTTGGTTGTTGTGGCGTTTGCAGCCCGTGGAGACATGAGGATGCTGTTGCAGGAGCTATCTCTGGAGCCTTCCCCACCTCGCCAGTGGATTGGCAGTGAGGCTTGGATAGCCGATCGAGACATGCTGAAGTTCAGCTTCTTTGCCGGGGCCATTGGATTTGGCATTCAGAAATCTGTGATTCCTGGTCTGAGGGACTTCCTTCTGGATCTTTCTCCATCTAAAGTGGTTGCATCCCCACTGCTAACTGAATTCTGGGAGGAGGCATTCAAATGCAGACTGAGGGAAAGTGAGAAAGTTTTTGATTTTCACATGTGATAACTGACAACTAGCTCATGTGGTTGTACAGTCTTGCCTGCTGACATAATGTGCATCTCTGTGAATAGTCTCAATTCATATAATTATCTTTCATGAATTTACTGCACTGATTTCACAGCATCAACACTGTAGTCCTCCATCCTTCAAAAAATACTACTTATTAGTATGTATAAGTTACAATTAATAAATTAATAAATCTACTCTGGCCACAGACTGTAAAAAAAAAGTGGACACCATGGTAGCTTAGAAAAAATAAATAAAAAAATGACACTTTCTAAGGCAAAACCTTTGTGCCTCTGTGTTTTCAGGTGCTGCTGCAGGTGAGAGTGTGTGTGATGGAACTGAAGACTTGCAGACTCTCCAGAGCCCGTACACTGACACCTCTGAACTCAGAGTTACGAACATAGTGTACAAAGCTGTTTATGCAATAGCACATGCCATTCACAATGCAGTGTGTAAAGCAATACCTGGCACAATTCAGTGTGATAAGCTCACCAAGTTAGAGTCCAAACAGGTCAGCCAAGATTCATAACTGAATCCTAATGTCTACAAGTAATTTACTTAAAATAGAATTGCACATACATTTTCTTACTTCACCTTTTCCTTGTCTGTGTTACTTTTACTCCATCCTCACAGGTTTTAAGTGAGTTGAAAAAAGTCAGATTCTCCCAGAATGGTTATGACGTGTCATTTGATGCTAACGGGGATCCTGTGGCAGTGTACGAGCTGATTAACTGGCAGAAAAAGGACACTGGTGTCATTGAGTTGGTAACAGTCGGCCTCTATGATGCATCACTGCCAGTGGGCCAGGAGTTCCGCATCAACAAGAACCTAACATGGGTGGATGGTGGCACGCAAGTAATGAGCAACATGGCAATAACAAATTAATCTTTGGTAAATGGAAACATCATGGCTGTAGAGCAGCAAATGTCCATCCACTAATTAGCCTGTATCTCTGTGACAGGTGCCAGTGTCAGTGTGCTCTGACAGTTGTCCTCCAGGAACTCATAAAGTGCTGCAGAAAGGAAAACCCATCTGCTGCTATGATTGTATACCATGTCCTGAAGGAGAGATCAGCAATGCTACAGGTAATATGAAATGTTTTATGATGTAAATGTGTTAAATGTTTACTTGTGGATGTGTGCAAAATTGAATAAATCCGTCTTCTTCTTTTTTTCAGATTCTCTTGATTGTTTCCCTTGCCCAGACGAATTCTGGCCTAATGCAGAGAGAGACACTTGTCTCCCCAAGCCTGTAGAGTTTCTTTCCTTTGAGGATGTGCTAGGAATCATCCTGGCTGCATTCTCAGTTGGTGGTGCCTGTCTGGCCATCATAACAGTGATTGTATTCTTTCGTCACAGGACGTCTCCAGTTGTCAGGGCCAACAACTCTGAGCTGAGCTTCCTGCTGCTCCTCTCCCTGACTCTATGTTTCTTGTGTTCACTAACTTTCATTGGAGCACCCTCTGACTGGTCATGCATGCTGCGACACACAGCCTTTGGCATCACCTTTGTTCTCTGTATCTCTTGTGTACTCGGGAAAACTATCGTGGTGTTAATGGCTTTCAAAGCTACACTTCCAGGCAGTAATGTCATGAAATGGTTTGGTCCTCCACAGCAAAGAATGACTGTAGTGTCCTTGACATTTATTCAAGTTTTAATATGTACTATTTGGTTGGTAGTTAGTCCTCCCTTCCCAATAAAAAATCTATCCACATACAAGGAGAAAATCATCCTGGAATGTGCATTAGGCTCTGCCATTGGGTTCTGGGCTGTGCTCGGGTACATCGGCCTGCTGGCTGTCTTTTGCTTTGTGTTAGCTGTCCTAGCTCGGAAACTACCTGATAATTTTAACGAAGCCAAGCTCATCACCTTCAGCATGCTGATATTCTGTGCAGTGTGGATCACCTTTATCCCAGCGTATGTCAGCTCTCCTGGGAAATTTACTGTGGCTGTTGAGATATTTGCAATACTGGCCTCCAGTTTTGGACTAATACTGTGTATATTTGCTCCAAAGTGTTTTATCATACTGTTAAAGCCGGAGAAGAACACCAAGAAACATTTAATGAACAAAAATTAATACAAGTACAACAGATATTTGGTGTATTTAAGATGGAATTAGAAACATAGATTAAATTGTTCACATTTAGGGAAGTACACAAAACTCTTTAGTTGAAATAAATATTCATATAAATGAACTATATCTTCTTTATGCACGTCTTTTTGTGAATACAATATTAATCTGCTATTGTATCATTTTACTAATATTAGTTTTAATGTAAAATAAATTTGAAAAATAAAATAATATACGTTTCTGAATATTTTTTTTTTAAAATTTCAAATCACTTGAATAATCTTAGAAACAAAAAGTGCAAATCCATGTTTGTTGCAGAACAAGGCAGCTCTGCCATACACACACTTACAGACATATTAAAGGGGTAATGCCATTTCTTACAACCTGGACCTTATTTCTGGCATGAAATACGATCAGTACGATCATTTGGAGTCATTTAGATGATATTTAGATCCACGTATATCCATATAGTGGGAGTGACTGGGGCACAGAAATAAAGCCTGTAAATAACGCATTATCTGTTGCGAAACTTGTTCATTTCTCCAATATTTTGTAATGATACGGTAGTGCTATTCCCCATTGAGTCCCAAGTTACCTGTTATCATCATCCAGGGTCTGCAGATTGACCTACTAACTTCTGACCTGAATGATGTCATCTCTGAGCACCGTGTGCTGCTTGTTTACCTGTAATTCGAGCCAAAGTATATGGATTAGGAGCTAGTTGAATGGAGGATGAGGAGGCAGACAGAGGAACAGCTGGCCAAAGACCAACAAACCGCTGCATGTCCACGAATAGATAACAGGCAACTCTGGACTCAAAGGGGAATAGCACTAGCGTATCATAACAAAATATTGGTGAAATGAATGAGTTTCGCAGCAGATAATATGTCATTTAGAGGCTGCGTTTCGGTGCCCCAGTCACTTCCACTATATGGAAGTGACTGGGGCCGCTCCTGTATGCCTTTGCATGCTGGGGCAGCAGGCCAGACGTGGCAGACGGTAACAGACTCAACAAACTGATCCGCAAGGACAGTGTTATTGTAGGGGTGAAGCTGGACTCTTTGAACACAATGTCAGAGAGGAGGATGAGTGAAGACCGTCCTGGACAACTCCTCCCACCCTCAATCAATTAACTGAACTGCCTTCACACTGTCATTTCAAGTGTCCTCTTGCTTGATTGGAACAAAAACTTGCCAGCCACACCCACTGCATGGTTGCTGCATGGCCCTTTCACGGATCAGTTTGACACCCCTGCTCTAAATAATGCGTTATTTGCTGCTATGCTGATCTAATTATTAACAAGTGCAAATGACACAAAAGTTATATGGGTGAGTGAACAATCGTATTTTTTGCTAGAAATAAGGTCCAGGTTGTTAAAAACAGTGTTTTTAATGTCCATGCTGAATGTTCCTATGTTTATGTAAAGCTTTAGATCTTTGATTGGACATCTTCAGTTTTTTTTCTTCCTTATTTTTTGTGGTAGTTTTGGGGCTTCTCCAGGTTTGTTTACTAGAGACAATGCTTCATTTGCTTTAGATTAGTATCTTTGTTTAAATAAAACTACACTGACATATAAGGCTGTGGTTTACTTGAGGGTACAAGTGTAAATCCACAGTCACATTATGGAGTCGAACACTAAAATGGAACTCACTAGCAGGATTTAACAGTAGCATCACAGAGAGAGAGAGAAGGAAGCTGGACAAGGTCATCAGGAAGTCCAGCTCTGTCCTGGGCTGCTCTCTGGACTCAGTCAGGGAGGTGGGCGACAGGAGAGTCCTGGTTAAACTGTCATTACACCTCAAGGTGTAAAAGCATCACAACCCAGTTACACCTGGTCCATCTGTGCAATATCTGACAATTCACCTATGCAATTCTTTTATCTTGTTTATACCCTTATCTTTTACTCTTGATATTTTTTTCTGTCCTTTTTATTTGCTGCAATTTCCCCATTGAGGGACAAATAATTACTCTTATTCTTCATTATAGTTTAATGTTAAGGAGCAATAAACTTGTTCTTGTTAGTCCTTGAAACCCCTAGACTGGGACGTAACAATTCATTTTGCAAATAATCAATAGGGGTACATTTGAACAGCTTTACTGTAATATGAGATCAACCAAGCCAAGAGGTGTGAGAATGTAACACAACTTAGTTTGCCTTTTCTATTGTTTACAGTGGTAGCCATCAAAAAGAAGAAAAAAGTAGATATTATGCTGTATAAACAGGTCAGAAAACAAAAACACATATCACATCTCTGATGTATTGAATGCTGACGTACACTTTTAGTGTGAGGAGCCTATATAAACCAGTAAAACCTCTCCTATGGCCACACACTTGAGGGATGGATTTCTCCATTCTCTTCATTGGCCTGAGATTGGCTCTGGGTTGGTTTGAGCTGAACTCGGCCGATGTCTTGGGTGGTGTCAGTACTCAGGCTTCATCTGTTAAATGCAAGCTGCAGGGTACTTCTCGTCTGCCCGTATTCTCAATGGACGGTGACTACGTTGTTGGGGGTGTTTTCTCCTTACACAACTACATTCACACAGCGAAGCCCAACTACACCACCATGCCTGAGCCACTCAGGTGCTCAGGAAGGTTAGTAGCAGGGTGGAAGTAGAGGATAAAAGGAGGAATAGAAATGACAATGTCTTGATTTGTGTGCTGTAATATCTTGTTGCACAGCTTTTCCATTGTGGGAATCTCTCCAGGAGAAACAATCATAGAAAACTGAGAACTAGATTAAGGTTCAAATCAGTGCTTGGTTATAAAGTGAAATCAAACTAAAGCTGTATGAAATATACTGCAAATGACTGTGTTGCAAAACATTGTTCATTACTTGATTGGTAAATATATGAAAGTAATCAGCATTTACTCATTTGATTTACTGTTATTCTGTGTATATTGCTGTGGATTTTGGACTAATTTCTAATATAATTTAATAGTTTGTATATCGCTGACAGATTTGTGGATTGTTAACTATTTTTTTCTGAAACGCTGTGAATTGTCCTTATCTCATGAGTGTCTGTGTGCAGCGTTGACACTCGTGAACTGCGCTTCTCCCGCGCAATGATCTTTGCCATCGAGGAGATTAACAACAGCACGGAGCTGCTGCCGGGCGTCAGGCTCGGATATGAGATCCACGACACTTGCGGCTCGGTGCCGGTGGCGGTGCATGCGGCGTTTCAGCTTTCAAATGGCCTGGATCCCGTGTTTGACACCGGAGACAACTGCTCCCAGTCTGGTAGGGTGATGGCTATCGTTGGTGAGTCTGGATCCACGCCATCCATCAGCATGTCGCGCGTCATCGGGTCCTTTAACATTCCTCAAGTAAATATTGAAGTCATTTCTTCAGGTCTAAAATATGAGTGTGATGATTTATTTTTCCGTTAAAGAGTTACGTTTTCTTGTTTTGCTTTAGGTGAGCCACTTTGCCACTTGTGCGTGTTTGTCTGATAAACAGCAGTATCCGAGTTTCTTCAGAACTATCCCCAGTGATCAGTTCCAAGCTGACGCGCTCGCCAAGCTGGTCAAACACTTTGGCTGGACTTGGATAGGGGCTGTCCGGTCGGATTCGGACTACGGAAATAATGGCATGGCGTCTTTTTTGGACGCAGCGCACAAAGAGGGGATCTGTGTGGAATACTCTGTATCTTTCTATCGGACCCACCCACGGAGCAAGATCCAGAGAGTAGCTGATGTTATCCGCAGGTTTCTACATCACATTTTTTAACAATCTTGATCCATTTTCAAAACATTTTGGACATAATTTATATGGTATAAATTAACCTATTGTACTCAAACATCTCTCTCAGGTCGACAGCTTTGGTTGTTGTGGCGTTTGCAGCCCGTGGAGACATGAAGATGCTGTTGCAGGAGTTATCTCTGGAGCCTTCCCCACCTCGCCAGTGGATTGGCAGTGAGGCTTGGATAGCCGATCGAGACATGCTGAAGTTCAGCTTCTGTGCCGGGGCCATTGGATTTGGCATTCAGAAATCTGTTATTCCTGGTCTGAGAGACTTCATTCTGGATCTTTCTCCATCTAATGTGGTTGCATCCCCACTGCTAACTGAATTCTGGGAGGAGGCATTCAAATGCAGACTGAGGGAAAGTGAGAAAGTTTTTGATTTTTACATGTGGTTGTACAGTCTTGCCTGCTGACATAATGTGCATCTCTGTGAATAGTCTCAATTCATATAATGAACCTTCATTTATTTACTGCACTGATTTCACAGCATAAACACTGTAGTCCTTCATTAAAAAAATATTCAAAAATACTACTTATTAGCATGTATAAATTACAATAAATAAATATACTCTGGCTACAGACTGTAAAAAAAGTTGACGCAGATTCCAAAAAAATAAAAACAAAGCACACTGAGCTTCAAAGTTGTTAGTTAATATCAATTTTTCTGAGAACTTATCATAATTATTGATTTGACACTATAAAAACAGGATGCGACATGATAAAAATACTAAATGACATTTGCAAAGGCAAAAACTTTGTGCCTCTGTTTTTTCAGGTGCTGCTGCAGGTGAGAGTGTGTGTGATGGAACTGAAGACTTGCAGACTCTCCAGAGCCCGTACACTGACACCTCTCAACTCAGAATTACCAACATGGTGTACAAGGCTGTTTATGCAATAGCACATGCCATTCACAATGCAGTGTGTAAAGCAATACCTGGCACAACCCAGTGTGATAAGCTCACCAAGTTAGAGTCCAAACAGGTCAGCCAAAATTTATAACTGAATCCTAATGTCTAGAAGTAATTTACTTGAAATAGAATTGCACATACATTTTCTTTCTTCACCTTTTCCTTGTCTGTGTTACTTTTACTCCATCCTCACAGGTTTTAAGTGAGTTGAAAAAAGTCAGATTTTCCCAGAATGGTTATGATGTGTCATTTGATGCTAACGGGGATCCTGTGGCAGTGTACGAGCTGATTAACTGGCAGAAAAAGGACACTGGTGTCATTGAGTTGGTAACAGTGGGCCACTATGATGCATCACTGCCAGTGGGCCAGGAGTTCCGCATCAAAAGGAACCTAACATGGGTGGATGGTGGCACGCAAGTAATGAGCAACATGGCAATAACAAATTAATCTTTGGTAAATGGAAACATCATGGCTGTAGAGCAGCAAATGTCCATCCATTAATTAGCCTGTATCTCTGTGACAGGTGCCAGTGTCAGTGTGCTCTGACAGTTGTCCTCCAGGAACTCATAAAGTGCTGCAGAAAGGAAAACCCATCTGCTGCTATGATTGTATACCATGTCCTGAAGGAGAGATCAGCAATGCTACAGGTAATATGAAATGTTTTATGATGTAAATGTGTTAAATGTTTACTTGTGGATGTGTGCAAAATTTAATAAATTCTTTTGTTTTTCAGATTCCCTAGTTTGTTTCCCTTGCCCAGATGAATTCTGGCCTAATGCAGAGAGAGACACTTGTCTCCCCAAGCCTGTAGAGTTTCTGTCCTTTGAGGATGTGCTAGGAATCATCCTGGCTGCATTCTCAGTTGGTGGTGCCTGTCTGGCCATTATAACAGCGGTTATATTCTTTCGTCACAGGACGTCTCCAATTGTCAGGGCCAACAACTCTGAGCTGAGCTTCCTGCTGCTCCTCTCCCTGACTCTATGTTTCTTGTGTTCATTAACTTTCATTGGAGCACCCTCTGACTGGTCCTGCATGCTGCGACACACAGCCTTTGGCATCACCTTTGTTCTCTGTATCTCTTGTGTACTTGGGAAAACTATTGTGGTTTTAATGGCTTTCAAAGCTACACTTCCAGGCAGTAATGTCATGAAATGGTTTGGTCCTCCACAGCAAAGAATGACTGTAGTAACCTTCACATTTATTCAAGTTTTAATATGTACTATTTGGTTGGTAGTTAGTCCTCCATTCCCAATAAAAAATCTATCCACATACAAGGAGAAAATCATCCTGGAATGTGCATTAGGCTCTTCCATTGGGTTCTGGGCTGTGCTCGGGTACATCGGCCTGCTGGCTGTCCTTTGCTTTGTGTTAGCTGTCCTAGCTCGGAAACTACCTGATAATTTTAACGAAGCCAAGCTCATCACCTTCAGCATGCTGATATTCTGTGCAGTGTGGATCACCTTTATCCCAGCGTATGTCAGCTCTCCTGGGAAGTTTACTGTGGCTGTTGAGATATTTGCAATACTGGCCTCCAGTTTTGGACTAATACTGTGTATATTTGCTCCAAAGTGTTTTATCATACTGTTTAAGCCAGAGAAGAACACCAAGAAACATTTAATGAACAAAAATTAATACTAGAGCAACAGAACTTTGAAGTAGTTAAGATGGAAACAGAAACCTAGTTTATATCGTTCACATTTAGAGATAAATATTCATATAATAAATTATCAATTTCCTTATGCACATGTCTTTCTGTGAATACACTTGAATCTGCTATTGTGCTGTTTTACTAATATTCATTTTCATGCAAAATAAATTTGAAAAATAAAATAAGAATGTCCGATTCTGAGTGTTGTTTTTATGTTTCAAAGCCATTGTGTCACCTTAACAATATTATAAACAAAAAGTGCAAATGCACGTTCATACAAGCTCGGCCATACGCACACTTTTGATTTCCAATATCCAAAAGGATCTCATGATTTTTAAGAACATTTCCAGTGTACAAAAAGGAATGTTGTTAATAAGGGACAAGGTGTATATCAAATTTTAGACATAATCATTTATAGCATTATCTAATTATACAAGTAATGTACAAGTAACCTTTTAAAGTTAAATGTCTAGAGAATGTGAAAATTGAGTTGTTGGTCAAAATTGAGGCCTGAGTACAACGTGAACAAAGCTGTATGCTCTGGCTTATGTCTCCGACAACATGCTGTGTTACAGGGAGAGAGAGTCTCTTGTACAGAGAAGGGCAGTGCTAGTTTGCAAAGAATCCTGGCAGGTGGTATATCGCCACCTGCGTTTCATTTGTTCACTCGACATAACAAATGGGGTTGAACGACTTCCAATTTTTTAAAATCGACTTTGTGTGGTGAAAGTCAAGTCAACTTCAAGTAATCGATGCAATCACACGATGTTGTAACTTATGTGTTACATTGTTGAATGTTTAGAAATTTCATATTGACATGTTGATTAAAATCTGCTAATGACATAATTATTTGAGTTAAAAGCAGTTAAAAAATGTTGATGTATAATTTGCATTGACTAGCTAAGTGTAGAGGACTGCATGGACCAGAATGCTCAGCGGCAAAGGACCGCGAACCAGTTTTTGTTAGTAGCAAGATAAGGCAGAGCAGACGTGCATGTTGAGAGCGGACATTTACTGTAACTTGCCATTCTTTTTTTTCTTATAAAGTCAATCATCATTTCCATCACTCGTCCGGCTTAGTTTTTTTTGACGGTAGTTAATCTACATTTTTTGGTGCCGAAACCCGGGAAGATGAGTGTGAAAACCTCAAATGGAGCCGGAGCCGCCGCTCCTCAGATTGAAGAGAAAACGGGGAACGATCCGAGGGGCTACTACACGACTTTTGAACCAGATTGACGGTGAAATGTCCAAGCCCGATCCCGACATGGATAATTTGACCACTTTATTGGACATGTTGTCGGCGAAGGAGGAAACTCTATCGGAACTGGACGGTAACGTGGAACGGCTCACAGCTTTGGATGACTTGGAACAGGAGATAGAAACAACGGAGGACTACAAACAACGTATCATCTCGTTCAAGAGCCGCGCACAGCGCATGGTCAGAAGGGAAGAGCGGAGCCAAGCGCCGACGCAGCACCGGGTGAGCGACGCTAGTTCAGCTCATTCATTCGCACACAGGCAGTCCGTAAAGCTCCCGAAACTGATTATTGACAAATACAACGGAGATGTCAGTAAATGGCAGGAGTTTTGGAGCCAATATGAGGCTGCTATTCACACCAACGATGCACTATGCAAACGTGAAAGGTTCACCTACCTGAAGACGTATCTCACTGGACCAGCTGCAAAGGCAGTAGCAGGACTGATGCTAACCGATGCTAACTATGACAGCGCGATCACTCTACTTCAAAGTAGATTTGGAAGGAAGGATCTGGTGATCAGTGCTCACATGTCAAGGCTGCTGAACCTAAATCCAGTGAAGAAATCCTCTGATGTGCATGCATTAAGGCAGCTATATGATGAATGTGAAATTCAAATCAGGAGCTTGGAGTCACTGGGTGTAGTGTCAGACACCTATGGGAGCCTATTATGCCCAATTTTAATGAAGATGATTCCAGATGACATAGCTCTTGAATACAGCCGTCAGAGGGGAGCTGATGATGAATGGAAGGTTGATGAAATTGTCAAATTCCTACAGAAGGAGGTTCAGAGCAGGGAAAGAGCACTGCAAATGACAACATCTCACCACCAGAAAGAACAGAAACCAGAAAGCAAGACATGGAAGCAATCCACATCATACCATGACACAAGAATGAACAGACCCAGCATGCAGTCTGCTGCTGCACTACACACAGCCAGCCAAAGGAGACCCAACTGTTTATTCTGTGACAGTGCAGAGCACAAATGTGAAGACTGCCCAAATCACAGCATTCCTGAGCGCAAAGAGAAAATCAAGAAAATGGGAAGATGTTTTGTGTGTCTGGGACAGAAACATATTGCAAGGACATGCAAAGTGAAAGATGTGTCATGTGAAAAATGTGGACGGAGGCATCATATTGCTGTGTGTGCAGGTGAGAAAGGTGAGGTGCAGCCCCCCACTGTTCCAGAAGATGCTGTGGTGTCTTCAGTCATTCCCCAGTCAGTGAAGATGAAACCAAATGGACCGAACACTGTGCTGTTGCAGACTGCCAAGGCATGGGTAGCTGGCCCGTCAGGCAGAAAATTAGCTCGCTGCTTGCTCGATGGAGGGAGTCAGAGAAGCTTCATCCATGAAAACCTCGTGAAGAGCCTGAACTTACCAGTAGTAAGACAAGAGACACTCACTCTTCACACGTTTGGCTCCTCTGCTCCTACAATGTCACAACGCAACACAGTGAGGGTAACACTGGAGAATGTCTGGGACAAACAGCAGAAAATTGAAATTGAGGCCATAGAAACCCCTCAGGTGTGCACAGCCGTGATGAAGGTTCCGGGTGACCAGATTCAGTACAAGCTCGAGAAAAAGGGATTACAACTAGCAGACTTCCCAGACAATGATGATGATCCTGAGCTTTCTGTGCTGATAGGAGCTGACTACTACTGGCAAATAGTCTCAGGAAGAGTGGAGAGACTAACAGAGACATTAGTTGCTCTGGAGAGCACCTTTGGATGGTCTGTGCAGGGACCAGTGTCCATGTCAGGTGTCACCGAGGCAACCTGCATGTTCATCCAACTGGAGGAGGACACACTGGTTTCCAAGCAACTATGTGCATTCTGGGAAATTGAGTCACTGGGTATCATAAGCAAGAAACCACAGAACCCAGCTGAAGAAAAAGCACTGCAGATGTTTGAAAAAACAACCACATTCAAAGATGGACGATACCACGTGGCGTTGCCATGGAAGCCAGAAAAGGCAGCGCTCCAAGACAACTACAAGGTTGCAAAAAGGCGATTTGAAGGTCTGAAGAAAAGATTGAAGAAGGATGTCACATTCTATAGCAGATATAATGAAGTGGTGGAGGACTATTTGCAGCAGAAGATTGCAGAGGATGTGCCAAAGGACAACGCAAGTGCAGATAATGTGCAATACTACTTACCACACCACGCAGTGGTCAGAGAAGACAAGGTGACCACGAAATTGAGAGTGGTATTTGATGCGTCGTCTCATGAAGATGGCTCCCCATCCCTCAATGACTGTCTGCTCACAGGGCCAAACCTGAATCCAGATCTGCTCAGTGTCCTCATCAAATTTAGAAGACACAAAATTGCATTCATGGCAGACATAAAGAAGGCTTTCCTGCAAATCTCCCTAGTGGAGAGTGACAGAGATGCAGTGAGATTCCTGTGGCTCACAGGGCCACCGAGTGGAGGAGAAGAGAATGGAGAACTGCGTGTGCTGAGAATGACCAGAGTGGTGTTTGGAGCCTCCCCAAGTCCATTCCTGCTCGCGGCAACAATCAGAAAACACCTGAAACAATATGAAACAGAACAACCACAAGTTGTAGAGACACTGAGAGAGTCCCTGTACGTGGATGATTTCATTTCAAGTTCGAACAGTGTTGAAGAGGCTTATCATGTGACAACAACTGCCAAGCAAATATTGTCAACTGCAGGCATGGACCTCTGCAAGTGGATGACTAACTCTCCTGAGCTGGAGAAGAAATGGGAGGAGAGTAAAACAGATCTCACGCTGGCCCCAGAGACACACGGAGCAGTTCTAAAGGTGTTGGGCTTAGTGTGGAGACCAGGAACTGATGACTTCACCTTTGACCTCAGGCCGCTATTGAGCATCCTAAAGGAAAAGAAGAACACCAAGAGAAGTGTTCTGCAGTCTGCTGCACGCATCTATGACCCGCTCGGCTTTCTGACGCCTTTCACCATCAGAATCAAGTGCATGTTCCAAGAGATGTGGGAGAGAGGACTCTCCTGGGATGAGGAACTGCCACCGGACCTGACCCAAGAATGGCAACAGTGGTGTTCAGAATTACCACAGCTACACCAGCTCGCCATACCAAGGTGGTATCAAACAGACATGAACTCAGAAAACAAACATGCCCTGATACTACATGTGTTCTGTGACTCAAGTGAAAGAGCATACAGTACTGCAGCCTACTTACAAGGTGAATCACTAGATGGGGAAGTTACTATGACGCTAGTCGCATCCAAATCCAGAGTGGCCCCTCTGAAGAAAATGACACTGCCACGTCTGGAGCTCATGGGAGCAGTGATTGGAGCGAGATTAGCCCACAACTTGATGACCATGCTGAACATGGAATCAAACCAGATAAGAATGTGGACAGATTCTATGATTACGCTGCACTGGATTCGCAGCTCCGCTCAGAAGTGGAAACAGTTTGTGGCCAACCGAGTGATCGAGATCCAGGCACTGACCAATCCTGAGACATGGTCACACATCGCAGGGAAGATCAATCCAGCTGACTTTCCCACGAGAGGACAAAGTGTGGAAACACTGATACTGAACCAGCTATGGTGGAATGGACCCTGCAATCTGACATCACCCAGTCAGTCGGAGGAGACTGAAGATGACTGTGTTCCAGACCAGGTGAATGCAGAACTACGGTCCAGCCAGCAGATCACTGTGCAGCTTGCTGCAAATGAAAGAAACTCCACTGAACCAGTGTTGGAGTTGGAAAGATACAGTAAACTGAAAAGAGTCCTCAGAGTGACAGCCTGGATAAAGAGATTCCTAGCCAATGCTCACACCAAAACTAAAACAAGGGGGGAACTAACAGCTGAGGAGCTCTTCCAGGCAGAAAGGTATTGGGTCAAGACAACACAAAATCAGAGTTTCAGCCAAGAAATAAAACAACTGAAGACGGGAAAGAACATGAACAGTGATTCTAAAATCAAAGAACTGAAACCTTACCTGGATGAACATGAGCTGCTCAGTGTGGGAGGAAGGCTGCAGCAGTCCGACTTCACATTCAGAGAGCAGCACCCATGGATTTTGCCCACCAAACACAGATACTCAGAATTACTGATACAGAGCTGTCATGAAAGGGTGATGCACTCAGGAGTGAGAGACACTCTCGTGCAAGTAAGAGAGAAATACTGGCTCCCGCGTGCCAGGCAGCTAGTCAAGAGCACTGTGGCCAAATGTACAATATGCAAAAGATTCAAGGCTCAAGCTGGACAGCAGATTACGGCGCCCCTGCCCAAAGACAGAATAACTGAATCTCCGCCGTTTGAAGTCACAGGTGTGGACTTTGCAGGGCCGCTCTATGTGAAGGCAGAGGAATCTGTGAGAAAGTCCTATATCGCTCTCTTCACTTGTGCTGTAACCAGAGCAGTACACCTGGAACTGGTCTCAGATCTGTCGACAGAGTCATTCCTGTTAGCGCTAAAAAGATTCATAGCCAGACGAGGATTATGCAAGACCATCTACTCAGACAATGCCAAAACATTTAAGAGAGCTGATCAGGACTTGAAGGAGCTGTGGAAAGCCATCAAGGAACCCCAGCTATTAGAGTTCTACTCAGAAAAGGGCATCACCTGGAAGTTCATAGCAGAGCGAGCTGCTTGGTGGGGCGGATTCTGGGAGAGGCTCGTTCGATCAGTAAAAGCATGCCTGAAAAGGGTTCTCGGGAGAGCTTCACTCAACTTCGAAGAGATGTGCACCATGCTGACAGAAGTGGAGGCTACCATAAACTCAAGGCCTCTTACCTTTGTTCACAATGAAGTGGATGAGCCGCAGCCACTGACCCCTGCCCATTTTCTAGTGGGGAAACGACTCACCTCTCTGCCACCAAAACCTTTCCCTACTGACACGCAACACCCGACTGCCAACAAGGCTGAGATCACTCGCAGATGGAGGTATAGGCAGAGACTCATGACCAGCTTTTGGAATGGCTGGCGTAAGGACTATTTGTTGGACTTGAAGTCAGCGCACTACTGTGCCACACCGACACCCACCCCACTGAAAGTGGGTGATGTTGTACTCATTGGAGAAGATAACTCCCCCAGACAAACCTGGAAACTGGGAAGAATCACAGAACTGTTTACAGGCCGAGATGGACTTGTCAGGTCGTGCATGGTCCGCACTCCCTCTGGGACATTGTTGAGAAGACCTGTTCAGTTACTGTATTGTCTGGAAATTGAATGAGCCGGTAGCTCATTGGGGGGGAGGATGTTGTAACTTATGTGTTACATTGTTGAATGTTTAGAAATTTCATATTGACATGTTGATTAAAATCTGCTAATGACATAATTATTTGAGTTAAAAGCAGTTAAAAAATGTTGATGTATAATTTGCATTGACTAGCTAAGTGTAGAGGACTGCATGGACCAGAATGCTCAGCGGCAAAGGACCGCGAACCAGTTTTTGTTAGTAGCAAGATAAGGCAGAGCAGACGTGCATGTTGAGAGCGGACATTTACTGTAACTTGCCATTCTTTTTTTTCTTATAAAGTCAATCATCATTTCCATCACTCGTCCGGCTTAGTTTTTTTTGACGGTAGTTAATCTACACACATAAAAACACAATAGAAACTAATGTTTTGCAACAGTTAAATCTATATTCTTTACCTGAATACATATTGTAATGTCTCACATAAAGGAAGTTCAAAGGTTTTCCAGCAAGTTTACTGAAGCTTGAACACGGGCCACTGTCGGCCAAAGCCCATGGCAACACAAAGTCAGTCTGACACTTCTAATATCCAGTTCTCCCTCCACAAACTGTCTACCATAACTTCCGTCTCTCACATGGTGCATTAACTGACATCAAGGACAAAAGGCACGTTGTAAAACCATAACAACGTCTACTAACAGAATACAACACAACTCAACATAAACACATGCACTTGTCAATACTTTGTGCTGCAGATATAATTGTCTATAGAAATCAGCCCTGGCAGTAGTGGTGTGCGATGCTGCTAGATTTGGTATCGTTCCGATACCAAGTAAATACAGGCCCAGTGTTGCCGATATCGATCCTGGATGCATCTCTGCAGCGTGTCTATCGTCCATCTGTGCCCCTTTTCCTGTTATGTCTGTGTTACTTTTACTACATCCTCACAGGTTATAAGTGAGTTGAAGTCAGATTTTCCTTGAATGGTTATGACGTGTCATGATAAGTCACACGGTGTACATCAAATTATAGGATTAATCATTTTCATTTATTTTATACCCTACAATTTTTACTCTTGATCGTTTTTCTGCCCTTTGTGTATGCCGTTATAAAGAGCAAATTCCCTATTCCCCAAATAAAGGGTTTTCTTACTCTTATTCCTTATTATAGTTTAATGTTGTAGAGGAATAAATCTTGTTATTTAATTATTTTACAAATCAATTAGGAGTAAATTTGTAAGGCTTTACTGTAATATGAGATCAACTAAGCTAAGAGGTGTCAGAATGTGATAAAATTTTGTTTGCCTTTGCCATTGTTTACAGCGGTAGCTATTAAAGAGAGGGGAAAAAAGAGATGGTGGAAAGTAGAAATTATACTGAACAAACAGGTCAGAGAACTAAAACACATAATCACATCTCTGATGTATTGTAAGCTGACGTACAATAGGTGCTTTTGTGTGAGGAGCTATATAAACCAGTAAAACCGCTCCTATGACCACATACTTGAGGGATGGAGATCTCCATCCTCTTCATTGGCCTGAGATTGGCTCTGGGTTGGTTTGAGCTGAACTCGGCCGATGTCTTGGGTGGGGTCAGTACTCAGGCTTCATCCGTTAAATGCAAGCTGCAGGGTACTTCTCGTCTGCCCGTATTCTCAAATGATGGGGACTACGTTATTGGGGGCGTTTTCTCTATACACAATTACGTTAACACAGCGAAGCCTAACTACACCACCATGCCTGAGCCACTCATTTGCACAGGGAGGTTAGTAGGAGGGAGAAATTGGGGATAAAGGCATGTTAGACTGTGCAAGAGTAGAAATTGCAATGTTTGGATTTGTGTGCTGTAATATCTTGTTGCATAGCATTTCTATTGCTGAAAACTCTGAAGGAGTAGGAATTAATTGAAAATTGAGAAGTATTAGGGTTCACATCAGTCCCAGGTTATATACAGTAAATCGAAAATAAACAGAAATGCATAGCTGTATGAAATAAAAATGACTGGGTTGAAATACATTGTCTGTTCATCAGCTGATTAGTAAACACTAAACATGATGTGAAAAAGAATCTGTTTTACTGATTTAATGTACTACTGTTAATCTGTGCATTACTATTCCTGTAGATTTTGGGCTGATATTTAATATCCTCTTTAACAGTTTGTCGATAATTCTTTAATTCATTTTAAATTGTCAATGTTCCATAACTATGAATATAATATCTCCTTTCCTGCAACACTGATACGTTTCTGCGTGTCTGTGTGCAGCATGGACTCCCGTGAACTGCGCTTCGCCCGCGCAATGATCTTTGCCATCGAGGAGATTAACAACAGCACGGAGCTGCTGCCGGGCGTCAGGCTCGGATATGAGATCCACGACTCCTGCGCTTCGGTCCCGGTGGCGGTGCATGAGGCGTTTCAGCTTTCAAATGGCCTGGATCCCGTGTTTGACACCGGAGAAAACTGCTCTCAGTCTGGTAGGGTGATGGCTATCGTTGCTGAATCTGGATCCACGCCATCCATCAGCATGTCGCGCGTCATCGGATCCTTTAACATTCCTCAAGTAAATATTGAAGTCATTTCTGCCGGTGTAAAATATGAGTGTGATGATTTATTTTCCCGTTAAAGAGTTACGCTTTTTTGTGCTTTAGGTGAGCCACTTTGCCACTTGTGCGTGTTTGTCTGATAAGCAGCAGTATCCGAGTTTCTTCAGAACTATCCCCAGTGATCAGTTCCAAGCTGACGCGCTCGCCAAGCTGGTCAAACACTTTGGCTGGACTTGGATAGGGGCTGTCCGGTCGGATTCGGACTACGGAAATAATGGCATGGCGTCTTTTTTGGACGCAGCTGTCAAAGAGGGGATCTGTGTGGAATACTCTGTATCTTTCTATCGGACCCACCCACGGAGCAAGATCCAGAGAGTAGCTGATGTTATCCGCAGGTATCAACATAACAGATTTAACTTGTGCGTAGATTATTATTAATATTATTATTTTGCCTTCATGTGAAATTAGTGCTGGAGCACACATTCAAAACACCAGGACCATTTGTCAAATTCGTTTGTGTTGACAATCTTGACACATCAACTATTTCATTTTAGATGTGTGTCAGCATAATCTAACCTATTGTACTCAATCTTCTCTCCAGGTCGACAGCTTTGGTTGTTGTGGCATTTGTAGCTTCTGGAGACATGGTTATGCTGTTGGAGGAGCTATCCCGGGAGCCTTCCCCACCTCGCCAGTGGATTGGCAGTGAGGCTTGGATAGCCGAACGAGACATGCTGAAGTTCAGCTTCTGTGCCGGGGCCATTGGATTTGGCATTCAGAAATCTGTCATTCCTGGTCTGAGAGACTTCATTCTGGATCTGTCTCCCTCTGAAGTGGTTGCATCCCCACTGCTAACTGAATTCTGGGAGGATGCATTCAACTGCAGACTGGGAAAAAGTGAGAAAGTTCTCGATTGTTAAATGTCCCTGTGGTTGTAAAGTCTTGCCTGCTTAATCTTTCATGAACTTAACTGCACTGATTTCACAGCTTCAATGCTGTAGTATTCCAGCTACTGCAAATGCTGTGTATTAGCATGTATAAGGTACAATACATACTGTATATCCACTCTGGCCCTAGACTGTAAAAAAAGTGGACGCCATGACATTTCCTTCGAAAAATAAAACCAAAGCATGCTGAGCTTCAAATTTGTTATTATAGTCAGTTAATATCAAGTTCATCCATGTTCAGGTGTCATTTTTTTTCTGAGAGGTTTCTTTGTGGTTACTGATTTGACACTATAAAAACAGGATGTGACATCATGATGATTGACAGTTTATAATACAACATTTCTTTGAAGTATGAGCAGGTCATTGTTAACGTGGCTCCACTGTCAGACATAACACTGTGCAGTCTCTGGATATGGGTTATCTGAATCTTTGTTTACACTGAAAATACTAAATAACAATATTAACTTTCTAAGGCAAAACCTTGTGCCTGTCTGTGTTTTTAGGTGCTGCTACAGGTGAGAGCGTGTGTGATGGAACTGAAGACTTGCAGACTCTCCAGAACCCATACACTGACACCTCTCAACTCAGAATTACCAACATGGTGTACAAGGCTGTTTATGCAATAGCACATGCCATTCACAATGCAGTGTGTAAGGAAATAAATGGGACAACTCTGTGTGATATGCTCACAAAGTTAGAGTCCAAACAGGTCAGCCAAAATTCATAACTGAATCCCAGTGTCTAGTCATAATGTATTTTCAATGGAATTACATATACATTATATTTTGTCCATCTTTTCTTGTCCTCTCTGTGCAACTTTTACTACATCCCTGCAGGTTTTAACTGAGTTGAAGAAAGTAAAATTTTCCCAGAATGGTTATGACGTGTCATTTGATGCCAACGGGGATCCTGTGGCAGTGTACGAGCTGATTAACTGGCAGAAAAGTCAGACTGGTGTCATTGAGTTGGTAACAGTCGGTCTCTATGATGCCTCGCTGCCAGTGGGCCAGGAGTTCCGCATCAACAGGAACCTAACGTGGGCGGATGGTGGTACACAAGTAATGAGCAACATGGCAATAACAAATTAATCTTTGGTAAATGGAAACATCATGGCTGAGTAATGACAAATGTCCATCCATTAATTAGCCTGTATCTCTGTGACAGGTGCCAGTGTCAGTGTGCTCTGACAGTTGTCCTCCAGGAACTCGTAAAGTGCTGCAGAAAGGAAAACCCATCTGCTGCTATGATTGTATACCATGTCCTGAAGGAGAGATCAGCAATGCTACAGGTAATACGAAATGTTTTTCTGTGTAAATGTTTACTTGTGGATGTTGCAAAACTGAATAAATTCTTCTGTTTTTCAGATTCCCTAGTTTGTTTTCCTTGCTCAGATGAATTCTGGCCTAATGCAGAGAGAGACACTTGTCTCCCCAAACCTGTAGAGTTTCTGTCCTTTGAGGATGTGCTAGGAATCATCCTGGCTGCATTCTCAGTTGGTGGTGCCTGTCTGGCCATCATAACAGCGGTTATATTCTTTCGTCACAGGACATCTCCAATTGTCAGGGCCAACAACTCTGAGCTGAGCTTCCTGCTGCTCCTCTCCCTGACTCTATGTTTCTTGTGTTCATTAACTTTCATTGGAGCACCCTCTGACTGGTCGTGCATGCTGCGACACACAGCCTTTGGCATCACCTTTGTTCTCTGTATCTCTTGTGTACTCGGGAAAACTATTGTGGTTTTAATGGCTTTCAAAGCTACACTTCCAGGCAGTGATGTCATGAAATGGTTTGGTCCTCCACAGCAAAGAATGACTGTAGTATCCTTCACATGTATTCAAGTTGTAATATGTACTATTTGGTTGGTAGTTAGTCCTCCCTTCCCAATAAAAAATCTATCCATATACAAGGAGAAAATCATCCTGGAATGTGCATTAGGCTCTGCCATTGGGTTCTGGGCTGTGCTCGGGTACATCGGCCTGCTGGCTGTCTTTTGCTTTGTATTAGCTGTCCTAGCTCGGAAACTACCTGATAATTTTAACGAAGCCAAGCTCATCACCTTCAGCATGCTGATATTCTGTGCAGTGTGGATCACCTTTATCCCAGCATATGTCAGCTCTCCTGGGAAGTTTACTGTGGCTGTTGAGATATTTGCAATACTGGCCTCCAGTTTTGGACTAATACTGTGTATATTTGCTCCAAAATGTTTCATCATATTGTTTAAGCCGGAGAAGAACACCAAGAAACATTTAATGAACAAAAATTAATACTAGAGCAACAGAACTTTACAATAATTAAAAAACAGAGTTCACGTTTAGTACAGTACAAGAATCTCTTATTTAGATTCAGACGTTTAGATAATAAATGAACTACACAATTTTGCGTGAATACATTGATGATTTGTTATTGTTTTAATTTACTAACATTAATTTACATGTATAATACATTTCAAAAATAAAACAACAAATATTGCACGATTCTGAGTATTTTTTTGCAGTATTTTGTAGTCAGTACACTCTGCAACTTGAATAATACAACAAAAAAGTGCAAATGCAAGAACGAGGGAGCTGTGCCATACACTTTTAATTTCAACATAAAAAAGGATCACATAGTTCTCAGTTAAAAACATTTCCAATGTGAAAAAGAAGTGCTGGTAATTAAGTGACAGCGTGTATGTCAAATTATGGAGACAATGGTTTACATCATTGTCTAAGATACAAGTAATGTACAAGTTACCTTTTCAAGATCTATTGAAATATGGAGGCTGAGTTGTCAGATGGTCAAAACTGAGGCCTGAGTACAATGGTGACCAAGCTGTGTGCTCTGGCTTACGTCCCTGATAACATCCTGTGATATGGTCGACAGAGTGAGTCTGTAATAGAGAGGTGCTAGTTTGAAAATATGAAGCTTCTCCTGTTGATATACTGTATAAGAAAGAATAACAATAGAAATAAGCTATCCTTATTTGTCTCACAATGGGCAAATTGCAGTTTACAACACCATACGAGGGCAGGAGTATCATCAAGAGTAAAAAGTGTAGGGCAAAAAGATAAATAATGAAATAAAATACAATAACAAAATTGCACAGATGATTATGAGATTAAATGGAAATTCCATAACGCATTGTAGGCTACACATCCTCGATTGTTTAAGCATGACGTGTAGGTATTAGGTGTTGAGGCTACGAGCTGGTGAAAGTCGAGTCGACTAATCGATTAGTTGACGTCGACTAATCGATGTCAGCAATAATAAAACCGCAGTAAGTGATGCTTTGCAACAACGAAACCTTAATTATTTAATTTTGTTGCGTCTCCAACACAGGAAGCTACGGGGGCTTTTCTGCAAGTTTACTGAAGCTTTAGAACAGGGCTAATTGGTGCCAACACCGTTGTGTTTTAGTGCGACACATCTATACGTCCGCTCAACAAACGCCAACATAACTTCCGTCTCACGCATGGTGCGTTCACTGACACCCAAAAGTTTTAAAACCAAAACAACAATGGCAACTAGTAGAACACAACATTACTTAACTACATGAGCTTCTGTGTGCTGCAGCTATACTGGCACCATCAATTACACAGTGTGGCAAGATAAAGTGTAACCGGACTAATAAATAAATAAATAAATAGGATTTGGACCGTTCCTCTGCTAGCGGGTGCTTTTTCAAATGAGTGTGCATTGCTGCAGCGACCCACGACGTTCCTCACCTGTCTTCTCGGAGGACGCCATGTTGTTTTTGTCACGTGATCAGTGACCAGTTCACATGATGCTTATTGTAGGATGTTGTACCCCAATAGTACACACAATTCAAAATATCGTTGGCCTGTTGGTCACTTTTATGGTAATGCGCTGAAACTCAAGAAAAAAGCCAAATAAAGAAGTAACTCACAGAATCAGCAAATACAGAAACACTGGAGGAGTATTTGGATTGTGTTTCTGTATTCAGCTGTTGTGAGTAGATAGATAGATAGATGGAAGGGTGGAGGGACGAGATGGGTTGAATGAGTAATAGGGTCAGAGGTGACAAGATGAGAAAGGTCAAAGCTAAGACATGAAGGGGATGATTGTGTAGACAGATGATGGTAGATGAACCCAGGGAGTGAGACCATAAACAGTATAAAGATGGACTGTGGAACTGCCCCTCAAAAGTGAAGCCAAAGTCAGTAGAGCTCTCCCTGGTGGCTGGCTGCAGTATGTCATAAGCCCCACCTCCTCCATGTTAGTGGAAGTTGGGCCAAACTAAAACACCAAAATATAAATCAATTCACTTTTTTCAAGCATGGTTTCTTTCATTTTAGGTAGTCAGTGTTGGTGGACGCTCAAGTATACTTTTTGTATAATTTTAGTTATTTATTTGATGCTATAGAGCTGCTCTCTGCTAATTAGACATGTTTTTAATCAAGAAACATGAAATTATTGTGGTATGTTGTAAATAAAGACTGGTATCTCAGTCTACACAAAATTTCCATTAGCAATGTCAGGATGTTTTCATGTTTAAAATAGCCTATATATTATTCAGGCAGCATAGTGGTATCAAAATGTTGAAAAGAATACTCATACACTGTTGATAATTTCATTTTTCAAATTTATTTTACATTTTAAACGGATAGAGTTGTGATAAAATAAGTCAAGAAAATATTCAAAAACTGATTGAATTAACTCAAATAAGAATTTAAAAGGAGACTTTTAGATTGGAATAAATGTAACATTTAGCTGTATGTGTGTATATCTTAAATACACCAAATATCTGTTGTATTAGTATTAATTTTTGTTCATTAAATGTTTCTTGGTGTTCTTCTCTGGCTTAAACAGTATGATAAAACATTTTGGAGCAAATATACACAGTATTAGTCCAAAACTGGAGGCCAGTATTGCAAATATCTCAACAGCCACAGTAAATTTCCCAGGAGAGCTGACATACGCTGGGATAAAGGTGATCCACACTGCACAGAATATCAGCATGCTGAAGGTGATGAGCTTGGCTTCGTTAAAATTATCAGGTAGTTTCCGAGCTAGGACAGCTAACACAAAGCAAAAGACAGCCAGCAGGCCGATGTACCCGAGCACAGCCCAGAACCCAATGGCAGAGCCTAATGCACATTCCAGGATGATTTTCTCCTTGTATGTGGATAGATTTTTTATTGGGAAGGGAGGACTAACTACCAACCAAATAGTACATATTAAAACTTGAATAAATGTGAAGGATACTACAGTCATTCTTTGCTGTGGAGGACCAAACCATTTCATGACATCACTGCCTGGAAGTGTAGCTTTGAAAGCCATTAAAACCACGATAGTTTTCCCAAGTACACAAGAGATACAGAGAACAAAGATGATACCAAAGGCTGTGTGTCGCAGCATGCACGACCAGTCAGAGGGTGCTCCAATGAAAGTTAGTGAACACAAGAAACATAGAGTCAGGGAGAGGAGCAGCAGGAAGCTCAGCTCAGAGTTGTTGGCCCTGACAATTGGAGACGTCCTGTGACGAAAGAATATAACCGCTGTTATAATGGTCAGACAGGCACCACCAACTGAGAATGCAGCCAGGATGATTCCTAGCACATCCTCAAAGGACAGAAACTCTACAGGCTTGGGGAGACAAGTGTCTCTCTCTGCATTAGGCCAGAATTCATCTGGGCAAGGGAAACAATCAAGAGAATCTGAAAAAAAAAATAATAATAATCAATTTTGCAGCATCCATAAGTAAACATTTAACACATTTACATCATAAAACATTTCATATTACCTGTAGCATTGCTAATCTCCCCTTCGGGACATGGTATACAATCATAGCAGCAGATGGGTTTTCCTTTCTGCAGCACTTTACGAGTTCCTGGAGGACAACTGTCAGAGCACACTGACACTGGCACCTGTCACAGAGATACAGGCTAATTAGTGGATGGACATTTGTTGCTCCACAGCCATGATGTTTCCATTTACCAAAGATTAATTTGTTATTGCCATGTTGCTCATTACTTGCGTGCCACCATCCACCCATGTCAGGTTCCTGTTGATGCGGAACTCCTGGCCCACTGGCAGCGATGCATCATAGTGGCCCACTGTTACCAATTGGGTAACTCCAGACTCACTTTTCTGCCAGTTAACCAGCTCGTACACTGCCACAGGATCCCCGTTAGCATCAAATGACACGTCATAACCATTCACAGAAAATCTTACTTTCTTCAGTTCAGTTAAAACCTGTGAGGATAGAGTAGGATAACACAGAAGAGGAAGGCAGGGGGGAAAAAGAAAATTCATGTTCAGCTCAATAAAAATGATGAGTTAAGAAATACACAGGGATTCAGTTATGAATTTTGGCTGACCTGTTTGGACTCTAGCTTGGTGAGCTTATCACACTGAGTTGTCCCATTTATTTCCTTACACACTGCATTGTGAATGGCATGTGCTATTGCATAAACAGCCTTGTACGCCATGTTAGTAACTCTGAGTTGAGAGGTGTCAGTGTACGCGTTTTCAAGCGTCTGCAAGTCTTCAGTTCCATCACACACACTCTCACCTGCAGCAGCACCTGAATACACAGAGGTACACATTCTTGCCTTTGAATGCTGAATTAAGTTAATATTCTATTTTATAAGTGATGATATCATCCAGATTACACAAATTACTTGTGACTACAATTTACACAAAACCAAGAGTCTCTAGTAAGCGACTATTGGTCTAATTTATTATAACTGATACTGTTTCATTTGTTGAATGAAAGACTGACTGTATGATGCTTTGAATTTCAAGCAGTAAAGTTCATGAAAGGTCACCGTGTCAAGAGAGAATAAAGTGACATTTAACAATCGAGAACTTTCTCACTTTTTCCCAGTCTGCAGTTGAATGCTTCTTCCCAGAATTCAGTTAGCAGTGGGGATGCAACCACTTCAGAGGGAGAGAGATCCAGAAGGAAGTCTCTCAGACCTGGAATGACAGATTGCTGAATGCCAAATCCAATGGCCCCGGCACAGAAGCTGTACTTCAGAAAGTTTGGATCAGTTACCCAAGTCTCACTGCCTATCCACTGGCGTGGTGGAGGAGGCTCCAAAGATAGCTCCTCCAGCAGCATAACCATGTCTCCAGAGGCTGCAAATGCCACAATAACCAAAGCTGTCGACCTGGAGAGCCATAGCACAATATACCATTATATATCTGAAACATTTTTAAAATATGATTCATTTTTTTTAACATACACAAATATGAAAAATCATTTTAGTGTACTTTATGTAGGCTGCAGCATTGATCTCACAAAACAACAGATCTATTAACCTGCGTATAACATCAGCTACTTTTTGGATCTTGCTCCGTGGGTCGGCCCGATAGAAAGCTACAGAGTATTCCACACAGATCCCCTCTTTGAGAGCTGCCTCCAAAAAAGACGCCATGCCATTATTTCCATAGTCCGAATCCGAGCGGACAGCCCCTATCCAAGTCCAGCCAAAGTGTTTGACCAGCTTGGCGAGCGCGTCAGCTTGGACCTGATCACTGGGGATAGTTCTGAAGAAACTCGGATACTGCTGCTTATCAGACAAACACGCACAAGTAGCAAAGTGGCTCACCTAAAGCAGAACAAGAAATTGCAAGTCTTTAACGGAAGATAAGTCATAATATTCATATTTTGCACCTAGAGAAGTGACTTCAATATTTACTTGAGGAATGTCGAAGGACCCGATGACGCGCGACATGCTGATGGATGGCGTGGATCCGGAGTCACCAATGATAGCCATCACCTTGCCAGACTGAGAGCAGTTGTCTCCGGTGTCAAACACGGGATCCAGGCCATTTGAAAGCTGAAACGCCACATGCACCGCCACCGGCACCGAGCCGCACGAGTCATGAATCTCATATCCGAGCCTGACGCCCGGCAGCAGCTCCGTGCTGTTGTTAATCTCCTCGATGGCAAAGATCATTGCGCGGGAGAAGCGCAGTTCACGGGTGTCCATGCTGCACACAGACACGCAGAAAATAAAGGCAATTCCCATCGTCATAGAAAAAAAGTCATCTTCTGTTCATAATTTTAAAAATTATACATTTCTGAATGCCCCCTTAATGCAGTCCTGCATTTCCACACATGTTTCAGCACTGCACAAAAGCTATGCAACACAGGAGACAAATCAAAACATTTCTATTCGTGCACAATCAAACATTATTCTATCCCCCACTTCTCCATCATACTAACCTCCCTGCACACATTAGTGGCTCAGGCATGGTGGTGTAGTTATTCTCCACTGTGTGAATGTAGTAGTGTATGGTGAAAACACCACCAATAATGTAGTCGCCATCCATTGAGAATACAGGTAGACGAGTGGTTCCCTGCAGCTTGCATTTAACGGATGAAGCCTGAGCACTGACCCTGGGATCAGCCCTAGGCTTCAAACCATGCAGTGACCCACCCAAGACATCAGCTGAGTTCAGCTCAAACCAACCCAGAGCCAATCTTAGAGCAATAAAGAGAGCAGCGATCTCCATCCCTGAAGTATGTGGGCGTAGGTTTGCTTCTAATGGTATATATAGCTCTTCACACAAAAGCTTCTATTGTGCGTCACCTTACAATACATCAGAGAGGCCCATACCCAGTGGCCTTTGATTACGTGTTTTAGTTCATTATAATTTCCACTATGTGTCTGTTTTCTCCACTTCAGACATATTTTCTCCTTGATTTACCCATATCCTCACACCATTTGATTTATCCCACGTTTAATCCTTATACACTGATCAGCCACAACACAAAAAACACTGGCAGGTGAAGTAAATAACATTGAGCATCTTGTGACAATGGAATGTTTTGCTGGGAAACCTTTGGACCTGGAGACTGTTACACCTGGCATTCATGTGGATGTTACTTAGACATGAAACCCTTATCTAGACCAGACCAGGAACCCCCAATCCATAGCAATGACACTCCTTGATCGCAGCACTCATCTCCAGATGACAAGCGCATGTACCCATCATTCTTGGGAACGGTGCTGTGATCCTTTCACGTTAGAGGCCTCGCCCAACCGGTCACCTTCTTAGGCTGGTTCAAAATCCTTACTGAATGTCCGTGCCTCTCCCAAACAGATTGAATGGAATCTATCAACATGTTCTGGGAAGAGCAGTTTGGTTGTATGCTAGACTTCAGTGGTACAGATGCTTTTGGTAACCAACCAGACTCTCAAAACAATTCTGTCTCCTTGTTTGGGCCTGCTGTGGGACTAATTAGCTTTTTAATGTGATGAAAATTTGAAAATTATTAAAGAATATCCCATAATGTGTATGAAGCTATATGCCATTACCCACACTCTGAACACTTTACTGAACTGTGATTCTGCAGAGCTTAACATGGGACTCTGGGAGAGACAAATCATTAACATCTGGACAGGTTAAAATTATTCTAATATGTTTCTTTATTTTGAGCTTTTGTGATACACACACAAGGTGAAAATGTGTATTGGGCTCTGCCATTAGCTTCTGGGCTGTGCTTGTGTACATCGGCCTGCTGGCTGTCCTTTGCTTTGTATTAGCTCTCCTAGCTTGGAAACTACCTGACAATTTCAAAAAAGCCAAGCTTATCACTTTCAGCATGTTGATATTCTGTGCACTCTGTCAGCTCTCCTGGGAAATCTACTGTGGCTGTCGGGATATTTGCAATAGCAGTTTTGGACAAATATTGCATATTTGTCCAAAGTGTTTTATCATACTGTTTCAGCCAGAGACGAACACCAAGAAACATTTAATGAACAAAGTCAATACTAGTACAACAGAACATTGAAATAATCAAGATCGCGGTTTATAATTTTCACTTCACTTCACTTAATTTAATGAAATACAAGAAATTCTTAGTTGACATAAATATTCATCTAATAAATGAACCATCTTTTAATGCATATGTCTATGTGTGAATAGGATTTTAATCTGCTATTGTGTTATCTTTATAATTTTAATTTTAATTTAAACAGAATTTCAAAAATGAAGCATTTTGTTGGGTATTTTTTCGGTATTCAGTATTGCAACTCGAAGAATATTTGCATCATGAAAATACGTCACTCTCGGCAACCTCAACCAACTTGTCTCTCACATGGTGCATTAACTGACATCAAGGACAAAAAACAAAAAAACAAACAAACAAAAAAAACAAGTTCTAAAATCACAACAACAATGTCCACTAATAGAACACAACAGTACTAAACTACTCGTGCGCTGCAGATAAGTAAGTCTGCACCATCAATAGCATTTAATAGTACTCCACAGGATGTTGCGAGATGGTATAGCCGGGTTATAAAAAAGTTTTATTATTCTCTGAAGCCTTCTCCCTGTACAGCAGCTAAAAGTCTAATTTTGACAATTCACCAACAGCTTGCACATTGCAGCAATTCCTTCTCGTGGTTACAGCAGGGCGTTTGGTGAGGTTGTTAACTGACTGTTGTCGGTATGAACTGTTCCTCTACTAGCGATATCGGATCCATTTTCAAATGGGCGTGTAGTGCACTTGTACTTCAGGTCTGACTTACATATTTTGTCATGTCACAGTAGTATGGACTTCATCTTTAGTGCAGTGTTTCCACATACTTGATGAACCCCACTAGTTCGTTGCAAGCTTTACCGACCTTCACGGGGCGTCCATGTTATTATTGTCACGTGATCAGTGACTACTTTGCATGCTGCTGAAAGCGTCATGGCACAGCTGCCGGTCGACTAGTAGTCGATTAGTCTGTTAAGTCTAAGTATTTGCTTGGATTGTTCCATTGTTGTTGTATCCCAGTGGTACATGCAAACTATTCAAAACTATGTTGAACTGTTGGGTCACTTAGTACCAATGTGATATCAAAATATTCAAAAGAATACTCATGCACTGCTTATATTTTAATTTTTCCGATTTATTTTACATGTTAAGCACATAATAAGACAATAAAGTGACATTCACAAACAGATTTAATAAACTCAAATAAGACTGAATAATGAAGATCGTTTTTTTGGTTGCATAAAGTGTGAAACGTTTAAGCAATATTTCTGTTTATATATTAATTATGTCAAAGTTCTGTATGTCTGTGAAGGTTCTCAGTCATCCAGGTCATGGTAATCCAAAAAAGGTTTCAAAAAAGGCAACTGGACTTGTAGATTTTTGGAGAAGACGTTTCACCACTCTTCCGAGTAGCTTCTTCTTTTTTGGATCAAAGTTCTGTTACTCTAGTATTAATTTTTGTTCATTAAATGTTTCTTGGTGTTCTTCTCTGGCTTAAACAGTATGATAAAACACTTTGGAGCAAATATACACAGTATTAGTCCAAAACTGGAGGCCAGTATTGCAAATATCTCAACAGCCACAGTAAATTTCCCAGGAGAGCTGACATACGCTGGGATAAAGGTGATCCACACTGCACAGAATATCAGCATGCTGAAGGTGATGAGCTTGGCTTCGTTGAAATTATCAGGTAGTTTCCGAGCTAGGACAGCTAACACAAAGCAAAGGACAGCCAGCAGGCCGATGTACCCGAGCACAGCCCAGAACCCGATGTCAGAGCCTAATGCACATTCCAGGATGATTTTCTCCTTGTATATGGATAGATTTTTTATTGGGAATGGAGGACTAACTACCAACCAAATAGTACATATTAAAATTTGAATAAATGTGAAGGATACTACAGTCATTCTTTGCTGCGGAGGACCAAACCATTTCATGACATTACTGCCTGGAAGTGTAGCTTTGAAAGCCATTAAAACCACAATAGTTTTCCCGAGTACACAAGAGATACAGAGAACAAAGGTGATGCCAAAGGCTGTGTGTCGCAGCATGCACGACCAGTCAGAGGGTGCTCCAATGAAAGTTAATGAACACAAGAAACATAGAGTCAGGGAGAGGAGCAGCAGGAAGCTCAGCTCAGAGTTGTTGGCCCTGACAATTGGAGACGTCCTGTGACGAAAGAATATAACCGCTGTTATAATGGTCAGACAGGCACCACCAACTGAGAATGCAGCCAGGATGATTCCTAGCACATCCTCAAAGGAAAGAAACTCTACAGGCTTGGGGAGACAAGCGTCTCTCTCTGCATTAGGCCAGAATTCCTCCGAGCAAGGGAAACAATTAAGGGAATCTGAAAAACAGAAGAATTTATTCAATTTTGTACACATCCACAAGTAAACATTTAACACATTTACATAGTAAAACATTTCGTATTACCTGTAGCATTGCTGATCTCTCCTTCAGGACATGGTATACAATCATAGCAGCAGATGGGTTTTCCTTTCTGCAGCACTTTACGAGTTCCTGGAGGACAACTGTCAGAGCACACTGACACTGGCACCTGTCACAGAGATACAGGCTAATTAGTGGATGGACATTTGTTGCTACAGAGCCATTTTCATTTACCAAAGATTAATTTGTTATTGCCATGTTGCTCATTACTTGTGTGCCACCATCCACCCATGTTAAGTTCTTGTTGATGCGGAACTCCTGGCCCACTGGCAGTGATGCATCATAGTGGCCCACTGTTACCAACTCAATGAAACCAGTCTGACTTTTCTGCCAGTTAACCAGCTCGTATACTGCCACAGGATCCCCGTTAGCATCAAATGACACGTCATAACCATTCTGGGAAAATCTGACTTTCTTCAGCTCAGTAAAAACCTGCAAGGATGTAGCAAAAGTAACACAGAAAAAAAAAGGGATGAGAAGAAAAAGAAAATTCATATTCAGCTCAATTAAAATTTCAAGTTAAGAAATACACAGGGATCCAGTTATGAATTTTGGCTGACCTGTTTGGACTCTAACTTGGTGAGCATATCACACTGAATTGTGCCATTTATTTCCTTACACACTGCATTGTGAATGGCATGTGCTATTGCATAAACAGCCTTGTACGCCATGTTGGTAATTCTGAGTTGAGAGGTGTCAGTGTACGGGCTCTGCAGCCTGTGCAAGTCTTCACTTCCATCACACACACTCTCACCTGCAGCAGCACCTAAAAACACACCTTTGAATGTTGAATTACTTTAGCATTCCATTTTATACATGATGAATAACATCCAGATTACACAGGTGAAAAAGTAACCAACTGACTGTTGGTCTGAATTACTAGATTAAATTGATTTATTGTAAGTGATACATGCTACATGCTTCAATTGCTGAATGGAAGGCTGTATACGGTACTGATAAGATCATCATATCAACTGAAAATAAAGTGAGTGTTAACAATCGAGTGCTTTCTCACTTTCTCTCAGTCTGCAGTTGAATGCATCCTCCCAGAATTCAGTTAGCAGTGGGGATGCAACCACTTCAGAGGGAGAGAGATCCAGAAGGAAGTCTCTCAGACCTGGAATGACAGATTGCTGAATGCCAAATCCAATGGCCCCGGCACAGAAGGAGAACTTCAGAAAGTTTGGATCGGTTACCCAAGATTCACTGCCTATCCACTGGCGAGGTGGAGGAGGCTCCAAAGATAGCTCCTCTAGTAGCAAAACCATGTCTCCAGAGGCTACAAATGCCACAACAACCAAAGCTGTGGACCTAGAGAGCCACAATATCGTGCTATTACAAACCTGAAACATTTTAAAGTAGGTCATGTGTTTTATCACAAACAAATATGAGAAATCATTTTGGTGTACTTTATATAGGCTGCAGCATTGATCCCACAAGAATAGAAACAGCATGACTTAAAAACATGTATTGCTAGGATAAAGAAATGTCGTATTTGTAATGTAGAAACCTGCGTATAACATCAGCTACTCTTTGGATCTTGCTCCGTGGGTGGGTCCGATAGAAAGATACAGAGTATTCCACACAGATCCCCTCTTTGAGAGCTGCGTCCAAAAAAGACGCCATGCCATTATTTCCGTAGTCCGAATCCGACCGGACAGCCCCTATCCAAGTCCAGCCAAAGTGTTTGACCAGCTTGGCGAGCGCGTCAGCTTGGAACTGATCACTGGGGATAGTTCTGAAGAAACTCGGATACTGCTGCTTATCAGACAAACATGCACACGTGGCATAGTGGCTCACCTAAAGCACAACAAGAAATTGTAACTTCTCATTGTGGGGAGAAAAAAATCACATTCATATTTTACAGCGTGATAAATACTTGAATATTTACTTGAGGAATGTTGAAGGACCCGGTGACGCGCGACATGCTGATGGATGGCGTGGATCCAGACTCACCAACGATAGCCATCACCTTACCAGAGTGGGAGCAGTTTTCTCCGGTGTCAAACACGGGATCCAGGCCATTTGAAAGCTGAAACGCAACATGCACCGCCACCGGCACCGAGCCGCACGAGTCGTGGATCTCATATCCGAGCCTGACGCCCGGCAGCAGCTCCGTGCTGTTGTTAATCTCCTCGATGGCAAAGATCATTGCGCGGGCAAAGCGCAGTTCACGGGTGTCCATGCTGCACACAGACACTCATGTGATAAGGACAATTCACATTGTCACAGTATATGCATTTCAAAACATGTTGCAGCACTGCACAAAAGCTATGCAACACATTAAATCAAAACATTTCTATTCCTGCACAGTCAAACATTCATTTATCCCCCACTTCTCCATCATACTAACCTCCCTGCACACATTAGTGGCTCAGGCATGGTGGTGTAGTTATTCTCCACTGTGTGAATGTAGTAGTGTATGGTGAAAACACCACCAATAATGTAATCGCCATCCATTGAGAATACAGGTAGACGAGTGGTTCCCTGCAGCTTGCATTTAACGGATGAAGCCTGAGCACTGACCCTGGGATCAGCCCTAGGCTTCACACCCAAGACATCAGCTGAGTTCAGCTCAAACCAACCCAGAGCCAATCTTAGAGCAATAAAGAGAGCAGCGATCTCCATCCCTGAAGCATGTGGGCGTAGGTGTGCTTTCAATGGTTTATATAGCTCTTCACTCCAAAGCTTCTATTGTGCGTCAGTTTGGGATACATCAGAGAGGCCTATACCCAGTGGCCTTTGATTATGTGTTTTAGTTCAATGACCTGTTTGCAAAATCTAATTTCCACTATGTGTCGCTCTCTATATCTATATGTTTTCCCTATATCATCACAACATTTGGCTTGTTTATCCCATACTTAAGCCTTTTCAAATGCTCCCCTGTTTCACTGTTTGTTAAATCATCAGTGATATAAGTATTGCTATAATTCTGATAGAAAAAAACATACCTGTGAGTTCCTGTCTGAGGTTTATGTGCTCTATAATCTGACCTTAATTTGAGCGTACTGTCCCTATAAATAACATTTATTAGTCTGAACACCTGAGCATGTGTTCTTATTACTTAACCTAATGTGTTTCATGTACATTCTAGCTGTTTAGTGCCATAATGTAGAGGGACGTTTATCATGACAGCATTACATGGTTTGTAGAGGGATACAAATCAAAGGCGCAAATCATGAAACACAAATGGAGAAAGGTAATGATCCTTCATTCACGTCCCAACTTTATATCTGAAATAAAAAATATGTTCATTTCCACCCAGAGCTATTCCTATACATGTGGTTATTGTATGTCTGAGGATGATTTTGCACTCCACCCTTGTTACAGATATTTGGGGAGAGTAGCAGTGGGTTTGCAGGTGTTTCTACACTGATCAGGCTTATGACCACCATCCTAATATTGTGTATCCTCTTTGTGCCTTCAAAACCGTTGTGACTCAGAGAATCAGAGAGTGGACATTGGCCTTATGAGGGTGTCCTGTGGTGTCTGGGTCCTATGGGTGGAGGGGAGGCAGCCTCTGAGGATCATCCCACAGATACTTGATCATTTGGGGAGCTAGTGAAGTTGGAGGCCAGGGCAACACCTTGTGCTGTTTTTCATGTGTTTTGAGTTGTTACATGATCCACGGTCAAAATAACCAAATACCCAAGAGACAATGAGAACACTAGGTAACACTACCTCAAGGAAAATTAGACTTGAGCTGAACAAGACATGAGACAGAGCTGGTTTCACTGCATAGAACAGGACAACAAACTGGCGAAGGAGTAAGCTAGACACAGGCAATACATGCTGGGGTAACTAGGCACAGGAGAAACCAATCAGGACAGCGCAGACAATCACAAAGGCGGGAACAAACGGGAAGGACAAGCTAACTTTAACACAAAAAGGAAACATTTAACTAAATAAAAACATATAAATAACATTTATATCTTGTATTCTATTTGGTTTAATTCTTTGTTTATTTTCCCTGATCTCTGTGTGGTGTAAATCCATAAAACTGACAAATGAATTCACAAAACTGACTGAAAACTGCACCATAATCAACATAATTTGTTCTTGTGAATGCCAGGTGTTCGCTGCACAATGAAACTCTCACCATAATAATCTCACTTATTTCTGTGGCGGTTGTTTTGTTAGGCCCATAGGCCAGGGCGTATTTGCAACAGGAGGTCTCCAGAGGAGCGTGACCCACTGAAACATCACCAGTGCACAGCTGTGAAACAGTCAGAAACACGAATGCACGCTAGCTTTACAGTATAATATCCAGTAGGTGGTAGCAGTCTGCCAAGAAATTTTATGAAGTCTCCAAATTTCAAACAAAACCATCATACTTATTTTCATTTAATTGTATTACTTTTATTGAATATTTAATAAGAAAAAATCACATATATTAATTGTTCAAATCAGTTTTATTGTCTACATTTATATGATCATATAATTCCTATTTTCCATATCAACCATAGGGTTTTCCAGTGCTAGTGTATTTTTTGGTGTAATGTAGCGTGAAAGCAAAGTGAGGAATGTCGTTCATTATTAACAGGTCTTGCAAGAAAGACATTCAGACTAATTTGAATGTAAGGCAGTGATCCAGTTTTCCGACTGGTGGTAAATTTCTCCTCTCCTGTGGTGTGCTCTCTGTGATTGGTCGATCTGATGATGACTCATATGACCTGTGAAATGAAGAAAACGTCATACTTTTTTTCTTTTTTCTTTTCAGTCTACCTTATTAGCCGGTCAGAGACTATATCTCGCACACACGCAGTCTTTATGGGGGCAGTATGGACAATGCATCCAACTGCTGTCGGGACATGTCTTTGGCTGCTTCTCTGCGCCTTCTTCAGCCTTCTCGTCTTAGTGACCTCTGGTGCGCCTGCAGATGAGAGGAAAGCTTTTAGTTTGGAGGCTGCGGGAAAAGCAGAGAGGCTGTATGGTTTGGAGACAGAGGGCGTGAGTGGTGTTTATTCCGGTTTACCTCGGTGTGTGAAACAGGGAGACAGTGAGCCTCTGGCCCTGCACTCAGAGGGGGATGTTGTCATTGGGGGGTTTTTCCCACTGCATTTTGTGGCCTCCGAGCCACGGCGCAGCTACCGCAGCAAACCCCAAGTCACACCGTGCAGCGGGTGAGTGTGAGGATGCTGCTGATGTCTGATTTTCATCAACTTATCTGCACCCCACATACAAAATAAATGTATCCCTCTTTGTTCAGATAACCCACGTTGCTCTGACATTGCTTGCATGGTTCATATTGCTGTGATTTCTGCTTGATGAAGAATTGCTTAGGTGTGAGACTTTGTTGGATTTTATGCAGCTTTGACTACAGAGCCTTCCGCTGGATGATGACTATGGTGTTCGCGGTGGAGGAAATTAACCGCAATTCAAGCCTGTTGCCGGGCGTTAGGCTCGGCTACCGGATCATGGACAGCTGTGACCATGTCCACACCAGCCTGCAAGCTCTCTTTTCTCTGATCAGTTACTCCAAAGCTGCAGCGAGTGAGCTGCGACAAATGCTTGAAAACGGATTAAATGTGACAAGGGATAAGAGCGTTGGAATGGATGGCTTAGAGGCTGTAGAAATACAACCCACTGTGGGAAATGGCGTAAAAGCAAAAGCAACAGAGGAGGTGACATGTCTGTCTGCTTCTCCTGTCCCTGCTGTGATCGGTCTTGCATCGTCCTCCCCCACAAGAGCTGTAGCTGACACTCTTGGCCCTTTTAGCATCCCACTGGTAAGAAATGAACAAAATAACAAGCAACGGAAAGGCTGTTTAAAAATGCTTCTAGTGTTTCAAGAGCAACTCTGTCTCCCCCCAGGTGAGCTATTTCGCCACTTGCACCTGCCTCACTAACAAGCGCATGTACCCATCTTTCTTGCGAACCGTGCCGAGTGATCTCTTTCAAGTTAGAGGTCTTGTCCAGCTGGTCACTTTCTTGGGCTGGTTCTGGGTGGGCACAATAGGGACCACGGTGAGAAAAACAAGCACTTCCTCTGCTCTCTGAACGCCACAGTTTGTCGGTTCAACGCACCAGCTTGGTTTACTTTCTGCGCTCGTTTCAGGATGACTACAGTCACTACGGCATCCAGGCTTTCACAAACCAGTTTGGACGACGCGGCGGGTGTGTGGCGTTTCATCTCACTCTCCCCAAATCACCGAGAGCGGGTGAGATACAGGAAATGGCCGACAAGCTGCAGAGTTCAGCCGCACGGGTTGCGGTGGTCTTTGCCACGGAGGGACAGCTCCTGGATCTGCTCTTAGAAGTAAGCAGACGTATAAACGCGGTGTTACAGGATTTAAAGGAATAATGTGCCTTAAAATGTCTTTATCTATCCCTCACCAGCTCGCTCGGAGAAACGTGACAGGGATACAATGGGTAGCTAGTGAAGCCTGGGTGACTGCTAGCCTGCTGACCTCACCCCAGTTCCACCCTCTCTTAGAGGGAACACTGGGCTTCTCCTTCCCTGGAGTCAGGATCCCTGGCTTGAAAGAGTTCCTATTAAGTGTCCGTCCCTCTCCCAAACCTGGGATGGAATTTGTCAACATGTTCTGGGAGGAGCAGTTTGGTTGTAAGCTGGACTTCAGCAGCGGAGATGATTTTGGTAACCGAGCAGACTCACAAAGCTATTCTGGCTCCCTGTTTCGGCCTGCTGTGGCGCTAAATGTGTCAGCTGATAAGAACGAGGCAGAAAAGCCTCCATGCACAGGGTCGGAGGATCTGAGGCTCTCTGATAGCAGCTACACTGACGTATCTCAGGTCAGAATATCCTATAACGTGTATAAAGCTGTGTACGCCATCGCCCACTCTCTGCACACATTGCTGAACTGTGATTCTGCAGCGCTCAACGCGGGGTTATGCGAGAAGCACAAATCATTTACATCAGGGCAGGTAGGCGAAAGTATGACAACGAATGTTTTTGTCGTTTTATTTTGAGCTTTTTACATTGTTCCTTTTTTTTTCTTTTCTTACAGCTGCTGCATCATTTGAAGGCGGTGAATTTCAGCAACCAGTTCGATGAGAAAGTGTATTTCGACTCCAACGGAGAGCCGGTCCCTCTCTATGACATAATTAACTGGCAGAAGGACAGCAAGCATGAAATAAGGTGGAAGTGATCATATATAAGAAATCAGTTGTGGTATGGTGGAAAACTGCCAATATTGTTTACTGCTTGCAAACTTTGGTGTGTTGTTCTGTGTGTAGGTTTATCAAAGTGGGAAGCTATGATGGCTCAGCTGCCCCGGGGCAACAGCTGAAGATAGAGCAGAGGAACATTGTGTGGACAAAAGGGCAGTCAGAGGTGAGGCTGGTTTCATGTGTCTCTTAAGCCTTTTAACCTGTCTGCATAAAGAAAAATAATCTTGTTACCCGATTTTATAGGTGCCTGTATCTCAGTGTAGTGCACCATGTGCCCCTGGCAGTAGACAGGCCAGACGTCCAGGAGAGCCCCACTGCTGCTTTGACTGTTTGCCCTGCGCAGACGGAGAGATCAGCAACCAGACTGGTAGCGTCTATGTATCTTATCTATTCAAATATTTCCCATTAGCACAGATGGAGAGTAATCAGCTGTGAGTGTCTGCTCTGTGTGTCCCCAAAGGTTCCACTGAGTGCACAAAATGCCCCGAGTACTACTGGTCGGACAAAGAGCGGGTGAAATGCGTCGCAGGGGTCGAAGAATTTCTGTCTTTCCACGACACCATGGGCATCATCCTGGTGGCGCTGACGCTGCTGGGCGTCGTCCTGACCGCCACCATAACCGCCGTCTTTCACCGCTTCCGCTCCACGCCCATCGTCAAGGCCAACAACTCAGAAATAAGTTTTTTGCTCCTGCTGTCGCTCAAGCTCTGCTTCCTGTGTTCCCTGGTGTTCATCGGCCAGCCATCCGCGTGGACGTGCCGGCTCCGCCAGGCGGCGTTTGGGATCAGCTTTGTCCTCTGCCTCTCCTGCCTCCTCGTTAAGACCATAGTGGTCCTGCTGGCTTTTCGGGCTAGTGTGCCTGGCTCCAGAGCTCTGAAGCTGTTTGGTCCAGCTCAACAGAGGGCTATGATCCTATGTACGACAGCACCTCAGGTTAGTGGAATATACAGAACTTTTACTAAATTTAACGTGATTTGTGACTATTTGTGACTATGTATTTGTTGTGTGTTAGTTTAAGAACTTTCTAGCTTTCTGTGTTACCCTCAGATTTGTCTTTGTGCTGGCTGGCTGCTGGGCGCACCTCCTTTCCCATTCAGGAACCCGGCCTACCAAGCCACAACTGGAAAAGTAAGACTGCCTGCATCATTTGTTTAAGATAAAATTGGTCTAAGTGTGTAGGATTACATGCCCTCTAGTGGTGAGGACGAAGACTGCAAGCATTTTTTTTTATGTTGTGAAAAAAATGTGGTTGTAATACGCGACATATTTGGTTGCAGTTGCAGATTGTCTGTTGGACAATGTAAGATGAGGACCCGCTCCGTATATTTTTAACATTGATATGACAGACTCATTTTGGGCTAACAAAAACACACGATTCAAACGTGATTAATTTTCTATACGCCCACTCTATGATCTGATGATGTACTATATGTGTTCATCAACAGATTGTCCTGGAGTGCAAGGAGCCGTGGCCTCCTGGATTTTACCTCGTCCTCGGCTACATCGGCCTGCTGGCCTTCGTCTGCCTCCTTCTGGCGTTCCTCGGACGGAAGCTGCCCGACACGTTCAACGAGGCGAAGCTCATCACCTTCAGCATGCTGATATTCTTGGCCGTGTGGATCTCTTTCATCCCGGCTTATGTCAGCTCTCCTGGGAAGTTCACTGTGGCTGTGGAAATATTTGCTATATTAGCTTCCAGTTTTGGCCTGTTGCTGTGCATCTTTGTGCCCAAATGTTACATCATTTTACTGCAGCCGGAGAAAAACACCAAGAAAGGCATGACAGGAAAACACTCCAGATGAAGCTAATGCACGTTTATATATGTTTCAGGTGTGCATCATTGGAAAAGAAAGACATGTTTTTTTTTTGGTTTTAAATACACCTATCAGCCACAACATTAAAACCACTGACAGGAGAAGTGAATAACATTGACCATCTTGTGACAATACAATGTTATGCTGGGAAACTTTTGGCATTCCTCAATGTTGATGTTACTTAGACATGTACCACCCACCTAGACCAGACCAGGGACCCCAACCCCTCAGCAATGACACTCCTTGATGGCAGCAGCCATCCCCAGCAGGATGCAGCCTGACACAGACACACACAGAGAAACTTTTAAAAAACATGGAGGACAGGCAAGGTGTTGACCTGGCCTTCAAATTCACAAATTCACTAGATCCTAAACTGATCAAGTATCTGTGGGATACACTGGGGCAGGCCTGATCCACAGAGGCCCCTCCCCTCAACCCATAGGACCCAAAGGCCCCCACTAACTACATTCTGTTGAAAGACACCACAGGACACCTTCAGAAGGTCCATGTCCATTCTATTATGAGTCACAACTGTTTTGGAGGCACAAGGGAGAGCTACACAATACTAGGAAGGTGGTCATAATGTTATGCCTGATTGGTGTATTGCATCACTCACCCCCCCCCCCCATGTTTTTAATGTTATGCAATCCTTCATGTAAGCTCTGACTGAAAGGTTCCCCCATTATGAACATGACTGTTGGGTTTTCTATTACTTATTATATATGTTTTATCCTTACTGCAATAATGTACAGCCCTTCTGCCTTCTCTCTGCACTGTATGCTCAGTGTCAGTATCTGCCTTAATTTGCCTTAATTTGCCTTAATTTGCCAAAACATTTAAAAATCAGAGAAGGATAAAAAGCTTTAAAGCGCTTCTAATTTAAACAGGCATAGCTTTTTTTCCTGTGACTGGTGTATGCTTAGGGATGCCTTAAGGCTCACTGACATGGTAACCTCTTTGATGTAAAGCAGAATGAGATGACGTCAAAAACGACCTTGTAAATGTCTGTTTCGACTGAATGCCTTCAACCTTAAGCATTTACTGTCGGCCATTGAGTTATTGTATGAGAAAGTTACTATTGATAGATGATTAACATGTGAATAAAGAACACACCTTAACTTTGTATCTCCCTCTTTGTGCATTTTAAGATCATGGTCTGAAAACCTTGTTTATTCATTTATAAGAAAGAAGTAATTGCTACAAAAAATTAAACAAGAGACGGAAAATACGTTGCAATGCATTCATACAGATAACCAATAGAAGTTTATATATAAGTTTCTGATGAAACTGAATCGATAATTAATTAGTAACTGCAGATTTTTTTTGTCTGAATGTGAACGGATGGAAATGAGAAATGAGACGGAATGAAACTCAAACTAAAGTGAAAATGTGTAGGAAGGTTTTCCAACAACACAAGCTTCAAAAACTCCGAAGTACATCCAGTACATGTTTATTCATTCTAAATATTACAAAGTCTTCATGTAATTATGTATATTTATTCCTTGCACACAGTCCAGAACAAATGTGAAATCAATTAGAATTTGTGAAGAAATAACATTATATGTATTTGAAGTTAAGGCATGACACGTTACTTCTTTTCTTTTCCCAGGAGGTGCTGTTTTGTGTTTTTCTCTGGCTTCACTAAGATGATGTAACACTTGGGAGCAAACAGGCATAACAGCAAACCGAAGCTGGAAGCCAGGATGGCAAATGACTCCACGGCGTCTGCGTAGTTTCCTGGGGAGCTGATGTAAGCGGGGATGAACGCCAGCCACACAGCGCAGAAGATTAGCATGCTAAAAGTGATGAACTTGGCCTCATTGAAGTTGCCGGGCAACTTACGGGCCAGAAACGCCAGTATGAAGCAGAGACAAGCTTGTAGGCCAATATATCCTAAAACACACCAGAATGCAAAGCTAGACCCCACGCTGCACTCCAGTATGATCTTCGAGCGTTCATATTTAGTATTTCGGTACGGGAACGGGGGAGCGTCTATTAGCCAGGCAGCACAGATGACTACCTGAACCACGGTGCAGCTGAAGATAATGGCCCTCTGCTGCTTGGGCCCGAGCCACTTCATGATATTGTTCCCTGGCCTGGTGGCAGTGAAAGCAGCCAACACCACCAGAGTTTTCCCCAGGATGCAGGAGATGCAAAGTGAAAACGTGATGCTGAAGGCAGTGTGGCGGAGCATGCAGGACCAAAATGTTGGCTCTCCGATGAAAACCAGCGAGCAAAGGAAACAAAGCGTCAGAGCAAACAGGATAAAGAAGCTGAGTTCAGAGTTATTCACGCGGACGATGGCTGTGTTTCTGTGGTAGAAGAACACTGCAAAGACAGCTACAGTGAGACAGGCACCCACCACAGAGATTACTGTCAGGGCTATTCCCAAGGCGTCATAGGACAAGAACTCCACCCTCTTGGGGATGCAGGCTGTTCTGTCCACGTTTGACCAGAAGTCTTCAGGACAAAATGTGCATTCTATTGAATCTACAGGAAAGAGGGTAAAAAAAACAAACAAAACAGTTACTCAGTCCAACTATTAAGCAGTCAACTATTCCTTCATTGCAAACAAATATTAAAGTCCCCTTTAATTCAAATTTAGTGTGCTTTTATATGAGGTGGACATCACCTGTACCGCAGTATTTGCTCTAACAATGACAAAAAGACGCACTACTGATAAAGCTGATAGTTTAGCAATGTTGATGACTCATCCTGCACTCAGGGGCGTGCACTTTCTCAAATTTCCACGCCCCACCCCTTTTCCCCTGCCTCTCTCATTCTCTCTTTGTGCATACAGCATCACTGTCAGCTCTTGCCTGTCACAGAACTTCACGAGCCAATCCGTTGTGACTTTAAAAGTGAATTGTTGTTTAACGGCTTGGTTTAATTGCTTGGTTTTGGGCTCACTTGTCTGATTGCTAATTTTGCCGCTGTCACATGGTACACAGTCAAAGCAGCAGACAGGCTCCCCACGACGGACAGCCTTCCTGGACCCTGGAAGGCAGCTGGCACTGCATACAGACAACGGCACCTACAGAGACAACACAATAAAAATAAATGTGTTGAAACAGTGTTAATCAGTTATTCGTCTGTTGACCAAAATGAGCTATTTAGTTGACCGCCTAAGGAGTGTATCCAATCAAAAATACCAATAATTACACATTTCAGCTCATCAGATGAGTGGATTTGCTGCAGTTGCTGTTAAACAATAGCATGAATTTCACATTCTGTATTGAAGGCTGGACATAACAAGCCAATTGTGTGTGTAACTTTGGACTTTAGGAAACTGTCATAGCCATTTCTTTGTTTTTCACCTATAATATGCAGGCCAAACAATTACTGATTCGAATAATGCTGAAAATTACAGTTTAAAGAGGAACTACTGTTTTTACAACCTGGACCTTATTTCTGGCATAAAATACAATCATTTACTCAACCATACAACTTTGGTGTCATTTTTAGTTGTTCGGAAGATATTTAGCTGCAGCGGAGCGCCGTGTATATCCATATAGTGGGAGTGACTGGGGCACCAAAACGCATCTTTTAAATGATGCATTACCTGCCGGGAAACTCGTTCATTTCACCAGTATTTTGTTATGATATGCTAGGGCTATTCCCTGTTGAGTCCGGAGTTACCTGTTATCTATTCGCGGACGTGGGATTAATAAAACATATCTTATCTTGTTTTTTGGCCAGCTGTTCCTCTCTTTGCCTCCGCATCCTCCTTTCAGCGAGCTTGTCGTCCCTATACTCTGGCTCAAAACGGTAAAGACATCCATCATAAACAAAGTCTTCGTCCACAACCTCAGAATCGTAAAAATATTCAGGCATGTTCCAAAAAACTAGCAGTAGCAAATTACAGGTAAACAAGCTGTGTGGTCAGAGGTTAGTAGGTCAGTCTGATGATAACAGGTAACTCCGGACGAGGAATAGCACTAGCGTATCATAACAAAATATTGGTGAAATGAACAAATGAATGACTGTTATTTATAGGCTGCATTTCAGTGCCCCAGTCACTCCCACTATATGGATATACATGGCGCTTTGCTGGAGCTAAATATCTTCCAAAGGACTCCAATGACACTAAAGTTATATGGGTGAGTAAATGAGCATATTTTATGCCAGAAATAAGGTCCAGGTTGTAAAAAACGGCCGTAGTAATCAGTTGGCTCTTTAGAAATGTTTTCAAAAATGTAGTATTTGGTGCACCAGCAGAACCTGAAAGAAAATGGTGGAGGTCTGTCCACTGAGGAGTTTGTATTAGACCTCGATTTTTCGAATGTGTTGATCTTTTCAGTATATTTAACCTATGATGTTAATCAAAAATGCAGTTGTCATTATGGATTGAAAAAAATCGTGTGGTTGCAGAATATCTCAAACATAGCCCATTTTCGGAGTCGAATAAGGTGGAAGAAAAGTGCATACATATATTTTTTCATAACTGAAGCTTTGCGGATGTCTTGGTTTTGGAAGAATGCTTCCATAGGTATTACTATATGGCCCACTTTGAATCTACTCTTGTGACGGCAACAGGACTCACATCAGATCCAGACCTTCCTGCCCACCTGACTTACCTCCACCTTAACCTACAGAACTTCAACAGTTGGCATCTGATGAAGGTAAAAACACAGTGTGAGCAGCTTGCCTCACTCTGATGCCCTGCCCACATTATCCTGTCCTCCTGGATCACCAGCTCCTCTCCATCAGGCTTGGTTCCATCAAACAACCCCACGTTGATAAATTCAATGTTCCCGCTTGTGCCTCTCTGCCAGTTGATGATATCGTAATATGGTATAGAGTCGCCCTTCAGGTCAAAGTTTACCTCCTCCCCGGCAATGTTAAATGACACTTCCTGGAGATAGTACTGGAGCTTGAAGACCAACAGAGAGTGTGGAATACTGTAAATATTTTAAGTGTGTTGCTGTGAAAGTAAAAGTGGGAATAGTGGATGTTTGTTATACCTGCCAGGGGAGGATGTTGTTGCTCTGAGCGCATGACTTGTTTTGAAAAGGCCCACTTCCTGGTTGACAGCGGAGAAGGTTGTGCAGAGAATGAGCGACCGCATACACAGCCTTGTAGACGTTATAGGCCACTCTAGGGCTGGATGTGTTCATGTAGGCCGAGTGCTGCTCCAACAGCGTCTCCTGCCCTGAGCACGACGGCAACTCTGAGGCAGGGGATGGAGAAGGGCTGCAGCCGTACAGGGCCTCCCACAGCTCCTGCACCAGAGCATTATCTGGATACCTCTGAGGGTTTATTGTCTGCAGGTAGTCGCTGAGCCTGGAGATACGACCCTTTTTGATGCCAAACCCGATGGTGCCTCCCAGGAAGGGGTAATACTCGCTCCCTGTGAAGACGGACGCTGTGATCCAGGCCTCGCTGGCCACCCACTGGATTCCAGTGATGTTTTGCTCCATGTAGTCTCTCAAGAAAGGAGTCATTTCCCCCTCAGCTGAAAATACCACCACTACTCTTGCGGTAGAGGTACGCATCACCTTTACAGAGAGACGCGTGGTGAAGGAGGAAAAGGTTTACAAGGAAGAGAGAAGGCTGCTAAAATTCTCACATGCATCATTTAATATATGTGGCTAAACAACATACAAATGCACATAATTGCATTTTATTAATCCTTCCTATGAATATATTATTAGATCTATATCTTGTACACTTGCTCATATGTCAAATTCTTACATTTTTCCTTCTTCTTCTTCTTTTTTATGTGCGACTGAGCTACTGTGACCAAACAATTTCCATTCTGGATGAATAAAGTCTGTCTAAGGCTAAGTCTAGTTCAACAGAGCTGATTTCAGATGAAAGGACACTCCATAACTTAAATCACCGCACTCTTTTGCATCTACCTGCATGATCTCCAGGGCCTTCTGCCGATTGTAGAGCAGGGGGATCATTTCTTGGTACGCCACGCAAACTTTGGTGCCTTCCAGTTCTCTCAGTAAACCTTGTACGGCGAAGCGGCCGTATTCGTGGTCCCCTCTCACTAGGCCCACCCAAGTCCAGTTGAAGCGCACCAGCAGCTGAGCAATGGCCTTCACCTGGTGAAACAGAAAAATAGGACCGATCCCTATTATACACATATACATATACATGAAAAAACAACAACAAAAAAAACAAAAACAAAAATAAATTGTATACCATTTATTAATGCTGCGAATCTGAGGCATACCTGATAGTCATCATTAGGAATTACTCTGAAGAAAGTAGGATATTTTCTTCTGTCAGTGAAACATGCACAGGAGGAAAAGTAGCTGATCTGTGTGCAGGAAGAACGAAGAGAACAGAAAAGTGAAATCACAGAATAACATTAATATCTCTGGAGTAACAGAGGGAAAGAGGCACGACTACCATCGGGATTCTGAACGGCTGAAGGATTCTTGACACCACGATGGACTGAGCTGAACCAGATTCCCCGATCACAGCAAGGAGCGGAGATGCACCGCTGCAGGTGGGAGATCCCTCCTCGCTCACTCCGTTCAGCACAGCCAGAGCAGCCCTCTGGCCGGTCAGCGGATACGCACAGGAATCAAAGATTTTGTACCCCAGGGTGTGATTAGGCAATAGGTCACGACTCTGGTTGATCTCCTCCACCGCCAGCCTCATGGTCTGAACCCAGCGAAACGCCCTCGGATCAAATCTGTAGCTCAGCAGAAGAAATGCAACAAACCACGCACACATTGGACATAATGCTGCATGCATGAGAAACAAAGTCGCACATCTTTCAGCTGGAGACAGAAGTCAGTTAAACAATCTCACCCATTGCACTTCACCGGTGGTGGTCTGTAGGTGCAGTTCAGGTCTGGCATCTCCTGGTTATAATGAAGGGGAAAGATCCCTCCGATAACATAGTCACCCTGGGCCACGAAGCCCGGCTGGAAGCTGTTTTGAAGAGCGCACACCTTGGCCACAGAGGTGAAGCCAGAAATCTGGGCGTATGTTAAAGTAAGGACGTCGGCAGAGTAAAGCAAGGAAAACAAGGCAAGCAGAGTCATAGTAATACACATCCCTGAAGAGACAGAGAGGGAGAGGGAGAGAGAGCAAAGAAAAAGGCAAATTATTTATACTGAATGTCATTCCCATATTTATGACAGGGAGTTTCTGGATTGGACATCAACAGCCCCTCCTCATTCACTGTAGTAGTTAGTGTAACGTAACATAAATGATGTTACAAAACCAAAGATATCTTATTCTATATCCTATTGACATAAAGTGAAAACTGACGCAGTTAGTCAATTTTAGGTTGTTTTTAGTTATTATTTGTTATGTGGACACAGCCAAGTAGATAAATGATGGGAAGAAAATTAACAGAACATTTTAGTTTGTTTGAATTCGGTTGACCAGACAAGCAAGCTTGGTTATAGCGAATACAATCCCAATCCACGGACACGAGCAACGCTTACTGTTAAAGCAGAGCAGGCAAGAGAGGAGGCCGAGTCTTACTCAAGCAAGAACTGCCTAGATGTGATTTTGCACAGATTTTCCCCCTTTTTGAAGCTTTCAACATGTTTTTTTCCCCTTTACACACATTACTACATAGATTGTGTTCTCTGCCATTAGCGAAACAAGGGCCATGCTCACGCATTGCTGTCAATGAATGTGCACGGTAGAAGTACAGGGATGGAGGCCAGAAGTTGCTGAAGTGCTGCTTAAGTGGTATTTCTGCTTCACGGCCCCTGCAGACAAAGACTAGAGCTCGACAACGTTGATGTCACAGTATGCCATTGACCTCACAGAGCTTTTGTATATGGCCCAGAACAGATCACAAGGAGGTTACTGATTGTACATTACCATAAGCACAACCTGAATAGCCTTATCAAACAAACTGAACAAATCACTGAATGACCATTATGTTAGGAAGAAAACTGCAGATCAATCCTAACAACTGAAGAGCTGCCTATGAATATGTTTATTTTAAACTTGTCGCATACAGAACTCAGCCTGCGTCAGGTATTGCATCTAATGATGTCACAGCCACCGTGTCTGGGCGTTCCCATCAGATTTTTGGTGCCAACTAAAGCATATAAGTCGGCTGCGTCCTGAAATATCGCTTTCTAAAAAGCCCGGCGCAGTCATGACATTGCTGGCTGCAAAGCTTCTTATGTTTCTTTCTCTTATTATTGGCAAACCCGACTCATCCGCTGCTGGAGATGACTGCGTTTTCTTGGGAGAGGAGGAGAGAAACAGTCTGTACAAAGATGGAGATGTAGTTATAGGGGGGTTGTTCCCTCTGCATTACAGCCCTGAGTCTTCTGCTCCAACCTACAAAGCAAAACCAACACCTTATATGTATAAGTAGTAAGTAATTAGTGACTAGTTTTGCAGTAGTGTACTCGTTTCTTCATGTATACTGTATATATACTGTATGTATTTGTGTTGTGTGATGGATTGCTTTCACTCCTCTGTGCAGTTTCAGCTCTCGAGCCTTACGCTGGATGCAGACCATGACTTTCGCGATCAGAGAGATCAACCAGCGCGTTGACCTCCTGCCACAGCTCAAGCTGGGCTTCCACATCCGTGACAGCTGCAACGACATGCCCGTGTCTCTGAGAGCGTCTTTCCTGCTGGTGAACGGCCAGCCGGAGAGAAGGCTCACAGCTCGGGGTGTCGGCGGGGAGTTAGGCTGCGCCGCCGTCAAAAGGGCCGTGTCCCCGGTAATCATAGGGGATGCGGGCTCCGGCGTCTCTATGGCTCTGCTGCGAAGTCTGGGCTCTTTCCATATCCCCCTGGTGAGAGACTGCTTGAACTCTCTGGTTGTGATAATGTTATTAAAATGGATTTCTGCCATGTTGATGAAGCATTTAGAATTACCGTTGAGTTGCAATATTATCAAGGAGGCCTTTGTAAAAACAGTTTTTAAGGTTAAGCAAACCAGCCCCACTTCAACATGTGATTAGTTACAAATATACAATGGTGCATATTTTACTTAGGGTGTATGCAACGACAAAATGATATTTTCATAAATGTCTAAAAACCTTTCATGTCCATGCTGTAAAAACAGCGTTTCCTCAGCTTGCATTTTTGAGCTGAGCTCCCATTCCACTTGCGGTAGTAACTCTGCCCCACTGATCGCTTGTGAAGACATTGTTCGGTGAAACTTGACGCCTCCAGTCCAAAGTACAAACGGTTAACCGCTGTTTGCTCTCGCGCCAGGTGAGCTATTTTGCATCCTGCACCTGCCTGAGCAACCAAAGGGAGTTCCCCACCTTCATGCGGACCATGCCCAGTGACGCCTTCCAGATCAGGGCCCTGACTCAGCTGGTTAAGTATTTCGGCTGGACCTGGGTGGGGGTCATTGGCGTGGAATCTGATTACGCCCGTTTTGCCATTCACCTCTTCCTTCAGGAGTCGGTGCAGTACGGCGTGTGCGCCGCCTACGCTCACCTCTACCCCGTGGTGCTCAGTCAGGAGGCCCTAGATGAGCTGCTGAAAATTATACAGGTACCTCTGCATCGACGCATGGTTCTCATAATGGAGGTTGAACGCACAGAAATAAATGTAATTGCCTGCAAGAAACACAGCCCCAAAAATCAGCCATAGTTTGTGAAGTTTTATTGTGTGTCGCTGGAGATCACAATGGAATGTGAGGTTCTTAAACCAGACGAGAATGCAGTTTTCTCTTCTATTACAAATGGAACAAGTCCCAAGTTCCTAAATTATATTTTTTTTCATAGAAAATAATTTACCCCTGAAACTTATTGTAGTTACAGAAATCCTTTTTCTCCTTTTTTTCTGCCTGGTTGACTGGCTAGAGAAGTTATATGCAGTTTTACTGTCAAAATTATTCATTTTCAGAATGATTTTTCATTTGTTTGCTACATTTTTCCTCGTTAGACGGCGTCCTCAAAAGTCATCATCAACTTTTCCAGTGAGTCAGATATGAAAGTCATCCTGAAAGAGATCCAGCGTCGGAACATCACCGGCCTGCAGTGGATTGCCAGCGAGGCGTGGGCCACCGCCAAGTCGCTGTGGGAAAGGTCTGGAAACCTCCTGAAGGGAACGCTAGGATTCGCCATCCGGAGAGCGGACACGATTCCAGGCCTGCAGCAACACCTCACCGGCCTCACGCCGTCCACCATTCACGAATCGGCCTTCCTGGCAGAGTTCTGGGAAGAGACGTTTAACTGTCGGCTGAACGGGTCAGCGAACAGCCACTCTCACGGTGACGTCAGCTACCTCGACAGGCCGCTGTGCAGCGGGAGGGAAGATTTAGACGACGTTTACTCTCCTTATTCTGACGTGACACAGCTAAGAGTTTCCTATAACGTCTACAAGGCTGTGTATCTGGTGGCTCATGCCTTACACGAAATGAGTAACTGCAAAGTTGGACAGGGGCCTTTTAGCAATCGCACCTGTGCAGACCCCAAAAATTTCAAACCTTGGCAGGTGAGACTGTCGGTATTATTTTAAAGCAAATTTTATTTACTAAGACAGAAGTCACATTCACGTGTTTCTGTTTTTCAGCTCATCCACTACATGAAGCAAGCCAATTTCTCCGCACTCGGGGAGACGGTCAACTTTGATCAAAACGGCGACCCCATCGCTTATTACGACCTCGTGAACTGGCAGGCGGGGCCCGACGGCTCTCTGCATTTGGTCAAAGTGGGCTTCTACGACGCCTCGATGCCCGCCGAGCGCAGCCTCGTCATAAACGACTCGGGGATCCAGTGGCCCGTCGGGAAGCAGGTGTGTTCTCTGCAAACAGGCCTGAGACCGCGGTCACCTCTCAGGCTCTTTTACTCGTTGCTGATCAACGCCTCGGCTAATTTGCTTTCACTCGTGACTCATATCATTTATTGCTGAACGAGCAGACAACCCAGAATCATGTTATATTGAAGCTTTATTTAATTACCGTGTTTATTAGCTTGGTTTGTGAACGTGTAACATGTATTGTGATCATTTTATTTCACAAATGCAACTTAAAGGAGATTTGACAGTTGTATTGTGCACTGTTCTTAATTTCATACAAATACATTTCACTATTGACCAATCTGCTCTGTAACATATATAAATATATTCCATTATACTTTGTCATTAGACATTAAAATATTACATCAGTGTGTCTCTGAGTGGCTGAACTCTGCCTCTCAGGCTTGCCGGTCTGTATGCAGCGACAGTTGTCCTCCAGGTTTTCGCGTCGCCAGGAGAAAGGGGGAACCCATCTGCTGTTACGACTGCGTCCCCTGCACCGAGGGAGAAGTCAGTAAGAACAATGGTGTGTTCCGTCTTTTTTCTTTTTCTTTTTGTTTGTCTTAGTAGGTTCTCGAAACTAAAATCTCTTCTCTCTACATCTCCAGATTCCCTAGAGTGCTCACGCTGCTCCGACAACACGTGGTCCAACGAAGCCCGAGATCTTTGCGTCCCAAAGACGGTCGAGTACCTGTCCTACCACGAGCTAATGGGCATTCTGCTGTGTGCCGCGTCGGTCCTCGGGGCATGCGTTTCCCTTACCGTCCTCGCCGTATTCATCACTTATAAAGACACGCCGCTGGTTCGGGCCAACAACATGGAACTGAGCTTTCTCCTCTTGGTGTTCCTCGCCATCTGCTTCCTCGTCGGCCTGCTCTTCATTGGGGAGCCTTCGGACTGGCTTTGCCGCGTCAGGTATCCAGTATTCGGGATCAGTTTCGCCCTCTGTATTTCATGCCTCTTGGCCAAGACCACAGTGGTCCTGATGGCATTTAGGTCCACAATGCCAGGAAATAATGCCATGAAGTGGTTTGGTACCAACCAGCAGAGAGCCAGTGTGCTTTTAGGAACAGCTGTCCAGGTAGATGAACTTTCTCCATACTTGTCTTTTTACTGTCCCAATTAAACAAAATAACATCTTCTTGTTCCCCAACAGGTTATCATCTGTATTATCTGGCTGCTCACTAGTCCGCCCCGTGCCAACAGTAACACCAATTTCCACAGTGCCACCATCATCATGGAGTGTGTTACCGGTTCAGAAGTTGGCTTCTGGTGTGTGCTTGGGTACATCGGCGCCTTGGCCTGCATGTGCTTCCTAATGGCTTTCTTGGCCCGAAAGCTGCCCGATAACTTCAACGAAGCCAAGTTCATCACCTTCAGCATGCTGATATTCTTTGCCGTGTGGATCACCTTCATTCCAGTTTACGTGAGCACGGCTGGAAAATACACGGTGGCTGTGCACATCTTCGCTATCTTAGCCTCAGCTTTCGGGCTTCTTTTTTGCATCTTTGCTCCGAAGTGCTACATCATAATTCTGAAACCGGAAAGAAACAGCAGGAAAAGCATGATGCAAAGGTGAAAATTAAATTGTGTTTTAAATGTATGTGTATAATAAAATCATTTTAAAGGCGTATCTTTGTGTTGTTCATGCTTGAAACACATTATAGCAAATGGAAGCAATAAAGCACAGCCCTGTGGGATCAGTGCATCAAAATACATTATTCATTCATTCATTATCTGTAACCGCATATCCTCTAGAGGATGGCCTGGAGCCTATCCCAGCTCTCAGTGGGCAAGATCAGCAGGTCACCAGTCTATCGCAGGGCTAACACATAGAGACAAACAACCATTCACACTAGCTGCATGCACACCTACAGCCAGTTTACTGTCACCAATTAACCTAACGAGCATGGGAGCATGAGGGAGGAAGCTAGAGCACCCTGAGGAAAGTCACACAGGAGCAGGGAGACTTATCCATGAGTTATCCATTTTAAATAATAAAAACAGTTGCTTTTGTTTCTACATGTTCAACTAAACAAAATGGTGCATCATTTATTAGAGTTTTAATTGATGAGTACATGATTTCTAACTATTTATATGCTTAAAACATAACTGACTGAGGTCAAAGTTACTGTGTCCTTGCAAAACCTAACTTGTGCATATATCTCCATAATGCCTCAACAGATTCTCTTCAACCTTCCTCCAAAGATTCTCTTTGACTCCAGTAAGAATCTTCCATGGTCTAGTGGCCAAAGGTCAAGGTCACGGTGACTTCATGTCCGTCTTCACAAACATTCATTTGGACCCAAGGATGAGCTGATAATAATTTATAGACCTGAAAGCAATGCCACTTGTTCATTCATTCATTCATTCATCGTCTGGGGTCGCGGGGGAGAGGGCTGCAGCTTTTTTCAGCTGTCATCGGGCGTGAGGAGGGGCACACCCTGGACAGGTCGCCAGTCTATCCCAGGGCTAACACAGAGAGACACTCACACCTACAGCCAATTCCGAATCACCACTTAACCTAACCAGCATGTCTCTGGACAATGGGAGGAAGCTGGAGTACCCGGACTGAACCCACCCAGGCCCCAAGCCTGGATTCAAACCAGGAACCCCCTTGCTGTGAGGCATCAGTGCTAACTGCCGCCCCATAACTAAAATAATTCACCATGTAATTATGACCAAATTTCATAGAAATGGCCAAAGCCTGAAGTTTAACTAAACTGAGCTGTCATACTGTTTTGCATAAACAATGAACTGTAGCTTGACGAGATGTCGAAACAAAGGAGACAGTAAAGAAGGTTATTATTTTTACTTTTTATTTTTTATCCAGATGTAATGTCAGAACAAAGCAGTGAAACAGACAATACAACAACGTGCATACAACAATGTGAAGTGTATGTTAATTATCTTTTTTGCATGTAAAGTGAATGCATTTGTTCATTTCAGCTCCTTAAAGTGTGTCACAAATTTAGGCTTTTATATTTTCTATACACAACATAATTTACAGTTACAAATTTTGTGTAAACCTGTTGACATGTTGCAATAGACCTGCTGCTGTAGTCCAACAGAAAACAAAACTTGACTCTTTTAATTAGGAAATTGTGTACTTTTGCTCCGTTCTTTTTCCCATGACACGTTTCTTTGTGTTCTTCTCTGGCTTCAGCAATATTATGTAACATTTAGGCGCAAAAATGCTGATTAATAAGCCGAACGCTGAAGACAAAATTGCAAATATCTCCACAGCCACGGTGAACTTTCCAGGAGAGCTGACGTACGCCGGGATGAAGGTGATCCACACGGCACAGAATATCAGCATGCTGAAGGTGATGAATTTGGCTTCGTTGAAGTTATCAGGCAACTTTCTTGCTAGAAAAGCCAGAACTAAACATATTATTGCAAGGATTCCTATGTAGCCCAGCACTGCATAGAAAGCAGCCTCAGAGCCAGTGTTACATTCTAAAACAATCTTCTTGTTGCTGTATCTGAAAACCATATCTGGGAAAGGTGGGTTTAAATTCAGCCACAACACACATATGACTATTTGAACGAAAGTGCAGGAGCAAACGATGATCCTCTGCTGTGCAGGACCGAACTTCCCCGCAACTTTATTTCCAGGAAATGTGGCTTTGAAAGCTGTAACCACGACGATAGTTTTTCCCAATACGCAGGAAATACAAAGAGCAAATGTCACACCAAACGCCGTGTGGCGCAGCATGCATGTCCAGAGAGTTGGTCTGCCCATGAAAGGGAGAGGGCAGAGGAAACAGAGGAAAAGAGAAAACAGCAGGAAACAGCTCAGCTCTGTGTTGCTGGCCTTTATTACAGGAGTTTCTCTGTAGTAGATGAAGACCATCATGGTGGCCAGCGACAGGGAGGCCCCTAGCAGGGACACAACTGTGATAGATATTCCCATCGGCTCATGGTACGTCAGGAACTCAACTGTTTTAGGAATGCATTCGCCTTTCCTCTCGTTGGACCAGTACTCCTGAGGACAGGATGTGCAGTCGGCTGCACCTGATCAGGATGAAAACAAGAGAGTGTGAGTTACACATCTGGAAAGTGAAAGATTCAACTTTAAAGACCAGTTCAATACAAAAGAAATGCAGAAACTACAAAATACATGCTCGGTCAGATACATTTTAATTATATATTTTTGGCGCGCGTCCGTGTACCTGTTGAGTTGGCTATAGTCCCATCAGCACACGGGATGCAGTCAAAACAGCATATGGGTTTTCCCTTAATTTGAGCTTTCCTGGTTCCTACTGGACAAACATTAGAGCACACTGATGTGGGGACCTGAGAGAAAAACACGTTCAAAGAGTGAGAAGAGTGTGCACACACCCGGCAGATCATCTGTTACATGAAAAAAATGTTGGGGTTTTTTCATGTAACTTACCGTTTTCCCCGTCCTCCACACTATGTTTTCCTCCTCGATGCTGAGCTTATATTCACCGTTTGCATTAGATGAAAAGTGACCCAGTGTCACATGTTGCACCTGTCCGTCCTTCAGCTGCCAGTTAATGATATCATAAGAAGCAGGAGGGTCGCCGTTCTCATCAAAAAACACACGGTCCCCGAAAGCGTCTCTGAAATTGACCCTTTGCAGGTGATCAACAACCTGAGAAAAGGAACAGCTTGTTAAGACATGTACACCTTCACGTGAAGAAGATACAGAAGTATATTGAAGTCTCACCTCTTTTAGCCGTATTTCTGATACATTCACACACAGCTTTATTATTTTTTCTCCCGCTGGTTTGCAGAACACCAGCTGATGAAGGGCGTGTGCAATAGCATAAACTGCTTTATACACATTATAGGCAACTCTGAGCTGTGTGACATCGAAGAACAAATCCTGGGAAGTCATTAAAGTCTCATTGCCCGTGCATATTTTACTCGTTGCCTCAGTGTCTGTGTTTATTCCAGGTGAAACAGGTCTACATCCCACTATAATCTCCCAAAAGTCCTTCACAAAGGCTGCATTTGGATCTGTATAAGGACTAATATTTGTGAGAAACGGTTTTAGTTTAGGAATAGCCATCTTCTGCACCACAAACCCCAGGGATCCGCCAAAAGCTTGGTACATCTCAGGCGTGGAGGGTCGAGCCGCTGTTATCCAGGCCTCGCTGGCAATCCACTGAATTCCTGTGAGGTTTTGTTTCACTACCTCTTTCATCAAAGGATAGAAGTCGCCCTCAGGAACAAAAGCCAGAATCACCTTAACGGTTGACTCTTTGATCATCTCCACAACGTTCAGGATTTTGTCCATAGTGTACGTACGTAGAACGGTTCCAACGAAAGCGATGCAAACACCAAGGTTTTTTACCTCTTCTCTAAAAGCCAGGATCCCGTTTCTCCCGTAGTCGTTGTCTGACTGTATGGCCCCGATCCACTGCCAACCGAAATGTTTCACCAGTGCTGCCAAGGCTTTTGCCTGGAAGTAGTCACTGGGGATTGTCCGGAAGAATGTTGGATATTTAGCTCGGTCACTCAAGCAGGCACATGTTGAGAAATAACTTACCTGTAAGAGCAATAACAACATAAATTTCATAAAACAATTACAGCAAAAGCATCACATATAATAAATCACATAAATCTCTTACTATCGGCAGTTGAAAAGGCCCAAGAGTTCCGGCAACAACCAAGGACTGAGATGACCCTGACTCTGCTATGAGGGCGGATATAGCTGGAGGACAAGAAGAAGCCAATCCTCTCTCCTCTGGTCCGCTCGCCAGCGTGAGAGTAGCACGTAAAGTGTTTGTGGGAGATGCACAAGAGTTAAGGATTCTATAGCCAAGAGATATGTTTGGCAGCAGAGCAGGATCTTTGTTGATTTCTTCAATTGCAAACATCATCACTTGGGTCCATCGATAAGCTCGCAGGTCGAGTCTAAAAGCAGTTGTGAAATGATTTAGATGCCGCAGTGCAAGTACATACAAAAGCAGGTTTAAACATGCATGCATGAAGTACGGAAAGGTCAGATGTTTTAAATTATACCCTGCACACTTCACTCCAGGAGGCTTTGTCTCAAACGTAGAAGTGCTGGTAATCTCTTTGTTGAAAACCGGGAAAATCCCCCCGATCATTATGTCCCCCTCCTTAAACAAACTCGGCATGTCGAACCTGCCGAACAGCTCGCAGCAGGAGACTGTGTTCATGAGGAGAACACACACAAATGTGGGAATGGTTCTTTCCATATTTGTCAGGTGTTGCAGACGAGGGTACGGCTCTTATAACATCAGCACTGGGTACAGGCAGAAGTGCTATCCCCCACAGGGCAGAGCGATCACAGATAGGCAAGGTTGGCGCAACGGGAATTTGAGTTTACTGTACTGGAAGTTTACAATATGCATTAATCTTCTAAATAGAATAACAAAAAAAAGCGCACGCTGTCTACCTTACAACAAGAACATTCATATTACAAATGTTCTAAAGGAAGGAATCGGATGTAAACCTTGTAGCATGTTCAGAGCAACAGTGAAGTGCTACGACATTTCTTCAAAA